>OY821755.1:60774710-63178676 GCA_963682095.1 Potentilla sterilis
AATTGTAATGAACCGGATTGAAGCATAAATAATATCTTCATGCATTAATAGGGATAGTAATGCTTCATACATCAGAGTTTTCAGTGACTCAATTACAAACAAAATACAAAAACACAGCAGGACTGAACAAAGAGAGAACTAAAACACAAGGCTTATTACTTAGTTGAGAGTAAAGAACACAAATTCTTATGGTTTCTACTTTCTACTTTCTATCAATCTGAAACAATTGTACAGTGAATAAAAAGAGTACAGAACTACAGATTACCAAAGGGGAACGAATGGTTGTTAGACTACACAAATGTTGAAAGCAATTCTTGAAAGGGAAAAACTCAAACTTATATACCGCAAAAATTCGGACAGCAATTGTACTATGTCAACTACAGGTACTTGCATACTCGAACTGATCGTGATCAGATAGCCATGAAATAAAAAAAAACCATCAGCTAGCTTACAGCATTTGAATGTCAATATAACTTATCAAAAAATTCGAAGACAGATATATAGCAAACTCAACTAAACATCAAGTATACAGCACAATGATTCAATTTGGCATAATCATTCAGCCAGGGAAACTAGAGTTTCATCGTACAAAGTTACGCCTAACAAAAGCTTACACTCAAGCGCCGTCTTAATCTTATATCTGCCCATGAAGACCGCCCTCTTGTTGTCTTTACTATCGCATTTAATCCTTACCAATTCCTTGCCGTCAAGCAGGATCACTATTTCACCACTATCCGTAACCAAACTCGGCTCCCAAAAACGAACTGGATCATGAACATCATGTAAACCTTTCTTTCTAAATTTAAAAAGTTTCACCCACGAATCACACACTCCATAATCTCGATCTCATCATCCACATTTCAATATACCCACCTCGCCGCCCTTCATCATCATAAGTCTCAGACCAAACGCAAAGGCATCCTCCTGCATGAACAGCAGTCCGCATTCTTCTCTTGAAAACTCGATGATTTTGTTTTAAGAAGGAACTGGCACTTTACGTAACTTCTCATTTTCCAAATCAAAAGCACAGATTTCTATAACGCTCTCATGACCCAAAACTCCTTGTATGTGTAGTAGTTGACCCAATGGATTGCTTCATTTGAAAGAGTTCCTGAATTAGTAGTCGGGCTGTAGCAGCGGGATGGCCAGCGAGAAGCTTTCATGAGTTTCCAAGAGTTAGCTCTCACAGAGAATACAAAGATGTTGACGACTCTAGAATCAGAGCCATCAGGGGCGGGTACTAAGACAAGTTTGTAATCATCAGTGGAAGATACATAACCAAAACCATCTAAAACGAAATCAGATTAATCATATTCTGGATCACAGTGCACTTTTCTCTTTACTAGTGAATGATGTGGATCAGGTATCATTTTTGCGCTCGAACCCAGTTGAGGGGTTCCAGATAGACCATCCATTGGCAACATTACCTAGAGCAACCAAACCGTTGCATGAAGAGATTACTACTTTCTCATTCTCTCCGGATGGAATGGTGAGATTTCTGACCGAAGACTGATATCCAAATGAGTCTTCTAAAGACTTGAATTGATAGGGGAATACGGAGAGAATGAGTCTCCTTGTGATGGTTCTCTGCTCAGATGCTAGTTTGAGGTGGACTTTACCCAATTATGGATCAGGAAGTATGATACTACGCCACTGTTTCGATACACAACTGAATAGAATCAGAGACTTAACCGGAAACCTATATAGAATCTTCAGAAGTATATCATCAGGGAGATCACAGTTGAGGTTCCGAGCCTTCTTCATCGACAATGCCAACATCATCTGCCTGTTAAAAGATTAAGACAAGGATGTTAAGCGTTGGCTGTGTTTCAAATTTGATTAAACTACTCTATGCTTCTTCAATTGATGAATGCAATCACAATATCAAAATGTATCATCGAATCTGAAGCTAAGAAGTAAAAAATTTCCAAAATAGAGAAATTAAGTTACAGTTAGGGTTTGTTCAAACATATATATATGATCGACTAGGGTTTGTTTATATTTAGGAATTATGGATGGGGCACATGCAGGCAGATCATGAGTTAGATCGAACACGAAAAAGACTGAACTGACTAACCTCAAATTCCGTCATCTGTTACAGTGCAATACTGATAAAAAAAATTCATGATCGAGTATTTTTCCAATCTTTTTTATCGGATTTCTCTAATAGACGAGAAATTTTTAAATATGACGGGAGAACCACGTGGCAATACCTAGTGGTCCTCCCTCCCAATTAAATTTCAACACGTGGAATTTTATCACATAAATTATAAATTTATATATTTTACTTTTTGTAAAATGACTTTAATCAATTTTTGATGAGTTTGGATTAGGGTTTAGGGCTTAGGGTTTAGGGTTTTAGGGTTTTTAGGGTTTAGGGTTTTAGGGTTTAGAAAATAATAATAAATCTAAAATGGTATTTAATAAAATAACATGAAATAATTTTCTGTCACAAGATCCCACATGTCAAAATTTCATTGGTAGGGAGGACTACTAGCTAGACAATGCCATGTGGTTCTCCGGTAGCACTGAAAAATTCGTCCAATAAGAGATATACAACTCGATGACAACTGAATTAGGATTACTTGTTATATAATTCTACTATTAAACTTAATTTAATCCAATTGATAAATACTTAAGAGATATTGCCAAAGTCCACATATTTTCTAACATTAACAACCACAGAGAATATAGATATAATGACGTAGGTGATATAGAAGGGTCTGGAGAGTATAATGTATGTACGTGCCTGCTCCTCAAGATGACCCCGTCGATAGAACAATGCAGACTATTGTTCATTCAGGTGGACGCCTTTGCCTTTGCTCTGAGACTTTTTATGAATGGAATGGGGATCAGTATTTTGAACTGTGGATGATGAGAGATTAATATTGGGTGTGTAGTTCATGGGTGAAACTCTATAAATTTACAAAGGCTGATTTAAAGAATGCTCTTGGACTATTTTGCGTACGTCGTTGTGAGCCAAGTTTAGTAACAGAAACCTGTGCAATTGTAACGAGTTGGTAAAGATTTGATGCCGTGAAAATTTGAAGCCGGTCTGTAGCTGCAGGGTCGCTTGAAAGGTACACCGTGTGGTCTCTAAGCCTGAGAGTTTTAGTGGAGTCATCTACTATCATGATAGTTATTTGCTTTCATAATTTGTTGTCCGTTTGTTTGGACGTTTTCTTTATTCGGATTTTGGTTCGTTTATTTTGTTTCGTTACTTTTTGTTTTAGAACTTTTAGTTTGTAATGGAGCCCGGCTCCTGTTTGACCATGCATAATTCGGTCGTATGGCTTTTGCCGTTGGAATATATTCATCATTTTCGAAAAGAAAAAAATAAAAAATAAAAAGCGCAAGGCTAATTAAGCCCAAACCCAAAATCATAAATTGTACTGTTATATAGACTCCTCATTTTATGCTTAACCTAAAATCGATAATTTGGGGTTGTGATCACATTGTCGCTGTTTACCGGCCACCACATCCAGCTGGACCAACATCGGTGCCGGTAAGTTTTCTTGTTTCTATAGGGCTGGGCGTTTTGGCCCGAAGGACCGAAAGCCCGGCCCAAAAATCCGAAAAAAGCCCAAAACGGGCCGAGCCCAAATATTTTAAGGACCGGCCCGATAAAGGACCGGCCCGACATTGTAAAAATCGGTCGAGCTCGGGCCTGATTTTTTTTGGGACCGAAAGCCCAGCCCGCCCTGATATTTTAATATATATATTAAAAACAAAAAAAAAAGTAAAACCTAACTACTGAGTTCACTCCTCCTCACCTCCTCCTCCAACTCTCCAAGACCTCCTCCATCTCCGGCTCCATCTCGATTCTCCAATATCTGACTCTCTGCTAGTCGCCAACTCGCCATCTTCCCCAATCTTTGGCTCTCTGACTCTCTCCCCAATCCCTAAATCTTCCCCAAATTACTCTCTGACTCTCTGCTAGTTGAATCAATCCTCCCACCTCTGCCGCTCTGCGACCTCCGTCACTCCGTCAGTCTTCTCCTTTGAGTCCACCGCGGCACCGCCCCACCAGCCTCTGTTTCCTGTCTCCTAGTCTCCGTCTTTGTCTTCGCCACCGGCCCACCTCGATCTCCGTCTTCACCACCGGCCCACCTCCATCTCCGTCTTCGCCACCGGCCCACCTCCATCTCCTCCGTCGCGGCGTCCTACCGCCCCTGTTTGGAGGATGATTCGTGTCATAAATTTCAGTTAGAGGACCTGGGTTGGATTCGTGTCGTGAGTTTCAGCTAGCTTCTGTAAGTTTTGATTTGTACCTATATGAAGGGTTAATAGATTCCAAATACTAGACGTCCCCCTGTGATCATCAATCATACCTTGGTCTTTTGATTTGAAGCTCCTATTTGAGCTGTGTATCTGTAGAAGTTATTTACTGTCAGCACAACAAAGTTTTACAAAAACTTTTGTTTCTCTTGTTACACTCTTTGATTCATGATTTTGAAAGATTTTATGTTTAGTTGAATATACCTGCATTGTATTTGGGTGTTCTGAGATTATGTAATTGGTTTATTCATCATGATTCTGCTCATTCTGCTGATTAAACATGACAGGTTTTTTTTGGCTCGAAAAGCCCGAAACTCGGCTTGGCTATTTGTGTTTTTTTATTGTTTTTCTAAACCCTACACCCTAAACTTTAAACTCTAAACCCTAAGCCCTAAACTCTAAACCCTAAACTTTAGTCTAAACTCTTCACAGATCTATTAAAATCATTTTACAAAAAATAAAAATAATTTATGTCATAAAATTCCACGTGTTGAAATTTAATTAGGAGAGAGGACCACTAGGCATTGCCACGTGGTCATCCTGTCATATTTAAAAATTTCTCCTCTTATTGAGGCTCCTTCCTCTGTTTTGCTCCGTAAAAACAGGGAGGGTTTGATTGGCAGTCAAAACTAGGGTATTTTTGCTTGTCCGGCGGCGCCGTTATGTCGGCGTTGGCCTCCGGCCTCGTCGGGGTGACTTGGGTGCGGCCGGACGGGCTGTTCTGGACCTCATGTCCGGTAGGGTGGAAGTGAGATCGGCGGTGGATGTAGCGGCGGCCATGGTGGTAGAGCGGCAGTGAAGATGCAGCAGTGGAGTATGGCCAAGGGAAGACGAATTGGGCCTTTTACATTTTTCTAGGCTAGGATTGCAGTTGGCCTTTTCTGGGTCTTGGGGGGGGGGGGGGGGGGGGGCGCTTCTATGGCCTTGTTTTAGTTTTTGGTCATTTTTAAGGAATTTTTTAGGTTTTCGTTTAGGTCTTTTAAGTCTCTCCCCTCTGGAGCGAGAGTTTGGGTATCTTGGTGCCATGGTTGGACCATGGTTATAGTGTCATCACCAGGGACTACTTGTTTTTAATTCGGTGTTTTCTTGGTGTCAATGTAATGGGGAGATGCCCCTACAACAGTTTTAGTATATGGTGTTAGAAGGGATTATGTGTCTCCTTTGCAGGTTGGCTTTAAGGATGTATATGTAACCCGTCTAGAGGGGCGATCTCGATGGTTAGGGGTTGGGCCTATTTGGCTCATGGACGTTATCTATGGTGACAAACCCGTAACTGTTTCTAGTAGTAGGGAAGAGAGTAGGGAAGTTTGTTCACCACTGATATTTCCCATATTTTGTATTTCTTTTAGCTGGTTGAATAAAATTGTTACCATTTTTCTAATATAAAATAAATAAATAAATAAAAAGTTGTACATAGCTTTGTGAAACTAGGACTCTCATGGAGTTGTTAACCTGTACATTGTACAATATTAATGAAAAGATAAGCTTTGAGTCTACTTTGGACTCTCTATGGGATGATCACAAAGTGAGGTTTGGCCACTATATATATAAGGAGAAATCCCTGATCACACACGAGTTATTAAGCATTTGGTTCAGCCCATTACTGAGCTTTTCGTGTTGTGTTTCAGAAGATATCTTTTTGTGCTGCAGTACTAAGTTTTGAGGTGATCAAGGATGTCGATGGAGCAAGGATCTTGTTTGGGCCACAATTGGAGTTTACTTCAATTGGGCTTTTACCCCGAGGCCCAGAGGGGTTTAGGTTAAACCGAATCAAATATGAGCACTTCCTATTCCATTTGGGAAAGATTGCTTGGAACGAAAGTATTGATTTGCTACCCCGATCAGATTGGGGTTATTTTGTAGTAATCCAATTACACAATACACGAGTTACCTTAACGGATAATAAGGTGTAAACGCTGATTGGGATAACTAGGGATTGTTATGGATAGTAATCTATTTCCGAAAGGTATCTTAAGCCAAATCAGTGATTGATTCTCTTTGGAGTCGATTTGGCTTATCTCGGCTTTAATTGAGTGATGATCCGGACAATATATGGTGTGGAATGAGTTCCCTAAGTAAAGGGAAAGACTGGTGTCAATTTATTTTTAATTGATTTAATTGGAGTCGGTTTAAGGAAGGACAATCCTAGTCAATCCCGGAATCCACCAGTCTGGATCTTCAAGCACTAGAGTTTCGTGAACCATATAAATATAACTCTTTTGTAACTAGGAAAGGGTTCTCAACCAACTACAAACACACACAAGTTCTAGCGCACCGCTAACTTGCCAAAGCCTCTCCGGAGCAACTCACGCAATTTGCCTCCACCTGCGATCGATCACATCTCGCATTCGTGTCGAGCGGTTGCTGAGCCTATCGAGTCAGTCCGCTACTCCGGTAGCAATCGAGTCAGTCCGCTACTCCGGTAGCAATCGAGTCGTTACCCCGGTAACACACACCCGTGGTCTTGGTTTAGCTCTGCTTTGCTTCTCCGGATTAAAGTAAGATCCTCAATCCTCAGGGGGTTGGGAAGAAAATCATGTTAGAGAGTTCTATTCAAGTCTTGTTCGAGTCATGTACGCCGGCTTAGTCAACGCCCGCGTAACAGTTGCTTGGTCGAGAAGTCAGAGTCTATTGGGAGCAGACGAGAGGACTCGCCAGGGGTCGTCCGCAGTCGAGTTGCACCGCTCCAAAGGGTGCTGGCATGCCTAAGCACACATAAGACACGCGAGGAGCACACATCCTCCACCCCCAAGTGCTGACTGTTCGCCGGGCGCTGAATCCGCCACGAACAGATCTGGTGTTGGCTATAGAGCGTATCAGAGGGCTACTTCTGGTGAGTATTCCTATTGATATTAAGAACCTATCTTGGTGCTGCTATGTATATGCTCTTGAGTGATTGATTGTTGTATGCATATATATGGTTGTGAAAGTGATCTTGTTTGAGTTGTAGTGATGATTCTGTTTGCATCATTCAGATTACAGTTAAACCAGTGGATTGCTTCATCTGACAGAGTTCCGAACTGGGACCGATCGGTGTAGGGACTGTAGCTCCGGGATGGCCAGCGAGAAACTCCACCGATTTTCCAAGAGTTAGATCTAGATCTCATAGAGAATATGAAGATGTTAACGTCAACTGTAAAACAAGTTTGTAGTCATCAGTAGATGAGACATAGCCAAAACCAGCTAAAACATTAGTAAAATCATAGTCTTCGGACTGCACTACTTCTCCTTATCTCTGGGGGCTTCTCCTTTTTTGCATCACTGGTGAATAATCTGGAGGAGGTATTTTCCGGTAGAACCCAGTTGACCAGTTGACGGGTTCCAAATGGACCACCCTTTCGGAAAATTACCTTGAACTACTAAACCGTTGCAAGAACACATAGCTCCTCTGCCATCCTCCTCTGATAGGATGGTGAGATTTCTGACCAAACTATCACTACCAAATGAGTTTTTTAAGATTTGAATTGATAGAGCACACCATTTTCGTGGATATGTTCATCATAGGGGTATATGGTGAGTAAGAGTCTCCTAGTGAGGATTCTCTGCTCAGATGCTAGTTTGAGGTGGGCGTTTCCAAATTGTGGATCAAAAAGTATGATACTACGTCACTCTTTTGATATGAAGTACCCTACGACGCAATATTAACGAAATTAAGAACTATAACAAAACGTATGTAAAATCTGAAACAGAGTAATTTTACAAGAGGAAAAAGAGACTACCGTCGGAACAAGTGACGCAGTAGAAGGGTGGAAGGGTTGATCAACGTCGAACCCTCAATAGATGGAGAGCACAATCAACGTTGTACTCTATAGGATAGGTCTGGAATCCACCAGAAACAAGAGACAAACTCTTAGGGTTTTGATAAAAATATATTAACTGCCGTCTACAATCCCAAAGGGATGCTTAAATACTGAAAAGAAAACCCTAGGGCAACTAACAAGGAAACCTAAAAGCCCAAGGGATTAAAACAAAACAAGTCCAAAACAAATTAGAAAACTTAAAACTTGAAAACATCTTAAACTGCCGTTTTAGAATCCTAAACGAACTCGAAAGCCTGAAAAGGCCCACACATCGTGGCAAAGCTACGAGTTTGATTCCTGGCGTCGTTCCCTTTCCGGAATGGTATCACAATCGTCATTCGGACGTCGAATGCCAAAACTGTAGTAAAACCGGGCTCTTTCAATGTTGGCGGACGACGTCTGGCGGATGTCGTCTGGCGGATCTGCTCTGGTGGATGATTTCTGGCGGATGAACTCCCTTGGCGGACGGACGTCTCTGGCGAATGGGTTTTGACTTGCAACGGTCAATCTGATCTTCAATTGTGGATCAAAAAGTATGATACTACGTCACTCTTTTGATATGAAGTACCCTACGACGCAATATTAACGAAATTAAGAACTATAACAAAACGTATGTAGAATCTGAAACAGAGTAATTTTACAAGAGGAAAAAGAGACTACCGTCGGAACAAGTTAGCTCTCGACCTCTCGCACGGCGGATGCTAACGAAGTTAGGGTTTGTTCAAACGTGAACCACTAGGGCTACGGTTGCGTGAGTCACAAGTAGATCATAAGACATGGGCTGGACACTTTTCTTTGTTCCGGCTTGACCTACCCGGCTGGCCCAACTTGCTGCCCAAACTTCTCAATCTCTCATTACACCCATCAAGTTACAAATTGTCATACCAAATAGGCAAATATTGCCATAACTGACAAGTCAGGTGTAGTGTCAAATCTGAGAAATGGTGCTGCGTATGTTTCAAACTACTTAACCTCTGGTGGTTGGATATATAGAAGTAGGGACATATGAAGCTATGAACGTATACCCTTCTGTTAGGATTTCAATTTCTAGGGTGGCAACATCTCGATCTCTTTCATTCTCAATTTTGTGTTAAACTCCAACCATGTTATATATGAACTTTTGGGATGTCACGCAACTATCAGATTAGATAATAAACCACAAAGTTGTACTTCAAAAAAATTAAGATCAATTTGTTAGCATCACATAGTTATCACATGTTGTCCTTATTTTGCTAGCATCTATAACATAGTGTTACTTTACAATGCAACGTTTCTTAACTTAAATAATCTTTCATTTTTGCGCCAAATTGATTCAAGTGTAGCTATGGTGGTTCTTTTAATCATTTCGGCTCATTATTAAGTCATGGCCTAATCTACTTTCTAATAGGTAATACCAAAATGACAAGGATTACACCTTTTATATGAAAATGGTATTAATTAGTTTGATAAGTATTAGATGTGTCACCAAATCTTGAAGAACAATTTATGAAATTATCATCAATATTGAGTAATGAGCACTTGGCGGCCACTTTAGCACATGTATTTGCATCTTGACTCTTTCTTTCTTGGTTTATAGAAAATGGGATGTCTCTAAATGTTTCCTTAACTTCCCCGGAAACCTACATTATTGGGATAGATTTGCATAAATCAAGACTCTTAATCAGATAATCTCACCCACCTGTCACTTTGGGATCATAACAAATAGTGTATCTTACAAATCCTGAAGCATAACAAACTCTGCTTTTTCTTTATTCATTTTATTGTTCCTTTAGTTTTACACTTTTTCAATTCATTTATTCAAAAAGAAGGAACAAAGAACAGTGTTTATATGATTAAAGGGCTCTAATGCAGCTAAATTTTCTCATTTTTCACATTCACATAGAAAATTTTTCAGTTTCAAAAGGCTGTTCTTGATGGCTACATGATCCCATATATATGCCTCTTCCATTGTCAGATTGGAATGGCTTTGCTGGTTTCATTGTTGGGGAATGGAGCCAAAAGATTTGTGAAAAGGAAAGACAGTGATGCAGGAGAAGCAGGTTTGAACAAAATTCTTTTCTGGGTGGCATCAACATTATGATCCTGTCATTGTATATTTCTTATTAGTTGTTCTTTCCCTTTGTATAAGTGAGAATTTTCATTTAGGTATCTGGGTTTATAAATGTATCTTTGAAATTTTTTGTTTCCCTAGTTTCATTATGCTGGTATGTTTTCGTTGGTGTAGTTGTTCATACTCAAATTATTTCATTCTATGGAGTAGCTACAAAGGGCATTTCTGTTTTCTTTTGTTGATGATGGCTTTCATAGTTTCAAGAGCTTTTCTTTAAAATGTGAATAATGTAACAATCTGCATTTCTCTGATCTTCTTTAACAACTAATACATTATTTACTTGATGTTCTCTGGCTAAATCCTTTATGCAAATTAGTTAAATAGGATAAAAGTAAGACAAATTCTCGGTGATCAACCAACCTAAAGAGAAAATACAGAAGCTCATAAAATAAGATTTACTTGTTCCTACTTGTAATTCTTTAATGTTCAGGTAAAGCTCTTGAAGAACTCAGAGGTTCTCTCTACAATGATCTTCGGACTTCAGAAGGCGCCAAGCGCCAACAGCAACGATTTTGTGGCCCAGTGGTGGCAATGACCTTCAATTTCATGGTGTCTGTGGGGATCATTCTGGCAAATAAGCTTGTACATGCCTTATCATTTCCTTTTTGCCTTGCTGCAGTCAATATATGCTTTATCATTTTGCAGTTGAGCTCCATAGCTTCTCTTAATCTTTTGGTTTAGTAATTGTACGCCTAATTGTGTTTCTACTTCATCCAGGTAATGGGGAGAGTTGGATTTAAATTTCCAATCTTTCTCACATTGCTTCATTATGTGACAGCATGGTTGCTGCTAGCCATTTTTAAGACACTCTCAATTCTTCCAGTGTCTCCTCCGGCTAGAACTACTCCTTTCACGTCTCTCTTCTCTTTAGGTGCTGTCATGGCTTTTGCCTCTGGTCTTGCCAATACAAGCTTAAAACATAACAGGTTCTAAACTCTATATGTACAAGATTGTTACAAACTCAACATGTTACGTACTTTCCTCACCATTCTGTTCATTAATTGCAGTGTTGGTTTCTACCAGATGGCTAAAATTGCTGTGACTCCTACCATTGTTCTCGCCGAGTTCATTCTCTTTAGAAAAAAGATTTCTTGTAACAAGGCAAGCTCAAATAAATATTTCATATTTTTTTTTTGTTTCACCTTCATGTGAGTTATTCTAAGTTTTCTTGCTTTTGCAGGTTTTAGCTCTAGCTGTGGTGTCAGCAGGTGTGGCAGTAGCAACAGTAACAGATCTAGAGTTCAATTTGTTTGGCGCTTTGATTGCAATCGCATGGATAGTCCCAAGTGCTGTAAACAAAATCCTGTGGTCTAATCTGCAACAGCAAGGGAATTGGACCGCCCTCGCGTAAGACTTGATTCCCTATTTTCCTCCTAGCTCCTTCAAGATGGTTAAGGGTTAAGCAATGATCTGTCATATATAAGCTCTGAAATGATTTTAAATTCTGAATGTAGGCTGATGTGGAGGACTACCCCAGTCACTATATTCTTCTTATTAGCTCTTATGCCATGGTTGGATCCACCAGGAGTTCTACTATTCCAGTGGGATGTCAATAACTCCAGTGTCATTCTTATATCAGCAGTCCTTGGTTTTCTCCTCCAATGGTCCGGAGCATTGGCACTCGGGTGAGTTCACTGTTGTTATGCTTTGGAGGAATCTAGAGGTGTGCTGATATGATGATACTGGTGTCTAAAACTAAGTCATCATCTCCATCATAAAGATCAAGTACAAATCGACAACATTTTATGTACAAACACAATGTCAACTCATAAAACTTATTTCTAGTTGTAGTTCTGATCCTGCTCTCTTTTTATGCAGGGCAACCTCAGCAACTAGCCATGTTGTTCTTGGACAGTTCAAAACTTGTGTGATATTACTAGGGGGCTATCTTCTTTTCAAATCAGATCCTGGGTTCGTGAGCCTTTGTGGGGCTGTTACAGCTCTCTGTGGAATGTCCGTTTACACATCACTAAACCTGAAAAAGCCACTAGACAATGTGACCAAGCAAACCTTACCGACACTAAAACCCAAAACCATTGATGAAGAAAGTGTAGTAGAGTCAGATGCAAAGGATACCACAACTGTTGTTTAAACCAAACAAAGCAAAAAAAAAAAGACCAAGCAGGCTTACAAATTTGTGTATACATAGTTTTGCTAAAGAACGTTGTTTAGTCCTATACATTTCTAAACATAGTTGCTTAAGCACACTAGGATTACATGTTTGTTGCAAAGGGTTACATACAGCATTCAACATTCTCATCACAGAATGGAACAAATACAAAATATTCTGATTAACCAGGGGTCTATTATTTACTCAAGAGTCGAGAGTATGTCATGAATGCATAAAGCTTGAACATGAAACAGATCTTCCAAGGAAATGAAGAGACACAAAATGCCAATTATCAATATAAGGAAATGAAAAGACACAAAATGCCAATTCTCAATATACCAATTACAACCGTATGATCCATCATGTTTGCTATGATAATATCATAATATACAGGTGAGATATCAGAAAGGAAAAATTGGTAAAATTCCCACCTACTCTATGATCCTCTCTTAGTTTCCTATGACATCTTAAGAAATCACTACTTCCAAAAGCTAAAAACTCATTCCCAAGACCTCCTCTCTCAAAACACAAATGAGGAGTAACACTAAACAATAATGGAAACCCAAACCTATCTTCTTCCAACTTCAGATGGTCAGCACTGCTAATTTTCTACCACAAAAGGATGACATCCGAAAAAATTTCTGGCCAGCATTTCATATTTACACTCAGAACAAGCCAGATATCAGATCCCCAGTTTATCTTGAGCCTCCAAAAGATGTGTTTTGTGTTCATTCCTCATAAGGAAGTTTTTGTAAATCAAAAACTACTGTTCCAATTCATCTGTGCATGTTGAGGCTGTTGATAAGCAGCAGGTGGGGGTCCTATGGTCTCAGCAGCTCCAGCCACAGCCTGGGACTGTTGCAGATATGTTGGAGAAGCCATCGTTTGCCCTGGTGGATAAATTCCAGTCATGGCACCATGACCAGCATGGACAGGCGAGAACGCGAAACGTTGCCCTTGAGGGAGGTTGTACAGGGAACTGATATCCTGTCCAGGAGTATGAAACCAAACAGTTTGACCTTCAGTCTGGAAAAACATAAAGAAAGTTTTATCAGTGTGGCCAAACAATGACTATATGACAAAAGAAATGTGGTATGCTGGAGAACAGCATAGGTGATGAAGCTTTATAGCAACTCCCTCAAAAGATGAAGGTAATTATAACTTAGATTAAAGATAAGGAATCAAAACCAACCAGCTGTCCTGTAGTGTAGATATGACTTTCTTTCAATTGAGATGCTCCAAGATCTTCAGTGTTACCAGCAGAGCTTCCAGATGTAACTGCTGGACCAGGAGCATAACCAGTAGGGGTGGTAATGAACGAACCACCAGATTGAATGTTATACTGGGCTGGATTGGCAGCATTGCTGCCTGCCTTGAACTGCGGAGGATATTTAATCCCAGCAGCAGCTGGTGCTGTTGGTGGCAAATATGCTGAAGGCTGTGGAGGATAGCCATTGGGGCTTAAGAACTGGTGCATTGGTGGCAGATAATAAGGCGGCATATAGCCATATGGGAAATAATTAGCGGGATATGCGTGCCTGAAAACAGGAATCTGTGGAGATGAAGCTATGGAGTTTGGCAGGGGTGGGGTTGTATTTGGGCTGGGAACACCAACAGAATTTCCACCCTACAATATGAAATGCAGAGAACATAAGCATGCAGTAGCAACACGAATATACACCTCAAGCTCAAGAATATTACAAAAACAGCTAATTTAAATTGCTAAACGAAATTGCATAGCATCTACAAATATATTTTCAGCCTGAACTAAAATTTCAGTGTACAGTATCAGTATTGGATATCATTGGATAAATATACCTTCAGCTCACAGATCCATAACTTTTCTTACTTATTCTTTGGTAGAAGCTCCATCAAATATCAGTAGAAGCAAAAATCATTACACACGTCTCACAATATGGCGTAAACATGGTGCATTGCACTAACTACTAAGGCTGTATGTGCCAATACTATAACAGAAGAAAGACTCTGAGTTTTCACTACAGAGAAAGCCAGTGATTAATTTATCAAACTGGCACATAAAACCAAGAATCGATTGGTTGCAGCTCAAAAAAGAAAAAATAAAGTGCAGGACGAAAAATAAAAACTTGAGACTTGGTTAGCAAGCTTACAAAGTTCGAAACTCGAGGTGCTTCATGTGCCTGATTATCATGTCCTTCCACTTGTAGAACCTGGCTTCCGAGCATGGGAGGCAAAAAACCAAGATTATAGCTGGGGGCATTTAGAGCAGTGAGGCTATGTGGAACTTCCGGAGGCAACTGCAAATCCTGCTTCAACAGTTCACTTTTGGAGTCTGAGTCAGGTATTGAAGAGACATTACCCTCAGATGGTTGTAACTTTTCAAGGACATTAGCTGAAGGCAGTGGATTTTCTGAAAGATCCCCTTGAACAGACGAGGCTACACTGACATTGCTGCACCCACAGGAGGAAAACAAATAACACAATAAATAAGCAGAATTATAAAGAGCAAATTAATAATAGGAATCTAAGATGAATATCTTATTTAAGCTCATGTTTTCTTTTATCAGCAGGCAATTCATAGAAAGACATAATTCGTATATCAAACTAACACATCAAGATAACCCACCAGAAAAAAAAAAAAAAAAAAAAAAACCTCACTAACCTAGGAGAAGGCTCCTTAGCAGCTTCATCTGTATCCTGAGAAGATTCTGCACCTCCCGTAGCACCATGGCCACCCGTGCCAACACTTGTTCCAAAAGTAGAATTAATACTTCCAAAAGTCAATACATTTCTTAAAGATTCAGGTACTTTGATATGATTAGGAAAAGTAACAAGTTTGATATCTGAGAGACTTGAGTCAGGTGGCAACTGAGAAGCAGCTTCAACAGCAATTGTTTCAAGCTCCGGTGTGGCCACTGTTTCAGAAACATCAGCAAAATGAATATACTAACAGAATTGATGAAAGATTCCAGGCGCAAACAGTAATAGACAGCAACATATAATATTAAATACCTCAAAATCAATCTATAAGTAGAGAAAACAGTCCCAAAATTTGACTTAATCAGGAGAAACAATCTAGAGTTACAGTTGCATGGATCTCAGACACAATGAAGAAAGTTTTGAGTCCCTCAACATACATGTTTTACGCTTTTAGCACAAGGGTAAAAAACAACATTAGACTGATACATGTTACAGTACCTTTCGAAGCATTAGTGGACTCTGGCTGTGATTCTCCATCAGAATTAGAAGGTAGAATGGCCCGAGAACCATCATGAGTTGAGGAAGGGGGTTCTGACGACTTAGCATGACGATTCTTTCCAACTGCCTTTGCTTTGTTACTTCGAGTCTTTTCTTCAATCAAGGGATTATCAGATTTGGAGGCAACATTTTCACTCTTCGACAACTCTAAGACAATTGAGTCACCAGAAACGTCCTTGTTTTCTTGTACATGAGTTGATGAAGAATCTGAAGCAGCTGAGTAAACACCAGTATCAGCTGCAGAAGTAGCAGGAATTGGAAGCTGCTCAGGTGTTGGCGTTGGGGCCCTGCGTTGATCTTTTATGCCGACAACAGGGCTAGATGCCACAACGACAGCATAGCGCGGTGCTGTAGCTCCCAGCTTGTTTGCATCAACACCAGCAGAGGATTTTGGAGCAGAAACAGGACTAGAAGTCCCATTTGACAAGTTTTTAACCCCATTTGGAACACCAATTGAAGCCCTGAATACAGCAATATAAATTAATTTAAAAGAGTAATACAGAAAGTGTTTTTTTTTCTCATAGATTCAAAACCATGAAAAAAGTTTGCTTACTTTGCGATTGAAGCCGCAGCATTGTTTTTAGTTTTCTGCTGAACTGGCATAAAAGAAGATAGAGAACCTCCATCTGCAACATGACCTCCTCCATTTTCCCTCCGAGCAGATGAATTTCTCCCACCACCAGCATCTAGAACATATGTAAAATCAGAAGCTAATTAATATCTAACCAATAAACATATGCAAAAGCATAAAAGGACTTTCTGTATGCAGTATCGGATAGATTGTTGAAAGGTACCAGAAGAATAATTCCCTTGGCCACCACCCCTAACCATTCGCCTATGTGCAACTGGTGCTGTCCTCGATTCTTCAGATGCTCTACCTTTCAAGTTCTGCAAAAGTAGCAGCCTTGAATTATAAACTAACTAAGCAAGTTTCATTTAGACACACAAGTACAAATAATGAGAAGATAAACACCAAAAACTAAGTATCATTAACCAGGACTCCGGATACGGTTTGACCATTCAAAAACTGCATACTATTGTGAATTTATTTTAGTAATTATAAAACTGAAAGACAAGGTAAACCCATGAAATAAAACAGTTCATTTCAAATAGTCACTGCATTATGAAAACTGAAATCAAATTTCTACTCAGGTTATTTCAGAATTTAAAGTGCAGTACCAACAACACCCAGGCAATGCACTGCAACACCACCCAATTAAAACGTATTTCATAACATAAAGCACTTGGCGTGGAGAAGAAAAATTATATATACTCAACTCCATCTATTATACTCAGCTCCATCTAGCTTGTAATACCAAGTTCAACATGTTTTAACCCAGCATAAGAGTGGAAATTTTACCTCCTTCTTCCGATCACGTCTCTTTTTGACCTCATGAAATGTATCTGCAAAGCAAAAGAATATAATATGCATGAATACTGCAGAACAAAGATGAGGAAGGACACAAAAAAACAGAGGAACAAAATAACAAATCCCTAATCGATGGACAACTACATGAGAAATATGACTCCTTTGTTTTAAAGCCAACAATATCCAAACCAAATGGTACTCATATTCTCGGGTATTATATTATGCATTTCTTAGATGACAGCATAAATATATGCTATGCAGAAAATTGTTAAACAAAATCCATAATCATTAGACAACTGAGACACAGATCATATTCCCTCATGCCTATATGTAGCCAAACATAATCACAGCTCCACATCACAGAATCAACATCTTAAGCTTAGACTACGTAACCATTCAAATGCCTCAAACCAAAAGACGTCTCTCACAACATGAACAACAATTTAGCTTATTCCATGTAAAGCTTTGAGTCTTGAAAAAACCATACAGCTTCATCATTTGATAATGAGGAGATAATAATAACCTACTTTACCCCATTATTGGAGTAAAGAACTAAATTTTATCACATAAACCTCTTAGGTTAAACTCTCAGTACCCAAATTGGCATAATATACCAAACTCTAAACCCTCCACACACACCTTTACAGCAAACAATCAAAAACAAAACCAAAGAGTCCACCTTTACCCAAAATCATCATAAAGCTTTCAACTTTTACTTCACATCTCAAAACCCATCAAAACCCACCAAAACCCATCAAAGAAAAACCAAAACCCAGAACAACCCATCGATCAATGAAGCAAACCCAACAAAACCCAAGACCCAAAAACACAAACCCACAAAGACCCATCAACCCTAACCCTAACCCTAACCCTAATGCAAAACAGATATATATATATATATATATATATATATATATATATATATATATATTAGAGAGTGCAAGAGAGTATTATATACCTAAATACAAGAGCTTCTGGGCAGTCTCGTTGGGATCCATAGAGCACTCCTTGAGCACAGAGTAGATTTCATCGTCGCTGTGAAGCTTCTTAGTGATCTCTCTGATGTTTTGGATCGTGCTCTGTACATTGTCTGGGATTGAAACCCTAGTAGTCTCCCCACCGCCGCTCATGTTATGTTTACAGACACAAAGAGAGGAGAGAGAGAGAGAGAGAGGGGCAGTGTTTTTTGTGTGTTTTTTGTTTTAGAGAGAGACTTGGAGAATTGAGAGGCAGCTCAAATAATAAATGGACCTTCTCTATTTATATTAACATCCAAAAAAAACTTCGAGATTTTTTTTAATTTTTTTAGGGTGGAAATTTTGAGGGGGGTGCCTACATGGAAAACCTTGAGAGCAAGATTTTGATTTGGTTGTTGGGGACACAGAGGAGCAGAAAGGGCAAGAGAAGAAAAGAGAAACAGTGACGGCCGTGAGAGGGATGGGTTTTATCTTTTTGTTAAGAAAAAGAGATAGGTAAGTTGTGTAATTACATATAGAGGCATAGGGGTGTGGTATATGAGTAGAGACATCAACTCACAAATGAGATTTTCTGTTGGGGTTTTAGGGTTTCGCAATGAAAGTTTCACTCTAGGTCATTGTGATGTTGTTTTCTTTGATTAATGGCGTTTAGGGGTACTTATGTCGTTTTTATGAAAATAATACGTGGTTGACCTGTTAGGTGATGACACTTCTTATTGATATTTAATCAGTTGAGCTAAAATTGGATAAACAATTAATATTACAGTCAAATTTTCACGTATAGACGTTAAAAGGAAATATATTTATATATACATGAATCATACCAAAAGCTACTTTTAAAAATGATTTTGTGTGTTTTTTTGGATTTCTAGATATAATTTTGACTGATAATTAACAAGTGTGGATTTCGTTTAACCACCCTGAATTCACATGCCATATGTGTGTGACAATGCTTGACTGAAGATTGATATGAACTTTACATGAAGTATTGTTGATGCAACTCAATGTTGAGCCTATATGTGTTGAAACAATGATTCCGGTTACAAGATATTTCTTCATGTGTGTAACAAAATATTTCTTTCTTCATGTGTTCTTCTTTACAATGTTGAGCCTATATCCATCATCTAACAATAATTTTTCTTTTTTAGCAACAAAGTACTCATTCTCACAAAAGCCTAGAGTCCTTTACATTGTTTGAGTAACCTTTTGTGTCAAAAATGCAGCGAGTGTGTGAATGCCCTACAATGAATTATGAGCAGAGCCCAAATCAACACAATACCACATTACCCTATTGGCACCAATACAGTGTGGTAAATAATAATGATTCATACAATGTTTAGCCATCTTATTGGCCTTAATGGTGGCGGCGGCATGGGATTAAGGATTATTAAACACATTTTGATAAACGATAACCGTTCTTATTGACCTCAAAGGTTCTTGCACAAAATTTGATCCAATGATATGAAATTATGGGGGAAGTTTCAACTGTGATTAATACAAGTTTTTTGCTTGGTATAGGACTTTCGGAGTCCCAGTGACATTAGTTTGCCAGACACTACACATGAAGTTACTTGAAACTAGGGCTGGGATCGGTCTGGTACGGTCCGGTATCTTGTTCATACCGGTACTGTACCGACTTAATATTTTGATATCGGTTCGGTACTATATTTTTTAGCTTCGATACCGAACTGAACCGATACCGATCGGTATCAGTACAACTCGGTACAACATAATTTAAACTAAACATACAACCAATCAAGAGTGTATAACTTTAAGATCTAGGCCAACATAGAGATTGGTATCAAAACTCCATGAAATCACAATTCACAAGTATCAACATCCACAAAACATCAATTAGGAAAAGGTCCATAAGTCCATCACCATCACAAATTCATGTAGCATTCAGTTCAATAATAACAAAATAAGTTATAAAATTCATTGAAACCATTAAGAGAAAAAGAAAGTCTTATTATCTAGAGAAAAATGAAGCCGCAATTGAAAGCATTAAGAGAAAAATAAAAACTGATTCTATAGAGAAAATGAAAGATATAGATCACCAAATACTTCATCTCTTCATCAACTTGTTTCTGAATCTTCGGATTGATCAGAGTCATCATACTCCTCTTCTTCGTCATC
The DNA here is from genome assembly GCA_963682095.1 of Potentilla sterilis. Taxonomy (NCBI): domain Eukaryota; kingdom Viridiplantae; phylum Streptophyta; class Magnoliopsida; order Rosales; family Rosaceae; genus Potentilla; species Potentilla sterilis. The sequence continues at coordinate 60,794,728 of OY821755.1, forward strand.
TTCACCGACTTCACCATCAGATTGTAGATCAATGTCAACTTGTGTGGTTCCTTTTGATGCTTTTGGTGGAGGACAATTGCTTGAAGAGGTTGTGGTAGCATAATCTACATTCAAAAGTTAACACAAGAACTTAGTTAGAAACTTGAAAAGTTAGGATTTAGGAATATTAAAACGTAAACACAGGAAAATAGTAAGTTGAAATCTAATATTCTTTACCTTTCTCACAACTCTCAATGAACTCAAACTCTTTGATGCATGGTTCCTCTCCAGAATGATCTATTCTGCTGCCCATTAACCAACTTTGTAAGCAAAGCAATGCTTCAACACTTTTAGGAGTCAATGAACTCCTCAAACAATCAATTACTCTACCTCCAGTGCTAAAAGCCGACTCCTATGCAACGGTTGAAACTTGAATAGCCAATACATCCTTAGCGATTGTTGTAACTACAGGGTATTTGGCTCCATTCATCCTCCACCATAGCAGAATTGGAAATTTCAGTACTTCCTTCTCATCTATGACTTCAAGAGGGTCCAACAAGTACCTATCAACCTCATGTGCAATAACAGATGCCTCGTCTTTTTTTGAAACCACCTTTCTCCAATCACTGATGTAGGAATGTCTTCCTCTACTGCCAGTACTTGTTACTGTGCTTTCTGATGAGTTTTCAACCTCTTCCACAGTTTTCTTCTTTGCAGGGGCATCCTTTGGTACATATGCATCATACATGGACATCATAAATTCATGCAACTTCCTCGTTTTAAGCTGTACCTCAGCTTCCGAAAACTCCTCTTGTGTGAAAAAGTGAGTTATATGTTGTAGCTTAAACCGAAGATCAAGGATTATCCCCATGAACACCAACAGATTCAATCTGTATAGCTTCCATAATACTTGAGAAATTTGGTTTTCATATGTTCTGCCATATCCATCAAAACTTTTTCATATAATGAATGTGTTTGCAACTCCTCAGGTACGAAGAGCTTCCCAATCTCAATTTTCATCGATAAAACATCATGAAATGTAGTGTGGATTGTGGGTTTGTTACTTGCACTAACTCTTAGAGTAACCTCATAGAATACCTTAAGAAATTGCACAAACACTTCTGCCTATTCTCATTCTTCCTCATGTGGTGGTCCCACTTTCGCCCTCCTGCTCGTTCTTGGAATTATATTTCCATCCTCATCAAACTCTTCATCAGGCTCTTTGAAATAGGCGGCAAAACCAGCGTCTTCAACTTCCATCCTTACGAAGGCTGCTTTGAATTTCAAAGAAGATTCCAACATTAGAAATGTTGAATTCCACCTTGTGGGAACATCCATCACACACAAGCCTCTACAATGGATCTCTTCCTTTGCCACAACAGCCTTAAAACTGTCCAACCTTGCTGGTGAAGAACGCACATGCTTCACTGCATTTCTGATAGCCAAGACTGACTTATTCAACCTTTTCATTCTACTTCCAGTAATCAAATTAATGACATGAGTTGTGCACCTAACATACATGTTTTGACCTTGTAAAATAGCTTATGGCTTGTTTCTTTTGTTCAGTTTAGACCTAACATACTCAATGGCACACTTATTTGCTGCTGCATTATCGACAGTAATAGTCATAACCTTGTTAATTCCCCATTGCAGCAAACAAGACTCGATCAAAAGACCAATCGAATTCCCACTATGAGAAGATATAGTGCAGAAATTGATTATCCTCTTATGCATTTCCCACTTATCATCGATAAAGTGGGCTGTTAGCACCATGTAATTCAGTTTTTGAACACTTGTCCAAGTGTCGGTAGTTAGACAGACCCTATAGCGGCACATATCAGACTTCAACTTCTTCCTCGTCTTATCATACAAACCTAGAAATTCCTTCACCAATGTTTTCCTACAAGGGACTGTCCACTGAGGTACTGCAACAAAGCAAAAACTCCTAAACCCTTGCCTTTCAACGAAGGTAAAAGGAAGCTCATCAATTACTACCATTTCAACACAAGCTTTCATCACTTCATCAGGATTATATGCTACCATTTTCATCGAATTACCCTTGCTTTTATCTCCAGAAATCACTTTCTGATTTTTATCCACACTTCTCCTACCTGGAAAAATACCTGCAGGTTATGTTGATGTGCTTGATGATCCCCGAATTTCCATTTGACGTCGAATCACAAGCATAATCTCCTAATTTACCCTCGCAGTATATACACTTAGCCCTCCATTTTTCTATGATAATATCTCCCCCCCCCCCCCCCCCTTCACCTTAATGACTTGTCTGAGCTTATACTCTTTGAAATGCTTCCAAACGGGGCTACGCTTCCTAGCAACTCGAATACTAACATGAGTAACATCATCTATGACAATTGTCTTAGGGATTGAGGGAGAGGTACCAGTAGAAGAACCCAACAAACTTGTAACTGTTGGCTGTGGTGATGCATCTACGGCTGCTTCGCCTGCTTCAGCTCTCTTCTTACCCCTCTTTATTTGGAAAAATGAAACCAATTTGTGCATTACCCAAACAAATCGAACAACTTAATGAAATTATAGTTTAGTAACAGCAAAAGAAAGTAAGAAATTACTCTTAGTTTTCCCATGGAGAATGCGATGGAGGTTGCATCGCTCAATGGAAAGAAAAAAGAAGAACAAAGTAAGAAATTGAAAGCAATGAGCCAACGAATGATTAATGAAGTTAACTTGCTTTCAAGTTTCAATTGAAAGACTGAGGCAGAGGCAGAGAGGCGAAGAAGAAATTAGGGCTTCATTCGGTGCGCAGCATAAGAAATTTTTCTTTTTATACATTCGGGTCGGTTCAGTTTCATTCGGTATGAGTATGGATTATACCGACCCGACCCATTTACAATAATTCGGTATTCTGTTTGGTTCAGTATTGGAAAAAATTACTGGGTCATATCGAGCAGTCGGTATTCGGTACGGGATGAACGGTTTCGGTACCAAAATTCCGGTACCAGATTCCCAGCCCTACTTGAAACATTCAGAGCAATTTTACAACAAGAAGGATCGAGAAAGAGATCAAATTAGTCAATGACCAAAGATCTAGTGGAGTGTCAAAATAAGACTTGCACCATAAGTACTATGACACTAAGCACAACAACAGTAGGTTAGCTATAACAAAATGAAGCCAAGGAACGGAAGAAATAACTAACGAATCAAAGTAAAATGGGAACAATAACTGTATTAGGAAGTAGAAACTAAACGAAAAACTTAAAAAAGAGAACAGATTGTCCATGGATGAATATAATCTGCCCACGCAAGTTGCTGATAATGAACAGCTACGAAATTTCCAATATTTGTTGATAAATTGCATCTGTCTTGGAACAATAACTAATCTAACTCACAAGGACTCCTTGCTTTACCACATGTGACTACTAATGAAAAGAGGTGTTCAATTTGCACTTATAAAAGTGTTGTGTATACCTCGGCTAGTTTTTAATTTTATTTTGACTTTATCAACTCATATGAAATGACAGATAAGGATAAATAGATAAATAAATAAAAAATCAATTTTTTGTTCTTTCTACCTCCCTCACGTACGACCATGTATTGGAAAATTAATATCTCAAACTTTAATATGATACTACATATATTGTAGTAGAACATCAGATAAGGATAAATAGATAAATAAATAAAAAATTAATTTTTTGTTCTTTCTACCTCCCTCACGTACAACCATGTATTGGAAAATTAATATCTCAAACTTTAATATGATAATACATATATTGTAGTAGAACATCAGATAAGGATAAATAGATAAATAAATAAAAAATTAATTTTTTGTTCTTTCTACCTCCCTCACGTACGACTATGTATTGGAAAATTAATATCTCAAACTTTAATCTGATAATACATATATTGTAGTAGAACATCAGAGTATCTATTACTAGTTATAACATCAGAGAATAAACAAGCCAGAATCATTGAAATTAGTTAAATATGCATGTATAGCTAATGAGATGAGAAAGAATCACGCTACATGCATATCGAAAGAGAGAGATTGGTGATGAATCTGGTAGCCATTCTTGGAGAGAAAGAGAGAAGGAGAGAGTTTGGTCGTGTCGAGTCTACGAAACAAATTCGGTATAGATAAAAATAGGTGTAGGGACATTATAGTAAAAAAGAAGTACACTTAGGTTTTTTTAGAAGTTCAAAAGTGAAATGGAAGTATGTTAAGTAGTGGAGGTATATACACCACTTTTGGAGGTGCAAATAGAACCCCCGTAATGAAAAAACTTAATAACTCTTTTGGTGTTCTCTTGCATTAGTTCAGAGCTCCAAGTTGGTTCCAGACTCCTATATGAGTTCACAAGAACAGATTCTGACTCCAATGATGGGCATCCAAGGGCTATGATTTCCACAGCAACTTGACTAACATTTGTTAAACCGAGCAATCCAAGGCGTTTCAAACACACTTATGACCTGAAAATGCACAAATGCCAGCTCCGGTTACGGCATAACAACCTTTTAAATCAAGTATTTCCAAGTTGTGGCAGTTTTCTGCAAGAGCAACCACGGTAGTGTCTGACACGCCCCACAGATCACGCAATCGCAATTCCTTCAAGGTTTGTATTTTTGAAATTGCCAGGCCTCCAATATCAGTTCTTCCATTCTCACAGACATACAATTTTAGACGTTCCAAGCTACACAATATCTCAACCCCGGTATCAGTGACTCCATCAAAAATTACTAGGATCAATTCCTTGATGGTTTTTTATGCGGACCCATTTGCTAAGAAACCCAATCCCACATTTGTGAATTTTTGACACAATATCAGCTTCAACAAGCTAATGGAAGATGAGGACCCAATTGTTCTAAGGGCTTCATCAGAGATCAACCTGTCCAGAGTCCCCTATTGCTTGTTGTTAAACGATGACACGCGTGACCCGTGGATCAACTGTACCGATATTGTCCCAACTTAGCCACCTTAAAAGTGTTGGATTTTAATCACAAAAGGCTTCGGTACAATTGAGTATTATCCACCCACTTATAAGTTGTATTATATTTATCATTTTTCTGATGTGAGATATTTTCTCTCCAACACGCCTCCTCACGTGCAACCTAACTTTAGGAAACCAAAGCCGACCTCCAAAGGACATTTGGTGACAAATTCAATCGGAACTGAAAGAACCAAATTATTTATGATGACAACATAATGGGACCCAACTCGGGCCCATGATAAATTGGAACTCATAATTGGGCCCATGACAGAATGGAGACGCAACTGGAGAGGGACTCGCTCTGATACCATGTTAAATAATGACAAGCATGGTTCGTGGATCAACTGTACCGATATTGTCCTAACTTAGACACTTTAAAGGTGTTGGGTTTTAATCACAAAAGGCCTAGGTACAATTGAGTATTATCCATCCACTTATAAGTTGTATTATATTTATCACTTTTCTGACGTAGGATATCTCCTCTCCGGCCCATGTCTCCTCACAATCTTAACTTGGGACAATTTTGGACACCAAATCCCCAAAGCAAGCAGACATCAAAATACCCTCATCACTGTGTTGATCATCATTGCAACTGATCTCAATGCTGTCAAGTTTAGGAAAAGCTTGGGCTATTCTTGCAATATCTATGTCTTTGATGATAGGACCCCATACTAGCAAATCGACTACATTTGGGAATCTACTTTACACCATTGCTTGCAGACTTCAGAGAACGATTTTCTATCATCTTTATCGCTAACCTTGTTCATAAATTCGGTAACCACATCGTCGTTCAGATACGACATATTTTATTGCTACCCTCATAAAACAGTTGAGAACTTAACCTGATGATCTTCAATTCTTCAGTACTCGATTATAAGAAACTGAAACTTCGAAGAGGATTTGGTCGGGCTCTGCTTAACTGGGTTCCCTTCAACAATGCGACTGTCGTCTCAAGTTTAAGGGAAGAAGCTTAGATTTAGCGTTGGATCCGACGGTAAATATTAAAAGCAGAGATCTAACGGTTCCTGTTCTGTTCTCAAATAATTATTTGATATATAAAAAGAAATTCACCGCGGAGTGTAAAACCGGAAAGTCATTTAAATATGGAAATGGTATAAATAAAAGTTAAAATATAGGGTAAAGTACAAATAAATACCCGAAGTTTGAAGCTCATTTCAATTAAATACTTCATCTATAAATTATTTTAAATAAATACCCGAACTTTGAAGCTCATTTCAATTAAATACCCCATCTATAAATTATTTCAAATAAATACCCGAGTTATACAAAATCCTACAAAATTTTCAACTCTGTTAGATATCCCGTTAAAATAACCGTTAACTTGTCTATAAAGGATGTTTGACTTATTAACTGGACCCGCTATCGAGGGTATTTTAGGTAACACAAACTTATTCCCGCTCAGTGTCTCCTATAACCCTAAACTTTCAGCTCTTTTCCTCAACATTTAAGCTTAAACGAAAGTGCTACATTGCAAACTGCAAAATGGAAATCAACTTAATTGTATGTAAACATAATAACTGAAACATAATAACTGAAATTTTTGTACAAAAATTTATTTACATACAATTAAGTTGATTTCAATTTTACAGTTTGCAATCGTGTAGCTTAAATGTTGAGGGAAATAGCTGAAAGTTTAGGGTTATAGGAGACACTGAGCGGGAATAAGTTTGTATTGCCTAAAATACCCTCGATGGCGGGTTCAGTTAATAAGTCAAACATCCTTCATAGACAAGTTAACGGTTGTTTTAACGGGATGTCTAACGGATTTGAAACTTTTGTAGGATTTGTATAGCTCGGGTATTTATTTGAAATAATTTATAGATGGGGTATTTAATTGAAATGAGCTTCAAAGTTCGAGTATTTATTTGAAATAATTTATAGATAGGGTATTTAATTGAAATGAGCTTCAAAGTTCGGGTATTTATTTGAAATAATTTATAGATGGAGTATTTAATTGAAATGAGCTTCAAACTTCGGGTATTTATTTGTACTTTACCCTAAAATATATTCACCACCCAAAACCCTAATCTGCAATTCGCTCTCAGCTCTCTCTCTCAAGCTATAATAGCTTTATTTTCCTCCACGAATTATCTCCGAACCAAATTCCGACCTCAAAATCGCCGCAATGGGTTCGAAGTCGCACGGCGGTCATCCTCATTCCGGCGACGGCGCTAGCCCTGGGTTAGGCTTTCTCAATTATCTCAATTTAGCTTGTTTTCTTTTTCTTTTTCGATTCTATAAGTGAAAATCAAATTGAAAATTGGAATTTTTTTCATGGATTTCTGAACAATTTTATGTGATTATGCAGTAAGATCTTCATTGGTGGATTGGCTAAAGACACCACATATGGTAAGCGCTACAAAAATCGCTGTTTTTTTTTTTTTTGGTTCTTTTTATTAATGTAATTGGCTTATATCTGAATGTAATTAACCCTAAAATTGAAGTTCAAATATTGAATTATGTAGCATTCTGGGGATTTATTGGATTTTGTTGATGATATGTTCTATTGTCGATGATGTTGTAGCTACATTTACAAAGCATTTTGGCAAGTATGGAGAGATAGTGGACTCTGTGATAATGAAAGATCGGTTCACCGGTACTCCAAGGGGTTTCGGGTTTATTACCTATGCCGATCCATCGGTTGTCGACAAAGTTATTGAGGACACTCATGTGATCAATGGGAAGCAGGTAAAAGCTGTTGGTGGTTTATTATGAGTTTGTTTACTTAGGTGTGAAACTATGGAAGTACTTTCTCGGGGGATTTAGTTTCAGGTATTTCTTGAGTGGTGTTATTAACATGGTGAAATGTGAGCAGGTTGAGATCAAGAGGACCATTCCTAAAGGCCAAGGGCAATCAAAGGACTTCAGGACAAAGAAGATTTTTGTTGGGGGAATACCATCTGCAGTTACTGAGGGTTTGGTTTTATGACTTACTCTTCTTTATTTGTTAGCTAGTTGACGCTTTTTATTGTTAATGTAGTTATGTTTTGAACGTTTATGTGATTTGCTGAACTGTGCAGAGGAGTTGAAAATTTTCTTCTCGAAGTATGGGGAGATTGTGGAACACCAGATCATACGGGATCATGAAACCAATCGTTCTCGAGGCTTTGGATTTGTAATTTTTGACAGTGAGGAAGTTGTAGATGAGTTGTTATCTAAAGGAAACATGATTGATATGGAGGGTACCCAGGTGAGCTTATTTAAATGGTCTCTGGGTAACCAGCATGTGTACAGATCCATTTTTGACATGGAACATTGGTTCTTGCATTCCCCAGTTTTGTTAAATAGATGCATTAAACGGTTGTTTGTCTTTATCGCTTAGTTTTTCGCATACACTTTAGTGATTTGTCACTAATTTTAGGTGGAGGTTGGTACAGGTATAGATCTTCTAAGGAAAGGGTGATCGCAATAGCTCCATTTTGAAATGACCTAGGTTAACTAAGTTGCTTTGTTGTAGGTGGAGATCAAGAAAGCTGAACCAAAGAAATCCTCAAATCCCCCACCTGCTTCTGCATATGGTAGCAATTCTAGGGCTCGTTCTTTCAATGATGGCTATGGTCCATATGGAAGTTCTTATGGTGGTTTTGATGGAGGATTTGGTCCTGGCCCCTATAGGACACCAGGTGCTCTTGGTGGAGGTAGATATGGTGGTGGTTATGGAGGGTATGGTTATGGTAGCGATAGTGGTGACTTTGGCACTGGGTATGGAGGTTTTGGCAGCAGTAGCTTAGGTGGCTATAGGGGTGAACCTTCCCTTGGTTACACCAGTCGACTGGGCCCCTATGGTGCAAGTGGTTTTGGTGGTGGTTATGGTGCAAGTGGTTTAGGTGGTTATGGTCGAGGTGGTGGTGAAGGCTATGGAAGTGGAGGTTATGGAAGTTCAAACTATGGTGGTGGATATGAATCTGGCAATGGTGGTACTTATGGTGGAGCAGGTGGAGCGTATGGAAGGGGGGGCTATAGTAGCAGTAGTCGGTACCATCCATATTCAAGATAGAAATAGAGGGAGGTAGTCAGTATCATCCCTATCCAAGATAGTAGAAGGAGTTTCAATGCTGTTGCTTAAGCCTTGCCATAGAAGTGTGACACAGGATGCGTTAGATTTCCGACTCGCATTTGGTTAGGCACTTTCTTGCAACTACTAGTGATTTTGTGTGATTGCGATGGGGAGCTTTTGGTGGGCAGAAGAGTTCTACTAGACAAATTGTCTATTATTATGGTTTTAGAAAAACTTTGTAGATTGAAGGACATGGTGTCTGCTATGGGCATCATGTAGTTTTATTTGGACTTAGTATCTTGTAGAATGTAGACTATAGTATCGTATTATGGTGTTTATTGCAATCTACTTTGTGTGATCTAAGATAGCTTCTCTAATGTTTTAATAATCTGTTTGATAGGGCATGTGATGTTTACTTCAGTGATCACTATCCAGGTGTTGGATAACACCCGGGAATCAGTTTGTCTGAAATCATGACATATAATCTCTTTTAGTTTGTAGGTTTAGTTTCAGAAGAGAGGCAATTGACGTGGATTCTGTTTCTTTCTGTTTTAGGCTTTTTAGGTTGCTGTCATGTTAATTGTAGTTTAGTTTGCATGAGTATCGGGGCATTCTTTCTGACAAACTTGAACTCGTCAGAGGTTTTTTTTTTTTTTTTTTTTTTTTTGAAATTTAAATATACCTTGACCTTCGTTTACCTGCATTAATTAGGGTGGTGAATTGTTTCTCCTGGTGAAACTCCATATGCCCTGGAAAATAACGTCTTTCCTTTCATCTTGTATCAGTTGGTCATTATTGCATGATTTTGAATTTTTGCAGTGGAATATCTGTCGGAAGCTTTTACCATGTAGACAGTTGGATCTTTGTAACTTTGTATGTGTTTCTATTTTCATCAGTGAGAATCCATTAGACATTTTGAAGTGGTGCACTTGAGGCCAAGTTCCAGGGCGGCTATCCTTTTATTTTTTACCTACTATTTTTGACTACGGGATAATGTACATTGATTATATATATATATATATATATATATATATATATATATTGTGATGACCATTTTTATCATTTCAGTTCCAACCTTTTAACACTACCAAATGTCGTAGTGCATTTACCATTTCTTGACTAATTTGATGATGGAACTCTATTGTCCACTTGGATTTCTATGGTTGAGCTTAGATTTCACTAATGTTAAAACTTTGAATGGAATAAAATCGTGTTCAGAAGTTAGAAAAGAGAAATTCAAACAAAGGGTATCTGAACTTTTCCAAACTAGTAGTTTTAGTGTCTCAATTTTGCAAAATATCAAAAAGGTACCTGAAGTTCTTATACAAACATCATATTGGTGTCTAAGATGGAATATTCCGTTAAATACTTAACTGTAAAATATTTTTTTTTTTTTTTTTTTTTTTTTTTTTACTATTTTCTACTTTTTGCTACAACTTAATTATTCACTACCTATTTGTTTACAGGATCTTAATAGCCTATCAATTCTAAGAACTAACCTTCATCATGCCAAATTCACCTAACGACTTCCTGTCTTGACGGCTACTAAGCTGGCGGATTCACTGTTGTTTTTAGTTTTGACAAGTTTCTTAAGTTCTAGTAAAACCAATAAATAGGAATTCTTAAATTCTAGTTAAGTAGAAAGCAGAAAAATACTTGAACAATTTTTTCTCAAATACCACTCCTAGGAGGTAATCCTCCACCTGGGGTTTGAGATTCTTAAATAAATTAAAATGTCGACGGATATGGGGAGCATATTTAAGTTTATTTATCCAAACATATTCACATATACATAACCCAGAGCCTCACTCTTGGGTAAACAGCTAAAAGTTATTTAGCTACTCATACTGAAATTAAAATACAAACTTACTTGTAAAATAAAGCAATCCACACCAGGTGACTAGCAAGAAATCACTCTCACTATTCACTCTTATTTAACTATACTAAAACACTCACAAATACTTAGGAACACTCAGAAACTGCTCTCGAGCTTCAGACTACTCTTTTCTTCCTTTCTTTTTCGAATGCCTTCTCTTGAGCTCTGAGACTCCTTATATAGCCTTCGGATTTCAAAACGGAATTGAATTCCATTAAGAAAGGCAGACAAGAGGAATCCTTATCTTAACAGCTGGCACTTATCTTTTCCAAAGTAGTTTGTCCTCACGCGTCGGCAGCAACTTTATTCTTATCTTACAAATGAGCTGGCTTCCACTAGCTGGATTCCACTCACTTAAAGCTTCTTGTCCTGATGCGTCGGCAGCTAGTACTCCATCATATTATCGATGTTGTGTAGCGCTTCGTCATCAAAAGAGGCTCCTGAGTCGTCATTTTCTTCAGCTTTGGATTCTAGGTCTGAATCATATGGGTCTTTGAATTCTTGCTCTTTCTCTAATTTTTCTATCCACGTGGTAGTTGCTAACGTACCATCGACCTCTCGCCTTTCTAAGGCCTTGTACAAATCACAGTGCTCTGGATGAGGATGGTTATAGCTGGCTACAATGATCTTTTCTCCTTTAGTCAGGAGGGTAGCATCATAATCTTTCTGGATCATGTTCTGGATACGAATTACAGCCATTGCTTTCATCCAAGGAATGCTCTGATTAGGTCTTCCATTGCTTGATGACCATTTGTGTGCTTGAGAGGCACAACTCTGGATAATTCTGACATAGTGATAAGGAGAAATATAACTCTTTCTCTCTTCTTCTCTAGTCCATTCAGGAGGAGAAGAAATGAACTTTAATCTCAGAATACAACCAGCTGGTCTAATGTTCTTAACTGCATGGTAAATTGCTTCAGGGAGACCTTCTAGGTCTTCATTGGTTTTTGTCCAAAGATTATGAACAAAACCATTCTCAATTAACCATAACTTGTTCTTCTGCGGATGCTCTGCTTGAACATCAACCAAATATCTTCCATAGTAAGGACCTGCTACTACTAGCAAGGTTGATGGAAGAGCTTTACGGTTCTTGGAATCTCCTAAGAGATTATGGAAACTGAACCATTCTGATTCTGATAGGGCTAGAAGTGGGACTTTAGCACTTTCAGGGTTCTCAAGGTATTGAATGTCCAGCTTTTCCTTGAGCTGTTGATCTTTTTCTAGCTCGTAACTGCAGAATTCCTCAGCTAGCGTTTCCAGGGCTTGTAGAACAAGTGCTTCATTGTTCTCTCGTGATGCTGCTAAAATATTGTTCATGATGACTCTCTGGTTGAACTGCAAATTTTTGCTGGTTCTGAACACTGGTCTTTCGTAAATTCTCATGGGATGATTAAAGATTTTTCTCAGGCATTTTACTGCTGGTAATCTGAAGGATGCTATCCTATCAGTGGTTCTTGCCTTATACTGCTGTCTTTTTTGAAACCAGTCAGGTGTGACTGTAGCTCTAGGATGCTGTAAATATTCATTTACAGTTTCTTCTTCTGCGTTGGAAGACTGCTTATCTTCAGGATCATTTTCTTTTCCTATTGGGTCAGGCTGAATTTTTTCAGGGGCACTACTGGATTCAGCAGGAGAGTAGGATACCAGATATTGGTAGCCTGGTCCATCATGTAATGGGCCAACAGTCTTGTCTCCATTTCTGTATCTCTGTAGTAGGGTTTTGTCTTTTGATCCCTTGCTTTCAGGCCTGGTTCTTGTTCCGAAGTTGGGCCTTCTTTTTTCTTCGATTTCTGGTTCTGGTTCGGGCCTTCTGCTTCTTGGGTTACGGCCTTCATCTCTTTCGAACATTGCCATTTCTCTTGTGAGAGCGTCAGGCAGATAATTCTTGTTTCCTGCAATCATTTCAACATCATATTCATATTGAGATAAAAACATCTGCCATCTAAGAACTCTTCCTCTATCAGCTGCATCTGTCAGTTTATAGTTCTTAAAGTTTTTCACTCTCTTGTTATCTGTTCTGACCAGAAATTTATTCCCTAAAAAGGCTTCAGCTCCTTTAATGGATTTAATTAGGGCTAAAACTTCTTTGTCTCCTGTGGAATAATTTAATTCTGCTGAATTAAATTTTCCTGACAGGAATTTACAGATCTTTTCTTGATTTGTATTAGGTGTTATTGCTAAAACTACTCCTGCCCAATAATAGTCATTTGCATCTGTTTGCAAAATGATCAGGTCACCTTCTTCAGGTAACTGTAAAGGGGGAAGGTTTTTTGTGAGTTCTTTAATTTTCTTAACGGTGTTGCTATCATCCGTTGTAAATGACCATTTTTTCTTCGTGCTTGTCTTTGGAGAGAGAAGAGCAGTGAGACCACTCACTTGAGGAATAAAATCTCTCGCAAAGTTAACAACTCCCAAAAATCTCTGTAGAGACTTTGCATCTGGGATACTGTCAGGGAATTGGCTTATCTTCTTTACTATATGCTCTTGAAGACGAATTTCTCCATCCTTGACGTGTATGCCAAGGAAGTCAATTTCTCCTTTTATAAGATGAATTTTCTTTTGTCCAAGGATGATTCCTTTCTGAACTATGAGCTTGCAAATCTGCTCAAGGTGCTTCAGATGTTCATTCATAGTTTTAGAGAAGACAAGAATGTCATCAATGTAAACTATACAGAAATCTGAGTATGGCTTAAATATGTTATCCATCTTTCTTTGAAAGATAGATGGAGCTTGCTTAAGTCCAAATGGCATTACAAGCCATTCGTAATGTCCTTGCGGAGTTCCAAAGGCTGTTAAGGCTATGGAATCCTGGTGCATTCTTACTTGCCAGAAGCCCGATTTTGCATCGAACTTTGAAAATATCTTTGCTCCTTTTAGTCTGTTTATCAAGACTCTTACTTGAGCAATCTGATAGCCATCTTTGACGGTTTTCTTATTGACATCTCTATAGTCTATGACCATTCTTGCTTTTCCTCTTAATTGCTCTGCATGGTTTCTAACCAAAAATGCTGGAGCATGATGAGGGCTATTAGAGGGTCTAATTAATTTCTTTTCTAGCAATTCTTGAATTTGGCTTTCCATTTCTTTTCGATCTTCATCTCTATAATGAGGTATTGCTTTGACATGACATATTGCATTGGCATCATGCATTTTTAGCTGACAGTATACTGGGTCTCTTTCCCAATATAGTTGAGGATCTTCACTGATTATGGGTTTCAGCATATTTTCTATCTCAACGAGTTTTGGGATTTTCTTTTGCTCTAATTTATTTATGTATACTTTTAGATTGTGTTCTCGGATGAATTCTTCTTCACCATCCGAGCTGTCTGAATCTTGAGGTTCTTCCTCTGATTCTGATTCTTCTGAAGTTGTTGCTTCGTTTTGCACAATTTCTTGGTGTTCTTGCAAAGCTAAAACCGGCTGTATAACCGGTTCAAAAGGTGGTTTAGGATCACCACGCTTGGCTCGTGACTTCTGATATTGCTCTGTGAATCCTTTACTTGCAATGCTGACTGCATGTAGTAATCTGGATTCCCAGTAGAACTTATTATTTTTCTCAATTCCGATCATTTCGATGGTTTGTATGATTCTTTGCTGGAGTAGGAAATCATTTCCTATCAGCAAATCGGACCCTTGGGCTTCACTCTGCCAAATTCTTTGGAACGTAAAGGTTCCTCCGCCTATCGAAATCTTGACGTTTCTAGCTATATAGCTCATTGTAAACGCCTTTTCTCCCATTCCAATTCCAGTGGCTTCTCTATCAGACTTTTCCCAATATTCGTCAGGAATAGCATGTTTCTTTGCTAAGCTATATCCTGAACCAGTATCTACAAAAGCATGTAGATGGTATTTCTTATAGTTGGGAAATTTCAGACCTATAGTAATATAATTACTATATATGCTTGTCTGAACTTGTTTTACTGGTTGGATTGTTTCTTCCTTTCTAGTGAATTCTGTGAAAGGATTTATAGTTCTTTCTTTTTCTTCTATAGGCTCAGGTTCTACCTTTTTTGAGTTACTTTCGGGTACTTCTATGGAAGGGCTAAGTTCTTCTTTTATAATTTTTGAAGTTTCTAACTTCATTTTCTCAAGGTTTTTCTCAAGATCTTGTTTTTGGACCTGATCAAGAAATATATCATATTCTTGATTTACTAGCGTATGTACTTCAGGGTCTTTTGTTTTTCTTCTTACTTCTGCTATGAAGCATTCTTTATGATAGGTTTCTCTTGTTGCTTTACAGTACATGGGTACTGTATTATTATCTTCACACTTGCAATAGTCGCAAGTGAAAATTCCAGGCTTTGGAGTAAACTGACTGATACTATCAGTAGTTTTCTGATCCCAATTTTGGATTAACATGAATATAGGGCGATAGTTATATTCACTTTCTTCATCAGAGCTATTTGAGGTGCTTTCTGTATCACTTTCTGATGTATCTGCAAGAGAATATACAGATTCATTCTCTTCATCAGAATATGCTACTTCAAACCCTTTTATGTTTGCGTATTCTACGGCTTCATCGTATTCTGCTAGGAGGGCTTTAGAAGATCTTTTATCTCTTTTAGGACACTCGTTGGCATAATGACCTTCAGCCTTGCAAAGCCAACATCTACAGGGCTTTGTATCTCTAGAAGTATTTTTCTTTGGGTTTGGGTTTCTTTTCTTAAAAAATCTCTTTCTAGGAGATCTTTTTTCTTTATCTTGTTCAGAGCTTTTTCTGAACTTATACTTCTTTTTAGAAGTGAATTTATTATATTTCTTGTTCCTAAATCTGCTCCTCGTTTTTCTTTCATTGTACTGATGACAACCCCATTGGGTTGGAGTATCTAGGATTTTAGGACACATATTTTCAACTCCTCTGAGTTGTTTCTTAGCCGTTTTCGACTTTTGATTTTCCGTACACTGTTTTCTTAACAGGTCTCTTACCCTTTCTGCTATTCCTCCTATAGTAAAATATTCTAAAGGATTTTCTTCAAGGGACTGTGCTACAGCATTATTCCAGGGTTCTGGTAACTTTCTATAATATGTTCTAATGAGGTCTATGTTTTCCAAATCTCCTATTGTACAATAGTAGTTTTGGAACTCGTTTGTGTACTCTTCAAAGTACCTCATATTGCAGATGCTTAATTTCTGGATATTTGCTTTAGCTCTTTCTTTGGTTTGTTCACTATGTCCCGTTATATCTCCACAAAATTGTGCGTATATAGGGATAGCGAAATCCATTGGGTCATTTGTCTTGGCTAATTTTGCTTCCCAATCTGCCCAATTCCTACTTCTCTTAAAGGAATTGTACCATTTCTGGACTATTCCTGTTAAGGTTGCTTCATAGTAAGCGTGAGCTTCTTTATAGTGGAATTTGGATAAAACCAGTGCTTGGGTTAGCTTTAAACTGGCTACCCAGTTGTCTATGGTTTTTCTTTTATCTCCTACTTTATCGAGGTCTAGATAAACTCCTCTTTCAGAGATTGCTTGTCCCCATTGGGGTTCTGTAGGAATATATTTTTGGGAACTTCTTTCTCCAATCTTTCCTGTAGGAGGCTGTCCTTTAGGAAGTTTGATTTTTTCTTCTCGAATAATTTTGGTAGGATTATTCGTGATGTTATTGATGATAGTATTTCCTGCCAAAGGTGGTTGGCTAGTACTTGCTTCTGCATCCATGGTGCTGGCTTCAGCATCCATATTGCTAGCTTCTGCTTCAGCTGCTTGATAAGGAAGAATTTTTCTTTTAGTTTGGACTAAAGAAATTTTCTTAACTATCTCTTCTAACCTTTCTAAGGTTTCACAAGTTTCTGCTTGCTTATAGAGTTCTTTTAACCCCTCTACTCTAAGCATTCTTATAGGTCTTTTTGAGTCTTCTTCTTCCTCAAAAGATTCTTCAGGAATTGATCCTGAAGTACTTGCTTGCTCATAGTTAGCAAAAGAATGCCTATGAAACTGGAGACTTATTTTTCCTCCAGTATCTTCGTAGATAGAAGCATTAGAGCTTTGTATCTGCCTCTCAGGAGGTGCTAAGTTCCATTCTCTAGGGAATGATACTTCATCCCATTTGGTGATGTGCTTTTGCTGAGTATTATTTCTAGGATTAGTAAGGACTGATGTGGTAAGACCGGGGCTGTTGACAAATCTAGTATTTGGTGTTACATTGGAGCTCATTAGCTTGTAATAGATCCTATAGTCAACGGCAAGTTCCATCATGCCTTGTTTCATTGCAATCCCATCTGTTTTGATTCTCAGTCTTAAGCAGTGTGCTGCGTCTTTCAAATGAGTGGTGAAGTTTGGAAAGACATTGAAATATGCAACTTGGTTGCATAGTGAGGCTTCTACTGTTCCTAACAGACTTTTCTTGAAATCTGTTATTCTATCGTCTTGTAGAATACACAAGACCGAACAGTCTATACCATCTCTTGCTAAGAGTTTTATGGAAATCTGGACTGCACCAATGTGCATGTAGGCATATTTTCTTTGAAATGCTTCACTCACTTCTCTAGAAGTGATTAGCCTGATGTCTGTTTCTCCACCAGTTGCTGGTATTGTTAGTTCTAACATCTTGAATCTGTGAGAATCTATAATAAAGGATCCTTTCTTGTAAATCTCATTGAATCTAAATTTTGGTGCTGAGGCTTCTCTCACGCTGGATTCAATTTCGTTATACTCAAATTCCTGAGCATTTACAAGCTGTACTGCTGGTACAGTATGTCTTTTGCTAAAGACTCTATTCAACATCTTTATATCCCTTTTGGATTCTTTCCATTTTAGTAGCTTAGGTTCACTGAAATTGAACCCACTTTCTGTCTTTGGTTGAGGTATAATAATTTTACTGGCTACTGTTTGTGCTAGTGCTTCCTCGTTGATTCTTTCAACGATTGAATTTTCTTTCATTTTTTCTATACCTTTTTGTAGGCTAGAGATCTTTGAGCTTAGTTCTTGGAACTGTTCTTCCATATCTTTCCCTATTTCTTGAAGGTAGATATTGCTGTAGTTTTGTTGATGTATTATTGCTTCAACGTTTTCAGCAAGTTTTTCTGTTGGAAGATAAACACTTACTGCTTTTAAGTCTTCTTGTCGTGCTTTTAACTCAACTCTTTGCTTCATCCTATGCGGGATATAAGAGTTTCTAAGAGTTTCTTTAGATTTTCTTGAGTACCTTTTAAATCAACTGCTTGTTGATGAATATTATTTGCAAGGTTCTCAGTTCTTACTAATTTCTTTTCAATATCTACAAGATATTGCTTTTCTTTAAGGTAATCAAGCTTGATTTCAAGTCTTGATATCTTTGCTTGAATTTCTTCTAACTGATTTACTCTAAGATTAAATCTCTCGAGTTGTTCTTTTACTTTCTCAGTAGTCTTATCTCTAGATAAGTGATCTAGAAATTCAACTATACTTGGCCTGTTAGGGTCAAGTTCTTCTACTCCTATTTCTTTCTGAAGGTGAATATGCTCGTCGTATAGAGTGTTTAACACTCTACAAGCGTATTCAATGGAATATTGGTTCTCTTGGATATGTCTTGTGTGAAAACACAAGTTCCACTTTTCTTTTTCTTTTTCTATGCAAAAGGTTTGATAATTCTTTAGTTGCTTTGGCTCTCTTTTATTTGTTAAGAGGAGCCAACTCTGTGGCATAAACCTTTGCTTTACCTGTTTTTTTTTTTGAGCAAAACAGGCTCTGATACCAACTGAGGCGGATCTAACCAACGGATTCTAACCGCGGCTCAAAATTTCAAGAGGTTCTTGTTCTAGTTGCAAAACTTCTTTTAGTTCTGCAATTTGTCTTTCTGCTATACGAATGCCCTGAGTAAACCTGAAAACTATATCCCAATAGCCTGGTCTACTTCTAGGAAGTCTTTCTCTAAAGTTTTTTAAGATTTTTAACTTTGCCTTTTTATCTTTTATTTCTTTTTCGGTGATTCTAATATTTTCTAAATAAATTAAACGCTGTGAAGAAATACTTTTATGAATAAAATTAACTGTCTACCTTCGAGTATAGAGGATAAATTATATATATGCAGTATAATTGAATAAACAACTTTCTAGGCCCACCATGCTCCGTCAAAATGAAAAATAAAGACGACTAACGGAATTTTTAACGGTGTTAACTGAGAGGTACCAAAATGAAGTTGAAAAGGAAAGTTCAGGTATGGTTTTGATATATTTGAAACTTGAGATACCAAAGCTATTAGTTGACTAAAGATGGGACACTGTTTGTAATATTTTCTCGTTAGAAAATGTAAAGAGATATCTCGCTCTTCATTTGCATATCCAAGTAGGAGAGACTATTCCACTGAAGTATCTATTTCCAAATGAACCATGAGGGAGGAAGAGAATAGGAGTCAAGAAGTTGGTTCCTGTGTTCAAGTTCCATCCAAAGATAGAGTTAAGTGAGATCATGATCCACATTATCCATGTGACCATTTGTTGTTTCATGAAACATAGGAAGAAACTTATGTTAGGCCAAGTAATGGTGAGTTTCAGACTTTCAGTACGTATGATAAAGCCTATTCAATATGATTGATCCTTGCGTTAATCTTGTTTTGATGTTGCCAAAGCCAATGATGAAGGACCTGAGCTTTGATCTCCCTGAAGATGTTATTTTGATGATTTTGTGTAGGTTGCCGGTCAGGTCTTTAATTCGATGCAGTTGTGTATCAAAGCGGTGGCGTAGTATTATAATCTTTGACCCTCAATTTGGAAAAAAATAATGTTAGATGAACCACTTTTTGACATTCTATATAGAGCCCACTTTATGTGTCAACTCATGTGACATATACATGACGTGTCACCACCCAATCAGAGTGTTTCATTAAATAACGTGGTTGTGTCACATACGCCGACACATACGGTGTGATGCTAAAAGGTGGTTCACCTAAAGTATGAATTAGCAGTGCTTCTATGCCAAAAGGTGGTTCATCCCATTTTATTTGTTGTAACATTTGTTCAATTTTTTGGGATGTAGAAATAGGTTTAAGAATGGTTTTATTGAGATTACTAAAATGTACAAGTGAAGTTTCAGTTTTTTGGCTAGGTAAAGCTGATGTTTTGGAGCAAATATTATCTATCTTGGTTTCTATTTTGTCTAATTGATGTCCTATAGTTATTAAACTTTGGTTAGAATAATTGTTTTATTCAGTAATTCTTTTATGATCTGGATCTCCTTTATCTTCAGGAATTTTAAAGGGTGATGCCATAATATGTTGTTGAAGGTGGTCAATAACTATGGTTTCAACATGAGGGTGTGTGGAGGCGACAACTTGGTTGGTAGTTTTCCATTTTGATTTGGTTAATGTTTGACATTGTTTTTTATTTAATAAATCAATGTAATCAAGGAAAAATATTTCTTAATGTTTTTCTAATATATAATTTTTCCAATCTTGGAATAGTTGTTTTCTTTGTTCTGTTAATGGGTATTGTTGTCGGTAAAGATTTCGACGATGGATGTTTTCTGTAGATGTAAGATGTTGATCTAGTCTGAGGAAATTAATTGTAAAGAGACTATTATGGGTGCTAAACGGAGAAACAATGTTTTCAAGGCTTTCACCGCTCACCTAAACACAATGATCTCCGGGAACGGTCTGTAATTGGGGATTGACAAGAAGAATGACTTGGGTATTAAATGCAGAGACAGTGTTTTCAGGGCTTTCTCCACTCACCTGAACACAATGATCTCTGTGTAGGGTGCTTAATTGGGGATTAATAGGGGGAATAACTTCAAAATCACCAGCTGTAGGAGTTGGTGAAGTTTTTCCATCTGTAGTTTCATTTTCGGTGTAGGTAGGATAACTGACTTGGGAAGTAGTATTAATATTCTTAATTTTTAATTTCTTTATTTCTTTTTCTAATTCTTTTATTCTAATTTTTTTAATTTTTTTTTTCTAAATCAAGATCTCTCCTTGAGATAGATGACTCAGTTGTAGTAGGACCAGCAAAAGAATGTCTGGCTGTTCTGAAAGAATGCCTAGAAGATTGTTCTATTTCTTGGATTCGAGGATGGCTTGAGTGTGGGGAATTGAAATTGATTCTGACTGTACCATCATTGTATTGTTGGATACCACCTAAATCGAATATACTGTGCCTTATGTTTGTGGGTTGATTTTCATTGGTCAATGACCATTCAGTAGGAAGATGAACATCAGACCATTTTATGGTATGAGGGACTCTAATGTTTGCATTATCTTAACTACTTTGTATTAAGAGAGTTTGATTTTTAGGACTTTTACTAATGACTTGGAAATCCATATTTGTGCCAGTGACTTTGTAGTGGATTCTGTAGATTAATGCCAATGATTGGGTTTCTTATAAAACATTGTAAAGTTTTAATGTTTAAAGTTAAGGCTTTTAATATATGTGGATCACTTAGACTAATTGTAAAATCAGGATAACAATTGAAATGAATTGGACCATTAAAAAGGCTTGACTCAATAATACCAAGAGTACTATCATTGAAATCTGTGAATCGTGCTTCTCTAAGACAAAGAAGAATAAAAGCATTAAGGCCATTTCTGGTTAATGGTTTGACACCAATTTGAACCAATCCAATATGCAAGAAATTGTGACCATCTCTTTTGTGTTTTTTAACGGCTTCTGGACTAAAGAGCTGACAAGTTTCATGTTGTTTACTGAGAGCGTAGACTTGTTCGACTGTTTTAATATGGTGTTCACTTTTGAATGAAGAAAGGGACAATTTTTTCTTAAAGATTTCATTACTAGGAACTCTAAGGATATTCCAATCGTTAATATCGATGTTGTTGTTTGACTGGTACTCGATTTATTCTTCATTGACTATGTCTGGAATCCTATTGAGGAAAGAGGTTTTAGCAGAACTAGAAGTGGATGAAGAAGATCTAAATAATCTGCTCATTTTGAGAGATAAAAGGGTGACTGGACTAACTTATTAGGTTCAAAGAGTTCAAGAAAACTAATTTGGATGCCTGAAGGCTAGATTTTCCCCGCTCCGCTCATGCCTCTCATGGGTCTTATTGTTTGGTTAGGAGAAAAAAAAGTCTGAAGGCAAATAGAATAGAATTAATGAACAAGATATATATATATAGGCCGAATCTAGAGATGACGTCCTCAAAATGTCCAATAGTGCTGATTTTCATTTTTGACCCACTTTTCGATCAAATTTTCTCATCTCCACTGTCTATTATCTAAATAATATTGTGTAGATCATCTCTGCAAAATTTCAGCCAATTTGGTAATCGTTAAGACCTTCAAAATTACAAATTTTCTCATCTCCACCGTCTAGTATCTAGAAGTTTAATTAAGCATATATATATATATATATATATATTTTGTTTTTTTATTTCTTCTTTTCTCTCTCTTTTGAAAGTGGGCCGCAAATGCCTAACTTATCTGGGCTTCACCTAGCCCACAAAAGCCCAATTAATTATTATTAATCGTGGAAAACAAAGCCTTAGATCGTCAAACTCAAAAACAAACACTGAAAACTAAACTTTCTCTACTTGTCTCTCCGAGCAACTGAGTCGTGAACTCGGCGAGTATTGAGTCATGGGCGGCGAGTTGCGCTACGAGATCGCTCAGAACGCGTACATAAAGCTGGTGCTGCACGCTCTGAAGCACAAGACCTCCGCCGTCAACGGCGTCCTCATTGGCCGCGTCTCGCCGCAAAACGACGTCGTTGAGATCACCGACTCCGTCCCTCTCTTCCACTCCCAGCTCGGCCTCCTCCCCCAGCTCGAGATCTCCCTCATCCTCGTCAGTCTCTCACCTCTTCAAATCTCAGTTGATTTTATGCTTAAATTGAATTGAATTGAATTGTTTTTATTCTGTTGTTTATTTCCAGATTGAAGAACATTTTGTTGCTAAAGGAATGAGCATTGTGGGTTATTTCCACGCGAACGAGAGGTTTGATGATCAGGGGCTTGGTGGCTTAGCCAAGAATGTTGGTGATCACATTTATCGTTATCTTCCTCAAGCTGCTGTGCTCTTGGTACTGTGTGTAATTTTGTCTATTTAATTAAAGTTTTCGGCTTTTTTTTTCGTTTCGAGAGAATTGGTGTTCAAAGTTTTGTGTGTATGTGTTTGCAGTTAGATAACAAGAAGCTTGCAGCTTTGTCAAAGACCAAGGACCGAAGCCCCGTCGTCCAGGTTGGTATCTTAGTGTCTATAATATGTGTTTATATCTTGTATGAATTGGTTGTGGTATGATTTTAGTTAAGAAAATGTGGAGGGCTCGTGTGTGGTTAGTGTTTCTAGGCTTTTTTAGTGATAGGGAATTATAATAACTGTCTTTGAATGATTGAAGTGGATTTCTGGGTAAAGAAGATTCTTGAATTTTGTGTTAGTATTGATACGAAACGTTTTAGATATGTTTTCTAGCATTTTGAATATTTTGGATGGAGGTGTAGCTCTCGGGGAAGTGAGATGTAATGATGAAGTGGAAGTCAGGTATTTCTATGAAGTGGATGCATGGGATTTCAGGTCAAATTAAGCCCCAACTATATAAGGGTATTGAGATTGCCTTTTACCCTTTCCTTATAAAAACCTCTTAGAACATGAAAGGGTTCGTAGGTTTGGGTTTGTTATGTTCTTTGTCTGAGCTAATGAAGTCGTATCAATTTTACAAAGTTAGTTTTAGTGATCATGCTCCATCACTTTCCCTTCCACCCATTTGTACATTTTAGTTTTCCTTTTAGTACATATAATTAAGATGTCAAGAACATACCTTTTTGTTTTCTTCCACAAATAGGTGCTGAGTTAGGCAATGGAAACAACCACCTATTTCAGGCTTTTCCCGTTCATAACTATTTTGAAAGTTTGCATCTGTTTATAGCTATAAGGTTAATGTTTCAGACACCTCTAGGTTCTATATGCAATAATAGAACAACCCTATTCGGGGACCTTGGTTTACTGCTGTGGTGTTGATATTCTACTCTTAGGTGTTGCACCATAGATTGTGCTGCATGTATTTAAAAAGAGGGTAAACGTATTTGTTTTCTTTTGCCTTGTCTGGTTCTCTCTTATTTTTCAACTTTGCTTTGTTAAGCATGTAGTGGGAAACTTAAGCATGATTTGGATACAGTAAACCAGTACACTTCCAACTGTTGTAACTGAAAGTTTGTCAACAAGGGGAACAGTAAATCAGTAAAGAATGTCACAAAAGTGTTTCATTTCCCACTTTACAGCAGATGATCACAGGCTGTGATAAGTCTGATAACTCAATTTTGACTAGTAGTATTTGGGATTGCAACCCTTGTCTAACAAAGTTTTAAAACTTTTGAATATAACCCTTGCAACATTTGTCATTCAGATCTTCCCAAATATATCAGTTTTTGAAGAATAGAGTACAATACAGTTATATTCATCTGTTAGGTTACTTAATTGAAGCCTTAGTGTTGTTCCATTAGACAATCTAACACTAAATGTTGGGAAAAACTAGTACATAACTTGAATTTGATTGTAACTACAGCAAGATATGATCCGGATGTTCTCATCTTTTTCTACAAATTTTCTTTAATCTTCAGATAACCAAGGTTTTCTTTTCTCTATTTCTTTTGTTATGAAAAGTCAACACTTATAATGATGATCTCAGGGATGATGTCATTGTATCAATAGTATCTATTGTATTCACAGGCCGACTAATAACAGCATCCGGACCATCCAGTTCAAACCTCTGATCCTAAACTCTGTGTCTCTCTTTCCATTTGTTCGGTTTGATGACTAGTTGATACTGATCTGAGAAATCAAACAAGTTTCAATTAACAAATTAGTTTTTTCAAGTTAAGAATTCAGAGGATGATATATGTTACTTGAGTGAAGCACCATACATATAATGAAAAACGATTGGTGATTTAGACGATCTTTCTTCTCTCATGTGATCACATCTCCTGTTATTGTTAGACACAGTTACTCTTCCTGATTATGCATGTTGAACCCATCTTTACGGACTCTTATCCGTCTCCTATATAAGCTTCATCTTCTGTACCTTTGTTTTACATTGTTCTGTTATTTTTGGTACACTATCAGTCATTGGAATTCTTCCTCGTAATTACTTTCAGCTTACATGTTTCTAATCGGTTCTATTTTATGAAAAAAAAAAACAGCTTTACACGAAAGATGCATCTAGGATTTGGAAGTTAGTTGGATCAGATGGAAATCAGTTGATGATCAAGGAGCCCTCAGCAAATGTTGTTCTACTGGATCACATCTCAACTGAAAAATGGCAGGATGTTGTAGATTTTGATGATCACCTTGATGACATTAGCAAGTGAGTGCAATACAGCGTCATATGATGTCATATGACACCTGTTTTATTTTTTTTCTTTTTTCTTTTTCTCACGAATTATTTTCATGTTTAGAGGTCAAACGTACTGCTGATTGATAATTTAATGTATCAGGGATTGGCTGAACCCAGAGCTCTTCAAGTAAGCTCTAGGCATCAATAGACAGCCTGGGCATCAGAGCACAACTGGTCAAAGAAATCAGATAGACGGACCTGAATCTCCATAGTTTCTTGTATTCTGAGAATTTTTCGAGATGTAAAAACTGGATAACAGCCATCTCCTCATACTTTATAAACAGTCACTGAATTCCTATAGTATCCTCGATACCGTTTCAGTTGTAGCTTATGGTTGTCGAACCGAACAAAATTTCAAAATGTCTCAAACTTATTAACTGGTGCAAGATTTCGAGTTTAATATCATATGAAATGAAGCATTATTGTGGCTCATATCAAATGTGCTCTTACGTCGTCGTTTTGAACAAAGCCACAATGCCCAGTCGTTAACAGCCAAAGCCCAATCCTTCAAAATTCAAATCTGAAATGCTTTCAACACTCACTTCCCTCCATCTTCCTCCTGTTCTGAACCTCACAACCCATCATCAACATCTTCTCCACACCTTCACCTCCCCATTTGAACTCAAACAACTCCATGCCCACCTCATCAAAACCAACACTCCCCTCTCCTCCCTTCCCCTCACTCGAATCGCCTTCGCTTGCTCCCTCACTCCCGCCTTCTCCTACGCCCATAAACTCTTCCAATGCCTCGAAAACCCCGAAACAACCACCTGGAACTCCTGCCTCAAAGCCTTCGCCGAAGGCGAAAACCCTTTTGATGCATTACTCCTCTTCCACCAGCTGCATTGCTCCAATATAACCCCTGATAATTTCACCCTATCTTTCGTTCTGAAGGCCTGTACTCGCTTGCTTGATTTTCGCACTGGTAGAGTGCTACATTGCTATGTCGAGAAGCTTGGGTTTCAATCCAATCTGTTTTTGATGAATATGATTCTGAATCTATATGCATTATGTGGGGAAACTTGGGATGCACGGAACATGTTCGATAAAATGCCGCAAAGAGATGTTGTGACGTGGAATATCATGATGACGCTGTTGGTGAAGAGAGGTGATATGGATGAGGCTTATGAGCTGTTTTCGCGGATGCCGGAGAGAAGTGTGAGGTTGTGGACACTGATGATTTCGGGGTTTGCGCAGTGCGGTAGGCCTAAGGAGGCGGTTCGTGTGTTTTTGGAGATGGAGGGGGCGGGTGTGCGGGCGAATGAGGTGACTGTAGCGGCGATTCTTGCGGCATGTGCTGATTTGGGTGACTTGGATTTGGGGAGGAGAGTTCATGAGTACTCGAGCTGGAGTGGGTTTAGGAGAAATGTATGGATTTGTAACACTTTGATTGAGATGTATGCCAAATGTGGGTGCTTGGAGGATGCTCGCAGAGTTTTTGATGGGGTGGAAGAGCGAACGGTTGTGTCGTGGTCGGCTATGATATCAGGGCTAGCCATGCATGGACAAGCTGAGGAAGCTTTGAGGCTTTTCTCAGACATGATTGAGAGAGGGATGGATCCAAATCATGTAACTTTCGTTGGACTCTTGCATGCTTGTAGTCACATGGGGTTTGTCGACAAGGGTCGTGAGTTCTTCGCGAGGATGTCTGCAGATTATGGTTTAGTTCCGAAAATTGAGCATTATGGTTGTATGGTTGATCTTTTAAGTCGAGCAGGTCTCCTTGAAGAGGCTCACGAGTTTATCGTGAACATGCCTATCAAACCTAATGGTGTTGTTTGGGGAGCTCTCCTTGGTGGATGCAAAGTTCACAGAAACATTGAACTGGCCGAAATAGCAACAAAGCACCTTACTGAATTGGATCCACTGAATGATGGATACTACATTGTTTTATCAAACATTTATGCAGAGGCACAACGGTGGGAAGACGTGACGAGAGTGAGAAAGCTAATGAGGGATCAAGGGGTGAAGAAGACACCTGGGTGGAGTTCAATCACAGTAGATGGAGTGGTTCATGAGTTTGTTGCTGGGGATGAAACCCATCCTCAGACTGAGGAGATCATCCAAAAGTGGGAGAAACTACTTGAAAGAATGAAGATGAAGGGTTATGTGCCCAATACTTCAGTTGTTCTACTAGACATGGAAGAGGATCAAAAGGAGAAATTTCTCAATCGGCACAGCGAGAAATTAGCGCTGGTTTTTGGGCTGATCAAAACGAAGCCTGGAACACCAATTCGAATTATGAAGAATCTTCGCGTTTGTGAGGACTGTCATGCTGCTTTGAAACTTGTATCAGAAATTGCCGACAGAGAGATAGTTGTGCGTGACCGAAACCGGTTCCATTGTTTCAGAAATGGTTCTTGTTCCTGCAGGGATTACTGGTAGTGGTAGTATCTCTTCTTAAAGTACATTACACATTTTAGCTAACATTACTGTTGTAATTTGTCGAGGAAACTGGAAATGTGGATTTTTATGCTACTCTTCAGTATCAAAGCACGATTCCAGCACTAGCTTCAAATGCATTGTAAATCAAACAATTTTATTACTCAAAGTAAATCAAACTACAGCTTCATGTGTACCAATCTGCCATAGCTGCACGACGATACCATAACAAACACTAGATTCTAGTTGAACTGGGCTACGATTTGAAGAACTAGATGAGCTAATCAAGTTTTCCAACAGCTCTGAAGTTTGTCAAAAATCTGGACACCCTGCGACCTTTATTCCTGGAGCTGTGGGAAACTTCGCCAATGGACAATGATCGGTACTGTCCTGACCCCACCATTGTGGACCGAAAATACCCTTACTCTGAAGGGTGAAATACACAAGAACTGCAGTGAAGGCCACACCGGCATCCAGAGCCGCTGATAGGATATAATTATGCCTAGCCCACCAAGCCCTGTGTTGTCGATAAACATAGAAGCTAAAGAAAATTCCAACTGTGAACCACATCAAGAAGTGGACAGCTTTGGCTGGTGGCATGAGTGCTGTGGTTCCAATGATGATGGGCATGTTTATGAGCTTTAACCACTCTACCTTTGGGAATTTGCGCGAAAGGAGCCAACCTGGTATAGGTGCAAGTATACCAACAAGGAAAAACCAGTTCATCTCTGGGTAATTTCCTTCCTTAGTGAACATTCTGCGAGGGCCAATGACTCCCCAAATGATTGAGGCATTGTAAAACACCTCATCAGAAGGACATGTCCATGGACTTCCCTTTGGCAGATTTAATGGATCGCAGATGTTCTTAATAGTTGCGAGAAGCCACCAGGATGTGCCGAAATAGACACTTGAAGCGGCCAGTGTTCCTGCTAACTGGAGAAATGGAAATGCATACCAGTGATTTATTAGATATACAAACAACATGAACAAGTATTAACTTGATAGTAACATTACCTGCACAATAAACATGGACTTGGGAGGGATCTTCATATAATGACCTAACTTGAAGTCACCGAGAAACATGAGTGCTTGTGACATACTGATATAGCCGTAGGTTTTGAAAGCCACATTGGCTAGAGGCTTCCCAGGATAAAGATACCCAATGACCAACTCTGTGATCACATTGAGTCCCGGTTGCTGTACAGCAAAACGTTTAATACAGTAATCACATCATTATTAATTGCAGTTCTCTTCCAAGAAATTGAATTTGCAGCATACTCTAGGGAACAATTATAACATGTATCTACATGAACATGTACATACTATGTTTGTTGTGGCTTGAATAATGCCGATGGGTAAGGTGAAACTCAGTGCAATGCCGCAAGCCAGTAAGACTCCCCACCATGGAAGTTGAAGCTGTTTCCCAAAACCTTCACAAACAAAGATGGAAAGGGCAACCATTGAAACAAGCATGATGTGAAACCACCATTGAGGAACTGCCTCGTAGTTCTTCCTCATCAACCGTGTGTGGATGTCCCCAAGCTGTTCTTTCGCTGCAGAAGAAGTCTTTTTCCACATCTCCCAGATATCTCTGCCCATGAGTATGTCCCATAAAGGAAAAATGAACAATGCAGATTAGTTAACTATCCTGTCCAAACTAGGAGAAAGAGAAGAAGAAAAAAAAAAAAAAAACTTACTTTCCATGGAAGAGTGCAACATGGGAAATAGTTGCCGTCAGACCGGCAAAGCTCCACCCATAAGTCGTGGCGAAGTACATAGAAAGATAGAGTTTACTGTAACTGTTATACTCTTTCTGATCAATATCAAAAGTTTTCTGGTTCAGAACTCGGGTAACATTATAGGTTTTGCCAGTGGAGTCAAAAGTGTGAGATGAAAAGAAGGGAAACTTCTTAGCATCTTTTACATTGGACCAATAAGTAATGGGGGTAATAATGTAGAAAATGAAGACAAAACCAGCTAACATGTTCATGAACACAAAACCAGGTGTGGCTAATGGACTCTTCAAGAAGCTAGCAACAGTTGACCAATCAAGGCCAAACGAGCCAATGCCGAGGCCATTGAGACCGGAACCAATTATTTGGGCGGTGACGGAGTCGTTCCATATCCAACAAACAAAGGAGAGGGCACCTATGGAAGGGAAGAAATAACTTGGAACAATGTAGTAAGCAAAGCTGCATACAAAAACTAAGCTGAAGTACTGCAGCCTAGTACGGCCTCCCTTTGGTCTCATTTCCCATTCATGAAGTGCCCTGTCATTACAATAAGCTTATTCAGTGCTTGACTCAAGCACATGCTTGACTCAAAAACTGAAATCTACACCAATACGAGTTTGACACGTGGACAAAATAGTTAACGGGCATCAGGCCGTTAAGAGTTCAGCGAGTGAGGAGTAGAAATCGGTCGGGTCGGGCTCCAGGAACCGGGTCGGGTTCGATGAACCGGGAGGAGTTCGATGCCGGATAGAGCAGAAAACGCGCGGCGGCTTTGAGTTAGGCACGCAGGTTGACGACGCTCAAGCGAGGAGGAAACCATGTCGCGTCAACGTCGGACTTGTCGGATTCGAGAATCCGGGCTAGGCTTCGGGGAGGCTTGATTTAGGGCGGTGTCGACCGGCGGAGGAAACCAGATCAGTAGAGAACAACGGCGAGAGGTCGTTGGCCTCATGGCGGCGTGCTCGGAGGGCAGCAACAGCAGAAATCAGAGGAGGGAGGACTGGGTGGGTTCCCAGAGTAGATTTCTGGGTGCTGTAATCATATGCCAATCTCTGCCGACAAGATGTCGTCGGCAGAACTTGGATCCTGACTCATTGTTTCTTTTCCGACGAAAGTTTGTCGCCAGAAGAACTTTTCCACCTTCGTTGCCGACAAAGACGTTGTCGGCAGAAAAATGGAGGGCTTTCTTTGCCGACAAATGGGTTGCCGGCAGAAAAGAGAATTTTGGGTTTTTGGATTTTTCTTCAGATTAGAACCCTAGGGTTTATGAATTTTTTTTTCAGGACTATTTAGACGAACATCTAACAACGTTAAGATTAAATACATGTATGGAAAAAAATCCAACTACATCTGACAACGTTAAAGGCTCGATCGGAACGGTCAACCGGGTAAGTCAAACCTCTAAACGCTTAGAAATGGTAATTGGACTGTCTAAATAACGTTTTTTTTGCCTGCCCTTCAACAGATAATAGTTTCAAATCGATGAGACGCAACTAATCGCATAAAAATTTTCTTCAAAATATTTACCGAACGTCAGGCTACCCATAGGGAAACGAAAGTAAAAAACAGTCTACCGCAACATTCGGCACACAGATTTTATCGGAATCTTGTCATTTTTTAACCGTGGACGTATTTTATCATTTCGGTCATATCTTATTTCACAGAAAATTTGCATTTGAAGAGTCTACGTATAGTAACTATTTGAAACTATACATTCACTTAAACACTTAATAAACAAGTTAAGGAACATTAGTGCATATGTTCTGATTTTGAATCTAAAAGTTTACAAAATCTATTCCAACCGTCAGATATCACCGTTAAGATTAAATACATATATGGAAAAAAATCCAACTACATCTGACAACGTTAAAGGCTCGATCGGAACGGTCAACCGGGTGAGTCAAACCTCTAAACGCTTAGAAATGGTAATTGGACTGTCTAAATGACGTTTTTTTGCCTGACCTTCAACAGATAATAGTTTCAAATCGATGAGACGCAACTAATTGCATAAAAATTTTCCTCAAAATAGTTACCGAACGTCAGGCTACCCATAGGAAAACGAAAGTAAAAAACAGTCTACCGCAACATTCGGCACACAGATTTTATCGGAATCTTGTCATTTTTCTACCGTGGACGTATTTGATCATTTCGGTCATATCTTATTTCACAACAAATTTGCATTTGAAGAGTCTACGTATAGTAACTATTTGAAACTATACATTCACTTAAACACTTAATAAACAAGTTAAGGAACATTAGTGCATATGTTCTGATTTTGAATCTAAAAGTTTACAAAATCTATTCCAACCGTCAGATATCACCGTTAAGATTAAATACATGTATGGAAAAAAATCCAACTACATCTGACAACGTTAAAGGCTCGATCGGAATGGTCAACCGGGTGAGTCAAACCTCTAAACGCTTAGAAATGGTAATTGGACTGTCTAAATGACGTTTTTTTGCCTGACCTTCAACAGATAATAGTTTCAAATCGATGAGACGCAACTAATCGCATAAAAATTTTCCTCAAAATAGTTACCGAACGTCAGGCTACCCATAGGAAAACGAAAGTAAAAAACAGTCTACCGCAACATTCGGCACACAGATTTTATCGGAATCTTGTCATTTTTCTACCGTGGACGTATTTGATCATTTCGGTCATATCTTATTTCACAACAAATTTGCATTTGAAGAGTCTTCGTATAGTAACTATTTGAAACTATACATTCACTTAAACACTTAATAAACAAGTTAAGGAACATTAGTGCATATGTTCTGATTTTGAATCTAAAAGTTTACAAAATCTATTCCAACCGTCAGATATCACCGTTAAGATTAAATACATGTATGGAAAAAAATCCAACTACATCTGACAACGTTAAAGGCTCGATCGGAATGGTCAACCGGGTGAGTCAAACCTCTAAACGCTTAGAAATGGTAATTGGACTGTCTAAATGACGTTTTTTTGCCTGACCTTCAACAGATAATAGTTTCAAATCGATGAGACGCAACTAATCGCATAAAAATTTTCCTCAAAATAGTTACCGAACGTCAGGCTACCCATAGGAAAACGAAAGTAAAAAACAGTCTACCGCAACATTCGGCACACAGATTTTATCGGAATCTTGTCATTTTTCTACCGTGGACGTATTTGATCATTTCGGTCATATCTTATTTCACAACAAATTGGCATTTGAAGAGTCTACGTATAGTAACTATTTGAAACTATACATTCACTTAAACACTTAATAAACAAGTTAAGGAACATTAGTGCATATGTTCTGATTTTGAATATAAAAGTTTACAAAATCTATTCCAACCGTCAGATATCACCGTTAAGATTAAATACATGTATGGAAAAAAATCCAACTACATCTGACAACGTTAAAGGCTCGATCGGAATGGTCAACCGGGTGAGTCAAACCTCTAAACGCTTAGAAATGGTAATTGGACTGTCTAAATGACGTTTTTTTGTCTGACCTTCAACATCTAATAGTTTCAAATCGATGAGACGCAACTAATCGTATAAAAATTTTCCGTCGTTTAACTAGACTAATTTCCGTTTTTAAGCGTTTAGAGGTTTGACTCACCCGGTTGACCGTTCCGATCGAGCCTTTAACGTTGTCAGCTGAAGTTGGATTTTTTTCCATACATGTATTTAATTTTAACAGTGATATCTGACGGTTGGAATAGATTTTCTAAATTTTTAGATTCAAAATCAGAACATATGCACTAATGTTCCTTTATCTCTTTAAGGATAACCATGTCACGACGATATAAGTATCTCAACATTTTTACATGGGAGGATTGAACACATCAACGTGAGAGTGTATGAATTTTTCAGAAATTTTTTGAACAACCAAACTATTTATTTAAGATTTTCAGAAGATTTCATAATTAAAAAAGTAATTTAAAGTGTAATTTATGCAATTTAAACCGTACAATTTAACCACTAACTTATATAGAATAAGCTGATATTAAACTACATATCACCATAAATGCGGAAGTATTCGCAGAATATTTTTCCAATACTCGGTTTTGTTTTTACGAGTTAACAAAGTTTTTACAAAGGTTTAAATCATTTTTAGATTTTTACTTAAATTAGTTTTATGCTTTAAATCCTTAGCCATTAGATCTTCACCGACTTTCCTGAGCCGTTGGTTTTTTCCTTTAAAACCCACAAGCCACCTGGCATTTTTCAGTCTCATTTCTTCCTCAGTCCGACAGCACACCTCTTTCTCCCCCCTCTCTCTCTCTCCACCGAAACCGGGCGGACTTTCTCCTCTGCACAGCGCCCCAAACCCGATAGGAGGACTCCGATCTGCTTCACCTCTTATTTAGGTGCTGAAATTCCACCACCACTTGAAGAAGCAGTAGCTCCATCACTACCTCCTCATTTGTAGCTTCATCGAACCCATATCAAATCATCATCAGCCTCATCGAGGGCCGCCCCGATTTCGGTAGCAAATCCAGCATCCCTCAGTTTTTATCGATGATCGTTGCCGTCGTTGAACATTCTTCCCATCCTCCTCCAAGGTCACTGCGGCGGTTATCTGTTGTGTAATAGAGAAAAATCTCCGGCGAGATTTGGAGGAGCGGCACCTTGACGGTGGAGATTTCATGAGGCCATAATAGAGATGAGGTGGCTGGTGGGAGGGGGAGGCCGGGAGTGGGCGCAACAGAAAGAAAAGGACATAAGAACTTGTCGTCTTGTGGTGGCGTAGATTTTGGTTTGAGTCAAGCTTCGCATTAATGGCGCGTGCAGAGCAAACTAGGGCTGGGCGCGGGCCAGGCCGAGCCTAAAATTCCTAAAGCCCGACCCAAAACCCGATCCCTTCGGTCCGAGCCGAGCCGGGTTTTTTCCAAGACGAGGACCGACCCGAGCCCGAGCCCGACGGGCCGAGCCGGGCTTTCGGGCTTTTTCGGGCTCGAAGGAGGAGAGGCGATAGGAGCAACTGGAGAATGATGAGGCTGAAAGGCGAGGAGGAGGAGGGGGGGCTAGTCGGGTCGAATCGACGGAGGACTTGTGGTTGGATGGGGGTGTTGTGCAGCGGTGCGGGGAGGAGGAAACCGGCGATGCGGTCGGAGTAGAGGCGAGGTCGTCGGCGAGAGAGAGAGAGATGAAAAAGGGGTTGAGATGAAAAAGGGATGGGGGGACGGGACGGGCCGGAGACGAGGGCAGGGCGTGGAGAGAGAGAGAGAGAGAGAGAGAGAGAGAGAGAGAGAGAGAGAGAGAGAGAGAGAGAGAGAGAGAGAGAGAGAGAGAGAGAGAGAGAGAGAGAGAGAGTGAATCAGAGAGTTTTTTTTTTTGGGGGACAGAAGAGGATAAGAAAACGTGGGGGGGGGAGAGGGCAGGGCGTGGAGAGAGAGAGGGGAGAGAGAGTGAATCAGATAAAGGTGAATCAGAGAGAGTTTTTTTTTGGGGGGACAGAAGAGGATAAGAAAACGTGGGGGGGGGGGGGGGGGGAAGGTGGGTGGTTTTTGTTTTATTCACATAGGGCCTTGGGTTTGGGCTGAAATCGTTTTGGACAGGAGGATTCGGGTCGGGCCGAGCTTTCGGTCCCAGAAAAAACAGGGCCCGAGCTCGGACCGTTATTAGCACTTTCAGGCCGGTCCTTCAACGGGCCGGTCTTTTAAAAATCTGAGCTCGGTTCGGACCGCATTTTTTTCGGGTTTTCGGGCCGGGCTTTTGGTCCC
Organism: Potentilla sterilis; assembly: GCA_963682095.1. Taxonomy (NCBI): domain Eukaryota; kingdom Viridiplantae; phylum Streptophyta; class Magnoliopsida; order Rosales; family Rosaceae; genus Potentilla; species Potentilla sterilis. Next base: position 60,829,627 of record OY821755.1, read on the forward strand.
ACGGGCCCAAACGCCCAGCCCTAGAGCAAACCCCTACCGTTTTAACAGTTTTTTGACTCAAGCATGTGCTTGAGTCAAGCACCGAATAAGCTCTCCAACTAGAAATATCCAACATCTCAAATTTATTAACTTGCAAAAAATATTATTCCAACTTTTATGTACTTAAACTGATCTGCTCATATCAGAAATTCGAAATTCTATATAAGTACATATTAGAAATTTGGCTCTCTCTAGTGAAGGTCAGTATGCTATTAACTATAATTCTATCAGTAATGTCATATCCAAAATCCCAAGTGCTCACTATCACATGTAAAATCTAGAGCTTCTTTTCTCCCCATTACTTGCTAGTTAGTTTCGGACTTATAGGTTATTAGAGATCGAGGTCAGTTCTACCTGAGATCTAGCAGTTTCAGTATGATACAATGATACATAATGGGAATGAGATTCGAAAATACCTGAAAAGAGAGACCTGAACCAGATTATCAGGCCACCACATAAAAGGGGAATCAACAAGGTACTTTCTGAACAACCCAGCCCACCCATATCCTAGCATCTGAAATGTTCAAACATGCACTTTCAAAACATGAACTAACTCCGAAGCACAATATATACAATTACATGAATCTCATTTGAAAATGGAACAAAAAAAAAACTAAAACTTACTTGAGTGGTTTGTGCTAACAAGAAGGCTGCCATAGGATGCAAGTCCCTGTGGTAGTAGGCCTTCACAATAGTAATAATGTTAACTGCATAAACACTATTTGATCCAGAATTCGCAAAGATGGTGATCAACACATGCTCTTTCAAGTTGAAAGGTCCGGGGTTGAACGAAAATGTCCATCCCATAACTCGGAACTTCTTTGTTGGGAGAGTTGAAGCCATCAGTTTTCCGAGAGGAAGGACGAGGATTTGAGCTGAGACTGAAGAAATGAAGAGCTGGTTTTGCCTGTAACCGAAGAACTGGTTCACAAAGGCAAGAGTGCAGCATGATAAAAGCCCTAGGTCCCATGTACGAAATGTTAAGGCGGGAACTGAAGGGTCGTCGGTGATCGGAACTGTTAGCCTGACTTGCTCGATCGGGCTGTCGTTGAACTCATCATCTGTATCAAATTCACAAAGCTAGTGATCAATATGTTCAAGACTGCAATACAAACTAGGGTTTTAGCCACGATGAGTAAAACTGACGCGTCAAATTCTTTGCATTTAGATTGTAACTTTTCTTTTTCTGTTCCTTTTGTGTAATTATTTTGCATGGTAAATTAAGCCCTGTGTTTCATTATCAGCAATGAGTTGAGGATCAAGATCCTGGAAGACTCACCCCATAGTTTTCTATTTTGGTCTTCCGTCTCATTAGTGCCGACTATTTTGGTTGATTTGGCTTGGTCAGTTGTCAATCTTGTATTCGCCTTTGAATCGATCCATTGTGTTAGTCTCTCTCTTTCGAATAAGGATACTTAGTCTAGTTTATTGAAGTTCATTGTTGGTTTTAGTCCCTTAATATATATTGCAGTTGTTTAGTTAAAATCCTTATTGGAGTAGAGAATGAAGGAGGATGCCTATGGAGTGGAGTGATTATAAGGAAGGCTTGAATAAACGGTGACAAGCGTGGCCCGTGGATCAACTGTACCGATATTGTCCCAACTTAGCCATTTTAAAGGTGTTGGGTTTTAATCACAAAAGGCCTCGGTACAATTGGATATTATCTATCCACTTATGAGTTGTATTTTATTTGTCACTTTTCCAATGTGGGATCTCTCCTCTTCAACACTCCCCCTCACGTGCAACCTAATTTTCGTTGGAGGTTTGCACGTGTAATTCATTTGGTCCAACTCTGACAACAGAAATTGGTATGTATGGTCCAAGGCCCACTGCGGACACTTGGTATGAAACCAATCAGAATTTCTCTGATGGCAATTCGATGAACCCAAATTTGAGTCCATTATGGTTGGGGAAACCCAATAGTGCTGGGGAAGCAATTGGAGAGGGACCCGCTCTGATACCATGTTAAACGGTGACAAGCGTGGCCCGTGGATCAACTGTACCGATATTGTCCCAACTTAGCCACCTTAAAGGTGTTGAGTTTTAATCATAAAAGGCCTCGGTACAATTGGATATTATCTATCCACTTATGAGTTGTATTTTATTTGTCACTTTTCCAATGTGAGATCTCTCCTCTTCAACAGGCTTGAGTACGTGAGTGTGAAATTTTCTTTTGGGTGTCGTCAGGTCTCATACTCGCCTTCTTTCTATCTGCATCTCGTCGTTGCCCTTATCATTGTCATCAGTTAACAAATTCTGATACACTCATACACATCAAAGTTCAAACATACAATATATCGTTTTTTTTATATAGACGAACTGACGAAGCATACAAAATACAGTATATATACACACATATACATTATATCCTGTTAGCCGAGTTCTAATGAACATTTAGTTGGTAGATTGAACAAATCTGACAGTACTTATGTAAACATATCATTAATTTCTTCTCACATGCAAAACAAAGAACAAATAATCAAGGTCTTTTCTCTGCAACAAAATTCCTGTTGAGAATATGGTACGTACAAAGAGCTAGATAGCTAGAGAGACTTACCAAGGACGTCGATCTTTGTCCCACCAGGAATGGTTGATTGAGAGTCTTCACCTTCGACAAGGACTGTCATTCTTCTCCTCCACCTGTACAAGTTCTAGCTAGCTCTCTTTGTTCTCAATGCCCTATAAGAACTCGTCACCATTTATATGCTCTTGCTAGTTTCTTAATTTGATTCCCAGAATAAGCTTATGATGATGACACAGTCAATTGTTTATCAAATGAAGTTCATCTCCATCAAACTTCCAAAGGTTTCAGATCACGTAGACTGTCTGCACCTTGCTGACCACTTCATTTATATTCGTATGAGACCTGACTACACGTAAGTCGGTTTCTGGTCTACCGGAGATCTGATCAGCAAGGAAGAGAGAATGAAAATGTGGTCCAAATGGCAACGCTCTTTCAAAAACCTGATTTTGTGGCCAAGGATTTGGTTTGCAGCCTAAACTCTAGTGCATTGTACTAACGGTCAAAGTCACAATCATCTAAATTTGGTTACGTTTGATACATGGACTCGTATATTTGGGGATCCTTCACATGATAAACTTAGCATTGTCGTCCACAAATGTGTAAGGAGCTTACAAATCACATGTAGTTCTGCTGGGGTGTTGTCTTCTACTAGCTAGTACACAAAAAGGAATGAAAAATACTTGCATCCGAATTAATATGTACGTGTGCGTCCGAACTCTCTTCAATAAACTCGATTATTGCAAAGAGTTCTTAAATGTACTAGTGAGTGTCACCGAAGATAAGACTCAATACATTAGAAAATGAGAGAAATCAAATTGTTCAACATATACAAGAGCTTGTATGCTCAACTATCTAAAAGACTAGATTATAGTGACCATAAAGAAATGTTTACATATGTGCACCCTTACTAGCTAACATTATGAACATTACCATAGTTCTCATAGAACTGGGCACCCTTTGGCCACTACTCCTGGTGCAGTAGGGCAAGCAGCCAATGGGCAATGGTCATCATTGTCCAAACCCCACCAATTTGGCCCTATAATATTCTTACTTTGAAGTGTGAAATATAAGAGAACTCCCATGAAGGCCACACCAGCATCCAAAGCAGCTGATAGGATGTAGTTATGCCTAGCCCACCAGCCCTTGAACTTTCTGTACACATAGAAGTTGAAGAAGATTCCAACTGCTAACCATGTAATGTAGTTGACAGACCTTGCAGGTGGCATAGACCCTGTTGCTCCAAGAATGATAGGCATGTTAATGAGCTTAATCCACTTTTGGTTTGGGAATTTCTTGGAGAAGAACCAGATTGGAACAGGTGCAAGTAAGCCGATGAGGAAGAACCAGTTCAACTCCGGGTAGATTCCTTTTTTGGTGAACATTCTGAGTGGGCCGACAACTCCCCATATGATCGAAGCATTGTAGAAGACATCATCGCCGGGACACGTCCATGGACTTCCTTCCGGCAATAATGAGACATCGCAGATGTTTTCAATGGAGTGGAGAAGCCACCAAGATGTGGCAAAGTAGACACTAGAAGCAACTATTGTTCCAGCTAACTAAAGAAACAAAAAGTTGATAGCAAATTGAATGAGTACAATATGAATGATCAAACAATGTATAATGTACAATTGGTTAGGATAACTAACCTGGACAATAAACATGGACTTTGGAGGGATCTTCATATAGTGACCCAATTTGAAGTCACCAAGAAACATGAGTGCTTGTGACATGCTGATATAGCCATAGGTCTTGAAAGCCACATTAGCAAGAGGCCTGCCCGGATAAATGTACCCGATAACCAACTCTGTGATCACATTAAGCCCAGGTTGCTGCAGGATTTGAACAATTAGTTACAACTCATTTGGAGGAAATTCGCAGTAAATTATGAACGACAACATGGTTGTGAAACTGTACCTGGTTTGTTGTGGCTTGAATGATGCCAATGGGTAAGGTGAAGAATAATGCAATGCCACAAGCCATTAAAACTCCCCACCAAGGAAGTTGGAGCTGCTTGCCAAAACCTTCACAAGCAAAGATGGCAAGACCAACCATAGAGACAAGCATGATGTGAAACCACCATTGTGGGACTGCTTCATAATTCTTCTTCATCAGCCTTGTGTGGATGTCACCAACTTGATCTTTGACAGCACTAGCAGTCTTTCTCCACATTTGCCAGATTGTTCTGTTCATGCATATGTCACATAAAGTAAGCAAGCAATGAAAAAGATAAATTTGTAAGCTCTTAAATTAAGTGTTATTGGAGAAAGCCACTTACTTTCCGTGGAATAGTGCTACATGGGAAATTGTAGCAGTGAGAGTGGCGAAGCTCAGTCCATAACTGAAGGCAAAGAAGGTACTGAGATGGAGTTTGCTGTAGCTGTTGTATTCGTTCCAATTGATATTGAAAGTTTTCTGATCTAGAATCCTGGTAATGTTGTAGGTCATGCCCGTCGAATCAAAAGTATGAGAGGAAATAATTGGGAACTTATGAGCACCATATGCATTGTTCCAATAAGCAATGGGGGTAACAATGTAAACAATCAGAACAAAACCAAGTAAGATGTTAATGGTGGCAAATCCTGGTGTAGCCAATGGACTGCCTAAGAAACCGGCAACAGTAGACCAATCGAGTCCAAACGAGCCAATGCCAAGTCCATGGGCTCCGGAACCAATCTGTTGGGCAGTTATGGAGTTCTTCCATATCAAACAAACAAAGGAGACAGCAGATATGGAGGGGAAAAGGTAAGCCGGAACAATGTAGTATGCAAAGCTGCATATGAAAACCAAGAAGAAGAACTGTAGCCTTGTACGGCCCCCCTTTGGTCTCTTTTCCTTCCCATGCAATGCGCTGTATTCAAAGTATGAATTAGCAGTGCTTCTATGACTGTTAAAACTCAAAAGTATTATTTGCTATTACAGAAGCACATCAAACCTTATGCATCTAGCAAAAGCACTACCACTGAAAAGTCATTAAAGTACCTGAATAGAGAGACTTGAACCAGATTCGCCGGCCACCACATGTAGGGAGAGTCAACAAGGTATTTTCTGAATAGGCCAGCCCATCCATATCCAAGCATCTGTTAATTTCATAATTAAAAACATGTAGTAATCAACACAACGTTCACATACTTACCATGGAGTCAGTCAAGTTACTAAATAAATAAAACACAGGTAACTGTAATTTACCTGTGTTGTTTGTGCTAATAAGAAGGCCGATGCAGGATGCAGTTTCCTTTTGTAAAAAGCGAGAACAATTGTGATGATGTTCACAGCATAGACACTGTTTGATCCAGAGTTGGCAAATATGGTGATCAGCACATGCTCTTTCAGATTGAAAGGCCCCGGATTCATCGAAAACGTCCATTTTGTAAAGGGGACTCGGAAAATAGTAGTTGGGAGGATTGCAGCCATCAACTTCCCCAGAGGAAGCACAAGTATTTGTGCCGAGACAGATGAGACATAGAGCTGGTTCGTGCGGTACCCGAAAAACTGGTTGACAAAGGCAAGAATGCAGCATGAGAGTAGGCCGAGAACCCATGTTCGAAATGTCAAGGTTGGTTGAGAAGGGTCGTCGGTGATCGGAACAGTTAGCCTGACTTGCTCAATAGGATTATCATTCACTTCATCGCCTGCCACATGAACACATTGACAACATTGCAGATTAGAAACATACAAAATTGCCAGAAGTGTCACTTAAACGGATACGATCGAGCTTGCAGAAATTTTAGTTCTTCAGAAAAAAGAAAACTAACATTCTTTAATCTTAAGCATGAATATATATAGCGACTGTATATAGATATGCACATATGCGTATACAGCATGTATGCACACACATAGAAACAGATTCCACCAGGATCCAAAATTTGGATCATGTAAGAAACATAAACAAAATCTTCACCACCTAACAGTTTGTCAAGAAAAAACTGACTTTTATGCATAACATCTTGGAAGGAAAGTTCATGTGGAAACACAGATACATGTTACATGCATGTTCATACTAACATACAATTATATAGCACTCAGTACTCACCAACTACATCAATGTCAAACTGAAACTTCCCAGAGAGATTTCCTCGAGGAACTTCATCGTCAACCAAGTCTGTCATATCTGCCTTCTTCTCTCTCTCCAGCTCTGTGTTTGTGTTAGAGAAAGAATTCCGCAAGCACTACATGAAAGACCTCATGAATCTGCTAGCGCGCGGTGTTTTGTTTAGTGGTTTCTGAAGTTCTACACAAGCTTGCTTTGATATATAGTTTTACAAGGATAACAAATTGTAGCCTACTATGTTTCTGCTTCTCTTTTGTTTCGAAGTAACCGGTCTTTGTATTGTGCTCAACTTCTGACTCACGTACGTTTACGAATCCTCTCCTGATTCTAATGCACGTACACGTTCTTATTTTCATTTATTTTTTATTTATTTTTAACTTTGGTTTCTCTCCTCATTCTAATCCACGATTTTGCTTGAAACCGAATAAGAAGTTAATATCCAAATACGAATGGACTCCCAAACTTGGGGGTAGCAGCTCTGCAGTTCTCACTCATTCTAATATGGTAGTTGGCAATTTCCTACTCAAACCAGGAGAACCTGAAAGATATAATTAGAAATATAATATGAATTTTTTTTTTCTGAGAAAAGATATAATTAGAAGATAAAGACGTGTATTAATGACAAAATGGGTAATATGTTAATCCAGTACTTAATCCATTTCATATATGAATAAAAAGATAAGATTCATTAGATTCCCTACTCTGAAGAACTGCAATCTGAATCAAATTGCTATACTAAAACCATAAAAACTATTCTAGGGGTTATCGGCCCGATGGGCTTTTGTAGAGCCCTGAACTCCTCCAGGCATGGATTTCGTGGCTTCCAAATTGCTGGCCCAAAGAAACATTTCTGATTATAGTGCTGGCCAAAACTTTCACTACTTATTTCTAGGGCTGGACATAAATCCGAATTTGGCCCGAATCCGAACCGATCCATCCGAAATTTCCGGGTTGGATAACCGATCCGAAATATTTGGGGTGAGAAAAATAATGAACCGATCCGATCCGTTTTAAACTGGGTTGGATTTGGATCAACCTCATAAACCATCCGAAAAAAACCGATCCGATTCTAATTTTTTTAATTTACATTTATATACTTTTTACATACGTATCGCATTATTATTTGTTGGTTCCATGTCTTTACCATGTACTCTCCACCACTTAATCTAATGATCTATCCATATAAAATCCCTAACACCCCAATTCATTCTCTCATGTCAACCCTTTATGATAAATTTAAATTTGGTTATGTACTAAGTATAGAATTATAGTTATGGTGATGGATTTTATGATTATAGTAATTGATTTTAATCAATTTACGGAATTATGATTATGGCTTGTTTGATGCATTTTGAAATTTTAATTCCTAAGAAAGTAGGCTTTTTGAATTCGGATAAAAACCGAATCCGATCCAAACTGATCCGAACCGATCCGGAAATCCGGATTGGTTTAATATTCGGATCGCTATTTTAAAATTCGGATACGGATGAAGAAAATCTCAAACCGAATAATTCGGATTGGATATGGATTTGCTTCAAATCCGATCCGATATCCGGATGCCCAGCCCTACTTATTTCAGTGAAGTAGGCCGAAAATAATTCATTCTTGTTAAGCGAGATTAGGGGAAATAAATTAACAAAAATATTTCACTAGTATGCAAAGCACTGAGGTAAAATAAATCAGATTAATGAAAGCTAAGCAAAGTACTTCTTTGATTATCTACAGAAACAAATTTATTCTGCAAGAAAAATCAAACTGCTTAACATTTACAAGAGCTTGTACCTCAGAAATCTGCATGACTATTCTAGTGACTAAAGATAAATGGGTTTATGATCTGAATAATATGTGCACCCTTAGCATAAACATACACTAGTTCTCATAGAACTGGGCACCCTTTGGCTATTACTCCTGGTGCAGTAGGGCAAGCAGCCAATGGGCAATGGTCATCATTGTCCAAACCCCACCAATTTGGCCCTATAATATTCTTACTTTGAAGTGTGAAATATAAGAGAACTCCCATGAAGGCCACACCAGCATCCAAAGCAGCTGATAGGATGTAGTTATGCCTAGCCCACCAGCCCTTGAACTTTCTGTACACATAGAAGTTGAAGAAGATTCCAACTGCTAACCATGTAATGTAGTTGACAGACCTTGCAGGTGGCATAGACCCTGTTGCTCCAAGAATGATAGGCATGTTAATGAGCTTAATCCACTTTTGGTTTGGGAATTTCTTGGAGAAGAACCAGATTGGAACAGGTGCAAGTAAGCCGATGACGAAGAACCAGTTCAACTCCGGGTAGATGCCTTTCTTGGTGAACATTCTGAGTGGGCCGACAACTCCCCATATGATCGAAGCATTGTAGAAGACATCATCGCCAGGACATGTCCATGGACTTCCTTCCGGCAATAATGAGACATCGCAGATGTTTTCAATGGAGTGGAGAAGCCACCAAGATGTGGCAAAGTAGACACTAGAAGCAACTATTGTTCCAGCTAACTGAAGAAACAAAAAGTTGATAGCAAATTGAATGAGTACAATACGAATGATCAAACAATGTATAATGTACAATTGGTTAGGATAACTAACCTGGACAATAAACATGGACTTTGGAGGGATCTTCATATAGTGACCCAATTTGAAGTCACCAAGAAACATGAGTGCTTGTGACATGCTGATATAGCCATAGGTCTTGAAAGCCACATTAGCAAGAGGCCTGCCCGGATAAATGTACCCGATAACCAACTCTGTGATCACATTAAGCCCAGGTTGCTGCAGGATTTGAACAATTAGTTACAACTCATTTGGAGGAAATTCGCAGTAAATTATGAACGACAACATGGTTGTGAAACTGTACCTGGTTTGTTGTGGCTTGAATGATGCCAATGGGTAAGGTGAAGAATAATGCAATGCCACACGCCATTAAAACTCCCCACCAAGGAAGTTGGAGCTGCTTGCCAAAACCTTCACAAGCAAAGATGGCAAGACCAACCATAGAGACAAGCATGATGTGAAACCACCATTGTGGGACTGCTTCATAATTCTTCTTCATCAGCCTTGTGTGGATGTCACCAACTTGATCTTTGACAGCACTAGCCGTCTTTCTCCACATTTGCCAGATTGTTCTGTTCATGCATATGTCACATAAAGTAAGCAAGCAATGAAAAAGATAAATTTGTAAGCTCTTAAATTCAGTGTTGTTGGAGAAAGCCACTTACTTTCCGTGGAATAGTGCTACATGGGAAATTGTAGCAGTGAGAGTGGCGAAGCTCAGTCCATAACTGAAGGCAAAGAAGGTACTGAGATGGAGTTTGCTGTAGCTGTTGTATTCGTTCCAATTGATATTGAAAGTTTTCTGATCTAGAATCCTGGTAATGTTGTAGGTCATGCCCGTCGAATCAAAAGTATGAGAGGAAATAATTGGGAACTTATGAGCACCATATGCATTGTTCCAATAAGCAATGGGGGTAACAATGTAAACAATCAGAACAAAACCAAGTAAGATGTTAATGGTGGCAAATCCTGGTGTAGCCAATGGACTGCCTAAGAAACCGGCAACAGTAGACCAATCGAGTCCAAACGAGCCAATCCCAAGTCCATGGGCTCCGGAACCAATCTGTTGGGCAGTTATGGAGTTCTTCCATATCAAACAAACAATGGAGAAAGTAGATATGGAGGGGAAAAGGTAAGCCGGAACAATGTAGTATGTAAAGCTGCATATGAAAACCAAGAAGAAGAACTGTAGCCTTGAACGGCCCCCCTTTGGTCTCTTTTCCTTCTCATGCAATGCCCTGTATTCAAAGTATGAATTAGCAGTGCTTCTATGACTGTCAGAAAGCTTTTCTGGTCTTCCCAGGAAAAGTTAAAACTCAAAAGTGCTATTTGCTATTACAGAAGCACATCAAACTTTATGCTTCTAGCAAAAGCACTACTACTGAAAACTCATTAAAGTACCTGAATAGAGAGACTTGAACCAGATTCGCCGGCCACCACATGTAGGGAGAGTCAACAAGGTATTTTCTGAATAGGCCAGCCCATCCATATCCAAGCATCTGTTAATTTCATAATGAAAAACATGGAGTAATCAACACAACTTTCACAGACTTACCATAGAGTCAGTCAAGTTACTAAATAAATAAAACACAGGTAACTATAATTTACCTGTGTTGTTTGTGCTAATAAGAAGGCCGATGCAGGATGCAGTTTCCTTTTGTAAAAAGCGAGAACAATTGTGATGATGTTCACAGCATAGACACTGTTTGATCCAGAGTTGGCAAATATGGTGATCAGCACATGCTCTTTCAGATTGAAAGGCCCCGGATTCATCGAAAACGTCCATTTTGTAAAGGGGACTCGGAAAATAGTAGTTGGGAGGATTGCAGCCATCAACTTCCCCAGAGGAAGCACAAGTATTTGTGCCGAGACAGATGAGACATAGAGCTGGTTCGTGCGGTACCCGAAAAACTGGTTGACAAAGGCAAGAATGCAGCATGAGAGTAGGCCAAGAACCCATGTTCGAAATGTCAAGGTTGGTTGAGAAGGGTCATCGGTGGTTGGAACAGTTAGCCTGACTTGCTCAATAGGATTGTCATTCACTTCATCGTCTGCGCCACATGAACACATTGACAACATTGCAGATTAGAAACATACAAAATTGCTTCAACTTAGGCAGAATAGTCATACCAGTACAAAACCCCATATAGACTCTAAAATGCATATACAGAATCCCATATAATCAAGTTTGCTGAAATTAGAGATTTTTAAACCAAAAAACTAATCTTTAATCTCAAATGAATATATTTTAAAACTGGACATGTTCATACACACCATAAACATGTGCACTCACTAAAATCTCATATCAAGCTCGCAATTCTACAGAAAAGTAACCATCAATCATGCCAGCCATGACCAAATATGCATAAACAGAGAAACAAATTCCACCAAGACCCAAAATTTGGAACACATGGAAGAAACAAAAACAAAATCTTCACCCCAAAGTTAAAAGGAACAGACTTTTCAGCATGACATCTTGAAATGAGAGTTCATAGAAACCCAGATAGATATGAATACATATAATACTCACCAATGACATCAATGTCAAAGTGATGTCTCCCAGAGAGGTTTCCTGGAGGAACTCCATCCTCAACCAAGCCTGTCATTTCTTGCCTCTCTCTCTCTGTCTCTGTCTCTCTCTAGCTCTCTTTGTGTTTGTATTAGAGATAAGAATGCCAAGAGGTAGCACTATTTAAAAGAGCACATGAATCTGAAACTGCTAGTGGTTTTCTTTGTTTACTGGTTTCTCAAGCTGACACAAGCTTGCTATGATATACAGACTGTCTTATACAAATATAGCAAATTGTTATCTACCCTCTCTCTCTCTCTCTGCTTGTCTTTATTTTCATGAATACTGGCCTTTATTTGTATTGTGCTATTGTGCTCGATCAATGTCTAACCGCCTAGTAATTTGATTCATTTACGTTATGAATCCTCCCATTCTTATGCATGTTCTTACTTGAAACCAAATAAGAAGTTTTTTTTAATTTTATACAACCAAATCAGAAGTTAATAAATAGCCTTAAAACCAGAATCTGGTAGAAAAAAATTAGTAAAATTAACATAGAGTGGTTAACTGGCCTTTTTGGCCCCAAAGACCAAAACAAAATTAACGTCTAGATGACTGATTAAGCCAAACTTGTAAAACAAATTTGTGGTTTATGCTTAATTAAAAAAAATTAGAAAAAATTAGCGGTGTATGGACTCCCAAATTTTGGGGGTGACAGCTCTGTGTGATTAAAATTGAAATTAGTGATAGTTGACATGTGAGATCATATGTATATGTGGGACTTTGGAGCTGTCAAAACTTCCAAATCGAGTCAATTCTCAGTGATTCTAGTTTGGTAGTTGGCAATAGAATAGAGTTGTGATTTGTGACTATTCAAACCCAGGAGGACTTTGGAAAAATATAATTAATTAGGATAACTGCGTATTTGTTAATAACATTGATCATGGATACTACGTTGATTAAGAACTTAATTGATTCCTAGAGATTCAGATTCCATCATTAGAATGAAAATATCATGTACAGGTACAGTATGAGATTCATAGTATAAACACTTTTTAAGATTCAGATTCTCTTGCTAGAAGAAACAGAGGATATACAAACTTCCTTAAACCGAACTTTTTTCTAAAGAACTGTACGTACTGCAGACGATCATGATTGATCAAATCAGATATAATATTATGTTAATGGTCTATGAATAGTTGAATACTATTTGATATAGTGACATAGTTTTTCATTATTAAGGCTTAATTTGGTATTGAGATTAAAAAACTCAAATATAGAAAAATTGTGTTTTAAATAAACAACATCTCACATGTTTTTTAAAATCGTGATTTTTTCAACTAAATTTTATAAATAAACACTTTATAAAATATTTACCAAACACATACTCAACTCATAATAATAATTATAAGTGATTATTTGTTCCAAAACTCAATACTAAACTAAGCCTAAGTGGGACGTTAAAGTTCTGACTCACGAGACTACTAGTTATAACATCTTAATTGTTTAGACAAACAAATAAACAAACAGACTGGGATAGCAATTTTATTTTTCTCCTTGCCCTTAAGACTAAGGCTTGGAGGTCCTTTTGAGTATAAGCAGGTCAACTTTCAAGGCACAACAATCTATATTCATAAGTGTGATCGACTTGAACGATTTATGTTTGACTTATTTGATTCGTCCATTAATATGGCTTAGTTTGGTATTGAGGTGAAAAAACTCAAATATGGAAAACTGTGTTTTAAATAAGCAACATGTCACCTGTTTTTTTAAATCGTGGTTTTTTGAACTAGATTTTATAAATAAGCATCTTATAAAAACTTACCAAGCATATAATCAACTCATAATGATAATTATAAGTGATTATTTACTCAAAAACTCAATACTAAACTAAGCCATAATCTAATATGATACTTTAAAAAGCGGCTAAAGGCTCGCTCTGCTGTTTTGGTGCATACCAGCGACAATCTGACGACGTGGCCGGGTGTAATCGACGTCTTCGCAGACGTGTTTCCGTTTACTTCAGGGGGAGTGTGTGGGAGCGGACGGCAGAAGAGTCAGGCAACCCTAAGCGGGCTAGGGTTTTATCCGGGACTCGTCGGAAGCTGTGGTTTAGGTTTTGCTGTGAGTTCGCCACCATGAATGCCCTAATTTGGAACTGTCAGGGCATAGTTAACAAGAGAACAAGGTATGCTCTTCGCCTGCTAATCCAGAAGCACCGGATCAATATGGTTTTCCTTTCGGAAACCCATTGCAACCTGGAACAACATTTGAGTCTCCCTCGGGATGTAGGTCTTTTGCACATGGTCTCGTTCGAGAGAATCGGTTTGGCAGGGGGTTTAGCCCTGTTATGGGATGACTCAGTTTCGATATCTACCCGGGATATCCAGTACTACTTCATCGATGTCGATGTCACCGGACCGGAGCTAGAGCAATGGAGGTTCACAGGTTTTTATGGTAACCCGGATACAGGTCAGCGGGAAGCCTCCTGGGGGCTGCTTCGATCCCTTCGGCGGGAGTCGTCTGATAGATGGCTGGTTGCTGGGGATTTTAATGAAATCCTGGATTAATTGGGGGAGAAGTCAAGAGGAAGAATTCGATCAACGCACCAAATGCTTCCTCTCCGGCAAGTGCTAACAGACTGTGGCTTGCAGGACATGGGAGCTGCAGGGGGCAGGTATACTTGGAGTGATTCTCACACTAAGGAAAGATTTGGCAGGGGTGTTTGCACGGAGGAGTGGCCGCGTTCGTTCAGCTTTTCCCGGATCACAAACCTTCCACCTAGCCGATCGGATCATGTCCCGCTTCTGCTTGAGGTACGGAAAGAAGTCGTTTTCTCATACCCGTAGAAGGTTCCGGTTTGAAGAGATGTGGTCCCAGCACCCGGGCTTGGAAGAGGCTGTGAAGAATGCCTTGATATCGGGTCAGGATAGTGGCCCTATGGTCCAGCTTTGTCGTCGGATACGTGATACCGGGGAAGCCCTTCTGAATTGAGATCGCTCCACCTTTCAGAATAGAAAGATGGAACTCGAAACAGTGCGTTTGGCACTTAATTCACTGCTTCAACGTCCGGCTAACCAAATAGACTTGGCAGAGAAAGCTCGTTTATCTACACGTCTAAACGAGCTCCTATCATTAGAGGAGGCATACTGGAGACAACGATCTCGAGCAATTTGGCTTAAGGATGGAGATCGGAATTCGTCGTTTTTTCATAAACGGGCGTCTAATCGACGCCAGCGTAATAAGATTAAAGGCTTGTTTGATAGTCATGGTATATGGCAGGATGATAAGGCTGGGGTTGAGAGAGTGGTGACGGAATACTTTGAAGATTTGTTCGGCCAAACCGCCCCCAATCTGTCCGTTCAAGCTACGGTGCTTCAAGCAATCCAGCCTCGTGTAACCGATGAGATGAATCAGACTTTATTATCCCCGTACACTGTTGAAGAACTACGCATTGCTCTGTTTTAGATGCATCCTTCGAAACCTCCAGGCCCGGATGGTATGTCCCCTTTCTTTTACAAAAAATATTGGGATATTGTTGGTGATTATGTGAGCAGGGCTGTAATTTCTTTTCTCACCACCAAGGAAATGCCCTATGAATTGAACTATACTCATGTGGTGTTGATCCCCAAAGTGAAAGAAGTATTGCATATGTCTCAACTTCGCTCGATAGCTCTTTGTAATGTGGTTTATAAAATTTCCTCTAAAGTCTTTGCCAACCGGTTGAAGACTTTTCTCCCAGATATTATTTCCCAGCAGCAGAGTGCTTTTGTTCCGGATAGACTTATATCGGATAATACTTTGGTGGCTACTGAACTTGCCAACTATATGCATCAACTTCGTCGAGGGGATGAGGGGTTCATGGCTCTGAAACTCGATATTAGTAAAGCCTATGATCGGCTGGAATGAGATTTTTTGTATAAGGTGATGATACGGATGGGTTTTGATCCGCTATGGGTGGAGCTGATTATGTGTTGCTTGTCTATAGTTCGATACTCTTTTCTGGTGAACGGATCCCCATGCGGCTCCATTACTCAACATCGTGGTCTCCGTCAAGGGGATCCGATTTCTCCCTACTTATTTCTTATCTGTGCAGAGAGCCTTTCGGCTTTAGTCTCGAATTCAGTTGCAAGAGGTCTCTGGAAGGGTTTACAGGTTTGTCAAGGGGCTCCTACTATTAGTCACCTTCTCTTTGCTGATGATAGTATGTTATATGCTAAGGCGACAATTACTGATTGTTTGTTGGTTAAAGTAATTCTGAAAACTTATGAACAGGCATCGGGGCAGCAAGTCAGTCTGGAAAAAAGTAATGTGGTGTTTAGTGGCAATATTATCCCTACTAATAAGCAGGTGTTGGCTCACTGTTTGGGGGTTCAGATGACGGAAAAACATGATAAATATCTGGGGATTCCTACACTGGTGGGGAAGTCCAAGCAGAAGACTTTTGCTTTTCTCAAGGATAGGTTGAGTAAAAAGTTGATAGGATGGAAGTCAAAATTACTCAGTGTTGTAGGAAGAGAAATTCTCATTAAGGTGGTTGCTCAGACCATGCCACTTTATACCATGAATAATTATTTGCTGCCTCATAATCTTATTCAGGAGCTTCACCAGCTTTGTGCTCGTTTTTGGTGGGGTGGTACATATGAGAAGAGAGGGATGCATTGGAAAGCTTGGGATGATTCGTACCATCCTAAATCGGAAGGAGGTATGGGTTTCTGGCATCTCTTTGCTTTTAATTTGGCTATGTTGGCTAAACATGGTTGGAGATTACTTCAGAACCCAGACTCATTACCGGGTAAGCTTCTGAAAACCATTTATTTTCCTGATTGTAATTTTTGGGAGGCTCAATTGGGAGCATCCCCTTCTTATGCGTGGAGGAGCATTGTGGCTGGGAGAGATGTTCTTCGTTGTGGGGTTAAGCGCCAGATTGGTGATGGCACACATACATGTATTTGGGATGATCCTTGGTTGGAGGGAGTTAATCTTAGGGAGTTTCATGACCCCCGGGTTCACTGGGTTTCTGATTTGATAGATATGTCAGGAGGTTGGAATCTGGTTTTGTTACAGGAATTGTTCCCGGTTCAGATTGTGCAAAAAATAAGTGCCCTTCCCTTGAGTACTCGTAGACATATTGACAGGTGGAGATGGGGAGAGGATAAGAAAGGTATTTTTTCTATCAAGACAGCTTACCACCTTGCTCGCCATCGTGTTCTTCAGGATGCAGGGGGGGGGCTAATCCTAGCTCTCAGCTATGGTCGAAGATTTGGAAAGCCTTTGTCCCGGCAAAGATTAAGGTATGAGCTTGGAAAGCTGTTTCTAATGTTCTTCCCACAAGAAGTCGCCTAAGTCAACGGGGTATTGATATTGATACTCAGTGTCCTTTCTGTGAGGAAGAGGTGGAGTCCCCCCTCCATGCCTTATGTGATTGCCCTACTGCTGCCTCCATCCTGCTCCTTGCTAAACTCCCTTCAGGAACTTCGGCCTCTAATGTGGAAACTTGGTTGAGTCAGTCGTATGCCCATAACCCTACTTCCTTTGATGCATTATTGATGTTTATTTGGGCAATCTGGAAGAACAGGAATGCTAAAGTCTGGCGTAATGAGGCCAAATTGGCTTCTGAGATTGTATCAATTACTTTGGGCTGGTGGGAGGAGTATAAGTCTGCCCACCCGAAGGGAAGAGGACGTGAGTCCAGGGCTCCGGCCAAGTGGAAGAAACCTTCTCTGGGGTACATCAAGTTGAACGTAGATGTTGCGTTTAGGAATCCGACAGGTGTCACTGGTCTGGGAGGTATTTTTCGGGATTCAGCAGGAATGTGTTTGGGCACTTTTCTGCTTCATATTCAGGCTTCCAGCTCGGCTCGGCACGGGGAGCTTCTGGCTCTTTTGGAGGGTGCGCAGCTAGCCCAGCAACATGGTTTGTCCCCTCTCATCATTGAGACCGATTGTCAGGTGTTAGTGGATGCGCTGGAGAGCAGAGCTCTGGACAGAGCAGAGCTCTGGACAGCGCAGATCTTGGTTTTCTTATGGATGATCTTAGAGAGGTTTTACAGCTATTTTCTTCGGCACGGATCCAGGCGGTGCTTAGGGAGGCCAACAAGGTTGCCCATAACTTAGCAACGGATGCTCTGAATTCAGAGATTAATGAGTTTACTTTATTTCCCCCTTCCTCTGTCTTGGAGTTGATAAACAATGATTGTAATGACGTTTAGTCAATGAAGTTATTCATTCCCCTAAAAAAAAAAAACAAGCAAACTGGGACAGCCAAACAAAAAGGAATGAATTCGGCCGCTCCGTTTCTTTTAGAGCGACTGTGGATATTCGAAACCCTAGGTTTCGAACAGAGGTCGGCGCTCCTCCATCCTCGTGGTGGCGGCGTGATCTGGAGTGGCAAAGGGAGGGCTCGATGGATGACCAGGCCGTCTCTGAAGCGACAGGGAGTGCGGATCTGGAGGAAGGCCCAAGTCATCACCGGTGATAGGCGGCGGGTGTTCATAGCTAGGGCGGGATCGGCTGCTGTTTTCGATGGAGAAACTCCCTGTGCAGGCACCGGTAAGGGCGGTGGTGTCGAAGGGTTCAGTCTCGACGTCTATCGGGATGGGAAGCCAATCTTTGGCAAGGGTGGAGAAGCCTTGCAGCGGTTTGGGTCGTGGCAAGTGGTTCACCTTCCGGTTGAGATTGTGTGGTGAATACAGGTCATGGTCTGACTAGAATTGGGGCGCCGTCGCCTGGGGCTTGCCGGTTGGGTGCGGTGGTTCGAAAGCGGTGGCACAGGTTCCTGGACAAGGAAGGGTCTCGGGTTCGAGATGGGGTGGTGGTTGTCGGAGCTCTTGTTGTCGGCGTCGGGGACTTCCTCTGTTGGCAAGAGAAGGAGGTTGGTGACTCTAGGCCGGGTTTGGCCCTGGGCCTTTAGGACTGGGTCTGGGCTTACTTAGAGTTTAGGGTTTAGGTGGTGCAACTTTGCACCAGGATCCCATCTTGAGAGAAGCGAGGGCAGCTCTACATCTTCCTGATAGGTACACCGTGTGGTGTTAGGCTGATGGTTTTGATGGAGTCCCCTCTTCTATCACGATGGTTACTTGCTTTCTTAGTTTTTGTCCGCTTGTTTTGGACGTATTTTGTTTCATTCGAACTCTAGTTTCGTTTATTTCGTTTCATTGTTTTTTATTTTAGAACTCTTTAGTTTGTATGGGAGTTTCGGCTCCTGCTTGACCAGGCACAACTCGGTCGTATGGGTTATGCCAATGAAGTTATTTATTCCCCTCAAAAAAAAAAAAAAAAACTGAGACAGCCTAAAATATGGGTCTTCTTCGTCTTTATAGTCTAATTTACATTACCAGTCCACAAGGGTTTTCTTTATTTTAAAGAACCCACTTGCTCATTATATATTGGTCTTTGCCATACCAGATACCACTATATCAGAAATTTGAAGTCAAGTATATATATCACCATCCAATCTAGGACCATTAATTTCAGTTCACATCTTTAACATTTTGAGTATCAACTTGATAGTCCCCCGTAACCAACAAATCAAAAAAAGTAAAATCTGATATCATGCTGCTGAATTTTGGAAGCATATACATACGAAGCTCATCTTACATATTATAAACTTACCAAAAATCTAACATATTATAAACAATGAGCTTTGGTTTTGCAGCATTTGTGGTGATTCTGTGTATTTGGCATCATATGTACAAGGTAAAATGTCATGGAATCGATGTTCAACTGGCCCAAGGCCTACCAATTGATTATGTAATAGGCAAATCTTATCTTCCACTTTGCTTGGTTCAGGTTCTATGTTTGATTGATAATGTGCATTGTTTTGAAAAGGATTGGGTTACATCGTAGGCCACGTTTAGCTCCTTATGTCATCAAGGTTGATTGAATTTCTCGTATATTAGGGTCGGGTGTAAACTAATATCAATGGCTTTTGAAAGAGTATCGATCTCAGATCAACTCGGCTCCGGTGACATAAGTGCAACTGTTTGTGCTTTTAGTTCAGTTCTTGGTATTTCAAACTTAGTAGCTGTTGAAACAATGATGGTTAAAATTGGTCTATATCTTGTTTCTGTCTTTTAGGATTAAATTTAAAATATAGGTGGCCACAAAGATGCTCAAGTGATATGATAGATCTTGCAAATTCCACTTAGCAACTGGCATATATTGCTGTATTTTCTTTGGGGTCAAAGGTGAATGCCCTATGCTAGCATGACATATATCTCTTTAGGGTTCATAGTTTTTTTCTAATTTCTAGCTAGTAGTGGGAACTGGGCACTTGGGTTGAGTGGTCTAGCTGCAATTGAGCAATTTGTATCAGTCAAAAAACTCAACTTCTCTTATCCTCATTGGCAAAGACAATGGGGTTGAAGTTTTGAGGGAAATTGGCAAGATATGAGAGTTCCTTTTCTTCCATGATGATTTCAAAACTGTAGGAATTTGCAGGTACAGGAAGATCAATTATGGGGATAAGATTCTATGAAGTCAATGAGTATCTCATTTATTTTGTTTGTTGGTGGTGATCATAGTCATTCTTTGATATGATGGTGAGTACTATGATGCTTATCTCCCTCACTCTCTGCCTCTAATAGTATCCATTGATGGCTCAGTGTAACCATAAACTAAGGGCCCGTAAATAAATGAAGACACTTCTATTTCTTAAAACTTTAGGAAGACAACGTCACAGAAAATATGCCATAATGATGACCCTGATTTTTTAAGATCGAGATTGAAAGCAAAAATACATATAAACGGTGGTGGTTGGAAGCTCTTTATTTCTATTTACCCAAAATAACTCTACAACGATCCTCAAATTGAAGGCTAAGAACACAAAAAAAATTGTGAAACAGATTCAGATTTTCTACTCATATTTGTCTCTTCATATTACCTCATGCTGCATCCAGGCCATCAAATCTTAATTTTATGGTCAGATTTTCTTGTATTTGTGTGGGCTCCACATTACATGGTTTAAATGTAGGAAAAAGTCTGTCCATATGAGTACAATTAGATGGACAAAATTCATTCATGAGGTAATATGAAAAGACAAATATGAACAGAGAATTTTAGTGAAACGAAACTGCAACATCTCTATTGTCATAACCCAAAGTCCCAAACAAATGTTGGTTGGAACTTGAAGGCTTTGATTTTGGCGAAATATGCTCGCTCAATTTCCACAGCACATTTTCACCTAATATACAATTTTTTCTCCGCACTTGTAGTTATTTTTCAAATCAATATTGTTCACAATACTTCATGACTCGTTGTAACATATATCGCCCCGTTTTACATATGCCCGGCTTTTAAAATCTGAAAGTGGCTAGGAAAAGCTCACTCAATAATGTTCCATCAAGGCCAACTGAGGATGGTGGAGAGCTAGCACCATGTCTCCCCCTCCACATCTTCCTAAACTATGAATTTCTTTTCAAAAGACTAAAATTTATGTCAGTAGAGTAATTATATCTAACCAACTTCTCATTAGCAGAAGTGTAATTCTAAGCTTCTAACTAAGTAACTAAATAGATTTAGTTATTTACAGTAGAAAAATGAATATTTGATTCTAGTAGGGTTTTGAAGCATTTCCAAGATCAAAGAACTGGGCACCCTTTCGCCATAACCCCTGGTGCTGTAGGACAACTAGCCAAAGGACAATGATCATCATTCCACCAGTCCGGGCCGATTATGTTCTTGGATTGAAGAGTGAAGTATACAAGAACTGCCATAAAGGCAACTCCAGCAGCATCCAAACCAGCAGATAGGATATAGTTATACCTAGCCCACCATGCCTTGTATTTTCTGTAAACATAGAAGTTGAAGAAAATTCCAACTGCCAACCATGATAAGTAGTTGACATGCTCTAGCAGGTGGCATGTCTCCTGTTGCTCCTAGGATTATGGGCATGTTTATGAGCTTAATCCAGCTTTTGTTGGGAAATTTGCGCGAGAGCAACCAAACCGGAACAGGTGCAAGTAAGCCGATGAGGAAGAACCAGTTCATCTCCGGGTAGATGCCTTTGTTGGTGAACATTCTGAGAGGACCTATGAGACCCCATATGATTGAGGCATTGTAGAACACATCGTCACCTGGACACGTCCATGGACTTCCCTTTGGTAACTTTGATACATCACAGATGTTGTCAACATCTGTGAGAAGCCACCAAGCAGTCGCAAAGTATACAGTCGAAGCAACTACTGTTCCAGCCAACTGAAATGTAGGGAAATGCATGAGGACTAGATAGTAGTTTTAACTTGTTTCAGACATATATAGGACAACAACATTGTGTTACTTTTGATATTCCTGCACAATAAACATGGACTTGGGAGGGATCTTCATATAGTGACCAAGTTTGAAGTCACCAAGAAATGTGAGTGCTTGTTTTAGACTGACATAGCCATAGGTCTTGAAAGCTACATTGGCAAGAGCCTTCCCTGGGTAGATATACCCAATAACTAGCTCTGTGATCACATTAAGCCCCGGTGGCTGCAAAAGAGAAACCACAAGTACTATTATGACAATTCGGAGAAAATTAGCGAGAAACCCCAATGATATGCATCTTGTTTCTATGCATTGGACCAGTACGCAATGGGAGTAACAATGTAGACAATCAAGACAAAGCCAATCAAGGTGTTAATGATGGCGAATCCGGGTGTTGGTAATGGACTGCCTAGGAAGCCAGCAACAGTAGACCAATCAAGTCCAAAAGAGCCAATGCCAAGTCCATGGGCGCCGGAGCCAATCTGTTGGGCAGTTATGGAGTCCTTCCATATCCAACAAACAAAAGACAAAGCAGATATGGAGGGGAAGAAATAACTTGGGACAGTGTAATAAGCAAAGCTGCATATGAAAATCATAAAGAAGAACTGCAGCCTAGTCAAGCCTCCCCTTGGTCTGTTTTCCTTATCATGCAATGCCCTGCAGTTCAAATTACAAATTTGATCACAATATAGATTCCAAATGGTTTACAATTTTCTAAGTTGATTCAATATGACAGATGAGAAAGAAATGAAAATGATAATACCTGAATAGAGAGACTTGAACCAGATTTGAAGGCCACCACATGTAAGGAGAGTCAACAAGGTATTTTCGGAATAGGCCAGCCCATCCATACCCAAGCATCTGAAGATTTCATACATATCACTTAACTTTCTTCCAAAAATCCAGCATACAATAGAAATAACTAACCATAGTAGAAATGGAAGTGTTACCTGAGTGGTTTGTGCCAACAGTAATGCTGCTATAGCATACAGTTTCCTGTGGTAGAAAGCTCTAACTATTGTGATAATGTGAACCGCATAGACGCTGTTAGCACCTGAGTTGGCAAATATGGTGATCAGCACATGTTCTTTCAGATTGAAAGGCCCTGGATTCAGTGAAAATGAACATTTTGTAAATGGGACTTGGAATTTCTTTGTTGGAAGGGTTGCTGCCATCAACTGTCCTAGAGGGAGAACAAGAATTTGTGCAGAGACTGAAGTAACAGTGAGATCATTCTGGCGGTACCCAAAAAACTTGTTGACAAAAAGCAAGAAGGCCACATGATAGTATCCCAAGAACCCATGTACGAAATGTCAGTGTTGGCAATGAAGGGTCATCGGTGATCGGAACAGTGAGCCTTACTTGCTCAATAGGGCAGTCATTCACTTCATCATAAGCTGCATAAACAGTTTTGACAACATTGCAGATCAAATTGCCAATTGCTTGATCTTATGTACTTTCACTACACATCTTTTTTTTTTTCTTCTCATTATGAAAATGTATATGTAGTATCTTGGGTTGCATATACACACAGAACAATATATCATACATGTCAAATGTACTGTACATACAAAAATATATATATCATGGACACAATTCAGTATCTATATGTTCATAAAGGTGTGGTTTTTTTTTTTTTCTGCATAAATATGTTAAGAATATGACAGACAAATCCAAAGGAACACCATGAGTACTAACCAGTTACATCAATGTGTGATTGAAGCCTCTCAGCAGGCACATTTTTTGGAGGGACTCCATCAATGATCGAGTCCATATCTTTCTCCAGTACCTCAATCTCAAACCGCTTCACGGCTGCAAGAGAACACTGCAGAGCATTTTTGTACTTGATCATCTGCTAGCTGGTTGTATTTTTGTGCTTATAGTTATAATACAGTTGTAGTTTCTTGATCAGGTAACAGGAATACAGGATTGGCTTAAACTCTAGAGGGTATGCAGATTAGTCAAAGACACTCCACCATCTAAGTTTTGCTATGATAGTTGTGAATCCTCACATAAAAGAAAAAAAGACAAACACCTTCTTCTTTGGAAAATGATGGTTACTATTTCAAGTTTTTGAAGAGCATAATGAACTTAGACAGCTTTTTGGCCCAATAAAAAGCTGGCAAGAAAACTAAAATCTGCTTTATAACCCAACAAAAGGAAAGAAAGAAATTGGAATCTGACTGTTTATACATTTGCTTATTTAGTGGGTGAGATATACTACTTGAATTTCCTTTTATTTAATGCTTATTGGTGCTGTAGGAGAAAATATGAATGAAATCATGAGACTTACGAAAGCTTTATGCTGGTGCCCTGCGGTGGCTTTTATCACTTTTGTTGATGTTACGTTGATACCTAACTTGTATGAACTATATTGTTGTACCTAATGCCAGCTATATTTGGAAACCAAAACTCCACAGTGTAGTCTGTACTCTAAGGTGTTGATCTTTTGTAAATGCTTACAGGTCTCCTTCCTTTAGTGCTTAGTGGTGTTTGCAGAGAAGGGTTATTGCTCCATCGCTGATTGCCTGATCGGAACAGTTAACCTGACTTGCATGAACAAAAGATTGCCAAAATTGGTTGATCTTAAGTACCGCCGATAGACCCTTATTTGTGTGTGTTCATGTGTAAGCTTTGTACACAGCAGTACACACAGAAAAATATTTCATATATATACAAAACAAATGAAGGAAAACTCAAAAGTCAAAACTACCCAATATATAGAGCTCAATCTTCATATGTCCACAACTAAATGCGTAGTTTAGGCCTTTTCCGCATAATCATGCTCACAATGTGACATCAGATATCATTAGTGACATTAGTGATACCACTTCCAAGTTCCAAGTATCACTAGCCATCCTGGCTGCGCGATGCCCGTGCGGATGGGCCGCACTCACGCGTGTACATATCTCTTATTGTCTTTTACTTTATGTGTTTTAGTGTCTCTTAAGTGTGTAAATTGATTAAGTGCTCTCACTTTACTTCCTCTTGAGAAATAGCTTAGTTGTGGACCGGTCTAAACAGTGTTGTACGTGCTATTATGCATGATTGCTCTCTTTTTAGATCAGTTTGTTATTCTGCCACTACTAACAGTTGATACCCAAACCCAATCTACCGGTGATCTCTTGGGGGAGCTAAGTTTATCTAGCTTTCCAACGGGCATACTTGCGTGCAAAAGGACTGCGCTCACACTTGTTTTTTTTGTTTTCTTGATTATTATATCTTTTGCTATTAATTATATACAAATATTATGTTTCCATTGCCGCTATTTTGAGGTCGGGTTTATATATATATATATCCTAGTTAGGGGGAAACCTCTGACGATGCGAGGAGGGCAATGTTCGATGTCAGTATAGTTCTGCCCCTGGATCCATTTGAGTGATTGGAAATTGTCTTCAAATTTTGCCAATTAACACATTGATCATCGTGTAAAAATGAAACTGTCTTCGAACCAACCAAAATTCTTTGTATGCGCGTCTGGAAGTGCCGCGCTCACGCGTGTATACTATCGTTTTTGAATTCTTAAAAACAGACACATATATCTTATAGAGATCTAGTGTTAAACTTTTATATGTAATCCTTTGCTTCAACATTTATGAAAATAAAAATGTACTGTAGCATTTCAAAGAGTTATGATAGAACAACATAGCATAAAAAAAGTACCAAGATTTGCTCTGCAAAAAACCTCTTTACATATGGTCATAAAAACATGAAATCAAACTCCCAGTATGGAAAAACAAAAAATCAATTATATGGTCTTTCCATAATAATAAAAACATAATAGACATATTTGATCGCAGGTTTTTCTTCCAAACTATTGCCCTTATATACAAAGAAACATGATAAGGCATAGCTGACACACAACTTGCAAGAACTGAAAAATAATCATTTGTTTGGCTTTTAACACTTAAATTCACACTTAAGTTGCATTTTATATTTTAGGGCACTGATAGGGGGTCTCAATGAGGCCTTAGATTTGTAACCTCAATCCTATGTGACATGTCATGTCATCAGGACACATCACTAATTAGAAAAGTCATGTCAAATCATTCTTAAGTAAATAGACAATCATATCCCTCTCGATCCAACGGTTCTCTATCATTATATATTTTTCAATAAAAAAAATCATTGAGATGAATTAGTTACCTTACATAAACTATATTAAATCTATTTAAGGGTTATATGTACGATATTTACTAAAAGAAAATCTGTTTTAGTTTATCAATGAGGAAGTTATAATTCTTGACTTTTTTATTTAATTCTTGACTTTTAATACAATTATTTTCTTAATTCCATCTTCATCAATACTTTAATGCGTTAACTATTATGTATATATACCATATCTTCTCTATCAAATTATTTTTTTTCAACAAAAATTTAAAAAGAAACAGATAAATCTAAATCGAATTTATTTTGGACGAATTATATATATATATATATATATATGTATATATTTGATTTTTCTTAGACGAATTTATGTTTTCTTGGAACCAATTATATATATATGTAGGAATTCTCATGTGTGGACGTCCGCACCGTGCGGATTCGCCGTTTGCGGCTGCCGCGGCAAGCCGACGACGGAAAGGATGGTGCCGGCCCGCTCCCTCCCTCCCCGCGCTCCTTCCCTCCCAGTTGGAGCTCCAGCTCCTGCCCACGACAGCCGGAAATCCAGAAATTTGCTGCCCAGAAACTTACAAATTCTGGAATTCCGGCCGCCGTGGGCCGGCACTGGAGCTCCAGCTGGGAGGGAAGGAGCGCGGGGAGGGGGGGAGCGGGCCGACATCATCCGTGCCGTCGTGGGCTTGCCGTCGGCTGCCGCAAACGGCGAATCCGCACCGTGCGGACGTTCGCAGAGGACGGACTGATATATATATATATATATATATATATATATATTCAAATATACTTTCAGTTTACATAAAAAAAAAGTATATTTTCAAAAATATTCAATATTTAAATTATATTTTAAAGTTTAAATATAAGTATTATTACGATAAAAAACAAAAGAGAAAAAAAATGTAAATATGATTTTTTTTATTGAAAAATATATAATAATGGAGAATCGTTGGATCGAGAGGGATATGATTGTCTATTTACTTAAGAATGATTTGGCATGACTTTTCTAATTAGTGATGTGTGCTGATGACATTGCATGCCACATATGATTGAGGCCACAAATTCAATGAGGAATTTTTCAGTGTGACGGGAGAACCACGTGACAGTGTCTAGTGGTCCTCCCTACCAATGAAATTGTGACACGTGAGATTTTGTGACATAAAATTATTTTAGTTAGTTTGTCAAATACCATTTTAGATTTATTATTGTTTTTCTAAACCCTACACCCTAAACCTTAAATCCTAAATCCTAAAACCCTAAAGCCTAAACCCTAAACTCTAAAAGATTGATTAAAGTCATTTTACAAAAAGTAAAATACATAAATTTATAATTTCTGTGATAAAATTCTACGTGTTGAAATTTCATTGGTAGGGAGGACCACTAGGCACTGCCACGTGGTTCTCCCGTCACACTGAAAATTTTCTCCAAATTCAAGGCCTCCTTGAGGCCCCAAATCATTTTCCTTACATTTTATATCTTGCATTTACTTAAATGTCCTTTCATGGCTCATTCTTATCCACTTGTCCACATATCTGCACAGCAACAACAACAACAACAACAGTGTAAATAGTTATGTTCAGAAAGTGTATAATAGATCTATTTAAAGATAAAAATAAGTGGATTTATAAATGGGTGCCTCATTGCCCAGGTCTGCTAATTTTTTTTACCATAAACCCTTTGCAGTATCTTTTTCCATCACCAGCATCCTCAATGGGAGAAATCCATGGATTAAACTTGTAAGGTGAATTGGAAAGTTTCTTAACTTCTTGTCATTGTTGATGCGGGAAGCGTGGACACGATAGTAGGAGGCTCCGTCAAGCGTCAAAAGTCATGTGAAATAATGCTAGAATGCACTAGCCATTACGGCAAGACCGTAACAAATATAGAGAAATCTCTCTAATAATAGGGTTTTTATTGATAAGAAAAAGATTGATCAAGTACATAGAATGATGGTACTTATATGGGCACTCAAACAATCAAACCTAATACAACCACAATCCTAATCAAACACAAAATCCTAAGAATCCAAACTGAAAAGAAAATAAATAACTCTAAATAAAATAAGAATTCTAATGAAAATCAAACTAACTTAACAAGATTAGAATGAAAATAAGATAATTAAGACGATGTTCGTACCTAAAACTCGTAGGCCTGGTAGAGACAGATGAATCCAAGAGTGATCTCCTGTAAACCTGCTTACTAAGGGGAATACCGGGCGGGCCAGTCTTCTCCTCTCCGATGCCTAAGTTAGTACAGTTCGGATGAATAGATAACTTAAACACGTATGATAAGCGGTTGGAGAGATCAGTTACCTATTAATGAGGGTAGTTGAGGCCCTTATATAGGTGGCCGGGCGTGAGGTCTGGCCTCACTCTTCGATGTGGGACTGGCTTCCTTCTGTTTGCACACCAAAGGGCAGCTCTGGTGACCTCTTTGGCATGCTGGCGTCCCCGGTCCCCGGGCCCCTGGTCACAAGGTAGACTGCTGGACCTCGGGTCCGGGTGCTGGTGATCCTGCTCCGGGCCCTAGGCCGGCCCCGGGTGCACTGGCTGCTGGTCTGAGGGCCTGCTGTAGCCCCTCTGTGGCTACTGTCAACAAGTCCCCCAAGTTCCCGGTCAAGTGCTGTTGACATTAGCCACAGAGGAGCTACAGCAGGCCCTCAGACCCGCAACCAGTGCACCCGGGGCCAGCCTAGGGCCCGGAGCAGAATCACCAGCACCCGGACCCGAGGTCCAGCAGTCTACCTTGTGACCAGGGGCCCGGGGACCGGGGACCGGGGACGCCAGCATGTCAAAGAGGTCACCAGAGCTGCCCTTTGGTGTGCAAACAGAAGGAAGCCAGTCCCACATTGAAGAGTGAGGCCAGACCTCACGCCCGGCCACCTATATAAGGGCCTCAACTACCCTCATTAATAGGTAACTGATCTCTCCACCCGCTTATCATACGTGCTTAAGTTATCTATTCATCCCAACTGAACAAACTTCGACAGCGGCAGACATCTTAGCAGTAAACTGATGTTTTAAACAAAACCAAACAAAAATCAGAAAGCTAAAGAGCAAAGATTACCAGATGATGAGCATTACAACAATATTGTAAGAGCTAAAGTTTCACATGGCCATAGAGACACTGAAATATTGGCAAAAAAGGACCAGTTTTATTTATTCAAAATCTTTATAAATTGCGTAGAATACCATTGCGACTACCAGTTTGTGATCTATGATAACTGTAGAGTTTAAATAAAGAGAAAAATTTGAAATTAAGATTGTTACAGTACATCCTAAAAGGCACACAACTAATTCTCAACTCCAAATACGTCAAACATCAAAATGTCAACATTTCACTAATGAGGGAAAGTCGGAAGGAAATTACCAAACTGTGACTAACTACTAAACCTATTGAGAAAAACAAATTACAATATTTTTCAAATAGGTACCTGCAAATTAAGTGCCTTTTAAGATCTATTTAGGAAAACCACTAAGAATATTGTAGTGGTCGGGCACCCAGCACTCTACGTCGGGAGTTCGATCCTCCATGAAAGCAAAGTGGCCAGGGAGGGGCTGCCCTCTCACGAGGGATTAATTTTTGGACCTAGAAAGCCTTTGAAATACCCTTTGTGATGCAAAAAAAAAAAAGATCTATTTAGGAAAATTCTTCTTCCCCAATATGGTCCAAAACCATAGCATCTAACTTTATCCAACAACATCAAGAGGAAAAAAAGGCACTTAAAAACGATTACACTTAAGTTTATCTAACTTTATCCAACAACATCTTCCCCAATAGGTACCTGCTGGTGAATTTGTAGCACTTGCCAAATTGCCACACTGAGGCAATGCGATTGAAAAATTGTAGCAGTTGGTGGCGGCGGTGTCCAGCCTCCGCTGGAGAGAGATGAGAGAATACGGTCCAAGAGAAGAACAAAATTTAGTAAATTCTTCTTTTTCTTTTAAATGGTGGACTCCCAGTCCAAATAGGCCCACTAAGCAGACTTCGCGTATCCCGCATTGGCCCAGTCCACTTAGGCTTCGACAGTGGGCCGAGGTTCTGTGATATTTACCGGGCCCGCCCGAGTGGATCACAAGACCCGGAAAAAAATAAAACCCTAACCCATAGAAAAACCCAGCCACTGCACAAGAGCTTGTACGAAAATATAGAAAGGAAACAAAAGCTTGTACCAAAACAAGATCTGAAAGTTGCTGTCCTCATTTCTTGTCTTGAATCAGAAGATGATGATGATGCTCAGCCGCTGCACAAGAGGTATGCTTTCTTCTTGTTTTCCCGCTACTCTGAACAATTCCATGGCTTTGTATCATTCGAGAGAAACCCATCGACTGGAAGTGAGTAATGTTGAGGATGCCCTCAAGGTGTTCGATGAAATGATTCACTCGCGTCCTCTCCCTTCCGTTATCTCTTTCACTCAGATTTTGGGCCAACTCGTCAAATTCAAATACTATTCTACAGTCATCTCTTTGAATAGACAAATGCTTCTCCGTCGAATTGTTCCCGATGACTATACTCTTAACATTGTCATCAAATGTTATTCCCATTTAAATCGAATGGGTTTCAGCTTATCTGTCTTGGGTAATTTCTTCAAATTGGGTCTTAAACCAACTGTAATCACCTTCAACACTCTCGTCCACGGCTTTGTTCTCCGCAATCAAATGCATGAGGCCGCCCGAATTTTCATCAAAATGATGGAGGCAGTTCATTGTAAGCCCGATGTGTTTAGTTTCAGCACATTAATCAAGGGCTTTTGCAACACGGGAAACAACCGTGCTGCGATTACTTTACTCAGGAAGATGGAAGAAACAGGATGCCAGCCTAACATATTTTCCTACAGCACCATCATAGACAGTCTGGCCAAGGATACACTCATTGATGAAGCAATGAAACTCTTCTCAGAAATGATCAGTAGAGGTATTGCTCCAAATGTTGTCACTTACACCTGTTTGATTCAGGGACTTTGCAATATAAGCAGGTGGAATGAAGCTAATAGGCTGTTGGATGAAATGTTGCATAAAGGTGTCTTTCCAAATGTCGTCTCCTTCAATGTCTTAGTTGATACGTACGCTAAAGAATGCATGGTCGTGGAAGCCGAACCTGTGGTTCAAAGCATGATTCAGATACATATTGAGCCTGATACGGTTACATATAATTCCCTTATGGACGGTTACTGTTTGCGAGGGGAAATGGTCGAGGCGAGATGAGTTTTTGATCTTATGCTTAGCAAGGGCTCCATGGTTAATGTTCACAGTTGTAGCATATTGATCAATGGATATTGCCAGGCCAAAAAGATCGATCAGGCTTACAGGATTTTTAAGGAGATGTGCAGTCTGGAACTCGTTTCGAATACTGTTACTTACACCACTCTTATTGATGGTCTTTTCAAAGTGGGGAGAATTCAAGAAGCAAAAATGCTGTTCTCTGAGATGCTAGGTTCTGGCCAGCTTCCAGATCTTCATACTTACGCTGTGATACTTGACGGCCTGTGTAACAATCAGCAACTTCATATGGCATTAGAATTGCTTAAAGAGATGGAAGACAACAAATTGAAACTTGATATTGTAGTTTACAATGATGTTATTGAAGGTTTGTGCAAAGCTGAAAATATTGAATCCGCAAGAGATCTCTTCTGTGGTTTGTCATCAAAAGGAGTTCAGCCTAATGTGAGAACACACAATATAATGATTCAGGGACTTTGTCACCAGGGCTTATTAGTTGAAGCTGAAAAGTTGATGAGAGAAATGGGAGGGAGAGGCTGTTCCCCAGATGGTTGCACCTATAACACCATTATTAGAGGCTTGTTAAATAACAATAAGACATCACGGGCTGTGGAACTTATTGAAGAAATGAAGAAGTGTGGAATGTAGTGGACCTGGCTTTGTTGCAGTTCTTCAAAGATTCACGATAAAGTTTATTTCAACTTTATCTATTCAGGTAACCTCCTCACCACTCCAATGTCTTTCATTTCAGTTGCTGCTGTTTGTTTCACTTAATTACATACAGAATTATAGAGTGGAACTTAGACTCTCTGTGATGCATGATTACGAAACGCTGGTTCCACTTTTTTGATGTAGTGGATCCGGCTTTGTTGCAGTTCTTCAAAGATTCAAGATAAAGTTGGTTTGAACTCTATTAAACTCAGGTATGTCAATTTCTTCACTGCTCCAAAATTTTTCATTTCAATTGCTTTTTTTTCATTTCACTTAAATAGATACAGAACTAAATATTAGAATTTTGCTCTGTGATGCAAGATTAGGATTCAATCCTTCCATTGCTTGCTTTATTATTGATCTTTAGTATTTGCAACTGCAGTTGTTTGTTTTGACCTTAGAATTCTATTAGTGGTCTTAATTCTAGGCTGCCACTGTGCGGTTAAGTATATGCTCCTGCTGGTTTATAAGTATATGTTTATACGTTGCACCCGTTTGGGGTTTTAAATGATGATTTCAATTTGAGTCTTTTGGCATGGCATGGAAGATGGCCACCTTTCTTTATTGCTTGTTAATGTTTTTGAAAGGCTTTATAGCAGCTTCTCGGTTTTCTGCAGTCTTAGTTTGTTTGCCGTCTGTAATGCAGACATGCAGTTTTCTGTTGATAACTGCTTACAAGTTTCAGGGTATTTTCTTGTTTGTATTTGTGTATATTCAAATTTTGAATATGTTGGCTGAAGCCAAATTTTGGAACTCAACTGTATATGTCTATTCTCTGTGCCTGCTACAATACTTTGTCTAGACTTTGATCCCTTGAGCTTCTTAATGCTTGTGCTCTAACGCGAGGTATATGTTTGAATTCGCAAAACAGGTAGCAGAACAACTCAGAAGCACTCAGAAGAAGGGTGTCATCAGCTGGTAGAAAACGTATTTGCTACAATCATCTCCCATTCTCCCAAGTGTTAGATACTTGCAATTCTGCTTGGGGTTGCAACTGTAAATTTCAGGATTATGAATGAGCAGTGCAGTAAGGCCATCCTCATACTGAATTAATGTATACGTTTTCTTATCATTTGGAGATTGTGCAGCGACCCATCAGACTCAAACAACCAGGGTTTTTAGCTTAGTACGTAGTACTTATCAAGAATATATAATACGTGGAGTCTCTCTGTCTCCATAACTGTAATGGTGGTAACCATAATAAGCTTAGTCTGTTTGTTTGACTCTCCCCCTATCACCAGCCATGTACTTGGCACACAATAATATAAAGGGAGAGGATGTTAAAATGGGATCCGCAAGCACTATGTGAGAATTGTTCTCTGTCAAACACTCAGCCTGATAAGTCATTCAATCTTAAAGGCTGCAAGTTTCAGTGACTTAGAGACTCCGGTCATGCCTTTTCAGATTCTTTCAAGTCAGTGTTGGAACCCCAAACACGATTTGCAAGTCTTCGACGCTCAAGGAGATGATGGTTGAAAATAGGTCTCGTAAAAGTTGACAACATCCTTTTTTTAATGCTTTTGAGCTCTTCTGCACCATTGTTCGAAGAGTCAAACGTATACCTGTAATAGATTCACAATCACAGAGAGTTTGATTGAGCCTCAAACCACAGTATCACCCATTTCAAAGGTTGGAAGTCACAATGTAGAGTGGTACCTTTTATCGAGAATCACATTCACAATAGCTGAATCTGTCACTAATATAATTCTCAAAGTATTCATAAATCAATGTTTCATACTTTCATTACTTCTCACATTCATATGCTCCAGCAGGACAAAATGCAATATCAATGCAGCAAGCATAAACAAAAGCTAATAGCATACAAGGACTTGATGAATCCATCCGATTTGATGAATCCAAGTCTAAGGTTTACATCCTAAAAACAAATCCATCAAGTGTTGCAACAAAACACGTCTGCTGGCTTAAGCTAAAGGGATGCAAGTTTAACTACATAGATGATATTACTCTAAAGCTTACTGATACTCGAAGGAGCAACTTTCTGACAACTTCCACGATCATAGAACTGAGACGACCTCTTAAAGGCTGCAAGGTCTTCAATGACTTGCTCAGACTCCGTTCGCGCTTCTTCAGCTTCTTTCATGTCAGTGTTGCAGCCCCAAACACGAGTTGTAAGTCTCCGACGTTTGGGACATGATTGTTGCAAGTAAGTCTTGTAAAAGTTGATAACATCCCCCTTCTGTAGACTTCTGAGTTCTCCTGCTATCTTTTCGCATTTGTCAAATGTATACCTGTAGTAGATCAACATTTATTAGTCAATGGTGAGTTGAAGCGCAAGCATTAAAAGCTTGAGGGATTATAATTCATTGAAGTTTAGACAGAGAGGATACACAGACTACCTTTTGCAGATAATATGATCCCAATATCGAGCAGATTCATCTATGAGGGTTGATTAACTCCCATGATCGTGCCCGACGGTTTTCCTCAAGACTGGAGATCGTGGGCAACTGCGTCTCTCTCTTGTTTTTTTTCCTCTCAATTCCTGCCTTCGGTGAATCCCTCTATTCCCGACGGTTTGTTTTTCCCTATCCCACATCGTCGGAGAGTTTTTGTTTTGACTTTCTGTAGTAAATTACCATCACATCCATTACATTCAATATGGAAAAGTAGAGATTAATATACTCTAGACAATTCGGGCGGAAATGCTTGTATACAAAGCCGTGTAATTTTAGTCATTTAAAATATTTTATACACAGAACCCACTATGTATTTATACGAAGTCATCTAATCTTGACCATTCAAATTGTATGTGTAAGGTATACGCCGTATACTGAAGATACTCTGCAATTCGGGTACTTCAAAAATTTAACCATTCCTCCTTTCTTATGACTTTATTAATAA
This sequence comes from Potentilla sterilis, assembly GCA_963682095.1. Classification (NCBI taxonomy): domain Eukaryota; kingdom Viridiplantae; phylum Streptophyta; class Magnoliopsida; order Rosales; family Rosaceae; genus Potentilla; species Potentilla sterilis. The sequence goes on from OY821755.1 coordinate 60,864,453, forward strand.
AAGATTTGGTTGTTCTTCAAATAATCTACCTTAGTCGGACTTGGCACTAATCTTTTAGTTTTGAATCATCTCAAATTCATGTTATTTTCATTCCTCTCCTGCTTTTGGATGGATCGTGTCATTGTGGACTTGTCGTATCTCACAGCCTGCATAAATTCTACCGAGGACTCAGACAACCAAAATGGCATCGCAACTCCTTCCCCAACACCCCGAAAATTTCACATATTATAATGTTTTGTTGAGGAGTGCATCAATTGTACTTCTTTCCCTGATTATTTCATTTATTTGTATCAATATGGGGTATTGTACAGAAATTCTTGTATGCACGGCCGTGTACCTACACGACGCAATCTTAGCCATTTAAAATACTTTATACATATGGTCTACAATGTATCTATATGAAGTCATCTAATCTTGACCATTCAAATTATATGTGTAGGTACACGCGCCGTGTACTGAAGATACTCTGGGTATTGTATAAGTAACATAGAAACTAGGGCATATGAAAACTTGTGGGCCCAAATTTATTCCCCATTCAGAAATGGGCTACACATGAGTTGGGCCCAACAGGCCCACTTCCCTCTTCATTTATCTCTCTCCTAAAACCCTGAACCCCAATTTTGCAATTGCCGTCCTCTCTCCCGCTGTAAAACCCTAACTTCAAAACCAATACCGGAGCCTCTCTCCAGCTCCGTCTCAGCTCTAGAAGGCAAATTGGAATTGAAAGAAGCCAAAACGATGTCGTCCAGTAACGAAGACACGACCTCAAGCTCAGAGTCTGAGCACCCTGTAAACGACACACTGGATTTCATAGAGAAGCTCTCGGATGTTCCAATGGGGAACTTGCCTCCACACATCGATTTCCAGAGGACACGTGTAGACTGCAAGGCTGATGCTCCCATTCACGTAAAGTTACCTCCTTTTGTTTTCTCATTTTTACAGTCTTGCAGTAATAACTGTAACATCTACAACCTCAATGATTTGTTTGAGTTTTACTTTTTTTTTGTTGTACTGGCTTGTTTGATTAGAAAGTTGATTCCTTTATTGGGTTTTGTTTGATTTTGTTGTTGTGTGTTTTTTTGGATTTTTGGTTTTGCAGACTGATACATTTCAATACTCTGGTGCTTATGCATCTATGGGAGTCGATAATAGCTTGTTGGATAGCTTCTCGAGCAAATTTAGAGTTGAGGTGATTCGTCTCGAAAAGGATGAAATGGAGTTTGATATGATTGGTATCGATCCAGCTATTGCCAATGCGTTCAGGAGGATCCTCATAGCTGAGGTTTGTGCTGTGTTGTGTTTTTTTTTTCATTCATAGATAATTGAAATTTGTGAGTCGTGGGTGGGCTTGGATGAGAATTCACAACAGGTTAATATCGTATATTTAGTGTATTATGTAGTTTGGTGAAGAAAAAAGGACTATTGTGATTCATTTTTGTATACTATTGCTTTGTCTTCAGTAAATTATATGATCATTGCATGTAAAGGTATGAAACAAAATATTCATTCTTTAAGTAAAAGCAGAGACAGAACATAAGCTGTTTGACTGATTTTGTAGTATACCAGATCTATGAAGGGTTAATGTCTGTGTTGCCTATTAATGAGAATTTTGTCAGTGTTGCCTATATTTCTCCGTTCTAGACCAATCTGACCTTATTTAGAAATTTTTTATCTGCTTCTGTTAGTTTTGGCCTCACTCTAGGATTGGACTTTTTAAGTATGTTCACAAGAACTGCTATGGAGTTGGAAGAATAGATATATCAATGATAATCCTGAATTTTTTTAGTTGGTGCAAGTGTAGGTTCCCACGATGGCTATTGAAAGAGTTCTTATTGCAAACAATACATCAGTAATCCAAGATGAAGTCCTATCCCACAGATTGGGTCTCATTCCAATCAGGGCTGACCCAAGATTATTTGAATTTACAGGTTTGTTTGATATTGCTTTTGTTTCTTGTAGGAAAACTTATGTAATGTTGATGCTCTTCTCAATATTATAGAGTTGAGGTTTTCCCCTCCATTTTTTCTTGTTAGAAAATAATTCGGCAAATGAAAAGAACACCATTGTTTTTGGGCTCAAAGTGAGGTGCGAAAAACAAAGCAAACGAAAGGGACTGAAACAGCAGGGGCAAGAACAAGATGGACAAACACGTATTACAGGTAGACATCTTATTCTTTATAGGTGACATAAAAAATTATATGATTTCCTGCACGTTTATGCGTCCTTTGTGGATTATTTTCTTTATGTTATGAACATCTTGTAATTTGTGAAACAGTCAAGTCAAAAGATTTGGTTTGGTTGCCAAATGGGAGTAAATTTGCCTCGGAATCAGCAGATTCATCCTCAAAAACCTACACATCATTTTCTATCCCCCAGGATTCCATTCCAGAATTTTCTACCAACCCAATTGGTCCAACAGATGGAGATATTACAATTGCTAGATTAGGCCCTGGCCAGGTAACCCTTTTACCTGTTTTATAGGTTTAGTCATTCCTCGAAAAGCATAATATCTGTCATGTAAGGCGAAGTATTGGAAGCTGCAGCAATTGACTCCAAATATTGTTTGACTAAATGTGACTGCAAGTACTTCAAAAGAGATTGAGTTGTACAATTTAAATGTGAATTCACAACTGATATTTTGAGTTTCATCCTGGAGCTATTGACTCCATTGTTGTTTCACTAATGTAACTGCAAGTGAGACAAGAACAGTTTGATTAAATAACAAATTAGTATTATTTCATAATAAACTAGTTAGGGCTGCTCACTCCAATTATTTTTTAAAACTTGTATAGAAGATTAATCCTAGCATCAGTGGTGGAGATTAGGGTGGTCACTCAAGATTATAGGCCAAAAAAGACCTGTTCAGGCCTTTTTTAATTATTATTATCATTCTTTCATTATGTTTAGTAAGAAACGTCAGGTCCTTGAGTTGCTTCCTTGTGGTCTGAGGTTCAAACCTATTCATTGTAGCTCGGCATTATGTAGAGTTTCCTGCCTCCTAGACGTTGGAGGCAGGAGCCCCCAATTTCAAACCACATCTATAAAGTCTAGGAAATTCCTTGGTACATTCTTTTTCTAGTAGTCAGGAATATATATTGTATTGTTCTTATTTCTGTGAATTGACGCTGCCTACCTCTTCTTAGGAAATCGAACTGGAAGCACTTGCTGTTAAGGGCATTGGCAAAGAACATGCAAAATGGTCTCCAGTTGCCCCTGCTTGGTATAGGATGCTTCCGGAGGTAAGGGGATATATATTATGTGATTTCCTCTAAAAATAAAGATTATTGAGAATATTAAACTTTTGTTTTTTTAGGTTATAATTTTGAAAGATATTGAGGATGAGCAGGCTGAGAAACTTGTGGCAACATGCCCAGTCAAGGTCTTTGATATCGAAGATATTGGCAAGGGTAACATGAGTTTCCTATTGTGCATTTCTTCTCCAATACTTTAATGATACAATAATATCTTTTTGTCCCTTTATTTCAATTCTGACGATCATTACCTGTTAGATTTGTGCTTGCTTAAAACTATGTAGGAACAAGACGATTATTTGATTCATTGGCTTGATCAATTATTTGATTGCTTATCAGGTAAAAAGAGGGCTACTGTAGCTAGACCACGAAAATGCACACTATGTCGGGAGTGCATCAGAGAAGGGAAGGGATGGGAGGATTCTTTGTCATTACGACGTGTCAAGGATCATTTCATTTGTAAGTAAATTGTTTTTTTTTTTTTTTACTAAAATAGAATTTGTATGATCCCCTTGATTTCTGGCTACTGATGGGTAGAAAACAATCCTAAAAAGTTTCAAGATTGATGTTTTTGTATTATTACTTTAAAATGTAGAAAATCTCATACTTCAGTGTAAGGATTATAATTTCAATCAACTTATTTGGATTGCCGTAGTCTTTTTCAAACATCAACTGATCCCATTGATATGTGTATTTGATGATTGTTTCCAAATCATTTTAAATAGAATTGTTTGCTTTGTTCATTAGACAAAAAAAGGATACCAGTTGTGGCTTGTATTTGAGTTTAAATTTTTTGTAATATTGTATAATATGAATCTGTAAAAGTCAGAAGTTGGATTCATGATTAGTTATGAACTTTATGTAAGCAGGTGATATTTGAGGAGTCGTGTAGGGTGATCTATGAGTAAGAAGTGTCAATGTAGTGTAATTTTGTTTTATTGCTGATTTCCAAGTTTTCTAATTCTCATTTTTTGCTCACAGTTACCATTGAATCAACTGGGGTATTACCACCTGAAGTGCTATTTACTGAGGCCGTGAAGATATTGCAAGACAAGTGTGAGAGCGCTATTAATGATATTTGTGAATGATGTCTGTATTTCGTTTTGAGTAGACAGAAACTGAAGCAAGAAAATACTGATTGTTATATTCTGTTGAGATCAAGAGTTTACATGCCAACATCAGTAGCAAATGCGTGTTTCACCGAGGCGACCCAAAGTCTTGATTTTTCTACCATATTTGTGGTGTTTATCCAAATTCAAACTTTCTTCGGCATGTTGAGGATAATGTGTAGCATAGTGGGGTTTAACGGTTTAACCTACTTCTGGGGTCAAACTAATATGTTTGCTACGAATCTGCATGGACAAATGATCGCCAATAATGCATATGCTTGGGACAATCATGCGTTTATCAGTCTGAAGTTGAGTTTGGACAGACTTCAACTGCTGGTTTGCAAATTTGACTGCTAATATAAATGGTCATATCAATGGAAGCGGGAGGAAAAATGTTATATGAACAACTTGCATGTTAGCCAAATGCTTTTTAAGAACAATCATTAAGTCATAGATAAAACTGATTAACGTATTTTACACTCATTGTATGAAAACAACTGGGTCTGCATATAATTACTCTACCTCAGGAGTAAACGATGACAAAATTTCGAGTATAATAAGCATACAGGGGAATTACATGAGGGGTTCAACCTAATTCCTTCTACCGCGACTTCTTCTTGGTCCGACCACCTCCCAACCATCTGCTGCCTCTTCTGCATTAACTGCCTGCCTGGTCTGTGGCTCAATTGCATGAGACTCTGGGATGTCCACAATCATATTTGATGAAGCATTTGTATTCATGCTAGGATCAGTATCATTGTCGTCATCACTGTCTTCATCGTCATCCACAACCTGGCATAGAGTAAGGAAGAGAATGAAGAGTTTAGAGTAATGCAAAAATTAATCATATACTCAATCATTACTCAATTTTGAGCACTTGATTGAAAAGGTTAAACCATAAACTGATGTCCGTAGTCATTTCTTAAACAAAAACAATTTGGGGGATTCATAACCGTCAAAACTCTTAATGCACAGGGTTTTGAATAGAACTTACCCGTTTAACATGAGGAGTAGGAGCTCTTCGACTACTGGCTTCCCTAAGACTTTCAATAGACTTGAAATTGGACTCCAAACATTCTTCATGCATAATCATTATTTTTTCAGCTACCTGTGAAAAATTCAAAGCCTAAAGGTATAGAACACAACAAAGATACTCTCACTAGAATTCAAATTACTATATGAACCTGCATGCAGAACTTATGAACTTTCCAACTACTAGTGCAAATCTAAAGGCAAAATAAACCATGAAGATACAAACTGCCCATACAAAATTGCATACTAGATGTCAACCAGCATAAAGCTCTCAGTAGACTTACAATACAATCTACACATTCTCTTAGCATGCTTTATGCCAGTAACCACCAACTTTGCAGATAACTTGATAAATCCGCAACAAAAGGAAGAAAAGGAAAACCATAGCACAGAAGCACAAGATTGCATCCCTTATATCCAGTCACAATCATTTAACTTTCAGCTCCCTATGCAGAGAATCAGCTGACTACAGTCTACAGGTGTATAATCACAGAAATAATGCCAGCCGTAGTTACCAATGAAAGAGTTTGAGTTTTAAAAGACGATGAATTTAACCAAGCACTGAAGGTCAGACATACAGACACCTCACACGACTCTCTCAACGGTTCCTCATTTAAAGTCAAGTGCATCATATACACAGGAAGCAGAGACATTTCTCTGTTTCCAACACCAAGCATAGCAGAACAAAAATTATCACTAATACAATCCATTAAAATAGTATCGAAAACAGCGTAAAGAAAAAACAAACCTCCTCAATGCTACCATCCTCTATCATAGTATTGAGAGAAACCATAGCTTCAATCAGCATTTCTTCTAAATCATCTATATATAGAGGTTCTGCAATTTAATGCAACACATATATTTCAGCACCAAAACACTAAAATTTCACATTTTCAGCACAAAATTCACAAATTCATTGTTCAATAAATAAAATTATTTGAAAAGAAAAAAAAAAAAAAGAGAAAACTTTGAGGCGATAAAGGTTACCGGTGGTTTGAATGAACCAGGAGACGATATCGGAGAGGAGCTGCTCCGCCTTTTGGCGCGAGTCACGGCCGCCCCACTCGTTCTCGACGGCCAATTGAAGCGCCGACCACCGCGACAAGACTAATCCGACGCCTTCTTGAAATACCGCCGCGGCCGCCGCCGTCAGCTTTCTCTCTGGCTCCATTTTCAGGGCTCTTGTCTCTCTCACTCTGTTAAACCCTAATAACCCAGCTCACCTTCTTCTCTTCTTCAATAGCAGTACTGCAGTAGTAAGGGTCTATTCTCTCATCTTATATAAAAGGGCTCGGCCCAATTGTATGGGTCAAGGCCCAGAAATAGTGGATGTACATGAGAAAGGGTGATCATCTCATTTCAAAATGTATAGCAACTTTGTTTTGTCTTAAGTTTTCATCATTAGTAAATTACACAGTAGCACCCGACCAAATTTACAAACACAAATGATTCACTTTCAATAATTTTTAAGTTGTCACTGATTTCGCCAAAGTTGTCACTTTACTAACTTACAAGTTTCTCTCTCCTCCTTTTTAAGTTATTTCCGGCAATTTCAAGTTTTCCGGCCAAACCGTTAACAATTTGGAGAAGACTCAAACTACAAAATTGTTTTTTATCTCATGGGCTTTCATTTGAGTACAATGTTGCATATATTTTGAGAAACTTTAAAATTTTGAATTTCAACCACCACAAGCCACAGTAGCAGGTTAGTAGGGTTAACAGTAGCAGCTTGCCTCAGGGTTGACAGTAGCAACAATTTTTAAGGTCGGCAACGACATCTAACTTCACGGTCGACAGTAGCATCTAGGTTCTCTATCGACAGTAGCATTTAGTTTCTTTATCGACAGTAGCAACTAGTTTCTCTATCCACAGTAGCAGTTAGCTTCTCTATCCACAGTAGCATCCTTATGATTGGTAAGGTTGTAAGGAGGCGACTAAACACATATATAAATAATAGCAGTACGTAGCAGGGATGAAAACAATAATATCAACAACTTCTCAATCACAGTCACTAGTAGCAGCCATGCCACTTCCCAAACGACAGTAGCAGTAACTTTCTAGTCAATAGTAGCAGCGTCTTCCCAATCAACAGTAGCAGAAGCTTCCTAGTCAAAAGTAGCAACGACTTCCCAATCGACAGTAGCAGAGGTTTCCCAGTCAACAGTAGCAACGACTTCCCAATCGATAGTAGCAGCTATATAGTTGGCAGTAACAGCTATATTCAAGATAGACAGTAGCAGCTAGCTTTGCAATAGACAGTAGTAGCAACTGGGACTAAATGCATGTTTATAAATATTAAGGGCAAAAGAGTAAATTGGCTGATAACATGTGGCAGCTTGTCATGCACAATGATATTGATTTGTAAATTTTTGTCATAATTTGTTCAATTCAATATGTATGTGATCTATTTGTTAAACAAATTATTGTCATGTATTTTTTTATAGTTTGTTATTTCATCATCTATACTATTATTAAAGAAACAGGTTTTGTTAGCCAAAATAATTTTTTTTTTACCTTTTTGCCCTCCAAATATTAAATAACTTTCAATAATTTTTTCTGTCTCAGGACAAATACGTCAAATTACATAAAAAGAAAAATTTAAATAAATACAAAAATAAAATAGAAAACAATCTTATCTACAACTGTAAGGTAATTTTCCCCACTATTTTCACTCCTCCACCCCCACTTTTCTCTCACGTTCATCAAACTGCTCAATTCAAATTTGAATAAAAAAGTTGAACAGTTTATCAAGTATTTCAGCAACTACAAATTTCTGTTTTTCGTTTGTGGCTAGTGTTTCCTAATGGTTTATGAGTCGTGCTATTGGGATGCAATTGGTTAGGCTTTTCTTTTTCTTTATTGTACTTAGAAATCTTAGAGCATTGTTTCATGAACCAACTAACATTTAGATGGTTTTTATTTATTTATTATTATCAAACAAACAATTCAACTACAACGAATAAGTAGACTAAATAGTATTGGGTAGACAAAATTGGGGCCACCTTTTCATCTTAAAATTGTAGAGTGTGCCATGGTAATGTATATCAAACATGTCCTAGTAGTACATAACTCATGAAAAACAAAAAGACTAAACTACCTATTACTTATTAAATAAGTGTTCCCCAATAAACATCACAGGTTTATTCGCTTCCACTCGTTATATCACCTATATCACAATGTAAATTATTCGAGCTGTAAATGAGTTTAGTGTTTCTCATTTATTATCCAGATGTCGACATATAGAAATATAAATGACCAATTTTTAATCAAGTGACAATATTTCATATAGACTCATAAATTAGCCGATGTAGAATCAACGACCCTAAATTGATCGGCACCGCATTTTTTATATATAGTTTTTTTTTTTTTTGGATCATCACCTCATTAATTGGCACATTCTCATGGACCATCTGCCTATAATAATCAAGATTAATGGACAACCAAATTTACACAACATAATTTAGTTTTGGACCACTAAATGGTTGGGGATGGGTACTTAATAGCTTTATTTCTTCTTTAAAGTGGGACTAGTGGACAAGTGAGAAGGGACATGGGGTGATTTCCTACATCTCAAAGCCTTAAAGAGGAAAACCCAAAATCCCTAAGTATGAGGGGACAGGGTGGAGCCATAGGAGGTCCATCCATTGATTCAGACCCTTGAATTTGGGACAGAATACATTGAAATAATTGAACTCAATGAAGAAAAAATAGAAAATAGAAAAAAGGAAAAAAAGAGACCAATAATGAAAAGCCTAAACCAGAAAGCCTGAAACTTTAGCTGTTTGGCTTTGACCCCTCCCTCACACTCTCCCCATCAAAGACTCAAAGTATATATCAATCCATGGTAGTGTGTAGCCCACATAGGACAGTGAGAGACACACCCAAGTTTTTCAGTCTTTTCTATTAATCAAATCTCTCTCCTTTCCTCTGTTTCTCTCTCTCTCTCTCTACACACAATTTAGGCCAAAAAAAAAAAAAAAAAGGTCTCAGTCTCACACACATTGCTCTCTTTCTTTTCTCTTCTTTTATCTCTCTCCACAGTTGAGACTTGTGAGTGCTCTCTTCCCCACTCTGCTAAAGCAAAGCACCTTCAAAGTTCTGATCTTTGAGAACCGCTCAATCTCTCTCCCTGGCTCGCTGAAGCAGGTAACCCTTTTTGGGCTTCACTTTTCTCTCCACTTTTAACTGGTCATGTGATTTGCTTGGTGGGTTTTTGCTTCTGTATCTTGTTTTGTTTTTTAAGCATCTGGGTCTCATAGTTCACTTCGCATTTCTTGAGGATGTTTTTCTGTAAGTGGGTTTGTTAGTCTTTCTGTTAGTTGTGTATTAAAGATTAGATTTTGATCTACTGCAAAGCATAGATTTACTTATCTGTGGGTTAGTGTTTAATCATATACAGGATGCTTGCATTGATTTGGGTTTTGTAATTTGGATTTGGATCAAGTTAATACAGTAGTGATTTGCAAACTTGTACCTCCTTTTGGATTTTTTACTGTATTATGTCTCTGCTGCATAGTAGTAAATGTTCTGTTTGTTTGTAGAAGTTACCTTGCAATTTTGGACTTGAAGATGAGATTTAGTTGGATTGTCAATGGAGGGAGTCACTTAATGGAGTTGGGGGTTGAGTGATGGCTTTGTTCAGTTTGATCTGTTCTAGTAAGTTTGGGTTTCTGTGATTGCCTCAAAATCTGGCTGCTGAACTTCCCTGGGTAATTAAAGAGAAATGATGGGCAGTCGGATAGAAGAAGGAAAATCGTGCAGACTTCCACCTTTACAGATTACAAAGACAAGTAAATCTGAGCCAGTTACTCCTAAACAAATGCCCAGCAACCTGCAACCAGCTGTATCAAAGCAGGTTTCTGGAGAAACGATTGAAGAGAGGAAATGCAAGACTCAGCAGGATTCTGCCAAATATTTAGCTGATAAGTTAGAATCAAGTTTATCAATGGGTGATCCAACTCAGGTGCCAGCCAATGTGGGCCTCGCAGTGAGTGAGACTGGGAATTTGAAGGATGGTGGTGGCGACCAAGTAAAGAAGACAACAGAAAATGGTATTAGCTCAGCAAAAGTCAGCGATGGGGCAAGCAGTATCGCCAAGACTAGTGGAAGTGCCAAAATTAGTGATCGAGCTGAGTTTGTTGAGAGTGGGAAGAGCAGTATTTGTAGAGGTAGCACAAGCACTGATGTGAGTGATGAAAGTACTTGTAGCAGCTTTAGTAGTGCTATCAACAAACCTCACAAGGCAAATGACATTCATTGGGAAGCCATACAGGCTGTCCGTGCAAGGGATAATATATTTGGTTTAGGCCATTTCAGACTTCTGAAGAAGTTGGGCTGTGGAGATATCGGAAGTGTCTATCTTTCAGAGTTGAGTGGAACCAAATGTTATTTTGCAATGAAGGTCATGGACAAAGCATCTTTGGCTAATCGTAAAAAACTTCTTCGGGCTCAGACAGAGAGAGAAATACTTCAATGTTTGGACCATCCTTTTCTTCCAACCCTTTACACCCATTTTGAAACAGAAAAGTATTCATGTCTGGTGATGGAATTCTGCCCTGGAGGTGACTTGCACACACTTCGGCAGAGACAACCAGGAAAGTATTTCAGTGAACAAGCAGTGAAGTAAGTATTCTCTCTACTCGCACATTTTTAAAGTTAAAAAAATGTGGCAAATAATCTCCAGTATTGTCAGTCTGAACATTTGTGGATTACATTGCTTGTTTTTGTGAATGTCATCTTTCAAGCTTGGTTTACTAGCTTGTTGACATATTGCTGTTAGAAGGATACCACTAAGTGTGTTATGATAAAGAATTCATCTTTGTAGTGTTGAGTATTGACTATTGACTATTGAGTATTGAATGATCTGGACTCAATTAAGCCTTTATGCTAAAATGTGCACTCATGCTCCAAACACACTTTACTAGTTTTGCTGTATCTGGCACACTCGGTTTGTTTCTGGGTTGCTAATATTCACTCTTCAACACTATGAACCACTTACTGGTGTTGTTTGATAGTGATGGTCATCACTCTTATGTTTGTCCATGCAGGTTCTATGTAGCAGAGGTTCTCCTTGCGCTGGAATATCTTCACATGCTTGGGATTGTTTATCGTGATCTCAAGCCAGAGAATGTCCTTGTAAGAGATGATGGACACATAATGCTTTCAGACTTTGATCTTTCCCTGCGATGTGCTGTCAGCCCGACTCTAGTTAGGTCTTCAGTTCCCGAGTCTGATCCCTTGAGAAAGAACCCAGTTTACTGTGTGCAACCGACCTGCATAGAGCCCTCATGTATTCAGCCATCATGTGTGGTGCCTACAACATGTTTCTCCCCTCGTTTCTTTTCAAGCAAATCCAAGAAAGATAGAAAACCCAAGAATGAAATGGGAAACCAAGTCAGCCCATTGCCGGAACTTATTGCTGAGCCAACTAGTGCTCGCTCGATGTCATTTGTTGGGACTCATGAGTATTTGGCACCAGAAATTATCAAAGGTGAAGGGCATGGTAGTGCTGTTGATTGGTGGACTTTTGGGATCTTCCTCTATGAGCTGTTGTTCGGTAAGACCCCTTTCAAGGGATCAGGGAATCGAGCCACTCTGTTCAATGTCGTGGGTCAACCACTGAGATTTCCAGAGTCTCCAGTGGTCAGCTTCTCAGCAAGAGATCTGATAAGGGGCTTACTTGTGAAAGAACCACAGCATAGGCTGGCATACAAGCGTGGAGCAACTGAGATTAAACAACATCCCTTCTTTGAGGGTGTCAATTGGGCATTGATAAGATGTGCAACCCCACCTGATATCCCAAAGCCAGTCGAGTTTGAGCGACTATCAGTCCCCGTAATGTCATCTAGTGACAAAGCTACTGCTGCTGCCTCTCATCCAGATCAAAACAATTATCTGGAGTTCGATTTCTTTTAATTATTTTCAGAACTGGTATGCCATTTTCCTTTCTTTCTTGAGATGTAGAGTTTCTTAATATGTTGATCTTGTGGAATTTAGAGTTTGTTTTTATGTTCATAACAATCATATGTTTGCTGTTGTTATAAACAGAATTGTATTGCAGCTCATAGGTTGTTCACTGTTGCCGTATCCAAAATGTGGATCCTGGTTCTTCTATCTTTGATATGATAATAACAGTATATTACATTGAAAATGACCCAAGTGATGTTCATTGATTCATCCAGCCCTTTTCTTCTTATACAAAAAGGACCACAAAAGACTAAAGAGAGAAGCCTAGGAAGTGTTCACAACCAAAGTTTGAATTCCATGGTTAGCTAGTATCTGAGTCTATTTGGTTTGCAAGCAAAGACTCGTGAAGAATGTGACTTGTGAAAAGTAAGAACAAGACTCATGATGAATGTGACTTATAAAGCTTCCCCAGTATCTGACGAACATGACTATTATTAGGAGCCATTTTGTTTTTCGTAAGCAAATTCGCTTGCTCAACTTTGGACTTGGGGTCATACATATTAAGGTGAGGAGGTCAACTTTCATGGTTCTTTGATCTGGGGTCTTCTGTGTTGTTTATTTTTTAGAAACTGTCCATTTAGTACTAATTTGGCTCCTTCATTACCCATTCCAATGACCATCTTATTTTTCTCCCTTATTGAATATAAGGTAACAACTCTATTGCCCATTTGAATGAATCTTTCTCAACCCTGTACAATTTTAATTTTTTTCTTCTTTTTTTGTCCTTCTGTCTTATCTAACAGATTTTTAAATTATAATGTGCTGAGAAAGTGGGAGATAAAGAAAGTTTGCCGAAATGTCACCCAACTCCGCCGGCCTCCTATGGCCGGTCGCCGGATTCCGGTCACCAAATTTTTTTCGCCGGATTTTTTTTTTTTTTAATAATCAGGTTCCGGTCAATATTACTTTAGTCGTCGGATTCCAGTCACTTGACTCAAGTTACTGGGGGTCAGTAATGCGATTACTGGGGGTCAGTAATAGATTAGTGAGTGTCTTTAATGTGATTACTGGGGGTCAGTAATTGATTACTGAGGGTTAGTAATCACATTAATGTGATTACTAAGGGTCAGTAATCGTTTGCTGAAGGTCAGTATTTTTTTGAATATGAATGATAATCCTTTTGTTTTTGTTCATTTACAGATTAGACAAGTGAAAACAGCAAAGATCAAACAGAAGCAACATTTTGAAAGAGCAGAAACCTAATCAAGGCACCCAGAAATTTACTCGCTGAGATTTTCTTTTAGCCAAGAGAAAAAAAAAAAAACAGAAAAAAAAACCCTAGTTTTTTTTTTCCTTTCCGCCTCCGCCGCTAGCAGTAGCCCCGCAACCACCCAGCCTAGCATCGCTAGGCCTGCACCAACCGGATTCTCACCCCAGCCTTGGCCAACGACGCTCCAACCGGACCCGAGGCCATCAATCCCTGCATTCCTCTGTCAACTCAGTCCCAGATTGATCTGGGCACCCATCGATATCGACCTCCCTCCCGATCTCGACCTCGATTTGCCCGGACCCAAACGAACCCAGAGCGAAGCACCAAGCAACTCGCTGCCTCACCGCCATTGCTCTGATTCCTGCCCAGGCCAACGCCTCTACTTAACAGCCCGGTGCCCTCGACCCAACCGATCGGCGTCTGCTCCTCCACACAGTAGCCCAAGGTCGACGAGGTGATGCGGGCGGAGGAGGAACATGAGGCAGTGAGGGTGGTGGCTTCAGAACAGCGTCGTCCAGATCAGTGTTGAGGAGGGGCTGCTGTGGCGGCGGCGGCGGCGGCGGCGGGGGCGGGGGGGATTTGGGGAACTAAGGTTTTTTTTTTTTTTTTTTTCTGTGCTGTTGAGAGAGGTTAATATCTAATTGGTTATGGTAAATATGTTTCAATATGACTGAATTACATGCATTAGGGTAGTTGTGTCATTTTCCCAAGATTCATTGATCTGGACAATAAACATTGGAATTGTCAATTTTTAATCCATTTATGTGCAAATGGTCATTTTCCTTTTATTTTTTCGGGTTAAGGCCCAACAAAGGATTTATTTGTCTTTAAAATAGTTGCATGGATTTTTCATTTTTGTCATTTTAAAAATTGTTAATATTATGTAAATGATAAATACATGTCTAAAGGATATTAACAACTATCAATACATGTTTACAACTACCAATACATCTTTACAAGACCAGCATTTGTTGGATGCGTGCCAGTTTTCAGTCCAAAAGAGTATAAATCAGCCAATTTCACGGAAAATTGACGGCAAATAGCAATACTAAGACTCAAGATACAAATTTTTTCAAGCTAAAGTTGACACTTGAGATCTGTTTCACCGGATAAAATTTTATATTAAGTTTCTAAAATAAAATATTTTTAAATATAAGTAGTGACTAATTGCTTCATAAGTACATGTGTGAAAGAAAACAAAAAAGAGAAGTAGTAATCCAACGGGACCCATAAATTTATGTCAAAATCGACCAAGTAAAATTTGTTGAGGAATATTGAAGCCACATCTAAAACATGTCAAAGATCCACATCAAGTTTTACCAAAAAAAAAAAAGAGAGATTTTCGTAAGAAAATAAATAGTCCAAGGCATGGACACATGGGAGACGTTTTTGCCACATACAAGTTTGATCCTTTCAAATAATTGTGGGATAAGCTACAAAATTCAGCATCTATTCGATGTTGAATTAAGAGTTGCTAGGTCTTGTTTAGTAGAAATTTACTATATTATCATTATTAATGATAAATTAATTTAAAGTTAACAACATACTTGCTCGTCTAAGTAATAGTTTTTGAGAGTAGCTGTTAAGGGTTTGTAATAGACAATTATGTCTGACGGTTAAAATTAAAGTTTTTCGCCGTCTTTTAATATTATCTATAAGATTGAGTTTCAACATAATTTATTAAATTATACAAATTAGCGATGTTAATTTGTTAGTCACGGTCCGTGTTTGAAGCAGCCCCGTCCTGAAGGCGAAAGCCAAGATGATGTCCTGCCTCCACCTCGAGCTAATGTTTAAAATGTTGAATGTCGTGATATCATGGTCCTGGAGGCGCTGAGTCAAAAAAATGGTGCATTTCGCAACTTCCTAGAGTTCAAGGTATAATAGTGAGAACAATAACAACTCCACCAAAGTCTACAGATTCTCTCTCTCTCTCTCTCTCTCTCTCTCTCTCTCTAGCTAGCTGCCTCTTATTTCATAGATGAAGTCACACCCTCACATGGCTGCTTGGTCAAAATTTGGCATCTTGGTATTACATTGAGCTCTCCATGTGTGCCCATGTTTATTTTTGATTTATTACATAATAATAAAAAATGGACCACTATTTTGAATATTCATCACTTTTGTGAGGAATTATAGTCAAGCCACATTTAAGAGAGAAATCCTATTTAGAAACTAAATAAATTTTACCAAATTTATGACATTATTTCTGGAAATCAATTTGGATATTGTAGTGGATTAGGTAGGTTTTTTATTTGGGGGACAATAAGGTAAAGTTTGGTACAGTATATTCAAATTACAGTTTAACTTCATTATTCACTAGGAAAAAAAATATCATCTTTAAAGCAAGCATGTCTACCTCTTGTTAGGCAATATTGCACAAGAACATCTTCCCCATTATTGGAATCTTTATAAAGTAGAAGGTTTGGTGGATAAATTTGTGCTTGGGAAAGATTCTTCAAATAAAAGAGAGAGTTATTGTTGAATTATTCTCGAATAAATTATAATTTTAATTCAATGGATAAGAGTATTATCGATAATTTTAATTTCCACAAAAGAATTCATTTCTAAAAACAAAGAGCTACTATACTTGAGTTTGAAGTTCGAACTTGGTACCTGATCTTGTCTCTACTTGTAAATTTGACTATTCTCTTATTTGGTTCGGAAAGAATGCTACACCATTTTCGCTTAACGATTTACCAACTAAGTCACCAGTATTACTTTTTCCGGTAGATCCATGTAAAATGATTGCAACAACTATTTCTTAATATCCCATATGTTTTTACCATGATGTTAATTGATAAGCTAGTCTGACCAAAACCATTAACAGATCTCATGGCGTATGAAAGGAAACCAAAAAAGAAAAAAACAGACAGTAGGCCTAAAATGTCTCCTAAATATCTTTCCTTTTCAAAAATTTCCCTTCCTATTTTTCACCGCTGAAAATAAATTTTAAATCTTATAATGATGACATTAAACCATTGCCTTAAAAAAAAGCTTCAATCATAGTTTGAGGTGCTCAGAAAAGTGTACCAAAACTGTGTTAAAGCCAAAGGACACCTCTCTCTCTCTCTCTAAAGGTCCTCTCTTTTTTAAACCTCTCTCATTCTTTCTCTCTAGATTTGGGGAATCAAGTTCAAGTTTTTTTTTGTAATCTAGAGCACTGAAAAGTTGGAGTGAAAACTTGAACTCAAAAATTTGCAGTCTTTCTTTATGTTTAAATATCTGCAAAGGGAACCGACAGAAGACAAGATGGGTGTTCCTGATCCAGAAGCGATCAAGCAGTTTCAGTTGTTGATGGAGGAAGGTAGAGTTTGAACAACCCATTTGAAATATGTCAATGGTTCGTCCTCTTTGTTTTGATCTGAAGTTTGATCCATCTTTGTCTTTTGCTTTGTGTTATTTGCTGTTTTGAACTTTACAGTTGATGAGCCGCTGAAGAATACATTTGAGGTTAGACCCTGTTCCTGATTCGAGCTTTGCTCGATCTGGGTTCTTTAAGTTTTGAACATTTCTGATTTCAGTTCAGTTTTACTAAGCTTGCTTTTTCTTGTTGAACTTGCTTATTGTTGGATCTTAAATCAGTCTTGCGGATTTGATCTGGGTCTCTGATGTGTTGCATTTTGGGGTTTTATTCATATTCTGGGCTGTTGGATCGATTAGCATGAAGTTCATCTTCTCATCTTCTATGTTTTGAAGATAATTAGTGTAATTATGTACCTGATCAGTTTTATCCTGGTAGTATTTTCGAAAGAGAAACTCTGTCTCTTTCTTTGATCTTTGCAATCCTGGCTGTGATCGGCATGTTTGACTTCAACAAGTTTTAACTTTCTACTTGTTGATAATGTCAACTTTATGGTTTGAATTGACGAACCTATATATACGTATTATATGGATGTTGTAGCATTTACTTGAACTGACCCTTACTGCAATACAAGTGGGTGCAGTGCATGATGCTACTCTTGGCTATGCATTATGAAGTCTCTTTTTTTTTTTGGTAATATGGGAGAGGATAATATGTTCTGTAATTATATACGCGTGTGTATACATCTCTAACTAATCATCAGAGTAAACCAAGTAAAAGGGAAAAATCATAGATGTGTAGTAAAGTTTAAGACAATGAAGTTTTTGTGAGGATAAATTGGTAAATGATGGTAGTTTTGGTTTAATAATTTATTAGCTCTACAAAAAATCTAAATACTACCTCTTCTTCTTCTTCAGAATGTGCACCAAGGGTATCCCAATGAGACATTTGTGCGGTTTCTTAAAGCGAGAGACTGGAATGTTGGAAAAGCCCACAAAATGGTTAGATTCATCAAATTTCCTCCATAAATGCAACAATTTGTCATCTATGGTTCGGTTACTTTACTAACAATGCGTAAATTGTTGCAGTTGGTCGACTGTTTGCAATGGAGGATAGACAGTGAAATTGATAATATATTGGCGGTGAGTTCTTTTACTAAGAAATTCTTGGGTCAACATCTATCTTGTGACCAATCATGTATAACTCCTCCTTTTGGTGTTTGTCGGTCTGATATTTTCTTGAATATTTGTATTTAGAATGTTTCGTACAGAGAAATAAATTTCTATAAAAGTCGGTGATTTAATGTTAGGTTATAACTTTGTTTACAGATTTGTTCTGTTTTGCTAGTTATTGATATGTAGAAGCATGACAGTTGCACCTTGGGCAAATGTATACTGGCAGTTGCATCCAGAGAGCATATACTATGATCATTGTTGGTTACGTCCAGTAGCCACTAGCCACAGCTGGTAGGCATTATGGAAATCTGGACGCACATGTTAGAGAGAAATCTATCACTGGTTGGAGGGGATATGACATCTAGCTCATACATGTTTATAGGAACTAATAATACTGTTGATTATACTATGTCCATTCTCCTCACGGATGCCATATTGCAGATTGATTCTTGGCACAGTGTGGAAAAGTAACTATATATGATGTAATGATGATGTGGTGGCTAATGATATTTTGTTTTTTTTAAATACAGAAACCAATCATCCCTACTGATTTGTACAGATCAGTGCGAGATTCTCAGCTTTTGGGATTGTCTGGATACTCTAAAGAGGTATTTTTTGATACAATGTCATGCCTTCCATTTCTACCAT
Source organism: Potentilla sterilis (assembly GCA_963682095.1). Taxonomy (NCBI): domain Eukaryota; kingdom Viridiplantae; phylum Streptophyta; class Magnoliopsida; order Rosales; family Rosaceae; genus Potentilla; species Potentilla sterilis. The sequence goes on from OY821755.1 coordinate 60,883,148, forward strand.
TATGCAACGTCCACCTTGTATAAAAAGGTGTTGCTCTCCATCTGAATATTCCTTCTTTTTCTGCCATAGATAATTAGTTTTGGCTCTCTTATTGTCCTTAATGTTTGATTTTCAAATCACGATATTTACGCTGTTGTCCTGTTTATTTCTTCCAGGGTCTTCCTGTCATTGCTGTTGGTGTTGGGCTTAGCACATATGACAAAGCTTCTGTAAGGATGATAGTCTTATAATGATGTAGTATAGGACTTTGGTGCATTGATAATACATCTATATACATGCATATGCATGGACACATACTAATGGGTACTACTGGGCTGTGTCTATCTATCGAGATTCATGATCGTAGGTCTTTATTGTGTATTTCCATTCTTTCAGTGGTATTAACTTGTGTTATTCTATTAATGTAGGTAAATTACTATGTTCAGTCGCACATCCAGATGAATGAATATCGAGATCGTGTAGTTTTAGTAAGTACTTAAGGATGTCTAATAATCTTGCTGAAATGTAATTTCATATGGAGCCTGATTTTGAAAATTCTTTTGTTTTAGCCTTCTGCAACAAAGAAGTATGGCAAATATATTGGAACCTGTGTGAAAGTCTTGGATATGACTGGCTTAAGGCTGTCGGCGCTTAATCATATTAAGGTATCCCTATTCGAAGCTCCTATCTTGGTCTCTGACCAGTCAAAGTTCTTTTATCCTAGTATGAAAATTAGTCAGGGTTTGATTGATTTGATTTTTTATTTTTTTAGGTTTTACTTTTTTCTTTATTTTTTCCCCTTTCAAGCCGAAGAAATCAAATAACAAAACTATTGACTCAATTCTTCTCATTTGTTTTTCGGAAAGCCCATGTGATTGACACTTTCTTCGATTTGTTGATGCAGCTATTGACTGTTATCTCCACAATCGATGACCTGAATTATCCAGAGAAGACAGATACATATTATATTGTCAATGCCCCATACATATTTTCAGCATGTTGGAAGGTTTGTATGTCAGAGAAACTCACACTTTGAAATAAACACATAGGAACGAGGAAATCCTGATTATGGGTGGTGTGCCATCTTTGAGACAGAATTATTAATTTGTAAATTCTTACAGGTGGTAAAACCTCTCTTACAAGAAAGGACTAGGAGGAAAATCCAGGTTCTACAAGGTTCTGGGAAAGATGAATTACTGAAAGTAAGCATGTTCACTTATTTCAAATATCATCACTGACTTCCTTTTTCACTAGTGGCTTGCTATTTTGGCACTGTTGAGAGTTATGGACTTGTTAACTTAAGCACTCCAAAGCAATTTTGTTCTTCTCCAGCTGCATTTGTTCATCTGCATCATGTTCCATCTCTTCGATGGTGACAATCTGACCTGGAAATGTGTATGCAGATCATGGATTATTCAGCCCTCCCACATTTTTGTAGAAAACAGGGCTCCGGATCATCTCGTAATTCAGAGAATGGACATACTAGTAATTGTTTCTCCTTGGACCATGCTTACCATCAAGAGCTCTACAATTTTGTCAAGCAGCAAGCCATGCGCATGGAGTGTGTGGCACCAATCAAACAGGGATCCTTCCATGTCAATTTCCCGGATTCAAACCCTGATGACGAAGAGATTGCGAAAACCATAGAGGCTGAGTTCCACAAGTATGGAAACGGCCTCACCAAGTCACTAAGCGGCCTTAGATTTAACGATTCTTAAATATTTCCATTTTTTAACCTGTACGATGGTTATTAGCATCTGTAGCCTACATGACAGCGTCAACATTTCTATGAGACCAAAATGTTGTTGTCATTAATTCTGTGTAATAGTGTATGTTTGCATCAGCTCGATGCAGATTCTTTTATATGACAAAAGCTAATCCGGTGTAGTCTGAAACTCTGAATTACTACCGTCATAATCTTTCTTCCATGTGTATTGTGTAGGAGACACTAATCTGTTTTGGAAAGCTAAATTCCCACTAGTATATCACAGGTTATTCAAATGAAATAAATTTAATCTTCACCAACAAGATTACTGTTTAATGATCTCATCAGATCTCAGGAGACTACAACTATATGAGGTAGGATGGAGTCTTGTTAGGGTAGTCTGCAGGATTAACTTGACCGTGGGTGAAGGGAAACCCCAGGGAGAAATGAACTACCGAACTATCTGGACAAATAATCCGCTATGACTACAATTTTGTGTTAGTATTTACTGGTAGCAAGATTGTTTTTTAAAGGGAAGATAAATTGTCCCAGAAGCATTGATACATATCATCGCCTAAAATTTTTAGTAGAAGATTTTGCATAGGAGCATGTAACAATTACCGCTGTACAAAAAGATTTTGATCTTTCCACGACCAAGCAAAAACAAAAGAATTCTATTCGGAAAAACGAAATAGAAAGTATTCTTGTTACGATGGGATGAAAATTCTAGGATTTTCGCAGACGAACGTATATGGGAGTAGAACTTTTGAAAACAGAGCGTTTAATTAGTGATTTAAGGAAAAATAAATGATTGATCGAAATTAATAGCCGAGCTATTTATATGTCATCTGATAGTTGCCTAGCGATCTAGAGGAAACGATGTCGTTAACAATTGGGCTCCTGTTAAAAAGAAGAATGGAATGGATTGTGAGTCTGCGACTTGCTCCAAGAAAAAGCAACGGTAGAAGGACCTAGCTTTTAGAAAGAAATCAGGAACTGTCGGCAAGAAAATAGATACAACTCAATATTGATAATTGTGGTTTTCTCTCTTATAAATTACATCAGGACGAAGTACACTTGAATTGCAATGACATTGAGAATCCTAGGAGCCTGCATAGTTCTTACTTCGGGCGAAAGCTGAATCAACTTTTTTTTACAAATTCAACGTTTTCGAGTCTATCTGTATGACATTCCAAGAAATTCCTAAGTAGTTTCTCACGTAAATGACCTTGTTTTGCCGAGTGAAGGAGAGTAAATCCCTTCACACTTTCTTGTTGCCAAATACCATCTAAGAAATTCCACACCCTCCCCTGGCCAGTCAAAAAGCAAAAGAAGAAAAAGGTACCCCCTAGTAGTTACAATCTGGCAGATCCACGAGTTCACAGATAAATGAAACTCTGTGATTACATGGGAGTTGAGTCGTCAAGAAGAAGTTTACGCATAGGTCCACACACACAGGAAGGTGAGAACTTCATTGGAAAAACACAGAGACAGTGAGAAGAAAAAGCAGGAGAAAAGTAAAGAAAACGCATCAGTCCTACGCGGCCACTCTCTCTCTCTCTCTCTTCCATTATATACTTAGTCCTCCTGCAAACATTGTCGCCATTTTCACTTTTCATTTTCACACTCATTTCTTCTGCAACTTACTTTCATTTCCTCTTCAAGTTTCCAACCTCCCACATTTGGTTTGCCCTAAACCTTGATTCTTGATCTGGGTAGTTTCCAATGGCTTTGAGCACCCAAATAGCCTCCTCATCTCTGGTTTGTTCTGATCCACCTCCTCGTTGGAAATTCGATGTTTTCTTGAGCTTCAGGGGTGAAGACACCCGTTGGGGTTTCATCTCTCATTTATACAACCAACTGAAGTTCGGCCAAGTGTTCAAGACTTTCATAGACGACCGTGAGCTTGATATCGGAGCTGAGATCTCTCCGAAGCTCCTAAACGCAATCGAAAATTCACATCTGGCGATCGTTGTTCTCTCACCCAACTATGCTTCTTCCACTTGGTGCTTGAATGAACTTGCCAAAATCATCGAGTCCATGCCGATCAGAGACGATAGAATTCTGCCGGTTTTCTTGAATGTGGATCCATCCGACGTTCGACATCAAAGGAGTAGCTTTGCTGAAGCCTTTGCTGAGCATGAAGTGAAGTTCAGTAACGACCCACAGAAGGTGAAGAGGTGGAGAGAAGCTTTAACAAAAGTGGCCAATCTCTCTGGATGGCATGCAAAGAACTATAAGTAAGCACTTCAAGTCTTCAAATCTGTTGTCTTTTGAGTTTTGACTTGTCATAAACAAATGTTATAAATAATTAAATATGCGTATATATATATTATTAGCTTGATGATTGTCTATTATTATTTTTTTATAGATCTGAAAGTGAGCTTATAGAAGTCATTGTGAAACGTGTGTGGGAGAAACTACGTCCAACAATCAGATTCTCAGATTCCGGTGAAAAGTTAGTCGGAATTGACTTCGGACTTGGGCGAATGATTTCGCTTTTAGATCTAGAGAAAAAAGATGTTCGATTTATTGGAATATGGGGTATGGGCGGAGTGGGTAAGACTACCCTTGCTAAGCTAGTGTTCGAGAGAATTTCCCATCAGTTTGAAGTGGCTGAGTTTATTGTTGATGTCAGGAAGTCTCATGATCAACTAGTCAATCTTCAAAAACAGATTCTTTCATCAGTCTTGAAAGAAAATGTTTCCCAAGTTTGGGATGAGTACAAAGGAACCACTTTCATTAGACATTGTTTGTCTAATAAAAAGGTTCTTCTTGTTGTTGATGACGTTGATAGATGTGACCTCCTACAAAAGCTGGCCGGACATAAATCTTGGTTTGGTGAGGGGAGCAGAGTCATTGTTACAACTAGAGATAAACGTATCCTCACCGAGCATGGTATAGATTTATCATTTGAGCTACTGCGTTTAAATAACAGCCAAGCTCTGGAGCTCTTCAGTCACAAAGCCTTCAAAAAAGACCAACCAAAGGAAGGGTTTCTAGAGCTGTCCAAGTGTTTTGTAGATTATGCCATAGGGCTTCCATTAGCTCTTCAAATTCTGGGAAGTTCTCTGTATCATAGAACTCTAGATGAGTGGAATAGTGCATTGGACTCACTAAAGAGGATTCCTAATCCGGGAATTCTTGATACGCTCAAACTGAGTTATGATGCGCTGGATTATTGGCAACGGGAGATTTTCTTGGACGTTGCAATATTTTTCTACAAGGGGACGCAGAAGGGGCATATTATTCAACTGCTACAAATATGTTATCGCTTTAATTCTCTCATTGTGATAAATGCTCTCATCGAGAAATCTCTGTTAATTATTGATCAGTACAACAATGTTGGGATGCATGGTTTGATCCAAGAAATGGCAGAGGAAATTGTTCGTCAAGAGGAAAAAGAGCCTGGTCTTCGCAGCCGTTTGTGTCATCGTGATGACATCTTTCATGTTTTCACGAGAAATACGGTAAGAATTATACAGACAATCCAGGTTTAAATACAAAAATTAAGAGTACATTTTGTTTTAGCATGATGCATATCGGACCTGTGTGGAATTAACTTTTTGTTTATTCTGAATTAATATCAGGGAACAGAAGCAATCAAAGGCATCCGCTTGAGGTTACCAGAATTAGAAAAGGCAGATTCAAACTGGAATTGGGATTGCTTCTCTAAGATGCCCGACCTAATGTTTCTCGAGTTTGATAATCTAATAATTAGTTCAGGCCCCAAATTCCTCCCAAATTCCTTGAGAATGCTCATATGGAATCGGTATCCTTCCAAAACTCTTCCAGCAACTTTCCGACCAATTTTACTTGCTGAACTTAAGATGCAAAGAAGCAAACTTGTTCAGCTTTGGGATGGAAGACAGGTAACGATTTTGATCAAGTTTTCTACTTCAAAATAGAATTTTATGGTTTTCCGAAAGTAATTGTTTGTTCCATTTATTGTACAGGACTTGCCTAATTTGAAATATATAAATCTTAGTGGCTCTGAAAACTTGCAGAAGACCCCAGATTTCACAGGTATTCCGAATCTTGCGGTGTTGGAGCTTAAATATTGTGAGGGTTTAGTTGAGGTCCATCCATCCATTGCAGTCAACAAAAAGCTTAAAAATTTGGACCTTGTTGGGTGCAAAAAAGTTAAGAGCTTCCCAAGTAAGATTGAAATGGACTCTCTCGAGTTTCTCAGCCTCTCTTACTGCTCAAAAGTAAAGATTCCAGAATTTGGAGAAGGGATGAAAAAGTTGGTAGAGCTCTTCATATCCGGGACTGCTACCGAGGAACTACCTGCATCAATTGAACATCTGGTCGGCCTTAAAAAATTGTATACAAGGTTTTGCAAAAGTCTCCAGAGTCTCTCGGGTACCGCAATTTTTAAACTGAAGACTATTGAAGAAAATACGGAGGAGACAAAGTGTTTGAAGGCGTCTATAAGAAGGAAGGTTCAGTCCTTGTTGAGAAAAAAGAGTCCCGAGCCTTTGGGCTTGGCGTTGCCATCTCCATGGGCTTTACCGTCTTTGTGGTGCTTAGATCTAACTGATTGTAATATTAGTCAAGGAGTTATCCCCGACGATATTGGCTACTGCATGCCGTCTCTAGAAGAGTTGGATCTTGGTGGAAATAATTTTGTGACTCTTCCTGCAAGCATTAAATGCCTTTCTAGGCTTGATTACATTGATTTGTGTCGGTGCAAAAGGCTTCAAGAATTACCGGATCTCCCATCGAATAGCGGATTAACAGTATGGGCAGACGAGTGTGATTCCTTAAAAAAGTTGTCAGAACCATCACAGCAGGGCACTTTCAATAATTTGGAGTACTTTGAATTGCATACTATGAATTGCTTTGGATTGATTGACAAGGAAGGCGTGAATAATGGAATATTTTCAATGCTAAGGAGATTAGCTGTTCAGGTATATATGCTGCTGCATCACTCATATTTATATGTCTTTTTGGATCTCTCTTTTTTTACATCGATCTTCTCTCCTCATTGAACATGCATTTTTGTTCCCTTTGGTATAGGGATTCTCTCCGCCCACATTTAAATCATTCGAAATTGTAAGTCCTGGAAGTAAAATTTCAAAGTGGTTTGATATTCAAAGCGAGGGAGACTCGTTGACTGTGGAGCTGCCTCAGGATCGGGAATCATGTAGATCAGAGTGGATGGGTGTTCTGTTTTGTGTTGTTTTTGCCTGTCAGGGAGAACTTGGACACACTCTTCAGTGTTTATCGCCTTCTGGGAATCCCCTCTACACTCAGTATATAAATAATATAACGCATGTGATGGGAGATCATCTTTGGGTCTTTTTTATGCCTCGCCGTGAAATCCAGGATGCCACAAGCTGCTCTGTTAGGTTCTCAGTATTCAAAGGGAATCGTGATGATCCATGCTCGAATTGGGTGAAGAGGTGTGGGGCCCGTTTGTTGTACGAGCAAGATTTGAAAGACCTCCTCAATACAGCAGCAACCCAGATCTTGAAGCGGAGTCGTGAAGATTGTGACTCGGAGGAGGAGGCAGAGGCAGAGGCAAGGGAAGCTCCAAGTAACATTGCAGGTGGTAGCTCCAACACAGAATCATTCTTCAAAAGACTCAAGAGCATGATTGCATGAATACTAATCATTCTTCAAAAGAGGTATCATTTTCTGATTTATGAAGATGGTCATTTTTCTGCATCTTATATTTCTTTTTTAAGGAAAACCATCACGCATCATGTTTTTGTGTTCAAGTGTTGCTGCATTGCCAATTTGCTGGGTAATGATATATTGTAAGGTTTATTTAAGTTTCTTAATTTATGGACAATCTACTCAAAACATTGTTTGGTAGGAGAAAAGTTGTATGCAAATTGCATCAAGTTGAATCTTATAGTACTATAGAAGGCATCAATGCATCACTAAGCATGATTTCTGTATATTTATACGCTACAAATTCCAACCCACACTTTTTTCATGCCTAAATAATAAACACATTTTGGGATTTTACAGTATCAAGTAACAGTCCTTCAGTCCAAATTGGCCGAACAGCTGAACTAACCCTGTGTGCTTGGGATTCTCGTACAGCTGGGTGCTTATGAACTCTTTGGCAATGATGGGGTCTTACAGCTATTCTTTCTTTGAGCATTTGAGGAGCACATCCACAGCGAGATTTTCAGCGCATTGGCCGGGGCTATCTCATAATCCATTACACTACCGTGATGATGTTGTGAAGAAGAGGCTGATCATGATGGTGGTTTGATTGGTTTGAAATTGCACTCCCATATCATTCTGTTGCTCCATTCGGCTATTACTAATTGTAAGTTCTTGTTTGCAAGTTTTAGTGTCCTGCATGTGAAATTAGAACTCTGGGACCTCAGTCACCTCGCCTTATTTCCTTTCATTACTCTGTTCTGTATTTTACAAAATGTCCTAATGCAGATGAATCATTACATTGGTTATCATGTATGACATATAAGTATGTACTCTTAGAACTTTTTTTATCTATACCATTTGTCTCTGTATTTCTGGAATTTTGTTTTCCGTTAGCCACGTATTATGAAAATGATAGTACAGTAGTTTACAGTACCATCATGAGGTTTGGCTTAGTAGCTAGGTTTTGTTCTAGCTAGCAATTTTGTTGTTTGAGGAATTTGGAATCTTTTCTGTTTAGAAATTGTGCGTATGGGATACTTGTAGACATAGCACCAAGTAATCAACATTGATTAGATGCCGAAGAGGTTCAGAGGAGTGGAACCAATCGGTAAGAATATCGGATTTGGACCTCTCCTAACCTTTTTTTTCACCTTACCTTCCTGATCTTCATGTAATGGCTAACAAAATATTGCATCATTAGATGAAGTTTGCAATGAAAACCTAAAGAGATTGTAACCTATTAAATAAATGTTAGGAATGTAAAGTGAAAAAAAAAGGTAGAGAATCCGAATCCAAGTATCTCACCTGCTGTAACTTGGCACCTCGAGCAATTTACAATAAGCCCATTAGGGGTACAGTAGTAAGATAGACGACATTAAGCCCAAATATAGGGGCCCAAAAAAACATTACAACCAGAGGTCCAGAACTACGACTACGTTCCAACCTAGATTGGCTGCTGAGTGACTTTGGCCGGTCGAACAATGAGCGGTGGTTCCGTTGCCGGAATCTTCAAATAGCTCAATTACATCCAATTCTTCAGTCTATTCCTTGGAGGTATCTACATGCAATTCATCAATCTATTACATGCAACTGTTATACTAACTAGAGTGATTTGTTATAATGGGGTTGGCCCAAGCAACAAGTCTACCAAGTCTAGACTCTTGAGAATGCTCATTTCTCTGAAGCTTCCTTTCGCCCTTTACCCCGTCACTCTGACGATCAGATCTGCAATCTTCATCTCTCAACTCCAAGCTTCATTATTTCTACCAACTGTTATGCTGGGATCAATGTTTACATTGACGAAAATGAACTGAAAAGGGGAGAGATTATAGATGTGGAACTGTTGCAAGCAATCCAAGAATCCAAAATCTGTGTCATTATTTTCTCAAGAAGGTATGCGGATTCCAGTTGGTGTCTTGATGAGCTAGTGAAAATCATGGAGTGCAGAACACCACTAGGGCAACTAGTCCTCCCAGTATTTTATGATGTTGATACTTCAGATGTCCGGAAAAAGTGGTACATTTGGAGAGGCTTTTGATCAAAAACATGGAAAGAAATATGAAAATAAGGTGATGAGGTGGAGAGCTGCTCTTAGTGATGCTGCAAATTAGCTGATGGGTACTAATCTCTAACTGATCTACCTTAATTATCGACCAATATCCCTAACATATAGTAATAAAATATAGTTTGCTGGAGTCACAGCCTTCATTAATTGGTTTGCTCAACCATTATGTACTATAAGTTATTACTATCAAACAAGATGACACTTTAGATCAAAGATTTGCACAAACCTATCCACAACATTTTATTTGAAGATTTTGGTTGATTGATTTCTGAGTTTTAAGTTACAATATTAAGTTACAATTTGTTGAACTATTTAGGAGCAATAATTGTAATCAAATAGAATATTTGTAGTATGTATCAACTCAAATTTGATTGGATGATGAGACTTCTACTGTGCTGACTTATTGTTATTGGACTTAGGGTGGGTTTGGTGTAGCTGAGATTTTATGTAAAAGCTGATTTATATTTATAAGTATAAGGTGGGTGGGAGCAGCTTCTCATTTTCTATTGAAAATGACCCATACTTTTTCAAAAAGCTACTGACATGTTGTGTTACCAAACATAAAATTGACTTATACTTATAAGCTCCCTCCAAACGCACCATATTGCCAGGCATGAAGCGAACTTTATACGGATGATTATTCAGGAGATCTCTAAGTTAATCATCAATAATACAGTACAGACTTAAAGGTAGCGGAAAATGAAATTAGAATATACTCTCGCATGAAATTGTACTCTGCCATATATTGGGAGTTTGAAGGGCAGAACTACTATGTATCTGATTTTTCGCCAGTATGTGAACCCTTCTTGCAGTGGTCGGCATCTTGAATCTCCAAGATTAAACCCTAAATATAAACAAACTATTCGGAATAATCATAAATTACAGGCACACAAAAAATAAAAATAGATTAAACTTTAATTAAAAGCCCTTTAGAACGCTATTGAACTCCAAGACTAGCAAGTTTCCATCCAAAATTAACAGAATCCGTTAACTCATAAAGTTTCCATCCAAAATTAACAGAATCTGTTAACTCATAAATTATAAAATTACTCTTAGAAATCAATACCAGTGAGCCTCAGAAAATAATATTACTGAGACTCAGAAATTAATACCACTGAGCCTCAGAAACCAACCTCTGTCGTCCTCCGCCGCGCTTCCAATACCACTGAGCCTCAGAAATCAAACTCTGCCGTCCTCCGCGGCGTTTCCAATACCACTGAGCCTCAGAATCTCCGCCGTGCTTCTAATGCAACTAAACCTCAGAAATCAAACTCCATATACTCCATTTGATTTCGACGGCCAGATCTGATCAGATCTCGAAGCAAAACCCCAACACACAAACTCAAACCAACCATAACCAGTCAATCCACCCAACTACAATCCCATCCTTTTCTCACTACCCAAGCCCTAATTTCCATCCGCCCTAACTCAAAAACCAAAATGCCACCAAATTCCTTCATCAAAATTCAAAATTAGACCAACAAATCACATAAAAATCAAACCTTGATGAGAATAGTGTCACCCCTGAAGAGCTGGAGCTTCTCCATGATCTCCGGGTGAAGCGCGATGACTCGTCTGGGAAGGCGGCGAAGGACTCGTCGAGGAAGGCGGCGACGAAGATGAAGGCCATGGCGAGGTTAGGGTTAGGGAGACGGTGGCGGGGGACGATGTGGAGGTTGTTGCGGTTGCCATACGAAGGCCCCACCTGTTCGGGTCTTTGCTCTCTCTCTATATGACCGATTCGCATCGGCCGGGTCGCCCGATCCATTCACCAAAACCTTAGCTCTAGAGGATGATCGATTTCAATTGAAGAATTGAAGAGAGTGAGAGGAAGATCGGAGGAGAAGAATGCAGCAGAGAAGAATGCAGCAGATCGGAGGAAGATCGCTGTTGTCGGCCCCGACCTCGACTCCCACTCCCTCACCTCCCCTTCGCCGTCGCTCACCCTCTTTTCTCCGGCCGACTCCGCCTTCTCCGATCCCGGCCAGCCCACTCTGAACCTCCTCCACCTCCACCTCTTCCCCACTGCTCTCCCTCTCCGATCACTCAAGTCCCTACCTTACGGCGCCAAGATCAAAACCCTAATCTGAGATCTGAGGAATATGTTAATATATATATGGATGACATGGGTTGTAATTTATGGATTTTCAGGGTTAATTATGTCATTAAACAGTGGATGGGTTAACAACCCATTACTGTTAATTCTCTGCTGATGGTATAAAAAAAACAGGTCTTGTTATTGGTAAATATCCCCACAAAATTGTAGTTATTGGTAATTATGTATTTTTTTATAAGATGATTATTTATAAAATTTAGTTGAAAAAAAATCACAATTTTAAAAAACAGGTGAGATGTTGCTTATTTAAAACTCAATTTTTTCATATTTAAGTTTTTTAATCTCAACACCGAATTAAGTTTAACTCGTATCATATCTATCACGTATACAATTCTCTCAATATATATATATATATACACACAATGCTTTTCAGGTCCGGAGGTCCGTTCCTTTACTAAACTACGAAGGTTTAACGCTGACCCTTTATTCTTCTTTAATGAACTTCAATGGTTGTGATTAAAGCATGCCTAAATGGGTCTTTCGGTGGGTTATATGGGTGGGTCTCTGAATGGGTTCAACCTGGGTTGAATATAAAACAGAAAACGAAGGTGAGAAGAGGTGAAGAAGAAAAGAAGCACCGAATAGAACATTGGGCACGAAATTGAAGGAATCCCAAAGGGTGAGCTCCGTTATGGTCCTAGCAAAGTGAAGATTGACCTTGTTAGGTCTGACCCAGTCTAATCTTCTCACCAATCGACGATGACGGTGCACAAAGAGATGAAGAGATGGGTGGGTCTCTTGGTCACACTTCTGGAATTGCGTTTCCAATGAGGATGGATTTGCCTTTGAAATGTTTTGGCGATTTCAGAGGCCTACTTGAGCAACTTTTGTTAAAACTGTGATCAGTGATTGGTTTTTATTGTTATTTGAATGTCAATAGATGGTGATAGTAGCTTATTACAAGCTGGGAGAATATATAAGAGGGAGCAAGAATCCAATTATAGATACATGATCGAGTAGATTGATTCCAAAACCAAAGTGAAAGAAGAGAGGACTACGAAACTTTGGGCTAAGATGAGAAATAGTAGTGATCCACTGTTTTGCAGAAGTTGTTGAATTGTGATATGTATTGTACATTGAGAATTTCACTAAATGAAGTAGCAGTAGGATGTTCTCTAGCTTTCTAATAGTATGCAAGTTTCTCATATTTAGCTATATGTGTTTGCTGTCTCAATCTCCAAGAAGAAGGAGATGGTGCCAAATTGGTGATTCTGGGAGTTGCACTAAAAATGTTTCTCTTAGAGATTGTATGGTACTTTTGGTCATCATCTCAGCATTTCTATAATAGCTTGCATTACTCACAATGGAAAATGATGTATTAGCTACTAAGTTTCTCATATATTTGTACCTTAATTAAGAAAGAAAAGAAAAAATAGCTTTAGACAAAAGATGCAATACAGGCAAGAAATGACAAGATGTAGCTTATTTTTGAATCATAGCATCACCAAAAGATGCACAAAAGGCTACTGTCAAAAGCTCCGTTTAGTTTTTGATAGCTGGCAGATAGAAACATATAAATATATGAACTACTTCAAACAACTGTATGATGAATAAGTAAATGAAGCACGTCTCTACAGCCATAAATTCAAAGCCACCATCACATTTGTAACAACTACATGGCAATGGAAACTTAATTTGCTGCTCTGCTGCAGAACTATTTCTTTTTTCATACTTTGCTGTTATGCTGCAGAATGAATTATGCAGATAAAGTCTTTTTAAGGGAAACTTAATTGTCATCTTCTTCATCGAAGGAAATTGAGTCCTCATCTTCATCAGTTGATATTGGCTCATCCTCGGCAGATTTCTCTTGAAGCAAGCTATATGAACATAACAATTAATTAACTAAAGAACTGTATAAATAAAAAAGAAAATGATATAAGGAATAAACAAAGCAGTCACAACATTACCTATCTTTAATCGTATTGAGCGCCGAACAATTTCGTTTGTCATGAGATTGCCCATACATACTACAACCATGACACTTCCTTGTTCCATTTCTGTTTCCCTTTGTCTGTTCCTTTCTCTTTTTACGCCTTTTTCCATAACCCTTTGCTTTGACTTCCTTTGGCTCATTATACCTATGCTCAACATCATTTAGCAACTTCTTACTCTTACTTGCACTTTCACTATTATTGACTTGCATTTGTTTGAGCTTATCAAGCACATTGTCAAGAACCTCAATAAACATGGTATGAGCTTCATCCGAACTTGTAAGGACTTTGTCAATAACATGTGAAGCATGATGAAATAATCTACTACGCTTCACCACCAGCATTTATATTTGTAACCTCTAACCCATCTAGGTCCTTAACTACAGTAGCATTTGCATCTTTAGTCCATCTCTTCAAAATGTATTGGTCAGGCAAATAATCTACTTCTTGAACCTAAACCCACAGGTTAGGTCTCATTTTCCCATGTGGGATATATATTCTCAACAATAACCTTTACAACTCTCTTGATCACTTTATATAAAAGCAAGCTACTTGCCAGGCGGTGTTCTGCATGCAAAGACGGTCCTAAAAAACCCTAACATGGCCTACAGAAAGTGGAAGAAACACATAGTATGTGCCCTTTGGTAGAAAATCTAGTAGGATCCCCCATATGATCGTGGCGTTTGGAAACGCCCTCGTATCGACTTCTTCTCCCACAACGAAGATGTCATCGGCGAAATACTATCCTGGCTTCCGATAAAATCCCTGCTACGATTCCGGCGCGTATGCAAGTCATGGAGAGATATAATCTCCAGTTCTTGCTTCGCTAACAAGCATCTCAGCCGCGCAGCTCAAGTCAGCAGATTACAGGTCCTTCAGTTTGAAGGCAAACATAAAGCTTGACGTACGAAGACGGTGCACTAGTAACATATATTCTCTTAGTGTTGGTAATACTGAAAACATAGTTGTGGGTTCTGGGTTGTTATGTCTACAAGTCGCAAGGTTAAGGGGGTTGTTTCTCTTATGGAACCCTTATACTGGACATACCAGGATGTTACCTGCGCTTACATCTTTTTCAATTATGATTATGCAACCAAAGATTACAAGGTCGTAGTGGGCAATGAATCTACATTGTTAAACGGTGACAAGAGTGACCCGTAGATCAACTGTACCGATACGTGAAACAGACTAACAAATCAAGGTCAGCCTCTAATGGACACTCGGTGACAAATCCAATCGGAACTGAAAAAACCAAATTATTTCCTATGGGCAACAAAATTGGGCCTATGACAAATTGGAACCCATATGTGGACCCATAACAGAATGGAGACGCGATTAGAGAGGGATTCCCTCTGATACCATGATAAACCAGTTGACTATAGATGGAGTAACCCAAACCCTTATGTCCCATTTTTCCGAGGAATTTTTCAGTGCGGCGGGAGAACCACGTGGCAGTGTCTAATGGCCCTCCCTACTAATGAAATTGTGACACGTGAGATTTTGTGACAGAAAATTATTTCAGTTATTTTGTCAAATACCATTTTAGATTTATTATTGTTTTTCTAAACCCTACACCATAAACCCTAAATCCTAAAACCCTAAATCCTAAAGCCTAAATCATAAACTCTAAAAGATTGATTAAAGTCATTTTACAAAAAGTAAAATACATAAATTTATAATTTCTGTGATAAAATTTCACGTGTTGAAATTTCATTGGTAAGGAGGACCGCTAGGCACTGCCATGTGGTTCTCCGGTCACACTGAAAAATTTCTCCATTTTTCCATGTGGGATGTATATTCTCAACACACCCTCGCACGTATGGTGAATTTTCAAGCCATACACGTGGACAATAATTTAGGTGACGTGGTGACGTGGAGTTCGTGTGACCATTTGGGCTTCACACGTACACGTGGGTAATCCGTTCTTATACCATGTTAAGCGTTCCCCGTGGATTAACGGTAACGAAATTGTCCCAACTTAACCACCTTAAAGGTGTCTATTGTTCCAATCCAAAACCAATTGGCAATGGATATAGTAGCCAAAATCCTTATAAACCCACATGCTATGTCCTATATTTTATATGGAATGTATATTCTCAACATACATCGGCAACAGGTTCCGTACTACCAAAGTCCCTGTTTTTACACTGAAAACTTTCTCATGGAGGACAATGGAAGGTCTCGAGCATGTAAGCTTGTTAGGGTATGGGTGCTCATATAACGGTTTTCTACATTGGTTAGAGTATAAACTCGACAATGGGGATGAGAAAGTCCTTTATCTTATGAAAATAATCTCGTTTGATCTAGAGCAGGAGAAGTTTCAGGCAGTTGTGTCATTACCCACTAGTTTTCCGCAAAAGTATAGCAGGACTTCTGAGGATCTTGGGATCGGGAGTACTAGAACTGGTCTTTTTGTATATCGATATAACTTCACCGTTTTAATCATATGGACTAAGGAGAAAGATTCTTGGAGTAAACTAGTCGAGAAACCACTCGAGTAAACTAGTATGCGATTGTTGCGGCATTCTCGTCAATTTGTGTATTCTATATCCATTTCAGAGAATGGTGAGGTTTTTATTGCTTCGGTGGATCCTCATTTTCGGAAATCAGAGGTGGTATCATATAATCCTGAGAAACAGGTCGACGTGTTTTAAATACTCAAAGAGGCTATGGACTGCAATCTATTACGTGTTTAGAGAGTTTAGTTTCACCCTAAAGCTGTTTTCCCCCAAGTCTTTCAATATGATACTATTTAGTGACGTTTTTAATAAGGACAATGTTCGCGCGTCATATAAACCTATAAATTGAAAGGAAATCCTACGACCACCTCGAACTATATGCTTACAGACTTTTCATCAGTACAGGTTTATATTGTTATGTTCTGAGTGCTATAGTTTAAACCTTACGGTTATGCAAAGTGTTATGTTCATTGTAGTGTTATGGGTTCCCTCCATTCATGACCGTATTAAACACTACACTATTTTCACCGACTTTGGCAAGAGTATCTTCAATACACAGCGTGTACCTACACATATAATTTGAATAGTTAAGATTAGATAACTTCATATAGATACATGATGAGCCATGTGTATAAAATATTTTAAATAGCTAAGATTGCGCTGTGTACATACACGACAGTGCATACCAAAATTTCTGATTTTTGGCATGAATGGTGGGAGTTTTTTTTTTTTTTGCTTAGCATTCTTGCTGAAATATATAATCAAAACAGCATAGTGAAGATGGAGTCGATTTCAATAAAATAAGAATACATTGATATATTCACAAGTACAAATTATATATCCAAAAGAAAGATGAAAGACATTGCCAGTATTTCCCGCCCGCGTTCTTACACATATGCACACATGTAACCAACCCTTTTCCCTTCTATAATCTCAGCACAGATCTTTCTTTTCTGCTGGGACCTTGGATCGAAATCTAGTATCAACAGCCATCTTGTAAACTTTGAGGAAACACAGGGGGTCGAAACTCTAACCTATAATATGATTAAACACAAGATTGGATTCAGTTTCATCTCAACTGTTTGTGGCAACTGTAAGCAACACCCACCGACACAGCAGCACAAACAATAGCCAAAGCTGCATATGTATCTTCCCGCTCCCAGCTCTCAGACCATGTTGGCATAGAACAAAACTTTCGAGCAGATGCAGCTTTGCCTCTACGGGATTGTAGTTTGCTGCTGCTCTTTTTCTTTTCAGATGTCACTTGTGTTGCCATCACATTCAAATCAGGACTACTTATCCTATCTATTAACAAAGGGTTCTGGCAGCAAGAAGAGCTTCCGTTTTCCTGGCAACAGCCCCCAATTTCATTTTGAGATCTGCATGGACCAGTATTCATCCCCCTTTCATTCATTTGTGTCGACTCTATATTGGTTTTCTCCACATTTGACTCACCATTAAGCTGGAGCCTTAGTTCTTGAGATTTCTTTTGTTGTTCTTCTGATAAACCCATTTGACCCCTGAAATCACACATATAGTTTGTCAGGACGTGTCAAAGAACTTAACAAGAAAAGTTTAATGCTAGAACCATCAGCTATTAATCTACATTGGTTGATGAGACTATGTTCTCTACCCTTTTTCAGTTTTCTACTTGTGTGAGAAATTTACAAAGCTAACCACTTTCATTAAGGTGCAAAAGAGAAGTGAGGAACTTCGCCAAAAATCCAATTGTACAGTCAGCAGATCAGTAGTCTGATTTGGAAACATGGGAAAACCCTTGCAAAGCCGTCTAGATATTATGAGACACAAAACTGAAACAGAAAAAAAAAGGATTACCTCCACAGCCAGTCCGCAATTTCTCCTCTCCCAATATGCTGCTCAAGCAATTGAGGTACATCTTCTGGAGCAACATATCCATACCTATGAGAAATAAAATGATCAGATAGCTGATATGTCGGTACAGTAAGTAATTTCAGTAAGAAGCCACTCGGAATGAAAACAGAAAAAAAAAATTATATAAATTAGAGCACAAACTTCCGTACCAGTGGCCAGTGACTTCTTTGTTGATATTTGATCCAAATATAATAACATTTCCTGCATACTTATGCCCCCCAATATGAGAACATGGCCTAACAGACACTTTACCTTGCAGACCATGCAAATCTATCTCTTCTCCGAATCTACTGATCAAGGGAGGTCCACAAACTCCACAACGGCGATCCCTGGACCCATGAGAACATACAAATACGTATGAACCCCTCAGAGTTTCAGGAGTTCCAGGCAGCCACTCACCATCCTTCACAAGAACTTCTTCAACAAATGTGTCAACATCAAAATGTGTCAATCTCCTGCAACGTTTCCACCAAGTATGTCAGTATTAATTCAAGGAAATGAAGTCAAGATTGATATCAAAAGAATCCAAATAAAGCACGTCTATATAACCTGTATCTGATCATGTCGGGGAAAATTAATACATCACCATTTGAAGTCTCAGTTCCATCGTGCCCTTCACATATTGTTAAGCGAGTCTAGAAGAGGAAAGAGGTGAATCAATGAATGAAAATGAATATTTAGCTTCAACTGAAATTGTACAACCACTTCTGGAAAAGACGTAAAAAGGAAATAAGCTGAAAGTTGTGACATGCCATTTCAAGTAGCATGCAATGCACGGCCAATAACACTCTGGCCATGTAACTTATCTTCTACCAGAGTTTCATAGATTTATTCATAACAAAACAAACTGCATATGCAAGTACTGGACAACTGCCCTTCTAATGGGTGTTCTCATAGCATTTCATATCTTAGCGAGATGTTCTACTGAAAATAGTATCTAAACAAATATCCGGACCACCTATCCTCATTATCATGATCAGCAAAGGTGATGGTCAAGTTGGAAACAAATATGCCATTATTTTACAAGAGTAAACCATGTTTTGGGAAGTGACCAAGAACAACTATATTGGATTATGGGTAAATAATAGCAATTCATTTAGATAACTCATTGTCATAGATCAGATTAAACCAAAGGTAAACTCAACATCTCTTATTTGCAACGTTAAGAAATTATTATACTAAACGACTTGTACTTCGGTCAAAACCCCTACTTTCCATAATATCTCATTAGATGACACCGCATAGTTTTACTTATGTCCAAAGTTATATTCATTCAAATGTTTTTTGAATTCAAACGCCACAACCAAAATTAGCAAAAGGAAAATGATACATTTTCATAATACAAAACACCGTTCTTCAACAACCCTAAATACCTCATGAATGAAGCTCAAATTTAGTCATTTCTAACATCTAACAACAGCCATTTAAACAATAATCAAAATTTTCAGCACACCCCAATTACAAAACAGTCAAAACTACTCCAAAAGGACACCCAAAACTAAAACCTCCCAACTAAAACAAAACAAAACGAATTCCTTCAAGTTCAAGTTAAACATATAGCGAATCACATGCTCCCAAATCAGTCCTACAACACAAGAAATCCACCAAAACCATACCAAATCCACCAAATGCAAACGAAACCGACATTTCGTCTTCAAAGCAAAAACCTTTAAACCCCTCACATAGCCCTAAAACACAAGCAATCCACAGTCCTAAACCAAAAAAAAAAACTCAAATCCACCCAAAAAATCAAAAACCTTTAAAACCACACTAAAAAGTTGACACCTTTAAAAACCAAACCTCACAATCAAAACCAAAATCACAATCCAAAGCAAAACCCAATTCAATTCACCGCATTAGAAACCAAACCCAAACCCCATTATACCTCTTTCTTCATATCACCCCTCCTCGCCATCACCGCCGCGTAGAGCAACCTCGGCAGCCGATCAAACTCCGCCGCCTCAATCCGCGGCGGCCAAACCCTCGGATTCTTATAGCAAAGAAACACATGCCTCTGGTAAAACTCCACCGTCCCGGCCAGTTGACTCGTCCTGAACTCGCTCCTCGAGAACCCAAACTCGCCGTCGCTTCCTCCGCCGTCCGTCGCCGACAGCAAACCCTCGTTCTGGAAGCTCCCGGAGGCGCTGTTGCTGCCTGGGCCGATGTGGGAATTCGGGTCGGTTAGGAACCCTTCGAGAGGGTCCGAAATCAGAATCGGGGAGGATGACGTGGAGGGCGGGGCGATGGTGGTGAATAAAGACGACGACATGTCGTAACTGTCTCTGGCCGCCGTAGCCATTATAGAGAGAGAGAGAGAGAGAGAGAGAGAGAGAGGGAGTGTGAGAATTTTTAGGGGCTCAAAGTGGTTGGTTGTATCATACAACTTGTATGGGAAGTGGAGAATGGTTATGGGCTCTAGTAGGAAGTAGTAAGTGAAACGGTGGAGAGACTTTGGTCACCGATTTTGGGGAATTACGACACGTGCTTTTTTATTGAAGCATACTGTATATATTTTGACTCTCTTTCTCTCTCTCTTTATTATCATTGCTTCTACCACCCACCTCACTCTCTCTCTCATAAGGTATTTTTATAGTTTCAAAAGAAAAACAAAAGTAGCCTAGTTCGATAACTTGTGATTGAGTGAAGCTAGTTTATTTATGTATTGAGTCTATCTATATTTATATATTGAATTTAATCGATCTGAATTGTTGACGGTAGCAACAAATAGGGTACCAGGATCCAAATACCTGAGGGTTGAGACCGAGTAGTCAAGCGCCCAAGACAAGCCCGGGATCCGGTGGGAGAAGCCCAGGAAGAAGGGACCAAAGTGGGGTCTTTAATGTGCAGAAGAAGCCCACAATCCCACATCGAGGAATGAGCTCAGCTCATACAGTCTGGGGCCATATATCGGCCCAACCACTTTTATTAAATGGTAATCACCAACTCAACTACTTCTACTTGTTGCTTATATTGTAATCCAAACTATACCAGCTTAAGCATCGAAGTGGAGACGACCGGCCTCCTTCTCCCTAGTTAGCAGGAATTCGTAGGAGAAGAGAGCATCTGGCCCAACAGATGATCTCACCGAGTATCTGTGAGTCCACGGGATTCAGACATAAACAAGTAAATTAATATACCATAAAAAATTTCATTAGACACTAAATAGATGTAAACTAATAGATGTAAGTCATTTTTTCTTTTCATTTAAAGAGAATGTAAGGATTTCATACATACTCCATTGTCGTGACTAATAGATGTACGTCATTAATTATTCTATATTTGTGGAATTGGACTGAAACGGCTCAAATTTGTGTAGTGTAAAAGGCGGCGTATGTTCGTTGTGGAAAAAAAATGTGATCAAGGTGAGTATATGTGTATAGAGATTTTTTTGTAGCGGACCGATGATATTATAGATCTTTAAAATTTTGTAAAACTCTATTACCATAATGACGATATTTATTAATTTTTTATTTTTTTAAAAAAAAGACGATTTTTCTGGAACAAAAAAATAAAATTAGACGATATACTAAAATTCTATAAATTTGAGCCTCCATTTCAATAATTAGATTAGATGGTATTTAAAAGGAAAGAACATGACGAGGGTGGAATAAGTGACGCGGGGCGTTCTATGCATAGATAATTGGGGAAAGGAAGAATGCGATGCAAGGAAAAGGCTAAAAGAGTGGAGACTACATTTCTACAGCAAATTATGATAGTATCCAAGAATTGTTGTGCAATATACAAAACCACACGCTCTCTGGAGTTACATACAGCCAAAGCACATTCGAGCTTTGCTAATGCAGACTATCGACACACCCAAACTTACTCTGGTCTTCAATGTTTCAGAGTTCCACAATTGGTAACACATATCAAAGGGGTCTCTCGCCAGGGAGATAAGAAGGAGAGCCGCCCTCAATCTGGTTCCTTTTCCTATTAAACATGCCGCTTAGAGTAGGCAATAGTATCTTTTTCGAAAGAGAGGTCTTTGATTTCTCCATCTTCCGGACCTGGACAGTTTTCGTCTGGGGGTTCTGATTTTGAATCCTGTAATGGCGCGGGGAGGATTCCAATGACGACTCTGTTTCTGCCAATATCCGTGATGCAGCATCTGCTGCTTTCTTTTGCTCGCGTTCCCGCCACCTTCGGAGCTCTCCTTCTACTGCCTTTTTGGCTGCTTCAGCCATTTCAGCCCTCTTTCTGGCCTCCTCAGTTGCAGCCTTCATATCTTCAATCTCCTTCTGGGTAGCCTCTAACCTCTTCAAGGCCTCATTTTCACTAGCCTTCACAGCTTCCACCTGAGCCATGGCAGCAGCCACTCTCATTTCTGCTAATGTGTCGGATTCCTCAACCTTTCGGCTAAGAGACTCAAATTCATCCTTTGAAATAGTGATCTGGCCCCCAGACTCAGAAGTTGATGCGCGAGCAGCGTTAGTTCTCTCGGATAAAGCTTTAATCTGATCGAGGGCCATTTCTTCTGCTGATTTAGCTTCTTCAGCTTCTTCCAGAGCAACTCTCAGCTTCTTATCTGCCTCTTTTACAGCAGTTTTGGTAGTTTCAGCTTCCTTTTTCATTTCATCTGCTTTAATCTTCATCTCTTCTGCATCGCGTCGCGCATTTTCAATTTCCAACGACAGCTGGTTTAGTGTTGCTATCATTTCAGTGGATGCCCCTCTGGCTTTAGCTTCCTCAACTAGGCATGCTTCAAGCTCAGTCTTTGTTTTCCGCAGTTTGACATGTAAATTCCCCGCAATAGATTCTGTTTCCGCTTCCTTTTCCTTGAGCTCTGCATGCTCTTTCTTCACATTCTCAATTTCCACCTTAAGTGCATCAACTAAACTTCTGAGACTGCTTTCTTCTTCTGCCACTTTATGCAGTGATTCCTTCGCACCATCCAGCTCTGAAGTGACCGTTCTTACAGAATCTAAATCTGAAGCCTTTTCATTCTCCATTTGCTTTTGCAGGGCTCCAATTTCATTTAGGGTTTCAGTAAGTTGTGCTTCAAGATTTCTGGAAATTTCTGGATCAAACTCTTTTTTCAGAGAAAGCAGTTTCTTTGCAGAATCCTCTGCCGTAGCCTTATATGCTTGCCTCAGGACATCCTTCTCGGAAAATATCTTCGCTTGCTCTTGCTGGGCTTCCACGGATGCAATCTTCACTTGCCCAATTGATTCATGCACAGCTGCAATTTCTTTAGAGAGCTCATTAACCCTCTCCGCATTTGCTTTGGCTGCATCTTCAGCTTCTGCTGCCTGCTTCAATGCAGTAACTTTTGCTTCTAAGGATGCATCACAGTCCTGACGGATTTTCCTTAACTCTTGCTTTGCAGCATCAAGTTCGGTAATTACTTTCATGTATTGTGCCCTTTCTGTCTCCAAGTCTTGCTTCCAAGCACCATCAGTTCCAGCTGGGTTCCCACAGTTTGCTTCTTCAAGTTGCTTTACCCGATTTTTTGCGGCTTCTGATGCCTTTACTGCGGCTTCTTTAGATTCAGCAAGAGATGCCAGCTTCTTAGTCAGCTCTTCTTGAGTTAACCTGGCCTTCGCAAGCTCCATAAGTGCTTGGGCTTTAGTAGTTTCAGCATTCGTTACTTGTTCTTTCAACTTGTTCAATTCTTTCTGGACCAGGTGAAGCTGTGTCTCGTTGGCTATCACTCGCTGCATTGAAACAACAAGTGTTAACAGCTTCCCGCAAGACAAATCTGAATATTTTTAAGAGCTTCATTAACTAAATGTCCTGGCGCTACTATTAGTCAATTAATCAAGGGATTGAAATAAGAAAAACAGTACTGGAATAGTATATTAATTATAGTCCTTGATTCCCTCTTCTTGACTAAGAATAACTCATTCGTGTCCATTGAAACAAAGTACAAATTCCTTCAAGCAGTAAGTTCCATCTCAATAATTTTTCATGGCAGCTGAATATATAATGAGTTGTAACTATTTGGGTAGGAAGGAAACTACAATACATAACCCCACCCCCCACAAAGAAACACTTAGGCATAGAATGATCTTAAAGCTTCTCTTTTAACGTCAATCATTTTCTATTTCTTCTTCAAAAAGGAACAGTATGCTCCATGAAGTAATGTCACAACAGCATTAGCTTCACCAGAAAAATATGCCATTTTCAAATATAAATGTCACGTTATGTGGTGTGCATCCAAGTAACACATAAATATGAACCAGACATACCTCCGCTGACTGGGGTTTTATCTTCCTAATGGCAGGTTTCTCCCCAGAGCCAGAGAATGCGCCCTCGCCAAAGAGTGATACAGCATCTTTAACAGATTGGAAAGGTGCACTGGTGTCAATTTCTCCCACCTCCAATTTAGGACTAGGAGAATTTGTAGCACTCTGCTGACCTCTTGCAACCATAATGCTCTGTTTATTTATTATAACTCTGATCCTGGCTTTCTGCAAAATAACAGAGTAATACCTTAAAATGTAATTCAAGGAAAGGCATAGAGAATAATTGCCATTAGCTAACACATGTCACAGCAAACCAAAGTACCAAACATCCAGTTCTCATTTAGCATTCATAAATACAAAACAGGCAAAGACATACAGGATACGATGGCAAGGTATCCAAAGGAGAAACATAAATTCCCACTAATCCAAACTGCATTGATCCCGATGAAACTTTACATAAACCCTCAATCTAAGGAAACCTATGGTCATTTGATTACTGAAAATCCATGTCGCACTGGAAACAATTATTGAGGCCTAGTCAAACCTCTCGCAACTATGAAATCCTATAGGAGACTACACAGTAAAGTTGAAATGAGTAAGAAATTATGACCCCATTGTACAGAAGCATTTTCATAATGCATAAAACCAAGCAATGGAAAGACAAATTATGAGAGCCTCAGTGTTTAATGAGTGCTCTTCTTCACTTACTCCCAGTTCTACCCCACAGTCTCACTACAACTTCTAATCATGTATTCAACTTATAAACAACACAAAGACCACCATTTAAGATATAAACGGCACCTAACACCACCATAACGTTCAGTCGGATATAGATAAGTAATACAATTGCCAGTTGCAAAAAGTATAATTCATATGAAATAGCCGAGATAACTGGAACAAAACAACCACACAGCACCAAGTTGCCAATAGCATTGCCCAGAACTACATTTACACAAGTTTTAAAGCTAAACAAACAACAAACACGCACAAGGCTTTATACCCGAAAATAAAACAGAGAGAAAGGAGCCAATTCAACTTTCAAGGTACAATCTAACACAGCTAGTCTACGCTTCACCAACACCTGATTTTCAAATATTCACAAAATATTCAGCCGAGCTCTTTAATCATGAGACACACGCCTTTCCAATGACAGCAAATTCTTCAATAAAATGGGCCCAGAAATGCTAACCAACTCGCCACTTTAATAATGAAAACTCAAGCACTCATTCAATTCAATTCCAAAAACACTAAAATAAAAAAGCACCTACATAATCAAAAACCCAGATTTCTTACTACCCACAATAGTAAATCAGACTCATAATGCAATCAATTCTATAAAGCTCAAAAAGGTCAAAACTTGAAAAGTTAACAGAACCAAGAAAAGGGTAACAATTTTTCTTACCTCGAAACCCTAATCAAAGCCACAAAATCCACAAACCGCAAACCATAGAAATCACCAAAAGCTCGATACCGGAGCTCCAGCCTAACCAGGCCCAAAACGAAGAGTGACCATCCCCACCGATCGTCTTGTTCTCACAAATTGACACAGACCCTTTAAAATTCTCAACCCGAAAAGCAAAACCCACCGATCAAATCCCAAAAGACTCGAGCTTTCTCGGCAAAGATTACGTTTTTTTTGGTGCAAGAAAACTGAGGATTCAAAAGAGAAAAGGAGCAATCTTTGAGGGCTTGGAATATGAAATGGGTCTTCGCCTGGACAATAGAAGCGGTAAGACAGAGAGAGAGAGAGTCTGCAGTTTTAGAGAGAGAAAGAGAGGGTTTGAAAATTCGAAAGCTGTTTGAGACAAATTTGATATCAGAGTGACTTTTGGTCAGAGAAAAAGAAAAGAGAGAGATGGGAAGCAGAATCCCGTGGAATAATCTTGTCGTTACCTGGCTCGTCTTGTGCAATATAAATTGTAGAGACCATGTTGCCCCTGGAGGGCGTACAAGTGGCACCGTCCAAGGGAGAAAGAGACGGCTTGTGAAATTGGATTGGATAGGCTTTTTGCCTTTTACTTGTTTTCTTTCTAGTTCAGCTGCTCAAATGTCACACCAATTTATGTAGTGCTTTCATTTTCTGTTTTTCTTTTTCTCATATGATGTGGATGTGGATGTGGATGTGGATGTGGGGTTTTGGTCCAAAACGACAGATGTAACTGTCCAAAAATCAGAAAACCTAAAACCTTCATAGGCATCACACAAGTTTACTCCAAGGAAAAAAACACCAACACATCTAAATATTAGTTGGGGCAATTACCTTTAGAAGAAGAATAATTGTAATTGGGCCAACAAGTAGGGGCATCATGAACCTATTACTATATGGGCGAACAAATTTTGTACCAATGAGCCACTGATACACAGCGTCAATGAGACCTAAGATTTATGACCTCAATCCTATGTGACGTGCTATGTCATCTAAATACATCATCAATTAAAAAATTCATGTCATGTTATTCTTAAATAAAAAGACGATTTTATCGTCTTAATTAGGAAATGCGTATATTAATTAATGTATTAATAATTAATAAACATATCAAATTAGACAATAATCATACAAATTTTTTTGCATCGAGATGATTTATGATCAATCAAGTTTTCTTACTTTAATGGATTAAAATTATAATATATATTTTTCCTTTATTCAAACAACGAAAAGAAAAGAAGAAAAATAAAACATCGTAATTCTATTTCTCATCCGCAAAAATTGGCGAGGTACCATTTATTGGTGTTAAAGAGCACCCTCGCCCACTCTTCTAGTAGAGACGGCTTAATGACATAGGCTGGTCCAGGGCCGGACTTGAGATAGTGCCTCCTGTAATGGTCATACGAGTTTTAAAAGTATATGCGGTTTTTAGAGTTTAGAGCATACTGGTCAATCAAAATCAGACATTAAAAAGAAAAATTGATCCAACACCCCTAGCGCCAAGCAAGATAGAAGGGAAAGTCAACAGTCGATAGATTGACGACTTTATTACAATACATGAAGCCCAAAGATACACAACACACCGAAACCAGAAAACAGAAACGTTCTGAAAAAACAAACACAGGCCCGATACACACTCAGAGGGTTCCAAACATCATATATAGTAGGGAGAAACAATACCAGCCAAAACACCTTATTCATGCAGGCACATGCACTCGGTTTGGCACGTAAATATGGGGCTGAAGTCTTAGAGTTCCTCATGAGCAACAGTGTGGGCAACAATGGAGCAACAGTGATTGTGAAGGTCAAGTCCACGGTTTTTTCGGGGCAAGATGGGTTGCAGAGAGTACCAATTGTTGGGTAAGATGTCCTTGACGCCACCGATGACGTAGTCATCAGTGGAGCCAGGAGCAAAGTTGATGAGTGCGTAGGAAGGTCCTTTGAATAGGTATGCCTCATCAGTCCTGTGCGAAGCAAACGCTGCCTCGATTCCACTTTTAAAGATGGTTTTTCTCAAACCATGAAAGCCGTCAGTGATAAGCTGTTGGTGGATGAGGCGGGCAGTACCGGAACTATAGTTTATAAGAGCATACTGGTTGCCTTTGAAGACATAAGCTTCATACCTTTTTGTTGCCTCGAAGGCGGCATCTATGCCGGTTGAAAAGACAGTCCTGTTGAAGAAGGGGAACATGGCACTGATGGTCATCGGGCCTCTGATTATCTTGTCATTTAAGGTGCCTGGTGCGAAGTTAATTTGTGCACAGAGATTCCCAGAGAAGATAAAGGCTTCATTAAAATCATGAGACCGGAACGCACAGTCTATACCATGTTCTCCAAAGGCTGTGCTCGTGAGGGATGGAAATCCTTCGCAGATAAGAAGCGGTCCGTTCACTACCCTGTCGTTTCTAGTGCCAGGGGCATAGTTAATTAGCACATACTCGTTATTCATGAATAGATAGGCTTCATTTACGCGAGACGACCGGAATGCAGCATTTATGTAGCTTTCATAGTCAGCCACACCCCGAGCATACCATTCTTCAAAAGCAGTGACGCCAGGCGGTTCCCCCGGTCCGCCAGTTAATCGGTTCTCTGCAGGCTCGGAGATTGAACGGCGTGGACGTCGCAGCCAAATGCTAATTGTTAGAGGATGCATCGTCCCATTTGTATGCCGATAACTATGTACCGGCCTTTGAATGTTGAGTAAGCGTGATGGATGCGATTGTGGATTGTAGTTCCCACTCACTATGATTATATCATTAAGCCTCTCCGCTCTTGTGTATCTGCTATTAGTTATAATACTAAGTACTATTAGACTGTCTTGAGTACATATATATATGTGTTGGCTACACGTATACGTACGTGTACGTTATTGAGAGATTAATTACGTACGTACCTTCCATCACGAACAAGCCTGAAACTTTGGGCAGAGCGGATGTACTGTGGGGCAATGCCAGCAACAAAGCAGACCTCATCTTTTTCCGGAAACTGGTTACGGTCACCAAGAGTCTGAGCAACCCAAATTCCACCTGGGGCATATATCTCATAGCGATATACTTCGGCTACATCTTCAGTGACGCTGGGATGCCAACCGCTGTCAAGGGTGGTGCTAACAAAGGCGTGGGTGGCGCGTGGGCGGTTATCAAGTGGCCTACCGCCACGATTGACGAAGTCTTCCAGATTGTAGTAGACCGTGTCGGGAGTGTTATCTTGACGCCTCACTTGGAACTTGGAAGCCATGTTGAAAGACCTCCTGATAGGGGGTAAGATCCCAGCGGAACACATGGCGGAGTATGTCATCTTCTCCACTGCTGCTTCTATACTCGATGTCAGCCAGTGGGGGATTTATAACACGGCAATTAAAGTAATAAACAGTTTCTACCAAAAACTGAGCTGCACGCTCGTCATTTTCACTGACAGGTTGAGGGAAGTTTGCTGCGCATCCTCTCCATAGTGAATCCGGCGGGATGGACATTTTCTCTTATGGCTGAAACGAAACAAACAGTACATTATTAATATATCATCGATCAATCATTTGCTACCTTTGCATGCTAAAGAATGTGTGTGTATATATATATATATCTATATATTCGTCGATCGATATATATATATATAGTTTTGGAATATTTATCATGCTAATGAAAATGCATTACCGCCTTTGGCCTATGAATGAAGATGAGAACCAACTAAACACTTTGTTCAAGAAATGCGCGCAACAGATCGCTCGATGCCAAATTGCTTGGGAAAAGCCACAACATGAGATCAGATATTTATAGTCCTGAGCGTAAATTTGCTCAAATCTTTTCTTTTCTTTGTTTCCGTAGTTCTTTTTAGTAAATAAACACATTTTTTTTTTCATTTCATTTCTGGAGCTGTTGGCCGACATATATATATATATATATATATATATATATATATATATATATATATATGTGGAGTTTGTGTGGCTCAAGGGGAGAGAGAGAGAGAACAGAGATAGAAAACACACACATGGGTAACCCGCTCTGATACTATGATAAAGTAGTCTACGGTTCCAATCCAAAACAAATTGACAATGGAAAGAGTAGCCCAAACCCTTATAAATCTACAGGCTATGTCCTATTTTTCCATGTGGAATGTATATTCTCAGCAGCACGTTGTTAAAATGGTACGGGGGTTTTGGTCTTGAGGGAGGGATATGATCGATCTGCTGTGTTTGATGAGAGAGCATATTATTTCGTTGGTGACTTGACCATGGTGGAGTGCGTAGTGCTGCCGTGCAAGCTGGAAGGGGCAATGTTTAATTGTTTGATGCCTTTAATTGTTCGTTGGGTATCCATGGCAAAAGAAGGCACTCCTCGAACCTTTTAATACACACCCTCTATTCAAAACACCACTACTTTAATTTCTCATTCTAATATTCCATTAAATACACTACTCAAAGTACCTAAAATATCTCATACCACAACAAAACGTAAAATATATTATTATTTAACTATATTTTACTAGTATGATTAGTGTATATCAATATATTTGTAGATGTTAATATTGATTTCTTGTGTTGTTCTTAAAAAATCATTGAAATTTATTACTGTCTTCAAATTATAAACATAGAATAATAAATACTATGATCGAAGAACACAAACCTCAACGTCTCATGGAGTATGTTTAGATGAAAAAGAGTAAAAGATATATATAGATGAATAGAAAAAGAAGAAGATAAAATTAATGAAATAAAGACACAATCGTTCTCTTAACACAAATTACCTTGAAAATTGTATTAATTTGTGAAAATAAATAAATGAATACACAAATTATCCAAATTTTCTGTTTCTGCTTAAACCCGGGGGCCTAGCAGAACCATAATAACACAGCTATACTGAACACAGCGCGTATAGTGGTTCATCGTGCCATCGGAGGGCACGGCTACGTCCACTTGGAATCCAGTAGGCATGGCCAATAAGCCATCGGGTTACAAGGATGGAGTGCCTTGGATCCAAGATCCTTAATACTAAGGGGGAAGCCTCCTATTTATAGGGAAGGAAGGCTCCTTCTTTTACCATGTTTCCAATGTGGGATGCTCACTACACTATTACATATTTCTCTACTCACGAAGCTACTTCAGGCGCCCGGTGGCACTGCTTCCGAGTGCGGCACCGGTGATGTGGAACAATGGAGATGTAGCCGGGGTGCTGGTCTACTCGCTAGATGTCGGAAGTAGGACCCCCGATGCCGGTTATATGGAAAATTTGAGATGACATATTGCTTGGCGGTGCACCATATATACTGTCAACATTTTCCATATAAATTTCCATTATAATATATGTCATCTCAAATTTTCTTGTCTTTTTTTTTTCTTTTACTACATTAATTAGTTTTTAAAAAATTGATTTTGATTTATGTTTTTAAAATTTGTTTTATATTTTCTAATTTGTTACATATGGATGTTTTGGTCATTTCATATAACTATAAAATCTGATTTTAATTATAAAATATTAGAGATGTGTATTAAGTAATTAAGGGAATGTATTTAGAACTCCTAGCTCATTGCAAAAACTTGGGTGCAAAGAGTATTTCTGTTTTCATCTATTCTTTTTCTTTCTATTTTCAGCTCATTTTCTCATGCAGAGTCATGCTTGTAAAGTTGTAATTAATCTTAGATTTTTTTTTTGTTCCATTGCTTTGTGTCAGTTGATTGTCCAAATTAACCCAGAAGGAACAAACAGAAAATCGTAACCAAAAATAAGAAAATATCAAAATTTGAAGCTTACCTGAATCACATTGTCACTTGATCGGGGTTTCGTTTATCGAAATCACAAATGGCAAAGCTTTTAATGAGGACCAAGTAAGGACTTTCAGTGGCATAAATGTGATTTGGTACCACATAGGGGGTTAAAAGAGCACGCTCGTTAATGGCATTGGCTGCTTATGGAGTTGCATACTTTTAGTGGTTGTGCATTGACTTCTATGTATAGTAAGCGGTGCCTCTCCGTTGTTTGTGAACCTTTTTTGCACTGTTCGGTCGGACAAACTAAAGAGCACGATGATCGGAAATGTTGAGGGAATTTAAATTAAATTCATAAGGACTTAAGGAGTTGTATACTTTTAGGGGATTTTAAATTAAAATTCATAAGAAAAAATTATGTAAATGCTTGGTGATCGTGGGCCAACCTGGGCCAATTCTTTGACCACTTTTAAGTGATCGGCTTGTGTAGACCCATATTCTCTTCTTTCGGTTTCATGTAAATGCTTAGGCCCATTTCTTTTTAGGTGCCTAAAATGTCAACACACCCAACCCAAATGGCCCAATATAATCCCTCTGAATCTTTACCAAAGCAGTATATGGCGGTTCTCTTGCCATAGTTGACACGTACAAAATGCATGTTACTTGACACGTGGGATGGGCACCTCTCGACCTAGCTACATATTATCCCTCGGTGTTTGACTCTTTGAGTAAGCTTCAACAGAAATGGCGAGCTTCCAAGAAGAAAACCACCAGTCGCCACCATCAGAAGGCTCAGAACGAGCAAACGCACCACCTGAAGTGGTCGTCGAAGTTGCTGGTGGCCGTGTGAAGTCGGACCGCGATCGATACGGTGACTCAAGAAACCGTATAGTGGGGGATGATGGCGATGATGGCTCGGCTGATGTTGCCGATCGTTGCGGTTCGAGTCAGCAAGCAGATCACTTTAAATGTGTTCACCCTGTCTCCAAGGGATCCAAGTGATGCTGCATGAGGGTGATCGAGGCCTCGAGGGAGAGAAAGCTCGATCGATATCGATGTAGTGCAACTTGTTCCACATATAGCTAGGTCCATATATATTTTGTTCTGTATTCGATTTTTGGCTTTAGAATCTTAGTTTCCAGCCCTAAGCCCTCTTTGGCTTTTATCCTCCTATGGTGGGGATTTCTTCTTAGCAAAGTTGCAAATTTATGATATATTGAATGTTCGTCATCTGTCCTGCATGCATCAATCATTGTAGTCTATACTGCGTGATAGATTTTGTCGATTTTATACTAGTGTTTTCGATTTCTGTAGTAATCACTGCATTCCAAATTTCAATATCGATCACCAACTTATTATATAAGACGGCTCCATGTATTAATGTTGAGATCTTAACCTGACCAGCAGTTGGTTTTACGATCTATGTAGTTCTGAGAAGACTGGTTGATTTTACTCTCTCTGCAACAAGATAAACTGCATAACGCTGTAGCTTTGGTTATCGATTCGATTTGTGTTCTATAAGAGTAGAATGTGAGGTTCTTTTGATTATTTGGACATAGGATGTAATCGAGTACGATTTGAAGTTATACTTTGGGGGTGTGATAATTCATTGTTTTTGAACAGTGGGGGTAAGTGTGGTCGATCGAATACATGTTCTGCTGCTTTGGCCTCTGGGTTGCGCGCACCTTGAAGTTATATCTTAACTGTGAAAATTTGAATGATAGATGATGATGGCGATAAGTGATGCAAAAACCACCTCTCACAGGCTCCCCCCAGCAGCTGACTACGACGTCGTATTGGTGCCATGAAAGGCCAGCCAATTAATCGAGGAGTGACTTTGACCTCCCCGATAAAATCCTTCACCACTTCGTCGGTTTGTCCCGAATTGTCTAGAGTTTTTTTTTTTCTCTCTCTTTGTTGCCACTGTCGATTTGATTATATTCGATAGTGGTCACCTTCACATGGATTGCATCCACCACCGGATTGGGTTGGACCAATGCCTACTATGAACATTATGATTTGTTTTCTCCAGACGGTAGTGCTCAAACATTTTGAGTTTTTAGTCTTGTGGCTCTGAGCGTTTCGGAGCTTAGGAAAAACCCTAGAGAGAGACTTGGACTCTCGCCGTCAATTTTACCCAGCTGGAGTCTCCTCTGGAATTCAGCCACCTAAAGGTGTTAGAGATATTAGTTACCTGATTTTTGCAATTTTGCATTATTTGATTGTACACCAATTGAGGTCAATTTTGCATTATTTGATTGTACACTAATTGAGGTATCTAGCGAATTAGGAAATTAGGTAGTGAGTTTCTTTGTTCTATTACTGCATACTCTTTCTGAGTCAATTTGTAAACAGCGAAGGTACTTGTTCAACAAATCTTGTACAACTCTAGTCTTTAATTTTAAGCACCATTCAAAAAAAGAAAAAAAAATTATATTTCTTGTTTCTTACACTAATGTGTCTTCTTCTATCTGCACAAGACCACAAGGACTCATGTAAGTGGAGGTGCTGCGATCTCTAGCTGGTCTTTACATCATTGAAATAACTCATCGTTCTAGTAGGCCGCCACCACGCCGCCATTATGAATACATATCCGTTGGTAAATATAAATTATATTAAATTAATGAACAAAGTGAAAACGTCAGATATGAATTGTTCGTGTAAATCATCATAAAGAAGATTTAATCATTAAATTAAATGAAATTTTGTATAGATAATCTATAAGTTATCTTCTAACATATGAACTGTAGAGATGTGAAAATGTGATTTAAAAGTGAGTCCAAAAATAAATTTCACACGTTAATTTCAAGCCAACTTTCGCTATTTATACCCGTGCTTGATCTGACATAAGACAGCAAACTAGCCTTTATTTTTGTTTTGCCTCTACATTGGTTCATATATTTGTAGCTACACTTACTCTGAGTGAGAGAGAGAGAGAGACAGAGGGAGAGAGATGGGGAAGAAGGAAGGTGTAGAAGGAGAAGAGAGTAGTACTACTACTGCTCGACTGTTTGAGAGCAAAAGAGGAAGATATAGAGGTGTTTATAGGGCCTTTGCATCAACTATATTCGTGTGTGTGTGTTTGATATGGGCGTACAGACTAATAGACATCCCAAAAGCTGGAGAGAGAGGGAGATGGACTTGGATTGGTATGCTCATGGCTGAGTTCTGGTTTGGTCTGTACTGGATCATCACTCAGTCTGTTCGCTGGAGTGTCACTTATCTTCAACCTCACAAGAACAGACTCTCACAGAGGTTTGCTAGCTAGCTTCTTATGTATTGATCTTCTAGTTCATACATACGAATGAGGTGTAAAACAGTAAGTAGTATATAAAATGATGTGTGTAAAAGAAAGGAGTTGAGACATTATTCATAAAGAGAAATGATATTTCTTTGTGAAAGTATGCTAAAACCTGTAAAAAGTTTAGAATTTACCTGACCCTTTGATTTGATTACTTGATTTGAGTTTATAGAAACCTTTGCTTCTGTTATGCAGATATGGGGATAAGTTACCGGGTGTTGATGTGTTTATATGCACTGCTGACCCGAAAATGGAGCCGCCAAGTCTGGTGATCAACACTGTGTTATCAGTCCTGTCCTGCAATTTTCCATCTGACAAGTTGAGTGTTTATCTTTCTGATGATGGCGGCTCAGAGTTAACTTTCTATGCTCTATTGGAGGCGTCTCGGTTCTCGAAGTATTGGATACCCTTTTGCAAGAAGTTCAAGGTTGAACCAAGGGCACCGGAGGCCTACTTTGCACTGCATTCTGATGTTCATGACACCAAGCATGGTCAAGAATGGTTTGATATCAAGGTCAGTACTCTCATGTATGGAATTTAAAAGAACAAGGTTAATGTTTTCACTTCTTTTATTGTGTTGAAAGAACTCAAAGACGTATTAAATACTAATTGACAAACTTTCTGATAAAAAGGACTAATTGATTCACATTTGTATAATGATGAAGAAACTTTACGAAGAAATGAAAAATCGGATCGACTCTGTTGTTGAAAGTGGCAAGATATCAGAAGAAACAAGGATTCAACACAGAGGGTTCTCAGAATGGAACCTTAAAGTAGCAAAGAATGATCATCACTCAATTGTGCAGGTAAAGCAATCCTTGAATGATTGATCTTTATTTGTGAACTTTTCTCATTTCGTTTTTTGTTTCACTGCTTTTCCTCTGATAAATTTTGAAGATTATAACTGATGGAAGAGACACAAATGCTGTGGACAATGATGAATGCCAATTACCAACCATTGTGTACATGTCAAGAGAAAAGAGACCCCAGCAGCCACACAACTTCAAAGCTGGAGCCATGAATGCACTGGTTAGCTTTAGCTTGATCCCTTTGCTTATTCCCATACAAAAAGTGATTTTAACATAAAGTTTGCTATTACCAACTGAAAAGGCAATGTCCTTTCTATAGTTGAGAGTTTCATCAAAGATAAGCAATGCACCCTTCATTCTCAACTTGGACTGTGATATGTACGCAAACAACGCGGATGCAATACGAGAGGCACTCTGTTTCTTCTTGGATGAAAAGACTGGCCACGAGACAGCTTATGTGCAACATCCACAGAACTACAACAATGTCACCAAGAATGATATCTATGGAAATGCATACTTTGTAACTAATGCGGTGAGTAATGTACACCATTACTGCCCATTTTCTTTCAGATGATATCTATGGACTACTAGAAGTAAGCAGATATGTTGAGTTTAAACTAACACATTATATATATGGAATAAGGTTGAATTGGCTGGGATAGGTGGATATGGAGCCGCCTTGTATGGTGGCACTGGATGTTTCCATCGAAGAGAATGTCTTTGTGGGAAGAAGTATGCAAAGGGTTATAGAGAAAAACGGGACATTGAGGGCCAGAAGAGTACTATTGACAAAAGTATCCAAGAATTGGAGGAATCTACAAAACCTCTTATCGATTGTAGCTATGAAAAGGGCAGTCAATGGGGAAAAGAGGTTTTTTTCTGTGTCTCTCTTTATCTCTCTTGCAATTTCAGAATATTAGTCCTAAAGGTGATACTGAAATATATGTTATGGCTATGCAGATGGGACTGATATATGGATGCCCTGTCGAAGATATAGTTACCGGTTTAGCAATACAATGCAGGGGTTGGAAATCAGTTTATTACAATCCAGAAAGGCCTTCATTCGTTGGTGTTGCTCCAAACACCTTAGAAATAGCACTCGTTCAACAAAAAAGGTGGTCTGAGGGCATGTTTCAGATATTTTTCTCCAAGTATTGCCCTTTCATATATGGACATGGGAAGATACACTTTGGTGCCCAAATGGGATATTGCATCTACCTACTATGGGCTCCAGTTTCATTCCCAACTTTGTATTATGCAGGTGTTCCTTCTCTTTGCTTGCTCCATGGAATTCCCTTGTTCCCCAAGGTACCTTTTTCTCACTCTTTTATCATGATGAACATCTCAATTGAACAAAAGAATTTAGGGGCAGAATCTTAAAACATCAGACGTTAATGCAACACGAATACAAGCCAATTCAATGTTTCGTTCTTAAACCGGTAGCTTCTGAATGATCTTGTAGGTGTCAAGCCTATGGTTCCTAGCATTTGCTTATGTTTTTGTAGCAAAGAATGCATACAGCATAGTTGAATATGTGATGTGTGGGGGTACACTCAAAGCATGGTGGAACCTACAAAGAATTTGGCTGATCCGACGAATTACTTCATACTTGTTTGCCTTCTTCGACTCCATAAAGAGGCAATTGGGGCTATCTGAAACACACTTTGCCCTCACCAATAAGGTTGTCACCGAGGATGTGTTGAAGAGGTACGAGAAAGAGGTTATGGAGTTTGGAAGCTCAAGCATTATGTACACTGTAATGGCAACAACGGCATTGCTGAGCTTGGTGAGCTTAGTTTGGGGGACAAAGAGGGTTGTGACAGATTCAGAGTTGAAGGCCTTAGACCAGTTGATCAGTCAAGTTATTCTTTGTGGCATATTGGTGTTGATCAATATACCAGTGTATGAAGCTCTCTTCTTTCGTAGTGATAAGGGCCATATACCATCCTCTGTCATGTACAAATCTGTTTTTATGCTCACATTGGCATGCTTGATGCCTATATACTAAGGAAAGCTTCCTCAAAGATTGAAGAATAATCATGATACAAACTAGCATTCCCAATTTCGGGCAAATGATTAATAATCCTAGACTTTTTTTTTTTTTTTTTAATTCTGTTCTCCTTTGAATTGAAAATTTAGAAAAATATCAGAGTAGGTGTTTCTAATTTGAATAATGGATTAAATTATATTTACTACCCTGTATTTTTAGGGTTTCATCAATTCAGTCATTGAAATTCTAATTTAATCAAAAAAGTCATTTTACTTTCCAATCTCATCAATATAATCTATTACATACTATGACTTAAGCATGTGCAGTCGACATCAAGATAAAATTGATTTCCTTTAAGGGCCAATAATAGAATCCCATTTTGAACAAACTATTGAATATTCAAACTGTTCAAGGAAGGTTAATTTCGTAACTTCCGTGGTGTGTCTTGTCCTAATAAGGCTAGTAGTCTAGATTCTGTATTAGATAGGGAATCCCTGATTCACAGGGATACTTGATGTAATGCCTATATAAAGGTCTCCTTCTCAATCAATAAAGAGACAGTTTACTATCAATCTATTTCTCCTACAACACGTTATCAGCACGTTGCTCTAGCCGCCCGTCTAATAACCCTAAAACCCTAGAAACCCTTATTCCGAAATTTTTTTTCGAAACCCTAACCTACCGTCGGCCGCCGATTCTTCCCTTCGGCACCGTCGGCCTCTTCTCAGCAGCACCTGCGCTGCCCGCCTGCCCCCCCCTTGCGTGCCATAACTTGCACGCATACCCGAAGATTCAAGATTGCTCGCAAGCCAAACAAGCGGCTTTTAAAGCCTAGTTCGTTGTTGAGAAGAAATCAAGAAGAATCGAAGAAACCAAGCTTCCCCAAGAGTCAAGTTTCATTTGATCAAGCTTCTCTTGAAGAGGTAAATATTTTATAAACGTTCCCGCTTCTGAACTTTCAATAGTTGAGTTTTGTTTTTTCTTCCGGGACCTTTTCGTGTCCCTGCTACCTCATCCCGATTCTATCGCTTCTCGGGACGGCATACGGGGATTTAGTCACCCCGGTGCCAACTTTTTTTGGGGTAACTGTGATGTTACCGGCCACCGTTATGCTTGTGACTGTGATGTGACTTGAAGTCACGTTAAGCATCGATTTATGTGACCATGATATATCTTGGCACTGTTCTAAAAGAACAATCAAACTTGATTAGTATTCAAATATACTAACGTCTCCCTGTTTGTGTTATGTAGATGGCTGACACTCAGCGTCCATAATTTGACATCTTGGATGTCCAAGGCAAGGAATACAAGAGGTGGATCTCAGATGTAGAGAACACCTTCATTGGTAAAAGATTTACCGCCACCATCAACCCTCCTGAGGATGCAAGCTTACAAGCTTCTCCTGAACAGAAAGCACAAGCCCTGATGTTTCTCAGGCGCTATATCCATCCAACGCTCAAGAAGCAATACCTGAGGAAAACTGATCCCAAAGAGCTATGGGATATCCTCAATGACCGCTTCGACAATGTGCATGACGCACAACTCCCAGACCTCATGTCCGATTGGGAGCAAATCCGCTTATTGGATTTTGATTCCGT
This sequence comes from Potentilla sterilis, assembly GCA_963682095.1. Classification (NCBI taxonomy): domain Eukaryota; kingdom Viridiplantae; phylum Streptophyta; class Magnoliopsida; order Rosales; family Rosaceae; genus Potentilla; species Potentilla sterilis. The sequence goes on from OY821755.1 coordinate 60,921,931, forward strand.
CCAGGAATATCATCAGACTATGCTAAACTTGCAATCTGATTTGAGCTTTTGTGGGGTCGAAAAGACCGATGACGATATGATGGAGAAGACTTTCACGACGTTCCCAGAATCCGCGTCCATGTTGTCGCATCAGTACCGCGATCTCCGTGAGAAAGGCACTATCAAAACCTTCAGTGATTTGATGAATGTACTTCAAAGAAAGGAGAGGTACCATGAGTTGATTCTTACCACCAATAAGAGGCCTCGAGGACCGAAATTCATTGCGGAATCTCATCAAGCCCGTGGTAAAGCTTCTAAGCAACAACATCAACCTCATGAACGTCAAGCACCACCACCACGTACGCCAAGAGCAACACGTGGCGGACGAGGAGGGAGAAGAGGCGCCGGCCGTGGCTGACAGCTTTCTTGGACAAGGGATGGTGGCGGCGCCGCCGCTCCCAGAGGGAGGAACAGTTTTGGTTCCGGTCCCAGGCGTGGTGGCCATACGCCGAACAATGCTTCGACTCCTTGCTTCAAATGTGGCTCTAATAATCATCTTCAACGCGATTGCACAGCAAGTAGAGAGATTCAAGCCGCTTACAAGAAACACAAACAATACATAGAACAAGAAACGAACTAGGTAGGAGATTTTGAGGAAGAAGAATACGATGAGGAAGATACCAACTTCACCATCGATGACTTCCAACCTACCAAGAAACGTAGAACTCAGGAGTATGATACTCCGGATTATGAATAAGTATTTGACTTAGGTCATGAGATACATGTTCAAGTTTGATTGTGCTTGTTATTTTGACATAATATAGTCAATAAATCACGACTTTGTTTGACAAGTCGCTCTTTTTAGAACAACCTTGATGTACTTTTGAGTTGTCATCAATAATATCTCTCTTATTCTACGAATGATTTGAGATTTTTACATCCCTATGAAAGCATAAATGGTTCAATGCGTCCAATTCTCAATGGCATAATTATTTTGAGTTCACCACAATTCTGGTGATGTTAACTCATATCCGAAATAAGATCACAAAGACAAAACGAGAGACTCGCTATCCGCCAACCTGGCCGTGATCCGCCAACTTGGCCGCGATCCGCCAACTTGGCTACTCGCCAACTTGGCCGCGATCCGCCAGGCCTCGCTCGCCATGGCCACTCACCAAGCTTGGTTCAACACCGAATCCAGTTTTTTGAAACCAGCAATCGATAGCCTATCGAACAAATGCAACTTTTGCATCAATGTCTCGGCAACGACGTGTCTTCGGACTCGCCATGCTTCGGATTTAGCTCAACCGTCACATCGCATTGCCTCAATGCCTGACCGACCCTCACCACTCGCCTTGCTTCGGCTCGGCCTCAGGGTAGCTTCGGCTCGGCCTCAGGGTAGCTTCGGCCTTACCACAGCTTCAGCTTTGGCTTGGCCCCGGCCTTTGCCTTGGCCTCGGCCTTGGCTCGGCCACGCCACCTACGACGGTGTCCGGTCTCAATCTCTGACCTAGGCTATGTTAACTCTCAATGTTGGTATTCGGTGATTAAAATAAGGCTTCTCTCTTTCTCTCAAGTTATGTCGTTGCCATGGCTATGTTATTGGCCTTAATGCACCACATTTTGTGATGATATATTGCTTTAGTACACTTACTTTCAAGTGTTCGCCAAAGTCTAAAGTAGACTATTGATTCAATTTACATTGTTTTTGTAGATGTATCAAGGTGAGATTGAGTGTTTGTTGGACTGCGCAACAACTCACACGATTTTGAGGAATCGGCAATTGTTTTCGGATTTTTCGCCAAGAGAATCGTCATTATCTACGATGACAGGAACTGGACCCGTAATTAAGGGTCGTGGCACTGCTCAATTCTTATTGCCAAATGGCACTGAAATTCGGGTAGAGGACGCCCTATATGCGCCTAAGGCGCCAAGAACTTTGCTAGCTTTCAAGGATGTGCGTGACAACGACTATCACCTCAGCACTTACGTTGAAAATGGAACTAAATATTTGTTGATCACCTCCACTGAGAATTTGCGTACTCGCATTGTGGAGAAGTGTAAGCGTGTTCGAAATGGCATGTATTTCACAACCATTAGAGCCAATGAATCTCATGTTGTTGTCTTATGCGATTCAGATGCTTACAAGCTTTGGCATGAGAGACTCGGTCATCCGGGTCGTGATCTGATGATCCGTATTTTGAAATGCCCCCACGGTCATCCATTTTTCAGATCACAAAAGCACAGAGGGCACCTCGGCCTCGGTTCGGCCGCCATGCCGTCGATAGCCGCCTCTCGGCTCCAAGGAGAGGTTCGGCCTCCTCCTGCTTCTCATGCTTCTGTAGCGATGTCTAATGCTCATCGTTCGTTTTGCAAAGCTTGTTCACTAGCAAAACTTCAAGCAAGACCATCTTTTGCTATTGATAATAAACAGAATATTCCGTTCCTACAACGAATATAAGGTGATATTTGTAGACCTATAACACCAGAATGCAGACCATTTAGATATTTCATGGTTCTGGTTGATGCGTCAACGCGTTGGTCACACGTAGCGTTATTGTCTACGAGGAATGCTGCATTTGCTAAACTCCTAGCTCAGATCATTAAGCTTCGGGCTCACCACCCGGACAATCTGATTAAGTCAATCAGACTGGATAATGCTGGAGAGTTTACGTCAAAGTGTTTTGATGACTATTGCATGTCAGTTGGGATTGAAGTTGAACATCCCGTGCCCCACGTTCATTCTCAGAACGGTCTTGCAGAAGCAGCCATTAAGAGACTACAGCTTGTAGCTAGGTCTCTTGTCATGGCCACAAACCTGCCAGTTTCGGCATGGGGATATGCAATATTACATGCAGCTTTGCTTATTCGTCTACGACCCACAGATAGCCAACCATTTAGTGTGTACCAGTTGGTAACTGGTTACGAGCCTGATATTTCGCATCTGCGTACTTTTGGTTGTGCCGTATATGTGCCTATCACGCCTTCATTGCGTACCAAGATGGGTCCACAACGACGATTAGCTATTTATGTTGGATATGAAGCACCAACAATTGTCCGCTACATAGAGCCTATGACAGGTGATCTGTTTACTGCAAGATTTGCAGATTGTCACTTTAATGAGACATCCTTCCCGCCGTTAAGGGGAGATGGGGCCGCATCCGTCCCTAATGAACGTCAGGAATTGATGTGGTTCTCTCCCACTATGTCTCATTATGATCCCCGTACGTCTCAGTGTGAGACCGAAATACAACGCATATTGGAACTACAAAAGGTGGCGGATTCGATGCCCGACTCCTTTACTGATATTGCGAAAGTGACAAGATCAACCATACCTGCTGCGAATGTACCTGCAAGGCTCAGCATTCCTCGCCATGCGCGAGCATGCGCCGCCGGTATCGGAGCCGCAACCCTAGGTGCCATCGGCAGCCTAGGCTCAGCACCTCCAAGTGGAGGGCCGGCGTCGACTTCGGATCCTCCTAGAAAGAGGGGGAGACCAATCGGTTCCAAGGACAATGTACCTAGAAAGAAGGCATGTGTCCAAGCACAAAGCGATCCGTTCATCATCGATACTGTGACGCCGTCACACGAGATTGTCTCCGACTATACCTATGTCCAAGAATCAACACTGAATCATCTGGGGGACGCCTCAGACTCACCGTTGATGTTGGAGAACAAGGAAATCTCACTAAACTACTTATGCATGCACAATCTTATGAAAAGAAATTCCATGTATATCGATGATGCGTTCGCCTACGCCGTTGCTCAAGAAGTCATTGACGACGACGATATGGAACCCCGCACTGTTGATGAGTGTCAACGTAGGGCGGATTGGCTGAAGTGGGAAGAAGCAATCCAGGCTGAACTAGACTCTCTAAAGAAAAGGCAAGTCCGGTTGTGCCTACACTGCCGAACGTGAAGCCTGTTGGACATAAATGGGTCTTTGTCAGAAAGCGAAATGAGAATGGTGAAGTCCAGCGATATAAAGCTCGACTCATGGCGCAAGGTTTTTCTCAACGCCCTGGAATTGATTATGAGGAGACGTATTCTCCTGTCATGGATACTATTACCTTCCGATACTTAATCAGTTTAGTAGTCTCAGAGAGACTCAATATGCAGCTTATAAATGTTGTAACAGCGTATCTTTATGGGGATCTAGATACGGAGATGTACATGAAAGTGCCAGAAGGACTTTCGTTACCCAAGTCAAGTGAGCAAAAACCACGAAGTTCATTTGCTATCAGGTTGAGACGATCTCTATATGGACTCCGACAATCTGGTAGGATGTGGTACACATGGTTAAATGATTACTTGAGTGGGAAAGGATACACGAATGATGAGTTGTGCCCTTGTGTGTTCATAAAGAGAACAAGTTCAGGATTTGCCATTATAGCCGTCTATGTTGACGATATGAACATCATTGGAACTCTAAATGAGATCAATGAGACCGCAAGCTACTTGAAATCCGAATTCCAGATGAAAGATCTGGGAAGGACTCAGTTTTGCCTAGGCTTAGAACTAGAGCACCGAAGTGGTGGAATATTTATACACCAATCTGCATATGTCCGAAAGATGCTCAGGCCATTTAACATGGACAAAGTTATGCATCCTACAGGCACTCCCATAGTCGTTAGAAGTCTGGATATCAACAAAGATCCCTTTCGTCCGAAAGAAGATGACGAAGAGGTCTTGGGAGCTGAATATCCATATCTTAGTGCAATTGGAGCCTTGTTATACCTAGCTCAGTGTACTAGACCAGACATTGCTTTCTCAGTGAACTTGTTAGCTAGATTTAGCTCTGCGCCAACACAACGTCATTGAGTTGGAATCAAGAACATTTTTCGATACCTTAAAGGAACCCTTGACATGGGCTTGTACTATCGATACACTCATCAGGATTCGACACCTAGTCGATCTCTTGCATCCAACAACAGAAACCGTGGCTCGGATCGCCACCGGTCAGCCGTCAAGACTGGCTTTGGCTCAGCAGCACCCTGCTTAGCCACAACAAGCCGCGGCTCAGCCATCCGCCATCCTGCAGCCATATCCGCCAACATATCCGGACCCGAGGATGCTAAGTCATGGTCCCGATACGACTTTGGCGATACCCCCTCCTACTCAGATACACCAAATGATGTGATGGTAGGATTTGCTGATTCTGGATATTTGTCAGATCCACACAAAAGGACGTTCCCAAACCGGTTATGTTTTTACCATTGGAAATACAGCGATATCTTGGAGATCAACCAAACAAACCCTTGTTGCTACCTCCTCGAACCATGCTGAGATTATTGCACTACATGAAGCAGTCAAAGAATGTGTTTGGCTTCGCTCAGTTATATCTCACATTCGAGAGTCTAGTGGACTTGAGTCTACTACGATGGGACCAACTTGCATATTTGAAGATAATGCAGCATGTATTGAGCAGATGAAGTTGGGATACATCAAGGGTGACAATACTAAACACATTTCGCCTAAGTTCTTCTACAATCAGCAGCAGTAAGAGACTTTGAACATCCAAGTGAAGCAAGTCAGCTCAGAAGATAATGCAGCTGATCTGTTCACCAAGTCTCTACCCAAATCTACATTTATGAAGCATGTAAAGCGCATTGGTATGTGTCGCTTATCCGAACTCAAAGACTGATTGACTATCAGGGGGAGTTCTCGTCTAGACTTCAGGGGGAATCTAGTTATGCATGTCTCACATACTTGTAGTTGGTGCGTTGTACTCTTTTCCCTTAGACCATGCTTTTATTTTTGCCCAAGAGGTTTTTGTTTGCTGGCAAATGTTTTTAACGAGGCAACAGTTCATGCACCATTGAGGACGCGACACAAGGGGGAGTGTTCAAAGAAGGTTAATTCCGTAACTTCCGTGGTGTGTCTTGTCCTAATAAGGCTAGTAGTCTAGATTCTGTATTAGATAGGAAATCTCTGATTCACAGAGATACTTGATGGAATGCCTATATAAAGACCTCTTTATCAATCAATAAAGAAACAGTTTACTATCAATCTATTTCTCCTACAACACAAACCAATAAAGCAGAAATGGACCATATACTCGTCCAGTTCTACTTGAGTTTGACTGGAGTTTCAGCACCACCTAAACTTAACATTGTCAGCAGCAACTGGCTCATTATTAATATATTCCTCAGATAAAGATGTAGCAGCCATAAAAGAAGAACAAAGAAGATTAAATGATAAGAACAAAGAAGAAGAAGAAAGATTCCTTATTGAACCATGCCATATGTCATTGACTATATCTACTCAAACACGTATATGATACATGTCCCTGGGATATAAACAGAGAAGCTCAGAAACAGAGAACAGAGAGATTTAAGTTGGCTAGATATGGGAGAGGGGAGGAACAGGTCACCGTTGTTTGAGACGAAGAGGGCCAATGGGATGATTCTGTATAGGTTTTTTGCTACGTCTATTTTCGTGGGTATATGTTTGATCTGGGTTTACAGAGCGAGTCACATACCAAAAGCTGGAGAAGATGGAAGGTTTGGTTGGATGGGTCTGCTGGTTGCTGAGTTATGGTTTGGCTTCTACTGGCTCCTCACTCAAGCCTCCCGGTGGAACCGCGTGTATCGGCACACCTTCAAGGACAGGCTCTCGGAGAGGTACGTATAGCAAACATCTTTATATGTTATGTTGTTAGACTGCCGATCAAAATCTTTAGGGAAATGATGTGAGATAGTATGTTCAGAGATATGCTTGAAATCGTGGCACTATATATTACTAGATTGCTAAAGAGAATGACTAATGTGAGGTCATGATACTCATTGTTAGTGTACTATGAATGCTACAAATTAGTTCTCATTTTCTGGAACAGATATGAGGATGAGTTGCCGGGAGTGGACATATTCGTGTGCACGGCGGACCCAACTATAGAGCCGCCGATGATGGTTATAAACACAGTTTTATCAGTAATGGCTTATGAATACCCACCGGAGAAGCTCAGTGTGTATCTATCCGATGATGGCGGATCAGAACTTACATGCTTTGCTCTATTGGAAGCTGCTGAATTTGCTAAGCATTGGATACCATATTGCAAGAAGTACAATGTGGAGCCAAGGTCACCAGCTGCTTACTTTGCCTCACTAGCTTCTGATAATGCAGGAGATTTCACTCTCATTAAGGTACTAATTCTTAAGTCTTTTTATCGCTTATAGTAGGGTCTAAATCAGATTTGGTCCTAGCTAACATGCAGTGAGTCCAGTCTCCCAATTTGGATAGGATAAGATAAACAAAATGCACAAGGGTCAAAAAATATTTGTTTTCGAAAATGGGGATGGGGTTTAGACCAAAAACAAAATGACAAAGGGAATTGAATATTTTCTTTGTTTAAACCCCGCGATATAGACATTGAATTTGAACAGTTCTTGGCAATGACAACTTCCCCTACAATGCTGGATGATAGTTTTCAAATCCAAATAAACAATCATATCATATATAGCATTATACTAGCCCTCTAACTCTAACTCTCTGTTTTTGTTTCTTTTTCTTTTAAGATGCCCTCTAGGTCGGAGTGGTAGCCCTCCAACTCTATAACATAATTCAAATTTTTTTTCCTTAATTTTTAAACTTGTTTTTGCTGCAAAGACCTCATTGAGATTTCCTTTCCATTCAATGTTGAGAAGAAATCATTTTATAAGCAAACAACACTCAAATCTTAAACTTGATAAACTCAGTAATGAAAAATCCAGATTTCGTAATTCTTATTAAGAAAGGCAAAAGAATTAATTCTCCAGACCATAGAGTTATCTAGTGTTTATCATCCAGTGACAAGTACTTCATCATTTCAGCAAAATACAGAAGAAAAGAGAATTCATTGAGCCAATAAGGCAAGAAAGAGAGAACAATACAGAAGAAAAGAGAAATACAACTAGGAAAGCAAGTTGTATATCTGTGTGATTTATTATAGTCAGTTGTTGATATCATTTGCAGAATGCATATGTTTGTGTTTATAACAGTGATATGTTTGCTCATGGTTGCCTTCCTATAGAAACTATACAAAGACATGGAGAATAAAATCGGAACTGCAGTGAAGTTAGGCTGCATTTCTGAGGAAGTACGATCAAAACACAAAGGGTTTTCTCAGTGGAATTCCTTTTCATCTCCACGTGACCATGACACCATTCTACAAGTATGGCATCTAGATCTCAATTTACTGATCATCATAAGTCAAATAATTTAAGGATCACTTCATGATACTAGAAATTTTCTCCTATGTTTTTTGTAGATAGTAATTGATGGTAAAGATCCAAATGCAAGAGATGTTGAAGGGTGTGGACTGCCAACCTTAGTGTATTTAGCTCGCGAAAAGAGACCCCAGATTCACCATAACTTCAAAGCTGGAGCTATGAATGCACTGGTATACTGCACAACTCTTGTTAGAGCTATTAGATAGAGTAGTCTTTGATATAACTACAGTTTTCGTCATTCATTGTTTTTTATACATGGTGATCATGCAGATTAGAGTATCTTCAAATATTAGCAATGGCAAGGTTATTCTTAATGTAGACTGCGATATGTATTCAAACAACTCCAAGGCCATAAGGGATGCACTCTGCTTCTTAATGGATGAAGAAAAAGGCCATGAGATTGCGTTCGTGCAGTTCCCACAGAATTTTGAAAACGTTACCAAAAATGACCTATACAGTAGTTCACTACAAGTAATTTGTGAGGTATGCATCAGTTTGCAATCATATATGAATGATGGTATAGTTAATTGAACTTATTTAATTAAACTATGCTGAACAATTTGGAACTCTCTGTGGTGTGCATCAACTGAAGGTGGAATTTCATGGTTTGGATGGTTATGGTGGTACTTTATACATTGGAAGTGGATGCTTTCACAGAAGAGATACACTTTGTGGAAGGAAGTTCAGCAAAGAATATAAGAGTGAAATGAAGTGGGAGAATAGGAAAGGAGAAGAAACTAGCATTACTAAATTGGAAGAAAGTTCTAAAAGTCTAGCAAGTTGTACATTTGAAGAGAACACTCAATGGGGAAAAGAGGTCTCTATTATCTTTCTCTTTCACACACACACACACACATTAGTAGTTGACATTTGATACTGATGAGGTTCCATAATTTGCAGATGGGTTTGAAATATGGATGTCCGGTTGAAGATGTGATAACGGGGTTATCCATCCAATGCCGCGGATGGAAATCAGTGTACTGCAATCCAACAAGGAAAGCTTTCTTAGGAGTAGCTCCAACTACACTGCCTCAGACACTTGTGCAGCACAAGAGATGGTCAGAAGGTGATTTCCGGATTTTGGTTTCTAAGTACAGCCCTGCATTGTATGGCCATGGAAAGATTAGTCTAGGCCTTCAACTTGGATATTGCTGCTACTGCTTTTGGGCTCCAAATTGCTTGGCAACACTATTTTACTCCATTCTCCCTTCACTCTACCTTCTTAGAGGCATTTCAGTATTCCCACAGGTAATGTGTTAATTCGTTCTAGCTTGTCACAATATTTGCACAATGAAATGAGATAGAGATTACTATTTGTAATGGGTTTTGTTTTGTGGAATTAGATCACAAGTCCCTGGTTCATACCATTTGCGTATGTGATAATTGCCAAGTACACTTGGAGCTTTGGGGAGTTTCTGTGGTCTGGTGGCACAATCTTGGGATGGTGGAATGACCAACGAATATGGCTATACAAACGAACTAGCTCCTACTTATTTGCCTTCATTGATACCATTTTGTACTGCCTGGGATACTCAGATTCAGGGTTTGTAATAACAGCCAAGGTGGCCGATGAAGATGTGTTGCAACGGTACGAGAAAGAGATGATGGAATTCGGAGCCTCATCACCAATGTTCGTCATACTAGCAACAGTTGCATTGCTCAATTTGTACAGCTTTGCTGGGTTTCTTAAGGAAGCAATCACTAGAAAAGGCATTGTTAGAGTTTATGAGGCGATGGCTTTGCAAATTCTTCTTTGTGGTGTTCTAGTTGTCATCAACCTGCCTTTGTACCAAGCTCTTTACTTGAGGAAAGACAAAGGAAGAATGCCAAGTTCTGTGGTATTCAAATCGATGGCATTTGTTGCATTAATTTGTGTAGGTACTAAAGTCTTGTATTAATTAAAAAGAAAGAAAAACATTATTATAGAATTTCTTATATATTTTACTTCTTGTATTGAGGCTAAATAATCAATAATAGATATACTGTACATGTTTCATTGTTCTTATTTTTTTTAGCAATTACATATTTCATTATAATTGATCTAGTGGACAAGTAAATCCACTATTATTACTCTATATATTATAAGGTCAGAACAAAAGTTTCGTTCATATCATTTAGAATTGTGGTATGACCCGTTTTTCGTTGTTTGCAAGGAGACGTCTGTATTATTGTGCAAAGTCGATATTACCACTAATCTTTTCTTGAACTGATGAGAATTTAAGATATTTAACTCTACTTGCGCGATGACACTTGAGACAGTGTAAGTGCTAAAATCATGTCAATATTTGGTATAGTTTTGAAAATGCAAGCCAATAACTTGAAGGTATACCCATGCCAGATATGCCATAACGCTAAGCGGAAGCTAGGCGTGTGCTAGCATCTGGTGTTAGGCGGGCTTTAAACGGACTTTATGCGGGCATTAAAAGGTGCTAGCTAGGCGAGCTCTAGGCGGGATTTAGGCGGGTTCTCTTCTTTGTTGTCGTATCTCTCTCTCGACGGCACGACTGCTTAACTCTCTCTCTCGTAGAAGTCCATTCTAACAATAATTATTTATATACATCTCATAACGGGTCTGGAATTGAGCCAATATTTCTACATTCTTAGTATAAATTTAAGCATCTCACATGCTTTATTATAAAACTTTAAAACATACACAAGCAAATCCAGCAAATGCCATTGACTTGAATGCTACAGAGCTCGGCAGCTTTCCCTTGTCCTTCCTTATGTATAGGGCTTCGTACAAAGGTAGATTAATGACAGTCAAAACCACACATAGGAGTATCTGCAAGCACATTGTCTCACACACTTCTTTAATACCCTTTGTTCCTGTGATTGCTGCCTTCACAAACCAGGCAAGACAGTACACACTGAGCAATGCTAGAGTTGCCAGAGCGGTAAACATTGGAGAAGAGCTCCCGAATTCCATGATCTCTTTCTCATATCGTTCCGACACGTCTTCATCGGCCACCTTGGCTGTTATTGCGAATGCGGAATTGCTGTATCCGAGTAAGTGTACTATGGTGTCGATGAAGGCAAATAGGTATGAGGATGTTCTCTGGTAAAGCCATATACGTTGGTCGTTCCACCAACCTAAGCTCGTGCCTCCACACCACAGATACTCCACAAAGCTCCCAATGTTCTTGGCTATTATAACATATGCAAATGGTATGAACCATTTGCTTGAAATCTGATCCGACAAGAAAAAACCCATGTTAATTAGGATAAACTGTGAAAGATGAGGTATATGATCGATATACGTACGTACGTTAAAGTTTGAAACTCGGACCTATGCTAATACGTATTAGTGATCATAAATTTAACTTTCTAATATCCAATCTATGGTAGTAATTAGAAACATGTAAATTTATGGTGACAAAATGAACTATACCTGAGGAAATAAGGATGTGCCTCTAAGGAGGTAAAGTGAAGGAAGAGTGGAGTAAATTAGTGTTGCCCAGCAATTAGCCGCCCATAAGTTGAAGCGAAGGTATCCAAATTGTTGGCCTAAACTAAGTTTTCCATGGCCATACCATACAACACTGTACTTAGACAGCATAATCTGAAGGTTGCCTTCCGCCCATCTCTTATGCATCACAAGTGTCTGAAGCAATGTGGTTGGAGCTAATCCTAAGAAAGCTTTTCTTGTTGGATTGCAAATCACTGATTTCCATCCTCGGCATTGGATCGATAACCCTGTTATCACATCTTCAACTGGACACCCATATTTCAGTCCCATCTGCAAATTATAAAGATTTTGTCTGAGCTTAAAACCAGTATTGCTACACATTAAATTAGTTTTAAAATGATACATAAGTGAATAGGATTATAGGAACATAACATGGATCCACATAATATATGAATCATGTGCCTTTGATAGAGAGAATACCTCTTTTCCCCATTGTGTATTCTCTTCAAATGTACAACTCGCAAGACTTTTTGAACTTTGTTCTAATTCAGGAATGCTCATTTCTTCTCTTTTTGTATCCTCCCATTTCATCTCACTCTTATTTTCCTTGCTGAATTTCTTTCCACAAAGAGTTTCCCTTCTGTGAAAGCACCCAGTTCCAATATATAATGCGCCCCAATAATTATCCAGACCATGGACTTCCACCTTCATGTTAATACCAAAACAATGACAGAAGACCAAATAGCATGATATTTATGAATGAAACACATTTTATTATCAACATGTAATATCTCCACCTACGGATCATATACAACTGATCACCTGGTTGATTACTAGCAGTGAAGCGTATAATTCGTTCTTAGTAAGGTTATCGAAATTTTGCGGAAACTGTACGTAAGCAATCTCATGGCCTTGTTTTTCATCCATCAAGAAGCAGAGTGCATCCCTTATGGCCTTGGAGTCGTTTGAGTACATGTCACAGTCTACATTAAGAAGCAACTTCCCATTGCTGATGTTTGATGATACCCTAATCTGCAAATTTCGAAGGATCGCATATGTTATCTAAACCCTACAAGCACACAGACAAACACACACGTATAATGTAGATAAAGTATGTTTTTACCAGAGCATTCATAGCCCCAGCTTTGAAGTTATGGTGAATCTGGGGTCTCTTCTCCCGAGCCAAATACACCAAAGTTGGCAACACACACCCTTCAACATCTCTTGCATGTGGATCTCTCCCATCAATTACTATCTGGGAGAAAAGCTTCATCAATCAATTTAAACATCTAGCACTAATTAAACACCGATCGAGCTGAGTATATGATCAGTTAAAATTAATAAATTGAAATATCAATATGTCATACTTGTAGAATGGTTTCATGGTCACGTTTTGATGAATATGAGTCCCACTGGAAAAAACCTTCATGTTTTGATCTTACTTCTTCTGAAATCCGGCCTAACGTCACTGCATTATCTATTTTGGTCGCCATGTCCTCGTATAATTTCTACATCAATAATTTGATGACATGAGAGCTTCAGTAGTAACCAATCATTCTCAAAACAAAAACAAAAAAGAAGTAAGGTTGCGACGTTGCAAAATAAAATTTTATTTGTTTATTTATTTATTGAATTAAAATTCAAGTGATAGGAGAGAATCAGCCTTTCTCCATCATGGATCCATATTTCCAGATTTCCAGATCATTCTACATTCTACTTGTCGTCTTTATTGGAAACTCGACGCCATTTATGTTTTATGACAAAAATATCTGACCTAGTGGAAATATTGTGTACGTCATGGGTGACCCAAAGTATTAATTGTTGATTCTACCTTTATTAGTATATGTCTTGAACTAGTCATCTGGTGGCGCTGACAGAGACGGGAATCTCACTGCCCGGTCAGCGAGTCGGGGTCCAGGGGCGACGCGCCCTGGTTTTGGGGGTTCGGGGGCGCAACGTGACCCCCGATGGGTTTAGTATATAAACATCCTAAACCTAATTGTTATGTTTGGCTAGGTTTTCCTTTTGAGTTTAGTATATAAACATCCTAAACCTAATTGTATTCAGTATTCTGTTTTTCTCAAGATAAATAAACTGCTCTCCTTTGCCCGTAGACGTAGCCAACACTTCGTTGGTGAACCACGTAATTCTGTGTTCTTTCTTACATTCATTACAACAACCTTAAGCATAATTATTCATTAAGCAAATTCTTCCATCATAACCTCGTAATTTGCCGGACTACGTCTTACTCTCCGGTCTTCTTCATAGTTGAATTATGGGTGGGGGGCTTACCTTAATGAGAGCCAAATCACCAGCCTGTTTCTGATTCTGGCTTTGATCATCAACTGCTTCAGAAGCTGTTGAGACAAAATATGCTGCCGGTGATCTTGGCTCTACGCCGTACTTCTTGCAATAGGGTATCCAGTGCTTGGCAAACTCAGCGGCTTCCAGAAAAGCATAGTATGTAAATTCTGAGCCGCCATCGTCGGAGAGATACACGCTGAGCTTCTCCGGCGGATAATCATAAGCCATGACCGATAGAACAGTGTTCATCACCATAATCGGCGGCTCTATGATCGGATCCGCGGTGCACACGAATATGTCCACCCCCGGCAACTCATTCTCATATCTGTTGAGTAATTTCACGTGAATTATAACTACGTAAGTGCGAAGTTAAACAATGATCACGATCATCATTATGAAAGAACTATAGCTACTAAATTAGGCTAAAGGGATAGATAACAGAATAGCATGTTAAGTTGATGAACCATATATCCATATGGATCATCTATATATTCGTTGATAAACAAACCTTTCAGAGAGTCTGTCCTTGAAGGTATGCCGGTAGGTACGGCTCCACCGAAGGGCTTGAGTGACGAACCAGTAAAAACCGAACCACAACTCAGCGGCGAGCAACAACATCCAACCAAGTCTTCCATCTTCTCCAGCTTCTGGTAAATGAGTCACTCTATAAACCCAAATCAAACATACACCAACAGATACAGACACAGCAGAAAACCTATAGAGGACTTCTCCCTTTGCCTTCGTTGTCTCAAACAGAGGTAAATGTCTTTCCTCTCCCATTTTTAGCCTACTCGATCTGATTACTCAATCTTTCTTTCAATATTATTGGAAATGGTTGTGCAGGGGAAAGGACCCGGGGACCAGGCCAGGTCTTGATTCATTCATATATAGATACGTACCAATTCAGCAAACCCATCACTTTGTAACTAATGCATGCGCCCCACACACGTACCTTTGATGTAATTAATGTCACCTTTCACGTATATCTCAGCGGAAATTCTTGTATGCACCACCGTGTACCTACACGGCACGGTGCAATGTTAGCTATTTAAAATACTTTATACACGTAGCCCACTATGTATCTATATGAAATCATCTAATTTTGACCATTTAAAATTGTATGTGTAGGTACACGCCGTGTACTGAAGATACTCTAATATCTCTGATGTGAAATTGTGTGAATACAAACAAGTAGGAAAATATTGCTGATATACGTCCTTGACCTATTGTTGAAGAAGAGATCTAGATACTATATATAGGAGCATGATGAATCCGCCATTCCAAACGCCTGCAGGCTATTAGATTGAAAGAAATGGTGTCGTCTACATTTTCCCAAATTTTGACAACCTTTCTTGGGTCTCGGATATTTCTTTCGCATGCTAGAGGACGGCTATTGTTTGAAGTACGATAGATGTTTGGACTGTTTGGTAGAAGAGAATAACTTTTAGTAATTTTGATTTATATTCATGAACCTGTTTTTGTTTTTTTTCTCATAAAAGATATTGCTCACTAGGAGGTTTGTAAAATCCCGATTTTTTAAGTTGGTCAAATTATTAATTTTGTTTTTTAGAAAATAGAGAGTAGAGGTCGTCACGAATTCGTCGTATTTTCCTGTTAATTTTTCAGGTTCTCAAGCTATTTTTAATAATTTTCCAAAATTTTGTCGAAATCCTTTCACGTGATGATGTGGCAGCTTCCCATTGGTCAAAACTTTTACTTAATGATCAAGGTTAGCCGCCATATGCTTCAGCTCCTATCCCTTTTCCTAAGAGTCACCTTGACAAGTGTCAAGTTGTAGAAAAGTGGTGTGTGGTTTTGTATCTTGTTGACATGTGGCACTAGTCAACCAATAATTTGGTGTCACGTGTCACTTGAAGCCTATACATATCAGCTGTAGTAGCTCAATTCCTTTCTTGCCGTTCGTCTCTATGTCTCCAATTCTTCAATCTTATCTCTATTAATTAAACAAATTCGCCTTATGAAACTGCCAAACCTCTAATGACAGTAATACCATTTATTTATTAAATCACTTAAAAGAAACTACAGGATATGTATTGCGTGCATAATTTCTTTCAATTACACTGGAAGTGAGATCAATATCACTCAAGCAAGACATATATATTCACATTTTTTTTTGTCAAACATATATATTCACATGGAATTAAGAAGAAAAATAATGTTGTAGCCACTTTAACTGTCCGTTGCTTTAGTCAAAAGGAATTACAAATGTTTTTAGCTAAGATCAAGTGCAGTATCCGTAACATAAAGATCGTCTAGGTCTTCTTAATTTTCGGTTTCGGTAGCTGTTCCCAGTTGATAGGAAGCTAGTTGAGTTTTAGTATGCTTTTTCTTTATCGTTTCTCCTTGTAACATTTTTATTTTTTTTCAATAAATTTCGCTCCTTTAAGCATTATAAAAAAAGAAAAAAGTATAGTATCCGTCATTTAAAAGAATATAATAGGTAGAGAGAAGAGTCACAAAATTTTCAGTTTATGACTCTCGCAATTTCTAATTCAACGACCATGTTGGGTAAAACCGCGCGTCAATAATTCTCCGGACTCTGAGTCGGCCTCCAATTTGAATGGAACTGTAAATTAACTATAAATTTAAGACATTTTTATTACACGCAATATAGTTCATTAGTTACACAGATTATAGGGGCCAAATTTGTCATTGTTTACGTTCATTAAATAAATTTTAAACATAAACAAGCAAATCCAGCAAATGCCATCGATTTAAATGCTACAGAGCTCGGGAGCTTTCCCTTGTCCTTCCTTAGGTATAGGGCTTCTAACAACGGCTGGTTGATGACAATCAAAACCAAACACAGAAGAATCTGCAAGCACATTGTCTCATACACTTCTTGGATACCCTTTGTTCCAGTGATTGCTGCCTTCACAAACCAAGCAAAGCAGTACACATTGAACAATGCAATTGTTGCAAGCACGGTAAACATTGGAGACGAGCCTCCAAATTCCATCATCTCTTTCTCATATCTCTCGGACACGTCTTCATTGGTCACCTTGGCTGTTATTACAAACGCGGAATCAGTGTATCCGAGGTATTGCACAATGGTGTCGATGAAGGCAAATAGGTATGAGGTTATTCTCTGGTAAAGCCATATACGCTGGTCGTTCCACCAACCTAACATTGTGCCTCCACACCACTTATACTCCACAAAGCTCCCTATGTTCTTGGCAATTATAACATATGCAAATGGTATGATCCATCGGCTTGAAACCTAATTCCACAAGACAATAAGCCCCATGTAAATAGAAAGCGGAGATATATAATGAACGTTAAAATCGTTGAGGCATTCAATCTTAACAAAATAAAGATTCAATTTCTCGTGTGTTGCAAGTCTCACTATACAATACCTGAGGAAATAAGGATGTGCCTCTAAGGAGGTAAAGTGAAGGAAGAGTGGAGTAAATTAGTGTTGCCCAGCAATTAGCCGCCCATAAGTTGTAGCGAAGGTATCCAAATTGTTGGCCTAAACTAAGTTTTCCATGGCCATACCATACAGCACTGTACTTAGACAGCATAATCTGAAGGTGGCCTTCCGCCCATCTCTTATGCATCACAAGTGTCTGAAGCAATGTGGTTGGAGCTAATCCTAAGAAAGCTTTTCTTGATGGATTGCAAATCACTGATTTCCATCCTCGGCATTGGATCGATAACCCTGTTATCACATCTTCAACTGGACACCCATATTTCAGTCCCATCTGCAAATTATAAAGATTTTGTCTGATCTTAAAACCAGTATTGCTACACATTAAATTAATTTTAAAATGATACATACGTGAATAGGATTATAGGAACATAACATGGATCCACATAATATATGAATCATGTGCCTTTGATAGAGAGAATACCTCTTTTCCCCATTGTGTATTCTCTTCAAATGTACAACTCGCAAGACTTTTTGAACTTTGTTCTAATTCAGGAATGCTCATTTCTTCTCTTTTTGTATCCTCCCATTTCATCTCACTCTTATTTTCCTCGCTGAATTTCTTTCCACAAAGAGTTTCCCTTCTGTGAAAGCACCCACTTCCAAGATATAATGCGCCCCAATAATTATCCAGACCATGGGCTTCCACCTTCATGTAATTACCAAAACAATGACTGAAGACCAATAGCATGATATTTATGCATGAAACACATTTTATTATCAACATGTAATATCTCCACCTACGGATCATATACAACTGATCACCTGCTTGATTACTAGCAGTGAACCGTATAATTCGTTCTTAGTAAGGTTATCCAAGTTCGGCGGAAACTGTACGTAAGCAATCTCATGGCCTTGTTTTTCATCCATCAAGAAGCAGAGTGCATCCCTTATGGCCTTGGAGTCGTTTGAGTACATGTCACAGTCTACATTAAGAAGCAACTTCCCATTGCTGATGTTTGATGATACCCTAATCTGCAAATTTCGAAGGATCGCATATGTTATCTAAACCCTACAAGCACACAGACAAACACACACGTATAATGTAGATAAAGTATGTTTTTACCAGAGCATTCATAGCCCCAGCTTTGAAGTTATGGTGAATCTGGGGTCTCTTCTCCCGAGCCAAATACACCAAAGTTGGCAACACACACCCTTCAACATCTCTTGCATGTGGATCTCTCCCATCAATTACTATCTGGGAGAAAAGCTTCATCAATCAATTTAAACATCTAGCACTAATTAAACACCGATTGAGCTGAGTATATGATCAGTTAACATTAATAAATTGAAATATCAATATGTCATACTTGTAGAATGGTTTCATGGTCACGTTTTGATGAATATGATGAGTCCCACTGGAAAAAACCTTCATGTTTTGATCTTACTTCTTCTGAAATCCGGCCTAGCGTCACTGCATTATCTATTTTAGTCGCCATGTCCTCGTATAATTTCTACATCAATAATTTGATGACATGAGAGCTTCAGTAGTAACTAATCATTCTCAAAACAAAAACAAAAAAGAAGTAAGGTTGCGACGTTGCAAAATAAAATATTTTATTTGTTGTTGAAGGAAAAACACATTATGTGTCTTCGTCAAAGTAACTAACGATAGAAAATTATGATATTATTAATCAAAGGATGTAACGACTCAATCAGTCATTATTGTCATTATGTACGTTGTAATGACCATTATAATATTCACCCTATATAAAGGGGATTATCAATGAAATGAGTAGACCAATTCCCATTTTTACTAAAAAACCCTAGGTTTTGTCCCTGAAAAACAAAATCAAAACCCTAAATTCTCTTTTCTGCCAGCAACAGTTTGTCGGAAAAGAAGGCCTTCCCCCAGAAACTCTTTTTCCCGACAACTCCTTGGTCGGTAAAAGAAAATCCTAAACTCTGCCGACGACAACTTTGTCGGTAGAGAATGGAGATTCTTTGGGCACCCAGAAAACCACTCTGGGCACCCTCCTCCATTCCTTTCCAGCATCGTTCACTGGCCTCGCTTGACGCTCGTCGAACCTCCCCGAAGCCCAGCCCGATGCTTCGAAGCGACCTGGCTCCCTCTGCCAGCAGCGCCGCCCCCAAACCGGCTAACCCAGATCGACCCCTCTGCCAAATCTGATCCCAGCACCGCCCCTGCTCTGATTGGCTTGTCTCCTAGCAGCGCCGCAGCTCCGACGTCCCGGTGCAACTCCGACGTCGCCCAGATCGGCAGGGATCGATGTGCATCGACGAACTCGACGCCGTTTTCAGTTCGGGTCCGGATCCGGACCCTCGTTTCCGACCCGACCCGTCTGCGAGTGATGCAGACCCGGCTCCTTGGGCCTAACTCGACCCAGGAAAAAAAAAGAGGATTTTTATCCTTTTTTGGTAAAATTTAAAGGTAAAATTTGAAATTACTGCATATTGATTCATATTTACAGTCTGACCATTTACTGTTTTGCTCTTAATGGTAAATATGAAATTGTTTAATATTATATGGTAAATGTGAAAATATATATGATTAAAGTGACTAATCATATGAATATTGTTGTTTTTACATGTGACGTATTAATTACGATGCGATGATCAATATGGAATCGAAATCGAGCAATCGCTTCACACGCAGTTTATTTGGCAAACTGACAGTAAGATCTAATTAAAGTTGTTGCTTTCGTAAAATCTCATTTAAATTATTGTATGATATAATGCTCTTATTAAATCGCCTTAATATTGATTTAAATGTTAAATTTAGAGCATTATATATTCATTTTATTACTATTAAATAGTTATTTATTTAACATGTTATTTAGTTTGAGCATTGCCATGATAATGCAATTTCATGAGCATTGTAATATAAAGAAAAATGGACAAACATACTACTGTGATAAAACATTTTCACGAAACATACAAATCTTGGTCTTGAAAATCTAATTTTTATTTCTTGACATTTTTTTCAACATGGATATCTTCTTGATTACGTAAAAAAAAAGCAACAATAATGAAATTTCATTAACTTCACATGTAATGAAAATGGAGAAACCAAAATTTTATTGTGATAACGTAATTTCACAAAAGCTTCAAATTAACCATAATGTATCTTGGTATACTATAGTTGTCGTTGATGTCTATTTAGACTACGAAACTAATACATTTTCTACTTCCTCTATTTTACAAATGGTTTAACAATCACAGTTTGGCTTTAACACATTGCACTCTGAAGAATTTGAGTACCAAATTCTCCTATTGAGCCAACTAAGGCTTGAGCATGATATATTTATGTAAACTGCTTTATGTAAATAGCTGAGATATAATTAAAATACCTCAAATAACGATGTAAGGTCTGTGACATATAAATTTTCTAAAAATAATAATAATAATAATAATAATAATGCAAAGTAAAGCAATATCCCTAAAATAAAAGACAATAACCATGGACGTAAAGATTCATATAATTGTCCTAAAAAAAAGCAAGTGGAAACAATGCACCATTTGAAAGATGACCTAGGGGACATGTCATGTGCAGTGAAACACTCTGTCATTGTTGTAAATCAACGAACTATTAATACGCACATTGCAAACTAGCAAAGAATTAGCCGTGACTTACAGGAAGTATAAAGAATCATACAAGTACGAGGATTTAGAAAAGTATATTCAATATCCAACAATAACATTGAAAATGAATTTACAACTAATAACTTACCATATGGAAGAAGATGACGATGACACATCTCATCATTGCAACTATTAAAAGAGCAAAAATAATATAGCTCAATCCAAGATAGACTTTGATTAAGTACTCTACTTTTAATTTTCAAGATATCCTTGTAAAGGCTATCAGGCCCTTATACCTAATTAATTAGACTCTTTGTCTTAAAGTAACTATTTCTAAATTGGACAAGACTAAATGTAATCGTTGGCATTTACTCTCAATGAATTGAGATTATTCTAATTTTATGATATACATTGTTCAATTTTCTGCATCTAACTTTGCAAAGTATTGCATAAAGCAAAGCAACATAACATAATATAGGCACGACATAAAGAACTATGTGCAAGAAAACGCATCATATAATCCCTAGAATAATAGTACTGAAGGACAATGGTACCAATATATCACAAAATAACATAATAGTACTGAAGAACAGTAGTACTATATCAATAGATATAACAAAAGTAATAAGGATCGGTATATCTGTTCATTTGGCATTCATAATGCACCTGCCTTCTTGGGATTACCATACATTTTATTGCAATCACCATCGAGTTACTCTTAAGAACTTGAGTTACATTTCGATGTATATATATTGAGCATATGTCAAATTAACAACTCATGCGACAAGAGAAAATTGAATTTTTTTTCCACAATTTAAAGAAATTTATGCCACGATGTTCATGTGAAAATACACAAGTGAGAATTCATTTGAGCTCTTTTGCATTACCTCTAACGATTGCGGATGTAAACGAGTATTAGAGAAGTTCATATGTCAACTTAGTAGGCTATATGTAACCGCTAATTGAATCCAACGTCATAAGAAAATGATCTTTTGGAATTCTGATATAGATTGGTTTTGACGCAACTACTCGTGATCTGGTGATCCGTACATTAAAGAAAGGACAAAATATTGGTCACTCCTTATACTTTTAGAATCTCGACAATTTAGTCATCGTGCTTTCAATTTCAACTGATCACTCCTCATAGTCTCAATTTTCGAAAAATTAGTCCATTCTGTCCAAAATGGTTGTTAACTATTTTCTAATTTCCTCAAATACCATTAGGTGTTGTTTTATTATTTTTCTTTCCCTTTTTCTTTAAAACCATAATCGAAGAATACACAACCGACCATGGAAGGCTAAATAGCCCAATTAAGTTTGAGCCTTATTGACCCAAAAATAATAATAATAATAATAATAATTGAGTCTAGTGTAGTAGTGTTGTTTGTAAGCTTAATTATATAAAATGGTAATTATTTATATAGTTTTTTTTCGTCGGAGCTTAGAGGGTGCTTAATGCTAATGATGAGAATTATTTTAATCTCATTTTGGTGTAAATTGATATGATTGAGATCTGATAGAATTTTATTTCATCGTGATTATGGTAATGTTATTTAAGTTTGTTAGCAGTATGTTTCAAATCAATTTTCATTTTTTTTCTCCGATTGCAATCAGTTTGCAATTGTAAAATTATTGGATTGAAAATCGACAATCATAAACTCATATATTTTGGGTCTTCTTTGGGTTTTGGTTTTGAAGAATGAAAAATAAAAAGAAGAAAAATAATAAGATAACACATAAAGGCATTTGAGAAAATTGGAAAATGGTAAACAATCAATTTGGATGAAATGGACCAATTGGTAGAAAATTAAGACCACAAGGAGTGATCGGTTGAAATTAAAAGCACGAAGACTAAACTGTCAAGACACTAGAATTATAAGGAGTGACCAGTAATTTGTCCTTAAAAGAAATTACCATGGACACCCATATTTTGGATGAATAGAAGCAAACACCAGAAGAATTTGGTTCACACATGAAACCGAGGACGATTAAAGAACATTTTATCCTCAAATATTGTTTCGACACAATCCATGTAGGGTTGAAGACATGTGTTCAATCCCTACAT
Source organism: Potentilla sterilis (assembly GCA_963682095.1). Taxonomy (NCBI): domain Eukaryota; kingdom Viridiplantae; phylum Streptophyta; class Magnoliopsida; order Rosales; family Rosaceae; genus Potentilla; species Potentilla sterilis. The sequence goes on from OY821755.1 coordinate 60,944,886, forward strand.
TCCACCGCTCCCCTAAGGTGACATTATGATATATTTAATGCACAAGTATATGCACTAATACCATATAGTGCTTCTTACATCCGTTGTGATTTTATGGATAAAAGTACATCATTCAAAGCCTATTCGTTAAAGCAATAATGATTGAGACCATCATATGCAAATGATACATGTTTTCTCATTATGTTCTTATATTGAATCCAAAGAGGATTCAGTGGACTGATTCAACCAACTTGCGGACACCTTAGATATTTTATGGTGTTGGTTGTTCTGTCGACATGCTGGTCACGTGTCATGACACCATCCACTATTAAAACTTAAGCTGCTTATGCTAGAAAGTCAAAGCATCTAGGCCGGGTTAATTTCTGTAGGTGCGATGACTTTATAGCTTATTATATGGGATCCGTAATGGGCATCATAACCCCATATAAAAACTCAATTGGTCTCACGGAAAATGACTACAGTAATAGTCTTGATACTGGTAATGCACATTAATACTTCCGTTTAGCGTTATGCAATTTTGCATGCAGCGTTATTTATTCACCTATGCCCACATCATTGAACTAATTTACACCACAGCTAGTGACTGTGTGTGAGGATTTTAAAGGATTTCAAACAAACTTGTAATCCTTGAGCTTTTTTCTTTGGATTGACATTGATCTACAATCCTTGAGGTCGGTTAAATGTTTCTATGTGTCAAAATTGGGCTGCCACAGCGCACAATGATGGGTCACTTGTGATGAATAAATAATCATGATGGATACCAACCTCCAGTAATAGTCCGCTAAGTCGAAACCTTGACAGACGATCTCTTTACCGCTAGATAAGCGGAGTGCCACTTTGATGAGACAGTCTTCCCGTCGTTAGGGGGATATAAGAACAAGCATGTTCAAGTGGAACGACATGAATTATCGTGGTTTGTCCCCACTGTGTCTCATCTTGATCCCCAAAATCACACAAAGTAAAGTGCGTAGATATCTAATACATTAAAGTGACGAGATCACATAAACCTGCTGCAAACATGTCTGCAAGGATTGTGTCCTATCAAGAGGACATGGTGCCACCTAAGAGGAATTAGGCATTGCACCACCACTATGGACGGTGGCATAGTGACACCATAAAGTGGCTTAAATGGTGTCACAGGCCGTGGCTCTCCAAGGAAGAGGGGGAGGCCACCTTAGGTTCGATAAATACTCGCCTAAAGGAATAAAACAAGTTTGGCACAACCTGATCCATTGATCAGTGATACTCAAATCTGTCTCATGAGAATATTTATGGATTGTGGTTATCATTAGGGGACGCCTCAAATGTTAGAACCAATCCTTGAAAGTATAGAGATCTCTACAAACACATTACACTAGTGTACATGAGGACGTGGAACAATGAGTCTAATATCGAACTATACTTCGTTGAAAAATGTCAACGTAGTAAACTGGTCTAATGAAAAGAAGTGATCCAGTATAAACAAAGAGATAGGTCTTTGGGCAGGTAACGCCGACACCGCAAATATAAACCCTATCAAATATATCTTTGTTAGAATGCGTAATGAGAATAAGAGTATCTAGACTCACCTTATAGCGCAAGGTCTCTCAAAAACGCACTGGAATCGACTACGAGGAGATATTCTCTCATAATGAACTACGAGGAGATAATCTCTCGTAATGGATGTCATTGCACTCCACTACATTGTCAGTTTGATAGTTTCTGAAAAACTGAACATGCAACTTACGAAAGTGGTCACAACATATCTCTATGGGGATCTAAATTAAGAGATATACATGAAGATCCTAAACGGATCTCATTCACCCAAATCAAGTGGCTCTAGATCACATAAGTGCGTTTGTAAAAGAAATTAAAACGTTCACTAAAGTGACTACTTTATTGAGAAGGGATTGGTGAATTATGCCCTTGCGTGTTCATTATGGATATACATAGACTCTCAATGAACTAAGAGATACTTTATGTATTGTAAATCATAAGTTAAGAATGAAAATGATCTTGGGAATACACAGCCTTGAAATGAAACTTGATGGTGATCATCCATCAATCGGCTTAGGCACTCTAAAGAATAAAGTGAGATCTACATATACTCCCATGATTAGTCGAAGTCTTTACTCTAACGATAGATCCATTTTTCATCTAAAGGAAGATGACGAAGAAGTGTTGGGAAATGAAATTCCCTATACAAGTGTAATGGCGCATGATTGTACTTAAACACAATATGTAAGACTCGACCTCTCATTCAATGAAAATATATAAAACTATGTGTAACTCTGCGCCCACACAACACCAATGGTTCTTTCAAATACTCAAAGATATGAAAGATTTGAGTTTATTCAATCCCTACATAGAAGACGACGTGATGGAAAGAAAACTATCCACGTCATAGCTAACTATGCGTAAAGAAAAACGCATTAAAGGTGAAAATCTGTTATTGCAAATCAATTTCAAATCTCTTAACGGTTCGTCCATATCTATACTATTGATAGAGTTTTTGACTGTTTTACTACGAGAATGTCATGCTTAGCATAAACATGATGTTCATTATGAACTTATGTGTTCAGTTCATGGACAACCTTATCCTCGAGATCAAAGTAAATAAAGTTGGATCTGAGAATGATGTGGCAAGATTTAATTACTAAATCATTGCTCAAAGTCATATTTGAAAAATATGTGAAAATGCATAACTATATATGCTAAGGTTATTGAAACTCCCTTGATCAAATGAAAGAATCGGGGAGAATCTCATGATTAATGTAAAAATCAGGGGGGCGTGCAGACATCAGGGGGAGTCTAGCACATACATATTGTTTTCAAATGTAATAGGTGTGTTGTGCTCTTTTTCTCTTTTTCGACCAAAGTTTTATTTTTTCCCATTGAGTTTTTGTTACTTGGTAAAGTTTTTAATGAGGTAACACCTCATGCACAATTGTATCTTTGACTCAGCACAAGGGGGAGTGTTGAAGGAAAAACACATTATGTGTCTTCGTCAAAGTAACTGACGATAGGAAATTATGATATTATTAATCAAAGAATGTAACCACTCAATCAGTCATTATTGTCATTATGTACGTTGTAACTACCATTGTGATATTCACCCTATATAAAAGGGACTATCAATGAAATGAGTAGACCAATTCACATTTTTACTTTTATATTTATTTATTTATTGAATTAAAATTCAAGTGAGGAGAGAATCAGCCTTTCTCCATCATGGATCCATATTTCCAGATTTCCAGATCATTCTACTAGGAGAGCATTCTACTTGTCGTCTTTATATGCCATTTTATGTTTTATGACAAAAATATCTGACCTAGTGGAAATGTGTACGTCATGGGTGACCCAAGGTATTAATTATTGATTCTAGCTTAAGCATAATTATTCATTAAGCAAATTCTTCCATCATAACCTCGTATTTTGCCGGGCTACGTCTTACTTTCCGGTCTTCTTCAAAGTTGAATTATGGGTGTGTTTGGACCACAATTGAATTTATTTCAATTGGGCTTTCGCCCCAAGGCCCAGTAGGGGTTTTGATCAGATTCAAACCCATGGAAATCGGGTTTTCCCGCTTCAACCAAAGAGGTTGAGCTCGAGGGAGAACGTGGTTGCTTCCTAATCCGATTGGGGTTGTTCCGTAACAATCCATCAGTGAAAATATTTGTTAAGATTGAGAAGCAATGTAGCAATGATTTCACTACCTACGCTGGGCTATCAATCACTAACAACTATGAGCCACGCTGCACCATGCTTTAGGGAGGTTGTTAGAGGAACCGGCCATACTGCGCAATGATGAGTGATGAACAGTAACAGCAGCATAACAAGCAAGGTCAAGACGTGTTGCTCCGATCTTCGAAGCTTCAATACCAACTATACCTCTGATAATATCTTCGCTGATTTGATGGGAAGCAGGGTAGGGGAGGACATTCCTAATGAGTCTCAAGGATCCGCCAAACTGGAGTTGACAGCCCTAGGGGTCCTTGGGTCATATAAATATGAATCTGCCGGCAGCTGGAAAAAGGTTCTCAACCAAAAACAAACAACCACAAGTTCTAGCGCAACGCTAACTTGCCAAAGCCTCTCCGGAGCAACTCACGCAACCCGCCTCCGCCCCACGATCGATCTAATCTCGTGCTTGTGCCGAGCGCTTTGCTGGGTCTACTCACGCAACTCGCCTCCGCCCTACGACGGATTCAACCTCGTACTTGCGCCGAGCATTTGCTGAGCCTCACGCAACCCTCCTCCGCCCTCTTACGATCGATCTAATCTCGTACTTGCGCCGAGCATTTGCTGAGCCTCACGCAACCCTCCTCCGCCCTCCTACGATTGATCCGCTCTCGTACTTGTGCCGAGCGTTTGCTGAGTCTATCGAGTCAGTCCGCCACCCCCGGTGGCAATCGAGTCTGTCAGTCCGCTACCCCTGGTGGCAATCGAGTCGTCACTCCGGTGGCACACCCGTGGTCTTGGAACAGCTCTGCTTTGCTTCTCCGGATCAGAGTAAGATCCTCAATCCTCAAGGGGTTGGGAAGAAAATCCTGGTAGAGAGTTCTATTCAGGTCTTGTTCGAGCCCTGTACGCCGGCTTAGTCAGCGCCCGCGTAACAGTCGCTTGACCAGGAAGTCAGAGTCGAATTGGGAGCAGACGAAGCGACTCGCTCAGGGGGTCGCGCGCAATCGAGTGGCACCGCTCCAAGGGTGCTGGCACGCCTAAGCACAACACAGAGACACAGCAACCGACCACAAACCAAACAACCGTGCTGACATGTTCGCCGGGTGCTGAACCCGCCACGAACATTTTGGCACGCCCGGTGGGACAGGTGTCAAGGATTGCGGGATCCACAAGGGGTAATCCTTACGTAAGGGTGACCATGTCTTGTTTGAAGATTTCCCACAAAGGGCTGATCCAGCATGGAACAGCTGAGTGTAGGGGATTAACTGACGCTGAAGTTAAGGAAGTGTTTGGCGGGACTTTGGCCGACGCAAAAGCTATTGCTACTGCCCTTAAAGCCCTGCGAAGCAAAAAGGGTCTGAATCCGGTTTCCGAGCCGTCTATTTCGGAGATCGAGGAAGAGACCACTGAAATCACTGCCGCTTCCCAGGATGACGACCGCGCTATCGGTTTTGTTAACCGGGAAGCTACATCTGGTTTTTTGGAAAAGGGGTCCGCGGATGAATCCGCTGATCCAAGTGCGTCACCTGTGGTACAATTTACTGGGGAGTCTGCAACTCCCACGGAGGTGACGGATACTTTGAAGATGTTGATCGAAAAGTCTTGTCACACGGACGAGGCATTGAAAAGAGCCAATGAGGTGGTCATTGATCTAAGTGAATCCGTCAGGCGTATGCAGACGGAGCAACGGGGGTTCACTGCCAATTTCAAGTACCTCGCCGAACAGCAGGATCGGCTGGGGAGCAGCTTGACCACCTATGCCAGGAACTCCGAGGGCAGCTGGCAACAGCAGCAGGAGCAGCTGGCGGAAACCAATACCGCGCTCGCCAACCTGAGTGCCTTGATGAATCAGTTGCTGGAACGGGGTGACCACCCCGAGGGGTCCGGCCGTACAGTTACGGATCCAGCTCAGCTGAAGGACCAGCGCAAGCGCGACGCCGGTCGTGGTACTATTGGCGGATCTAACAACAGGCCCACTAATAGTCAAAGGGGAGGTCAGGTTCCTCCTACAGAGCCGGTTAGCAACGATCAGTCGGTACCTCCAGCGAACGCCGTGGCGCAGATAACCCTGGAGGACATTGGCAGGATCTTCGCTGACAAGCTCAGGGAGCTGCAGGGGTTGCCCGACGTCGACAAGACGTACGAGAATCCGTTGACTCCCGAGATCAATGCGGTGCCCTTCCCGGTCGGTTTCAAGCCAATCCGTTTTACGCCGTTTACTGGCCAGACATCCGAGGATGCTGAGACGCACATCATGCGTTTCACCAACGAATCAGGTCAATATGCTGAGAACCCGATCATGAAGTTGAAGCTCTTTCCTACATCCCTGGCAGGGGAAGCAGCTATCTGGTATAAGCGTTTAAGGCCTGGGTCAATTCCAGACTGGAAGACCATGGAGGTCATGTTCAGGACCATGTTTGGGGTCGTGGAAGCAAAAATCGGACTGAAGGACCTGGCAGAGACTGAACAGAGGCCTGACGAGTCCGCCACTGATTATCTGCGACGCTTCAAGCTGGAGCTAACTCGCTGTGAGATGGAAATCCCAGAGGAGCACGCCGTGCGGATGGCGATTGACGGCTTGATAGACGAGATCCGCCAGGGGTTCAGGCAGGTTCATGTAACCACGATGGCGGATCTGACTAATCGTCTGGGTCAGGAGCAGCACTATGTGGATCGGTCCAGGGAGAGAAACGAAAGAAGGAAGGGGATTCCGATGTCCTACTATCCGGGGACTCTGAAGCCCAAAACTCCAATTCCGACCGCGGCTCAGACCGTGGCAGCCGTTCAGGCGGATGCAATTCCTAGGCCAATCCTGACATGGGTTGATGAGGAGAAAGTAGGGGTCGAGGTCGCAGCCATCGAGAGGACTGATCAGAAGCCTTTGCAGTCCCAGGTAGCGAAGCCGGTCAGGGAGCCTATTAAGCTAGTTACTCCTCTTCCAACCAAATCAGCCTTTGATGCATACACTTATAACGCCCATAGAGCTCACGAGATTTTGCAAGAGTTGTTCAACCAGGGGCGTCTGCATCATGACGGATTTACCCCCAAGCCTGATTATATGGCGGGGAAGACATACTGCAGCTATCACAATATGAACAATCACAATACTAAGGATTGTGTGAAGCTGAAGGACCAGTTGCAGATATGGATCAATGACAACGTCCTGCAATTGGAGAATCCTAAGGAGCCTCAGTGGACAAAGGCTAAGGGTGCACCGCGGGTGAATGCTATCGAGATCAGTGTTGGTCCGAGTCTGCCGCAGCAGGGTAGGAAGCGGGTTTCCAGGTTTCAGGAGTATACTTACGACGCAAACAAGGCGGAGGAAATCTGGGAAACCATGGTGTACCATAAGGCGCCAGAAATTCGGGAGTTTTACCAAGGCCATCCTATCAGTGGGAACGGCGGGTTTACGTGTCTCTTCCATAGGTCCTTTGACCACTCTAGTTCTGAATGTGTAGGTCTGAAGGATCAGTTGCAGGAGTGGCTGAACGAGGGCAAGCTGGGGTTCGACGCCAGCGAACCTAGGCCCTGCCCAGAATTTTGGGTTGGGGCGATTGAGGAAGAGGACATGGTGATGGTCCCACGCTCCAAGCTCTGCCTCACGTGCAGACTAACGACAGGGCAGCCGATTACTTATGAGGAGTTTCAGGCAGCCTTGAGGGAAGCGGAGCAGAAGGCTGAAAGGAGAGCCCTCGAAAAGGCCAAGTTAGAGCGTCCGCCGCCCGAGAAGTCAAGCAGGGAGGGTTACAAGCGGATGAAGTACCATCACGGGTCCGAGGACAGTTGCGCCAGCAGGGCAAGGCCTAGGCATGTTCCAGGACCGTCCGAAATCAAGCCAGCCACGGCTGGGGGTTCGCAGAAGGCTGCGAATCCAGAGCCATCCGCGAGGGTCTATGTTCCGCCAGCATCTAGGAACGATCCGAAGGCGGACACATGGTATACCCAGCGGGCCGGCAAGGCTGTTGAGCTTGCAGCGGTGACTACCCGGAACGAGCGGAGACGCTTCGGCAAGGCAAAAAGAACCTTGGCGGATCTGGCATCGGGAAGGGTAACCGAGGAAGAGCTGTCAGTACCCGTGGAGCGGGTGGAGGAGATCCATAAGCGCTACAAGGTGAGAACCAAATCATACATGGACCCTAGGCGACAGCGAACCACGGACGTTCCACCGGCACCTCGAAAGAGTGTGCACGATAGGATAGCTGATCTGCCGAGATCCGCTGGGGCACCCCAGTCCAGGCCAAGGAGAAAGCTGGTTTTCCCTCCTGAGCCTTCGGAGGCGAGGAGGTCCCCTCCAAAGAAGCCACAACCGGAAGCTGCCGGGAAGCAGGGGGCTTTGGAGGCCCAGGAAGATGTGATGGTGATTGACACCAGCAAGGGTTCCACCGTTATGCGGTGGATACCAAAGGAAAACAGCGCGTCATTGGCGGCGAGCACGAGCAACGTGGGGGTTTCTGCGAGGGAGGTTGTTCCCAAGGAATCCAGATCAGTTCCGGTGGAAACGAGCGGGCCGTCCGCTACCACATCGCGGGCGAGGCCAAAAGGGCCTAAGGCGCCAACCAACTTCGTGGAGTACGCGGCTAAGAAGCTGCAGATGACGGTGCCAACTCGGACATCCTCGGTCGCCCCCAGTATACGAGCTGACTCCGACTTAGGAGACCTAGCCCTGGATAAGGAAGAGGATGTGGTCGGCTACGAAGATGAGCCTGAGGCGGTAGACGAGGGCGAGGTGCCAATGGACGAGGAGCAGATCGGGGATGAGGCCATGACGCATCATTGCAACATGGTCTTCATTCTGTCATCTGCTTATGCTCTGCCAGAGCCTTTGCCCACTGCTCACTTCATCACCGAAGAAGAGGCTTCTCATCCTGTTTACTCAGTACAGGAGCCTGAACAGGGGGCTCAAGCGGAAGCTGAGCCCGGGGTTTTTCGGTCCGGTCATCGGTATCCGGAGGGGGCCGGAGACCTTCTGAAACAATGCGTGATGTTTGCCAAGCCTACGTTTGACATGTCCCAGCATCTGAAGCCTCTATACGTGACAGCAGAGGTGCAGGGCATGAAGGTCCGCAAGATCTTGATAGATACAGGGGCTGCGGTAAACGTCGTCACCACTACTCTTGTGGAACAACTGAAGATCCCGAAGGACAAAGTCATCCAGACTGTCTCCAGGGTGAAGGGGTTTTCGGGGGAGGTAACTCCAACCGCTGGGGTGGCTGTGCTCCGAGTCAAGATAGGACCCTCTGATGCCCATCACGCATTTTACGTGGCCAACGCAAACGCTCCCTACCATATGATCCTAGGGAGGGATTGGATCCATAAAGCGCTGGCAGTGCCTTCATCTCTCCACCAAGAGATGATCATGTGGGATCCAGTCACAGAGTTGCCAGTGCTCATCAAGGCGGATGAGCGCCCGTATTCGATAGCGGCCATCCAGTTGGAAGCCAGCTATTACAACAGAGACATGAGACCCCTCCGGATTGGGGGAGTCGACCATAGGGGGCATCCACTCGGGGTGACCCAGAATGAGCTGTCTCAGTGGGGAATTGCCCAGGCTATGGCGGATTGTAGTCGGCCAATTTCCATTGAGCTCCGTCCCAATACTTCCAATGAGTGACGCCTTCTCGCAAGAGGAGTCGGAGGCCTTTGCTAGCTTTCTGCAGCGATTGGCGATTTATCGATTAGAGCGAATGGCTTGGGAGGAGGTGGCACTGGTGGAGTGTATTGAGGAAGAAGAGTTCGAAGTTTCAACAGGGGTGGAAGTAATTCAGCCTGCTCCAGCAGCGCTAGATGATACTCCGCCCAAGGTACGCGATCCTGTCGAAAAGATCAACCTGGGAACAACAACGGAACCCATGGAAGTGGGGATCAGCCAGTACCTTAGACCAAAGTTGAGGCAGCAGCTGATAGAGTTGCTGCATGATTATAAGGACTGCTTTGCCGAGAAGTATCAAGACATGCCGGGGTTATCAAGAGAGCTGGCTTGCCATCGCATCCCTATCAAGGAAGGGTGTAGGCCAGTTAAGCAAGAGCAGCGGCGGATGAACGCTGACACGGCAATGGCGGTCAAGAAAGAAGTTCAAAGCATGCTGGACGCTGGGATAATCAGACCAGCCCTTTATCCGGAATGGTTATCCAACGTCGTCCCTGTTCGGAAGAAGAATGGCAAAATCAGAATATGTGTGGACTACATGGATTTAAACGCTGCATCTCCTAAGGATGTTTATCCTATGCCCATAGCGGATATGCTGGTGGATGCAGTAGCGGGGCACGAGTTGCTCTCATTTATGGATGGGACGGCAGGGTATCACCAGATTCCAATAGACGAGCCAGACATTCCTAAAACCGCCTTCCGCTGCCCAGGGTTCACAGGAGCGTTTGAGTATCTCAGTATGCCATTCGGTTTAACCAATGCAGGGGCTACATACCAGCGTGCAATGAACGTAATTTTCAGCAGAATTTTGGGGGACATCCTTGAAGTCTACATTGATGATGTAGTAGTAAAATCCAAAAAGAGGGAAGATCACATTGATCATCTCCGAAGGGTGTTCACAATCATGCGAAAGCATCAGCTTAAAATGAATCCGGCCAAGTGTGTCTTTGGGGTTTGTGCTGGTGACTTTCTAGGGTTTGTGGTACATGAGAGAGGCATCGAGGTGTCGGGCGACAAAGTGCAAGCTGTGTTGGACGTGCCAGCACCGAGAAACAAGAGGGAGCTGCAGAGCTTGCTTGGAAAAATCAACTTCCTCAGAAGGTTTATATCCAACTCAGCAGGCAAGGTAGCACCTTTCTCGTCTCTACTCAAGCTCAAACCAGGAGAAATCTTTGAGTGGGGTCCTGAGCACCAGGCTGCCTTTGACAGGATCAAGGAGTATTTGGCTAGTCCGCCGGTCCTTCGGCCGCCGACACCGGGTATCCCTCTCAAACTGTATATTTCTGCCTCTGATATCTCTGTCGCAGGGCTGCTAGCCCAGGATGAAACCCTGGCCGATGGAAAGAAAGTTGAATATGCAGTAGCCTACGTCAGCAGGACGTTGTTGGATGCAGAGACCAGATATTCGCCAGTCGAGAGGCTGTGTCTAGCCCTGTACTGCGCGGGCATTAAGCTCCGCCATTACATGCTTTCATTCACAACAATAGTGGTGGCACAGACTGATTTGGTGAAATATATGCTAACGAGACCTATCCTAAGGGGTAGGATTGGCAAGTGGGTCTTAGCCCTGTCAGAGTTTTCCCTACAATATGCGCCACTCAAGGCCATGACGGGTCAGGCCATCGCGGATTTCCTATTGCACCATCCTATTGAGGGGGAATTCGCAGAACCGCCAGAGTTCGTTAACGTGATCCGATACCAGCCTTGGGTCCTATACTTCGATGGTAGCAGTACCAGTAAGTTGGCGGGCGCAGGGGTTTGTATCCAGACTCCAGCAGGTGTCAAGTATTTGTATTCTTTTCAGCTGGAGTGGACATGCACCAACAACCAGGCAGAGTACGAAGCCCTACTCATTGGTTTGGAGCTGTTACTCGACCTGGGGGCACAAGAAATTGAGGTACTTGGAGATTCCATGTTAGTTATTAATCAACTGTTGGGGATCTACAAGTGCGTTTCCTTCCATTTAGTACACTACTACGAGCGGGCTATTGAGCTGCTGGATCGATTTATTGATGTTTCCTTAGACTATGTTCCGAGGGAATTGAACTCAGCAGCCAACGAGCTGGCACAATTGGCCACTGGAATCAGCTTAGCCCAGGGAGTGAAGGAACGAATCCTTAGGGTGGAGCGCAGAACTCTACCATCCTTTGTTATCCGCCAGAGAGAGCGCGGAGGTTGGTCGGTCGCTACAGTTGAGCCTGTCGACACTGACTGGCGGATACCAATCATAGCGTATTTGCAGGATCCATCTGCACCATCCGAGAGGAGAACTCGACATCTCGCAACAAGTTATCTTCTCAGGGGAGACGAACTCTTCCGTAGGGGGGAGGATGGAGTCCTATTGAGGTGTATCTTTGGCGTCGAAGCCAAGCGGATCATGAGAGAGGTACACCTAGGGGTCTGTGGTTCACATCAGTCCGGACCCAAAATGAGATGGCTGATTCGTAGATATGGATATCATTGGCCATCCATTTTGAAAGATTGTCATAGTTTCGCTCAGGGTTGTCAGGAATGCCAGCGACACGGGCCAGTGCAGCGGGTTCCTAACATTCCTTTGCAGCCCTTCATCAAGCCTTGGCCTGCTAGGGGCTGGGCATTGGATTTCATAGGGGAGATCAATCCACACTCATCTGCGCAGCATAAGTTTCTTTTGCTGGGTACCGATTTCTTTACTAAGTGGGTTGAAGCTATACCAACCAGGAACTGCGATGCAGATACGGTCATCCGCTTTGTTTTCCAAAACATAATCTGCCGCTACGGCATTCCAGAGTGTATAGTAGCGGACAGGGGGGCAGCCTTCATGGCTGAGAAGACCCAAACTTGGCTAGCAGATTATGGTGTCCAGTTCCTCCATTCTTCTCCTTATTATGCTCAATCCAATGGCCAAGCGGAAGCTACTAACAAGGTGATCATATCCATTCTAAAGAAGATGCTAGTGGATAGCCCGAGATCATGGCATACTCAACTTGACAACACGCTTTGGGCCTATAGGACCTCTAAGCGGACGCCTACAGGTACTACCCCGTATTCGTTGATGTATGGCCATGAGGCTGTCCTGCCAATGGAGATCAATGTGGCTTCTTTACGGGTTCGCGAGCAACATCAACTCCTGGGTGAAGACTATGTCCAAGCCATGTTCCAGGAACATGAAGACCTCGACGAAAAACGACTTGAGGCCTTGGACACTATCATCCAGGAAAAGCAGCGGATCGCCAAGGCATATGACAAGCGGACCAAGGGTAAAACATATGGCGAGGGAGACTTGGTTTGGAAGGTAGCTTTGCCCCTAGACGAACCGGGTCGTGGTAAATGGAGTCCTCGCTGGGAGGGTCCATTTGTCATCGACCGAATCATGGGAAAGGGGGCATACCAGCTCCGAGACTTGGAAGGTGAAGTTCATAGAAATCCCATTAATGGGCGATATCTTAAGAAATACTTCCCAAGTGTTTGGGAATTCGAGGTCCCTCCGGCAGACGACGGGGCTGGACAGAATTCTTAGCCCTCCGGCAGTGCGCTCAGACGGCAGTAAGTTAAGACGGTACATCCGCCAGGGGTGTTCCCGCCGTGTTCGAAGTGTTCGTCTTTTTCATTGCGAAACCGTGGGGGTTTTGTTCTTCTTTTACCTTGTCTTATTTCAACATCCGCCAGGGGTGTTGATGTCCTTATACTTTTCATTAACAATCAAATTCATATCTTGGTAAGTGTTAAGTACGAAAATTGCAAATTGCTTTATTCTTACGCAGGCTTTGCGGCCAAGGGCATTACAAGGAAAAGAAAATACAACGAGAGCTACTAGCTAGCTCTGATACCATCCTACGTCTCTCTGAGCCTTGGGGGACTGGCGGATTCCTCGTGCTGCTGCTTGATCTTCTTGCCCAAATCCTCTTCTTCTTCGGAGCTCTGCTAATTCCAGGAGGGGAAAAGGAGCTGGAAAAAAGGGAAAGATGAGGATGCAGTGGCGGCGCTTGAGGAAAAACACACAGTTCCGCTGAGGGAACGTGTGGATGGGTTGCTAGGGGTGAAGGTCATCGAACGTGTTGATGACATTCATCCAAGCACCTAACCGGGTCACTAGCGTTAGTCGGGCCGGGTGTTGTTTAAGCACCAGGAAGCACGGCTTCAGGCCGCCTAACGCTAGGTGACCGGGGTTAGGATTTACTTAACGCTGGGTGACCGAGGTTACTGGGGCATTTAACCAGGATTGCGGTTTCTCTGGTGGAAAGGCTTGTGGCAGCCAGAGGGCTACGCCAATCGCTAACCACTCTACGATTGCCATATTTGTTCTAAGCAGGGTGATCTGGTGAGGTTTTTGCTGCAACCAGGGGGTTCCTTTTATACTACATATGCGAGAGGATCCAACGGTTGGGGGTCACGCAAGCTTTAATGCTTCGATCTACCCATCTTTATGCATCTATCCGTTTTCGGCGCCTGCTCGCCTGGGAATCGATGCGTGATCAATAGGGTTTGACTGGCGCCTTCTCGGTTCTCCCCACCGTTTCGGTAACTGTCAAATCCTGCATTTATACCAGTTTGCGTTTCCCAGGCATCTGCTTAGGGCTACCTGGCGTGGGGGCTTCGTGGGCCGGACAGGGGTTCGACGACGAACGGGCTTTCACCTTTTCGTCGAACCTAGCCCATCATGGGGAAACCACTTGGGAATCCTATCTAGTTTACTCGGCTTGGTTCTGGCTTTGCCCATCCGCGCAGCCCAGCAAACTAAGGGGGCAACATAAGGGCAATATCCGACTTATCTTTTTCGAAATTTTTGAAGTTTTTGAACCTTCTTTAGGGCCAAGCCTGGTCGTCCTTTGAATAGGGGTTTTTAGGAACATCCGTGTTGGGGTGTGCCCTAAAACCTTTGCCGTTGGTAAGAATTGTGCGATGCAAGCCTTGATTCTAAAATTTTTGTTTTATTTACAAAAGTAAAGGGGGCTTTGCGGCCACGGCGATTACAAAGGCAAGAAACTAGTAATACATATCCGCCAACTAGCTCTGATACCATCTTGGTATATGGGGATCCTCGCCACCTCCTTCGATCCGAACGCGGGCCGAACAGGGGTTGTAGAGTAAGATCCTGCGAGATCAGCGGATGAAGCGTAGAGATAGGGGTGGCAGAGACTGTCTTGATGCCGAAGCAGAGTGGCATATAGACGTCCGCTACCCATAATCTCTCGATCATGCAATGAGTTCAATAGCCCAGCGTTGTCCACGGTTATCCAATACCCTTCATGTGGAGGTGGACAACTGGCCTATTGAAGCTCATTGCGCCTCTCTCCGGAGAGGAAGGTACCCCGAACCGCATCCATGCTGGACTTCCGGCCGATGCGCTAGAGGGGTGCCAAATCGACAGCTACCAATCTATAATCACATCCGCCCGGAACATAGCATGGAGTGTTATGGTTCGAGATTTGTTTAACATGGGGTGTTATGATTTGGGGTGTTCAGCGGAACATCCGAACTAGATCGGGTGGCAAGGATCGAGGAGGCCATAACGGCTGGTAGCAGAACCTAAAGGAAGAAACGCTGAATAACATTCTAAGGCAGTTTTTTGGGGTTCTCGGGTCTAGCCAGGGGGTGTTGCTTTTATAGCCTTACTTAGAAGCAATCCAAGGGCTGAGATGAACTTGCGCATTTATTGGGCAGTTGGAGGTTGAAACAGTTTCCCGTTTTAAAATTCAAATGCAAATTCATGGAAAAAGTTCTGCAGTTTTCTGACTGCATGATAAGACTGATGCGCAGGGTTTGGTTTGCGAATCAAACCGAATAGGGCTTGGTAAATGGGCTCATATCATTAAACTTAGTAAATGAGATACATCAAGCCAGTTTTTACGGGCTAAGGCCGAAACTCATATAGATGCAGGCCCAACCGTTTGATGGTGGCCTTGGTCTTGCCTACCCCACGATCAAACTCAGCTGTTTCCCTCTTTGCTCGCATCCGCTCCTCTTGTAGCTTACTCCCCAGGGCTTTCTGTTGAGTTATTTCATTGGCGCGCTGGATTTGTTTCTGACGGAGGAGGGAAATTTGCTCTTCAAGTCTAGCTATCTCAGCCGCTTCGGGGTTGCTAGTAGCCAGGGCAACCAAATCTTTGTAGGCACGAGCAGCATCCGCGAAAGCGGTCTCAGCTCCCTCAAGCTTAGCATGCTGAGTAGACCGGACAGGCAAACGCTCGTGCAGGCTCCTTAGCTCCGCGGGCAGCCGGAGGAGAGAAGCGTTAGCTTCAGCTTGGACCTCGGGAGGCAGTTGCTGGAAGTGGCCTTTGAGGATCTCGAGGGCAGAGGAGAGCTCGTCCGCCACTTGAACATCGGCAGGGTCCCTCTCTCCTAAGCGTTCCAAGAATCCCCACGCCTTCTGTACCTCTTCAGGTTCCTCTTCTGGGCTTCGAGGAGAAAGGAAAGGGTCTTCGGCCAAGAGGGAAGCAGAGTCAACTTGCTCCGGAACCGCTGAACCCGATCCGCCAGGGGTCGCGGATGGCTGATTCAATGGAGACGCCGCGACCAGACCTTCGGGGGTTGGGGCCTGCGGCAGGGAAACTTGTGCAGTTACAAGTCCCACAGGTTCCGCGGAACCAGAGTCCGTTGCCTGCGGGGCGGAACCGAGGGTCTCCACATCATCATCACTATCATCCACCTGTTTATAAAAAGGGGTTAGGAATGGTTCTAACTAAGAAAAATCGCTCTTCAAGTGGATTTTACACCACATACCTCAACAGCCGCTGAAAAGGGGATTTCCTCTGGCTGACTCAGAGGAGAGCCCTGCTGCCCTGCTTTTCCTTGCTGAGCTGTATCAACGGGAGCAGCGGCAGGGGTTGGAGTTGGTTCAACCTGGGGGGCAGCATCCACTACCAGCGGGGTGGCATTCTCGGTTGCCACTATCTCTTCTTCTACCTGCTCATAATCGAGGAGGATTGGAAGTAATTCAGACCAAGGGAGGTACCAATTTAGAGCATAAGGGATATATACCTCCGTCAACGGGGTCTCTTCGGGCAGAGGAGATCCGGGCCACCTTGCTGGTGATGGCCGATCGGCTTCGATACAAGAGTCAGCAGGGGTTGAATCTTGTTCAACCTGGGGGGCAGCACCGGCCAGAGACTCCGCACCGGCTAGAGCCTCTTCCTCTGCCGGAGATAGGACATCTGCAGGGGAGGATGGCTCGTCAGCAGCTGGTTGGTCTGCGCCCCGAATCGGCTCCTCCTCTTCTTCTCCTTCTTCTACGTCCTCTGCGGCCCCGTGCTCTTCCTCCCGAGTCGAATCTGAGGTCAGCGGATGTGGAGTTGAAGAACTGCCAGGAGCGCCACATAGCATGAGCAGAGGCCTATCGGTTGGGGCCTCCGCCATGATAGCATCTGGGTTTTCCTCCGCCTCCGGTCCAGCTTCTGCAGCAGCACGGAGAGTCAAGACGGGTTGGATAGAACTCTGATTAACTGCGAGGGCTAGGCTGGAGGAAGTACCTGCAGCAAGACAGCGCAGAGGAACGGGTTGAGGAAGACTATCGCCGCAAAGCTCACGAATGCAGAAGTCCAGATAGTAATCGTCGGAACTAGAGGAACCTGGTTCTTCGGAAGGGTTAGAGGACTCACCAGAGGAGAGCTCTATTACCGCAGGAGCTCGGCTGGTGGCGGCGGCGGACGAGGAGCGCTTCCTCTGAAGTATCTGCAGGGAGGGATAGAGATGGGATATCTACGTTATGTAGGTATCTGTTTGAGCTCATAGTTAGAGACGCAAGAGGAAAATGGAGCTTTAAAGAGTACTTACGGGTATGTCCTCCTCCTCATCTGATTCCTCATCCGCCTCAACAATAGTTTTGCTCTTCTTGGGGGGCGGAAGAGCTTTGCATTCGGCCTTCCGTTTTCCTTTGTCCATTGGGGTTTGCTCAATAGCCTAGTTTATTAAACAATCGAGATTACGCGAGAATCATGGGCAAACCGAAACAGTAGTTTCAAATGGGGGCATATTACCTTTCTTAGGGGCGGGTCAACGTATAGGGGACCGCCGTGTAGCACCTCTTGGTCAGCTGGGGTAAGTTGCCCACCCCGAAGGTGAAAGAATCTTCGGAAGTAGAAAACGGGTGGTTGGCGGAAGAGCGGGCTTCGCATGCGCGACCACCAAACGCGATAGGGGCCAGTTGCGTCCGTGGAGGCCTGCAGGTTTGGGTAGCAATCTTCGTTGTGTATGATGAGAAGCTGCAGGCATGAATTGTCACTGGCACTGGAGGGTCTTTTGGACTTTCGGCTATTCCTCCAAGCTGAGAAAAGATTCAGACTTCTCAGCGGCGGATAGGGCAAAGTTTGAATAAGACCAAACTGCCGTGCAAAGAAGTGAGGCGCGTAGAGCTCATGGCTCGGATAGCCTTTCTCACTACAGAGGAGTGGCAGGTCCGCCATGGAGACGCAATGGATGAAAATCCCTCGGCCTTTAGCTGCCTGAAGACTGTTAGGGAGAAAGCCTCGGGCTAGTCCGCGGGGATACTTCACGTGGATCAGCTGCTGTGCCTCTGTAAAAAATTCCCGAGCGGATGTGTTGAAAAAGATGTCGAGGCAGATGGCATAGCTGAGTTCGGGATCAGCGGCACAGCCGGCATACTCTTGCCCCACAACTTGGTCAGGCCTAGGAGCTCTCTTCGTGGCCGGAGAAAGTTGGGGAAAGTACATCTGGCACCAGATATCCAAGATCCAGAGCGGACCAGATTGTGCACAATTCATGGGCACGGCGGATATCTGGTGCAGACAGCGGTAGAGGTGTGCTAGAACGCATTGGGCAAGACCAATCTCTTGGCCGGAATAGATCACCTCCGCCATACGGTGGTAGTGCTTGGTCATTTTGTTGGTGGTGGAGCAGAACACGAATTTGTTTAGCCAGAAGGCCAGAAAGGCTATCCCGCTGAGCCTGTCGTCACCCATCTGGGAGGTTTCCTTCCTCCACTTTTCAAACCCACTGGGCTCGAATCCCCAAACAAGGCTAGAGGGAGATGTCCTTTCGGGGTAGTAGCCCTCGTCGAAGGCTACAGAGCCGAGAGGGAACCCGAAGCCGGCGTAGAGGTCTAGCAGGGTCACGGAGGCGTGACCGAATTGGAACTCGAAGGCATTAACCGTGGGGTTCCAAAGGCTGATCAGCGGAACTAGGGCACACCTGTTGCCTCCTTTTGGGCTGAGGCTGAAGCAAAGCTGGATTGCATCAGCGACCCCGGCTTTCTTCCAAATTGCCCCGTCGAGAGGAAGCCGTTCTTCATACCAGGTGGTCATGTAGGGCCTAACCAGAGGCCAGGCGGAGTGGTTTACGGTGCATTGATGAGCGTCTTTTTGAAAATTTGGGCACTCCGCCGGTTCTTCAGAGCGGAAGAGCGCCGGCAGCGGGCGCGCCGGGCTGTCGAGCATCTGGTGGGCTCCGTTGTTATCATCAGGATGATAGGCCACCACGAAGGGACCTAGGGTAGCACATTCCTCATGGGGAAGGCTAAGATGGGTCCGGTTCTCCTCTGCTTCAGAACATTTGAGGAGGGGGAGAAGTTGAGTCTGGGCTTGTTCCGCCAGGGGATAGCGGATATCAAAGTTCTTTTTGGGAGCCATCAGTCTCAGATCTGGGTTTCTTCTGATTTCGGGCTAGGAAAGAGGAAAGCAAGGTAGTACGAAGGGGAAACCGAGGGGTCTCTGTTGGAATTTATAGGAATCCGAAAGGGGTTCTTGTTTCGTGAGGCGCTGGGTTTCGCAGCAACCAAGGGTTTTAGGTGAACAGTGTTACCGTTTCGAATTGGGGAATCGTGATTGGCGAGGAAACCGCGCAACAGTCCAGTTATTTATTTAATGGCGATTGAGGTTCAGTCTCTCTTCTATCTCGCTATACCTCAATATCGGAGACTGGGGGGCAATGTTTGGACCACAATTGAATTTATTTCAATTGGGCTTTCGCCCCAAGGCCCAGTAGGGGTTTTGATCAGATTCAAACCCATGGAAATCGGGTTTTCCCGCTTCAACCAAAGAGGTTGAGCTCGAGGGAGAACGTGGTTGCTTCCTAATCCGATTGGGGTTGTTCCGTAACAATCCATCAGTGAAAATATTTGTTAAGATTGAGAAGCAATGTAGCAATGATTTCACTACCTACGCTGGGCTATCAATCACTAACAACTATGAGCCACGCTGCACCATGCTTTAGGGAGGTTGTTAGAGGAACCGGCCATACTGCGCAATGATGAGTGATGAACAGTAACAGCAGCATAACAAGCAAGGTCAAGACGTGTTGCTCCGATCTTCGAAGCTTCAATACCAACTATACCTCTGATAATATCTTCGCTGATTTGATGGGAAGCAGGGTAGGGGAGGACATTCCTAATGAGTCTCAAGGATCCGCCAAACTGGAGTTGACAGCCCTAGGGGTCCTTGGGTCATATAAATATGAATCTGCCGGCAGCTGGAAAAAGGTTCTCAACCAAAAACAAACAACCACAAGTTCTAGCGCAACGCTAACTTGCCAAAGCCTCTCCGGAGCAACTCACGCAACCCGCCTCCGCCCCACGATCGATCTAATCTCGTGCTTGTGCCGAGCGCTTTGCTGGGTCTACTCACGCAACTCGCCTCCGCCTACGACGGATTCAACCTCGTACTTGCGCCGAGCATTTGCTGAGCCTCACGCAACCCTCCTCCGCCCTCTTACGATCGATCTAATCTCGTACTTGCGCCGAGCATTTGCTGAGCCTCACGCAACCCTCCTCCGCCCTCCTACGATTGATCCGCTCTCGTACTTGTGCCGAGCGTTTGCTGAGTCTATCGAGTCAGTCCGCCACCCCCGGTGGCAATCGAGTCTGTCAGTCCGCTACCCCTGGTGGCAATCGAGTCGTCACTCCGGTGGCACACCCGTGGTCTTGGAACAGCTCTGCTTTGCTTCTCCGGATCAGAGTAAGATCCTCAATCCTCAAGGGGTTGGGAAGAAAATCCTGGTAGAGAGTTCTATTCAGGTCTTGTTCGAGCCCTGTACGCCGGCTTAGTCAGCGCCCGCGTAACAGTCGCTTGACCAGGAAGTCAGAGTCGAATTGGGAGCAGACGAAGCGACTCGCTCAGGGGGTCGCGCGCAATCGAGTGGCACCGCTCCAAGGGTGCTGGCACGCCTAAGCACAACACAGAGACACAGCAACCGACCACAAACCAAACAACCGTGCTGACTGTTCGCCGGGTGCTGAACCCGCCACGAACAGGGTGGCTAAGGCTTACCTTAATGAGAGCCAAATCACCAGCCTGTTTCTGATTCTGGCTTTGATCATCAACTGCTTCAGAAGCTGTTGAGACAAAATATGCTGCCGGTGATCTTGGCTCTACGCCGTACTTCTTGCAATAGGGTATCCAGTGCTTGGCAAACTCAGCGGCTTCCAGAAAAGCATAGTATGTAAATTCTGAGCCGCCATCGTCGGAGAGATACACGCTGAGCTTCTCCGGCGGATAATCATAAGCCATGACCGATAGAACAGTGTTCATCACCATAATCGGCGGCTCTATGATCGGATCCGCGGTGCACACGAATATGTCCACCCCCGGCAACTCATTCTCATATCTGTTGAGTAATTTCAGGGGAATTATAACTACGTAAGTACGAAGTTAAACAATGATCGATCACGATCACCATTATGAAAGAACTAAAGTTACTAAATTAGGCTAAAGGGATGGATAACATTGCATGTTAAGTTGATGAACCATATATCGATATGGATCATCTATACATTCGTTGATAAACAAACCTTTCAGAGAGTCTGTCCTTGAAGGTATGCCGGTAGGTACGGCTCCACCGAAGGGCTTGAGTGACGAACCAGTAAAAACCGAACCACAACTCAGCGGCGAACAACAACATCCAACCAAGTCTTCCATCTTCTCCAGCTTCTGGTAAATGAGTCACTCTATAAACCCAAATCAAACATACACCAACAGATACAGACACAGCAGAAAACCTATAGAGGACTTCTCCCTTTGCCTTCGTTGTCTCAAACAGAGGTAAATGTCTTTCCTCTCCCATTTTTAGCCTACTCGATCTGATTACTCAATCTTTCTTTCAATATTATTGGAAATGGTTGTGCAGGGGAAAGGACCCGGGGACCAGGCCAGGTCTTGATTTCATTCATAGATACCAACCCGTCAAACCCATCACTTTGTAACTAATGCATGCGCCCCACACACGTACCTTTGATGTAATGTCACCTTTCACGTATATCTCTGATGTGAAATTGTGAATACAAACAAGTAGGAAAGTATTGCTGATATACGTCCTTGACCTATTGTTGAAGAAGAGAGATCTAGATACTCTAGGAGCATGATGAATCCGCCATTCCAAACACCTGCAGGCTATTAGATTGAAAGAAATGCTGTCGTATACATTTTCCCAAATTTTGACAACCTTTCTTGGGTCTCGGATATTTCTTTCGCATGCTAGAGGACTGCTATTGTTTGAAGTACGATAGATATTTGGACTGTTTGGTATAAGGGAATAACTTTTAGTAATGTTGATTTATATTCAAGAACCTGCTTTTGTTATTTTCTCGATCATTTTTATATTGCTCACCAGGAGGTTTGTAGTATCCCCATTTTTTAAGTTGGTCAAATTTTTAATTTTTGTTTTTATGGAAAATAGAAAATTGAGGTCGTCATGAGTTCGTCGTATTTTTTTGTTAATTTTTCAAATTCTCGAGCTATTTTTAACGATTTTCCAAAATGTTGTCGAAATCCTTCATGTGATGACGTGGCAGCCTCCTATTGGTCAAAATTTTTATTTAATGACCAAGGTTAGCCGCCATATGCTTCAGCTCCTATCCCTTTTCCTAAGAGTCACCTTGACAAGTGTCAAGTTGTAGAAATGTGGTGTGTGGCTTTGTATCTTGTTGACATGTGGCACTAGTCAACTAATAATTTGGTGACACGTGTCACTTTAAGCCTATATATAGTTGCAGTAGCTCCATTCATTTCTCGCCGTTCATTTCTATTAATTAAGCAAATTCTCTTTATAAAACTGTCAACCCTCTAATGTCTGTAATACCCTTTATTTATTAAATTACTTGAAACAAACTACAAGATATATAAAAGAATATAAGAGGAATAATGAAATAATAAAAATGAGAAAGATAAACACAAAACTCACAACTCTCCCATGATTTCAGCATAAATGGTTAGAAATTAAAATTGTTTTGCAGTTTTTCCTTCATCCGATATCTCACCAGAATTTTAGGTTTTCTCGTTCTTTCAAAATCTGTTGGTCAACCCTTTAATCAATTGGGGAGGACGAAGAAGAGATATCATCTGCAAAGAGGTACGCTAACCCTATCTATATCGATAGTCTTACATTGAAGGCTCCAAGTGCGGTGAATGTGCTCCTCTAAGTGACTATAATTATATTTTTTTTCCCTATCTATTTACATGTAAAATTTGTAATCTATAGCTACGCACTTTCACCTCTTCCCTCACAGTTGTGTTTAGTAATTTCTCCGTGTTTTGTAGGTGTCTAATGATCGAAGGCAACCATAAGAAAAACCACACGCGTGATGCGCGTGCAGAAAAGTTAGTATTTATTTATTTAGATTTAAGACGAGACTTCGGCAGATCATATCGTTTGATTCGTAGCTCCGATTTTGAATCCACAAGCGGCTACGAGTTCGTATCGATGCGATCTTTCTATCCATGGTGGTTGGAGTTAGATCCAATGGTGATTTCTAGAAGGCTTGTTCTAAGTTGCTAGATTTACGATCTGTGTGTCGATTCAGTTCGTCGAGATGAGTGGTTTATGTAATGTGTTTCAAAAATTCTTATATGCTTTTAAAATAGTCGAAAAGCATGGAACATGTTTTTGATCTATTATGAAATATCTCTCTATTTTCAAGTGAAACATGTCTGTTTGTGAAATATGCGGAGTTTATATATATTATGGTGTTGGATCTATTGTTTGACTAGTCATGAAACATGTGAACTTCTTAATTGGGTTATGCCGAAGTAAAGATGTGACACATGATTGTATAGGGCATGAAGGTCATTAGGTGCCCGTGGGAGATCACTAAATTGGATGATGTCATATGAGAAGGGATTGTGCGATGTGACCAATTGTTTGTGGTCGACGTGTACATACTATATACGTATTTTGTACTGTGTGTCACTACAACAATGGAAATCTTAGGCGACGAAAAAATTTCGTCACCTAAGAGAGATTTTCGTCGCCTGAGGACTTAGGTGACCAAAATTTCGTCACTTAAGTTCCGTCGTCTAAAGTTTGTGGCCTAAGTATGTAGACGACGAAAATTATAAATTGCGTCGCCTAGGAGAGTACTTAGACGACGAATGTCTAAGAAAGATTGGTGACGAAAAAAATTCTTAGAGGACGATGTTTTTCGTCGGCTATAGACATACTTAGACGACGAAATATAGTATTTTCGTCAACTAAATAAATCACTTAGGCGACGAAAAATATGTATTTCGTCGACTAAGTAAATAACTTTGGCGACGAAAAATATGATTTCGTCGACTAAGTGGTTTACTTAGTCGACGAAAGTACTATATTTCGTCGTCTAAGTAAGCTACTTAGGCGACCAAAATTTGAATTTTCGTCGACTTAGTAAGATTCTTAGGCGACAAATTAAAATATTTGGTCAACTAAGTAAGCCACTAAGTCGACGAATTCAAAACCTTTCGACGAAAATAAGTCGTTCGTCGCCTAAGTGATACACTTAGTCGACGAAAATAGTATATTCGTCGTCTATGTAGATCACTTAGGCGAGGAAACTGTTAGTTTCGTCGCCTAAGTAATAATTTATATTTAAAAAAAAATACTGAAATTGAGACAAAATATTAATTAATATATTAAAAAATTATTAATACAAATTAAATACTTAATATTAATAAATTTGTACATACAAATTAAAATATCTAATACTTAATATTAAACCGAACAACAATTAAAATATTCATTGGCCAATCGTGCCTCCTCCTCTACATGTGCGATACGCTCTCTAACCTCTCGGGCCTCCTCCTTGGCCAATCGTGCCTCCTCCTCTTCACGTGTGATACGCTCTCTAGCCTCTCGGGCCTCCTCCTCCGCTCGTCTGATACACTCCGCATTTGAAGACCGACAGCATGCAGTGGAATTTTTCCCTTTAGATGATTGGGAGCTGACACCGAAATAGTGAATAATCTGATCTTCTGAAACGTCGGGGTGGTCTAATTAGTAACCCTATATGGGCTGAACAAGACAATTTCAACATCTTTCAACAAATTATCCATATATAAAAGTAAACAATAGACTCCATTATAGTAAATTGGATATTAAGTGATTAAGATTACCTGCCGGGAGTGTATGAGGGGCTAGAGGGAGAATAAGATGGTGATGTGGGTGAATATGACGGTGACGTGGGGCTGCCTGAGGCTGCAACAAAAAATGAAAAGTTAAGCACAATAAAATTGACCGGTGTAACTAAACCCTCAGGAGGTTAAGGGGATCGAAATTGTGTTATATTACTATGGACACCCAAAATAACTTTAAACTATTTCTTTAATTTCAACAAAATTGAATCTGTAATAGGTGCAGCCAATTACTATGGCCACCCATTACACTACCTCCACTTTTCCAAACTAAACAAAAAGGAGGCTTAGCTTAACTCACCATTTCTTCTACAACCAAAACGATCCAAAGAACATCAATTAACTCCAAAGGCATAACAATTGAACACCCGTAAGAACTGTTTGGGCCACAATTAGAGTTTCCTTCAATTGGGCTTTACCCCGAGGCCCAGAGGGGTTTAGTTTAAACAAAATCCAATAGGTACACTTCCTAATTCTTTTGGCGAAATAATGCTTGGAGAGAGCGTTGAATTGTTACTTGATCAGATGGGGGTTATTTCGCAATAATCCGATTGCGCAGTACATGAATTACCTTAATGGATAATAATGCATAAATGCTGATTGAGTTAATTGGGGGTTGTTATAAATAGCAATCCATTTATAGAGATATCCTAGCCGAATTAGGAAATGATCTTCTTTGGAATCGGTTTAACTTATCTCGGGGTTAATTGAGTGTTAATCTGGACAAGATACGGTGTTGAATGAGTTCCCTAAGTTAAGGGGAATTCTGATCTCAATTTATTCTTAATTGATCTGATTAGGGGTGGTTTAAGGAAGGACAGTCCTAGTCAATCTCGGAATCCGCCAGGCTGGATCTTCAGGCATTAGGGTTTCGTGAATCATATAAATATAACTCTTTTGTGACTGAGAAGGGGTTCACAACCATCTACAAACAAACACAAGTTCTAGCGCACCGCTAACTTTCAAAGCCTCTCCAGAGCAACTCACACAATTTGCCTCCACCTGCGATCGATCATATCTCGCATTCGTGTCGAGCGGTTGCTGAGCCTATCGAATCAGTCCGCTACTCCGGTAGCAATCGAGTCGTTACCCCAGTAACAAAAACCCGTGATCTTGGTTTAGCTCTGCTTTGCTTCTCCGGATCAGAGTAAGATCCTCAATCCATAAGGGGTTGAGAAGAAAATCCTGTTAGCTAGTTCTATTCAGGTCTTGTTCGAGCCTTGTACGCCGGCTTAGTCAGCGCTCGCGTAACAGTTGCTTGATCAAGAAGTCAGAGTCTATTGGGAGCAGACGAGAAGACTTGCCAGGGGTCGTCCGTAGTCGAGTTGCACCACTCCAAAGGGTGCTGGCACGCCTAAGCACACAGAAGACACAAGAGGAATTTACATCCGCTACCCCCAAGTGCTGACTGTTCGCCGGGTGCTAAATCCGCCATGAACATTTTGGCACGCCCAGTGGGACCAGTGTCAAGATTGCGGGATCTACGAGGGGTGATCCTTACAAAAGAATAACCATGAATTGTTTGAAGAATTCCCATAAGGAGCTGCTCAGGCATGGAACAGCTGATTGTAGGGGATTAACTGACGCCGAAGCTAGGGAAGTGTTTGGCGGGGTCCTTGGGGATGAAGCAACTATTGCTGCAACCCTTAAGGCCGTGCGAGACAGAAGAAATCTGACCCCAGCGGCCGTTGCACCAGCTGTCGCGGCTGAGGGGGAGATATTGGAGGTTACGGCTGCTTCCCAGGTTGACAATAATTCTCTTGGCCTTACAAACCGGGCAGCCTCATCTGGCTTTCTAGAAGAGGGGTTCGCGGACGAGTCCGCGGATCCGCTTGCGTCACCTGTCGCACCATTTACTGGGGAGATTGCGTCTCCCACTGAGGTGATGGACACGCTGAGGATGTTGATCGACAAGTCTTGTCGTACGGATGAAATTCTGAAGAAGGCCAACAAAGTGGTCATTGATCTATGTGAATCCGTTAAGTGAATGGAGACTGAGCAAATGGGGTTCACCTCCAATTTCAACTATCTCGCCGGACAGCAGAGGCTGCTGGCGGATAGCATGGCTGGCCATGTCAGGAACTCCGACAATTGTTGGCGACAGCAACAGGAGCAGTTGGTGGCTACAAATGCCACGCTCGAGAACATGACCACCATGATGGGGCATCTTTATGATCGGTTCAACCAGTTCGAGGGGGTTAACCGTACGAATCCGCCAAGAGACAGGCGGGGACGGACACCTGGTCGCGGCGGGGCCGGCGGAGTAGGTGTTAACGGCGGAACTGGAGCTAATATCGGGGATGCCAACAACCATGCAGGTGGCAATGTCCCTCTCAATGGACTGGGTGGTAACGATCCGCCAGAACCACCAGCGGAGGTCGGAGCCCAGCTGACCGCGGAGGATATTGGCAGGGTTTTTGTTGAGAAGTTTAGGGAGCTGCAGGGGTTACCCGACGTCGACAAGACGTACGAGAATCCATTGACTCGAGAGGTCAATGCAGTACCTTTTCCTGTTGGGTTTAAGCCAATCCGCTTCACTCCATTTACTGGCCAGACGTCGGAAGATGCTGAAACACACATTATGCGTTTCACTAATGAATCTGGTCAATATGCTGAGGATCCGATCATGAAGTTGAAGCTCTTTCCCACATCTCTGGCGGGGGAGGCAGCTATTTGGTACAATCGGTTGAGGCCTGGAACAATACCAAACTGGAAGACTATGGAGGTTCTTTTCAGGACTATGTTTGTTGTTGTTGAGGCAAATATTGGGGTTAAGGACCTAGCTGAGACAGAGCAGAGGCCTGGCGAATCCGCCACTGATTATTTAAGAAGGTTTAAGTTGGAATTAACTCGTTGCGAGATGGATATTCCAGAAGAACATGCAGTGAGGATGGCGATTGATGGTTTGGTGGATGAGATCCGCCATGGATTCAGGCAGGTTCATGTGACCACTATGACTTATCTGACCAATAAGCTGGGTCAGGAACAGCATTATGTTGATCGGTCGAAGGAAAGGAATGAAAGGAGGAAGGCGACTCCTTTGTCCTATTATCCTGGGACTTTGAAGCCCAAGACTCCACTTCCTGCTGCTTCTAAGACAGTGGCGACTATCCAGGCGGATGCAGTGCCTAGACCAATCCTGACATGGGTTGATGATGAGGACTTGGAACAGGAAGTAGCGGTTATAGAGAGGACTGATCAGAGAGACCATTACAGTCCAAAACCGCGAGGTTGGTCAGGGAGACTGTCAAAATAGTGACCCCGCTACCAACCAAATCAGCTTTTGATTCATATACTTACAACGCTCACAAGGCTCCAGAGATTCTTCAGGAACTGTTCAACCAGGGGTGTCTGCAGCATGAGGGTGGATTTATTCCCAAGTCTGATCACATGACTGGAAAGACGTACTGCAGCTTTCACAATATGAATAACCACAATACCAAGGATTGTGTTAAGTTGAAAGATCAGCTGCAGACATGGATTAATGACGGAACCTTGAAGCTGGAGACACCCAAGGAACCTCAATGGGCAGCTGCTAAGACTGGTCCGCGGGTGAATGCAATTGAAATGAGTGCTGGTCTGAGTCCAGCAAAGCAGCTCAGGGAGCAGGTTTCTCAGTTTCAGGAATATACGTATGACGCAAGCAAAGCTGAAGAAATTTGGGAAGCTATGGTGCACCAAGGGGCACCGGAGGTTAAGGAGTTTTACCGACGTCATCCTAATAGCAGGGATGGCGGACACACATGCATTTTCCATCGATCATCTGATCATTGTACTTCTCAATGTGTAGGTATGAAGGATCAGCTGCAGGAATGGTTGAATGATGAGAAGTTAAAGTTTGCAGAGAACAAGGCTAGTTAAAGTTTGGAGCTATTGAAGAGGAGGGCATGGTGTTAGTTTCTCGATCTAAGCTTGGTCTAATTTGCAGGTTGAATACATGGCAGCCTATTACCTTTGATGAATTTCAGGTGGCTGTAAAGGAGGCAGAGGAAAAGGCTGAGAAGAAGGTCTTAGAAAAGGCTAAGTTAGAACATCCACCTCCTGAAAGGTCAGGAGGGGAGAATCACAAACGAGTGAAGTATCACCACGGGTCTGAGGATAGTTATGCCAGTAGGACAAGACCCAAGCAGGACCCAGGACCTTCTGGAGTGAAGTCAGCTACGGCTGGGGTTCGCACAAAGGTGCGAATCCAGAGCCGTCTGTGAAAGTTTACATTCCGCCAGCTTCTAGGAATGATCCGAAGGCGGACAGATGGTATAAACAGCGGGGTGGTAGGGCTGTTGAGTTTGCTGCAGTGACCACCAGGAATGAAAGGAAGCGTTTTGGCAAGGCAAAACAGACTTTGGCAGATCTGGCTGCAGGAAAGGTTACTGAGGAGGAGCTGTCAGTGCCAATAGAGCATGTGGAGCAGGTTCACAGGCGATACAGAGTCAGGACTAAGTCCTATGTGGATTCCAGGCGAAAGCGCTCCGTGGAAGCTCCACCAGCTCCTCGGAGGAGCGTTCATGACAGGCTGGTAGATCCGCCAAGGGCTACTGGAGCACCTCAGTCAAGACTAAGGAGGAAACTGGCATTCTCTCCTGAGAAATCAAAAGCAGGACAATCTTCCCCACGGAGGGCACATCTAGAGGTTGCTGGGAAGCAAGGGGTGCCAGAATCTCAGGGTGACATGATGGTGATCGACACCAAGAAGGATTCCACTGTCATGAGGTGGGTGCCTAAGGAAGGCAGCGCATCATTGGCCGCAAGCACGAGTATCGTGGGGGTTCCTGTGGGGGATGTTGCTTCCAAGGAATCCAGTTTAGCATTGGCAGAGCCAAGCAGGCCACTCACTATCCTGTCTCATACCAAGCCAAAGGTGCCTACCAACTTGGTTGAGTATGCAGCTAAGAAGCTGCAGATGCATGTGCCAACAAGACCATCATCGGTAGCCTCTAGCCTGAAGGCCGATTCTGAAGTAGGAGATGCAAACCTCGACAAGGAGGATGAAATGGTTGACTATGAGGATGAACCAGAGTTGGCGGACGAGGAAGAAGAGCCAATGGACGAAGAGCTTGTTGAGGATGAAGCAATAGTCCATCACTGTAACATGATGTCTTTGGGTATTGGGGACTTGGATTGTAATATGGCTTTTATACTCTCGTCAGCCTATGCTCTGCCAGAGCCTATGCCCACTGCACATTTCATCGATGATGAAGAGCCAGTCAAACCAGTATATTTGGTGCAGGAGCCTGAGGATGAGAATGAGGCAGCGGCAGAGCCTGGGGTTTTCCAATCCAACCACAAGTATCCTGAGGGGGTTGGAGATCTGTTGAAGCAATGTGTGATGTTCGCTAAGCCAAAGTTTAACATGTCCCAGCATATAAAACATTTATATGTCACAGTAGAGGTGGAAGGGATCAAGGTCCACAAGGTTTTAATAGACACTGGAGCTGCCGTGAGTATTATCACCACAACCACCATGGAACAGCTCAAAATTCTAAAGGAGAAGATCATTAGTACTGTCTCCAAGGTTAAGGGGTTTTCAGGGAATGTTACTCCTACTTCTGGGGTGGTCATGCTCAAGGTGAAGCTAGGACCTTCGGACGCTTACCAAGGGCTTTTTGTTGCTGAGGCTGACGCTCCCTATCACATGATTTTAGGGAGGGATTGGATCCACAAAGCACTAGCAGTTCCCTCATCTCTTCATCAGGAGTTGATTATGTGGGATCCGGTCGCAGATTTACCTGTGCTCATCAAGACGGATGAGCGTCCTTATTCGATAGCGGCCTGCCAATTGGAGGCCAGCTACTATACAAGAAACATGAGACCTCTCAGAGTAGAGGGTATTGATCATAAGGGGCATCCAATTGGGGTGACCCGGAACGAATTGACTCAATGGGGAATTGCCCAGGCTATGGCGGATTACAGCCGGCCAATTTCCATTGAGCTTCTTCCCAACGTATCCAATGAGTGACTTCCTCTCACGAGAGGAGTCGGAGGCCTTGGCTTTATTACTACAACAATTGTCTATCTATAGATTAGAGCAGATGGCCTGGGAAGGGGTTGCACTGGTTGAGTGCATTGAGGAAGAAGACATTGACGCTTTTGCGGGGGTGTAAGTAATTCAGCCTGCTCCAGCAGCCTTGGATGACACTCCACCTAAGGTACGTGATCCTGTAGAGAAAGTTAACTTGGAGACAGAAACAGAGCCCATGGAAGTAGGGATTAGTCAGTACCTTGAACCAGATTTGAGACAGCGACTGATAGGGTTGCTGCAGGAATTTAAGGATTGCTTTGCAGAAAAATATCAAGATATGCCGGGTTTGTCAAAGGAGCTGGCTTGCCATCGCCTTCCCATCAAGGAGGGATGCAGGCCAGTTAAGCAAGAGCAACGGCGGATGAATGCTGAAACTGCAAATGCGGTAAAAAAAGAGGTTCAGAGCATGGTTGAGGCTGGGATAATCAGACCAACTCTTTATCCGGAATGGTTATCCAACATTGTTCCTGTTAGGAAGAAGAATGGCAAGATTAGAGTCTGTGTGGATTACAGAGATTTGAATGCTGCATCACCTAAGGATGTCTATCCTATGCCTATAGCGGATATGCTAGTGGATGCAGTAGCGGGGCATGAGATGTTGTCTTTTATGGATGGTACAGCGGGCTATCATCAGATTCCTATATATGAGCCAGACATTCCTAAAATAGCTTTCCGCTGCCCAGGGTTCACAGGAGCATTTGAATATCTTAGTATGCCATTTGGCTTAACCAATGCAGGAGCTACATACCAACGTGCGATGAACGTTATTTTCAGTAAGATATTGGGGGACATCTTGGAAGTTTACATTGACGATGTGGTGGTAAAATCAAAGACAAGGGAAGACCACATTGATCATCTCCGAGAGGTGTTCACCATCATGAGAAAGCATCAGCTTAGAATGAATCCAGCCAAGTGCGTTTTTAGGGTTTGTGCTGGTGACTTTCTGGGGTTTGTGGAACACGAGAGAGGGATTGAGTTGGCTGGTGACAAGGTGCAGGCTGTGCTAGATGCACCAGCGCCAAGGAAAAAGAAAGAGTTACAAAGCTTGTTGGGTAAAATCAATTTCCTCAGAAGGTTTATATCTAACTCAGCAGGCAAGGTTGCACCCTTCTCTCCTCTGCTCAAACTCAAACCAGGAGAAGAATTTAAATGGGGTCCTGAGCACCAGGCTGCTTTTGACAGGATCAAAGAATACTTGGCTAGTCCGCCAGTCCTCCGGCCGCCCACGCCTGGTATTCCCCTCAAATTATATATTTCTGCTTCTGACATTTCCATTGCAGGACTGCTGGCTCAAGATGAGACTTTGGCGGACGAAAAGAAGATTGAATATGCAGTTTCTTACATTAGCAGGACACTGTTGGATGCAGAGACCAGGTATTCACCAATTGAACGGCTGTGTTTAGCTCTATATTTTGCTGGTGTCAAGCTCCGCCAATATATGCTTTCCTTCACAACAATAGTGGTGGCACAGACGGATTTGGTGAACTATATGCTAACGAGACCTATCCTAAGGGGTAGGATTGGCAAGTGGGTGTTAGCCCTTTCAGAGTTTTCCTTGCAATATGCGCCATTAAGGGCTATGACTGGTCAAGCGATAGCAGATTTTCTTTTACACCATCCTATTGAGGAGGAATTCTCAGAACCGCCAAGGTTTGCTAGCATGATCCGATACCAGCCTTGGATTTTACACTTTGATGGTAGCAGTACCAGTAAGCTGGCGCGTGCAGGGATTTGTATCCAAAATCCAGCGGGTACCAGGTATCTTTACTCTTTTCAGCTGGAATGGACGTGCACCAATAACCAAGCAGAATATGAGGCACTGCTCATTGGGCTGGAATTACTGTTAGACCTGGGAGCTCAAGAGGTTGAAGTTTTTGGAGACTCTTTGCTAATCATTAACCAGCTTACAGGGGTTTACAAGTGTGTTTCTTATCATTTGCTGCACTATTGCGAGCGGGCTGTTGAGCTGCTGGACCGGTTCATTGATGTTTCCTTAGATTACATTCCCAGGGAGATGAATTTTGCAGCTAATGAATTGGCACAGTTGGCCACAGGAATCAGCTTAGCTCATGGAGTAAAGGAAAGAATCCTTAAGGTAGAGCGCAGGACTTTACCATCTTTTGCCATCCGCCGGGAGGACAGCGGAGAGTGGTTGGTTGCTGCAGTCGAACCTAGTGACATTGACTGGCGGATACCAATCATTGCATATTTGAAGGACCCATCTGCACCGTCTGAAAGAAGAATCAGATACCTTGCTACCAATTACCTTCTCAGGGGTGAGGAACTGCTCCGGAGAGGGGAAGATGAAGTCTTATTAAGGTGTGTCTTTGGCACAGAGGCCAAGCGGATCATGAGAGAGGTACACTTAGGGGTCTGTGGTTCTCATCAATCCGGACCTAAAATGAGGTGGCTTATTAGAAGATATGGATACTACTGGCCATCTATTTTGAAAGATTGTCATAGCTTTGCTCAGG
This sequence comes from Potentilla sterilis, assembly GCA_963682095.1. Classification (NCBI taxonomy): domain Eukaryota; kingdom Viridiplantae; phylum Streptophyta; class Magnoliopsida; order Rosales; family Rosaceae; genus Potentilla; species Potentilla sterilis. The sequence continues at coordinate 60,978,000 of OY821755.1, forward strand.
GTTGTCAGGAATATCAAAAGCATGGACCAGTTCAGCGGATTCCAAACATCCCTTTACAGCCTATTATCAAACCTTGGCCTGGCAGGGGTTGGGCATTGGATTTTGTAGGAGAGATTAACCCCCATTCATCTTTACAGCACAAGTTTATTTTGTTGGGTACTGATTTCTTTACCAAGTGGGTCGAGGCTATCCCGACAAGGAACTGTGATGCAGACACCGTCATCCGCTTTGTGTTCCAAAACATTATTTGCAGATATGGTATCCCAGAATGCATAGTACGTAGCAGACAGGGGGGCAGCCTTCATGGCTGAAAAGACCAAAACCTGGCTAGCGGATTATGATATTCAGTTCATGTATTCTTCCCCTTATTATGCTCAATCCAATGGTCAGACAAAAGCTACTAACAAGGTGGTTATATCTATCATGAAGAAGATGCTCACGGATAACCCAAGGTCATGGCACACTCAACTTGATAACACATTATGGGCCTATAGGACTTCCAAAAGGACTCCTACTGGTACTACTCCTTATTCGTTGATGTATGGCCATGATGCCGTTTTACCACTGGAAATCAACATTGCTTCTTTACGAGTCCGTGAGCAACACCAGCTGCTTGGTGAGGATTATGTGCAGGCCATGTTCCAGGAACATGAGGACCTTGACGAGAAGCGACTGGCGGCCTTGGATAATATCATCATGGAGAAACAGAAGATTGCTAAGGCATATGATAAAAGGACCAGGGGTAAATCCTATGGCGAAGGTGACTTGGTCTGGAAGGTGGCTTTACCGCTTGATGAGCCAGGTCGGGGCAAATGGGTTGCTCGTTGGGAGGGTCCATTTGTCATTGATCGTATTATTGGCAAGGGAGCTTACCAGCTCAGGGACTTGGAAGGAGAAGTTCACAGGAACCCAATCAATGGTCGTTACCTCAAGAAATACTTTCTAAGTGTTTGGGAGTATGAGACCTCCCCGGCGGATGACAACACTGGTCAGAGTTCTCCTTAGTCCAACGTGCTCGAGGGGCATCAAGTCAGAGCGTTGCATCCGCCAGGGGTGTTTCCGCCATATTTTGGATGCTGCTAGATTTCAATGCAAAACTGTTAGAGGGTTTTGTGTTTTCCCTGTTTTATTTAGACATCCGCTTGGGGTGTTTATATTTTTGTACTTTTTGATTATCAATATATTTATCATCTTTGCTGAAGATTGGCTACAAGTGTTATTGAGATTGAAACTTGCTACATTCATATGAAGCTTTGCGGCCAAAAGCATTACAGGGAATAGAAAACACAAAGAGCTACTAGCTAACTCTGAAACCATGTCTACGTGATCGGAGTCCCCACTTCTGGCGGATATCTCTAGCCCATTCCAGATCCGCTAAAAGAGGCTAAAAGGCGGGACTCCAACACACTATTGTAACCATCTCGCCGGCTGACGGACCCGTACCAGGGGACTTGTAATATTGCCTCCCCGCTGTGGAGAACAGAGTGCGGAAGATGTAGGGCCAAATGGCAATGGGGTAACACCCAACCGCTTGTTGGAGGCAGTGGCGACTGACGCACTGCCATCATCGTTGCCATATGCCCTTCCGTAGCTGCCGAATTAGGGTTCGGGATTCTCATATGCCGCTGGGAAAGGTACCTAACCAGGACACTAGCATTACTTACCACGGGGAACAGCCAAGCGTGGCTAGCTATTAGTTGACCACCTCAAAGTGCCTACCCACGGCGCGTAACGCTAGGTGACCGGAGTTAGGATTTGCTTAACGCTGGGTGACCAAAGTTATAAGGTGTTTAGCGGACCATCGGTCTATCTGGTGGAAAGGCTTGTGGTAGCCATAGGGGCTGGACATAGTACGCAGGTGACAATATAGCGGCCATGTTACTTCAAGATAGAGGGCCGACTGTATTTTCTCTTCAACAAGGGGTTGTTTTTATACTGCATTCCGGGGGCATCTAGCGGTTGGGGATCTGCCGTGACTTTATTGCTGTGATTCGACCATATTTATGGGGTTAGTTGGGGGGTAAATCTGGGGTTGCCATATTTATGGCAGTCTGACTATTTCAAACTCCGGTTGGGCCGCCAGCCATTGGGCTAGTTGGGGCAGGTTATCTCTTTCTAGCAGGCCGAATTTTCCTCACGGGGAGGGGGCTTCTACCCATCCGTTTGATCCCGGCCAACCATTTCTTTTTGGCTACTTAGTTTCCTTGGCTTAGCTTTATCTTACACTCATCCGCGCAGCCAAGTGAACTAGGGGGGCAACATAAGGGCAACATCCGCTTATATTTCGGAGGACAAAATTTTTGAGAATTTTTTGACACTTTGTATTGTTAAGCCCTTTCACTCCCTGAGTCTTGGTTTGCAGGGGCATCCGCTTGGGGTGCGCCCTGATTCTCGCTTTTGTTAATAGGACGTTCAATGTAGGCCTTTATTCTTAGATGATATTTTATTTGCAAAATAATGGGCTTTGCGGCTGTGGCTATTACAAAGGCAGAGGCTAAATAAACATAAGGAAACAGATCCGCCAACTATCTCTGATACCATTCCGATGCGTAGGGACATCCGCCAGTCCTTCAATCTGGAATCCCTCCGAGCAGACAGAAGATGGTAATAGAGATTTGCTTCCTTGGATCTCTTGGACTGTCAAACTTACTCCAAGATCTCAATAGACGAGCGCCATCTATTTTCGCCGAAGAGTGGCCAATCTCAGGTCCGAAAGACGATCACTGAGACAGAATTCCCTTCATAACGAAGAAGACAACGAGTCTATTGAGGCATAACCACCCCCACTCTGGCGGGGCCTCAACTCAGGTGAAGAAAAATGATTCCACGAGGCAAGGGAATGGTACCTGAAACTACATCCATATTAGGCCCCCGGCAGATGCGAATAGAAAGGCGCCAAGTCAGCAGCTACCAATCTATGATCACATCCGCCCAGGACATAACATGGGATGTTATGTTTCAGGATTTGCTTAACATGGGGTGTTATGGTTCAGGGGTGTTCTGAGGAACATCTGAATTTGATCTGGTGGAAAAGATTGAGGAAGCCATAGCGGCTGATGAGAGAACCAAAGGAACAAAATGATGAACAACATTTGAGGCGATTTAGGTTCTCAGTTTCAACCAAAGGGGGTTGCTTTTATAGCCTCGGTTGGAAGCAATCTAAGGGTTGAGTTTGAATTGCACAGTTATTGGGCGTTTAAGTGTGGGAACCGTTGCATTTGAATTTTAAATTCTCGAGAAACGGTTCTGCAGCTTTGTCTGCAACGCAAGACAAGTGTGTAGAGGGTCTGATTTTTGGGCCAGACCGAATTGGGCTTGGTTTTTGGGCTTGGTTGTTAATCAAATAAACAAAATATATATATATACATCAAGCCAGTCCCATTATGGATTGGGCCTAAATTCATACAGATGCAGGCCCAATCTCTTGATTGTGGCTTTAGTTTTGCTAATTCAGCGATCTAGTTCTATCCTAGCCTTCTTTGCCTGGTGTCTTTCCTCTTGCAATCTGATTGCCAAGAGCTTCTGTTGGTTCACTTGGTCCTTGCGATATGCTTGCTTCTGGCTGAGGAGGGAAATTTTCCGCTCCAGGGCCGCCTTCATATCCTCAAGCTTGGCTATTTCGGCCGTCTCCGTATCGTTATTGGCCGCAGCGACCAAGTCTGAATATGCACTGGCAGCATGAGCAAAGGCCATATCGGCTTCCTGGAGTTTGGCATTCTGGGGGGACCGTGCATCCAGATCTTCCTGCAGACTCTTTAACTCTGCTGGGAGGCGAAGAAGGGAGGGGTTGGCTTCAGATTGGAGGTCGGGAGGCAACCGTACTGCTGGAACTGGTCCTTGAGAATTTATAAAGCGGAGAAGAGTTCATCCGCTACCTGAACATCAGCAGGGTCCTTCTCCCCCAGGCATTCCAGGAAACTCCATGCTTTCTGTACTTCCACAGGTTCGTCTTCAAGGCTGAAGGGAGGGGGGAAGAGGTCTTCGGCCAAAGTCGGGGAAAGTACAGGCATGTTTCTGGCTCCAAAACCAGATCCGCCAGGGGTTGCAGAGGACTGGGCGGATGGAGAAACAACGGCCAAACCCATTGGGGCTTGACTCTGTGGCGAGGGAATCGGCACAATAGCTGACGCCATTGTACCAGGATCCACCGCCAGTGGGGTGGCACTGATAGTTGCCACAACATCATCACCCACATGTTCATGAGAAAAGAGGGTTAGGAACAGTTCTGACCAAAGAGGGTGGTAACTCAGGCGGATATACAACATACCTTAACAGTCTCTGGCTGGGGGGGCACCTCTGGCTTGTCCAGAGGGAGCCTTTGCTGCTCTGGTTGATTAGGTCCAGGCAGGTCGTCCGCTGAGGTTGGAGTTTGGTCAACTCGGGGGGCAGCATCCGCCAAGAGCGCTTCACCAGTGACATTTACCGCTTCTGCCAGTGCTTGATCAGGTGGAGGGGTAGAAGGCTCATTTGCAGCTGGGAATTCAGCGCCAATAATAGGCGGCTCTTCTTCTATTTCCAATCCAGGAGACGAGCTAGAAGCCAGCGGATTGGGAGATGAAGAGCTGCAATGTGCGCCACTGGGCGGTTGTGAAGGGTCATCTACTGTGGTCCCGGCCACGCTGAGCTCAGGGTCTTCCCTCGTCTCCGGTCCAGTTTCTGCAGCGGCAGAAGAGGTCAGTGTTGGCTTAATTGAGCTCTGATCAACTGCTGGAGAAGAGCTGGAAGATGTACCTGCATTGGGATCAAGATAGCGCAGGGGAACAGGTTGAGGAAAGCAATCTCCAAAATTCTCTTGAAGAGTACGGAAGAGGCCCAGATAATCTCGGTCAAGACTAGAAGAACTTGTGGAATCTCCAGAGAGATCAGAGGACTCACCTGAGGAAAGTTGAATTACTTCAGGGCCTCGGCTGGCGGCTGCAGCGGATGAGGAGCGCCTCCTTCGGAGTATGAGGCTCTGCAAGGATGGGTAGAGTTGGGATATCTACATCACGTATGCACTTATAAGCTGGTAATTAAAGATTACAAGGAGACGAAGGAAAGATGAAATTACTTACAGGTGTGTCCTCCTCCACCTCGTCAGGGTCCTCATCCGCCTCGATAACGGTTTTACCCTTCTTTGGGCGCGGATGAAGCTCACAATCAGCTTTCCGTTTCCTTCCATCCGCTGGGGTTTGGCCAGATGCCTGTTTCCATCAAACAATTAAGGGTCATACAAGGAATTTTGGCAAACCAAAATAGCAGTCGTAAGCAGAAGGGTGTTACCTCTTCTTGGGAAAGGTTGGGGTACAGCGGATCACCCCCTAGCACCTTCTGGTCAGGTTGGGGAAGATGCATGCCTTGGCTTCTAAAGAGCCTCCGGAAATAGTAGACAGAAGGCTGATCAAAGAACGAGCCCCTCAGATGCGCCCACCAGCACTGGTAGGGACCCGTGGCATCTTTGGAGGCCCGCAGATTTGTATATTTCTCCCAGTGGCGTATGTGGAGGGGTTGCAGGCGTGGTTCAAGGCTGACAGCGGACACTGGGGGAAATTCTTTGCTTATCCACCACGCCGAGAAAAGGTTTACACTCTTTAACGGCGGATATGGCAGAAGTTGAGTGAGTCCAAACTGTCTGGCAAAGAAGTGGGGAACATAAACCTCATAGCCGTGATGCTTCTTATCACTGCAGAAGAGGGGCAGATCTGCCATGGAGGTGCAGTGAATGAAGATCCTGCGACCTTCCGATAGCTCCCTGGATGGGAGGAAGCCTCGAGATAACCCTCTCGGGTACCTTTGATGGATTAACCGCTGAGCCTCAGCAAAGAACTCATTGGCGGTTGTATTGAAAAAGATGTCAAGGCAGATGGCATAGCTGAGGTCAGGATTGAGAGCGCATCCAACGTATTCTTGTCCTGCAACCTGATCAGGCTTGGATTTCCCCTTCATGGGTGGAATGAGCTGGGGGAAGTACATCTGACACCAGATATCCAATATCCAGAGCGGGCCAGACTGGGAGCAGTGCATGGGTTGAGCGGATATCTGGTGAAGGCAGCGGTAGAGGTGTGCTAGAACAATTTGGCCAAGGCCAATCTCCCGGCCAGCATAGATCACCTCCGCCATGCGATGATAGGTCTTGGTCATCTTGTTGGTGGTGGAGCAAAACACAAACTTGTTGAGCCAAAAGTCCAAGAAGGCTACTCCACCGATTGCATTGTCTGCCTTGGAGAAGGTTCTCACCCAGTTCTCAAACCCAGAGGTGTCAGCGGTACTGAGAGCAAACCGGGAGATCGTCTTCTCAGAGTAATCGCTCTCGTCGTAAGGTTTGGTGCCGAGAGGGAACCCAATGCCGGCATAGAGGTCCAGCAATGTGACAGTAGCGTGTCCAAATTTAAACTCAAAGGCATTAACGGAGGGGTTCCAAAGGCTGATAAGAGGGACGAGAGCACACCGGTTTCCCCCTTTTGGGCTTAGGCTGAAGCAGAGTTTGATCACGTCAGCAACTCCAACCCTCTTTCAGATTTCCTCGTCAAGAGGGAGCCTTGCCAAATACCATGTCTTCATCCAAGGTTTAACCAGAGGCCAGGCGGCGTGATTAACGGCGGCTTGGTGGTGGTTTGATTGGAAGTTGGGACATTCCACTGGGTCTTCAGAACGGAAAATTACCGGCAGCGGGCGAGCTGGGCCGTCGAGGATTCGGTGTGCTCTGCCGTCGTCGTCAGCGTTGTAGCCCTTCACGTAGGGACCCAGAGAGGTCTGTTGCTCGTGGGGAAGCCCAAGGCAGGTCCGGTCATCGGCTCCGGAGTAGGTAATGAGGGAGAGGAGTTGATTTTTGGCATCGTTCGCCGTAGAGCAACGGACAGCGAAATTCATGGTTGAGGCCATTGGACTGGAGTTTGGGTTGTTCTAGGTTGATCTGAGGAGGAAAAGGAGAATGGGTTGAACGAAAAATCGAGGGGTTTCAACCGGATTTATATAGGATCCGAAAGGGGTTCTGAAAATTTTGAAACGGTGGGTTTTGCGGCAATTAAGGGTTTATGGCAAACAGTGATACCGTTTTGATTTGGGGAAGTTGTAATTGCTGAGGGAACGGCGCAACATTCCAAATATTTAAATGCTGCGGATGGGCCGATGTTTGGGGCTTAGTCTCTCTTCAATTTCGCTGGGCTCTCAATCTCGGAGACTGGGGGGCAATGTTTGGCCCACAATTGGAGTTTCCTTCAATTGGGCTTTACCCCGAGGCCTAGAGGGGTTTAGTTTAAACAAAATCCAATAGGCACACTTCCTAATTCTTTTGGGGAAATAATGCTTGGAGAGAGCGTTGAATTGTTACTTGATCAGATGGGGGTTATTTCGCAATAATCCGATTGCGCAGTACATGAATTACCTTAATGGATAATAATGCATAAATGCTGATTGAGTTAATTGGGGGTTGTTATGAATAGCAATCCATTTATAGAGATATCCTAGCCGAATTAGGAAATGATCTTCTTTGGAATCGGTTTGACTTATCTCGGGGTTAATTGAGTGTTAATCTGGACAAGATACGGTGTTGAATGAGTTCCCTAAGTTATGGGGAATTTTGATCTCAATTTATTCTTAATTGATCTGATTAGGGGTGGTTTAAGGAATGACAGTCCTAGTCAATCTCGGAATCCGCCAGGCTGGATCTTCAGGCATTAGGGTTTCGTGAATCATATAAATATAACTCTTTTGTGACTGAGAAGGGGTTCACAACCATCTACAAACAAACACAAGTTCTAGCGCACCGCTAACTTTCAAAGCCTCTCCGGAGCAACTCACGCAATTTGCCTCCACCTGCGATCGATCATATCTTGCATTCGTGTCGAGCGGTTGCTGAGCCTATCGAGTCAGTCCGCTACTCCAGTAGCAATCGAGTCGTTACCCCGGTAACAAAAACCCGTGATCTTGGTTTAGCTATGCTTTGCTTCTCCGGATCAGAGTAAGATCCTCAATCCACAAGGGGTTGAGAAGAAAATCTTGTTAGCTAGTTCTATTCAGGTCTTGTTCGAGCCTTGTACGCCGGCTTAGTCAGTGCCCGCGTAACAGTTGCTTGATCAAGAAGTCAGAGTCTATTGGGAGCAGACGAGAAGACTCGCCAGGGTTCGTCCGCAGTCGAGTTGCACCACTCCAAAGGGTGCTGGCACGCCTAAGCACACAGAAGACACAAGAGGAATTTACATCCGCTACCCCCAAGTGCTGACTGTTCGCCGGGTGCTAAATCCGCCACGAACAAGAACCATATCGAGTCTTTGATTATGGTCGTACTCATCAATTAATTGAGACTCTCACAATTGACCTCAGTGAAATTCCACTTCCAAATACGAAGCCACTGTACAAGTATCAAGTTTCAAATAACACAGTTCACCAAAACTACATCAACTTAACAAACATAATAACCTGAGCCTCTTCCTTCTTTTACAATTGTATCAATCTTACTTTCCCCATAAACAAACAAACAAAACATTATACAGAACCTCATGAACGCAATATCAAGACAACTTGATCAATTCAGTTTCTAGTTCTTAATCTAACTCGTACAACAAGGCCTCCCTGAATCCAATTTCAATATCAGACCACCAACAAAACAATACAGTAGTAACCTCAAATTCAAACGCAACTCCAAAACTATTATCTTTAATTATAAATACGAAACCATAGTACCAGTACAACAAAGCCAAACTGGGACCCTACCTTTGGGCCCACCTGTAATTTGGAGAGGTAGGACTGTATGGGCTAGCAAGTGACAATCTTGGACTGCTCGGAGCGGCAGCCGGCAGGGTCGGGAGGAGGGGGGTCGGCAGGGTCGGGAGGAGGGGGGGCGGCAGGGTTGAGAGGAGCGGCGGGGGCGGCAGGAACGGCATGAATTTTTAGAGAATTAGAGATTTGAGGAATGAACTGATCGAATTGAATCAATTTGGGAATTATATCAGTCTTACTTAGGCGACCATACTAAAAATTCGTCTCCTAAGTGAATCCTAGGAGACGAAAAACCAAGTGTCGCCTCCTAAGTATGTTTACTTAGGCGACGAAACAAATTATTCGTCTCCTAAAATAATTTTGAATTTTAGCAAAATTTATCGGCGCGGAAAATTAAGCCGCCAATAAATTTTCTGAAAAAATTGAAATTAACTTAAGCGATGAAATAAACATATTCGTCGCCTAAGTGTTTTAAACACTTAGGCGACGAAAATTATATTTTCGTGGCCTGAGTAAAAACTTGGGCGACGAATTTGTATATTTTGTCACCTAAGTTAATTACATTTTTTTTTACATGGTTAATTACGCCTCATCTATATGAGAGTTTAATGTTTGGAAGTGTCGACGAAACAAGGACATCTAAATGTACGTAAGAGCGTATTCGTGTGATAAGTTTTATGAAAATATGGTTGACCGTTTCGATCGAGCATCGAACGTTCACGAAACGAGTTGATTTTTATACTCTACTCATATTTAACTATAATGATCACATCAGACGGTCAAAATTTTCATTTTGTGAATTTACCCATTATAATGACAACATGTTTACTAATGTCGTATAACTTGATTAGTAAATTATACTAAATTGTACAACTTTTCGAAACAACTATATAAAAGAAGTCAAATTTTAAAAAACGCTGTGAAATAGCATTTGATCGTTATGATGAAATACGGTGATGGTAAAAAAATCACTTAAATCCGACAAAATTAGAGCCCCGATCGATGCGGTCAATCTTATTTAAACTTATCTCTCTCTATAGGGAGCCATAGTATCGGGACGTAAACGTTTGATCACTCATACAACAGTAAACTTCCAATTATGAGTTGTGTATTGACGTTTTTGTACTAGTGCTCATTGTTGTATCTTGTATGATGAACTTCCAACTTTTAGAAAGAGATCAATACAATTATATCTTGGGCTGGGCCTTAGACTTAATTGAGCCGATATCATATCTTGGTAGAGGCCCATTACCAACCGAACTAACCGAAAGTATTGGTATACCGAAGAGTTGGTACATGGGCTTCGGTGGTCGGTAATGGTACAAATTTTCTCGTTACCAATTACAATTGGTTGGTAGATGGTAGAGACAAAAATAAATTGGTAATGTACCGAACCCAGTCCTACTTAGGAAGACCCGATTTGAAGCTTTGCACATCAAAAAATGAAAATCGGTGGAAAAATTTGAGGGGAGGAAAAATTTTCAGCTTTTTTCCTCTTATTCCCGATTTTCATCACTTAGGCGATGAAAACCAATCTTTCCTCGCTTAAGTTTCCACTTAGGCGACGAAACTATCAACTTCGTCGTCTTAGAAAATATCTCTAATGACAAATTGTCGTCGGCGTCTTTGTTTCTTCTTAGGTAACGAAAAAACTGAATGGTCGTCTCCTAAGTACGGAACTTAGGCGACGAAATTTTTTTTCGTCACCTAAGTACTGAACTTAGGCGACGAAATAAATAATTTTCGTCTCCTAAGTACTTAACTTAGGCGACGAAATTATTTTTCGTCACCTAAGAATATACAAGGACGACGAACTTAATTATCGTCGTCAGGGTCTTCTCTTAGACGACAAAAAATGTTTTTCGTCACCTAAGAATTTACTTAGGCCACGAAACTTCTAGCTTAGAGGAGGAAATTTTTTTCGTCGCCTAAGAGTTCTTAGGTGACGAAAATTTAAATTTTTCGTCGCCTAAGGTATTTTTTCTTGAAGTGTGTAAAATGACATGGTTTTGCTGGTATATTACATATGGTACTCACTGAGCGCGTGGTTTTGCTCACCCACCTATTTATTTTATGTTTTGTAGAGAAGAGTTTAGATTTTATCGAGTCGAAGTGTCGGACGAACGTAAAGTGAAGAGCCTAGATTGAAGTGTTTTTGTTTTTATTTCCATTCCGCTTTGTAACATTTAACTCACACCTCGAGAACGGCGCCGGGTGTCTAAACCCCACCGATGCCAGAATCGAGCCGTGACAAGGTTAATGTTCATATAGTACATATATGTATTGCGTGCATAATTTCTTTCAATTTCACCGGAAGTGAGATCAATATCACTCAAGCAAGACTTATATATTCACATTTTGTTTTTTGTCAAACATATATATATATATATATATATATATATATATATATATATATATATATATATTCACATGGAATTAAGATGAAAAATAATGTTGTACCCACTTTAACTGTCCGTTGCTTTAGTCAAAAGGAATTACAAATGTTTTTAGCTAAGATCAAATGTAGTATCCGTAACATAAAGATCGTATAGGTCTTCCTAATTTTCCCTTTCGGTACCTGTTCCCAGTTGAAGGGAAGCTAGTTGAGTTTTAGTATGCTTTTTCTTTATCGTTTCTCCTTGTAACATTTTTATTTTCTTTCAATAAATTTCAGAAAATACTTGTGTCCATACTAGTATGGATGTGTGCGTACATACTCTTTCTAATTTGCATATTTTGGGCAATGTTATCAACGATTTTAACCGTTCAAAAATTGAATTAATCAACAAAGATCATCTCTGTAAAAATTTCAGAATAAACCAAAATCGTATACTCGTTCGATTGTATTCGATTGCATCAAACAAATGAACAGTTCTAGTGAAAGTTGGGAGTCTCATGATCAACCGTCCATTTGTTTGATACAATCAAATACAATCGAATGAGCAAACGATTTTGGTTTATTCCAATTTTTTACAGAGATGATCTTTGTTAATTAATTCAACTTTTGAACGGTTGAAATCGTTGATAACATGCCCAAAATATGCAAATTAGAGAGAGTATGTACGCACACATCTATACTGGTATGGACACTAGTATTTTCCATAAATTTCGCTCCTTTAAGCATTATAAAAAAAGAAAAAAATATAGTATCCGTCATTTAAAAGAATATAATAGGTAGAGAGAAGAGTCACAAAATTTTCAGCTTATGACTAGCAATTTCTAATTCAACGACCATGTTGGGTAAAGCCGCGCGTCAATAATTCTCCTGACTCTGAGTCAGCCTCCAATTTGAATGGAACTGTAAATTAACTATAAATTTAAGACATTTTTATTACACGCAATCTAGTTCATTAGTTACACAGATTATAGGGGCCAAATTTGTCATTGTTTACGTTCATTAAATAAATTTTAAACATAAACAAGCAAATCCAGCAAATGCCATCGATTTAAATGCTACAGAGCTCGGGAGCTTTCCCTTGTCCTTCCTTAGGTATAGGGCTTCTAACAACGGCTGGTCGATGACAATCAAAACCAAACACAGAAGAATCTGCAAGCACATTGTCTCATACACTTCTTGGATACCCTTTGTTCCAGTGATTGCTGCCTTGACAAACCAAGCAAAGCAGTACACATTGAGCAATGCAATTGTTGCAAGCACGGTAAACATTGGAGACGAGCCCCCAAATTCCATCATCTCTTTCTCATATCTCTCGGACACGTCTTCATCGGTCACCTTGGCTGTTATTACAAACGCGGAATCAGTGTATCCGAGGTATTGCACAATGGTGTCGATGAAGGCAAATAGGTATGAGGTTATTCTCTGGTAAAGCCATATACGCTGGTCGCTCCACCAACCTAACATTGTGCCTCCACACCACTTATACTCCACAAAGCTCCCTATGTTCTTAGCAATTATAACATATGCAAATGGTATGATCCATCGGCTTGAAACCTAATTCCACAAGACAATAAGCCCCATGTAAATAGAAAGCGGAGAGATATAATGAACGTTAAAGTCGTTGAGGCATTCCATCTTAACAAAATAAAGATTCAATATCTCGTGTGTTGCAAGTCTCACTATACAATACCTGAGGAAATAAGGATGTGCCTCTAAGGAGGTAAAGTGAAGGAAGAGTGGAGTAAATTAGTGTTGCCCAGCAATTAGCAGCCCATAAGTTGTAGCGAAGGTATCCAAGTTGAAGGCCTAAACTAATCTTTCCATGGCCAAACCATACAGGACTGTACTTTGAAAGCATAATCTGGAGGTTACCTTCGGACCATCTTTCATGCTGCAGAAGAATCTGAAACAGCGTTGTTGAATTTAATCCTAAGAAAGCTTTCCTTTTTGGATTGCAATACACTGATTTCCATCCTCGGCATTGGATCGATAACCCTGTTATAACATCTTCAACTGGACTCCCATACTTCAAGCCCATCTAGAAATCATAAAGATTTCGCATCACATATATCGTCGATCAGTAGTTCACTTGAGACTTATAAAAAAAAATAATATAAAAAAAAAAGTTCACCCGAGTCATATTTAGGAATGACTACTTGGGATACGTTACTATGGTAAAATTATAGCTCAAATATCGTCAATATGAGCTTGTGTGTGTGAGTACGTAGTTGATAGAGAGAGGGGTACGTACCTCTTTTCCCCATTCAGTGTTCTCTTCAAATGTGCAACTTGCAAGACTCTTTGAAGTCTCTTCCAATTCCTGAATGGCAATTTCTTCTCCTTTTTTATCCTCCCATTTCATTTCACTCTTACATCCCTTGCTGAATTTCTTGCCACAAAGAACTTCTCTTCTGTGAAAGCATCCGGTTCCAATATACATTGGTCCCCCATAAGAATCCAGACCATGGAATTCAACCTTTATTATATCAAAAACAACAATTTGATATGAGCATCTGCAGATTTAAATTCTTAATTCTTATATTTTCATCAGCATATAATTAAACATAGATCACTCACGTTGTTGATTACTCCTACTGAAGCGTATAATTCATTTGTAGTAAGGTTGTCGAAATTCTGCGGGAACTGTACGTATGCAATTTCATGGCCTTGTTCTTCATCCATCAAGAAGCAAAGTGTATCCCTTATGGCCATGGAGTTGTTGGAGTACATGTCACAGTCTACATTCAGAAGCAATTTCCCATTGCTAATGTTCGATGATATTCTAATCTGCATAGAAAAGTCATATATACATATATTTATGGCGTTTATTTGTTTGATTGCAGTTAAATTTCTCACCAGTGCATTCAGAGCGCCAGCTTTGAAGTTATGGTGGTACTGGGGTCTCTTCTCCCGAGCCAAATACACCAAAGTTGGCAACACACACCCTTCAACATCTCTTGCATTTGGGCATCTCCCATCAACTACTATCTGTAAATAATGTTTATAAAAACTAATTTAAATATCCCATGCCGATTAAGAACTCATTTCTTTGATCAGTTAATTAATTAATTTGGATATCAAGATGACATACTTGAAGAATGGTGTCATGGTCTCGCTTTGAAGAATATGAGTCCCACTGAGAAAAACCTTTATGTTTTGATCGCACTTCTTCTGAAACGCGACCTAGCTTGACTGCATTTTCAGTTTTCTTCTCCATGTTCTCGAATAATTTCTACAAACAATAATTCAACGGCAAGGGCAGCTCAATAATCTGAAATACTATCAACAAGTTCGAAATCAAACCTAAGTCCAGAAGTTAATTCCTCTACACCGGCCGGACACTTTGTTTGACTAGCTTCTCCCTTATATCAACTCTAAATTAATTCTTGTGCAAGATGCCAAATGCTTTCTAGTTTCCTCTTTCCACAAACGCATGAACGTCAGGGATGACACACTATTCACTTATTAGTTATCATTTCTTGGTCGATCAGGACCAAATTATTACTCAAGTCTCCATAATTAACCTCATTAACATATTCACGTATTCCTTTTTGTATTTCGTCTCCCTAGTCCCTACTTAGTATCTTTGCCACTCCTTCAATTCCTCCGTAAGCAAATCAAAAGTAGATATGGAACGACTATAATAATATAGAGAAATATTACCTTAATGCGAGCCGAATCACCAGCCCGATTCTGATTGTGACTTTGATCATCAACTGCATCAGATAGTGTTGAGATGAAATAAGCAGCCGGCGACCTTGGTTCAATACTGTACTTCTTGCAATATGGTATCCAGTGCTTGGCAAACTCAGCAGCTTCCAGCAGAGCATAGTACGTTAGCTCTGAGCCTCCATCATCGGAGAGATACACGCTGAGCTTCTCCGGTGGGTAGTCGTAAGCCATGACGGACAAAACTGTGTTCATCACCATCATCGGCGGCTCTATGACCGGATCTGCTGTGCACACGAATATGTCCACCCCCGGCAACTCTTTCTCATATCTTTTCCGGCCAAGTTAACACATCGACGTCATGAGAAAACACCTTAATTATAGTAGTGTTATGTTCTTGTAAATTTAGAAAAGTTGATACATACCTTTGAGAAAGCCTCTCCTTGAAGGTGTGCCTGTAAACGCGGCTCCACCGAGTGGCCTGAGTGACGAACCAGTAAAAACTGAACCATAACTCGGCAGCGAACAAACACATCCAACCAAATCTTCCATCTTCGCCAGCTTTTGGTATGTGAGACACTCTATATACCAATATCAAACATATACCAAAAAAGACAGACGCTGCAAATAATCTGTAGAGGACTCCTCCCTTTGCTCTAGTTGTCTCAAACAGTGGTAAATATCTTTCTTCTCCCATTTTTCAGCTCACTCGAATTGGTCGACGTTTCTTTCTCTATTTAAAATGGTTCCTTCATATATTCATGGGTAAATTTCTGATGTAGGAGCAGAATGGGGCACATTTAGACAGAAAACTGTAAAGATAAGGAAGCGGCAAATAATCAAGAAGATTGGTGTGAAGATAGGTAATTCTCGTACAATGAGGTTGTTAGCAGCTGGAGTATTTAAGAAGATGATCTTTTGGACTTTTCCGTTCGCCAGAGTCATCCATCTGCCAGACTACATCCGCCAGGAGTTCATCAGCCAGAAATCATCCGCCAGAGCAGATCCGTCAGACGACATCCGCCAGACGTCGTCCGCCAACATTGAAGGAGCCCGGTTTACTACAGTTTTGGCATTCGGCGTCCGAATGACGATTGTGACACCATTCCGGAAAGGGAACGACGTCAGGAATCAAACTCGTAGTTTTACTACAATGTGTGGGCCTTTTCGGGCTTTCGAGTTCGTTTAGGACTCCAAAACGGCAGTTTACACTACCAGCTTTGACAGAATAGCCGACGAAAAAAATTTCGTCGGCTATTCCAAATTTTCGTCGGCTATTCTTTCTACCGACGAAAATTTCGTCGGCTATAATTCGTCGGTAAAACCCCGTCGGTAATACCAATGGCCGACGAAAAAAACCAATTCGTCGGCCATTCCAACCTTGGCCGACGAATTATGGCCGACGAAAATGATTTCGTCGACCAAAGCTTGGTCAAATATATTAATATTTTAAAATTATAGCCGACGAAATTTGAATTCGTCGGCTATTTGTTCTGAAGTATAGCCGACGATTTGAGCTATTTCGTCAGCTATTTCGTCGGAATATATTAATATTTTAAAGTTATAGCCGACGAAATAATGTCAATTTCGTCGGCTATAACTGCATTTTGGGCAAAAAAAAATACCGGATCGGAGGAGGAGGGGAAGGAGGAGGAGAAGGAGAAGGAGGAGGAGGAGGAGGAGGCTGGAGGAGGAGGGGAAGGAGGAGGAGGAGGAGGAGGAGGCTGGAGGAGGAGGGGAAGGAGGAGGAGGAGGAGGAGGAGGAGGGGAAGGAGGAGGAGAAGGAGGAGGCCGGAGGAGGAGGAGGAGGAGGGGAAGGAGGAGGAGGAGGAGGAGGAGGAGGAGGAGGAGGCCGGAGGAGGAGGAGGAGGAGGAGGGGAAGGAGGAGGAGGAGGCCGGAGGAGGAGGAGGAGGAGGAGGCCGGAGGAGGAGGAGGAGGAGGAGGGGAAGGAGGAGGAGGAGGCCGGAGGAGGAGGAGGAGGCCGGAGGAGGGGAAGGAGGAGGAGGGGAAGGAGGAGGAGGAGGAGGCCGGAGGAGGAGGAGGGGAAGGAGGAGGAGGAGGCCGGAGGAGGAGGAGGAGGCCGGAGGGGGAGGAGGGGAAGGAGGAGGAGGAGGGGAAGGAGGAGAGAAAAAAGGCGGGAGGAAGCGATTTAAAAGATTTAGAAGGAGAATAGCCGACGAAATTAATATATTTCGTCGGCTATACTTTGGAAAATCAACAGCCGTTGGATCTGAGCCATCCAACGGTGGACAATAAAAAGGCGCGGATCGCAAGAGTTTAGCCGACGAATTCAAATATTTCGTCGGCTATGCTTTGGAAAATCAACAGCCGTTGGATCTGAGCCATCCAACGGTGGACAATAAGCGGATCGAAGGAGTTTAGCCGACGACATATACTTTTCGTCGGCTAAACTTAGAGAATAGCCGACGAATTACAATGTTTCGTCGGCTATGCTTTGGAAAATCAACAGCCGTTGGATCTGAGCCATCCAACGGTGGACAATAAGCGGATCGAAGGAGTTTAGCCGACGACATATACTTTTCGTCGGCTAAACTTAGAGAATAGCCGACGAATTACAATGTTTCGTCGGCTATGCTTTGGAAAATCAACAGCCGTTGGATCTGAGCCATCCAACGGTGGACAATAAGCGGATCGAAGGAGTTTAGCCGACGACATATACTTTTCGTCGGCTAAACTTAGAGAATAGCCGACGAATTACAATGTTTCGTCGGCTATTCTATGAAAACATACTAAACTGCCGTTTTGAGGCTCTAAACGAACTCGAAAGCCCGAAAAAGCCCACACATCGTGGCAAAGCAACGAGTTTGATTCCTGGCGTCGTTCTCTTTCCGAAATGGTATCACAATCGTCATTCGGACGCCGGACGCCAAATCTGCAGTAAACCGGGTTTTGACTTATTTCATTATTTCAGCACACGGATTTTATCAGAATCTTGTCATTTTTCAACCGTAGACGTATTTCATTATTTCGGTCATATCTTATTTGACGACATATTTGCATTTGAAGAGTGTACGTATAGTAACTATTTGAAACTATACATTCATTTAAACACTTAGTAAACAAGTTAAGGAACATTAGTGCATATGTTCCGATTTTGAATCTAAAAGTTCAGAAAATCTATTCCAACCGTCAGATATCACCGTTAAGATTAAATACATGTATGAAAAAAAATCCAACTACATCTGACAACGTTAAAGGCTCGATCGGGACGGTCAACCGGGTGAGTCAACCCTTTAAACGCTTAGAAATGGTAATTGGCCTGTCTAAATGACGTTTTTTTGTCTGACCTTCAACAGATAATAGTTTCAAATCGATTAGACGCAACTAATCGTATAAAAATTTTCCTCAAAATATTTACCGACCGTCAGGCTACCCATAGGAAAACGGAAGTAAAAAACAGTTAACCGCAACATTCGGCACACAGATTTTGTCGGAATCTTGTCATTTTTCAACCGTAGACGTATTTCATTATTTCGGTCATATCTTATTTCACGACACATTTGCATTTGAAGGACGAAGCAATGGTTTGTCGATAGTGATAGAAAATTGAAGCTGTTTTTTTTTTTTTTTTTTAATCATAACCGACGAAATCAAACCTAGTACTCGTCGGCCATACTTCCAAAAATTTTCGTCGGCTAAAGTTTCAGAGAAAGGCCGACGAAAATTCAAATCGTCGACTAAGATATGAATATAGCCGACGATTTTTTTTTTACCAACGAAAAAAAAAATTCGTCTGCCATTCTAGGGGAATAGCCGACGAATTTTTTTTTGAGCGACGAAAATTTTATTTCGTCGGCCGTTTTTTTTTATTTCGTCGGGAAAAGCCTTTTTTCTGGTAGTGTTAAGATGTTTTCAAGTTTTAAGTTTTCTAATTTGTTTTGGACTTGTTTTGTTTTAATCCCTTGGCCTTTTAGGTTTCCTTGTTAGTTGTCCTAGGGTTTCTTTTCAGTATTTAAGCATCCCTTTGGGATCGCATACAATCAGTTAATATATTTTTATCAAAAACCCTAAGAGTTTGTCTCTTGTTTCTGGTGGATTCCAGACCTATCCTATAGAGTACAACGTTGATTGTGCTCTCCATCTATTAAGGGTTCGACGTTGATCAACTCTTTCACCATTCTACTGCGTCAATTTCTCCTATGGTACGTAACATATGACCAATTGGAAACTTTGGTACCCAACGTTTCAAATAGGACACTTTGAAATCTAGTATTTGTGATTTGAACACCCACGATAATACATTTGGTTGATTAGATAAAGCTCCGTGGAGTAGTCTTGTGAGCACGATTGAATTTTTTAACTTATATTTTCAACATAACCCAAAAACATTATGAAAATGCATGTTTTTAACCCAAAAACATTATGAAAATGCATGTTTTTATTTTATTTTTATAAATAATAACTAAATGTCAATTTTACACCTTACATTTAACAAAGAAGTCAACATAAGTACCAAATGTCACATGAAACCTAATTTCAGGTACCAAACTGTCTTCTTTGAAACATTAGGTATCAAAATGCATGTCCAATTGGTCATACATCAAGTATTATAGGAGGAATTTAATTACCCTATAATATTCATTGTAGATACCAAACCCATCACTTTCTAGTAGCTAGCTAATTAATTCACGCGCGCGACGTCCCACCTTCAGTATATATCTATAGTGCTCTCGAGGTCACATCTCTGAAACTTATGACCTAAACAAGTTGCAAATCTTGTAGGGTAGTCTCGAGCTACTATATGAAATTTCTCAGGCACAGCCGCATATTTTTATGCTGCAGTAAATATGAACCAACATTTGAATAGAACGTACAATAGTAAGATTTTTTTTTTTTTCTTACGGAGAATCAAATGATTTCATTCATACCCCATGGTGACTCAAACTCATGACTTCGTATATAAGTAGTGGGTACCCCAACTACTGAGCTAACACCACATCGTCAACATACAATAGTAAGATAATATAGCAAGAGATGCAAGATTGGAGGTGGACTTGGAGACTAAAATAAACTATGCCGGGTCAAGAATTGTGGAAGTACAAGGCAAACAGGACTTTGCAATGATGATGAATGTGATGATGATCGACGATTAAATAAGGTGTTATCTCAACTCCGATGAATATCTACGTGTCGACGTACACGTACATACATTACAAGAATGCTCCTTGAGGCCTCAGTTTGAAGTGGACACTTCAGAAACAAACAATTACAGACATCAAATCGTGGTGGCGGCCTTGCTCCTATTGGGCCGGGATAATGCCGGCTCTAATAATGTCCATTTCTTTTTAACATCTCTCGCTCATGGAGTTGTGAGATTAGACTCGGCTATGTGTTATTTCTATTCAACCTTTGCAAGACTGCAATTGCTACTATAAATATACCTACGCTATGCGTAGGATTTCATAACAAACCATTTCAGAGATACTTAATTACCTGATGAAAGATATGGGGAAGGAAAGGTATTCACCACTGTTTGAGACCAAGAGAGCAAAGGGAAGAGTACTATATAGGCTCTTCGCTGCTTCTTTGTTTGCAGGTATATGCTTGGTTTGGGTTTATAGGGCGAGTCACCTACCAAAACCAGGAGAAGATGGAAGGCTTGGTTGGATGGGGTTGCTGGGTGCTGAGTTATGGTTCGGGTTTTATTGGATCCTCACCCAATCCTGCGGTGGAATCTTACCTATAGGCAAACTTTCAAGGATAGACTATCTCAAAGGTATATATATTACATAATGTTCTCTTCTTAATTAGACATTTAGACACAAGCCAGAATTGCTTGCTTGCATGCATGCATTAATTTTGGAAATAACAGATTTGAGAATGAG
This sequence comes from Potentilla sterilis, assembly GCA_963682095.1. Lineage (NCBI taxonomy): Eukaryota > Viridiplantae > Streptophyta > Magnoliopsida > Rosales > Rosaceae > Potentilla > Potentilla sterilis. The sequence goes on from OY821755.1 coordinate 60,998,611, forward strand.
CTGCCGGGAGTGGACATATTTGTGACCACAGCAGACCCAATCATAGAGCCACCAATGATGGTCATGAACACCGTTCTGTCAGTCATGGCTTATGATTACCCGACGGAGAAGCTCAGCGTGTACCTGTCTGATGATGGCGGTTCCGAGCTTACATACTATGCTCTCTTGGAGGCTGCTGAGTTTGCTAAGCAGTGGATACCATATTGCAAGAAATACAGTGTCGAGCCAAGGTCACCATCTGCTTATTTTGTCTCAATAGCTTCTGATGCAGTTGATGTAAACCTTAATCAGCTTAACAAGACTTAATTGCAAAACACAAACACAATACATAAGCATCAATACGAACTGAAATCATAAACAGATGAACTTACCTTCATTCTGTTGAATGTCCATGGCTTCTAGTTCAACAGATAGTGCGTCGATGCTGTAGCTCTTCTTGGTCTTAGTCTTCTCCTCTCTACAAGCTTTTGACACCATAAATGAGATTGGTACTGAATGTCAGAGATCGATGTAGAGAGCAGGGACTAAAACATTATATATAGAGAGTCCCTTGAATCAGCAAGCAATCCCCCATAAAGATGCAACTTGCTGTCCAAGTTATACTCTTAAACAGAAACCTTATGCAACACTAACACTGATTACCAATGCAGTGTTTGACATGGACTCTTCTATCAATAAGGATTTGATATACTTAACCCTTATAACACAAGAATGAGCAGAACATTACATCTCCTATTAATGAATCCTGTTTCAGTTTGTATTCGACTAAAGGCTTAATGACGAGTTCAATACAGATGCTAACAATCTCCCACTTTGAACCATCATTCTTAAGGCATTATACAAACTGTAACATTTTCCAAAAAAATAGCTAAAATGCGCATAAGATGTAACTCACTCAAAATCCATACAGTTCAGTCAAAATATGCACACAGAAACAGAACCTGGAAATAATCATGTTCATATGAACAAGTCTGTTCCAGACTACTGCAATTGTATTCATATTCCACATGAACTTAAACTTAATGTATTGCAGTTAAATGATAATGTATATCACAGGTAATTGAATCATTTAACATATAGTCCAACCTAATCTTTTGAACATCAAAATCACAATGCAAGCTGATATAACACAAGTGGATACAAAACTTGCTTCTTAATCTGAATATATGCATATATATACATCCACTTGATAACATGAACTGAAAACCAAAAACAGTAGATAACACATTGTTTAAGAATTAAATACTGCACGAAACATCTGAAAATTCCTCACTTTATTAACCAAAACTTGAAATACAAAATCTGTAAAATAGAAACTAAAAACTGTAATCAAAACAACAGAAAATTCTTTTCTAACTTAAAATGCTCCCACTGATCTTAAGCATCCTTAAAACTTGACAACACTCCCATATTCTTACAATGCTCCTTGAAAACTGTCACAGCCAAAGCTTTGGTAAAAGGATCTGCTAACTGATCTTGAGTCCTAATTCTGCAGACATCAATTTCACCATGCTTTACCCTCTTCCTTACACTATAATACTTGAGGTCTATATGCTTGGAATTATTAGACCTCTTACTATTCTTGCTAAAGAAAACAGCAGCTTCATTATCACAAAATACCTTCAACTTATTCTCAATCAGATCACTGAGTATCCTTGTATCCAAAATAAAATTCCGGATCCATAACCCTTCACAAACTCCTTCATACAATGCTATAACTTCTGCTTGCATGGTTGAAGTAGCTACCAATGATTGTTTCATTGTTTTCCATGCTACTGCACCACCTGCAAGCATGTAGACATAGCCACAAGTTGATTTACAGGATGTAGGATAATTTCCTGCAAAGTCTGAATCTGTAAAACCAACAAGTTCAAGTTCTTTCACACGTTTATACACAAGCATATATGCCTTAGTTTTCTGAAGATATCTTAAGACCTTTTTACCTGCTGTCCAGTGATCAAAACCAGGATTAGACTGAAATCTGGACAACATTCCAACAGCAAAAGATAAATCCGGCCTAGTACAAACTTGTGCATACATAAGACTACCTACAAGCCTAGCATATGGTACTGACTCCATTTTCCTTTTCTCAACATCAGTTTTAGGACACTGAGTTTTATTTAGTTTATCTCCCTTAGATATTGGTGCTTCTCCATTACTGCAGGTTTCCATTTCAAATCTTCTCAGAATCTTTGAAATATAATTGTACTGAGATAATCCCAATAATCCCTGCTTCCTATCTCTCTTAATCTCAATGCCTAAAACATAACAAGCTTCTCCCAGATCCTTCATGTCAAAATTCTTTGACAAAAATTCTTTAGTTTCTCTCTCAGCAATTTTACATTGCTGCTGGCCAGAAGAATGTCATCAACATAGAGAATAAGAAAAATAAAATTGTTACCAATCACTTTAAGATAAACACATTCATCAACTATATTTTCAGAAAATCCAAAAGATGAAATCACAGAGTCAAATTTCCTATACCACTGCCTACTAGCTTGTTTAAGTCCATAAATAGACTTTTTTAGTCTACAGACCAAGTGTTCCTTCCCTTTCTCTATAAAACCCTCAGGCTGTGCCATATAAATGGTTTCCTCTAGCTCCCCATTTAGAAAAGCTGTCTTTACATCCATTTGATGTAACTCCATATCAAAATGAGCTACAAGAGCCATAATTATCCTGAATGAGTCTTTTGTAGAAACTGGAGAGAAGGTTTCTGTAAAGTCTATTCCTTCTTTCTGTGTGAAACCTTTAGCTACTAGTCTAGCTTTATGTCTTTCTATATTTCCCTTAGCATCTCTTTTTGTTTTAAACACCCATTTACTACCAATAGGCTTCTGTGTTTGTGAAGGTTTAATTAATTCTCATACTTGGTTTTTGTACATGGAATCAATTTCTGCATTCATAGCTTCCTGCCAACTTTCAGACTCTTGACTCTCTATGGCTTGTTTAAAAGATGTTGGATCATTGTCATCAGTCAACGCACTTTCCATTTCACTCAGAAAAACTTCATAGATATCATTTTTATCTCCAAATCTTGGCTTTTTAGCTCTGTGAGATCTTCTAGGTTCCACAAAATGGTCTTGAAGCAAAGTTTGAGTAGGCTGAGAGTCTGGATTAGGTTCTGATATTACAGCAGATGATAGTTCAGCTGTTGAATCATGTCCTAGGTTCAGATTGTTACCTAAGTTTTCTGTAATGGAAGGATTTTGTTTTTCTAAGCTTAAGTCGACACTTTCTTGGACTGAGTTTTTATCAGAGACAGAAACTTTGTTTTTAGAAGTATTTTGAGTGTCAAGTGCTACTGTTATATCAAACTCATTATCTTCAACTTCTTCAAAATCCGAGATAAGATCCTCAAAGTTTGTATTGAAGATACTTTCATTAATGAATTTAACTTGATGAGTTTCAAAAACTCTAGGTACATGATGAGCTGAATATAACTTGAACCCTTTAGATTTTTCACAATATCCTACAAAGTTACAACTTACTGACTTTGGATCAAGCTTGCTTAATCTGGGATTATATATTCTAGCCTCAGCTTGACAACCCCAAACATGACAATGATGTAAACTTGGTTTCCTACCAGTCCATAATTCAAAAGCAGTTTTATTCTTTTCTATGGACTTGCTTGGGGACCTATTGCAAATATAATTTGCTGTTCTTAATGCTTCTCCCCATAGAATTTTTGGTAAACCAGAAGTGCACATCATGCTTCTAACCATGCTTATTAATGTTATATTCTTTCTTTCTGCTAACCCATTCTGCTGAGGGTTATGAGGTGTAGAGTATTGAGCCTTAATGCCAAGTTCCTGCAAATATAATGCAAAGGGACCTTTATGCTGACCTTGCTCTGTGTATCTACCAAAAAATTCTCCCCCCCTATCAGACCTCACAACCTTAATCTTTGTTTCTAGCTGATGTTCAACCTCAGCCTTAAAGATTTTGAAAGCTTCAAGTGATTGTGATTTTTCTGACAGTAAGTAAATGTAGCAGTATCTAGAAAAGTCATCAATGAAGGTTATAAAATAGACATTTCCACAAATTGTTTGATGTCTAAAAGGTCCACAAATGTCAGTATGTATTAACTCAAGTAATTTTGTAGATCTGTAAGCACCTTTTCTTCTTAAGTTTGTTATTTTTCCTTTACAACACTCGATACAATCTCCTAAATCACTAAAGTCTAGTTCTGGTAAAGTTTTGTCTTTGATAAGCTTCTGCAATCTTTCTTTAGATATGTGCCCTAGTCTTCTATGCCATAAGTTGGCTGATTTCTCATTGTGCAAGCTTCTCTTAACACCAACAATGGCATTATTACTTGCTGCATAATCTTCTGGTTTATTTTCAATATGTAAGCATTCTTGCTGACTTAGAGAACAATTTAGTTTCAAATAATCATTCTCAATAATACCAGTAGCAAAAATAGAACAATTCTGAATCAAGAAGGTTGAAAAATCCTTGAAAATTTTTATTCCACTAGAATCAATGAGAAAACTACAACCAAGTTTAACTAAAAGACTAACCGAAAGCAAATTCCTCTTAATTGAGGGCACATAAAAAACTTTATCTAAAACCAAAACATTGCCGAAACCTAAGTCCAATCTAAGAGTGCCTACAGCCTTCACAGCTACACGCATTCCATTTCCAACACAGACATTGACCTCATCATTCCTTGGCTTTCTCTTCCTTATGAAGCCCTGCAAAGAGTTTGTAATGTGTAAGGGACTTCCTGAATCTAACCAATAAGTATGAGGTGCTATGTTAACAAAATTAACTTCTAAAGAAAAAGTTTCTAAAAGATTAAGAGGATTAATCTTACCCTTCTTCTCTAGCCATGCTTTGAATCCGGGACAGTCCTTCTTCATGTGTCCTACTTTCTTGCAAAAGTAGCACTTGAACTTAAATGGCTTGTCCACTTTGACTCCCTTATTGCTGTTTGAAGGTTTAGCTATAGTTTTATTAACCTTAAGCTTATTAAACTTCTTCCACTTAGGTTTCTGAACTAGGTTTATAGAGGTTGTAGGCTGCTTCTCCTTCTTCATCCTTGATTCTTCATCTACACAGATAGAAATTAGGTCATCTAGAGTCCAATTTTCCTTCTGTGCATTGTAGCTCGTCCTGAGAACACTAAAACTGGATGGCAGTGAGTCCAAGGCATGGTGTACTAACTGATCATCTTTCACTCCAAGCTCCAGCTCCTTGAGACGAGAATTTAGTTCAATCAGCTTCATGATGTGATTCCTAACTCCTCCAATTCCATTGTATTTCAGTTCATTGTACTCCTTTCCAATCCTTGCTGCTTCTGCCTTGTTGCTTTCCTTGAACTTTGCCTCAATGTTCACCATGAAGTCTCTAGCTAGCACAGGTTCCTCAATGCTTCCTCTAACTATAGATGTTAAGGAATTTCTCATAAGAGTCTTGGCCCTTTGGTTTGACCTATACCAGTCATCATGATACCTCCTATCCTCTAGGGTGCTGTTTGCATCTAGTGCAAAAGGCATGGTATGTGTGAAACACATATCCATATTGTCGTGAGTCATCATGTAAAGATCTAAGCTGGATTTCCAGGCCTTAAAGTTTGATCCAGTGAGCATACGAATGTTGTTGACGTTCAAGAAGGCAACTTCTAATGAGCAGAAGAAAAGAAAAAATTTAGTTTTGACTCAAAACAGTTTCTAACTTTTCAAGTTGAGGAAAAAACAAAATTCTGCATATAAGTGTCACATTCCAAATCAGTTCAAGTAACACAACCAATGCAGAAAATACATAACATCCCAATTTATCTGTAGTTAATATCAAGCATCACTTTTATAGCAGAAAACATGATATTTGCTTAAGTTTCTTAATCATCAGACCATACAGAATAAATTCAATTTGTTCTTAAGGCAGTCAACATCTTTAGACAGAAGAAAAGCTTTAAGAACCTGTATATGAATTCAGAATATATGTGTGATGCTGTTTCTGATTTTAAAACAAGAAAAGACACACTTCTTTGGAAGTTATGATAGTTTTAAAATTTTACAATCAGAAAGCACAAGTTTTGATCTTTTGCTAAGAATTTCTTCCTTCTGTAGAAATTGCTTTATGCAACATTCTGCCATTTTAATTACAAGAATGCAGATCAAAATAGATGAAGTTTTAGGTTGTTTTGTCTATTTATCTTCTTAATGTTTGTTTTCGGGAGGTTCTCAAACATACAGAAACAATCATAACAACAACCATATAAAATTTCATTCATATCAGAACATGCTTCATATAATCCCACATAGAACATGCTCAGGCAATTGAAATTTCATCCGGTCCTTCATCTACCTAACTTATTTGCATGCCGGGAATGCTTCTAGGGTTCTTGCAATTACATAATCATAGACATGCTTTGAAAACAGAAAAACTTAAAAAGGATTCCAGAATTTCTTACTTCTGTTCTTAAGGTCATGATTCTTAATCTTGCGGAAATTAAAACTTAATTGACTTACTTACAGTTTCCTTGCTTAATCCACACCAAATAGGGACTCGAATCCCTTAAGAGATCGCGAAATCTCTGCACCTTCAACCCAGCTGAAGAACCCTGATCCCTTTGCAAAATATGACCGTTGAACATAACGGTCGATTTTGGGATTTAAATACAAGTCGGGTTCTGGGTTGGTGCTTGCAGATTTTGGGCTCGGTTTGACCCGATTCGGCCCAATGACACTGTTAAGTTTACAGAAGCAGAAAATTTTCTTCTGTTCTTGAGAGAAAACGCAGGATTTTCAGTTCATGCATTATGTTTTCTTAAGACGATTCATGTTGCAATTTGTTAGGCTATGATACCAAACTGTAAACCTTAATCAGCTTAACAAGACTTAATTGCAAAACACAAACACAATACATAAGCATCAATACGAACTGAAATCATAAACAGATGAACTTACCTTCATTCTGTTGAATGTCCATGGCTTCTAGTTTAACAGATAGTGCGTCGATGCTGTAGCTCTTCTTGGTCTTAGTCTTCTCCTCTCTACAAGCTTTTGACACCATAAATGGGATTGGTACTGAATGTCAGAGATCGATGTAGAGAGCAGGGACTAAAACATTGTATATATAGAGTCCCTTGAATCAGCAAGCAATCCCCCATAAGGATGCAACTTGCTGTCCAAGTAATACTCTTAAACAGAAACCTTATGCAACACTAACACTGATTACCAATGCAGTGTTTGACATGGACTCTTCTATCAATAAGGATTTGATATACTTAACCCTTATAACACAAGAATGAGCAGAACATTACATCTCCTATTAATGAATCCTGTTTCAGTTTGTATTCGACTAAAGGCTTAATGACGAGTTCAATACAGATGCTAACAGTTGATTTTGATGGTATCAAGGCTACTGACATGAAGACTAAAATCGACAATGCAGTCAAAGTAGGCCATATTTCGGATGAAGTACGTTCAAAACAGAAAGGCTTTTCTCAATGGGTCGACTCACATTCGTCTAAACGTGATCACGACACCTATCTTCAAGTAAGAGGTTTAACTTGACGAACAAAGTTTAATTTGTACCTTTGTCCAGTGAACACATTTTGGTGAACCTAGCTAGCAGTACGTACTCATGCTTATAGTTTTCATTTCGCTTAATTACCATAATGCATCTACTGCTTCTCAGGTAGTAATTGATGGAAGAGACCCAAAGGCAATCGATGTCGAAGGATCTGTATTGCCAACTTTAGTGTATTTAGCTCGCGAGAAGAGACCGCAGTATCACCATAATTTCAAAGCTGGCTCTATGAATGCATTGGTAAGTACATAGTAGACGGTTCTTCATGATGCATTTATCTGTATATTAATTTGCTAAAATTTCCATCATTTATTGGTTTTGTGCAGATTAGGGTTTCTTCAAATATTAGCAACGGGAAGGTCATTCTCAATGTAGACTGTGACATGTATTCAAACAATTCCAAGGCCATAAGGGATGCACTTTGCTGCTTAATGGACGAAGAAAAAGGCCATGAAGTTGCATTCGTTCAGTTCCCACAAAAGTTTGAAAACCTAACCAAGAATGAATTATATATTCCATTCATGCGAACAATCAGCGAGGTAAATACATGTATATTAATATCATTTTATTGGTCTCGCCAAATCCTCAAGTTTCTTTATAAAAATATATATGACAAATTACTGATCACTCCTTATACTTGTACGTACATGTTTAGTACAAGGGACTAGCTGGTATTGCACTAAATAAGAGGTACAAAGTAGTGTGAGTTATGTTTGGTGTAGGGGAGTATTAAAATAAATGGTACTAGTTAAGGCCTGTTTTTTCTCTCAACCTCCTTAAGTAGTGTTATTGTGGGTACTCATTTTTGAGACCCCAAGTTAACACCACCTCTCTCCACCTTTCTCTCTTTCTCTCTCTCTCTCCTCCTTATGTAGTACTACCTCACCAAACATGGTACAAATTAGTATTGGGTAAGCCTACTCAAGTGAGGGTAGGCCAAGTATTGATAATAGAGTGACTCACAATAATCCCGAGTACCAAACATGCACGCAGTATCTCAACAGTTTAGCCCTTGTGCTTTCAATCACTCATTGTAGTCTCAATTTTCTACCAATTGGTCAATTTCATCGAAAATGATTGTTTACCATTTTTCAACTTTCTCAAATGCCCTTAGATTATTTTTTTTATTTCTTTTACTTTCTTTTCTTCAAAACCAAAACCGAGAGAAGCTTCAAAATATCTGGATTTATAATTGTCGATCTTCAATCCAAGAATTTTATAATTGCAAACTGATTGCAATCGAGAAAAAAAAATACACAAATTGATTTGATACATACTCTGCTAACAAAATCAAATAACATCACCATAATCATGATGAAACAAAATTTTATCAAATCTCCATCATAACTGAAATAATTTTCTGTCACAAAATCTCACGTGTCATAATTTCATTGGTAGGGAGGACCACTAGACACTGCCACGTGATTCTCCCGTCACACTGAAAAATTCCTCCCAAGATAGACCCCGAAGCGATTTCAAAGACCTTTATCGATTTATTTATAAAAGAGTAAACCATAGAAAACCTAGTAAAATTGAGACAAAAGTCTCAGTACCTCCCTGAATAAAATGAACAAAATGCAAAAAAAACAAAAAATCTCTAAGAGCCCAAGAGGCCCAACTCAAAGGCATGCCACAATTGGCTCAACCCAGTCCTAACCCTACATTGTTGGGTAACACCATCGCTGGCATCCCTTACCCACCGCCGCCATTCCATCGCCGCCCACAAGCAGCCTCGTCGCTACCCCACCAAGCCCAACCACCGCACAGAACAGGAACACCAAAGCCGAGATCCCGTCAGAAGAAGTACCCAAGACAGGAGCCAAAAGCTTTGATCCCAAAGTGCAGTCGTCAGCTTCTAGAGCACCAGTCGACGTCGATAAACAATGTCTCAAACATAGATGCCACACACACTGCCACAAACGCAGCCACGGTCCCAAACGAGTTGTCTGCCATCTCTGATCAACCTCCGACTTAGGCCACCACACAATTCAAAGGAAAAATTCTAGCGCCAGACAGCCTGCAGCAAAACCACCCATCTGGTCGCACCAAGTACGTCTGCAAGGTCAAAGACCATTGCTGGCGCCAAGGCGAAGCCAGACATTCAAGGAAAAAAAAAAAAAGATAGACGACGCCCTCTAGGGTTTTCCTAGAGAGAGAGGGGCTCATATTGTTTAGCTTTTGAACTGTCTCAAAATATTATTAGTTTTTATATTCTAAACAGAGAGTAATTATTTTATGATCATAAATTACCATGTTACGTTGTAACGTTACTGGTAGTGAAAACTATGCCCGCGGTTGACGATGTGGTGTTAGCCCAGTAGTTGGGACACCCACTACCTATGTACGAAGTCATGGGTTCGAGTCACCATGGGGGTAAGAGTGAAATCATTTTATCCTTTTAAAAAAAAATAAAAAAAAAACAAAACTACGGTTAATTACACGAACCAACGACAAAATCAAACCTTGACCTGTCGTTTTTTTGTCGAAGCGACAAAAGGTTGAGTCGAAACTCGAAAAACAAAAGCATTCCGTGTACTTGCAGTCTCATTACGTTTGAAGTCTCTCTCGTCCTCCCTGAGATTTGAAACCTAAACAACACAAACTCTCTTCTTCTTGTTCCTTAACATTAGAATATCTTTTCTGGGCTTAATCAAATTCAACGGTAAATCCCTTCTCTTCTGTAAATTTTGAACCTTTATTCGCTTGTATTTTCATTCCTTTCGATCTTCTGTTACTCTGTTTGAAACAAAACTGATGAAAACGGTGAAATTGTTACCTTTCTAAATGAGGGTACCTCTAATTTCTTGCTCTTTTTGCTCAATCTCTTAAAAAAGAAAAGCTCACTTTTAACATGTAAAATTCTGAATCAGATTATTGTGTAGTTTGTGGAATAATTTTCCTCCAGTATCAGAATTCGTATTTGTTTTGTGTTTTTGTTGGTGGAGATATAGTTTCTGGGTGATGTCGTAAGGCTTTGTTTTTCAAAATTTGTATCCTGAGTCCTTGACTGAATTTTTTGCATGGAAAAGAATTTTAATGACATGTGATGCTTTGAAATTGATTTATGAAGTGTGAATGTTATATAAAGGTATTGTTAGATGTTAAGTTGTTAACAATTGTAATTTAATCTACAGATGCCAATTGGTTTTACAAATTGTGCTGCTGTTATATTGTTAGCATTTTTGTTGAACCTACGAGGAGCTTTTGGGATCAGATTTGTGATCGACAGAGACGAATGCTTCTCTCATAATGTTTTGTACGAAGGAGATACTGTCCATCTCTCTTTTGTTGTGATTAAAGTCGATGCATCTTGGCATTATACTCAAGACGGTGTTGATCTCGTGGTAAGTTCCATGTTTTTTGCCTAAATTGGGTGTAGTTTTGTAAACTTGGCTTCTTCCGATCTATTTCTATATGCATATATTCATGTTATGCAGAGAGAATTGACATAGTATTATGCTCATAATGAACTGGGTACCAACCCATGATCTGTGCAATGTCGTTGGAATTTGTAGGTGAAGGGACCTTCTGGTGAGCAGATACACGAGTTTCGTGATAAGACAAGCGAGAAATATGAGTTTGTCAGTCGTCACAAAGGAATCCATAAATTCTGCTTCACCAACAAGTCGCCTTATCATGAAACCATAGACTTTGACATACATGTCAGCCATTTTACATACTATGATCAGCATGCAAAAGATGGTGAGGCGTGGTGCTTTGTGGAAATCTTTATTTAAGTCTGGTAACTGTTGAGCCGGTTTGATAGCAAGGTTGGACTTACTATAGTTTGTGGCTTATCTGCAGAGCATTTTAACCCTTTGTTAGAACAGATATCAAAGTTAGAGGAAGCTCTTTACAACATTCAGTTTGAGCAGCATTGGCTTGAGGCTCAGACTGAACGTCAGGCAATAGGTATCTGCTGAATTTTGAATACCTCCTTGACTAGCTTTAGTAGATGAGGATGTGTGGTCTTCTATTTGATGTTTGATACTTTCCATCATTGATAGATTTAAACAGAATAGTTCAAATCTTTCCACTGTCATTAATTGCGTCTTGGATTTGTCTTTAGACTTATAGATGCAGAAATAAGGCGTGACTGTCATTCCCATTAAACTTCCGTAATGTTTCCATAAACAAATGTTGCAATCTCATCTCTCTTTTTTCTTTCTCATGTGCATATAATTGTGAAAGCTTCGGATTTGTCAATTTTTTGTAAGTAAATGGCTCTATTGTTGATGCAGTGAACGAAGCAATGAGCCGGAGGGCGATTCACAAGGCCTTTTTTGAATCAGCGGGACTTATTGGTGCCAGTGTTCTCCAAGTATACCTTCTTCGCCGCCTCTTTGAACGGAAGCTTGGGATGTCCAGAGTCTGACCTTTTTACAGTCACCCCCTGGATTTTGCACTCGACTATTCGGTAGTTAATTTTACACATTGTTTTTCCATGCTTCTGCCTTGTTCTCTTTTCTATTTTGTCCAGCAAGAATAAATCATGTATAGAAATCATCAGTTTGGAAATTCTAATCTAATCTCTTGTTTATTGTGAAATCCTTGATTTAACTTCTTTTTTTTTTCTTTTTTTTTTTACAAATACTAAAAGCTTATTTGTATCAGCCATATATCAGTAGCCACAAGCCCACAACTAATCTGTGTCTATTGTTTATCATATCAAGCATACTGTATCTTCGTTGTGGGTAACTCATATCCTAAACCTAAAGGCACAAGGCACAAGGCTAATGCTATTGTAGAATTCAATTGTTACTTGCTAGAGTATCCCAAACCGTTTCCTCTAGTACTCTACCTCTCACCGCCAAACAATTACTAAGAAGACCAGGACATTAAATAAACTGACGGTTTAAATAGAAAGCAGCTGACGACCTGACATTAAGGAAACGTTGCAAGTCTAGTCTTTTAATTGTTGAAACTTGAAACCACATTAGGGATACCAAACCCTGTTGAAAACGCGAAAACAATCAACTGTTCAGCTTGATCGAGCTAAGAATGAACAGAAGTATGGATTTCATGATCAAAACGCATCACCCATCATACGTACAATTTGAGTCTTTTGACACTCGTCGCACTTCCGCAAAACCCAGATACCAAACCAAACTCACAACACATGCAAAATCCAAATCCGAAAACAGGAAAACCCAGATGCGAAAACCTCATACTCCATTGTACTGATTGACACTTCGTAAGAGGAGAGTCGCAAAATTAATTTCCATTCTCCTTTTATTGGTAAAGATATCAATGAGATGGGAACATTCATACAGCCTGAAAAGAGTTGTAGAGTATTTTAAAAGAAAAAGAAAATGATTTCACAAACAAGACCAGTTTGATAATACAATGAGGGAAGAAAAGAATGTCATAAGCAAAGCTCTAAAGTGTGTAGCATAGATAAGACAAAGACGGAAACAGATTGGCATCTAATAACAATCACATCAGCCAATATAGATACAATAAGTATTTGCCTTCTTTACTCCTCCCATCACAAAGTTTTTCGCCACACAATAAATCCATCACTGCTATACAGCTTCTATCTTCTTTGGAAAAATATGGTGGAGCCACTTACAGAACAAAATGCTCTTCTGTTGAAGGCACTTACATGTAGGGGACCTCGTCAAGATTGTGTAGGTGGTTGAGCCATGCAGCAAAACCATTTTTTCTGAGAGCCAGGGATCAGCGACATAAGTGAAAGAAAACCGAGACAATTAGATCAAACTGAGAAATATAATATAATTACACACCAATCAATTATTTTTCTTTTCCTAAATGGAGACACAAAAATAAAGACAGAAGACTTAGAGACTATATAATGCACCAAAAGAACAGCAGCATAACTGTGTGTGTTAGATTAGATCTATCTAAAAGAAGATAAAAATTGAAGTTTTGATGTTCCAGTCCAGCAAAAATGGAACAATATAATCATGTTCATTATAAGTTAGTAACATTGATTTTAAGGCAAATAGATGGGCTTGAGTGTCATTGATAAGACAGTTTTATGAAGTCTACTATGGTTGTAGATTGTACTGCCTTCACTTTAAATGCAAAAGCATGTAGCTTAAGAACTATGCAGAATAGCATATATCAGATCTTTCGCGCGCACACAAAAAAAAAAAAACAATATGAGAATATATCTTACAGATGGTGGCCTTCCAGGATCCACTCCAGGCCTGACATTATTCTGATCAGCCTTGCTTGGTGACTCAGGTTTGCCACCTGTCTTTTTTTCATCCCTAGCCTTGTTAAAGATCACAGTAAACCCTTCTGCTGAAGCAGGATCATTGACATCCCATTCACCAAATTTTGGGAGAGGTCTGCCCTTGTCCTGTTAGATATCAGTAAAGTATTCCCATTAATATCCAGCAACAGCATAGGGCAGCCAAGTAATAAGCAACTGTATCTTTTGAAATAATACGACTTCATACATTCATCATTATATGGACTAGGATTTAATACGATAACACTTTTGCATACATAGATATGTAAAGGTCAATACTAATATTCAGTATAATCAGCAAAGTGAGAAGCTAGAAACCACAGTCAAAGTGAGCTGAGAAAATGAATCAATTGTGCAATCCGTACAAGCTCAAAACTGTTAACACAACCCAAAGACCAGTTTTGTAACAAAATTAGACTCATGGATAACAATCATAACATTACAAGTCACCACTAGGAATTAACTACACCATCCACGTAGCATCCAGACCTCACAGTATATACAACTGCACACTATTATCTTCCATGAAATTAGCATATACAGCTATCAATTCACAAGCAATAAAATGTCCTCTAAACTGCAGTAAAATGACAGACAGCCATTGTGTGCATTTTCAATCCCATGATTTCCTCAAGGTTGGCATTAATACCCAGCAGCAGAACAAAATTCAACTACACTGGACGGACCACCTGAAGGCCAATGTTACCACCCCTAGACTTTAAGACGGCCTAATGACCACTCCCAACAGGATCTTTTGAAAAAGAAAAAAAAACCAATAACTTGCCATTTGGTTTTCAAATGAAAAACAGCAACCCAATCTCATCTTGTCCAAGCCCTATCACTATTCCCAGAACACTCGGTAAGCCTCTCAACCAGAAACTAAGAGCTTATACATTTCTCTTGATAACAAAGAGTTAAAAACCTAGCTACCACTATCTTCCTGGACTAAAACTAGTTGTGTGTCTTTAGAACTGTCCTAAAAATGAGAGTTGAGAGGTAACTCTGACAGCACGAATACAAGGAACCTTCTCAAATTGTTATAATCATTACTGAATTCAACATTAGCAAGGAAGAAAAAAAAAACCATATACCAGAGAAAACAAGACTATGGTTTACAGGAAGCATTAAGCCGGGATACAAAGCAATCAGCACGCAAAGCAACTAAAGGTTCAACCAGAATGATCACCAGGGCAGATCAAACTGGCAGAAGAAGAAAATTCTAAAAAAGACCAGGTGATTGCGCTCGACACAAGTTCAAACCACCAATAGCATATCAATAACGTTTTGTAAGCACAACACCAATTCAATGAAACTAAACTTCTCCGAATACACAAGCTTTACCTACTCGAAAATCACAAATATTATTGTTTTGTAGAAAGCAACTGTATCCAAACCTATCATGAGATAAATCCATCATTTTCATTTCAGATAAAAATTACAGACAATCCAACCACAACAAACTCAATCCAATATCTCTAAACAGATTCCAGACTCGTTAAATTAAACTAATTAATATCATTACAATCATAAACCAAAAAAATAAATTAAATATTCCATCATTCCTATTCTCAATGAACCAAAACTAAGAATCCAAATCTGCTGCTCCATAATTGAGCGAAAAGTGAATAAACACCACGGAATTTAAATCGATATAAAATTAGAGAAAACTGATCCGAGACAATTTCAATTATATTAACACAGATTAAGCGAAGAAATCTAATATATTATAGCTTAAATCACAGATTAAGCATCAGAGAGATTATAAATAAAAATTTAAAAAAAAATGAAAAAAATTATAGGTTGGATTTGGGAGAAGAAGACGAAAGCGATTACGTACCGACATGAATTTCGATGATCAAAAAGAGGGGAACTTTTTTTGCACGGAAAAAGAAAAATGAGTCGGGAAAAAGTAATGCCAGAAAACCAGAGAGAAAGAGAAGGAGAGAATTTGAGGGAGGAGTTGGGCCAGAAATGGGCCTATTATTGAAAACCAAATGGAGAAAGAATATGTGTGATGTGGCTTTAACGATTTTTTTTAAACGGCATTTATGGGTTGACGGAGACGGAAAGGAGATGACTGTTACGTCGAGCGTCAGCACTGACGTGGGGTTGTGGGTGAGTAACGGAACGGAGTGGTGAGCTGGCAGACGGAGTTGAGGGAGACTAGCTGTTGTAGGGTTGCACGGAGGCAAAGAGAGCTGGCAATGCATAATAGTTTAATTAATTAATTTTAATTTTTATGGAGCTTTTTCAGTGTCGTTTTTGATGAAAATGATAGTGCAAGTATTTTTCCAAAAGGACAAAGTTTCTATTTTACTGTGTTCCACTTTCAAAGACAGTTAATTTTTTTTTTCTATTTTTTTATATCAAATTTCATAATTGTTCCACTTTCAAATGATCACGAGTGCAACTCTGCTTCATGCAAGCTTTAAGCTATGAACATATTTGTAAGCTGAGCTCTGAACCTCGCTTGGCCTAGAAGAATTGATCCAAAAAGCAAAGGAAATGTTGAGAAAATGGGAATACGAATAACACAGGCACATTTGTTATTACAATGTCAACAAGATCAATAGCATCCCTGTAAATAAATTGCTAGATTCTGTCTGCCAGGGCAATCGCATCACATTCGTTTTGCGAATTTGGAACATTAGATCCCTGCTGTGCCTCCATCATCAGCATATGCGGTTGCAATGTAGTACCAACACCAGGTGAAAAATGGAGATGTTGATATAGACATCAGCAGCATATTCAGTTGCGATTATCGTTAAAAGTGCCGCCATCATCAAAGTGGGAACTGTAGATATTTCTCGAGACAGCCAATTCATTTGGGTGATTTGGTTCCCTCATCAGTGGCCAACATCTTTCTCTATCAAAGAGCTGTTTCCTCCACATTTATTCGCATGTGAGGTCTGTATAAACATTTGAATAGTGACGAGTCATGAGGCATGACTGCCAGGGATGATGTGTAATTCATATACTGGAATCAGAAATAGGAAATCTATATATATATAAACAGGAAAGTTCAGTTTTGGGGATGATGAAAGCATTGTAATGTGTCTAGGCAAAACAAAACAACAGCTTGCTTTTTAGGTGTGGCACTGATTATGGATCCCTAGCCTTCCAACCATAGTGCTCAAGAAGGGTCTGCAAGAGTGAGCTTATAATGAATGGATCAACTATCGTGGGCATACTGAGAGGGAGAGATTGTCTATTAAATAGTTGCAGTGAAACAATGAAGTAAAATGAGACATCAACTATGAGAATGAGCTGCCCAAATAATATATTAGCCTCATACCTGAGTAATACCTATACATCATATGAGAGGATCTTCAGCAACAATCCAGGGATTAATTGCTTGAAAGAAGCAACAGCTACCTAAAGAGAACAGGGTTGAATCATAAATTGAGCCTCTTATAGTCACATATAACGAATCAGATTGCAAACACGCATACAAGAAATTGGGCAAACTTACATAGCATGTGGGATGATTCATGTAGGCAGACATATCGCATCAAGAAACATGACACCCAAGCAGCCAAGCATCAGGTACACTGCATTTTCATCAGAACTAACAGAAAACAAGCCAATTCTAAGATGTGTATTGTAAAAAAAATGCTAAAAACGAATAAGGAATTGAAGAACTGAACTGTAATCTATACCATTATGGTCAGCTTCTATCATGAATTGGATCAGAAATGAGTCCATGGCAGTCTGAACTCCCATCAGACCTCAAGTTAAAAAGTTGATATCTTTACTTGGGAGAGCCCATCGCAGTCTCATATACTGATCAATCATGTTGCTTCACAATCTCAATAAAGTATTATTTTCATTTATTGCACCTCCAAGAGTTTAATGTTCCCATTGCAACATTCAACCTCTCATGCAGTGTTAAGGTGACTCCATCAAAATTTCCAGATATCAACCCCCTTTCCAATAAATCTCCCAAAATCTCTTCCCCTTCAATAAGATTATTAACAGAAGAAACAGCAGCAAGGAGAAGAGTGTACGTTGTTGTGTTGGGCAAGAGACCACTTCGTTTCATCTCCTTGTACAACTCAAATGCAGCCACAACATCACCATTACCACAAAGACCTATAATGAGAACATTAAAAGCTGCAACATCAAGTGGCACACCACAATGTTCCATCACACCCCTCAATTTTAGAGCCTCTGCAAGGTTAGCTTCTCTGCAGAACTTGTGCATCAAAGTAGTAAAAGTAGCAGTTGTTGGAACAAGTTGCCTTCGAAGCATGTGATGAAGAACCAGCATCGCTTCTTCGACCTTCCCACATTTCGCAAGCCCTCTAACCATAGCACTCTCAGCAATGTCACAGGAAGTGACACCAAGAGCTACCATCTGATCTTTTAGTTCAAATGCTCCTTTTATATCTCCCACCCTACACATACCATTAATTATAGTGAAATAATATGTATACTTAGGAGTGAAACCTTTGGCCAACATTTCATACAGAAGACTACGAGATGCTCGGAAAGCTGAAATTCTGAAGAGTCCATTCAAGATTGCCCCATGAGTGTCTGTATTAGCAGAAAGTCCGTACAGATTCATGACACTAAGTAACTCAAATGCCATCCCCACCTTCCCAATTTCAGAATACTTGCTAATAAGCAAATTGAATGTTAAAAGATCAGGAACAGCACCTTCCATAATCATCTTATGCAACATTTTGTGGCCAATATCCACCTTACCTGACTCACATAATCCAAGAACAAGAGAGTGACATGTCAATTTGTCAGGTAATATTTTGACCCTGATCAGGTTTTTGTACACCATAGAGGATGCCAATAAGTCTTGTTTCTTCGAGTATCCATGCAAGAGAATGTTATAAGAAGCCAAACTTGGGAATAATCTTCGGCTCCCCATAGTTGAAAAGAGATCAATTGCCTTCATCATCTTTCCCATCCTCGAGTATCCATCCATCATTACATGAAGAGCAATAGCATCCGAGTACAGGCCTCTGCTCTCCATCTCTTCAAATAGATATGAAGCAGCCTTAGATTGGCCGATCTTGAAAAGGCCGTCAACTAGACAGGTGTACATTATGAGATTTGGTGAAATTTTTCCTTTTTCCATCACTCTCCCAAACAACAGGATGGCAGCAACCATTTTCCCCTTCCTGCATAACCCAGCAAGAAGGCTACTGTACGTATGAATATCGGGCATGACATTATTCTCAACCATCTCAGTAAGAAGGACAACAGCTTCTTGCAAATTCCCAGACTTACAGGTCTCAGAAATTATTGTATTGTACACAACAGTATCAACAGCAGATGGAATGCTGTGGAGTTGCTTCAAAAACTTTCTTGCCTCAACCAAATGACCACCCTTGCATAGCCCTTTCATTATACTTCCATAAGTAAATGGACTTGGGTGATGACCTAATTCAATCATTTCATCAAACATAGAAAATGCTCCTAACGCATTACCCATGTTGGCATACCCATTTATCATACAATCCAAAGAAACAGAATTGGCAACCAGACCCATGCTGCTCATATGATGCATAAAATTTTCTGCAGCACCAAGGTTCCCAGCTTCACAAAGCGCAGTAACCAATATGTTACATGTGAAACCGTCGGCACTGTGACCATTACGATTCATAACTGCATAGATCTTTAATGCTTCCATTATGTTGCCCATCTTACAACAGTAGTAGATTAAGGTAGAAAATATTATTTTATTCGGTGCAAGCTCAGCTCTATACAGTTTACACATTATCTCACTCACATGCTTCATCCTCCCAGCTCTGCAGAATCCATTTATGAGCACTGAAAATGCTATGATATCGGGATCCACACCATCCCCGATCATCATATTAAGAAAATGCACGGCTTCATCAAGCAACCCATTTTTGCACAACCCATCCATCATTGATGTATACATAATGCAACAACTAACAATCCCATTCAATCGCACTTTCTGAAATGTAGTTCTTGCTAAATCAAACTTGCCATGCTTGCATAGCCCATTTAAAACAGCACTATAGCTGACTTCATTAGGTTTTAGTCCCACTGCTTCCATCATGTCCAAGAGTCTAAAAGCGTCCTCAAGCTTACCCTTCTGACAGAGCCCATCAATCAAAGCATTATAAGTAATACAATTTGGTGAAAGATTAAATATTGACATCTCATCAAAAATTTTAGTAGCAACACCAATCTTCCCCTCCTTAACAAACCCGTTAATAAGAATATTGTATGTAACCCCATTAGGAGATATCTTCTTCCTTCTCATCTTCTTCAACAGTAAATAACCTTTTGCACTACTACGTTTTCTACACAAATCCTCAATAAGCATGTTATATGTACATACACTTGCTTCTATACCCTTAGAACCCATATGATCAATAAGCTCAAAAGCTTCTTTATACCTTCCCTTCTTGCAGTACCAATTGAGCAAAGTATTATAAGTAACTACATTCGGAACATAACCACTCTTTTCCATCTTCCTCAGAAGATAACTAGCTTTACTAAGCTTCCCTTCCACACATAAAACACTAATCAATACATTGAATGTACTAACATCAGGGCAAACATTCTTAGCCAGCATTTCTTTGAAAAAAGACCAGACTGATGCAGCCCTCCGGTCCTTTGCCAATGCAGCTAGAATCATATTACAAGTATAACTGGACGGCCTGAACCCCCTTAAACTCATCAAATAGAAAGTCTCGACAGCACTACCAACCATCCCTTCCCTCAAGTAAACTCTAATCAAAAGGTCAAAGACTGAAGGGTTTGAATTGCAAAGAGGGTAAGTATCCATCAAAGCACCAAAAACTGATTTCGAATCAACACCCATTTGTGCTAAATGCCCCAAAATCAACCTGGCAGAGTCATACATTCTAGCTCTAGCAAGTATATGAGTTGTAACAGAGAGTATATGAGTGAGGTGATTGAGTTGCAAACCAGGCTGTTCAATGACCCAGTTGAAGAATTTCAGGGCCAATCTTCCATGCACTGGTCTAAGAGAAGCCAACCTATACTCCATGTGGTTTAGTGACTCCCATCGGTCTATAGTGAGGATTGAGTATATGCTTTTCTCCATTTCTGAACCTGTACGTTACCAAAGGTTAAAACTTTGGCCTCAAAACAAACACCCTCTTCCCAAATTTGAAACTTTAGCATCAAAACACACTCTATCTTCACAAAGAATAAAACTTTGGCCACAGAAACACAAACCCTCTTCCCAAAACTGAAACTTTAGCATTAAATCAGAGAGAGAATTAGAGAGAGTGATATACCTGAGGTTTGAGCTCTGTTTCTGAAACCATTTTCTTTGAAATTAGTTTTGATATTTTGAGAGGAGCCACCGTGAAAAGCTCTGAGCTTTGAAATTGTATGGGAAATTTGGGAGAGTTGTTTAGTCTTGGAAGGCAACATGGCTTTATTTATCTTCCTTTCTCCTCTCTGACTCTGACTTGGTAGTGCGTGATCTTGGTGGCTCAAGGCTGAGAGGTGAGACTTGAGAAGCTCTACTTATTGCCCTTCTTGCCTTTACTTGTTTTGTTGTTCGCGGTGGTGGAGCTGGGCGACGAGGCGCAGCAGGAGATGAGTGTTGGGTCTGGGTTTGGAGATTGAGAATGAGTCTGGGAATTGGTTTTTTTTTTTTTGCTCCGTAAACCATCTCCATTTGTTGCTGTCTTCTTGGTTCCCAAAGTCGTCTTGGTTAAACAGGTATGCATGCAAAGCCCTCTTTCTACACTCTACATCAATATTCATCACCTACATATTTTCCTACTTACTTTTCTATGTGGTTATGGTTATGTTTGTCCTCTCTTACTCGTGCATTCTCTTATAATTATAATTATTGCTGGATACTCTGAGGAAGAGCTACCTCAAACTGAGTATGATAAAGGTTTTAATCATGGATGAATGCCATCATGCCAGGGGTGACGACCCATATGCTTGTATAATGAGGGTGAGCTGTCTATTGTTTGTTTTGGTGTAATTAACAACGATAGTGAAAACACATTTATAGCATCTGCATTGGAAAATGATAGTGTTCTAAATCTTTTTATATGGCTCTGTGATTGCTTAATTTGTGTGAAAATTTGCCCATGTGTCATGTGACATTACCATCATCATAACAATACTAATTTTGAGTGACCGAAGTTAGTGTTCCCTGGCTATGATGCTTCTTTATCATAAGATTGTTGCATACCCGGTTCATGCTTTTGTAGTGCTTGAAGATTTGAGTGATGTGCAGGACTTCTTTCATCGTCAGTTACATTCTGGTCATTTGGAATGACTGCGTCCCCTATTAAGACAAAAGGTATTTGCCTCGAGAGATTTTTTTTGTTATATTATATCATATTTATTCTTAGATGCATTTATGGTTTACTTAGAGATTTTGTTTTTCTTATGGTATAGGTGGAAATCCAGAGTTATCCTATTGGAAAACAATCCATGAACTCGAGACACTGATGAATTCGAAGGTGTATACATGTGTAGATGAATCTGTGCTTGCCAAGTTTATTCCAACTTCGACACCCAAGTTTAGAGCTTACAGCCCTGGGGAGATTCCCTCTGTCTTGTATACACAATTAACAAATCAGCTGAAAATTTTGAAAGAAAAGGTGTGTATTTTATGTAATGGTATTTGATGTCTCATGATTACTGTTTTACATTTGTCATATGATGAGTTTAGATTTGATTAATTTGTCTATGAAGTAAATCACTTACTGATAAAAGGCTAAGAAGCAAATGAGTAGTGGTAGAGGATTGCTGTACTAAATACTTAGCTTCGCAAGATGTCTTTAGGGAGGCTCTAAGTTCAAAACTTGAATGGAACTGATGCTTATTTTATTTTCTTTCCTTGGAGATGGTAGACTCTCTGCAATTTTAATTGAGGGGGATTTAATTCTTCAAATTCTGTACTTTTATATCTATTTTGTAATGTTTCTTCAAGGGTGTACTGACAATTGGTTTACTACATTTCAGCATGAGTATGGATTGTGAAGATTCAACAAGGTCCAAAAAGTTTGGACCTTGTTGAATCTTCACAATCCATACTCAAAAAGCTGATGAAATATTTTTCAGCCCTAACGTTTTGTCTGGAAGAACTTGGTGTTTGGCTTGCTTCAAAGGTAAATCGGTTTGGCTATGTTCTAGTTGTTGTACGCAGTTGACATAGTTGACATCATTGCATTTTCATCTGAGAAACAGGCTGCTTGGTCCTTATCAAACAACGATACTGACTTCTTTACATGGGAGAAGCTAGATGTGGTGGGGGAGAGAATTGTTAAAACTTTCAGTCTAGAAGCCAACAAATCATTAGCATGTCATCTTCCATCAGGTATGCTTTCTGTGGGTCTTGGTTTTCTGATTATTGGTATAATTTTACACATGTATTGATTTTACATTGTTTCCTTCTCTCTGTCGAGGCAGCAGTGGTGAGGCAGAGGTGGTCTGATCCGGGCTGCAAGGTCGAGGCAGCAGTGGTGAGGCAGAGGTGGTCCGATCGGGGTCCAGGCAGTGTCCGGGCTGCTGGGAACAGTGGGGGAGAGAGTAGGGAGAGAAAGGGAGGCCTACATTTTTGAGAGAGAAAAAAAAGCGAGAGAGGGATCTGAGAGGAATGAGAATAGGTTTTAGTAGAGGGTAGTAAGGTACTTTTCTTAAGATTCATTGGATTGAGATATGAACATTGGAATGAGCAATTCTTCACCCATTTTTGTGCAAATGGTCATTTTCCCAAGTTCATATGGAGACGATGTTAGATACGAGACATTAGATAATTAGTTTCATAAGGAGGCATTAGATAAGTCCCTTTCATGAGGCAATATAAATAATAGTTTGCATACACCGTGTACTTGTTTCATACTACTGGTGCTCTTTATTACTCAGGAAATGTGCCTAGGTTTTGGTTTTGGTTTTGGTGTTTTTTTTTTTTAAACACGAAAGCTGGAGAGTAGAATACAAGAAATACACAAAATCTGCGGTTGCTCGTCCAACTCCAGCTAAATGAAGATGTCCCTTCGAGTTTTGGTTTACAACTTTTCAATTTGTAGATAACATAGTGGTGGTTTATATGTAACAAATATTGGGTTTCAAAAAGCTTACTTCTATACCGGCTCGTCTGTCCCTTTTCTTGTCATATATATGGGGTTAGACTTGTTGGGAGGCAAAGGAAGTGAAGCGTATGACAAAGAAACGTTTGTCAGATCACATTGTTTAGGAAAATTACAGGGTTCGGTTTCAACCCTAAGTTCTGCTCCTCCTTGGTTTCAATCTCTAGTCCATCAGCAACCATATTTCACGCGGCGTCGAGTGTAGATGAAGCTATGATGTTCTTGAGTAAAGAAAATATAACAAAAATTATGATCGAGATCATAACTAAATCTAGTAAAACCCGGTGTTGAATCCCCATGGGAGACTAACCAACTCAGACCACTTGTTGTGGTTATCTAAATATTGACTTATCTAAGGACCGGAACATAGGTATAAAATGAAACTCCCATCAGGAACTAAGAATTGAAAGAAAGAAAAAAAAGGACAAAAACGAAGAACAAAACTGGAATTCCCTTTCTGGCCAGCAATAACTAAAACCCAAAATGGATCCTTCTGGAAATGATTCTATTACATGTACAGATTCCTAAGCTTATTACCAATTTTCACCTAAGCTTATTACCAATTTCCAGGCCACAGAAAGAGACTACCTAATCTAAAGCAGATTGACCTTATAACATGAATACTAATATAAACAATAAACATAAAACTATCAACATTTGTACGCTCCCCAATTTTCTGACAAGTAAAGAATTCGCAAAAGAATAAAGATTTCCCAGCCATTGCCATTGCCATTGAGGAGCACACATGAGCCAGCAAGAATAGTACGATCATCTAAAGCACCGTTCCTTCACCGCCCTCTAATAAATAGACAATGCTTTCAGTTACCAAAACCATCCTCATATCCTCGGTGATTGTAACTCTGAAAGCTCTAAGTCATTACCGGTTCTTTCATCTGTAGAGTGAATAGCAAATCAGCAATGATGGCCGGAGAACAGATAAAACAAACTTGATTAAACTATATAACTTGCTGCAAGCATATGATAATACAGAGAAAAAGCAAAGAAAGGTTAACGGAGGGGATTGATATTGGCACCTCCTTTTTTACAAACCCCCTTTTCACAGAATGTGGATATAAATACAAATTATAAAAGATATCTCACTCACATGTACATGATACTTGAGACAGATGACTGCCGCGCTGGGTAACAAATCAGCAAAGACTCTTTCGGTCAACCAAAGCCGAATCCTTCACTCCCTTCATGAATAGCAAGCATCAACCGTTCATGAAGCTGATCCTTGGAGGTATACTCAGGAAGATCTAGTTGATTAAAGCTGACAACAAATAAGAGTGCATTAACAACGACGTCAACCTTAACAAGCACAAGGGGTGGGGGAATCCCATTATGTTGTTTCTCATTGCATGCCAAAGCAAATTACAGTATGTACACACTAACCATGTATGAGCAGAGGGCAGTCTATCTGGAGCTCCATATGCCTTGTGAATCTGAAACCTCTGAGGACCAGAGATGCCTTGCAAAGCCTTGAAACCTTCCAATGGAACCTGGAACCAAAAATAAGTTGGTTTTATAAACTCCAAATAAACCCATTGAACCAGCAGTAGTAGAGAACCACACGAACAATTTGTTTTATATCTACCTTTGATGTGCCAGTCACAAATTGAAGCAGTCTTGCCATGTCCTCCTTGTTGAAACTTTTAACCACCTCCCAAAACCATTGTACAACACTCGATGCTACTGTATAGCCAGTGTACTCGGTGTTTGCCTTCAAGTCATCCACTGTAAAACCAATGCCACAATTTAAGTACCTCATCAAGGATATAAGAACATTTTATAATTTAGCTCATTCAGAATCCAACTCACAATCAATCTCTGGAAGACCACTGATAAGTAGCTCAAGCTCTTTATCATTAAAGATTGAGATAAGCTCACGCGGGACCAATTCATTGAACCCCTCAAGGAAAGAATTGATTTGAGGACGAATAGCATTTGTCAAAATATGATCAGCTACAAGGTCTACATACTCGTGTTTAGTTTCTTCTGTGACCCTGATATTTCTTCCACCAGGTTTAAGCTCATAATCAGTCACCTGTTCAAGAAGAGGATGAAGGGAACACAAATTAGACAACAAAACAAACAAGTAAGAAATTACGAGGCCTATGAACTTAAAACTTCAAATTAACTCGAATAAGTATCACATTGAGAAGAAAAAAAAACAAAAACAAAAGAATGAAAATCACATAAAAATCAAAAGTTTATATCCACAAACCTGGTTTTTTTCATAAAGAATATGCTTTTCTTCATCAGCATCCATGCTAAACGTCAGGTCAGGAATATCACTCACATCATTCTAGAGAAGAAAAGATAAAAAGAGAAACAAGAGTGAGAATTCTGTGTGCACAATAAGGAGCTTCAGAATAACCACAAGGACACACATTATGTAAGTTCAATGACATAAAGCCAGAACCAAAACCAGCCCCACATAAGCTTTAACTGTCAAACAACCAAATTGTGTTCACAAACCCACTAACCTCTAACATCCATTTCAAATTCTTATAGTAATCAGGATCCACAGCTTCTATATCATGGTATGTCACCTTTACACCCAGTATGTGCTTGTAGAAGGATCGAGTGAAATAAACATCCAAAAGTTGCCCATCAAATACTGCCTTTGCAACCTGCACAAAAGAAAAGGAAAAAAAAGAGAGCATAAATACTCAATAAAATAGTAATCAGACAGAAATATCATAAAATCAAGTCCCAAAAATCCCAATTGTCCAGAATAATTACCACGCGGCCGACAAATTTGAAGTAAGAAAGATGTTCTGTCTGGTAGACAGAATTAGGGTTCGGCTGGAAAGTTGCATTGTTTCCAACAGTAGTGAAGAGCAATGCGCCTTTGTCAAATATGACCCTTGATAGTAATTGATACCATTCTCGAGTTAGACCACCAGCATCAATACCCTCTTCCCCTTGGAATTGGACATTTAATCGTCCCTTCATGTCCTGATTAGGACGCATTCTCAACTGATTGTAAGAATCCTCCAATACATAAGCCCGACGAACACTTATCCGCAGAGGACCAGAGAGATGTTGCTCATGCTGTTGCCTAATTCTTGACCGGAAATATGCTCTCTTGTTATCAAAATCAATTAGCCTCGGTGCCTTCAACATCATACTAAGGGATTTCTCCAACAGACCCGGATTCTGCCTGATAAATGCATTCAAAAGACGGCGATGCTTCTCAGCAAACCTTGTAAATGTGACAGCGCCATCAAGCTTCCTCTGAGAATCCCCGCAGCTATGGAAGTTGGTACCTGATGGATCTGAATTTCCAGCGGACTCTTTGACTTCTCTTGCTGTCACGTTAGCTTGATCTTGTGGCGTAATAGAGTGGTTTGCTTGTAGCTTTTGACACAAAACAAAAAATGCCTCCATAAATGGAAGCAGTCTCTGGGTTCCAGGAGGCAGGGGAGATGAAGAAGAGGAACCTTGTACATGGTCCCCAACATTTATAGTGGACATGGTTGGACAAAAAGAGCTCTGGCCCAACTGTGTTTCAGTAGCACTTATACAGTCACTCAATTCTTGCCACAATGGCTCAAGTGCAATATTTAGCTTCCACATGGTGGCACGCTCCTCCTGCTCTGCATCATTCTCCAAAACTGCATTTTCATTTGAACTAGGTGAAGTGAGTGAGCAAAGTGATTGCAATACTCGTAAGATTGCCGAACCAGCCATAGATCCAGCACTCAAACCCAACATCTGTGTATTACGGAGGGTGACAAGCTCGCCGACAGCTGAGGCACTCAAACCATGAGCTAATTCTGAAAGCTCTGAGATAAAGAACTTTCGATGGGGCACTGCAACTGAGGCCAACTTCTTCAGCACCTCACTGGAAAGCATATAGACTTTATCTGAAAGCCTGACAAAACAAAGGGATCAGATTAGAATTCATTTAAGGAGCAACTGCTCATATAAGTCACAGTAGTAACAAGCTTAAAAGCAGAAAATTTTTAATCAAAGTATGCAAAACACATGTACCCCTCGCGACCAAGAAGACTGCAAAGATTATGTAAATCGGACTCTGGCAGCTTCATGAAAATATTATAGGTAACTGTACTCCTGTTTGCATCTGGAGTTGATGATCCAACACCAACAGGTTTAACCCCTTGTTGAGATTCTGGTTCTGCAGGATGACCATCCTGACCATCTCCAGAAGTTTCACTTACAGGTGGATTTTCGGAATTTCTGTCGACCCTTTCAGATTGAGAATGGACCTCTAATTTTGAAGCTGAAGTATCAACAACAACCTGAAGCAGGTCCATGACCTGTAGCATTATTAAGAAAACACCAAATATTAGATACTATTTCAATAACGGAATAAAGACAGATTGGGTCGCCCAATATAGACTTAGATATATAGCAACCGATACACACCTCTTGCAGATACTATCTTATTTACTTAATTTTTAAGAAGCTCAATCTAGTTATAAGGCAGGTACTACTAACTAGGGTTTCCCAGAAGGGTTTTAACCAGAAAACTATACACAACTGATTACTCTTCACCATTAAATCTTACATTTACACATGCTCTCCAGTCTCGTGAGGTGGTATGAAGGTGGAAAACATATTTAGGGATTCAATTCTTGTCATCGTATAGATATCATATACTAAACAAAACTCCCCAGGACATTAAGAAACTTATTCAAATTGAAGTAGTGAAAAATACCTGCTCAAGATGAGCAGTGCTACGCAAGAAATGAGGCCGATTAAGGAGCTTCAGAAACAATATGAGGGGAACATCACCATCCTGGGTGTTGACAGGATAAGAGGAAACTCCTCCTCCAATTTTCTCTTTGCCTTTGTCCTTCTTGGTATCCATATTTAAGGGACTTAAAGGCTGAGGAACCACTGAGAAATCAAAGTAAAATAACATATTTGCCACTGCAGAATGATTTGTAGCTAAATAAGTCAAGATCTCAAGAATCCGACGCAACACCAAGGGAGGAAGACCTGTTGAAAATGAAAATAACACAAATTAATTGGTGGTTAAGAAATATATAAAATATTATTTAATTGTTGTCACGTCAGTTGAATTACCATCTAACAACTGAGATCTGCCATATACAACATTTGAGTGGCAACCATAAAGCCGTTGGGAATTAATAGTAGCTAATCCACTGACTGAGCCTTCAGCCTCAGGCTTGATCATATCGAGCAAAAGACGCACTAAAATTGCTCTCGTAACACTGTGCGTACACAGGATTAAGAAAAGCCTCTGCAAGAGTCCTTTACCGAGGGGCTAACCACAAAAAGAATCATATCCACCAAGTTAGAATACAGTCTTTTCTTCAGAAATTTTTTTTAAAAAAAAAATTAACAAAAAAACGATCAATTAGTAAATGATTTTTTGTGTGATGCATGAAACCTACATGTCGTGTTACAAGTTAGAATTACAATACAACAAACTAAAACACAATATAATGCCAGGTTTCTTCCTCATCATTCCAGCCAATAATTGCTCTTATGGTTCTTACATATTTGACTACCATGTAAATCATATATGATGATTCTGTGCAAAAAAAAAAAAAACTGCGAACTTATTAGACAAACTTTGAACACACTTGTTCTGGTATACTATAAAAATGTTGGGTAATGTAGGCGCTTTTTTGTATGAATTTATTCGATATTCTTCCAATAAAAAAAAATATATATATATATATATATAAAGTGATTTTCAGGTGCGGACGTCCGCACCGTGCGGATGCCGCGTATCCGGCCACCGGCGAGGCGGCGCCGGCGTATCCGGCCTGTGGGCTTTGCTCGCCCCGGCCCGGCGACCCCGTCTGTGCCGGCCCGAGGTCCGTCGCCGGCCGGCAGCGGCCGGAAATCCAGAAAATGCAGAAAAATGACGGGGTACTGTTCATTTTTCTGCTTTTTCTGGATTTCGGCCGGGCTGCCGGCCGGCGATCGAGCTCGGGCCGGCACAAACGGGGTCGCCGGCGTGGGGCGAGCAAAACCCACCGGCCGGATACGCCGGCGCCGCCTCGCCGGTGGCCGGAAACGCCGCATCCGCACCGTGAACAGTGCGTGCGGACGTCCGTAGCCGAGAAGGACTGTATATATATATATATTTAGTAATGAAACAGTTTAGACATATGTTTAAACCCCAGGAGTTTAGACACAAAATACTCGATATTTATTCATGTGAAACTGAATTCATACTCAACTATCAAATCCACCAACTTTTTGTAACCGCTTAGCAAGTTCTTTAGGACAGATATAAAACATTGTATGAAATATGAAGACAAAAAAGTTATACCTGTGCTAATCGTAGAAGCCTAATTAAGGCTTTTAATGAATTTGCATCTAGAAGTGGCTCGCCTTCAAATTCTTTAACCTTTAAGCTATCTGTAATAGACGAAACAGCCCTCCGGCCAATTGTGACTCCAACACCCCTGTCCATTACAGTATGCCGGTCAAAACCCAATCCATTTCTCCTATTATTCAGTCGGTGGCTGCTCCCGAAAAGGCTGCGAGCCTGATAATGACTCATAGCTCGATCTCTTAGCATTTGAGCTTCAGCCAGTAGTGGAGAAGGTAATGCAGACAAAACTGCTTCTGAAGAAGTCAAAAGTACCTGGTACACAAACAAAACAAGCAATTACTATAGAAACACAAAGGATCACCACACCCAAGGTAACAAAGATGACAGTTCCAGATGGAAACCTCTTCACGCAAATCAGCAGGAAAAGTCGCAATTATAGAAGCGTTGTCCATGTCAACGGGTTGTCCTTCAGCCTGTTGTGCAACTCTTTGTGCTCTTTGTTGAGCCAAAACTTCTGCTTGGATATCCGGAGGAAGGGCAGCTAAAAACTCAGGATCAATGTCGTCCGCAGAAGGTGGCGCATAAGGAGGAGGTTGAACAGACTGCGCTTGCTGTGAAGCAAGAACCTCCGCCCTCAAATCTTCAGGTAAAGCCTCCAAGAATGTAGGGTCAATTGCATTAGCACTAGGAGCCTCATGGTTAATTTGTTCAGCCTCATTAGCTTCTGGACCAACCAATGTGTTTTGGCTCAACGGGTCATCTGTACCATTTTCGAAAGAAGGCATGGCATGGCCAGTTTGATTTACTTCATCAGTGCAATTCATGTCAACATCAACATTTTCTGGGACCAAATTATGAGAATCACCTGTATTAGACACATTGAAGCCGACATGTGCTGGCATATCACCAACTTGATTGCCTGAAGATCCATCCTGACCCATAACTTCCACTCCGGCATTATTGACATTGGAGGGCACTTCAGAAGCCTCTTCCTGTTGTAAATCAACCCTTGTGCTTGCAGACGAGTTGACAAATACTGGCAGTGACCCTTCTTGCTCAGCAGCGCCATTCCCCTCCCTAATGTCCATGTTATCATTCCGTGTACCGTCCAAAGAAGGTGCCTGGATTGACATTGGTTCAGGTCCCTGCAAACAGTCCCCTGCATCTTCGACAAAAGATTCTGGAATGGCTTGTTCTTGGGAAGGAATACCCTCAGGCATGGAGATAACTTGATGTGTTGCTTCAACACCCCCGTCTTGGTGCAGATGTTCAATTTGTTGGCTGGTGGTGTTACTATGATCTACTACTACTTGACTATCAGTTGAAGGAGGCATATCTGGCTGTTTCTCCTGCACTCCTGAATTCTGAGAATGTGGTTCAACAGGGGCGTCAACAGGAGCAAGACTGCGCAATTGGGATATAAACTGTTCCTCAACTGCCTGAGCAATAGCAGCAGCATGAGCACCTGCTTGAGGCTGGCCATCATCAGTCCACCGGCCATCACCCGGGCCTCTCCGTCCCGATAACTGCAGTGAATCCATACCTACAGAATAATCAGTCAATGGTGGTGGAGCTGCACCACCCAAACGGTCACCAAAAAGATTGCTCGGGACATGATCATATGGAAGAACAGGAGCATCAAACATGTAGAAATGAGCTACATCAAAGCTTCCTGATGATAGAGCTTCCAAGTCCCGGGATGAATTTCCACCTGCTGACCATATAGATACCAGATCTCCAGACTGGGAAGGCCTCATAAGGAGAGGATGTTGAAAGCCATTTGCTTCTGTAGCAGATCGTTCAAAGGAAGACCTACTCGTCTGACGACGTCGATCAAAACCTAACGGCCTTCGTAGACCAAAAAGGTCATCCACATTAACCCCTTCAAAAGGTTCGGCAGCAACATCGATCAGTCCACTTGCAGCTCCAGGTTGCCCAAGTACCTGCAAATGATCAAGCCCATCAAGGGCTTCCCTCCATCTCACTTCTATGACACGATTCTCATGGAAATCATCATCATCTTCATCAATCATCTCATCATTATAATCATCTCCCAGGCCAGTATCATCATGGTCTTCCACATCAGTATCAGCCAGAGACATCATGCCACCACCATCTTCTGCTATATCCTCATCCTCATCCTCTCCATCATCATCATCCTCATCATCCTCACCATCATCACCCATGTCATCATCTTCATCACCCATGTCATCATCTGCCCTACCCTCAACACGAAAAGTCATTTCGATTTGGTCAGTGTTGTGTAATACATTGCCTTCTTCCATCTCTTCACGCATAAAATCCATCCCAAGCTCCATGGGTTGGTTAGAAGCCAATGGTCCTTCAACTTCAATTCTCATATCATGTGCCCCTGACTGGTTTTGAGTTGCATCAGGATTACCATCGGTTTGAGAAGTTCCTTGATCCTGTTGTTCAGTTGGTACTGCATCTCTGACATCCTGCTCACTGCTTATATTCTGATTATGCTCCAATGTATCATCAGCTGGAGTAGTTACCTGATCATCAGATCTTGCATTTAACACCGTGGATTTTTTCTTGGTTGTCTCATCAGATTTAAAATATTGCTCACTAGCATTAGCAGCCCTTGTTAGACTTTCTAAAGCCTTGAGTATGAGATTCACAGTTTTGGGAGCATCAGGATGGTCTAAATCAATCACCTGTAGGATGCTAGTCAGACACTGAATCATTCCCCCATCTATCATGCTTTTTGCTATGTCTGGTGAAAACCCAGAACCAGGTAAGTTGCTTGATGATGAATTCTTCGATAATATAGAGTAGACCAATTCCACAAAAGCATAAACCTTTTTATCTGGCAATAAGATGCTCTTCGAAGAACTACTATCAATGTTTGAAAATAATGATAATTCTTTCACAAGCTCACCAATTACTCTTCTACGCCCTTCACCAGAACGACCACACAGAACTACCAGGAACCAAGAAGCTTTTTCAGACAATTTGTCTCTCCATTCATCAGGTCCAGCTGATTTATCAATGGTGAGTGGAAGCAATCGATGAATCACATGATGAAGTACACCACCATGTCCAGGACTTTCCAGTTGATTAGCTACCCTCAATTGAGTCAATTCCAAATCCCGTTTAAGTATAACCCCAACTGCGTGTACATACATGAGAAGAATATCACTCAGCAACTTGAGTACAAATGTTACCTTAGCTAGTCCTGTAGATCTATCAGATTCAGACTCCACTTTCCTTGTCTCATCAACCTTTGATTTACCCTTTACCTTGGTAGCAGGTTCATCAACCTCCATAGAAGATAGATTATTCAGAGAATCTTCCTGGCTCTTTGGGGAATAGTATTTTAAGACAATTTCAAGCAGCTGATCAATCACTTGAGTAAGATTAGCAGGGATCTTCTTGTGACCTTTCAAGCATTTACCTGATCCATCATGTACTTTATTTTCAGAAATGCGGATACATTCACTGGAAGATAATCCAGCCTCACCGCCAGACGCTTTAGGTTTGTCCTTTTCCTTTTCCTTTTCTTTTTCCTTCATTAGGACAATAAATGTCCTACCTGCTGATGTCTCCAACTGACAAACAGCAGCAGCAGCTTTCATAAATACCACCGGATCTCTAGAGATTACAGGTGCCATTGATGTCAAGAATGTCCTTGCAGAAGTACGCGCACCATGCCTGTTGCCACTTAGTGCTTGGCGAATTTCCAATTCCATTGCTGTTTGCAGTGTCTGCGGATCTTCGAGAAGATGGCGAACAATAGCAGATGCAACAGTGTCATATCCAGGGAAAAAACAACTTCTAGGCAGGCCAAAAAGAGCAGCCAATCCTCCATTTTCAAGAAACTGCAAAGCAAGTGCATGAGTTTTCGTCAAACGAGCACACAGCTGTAGAACAGCCTGCATGATCATAGCTGGAACATGCTGTTTTATCAAATCACAGGCAACGGTAAGCACCTTTTGACTCTCTTCCACAGTTAAATAACCAGTTGATTTCCCCAATATTTTCTCAAATCCAGAGCCAGAATCCTTTTCATGGGCATCCATATCCTGTTTTTTCTCTGTACCTGCACCAGGGATTGACAAGGAAGTACGCTCTCCAGATAGTTCACTCAGCGATCCTGTCTGAGTTTCTTCAATATTCTCAGAAATTCTGGGCCTTGCTTGCAACATGTTATCCAAAATAAGCAGCAGAGCACTAATACATTTTGGAACAAGAAGTTCATTGCCTGACTCGTCTTTGGCCTTAAAATTCATCAAGATATCTACAGCAACAGACACAATACCATTCTGTGCAGCAATTTCCCTTGTACTTCCATCCTCAGAAAGCAGCAAAGCTATAACATGTGATAACATACTCAAAGCACTGGTATCCTTAGTAAAATCCAATGGGCAAAGCTTGAGCTGCTGAATTAGATACGATGCAACTCTAGGACGGTCTTCACCTTTATTCCGATTGCTAAGTGTCACAAGCAAATCTGTCAATGGGAAAACCATCGTGTCACTGCTCTGAAACAACTTAACTGATGCAGCAAGAATGTCATCAATTGGAGGAGCTTTCACACAACTCTCCTCTGCCAGAACATCTACAGACTTGTCAACATTATCAGCTTTAGATGTGTCAGATGAATTTCCTAGTGACAGAGCAAGTGCCCGGGCCAGTTCATCATCCTCCTGCACAGGATCCTCAGGATGGCTGAAAAGCCACTCCATGGCCATTTCAACACTATTTGTTTCCACCCTCCTAAGCGCTTCTTCTGCTCTGGCCCTTGAAAAACCCATCTCCATAATGGTAGTAATAGTACCTTCATCAAGTGGTGGGGGCATGAATCTTTGGTTTGTAGCTCCAGCAATGCCACTGCGATTCTGCTTCACATCTCCCACACCAGAATATACATGCATAACAAGTGAAACAATGGAAGCAACGAATCCTGGACTACAATTTGGAAACATGGGGTGGTTCCAGATAGGAAGTATTACATCAAGAACTTGAGACTGCAGCATACGAACAAAAACTTCAGGTTCCCTTGGCACAGGGAAAAGCCCAATTGATAGACCAACTGCAACTGGCTGAACAAGCAACTGTGCCTGAGATGTGGAGGTTGTAGATAAGAGTAAAGAAGAATTAACAAAATACTCCAGCACACGGCAATAGCTTTGTAGAGTATCAAGCAGCCACGAACTGTGGGACAGTTTACTGCCTTCACCATTCTTTTCAAGATCAATGCCTGATGTTGGCATACCATGTGGTAGGGTCCATAACAACTGACTAGTAGCTTCAAATGTTGTAAGCAGCTCCTTAAAAGTACCATGGACATAGAAATTATTAATTGTTGCATTATAACAAGTCCGTCGTCTGCTATCAAATGTAAGTGCCATCATATCATCCACAACTTTTCCAAG
The DNA here is from genome assembly GCA_963682095.1 of Potentilla sterilis. Lineage (NCBI taxonomy): Eukaryota > Viridiplantae > Streptophyta > Magnoliopsida > Rosales > Rosaceae > Potentilla > Potentilla sterilis. Next base: position 61,034,140 of record OY821755.1, read on the forward strand.
GTATCGACACTTGACTGACAATGAAGTATCAAGCCCAGCTGAAGTGGAATGCCCAGAGAAACTAAGAGCCTCAAGATACACTTTTGCTACGGCAGTTCCAAGAGTTTTTGAAGCCAAACTCAATGATCCAGAGTCAACTCTACGCCTATTAGGTGATGTGAATCCCTTGACGAGAGCTATGAAGAAGGAACGTAGAGTGGAAGCCAGCTTGTTGAGAATTTCTGTAACAAGCACATCAGGACTTTTCTTTTTCAAATCCTGGGATGTAGATGTCTCCGATACTGAGGAAGAAGAAGATTCAGAATCAATATGTAAAGCCTCCAAATGTCTGCCTGTCCTTCCTCCCCTCATGCGTGCAATCCCATGCCGAGTACTACGACGGTGCAAACCTTCACCACTGCGAACAACTGAAAGGAATTCACGCTCTCCACCCCAGAAGGGCTGATTCCTAATAGAGACTGGGTTCATGTATCTCACCGCTGGGATATTAGCATCATCATCACTCTCCCTTCCCAAAGCATTAGATGGAGCTGCCTCGCCAATGTCTTGTTCTTGTTCAGCATTGATCTTCTCATCAGACTTCACATCATTACACAGAGAGATTTGCCAGAGGATTTCCCTGTATGTGCTCCCAAGATCTTTCAATACATCAGCATCTGCTGCACCCAGTTCAGAGACCACCGTAGTTGTCCCTTTCAATAGAACATTAGACAGAGACAGAATAGCTTCAAGACTGGAAAGCTGTTTCAAAACCTGAGTTTGCTTTGCTGATTCCACCAAAGAAAGTTGAGTCCCACCAACTGAAGCTAATAGTTCATTCGTTGATTTCAGATGCTCTCTCAAAAATGAACATACTGCCCGAGCCAAAGAGGCAGAATGTTGTGGTGAGAAGTTCTTGAATGCAATAGATATACTCTGACCAACTGAAACAGAAAGAGGCATCAAAGGCAAGGTAAACAACTGCAGGACAGCTTCTATCCCCTTCTTCTCCACAAATATACGACAGGTGTCACCATTCTGAAGTATAGTTTCAAGAAGACGTGCAACATTGCTAACAAAATCAGGAAGCAATAGTTCAGCATTTCCCACTAAAGAATCAGAAGATGATTCAGTTCCCTGCTCCGTACTATCCATTTTGGATGACTCCCTATCATCAGACATGACTACATTCCTCTCATCTCCATCAGTATCCATGGGAACAGGAGTAGAAGAAGATGGAATTTCAGTTGACGTGAGAGAAGCATCAACCCCGTGTCCAATTTTTGAGATGGCATTTAAAATCTCAATTAGCATATCCACACCAGGACCACGTAATGAGGAAGCATGGCGCATTAATTCATCCAATCCACTAGATAAGGAGACAGGTGTATCACTTGTTAGAGCACGCAAATAGGTTCTTGAAGTAAATATCTTCACAAAGCACCTCAACGCATTGTGATCTTTGACAGCCTGAAGACCATTATTATTTAAACAAAGAGCATCTAGACACTGTGGGATGCATGTAATGGCCTCAGTTGAGCAAAGAACATCATCCATTATAGCATCCAGAAAGGTAGAAGGAAGACCTGCTTCATCTAAAACTGGAAAACAGGTAGGATCTTTGTGGATTAAATCACTCATGACAGAAGCTGCAAGTGAAAACACCCCACCACCAAAATCTTTTGCCCTTTTAAAGATTATGCATAAACACTGTGGCAACAAACTCTCCTCTGATCCATAAACACGGGCAGTATTTCCAGGTGCGTAAGTTCCCAGAGATATAGCACGGAGTAGAGCTTTCATCAGCAGTCGTCGATGATATGAAACAAGAGGTTCTGAATACAGAGGTTGCATGCTGTCTATCTCGGTGGAAGTTCCTGCAACTAATTGTGTGCTACTCCCAGAAGTACTAGAATCTTCGTCTTGTTGCTTTGGACCATTTTCTACATGAGACACTTCCACCTGCAGGCGAGAGATGGTATCATCTAAACCCCCCAAGTCCCGGAACAATGCAGCAGCCGGATTACTGTAATCCATGAAAGCTTCTAAAATATGCACAGATGTGCTGACCAAATGCAGGTGCTGCGGATTTGTATCTTTAAGCAAAGGAAGAAGGGTGGGGATAAATCCAGCTTCACGCATGGCTGAACAACCTGATGATGATGAAACCAAAACTGTAACAAGAGACAACAGGGCCTCGGCAAAAACAACAGACCATTTTGATGTATCACTGATGACGGAATCAATGGCCTTCTGCATGAGGCTGGATAGGATTCCACGATGCCCACCAGATGTGACAGCAGTCAAAACAGTAGGCTGTCGGGACCGATCTTGAGAAAGAGCAACCAAAGAAAGAAGACATAGAATGCGAATTTTCTCAGGAACTACATCTTCAAAACTCAATAATGACACTAGTTCATTAACAAACTCCGGTTCAGTGTTGAAGAAAGAAACAAGGTCATCAGCATCACTGTTTGCTTGAACAAGAACTATGAAAGCATACAAACGAATGCAGGCATACTGTTGACGAGTGGCTAAAGAGCCAAAAGCCCTTGCAAAACGCAATCTTGTCAATAAAGCAAATCTCAAACTACTGGGTACTTTGTACTCGGCAATCAACTTGCTCAAAAGCTCTAGATCAGACTCTGGATGAGAGTTGATGTTAGGTAAGTGTATGATTTGTAAACCTTGGGTCTGTTGTTCTGTGGATGGTAATTCACTTGCATCTTTCAACGCATAAAACTCAAAGTGTAGGGTGCATCCTAACTCATAAGCAATAGGGTCACAACCATCTTGTACTGCACAGGCAATTAATCCAAGACCCTCTTCCTTCCCTCCCCAACCTTGTGCAAGAGCAAACAGCTTTGAATTTAGTGAAGCATCTCTAATGGAATATTTTCCTACTGTTTTCTTCAAAAATGCAGCAAGAGTCTGCAGGCAAGCTTCAACCACATCCGCATCAGTGCAAGCAAGCAAAGATGAGAGATGCTGCTGCATTAACACATGAACCAAAGGCATAAAATTAATGTAAAGCAAAAAGAACTGGAAAGTAACAAATGCATGATGGTAGGACAAGTCACCCATCTTAACAGCGCACTGATAATAGTAAGGACAATGACAAGAGTTGTATATTTTATTATAATTATATCAATATGCAGAAGATAAAAAAACTTAAAACATATTAAACAATGTTAAACAACCAAAAATTCACCTCACAGAAACTGATATGGTAAACAGTATGATATTTACCTCATAAGCACTGTAGAAGTGTTTATTAGTGCAGTTCTCCAAAATTATTCTTATTACGCGAAGAACTTGAAGAAGAGCTTCTCTTGGAAAAGGAGGATCAGAGTCGAGAAAATCATCCTCAACCTGCAAATCCTTCCTAGATTTTATGTGCTTCTCAAAAAAAGAATCAAAATGGTTGAACAGATCAACCCAATGATGGAAATCCCCCTGCACCAATACAAAATCATATAAATTAAACTGCAAAACATAACCAACATAACCATATAGGAACAGGTAAAGTTATAGGTCCACCTTATCATACTCCCAGACAAACCCTTTTATAGGTTCCTCTATATTCTCAAGTGGAACAGCAGTGACACTGTCGATGAAGGATCTAATTTTGGGAGGCTGACATTAAAACAAGGCAGAAGTTAATAATAGTTGTAACTATTTTCCAGGCATCGATAAATTCATGTATACAGTATCCCACCTCATACACAAATAAAAAATAGCTAGAAAGTCAACAATGATTATGTTGATAAAGTTATCAAATTACAACAAGGCACACCAATTCAGTAACACTAACAGAGCAACAGACAAAGATGGGAAAACTGAAAAGGACAGGACAAAGAAAGGTAAACAATGAAAATGGCATGTATAACGTAGTGCAAGATTCCAGAAAGTAATATGTCTGATCATACTTTAACCCCACTCAAATTGATAACAATATCGAGTGCCAAGTAAAAAAATAATAATTAATAATATATAGATACAGATCAACTAGTGTCTGCAACTGAAGCACTGATTTAAGAACTACCGGGTTGCTTTTAAATTTTATTTGATAAAGTGTAGATGATGGCTTCATTAACACCTTGCCCAACAGTGAAACTTCCTGGGTGAATGAACTGCCTCGAAAGGTACATAGAACATCGGGGCGGGTAAATACCATTCTCAATCGATTGCACCAACCACTGCAGTCCAAAATGATCCCAAGCATGAAATCCCTCGCCTCTAATGCATATCTCACCAGATATAAGCGACTTGACTACAGCTTTGAGATATACGTCACACTTCCTGAACACACCTTGATTCAAAAGATATTTAATATCTTCCACTGCCACTCTACTTGCAGACCAACAAGCATCATGTAAGTCACGCAAGTCCACCACTACCATTGACCCTCAATCTACTATGCGGGGCAAAAACTTGGCATCAATGGCAAGCTCTAACCAAGGTTTGGTTGCTGTAATTACTTGGAATTACTGAAATCCTTAGTGTTCCAATCACCAACTCAGGCTACTAAAGGCTGATGGTCCAAGTGTTTATAGTAAACTTCTAATCAATCCATTTTAGCTAAGTTTTTCAGCTAAACACAGAAATTCAACAGTGAGAAAATTATTTTGTTACAAATCATCAGTGTGTGTGTGTTCCTTATTCTACGCAGAGCAAAAATCTTAAGCAAAACGACCTGCTCCCAAATTCAAAATACAGTAACATTATCTACTTCCAATGCAATTTCTGCACTAGGAAAATTAAAATTAACCAATCCTGTGACAACCAACTATTTACTGATTATAAAAATGGTTTAAAATCCATTGTTCAACAAAATTTCATGAATAACATGAAGACACCGACACTGAAAGAGAGACCAAAACACACCCCTTATATATTACAACATTTCAACAACCCATAAATATTTCCAAGAATATAAATCTTCTCGACAAAACTCTCAAAATCAACAAAAATTAATAAGAACGTATCCGAAAACCAACAACTAATCAAAAGCAGAACTTCACATATGCAATTAGAATACAATCAATCAAATTGGTTAAATATACTAACCACTTCAACTGCCCTCCTTCGCTTCAACTTCATGTTGGAACTGAAAGCATTGCCCGAATCAGAACGGCGTTGAATTACGAACCGATCAATCCCTGAGAATCTTCGAGAATTTGATCGAGGAGCAGAGAGTTGAATTGGAATGGTGAAGTGAGTGAGGAGGTGGAAATTTGACGATGATCGGATCGCCGAGGTCGGATTTTTAAGCGGTGATCGGAAGGGAGTTGGAGGTTTGCGATCAAAAATTAGGGTTTTGATGAGATCGCAGAGCGAGCGAGAGAGAGAGAGAGAGAGGAGCAGAGAGAATTTGAGGAGAAATAAATAACTGAGACGAAGCTAAAGAGTGTCGTATTTATATATTTTTGAGAGAGTTTATGAGAGAATGGGAAACTGTGAGATTGCCAACAAAACAAAATATAATACAAAAATATATATACATTATTTCACTTAATATCCTACGCAAAGACGAATAAAGAAGAATCGCGTCATCTAAAGACAGATAACGATATTTTGATTCATAGATAATACGTTCTGTTATATAATCCACCTACGAGAGAAGCAAGTTCTTTGCGTAAGGAGGTAGCGTAATATGTATATATCATAATACGTATATGTGTAGAAGTAAGTCGTGCTCGTATCTGATCCAAGCTTAGAAACTGTATATTTTTGGTTGAACAAATCCCACTATCTTTTCCTAGTTGTTAGATGTGCCTGACCACAATAGGATATCATAAACTACAATGAACACGTAGAATATGTTAAACTTTCTATGAAAGAACCCACATGTTTCTTGGTACTTTTGTGAAGCAGATTCCTGAAAACATCCCTCTTCACCGCGAAGAGAAAAGTTGAGAGAAAAAGGATTATGCCACCACACCAGGTTATTCCTTTCTTTGGCTCTAAGTCGATTAGACACTTGACAATCTAAGCTGTGCTGAAAACAAACAGGCCTAGACATCAATGCCTACAATGCTTTTATCTTAAATCTCAAAAGAGTATAAAGAAAATCTCAAAAGAGTCCTACTATCTGAAATGAAATTCATAACAGTAGAGAAAGACAATGAGTGTTTTATTATAATTTTTTGTGTAATGATCTGTAACAATAATCACATCGCTATGAAGTTCGTCTCTCTCAAAGTAGAGGTGTCAGATTCGATATATTGAGAATAAATTTCTTCCAACATGTGAGGGTCATGTTAAAATTGACATATGGTTCGGAGAATCTAATATATTAAAAGTAGTTGCGGAACTTCACACGTGGTAAAAGACATACTCTATTGGAGATGCCGGAAATAAGTTGCATAAAAAGTTAAAAATAAAAATAAAAATTACAAATCCACAAAAAAATAAAAGAAAATTGAATATGATAATATCAACTCTGGTAGAACTTTTATCCAGTTGCGCGCTCTAAACGAAGGACAAATTTTACGTTGGAGCTCATCACTAATGGCAAAGGTTCTCTCTTTCCATGTTTATCTATCTACAGAGAACCACAGGCCTTCGTATTCTTCTTCTTCCAAGTCACTCAGGTTTGAACAGAGAACAAAGACATCCATTTCTGCTCCCCGAAAAGGTCCAACCTTTCCTTACCACATTTACTGAGCTTTCAAAAATGGTTTCTTTAATGTTAATTTATTGAACCCAGATGGGTCTGTTTCATAGTTGGACTGGGATTCCTTTGAGGGTTGATTCTTGCTACTGTCACTAAAAGTTTGTGACTTTACAGGTAGTTTTAATCCCTCACGCAAAACCCAGAAGCGGGACTCCGAGGTTTCTACCCACAGAGGTGGTAAGTGTGTGTGTGTGTGTTTGGGAATTGTCATTGTGAAATGAAAGTGCTTTTGGGTTTTGATGTGAAATGAATTTGGTGTATGTTGGTATGTGCATTGTTTTGCTGGCTTTGGATATGATGATAGAGTGGTTTTTTTTTTTTGGGTTGCTAAAGGTGTGATTTTTATAGGTCAGTTCAATCCATCACGCAAAACCCAGAAGCTGAATTCAGAAATTTCCCCTCACAGAGCTGGTAAGTGTGTGTTTTGGGTTAATTGTAATAGCTTTTGGATGTTTCCTTTATCTGCATTTTCAATGGCTTTGAAATAAACATGAAGAGAGTGTGATGGAAGTATAGTTGGTATGAATTTTGATGGCTTAGTTTTGAATTGCTTTGGGTTGTTCAGTTTCTGCGGTGAGATTGATGAGGATAGAGATGGGAGGTGCTTTTGCTGATCTTCTCAATGAGAAAGGGAAGGGCTCTGGTGAAAATGAGATGGGATATGTTGAAAGAACCCTCGGGTTTCGTACACGGGATTTGGAGGACCGTGATCTTAGACTGGTTAGCTCTCCTTTCCTCTTATTTTTATTGCACTTTGAGTTTTGTTTGTTACTGCAACAGGTTGTACCTGTAATTGGGGTTTGAGTTAAGCTGCCTAAATTTTTAGGTGAAGATGAATATGGAGATTGAAGCTAAAATAGAACTTAAGTATTGCTTGAAGATTTAATTATATTTACTTTTCCTGTTCACTATATAGGTCACTGATATTGTTGGAGGTACCATACGTTGGAAGAGATATCTTGATCATCTGATCAGTTCAATATGTCATGATGCAAACACATTTAGCAGAATGGAACCACTTCTTTTACAGGTATTTCCCTCTAATACATACTACTTTCCACAAACTTACAACTATTATGGTCTCATAATGAAAACCACAACAACATGGCCTATTCTTATAAGGTAGAATGTTTTCCATTTATGTATTTGTTTCATTGCAATCTAGTAATAGAGTGGATGGACCTATTTATCAATCGTATTCGTGCTAAGCACAGCTAACAGTGGAATGCAATTAACTGCAATACTCTGAGTTAATAGTTGGAGGTGTCTGTCCAAGTAGCTAATTTTGGTTCTCTGTACCTGTGTATCTAGATTCTCCGAATTGGTTTCTACGAGATTGTCAAGCTTAATATGCCACCATATGCTGTTGTGGATGAGGTGACCTTCTATTTGTTCATCTTTTAATTTTCTTAAATTTTGCCTCTTTCTAATTTGAGAGCTGGAGAGTTTTTGAAACTCTGAGTGTAAATTTATCTGAATATTCTGATTAAGTAAGTCTGACTGGCTCTAGATTTTATTTGGGGTTCAGAAAGTTTATTTATTCTTACTTTTTGTCAAGCTGGCCCATATTGGCTCTAGTAGTAAAGTCTATCCCCCCATTTTATTGACAATGTCTATTACTGTTCTTCTATGTGTGATATTGAGTGATTTCTTTAAATGACATATTTCTCATAATAACTGCAGAATGTGAGGCTTGCGAAAATTGCCCTTAGACATGGTGCTGGCAACATGGTCAATGGGATTCTCCGGAAGCTTGTTTTACTTCAGGTTTGCCATTTAAAATTAACATGCTATAATTATGTAATGACTATGAGATATTATTCAATTTTTTTAAAAAAAATTGGTTTGCAGGAAAGTAACTCTCTTCCTCTACCTAAAGTGGAGGGTGATGATCGCACACAAGCACGTGCTCTTGCCACTCTGTACTCTCATCCTGTTGTAAGAATATAGTTGTACTTGTGTGCTCACACATCTCTTGAATAGTAGGATATTGGACTCTCATAGACCTAAATAATATAAAGTAAACAGCTATTTATTTGAAGAAGTATGAACTATTGTCTATCACTCTATTATAGATGATGTACCGTCACAGTCATAATAAATACTGCAAAATATTTGCAGCTTGCCTTAAATTCAATACCTGTGGAGGAACCAAAGTTGAAGTTGCTAAACCTTGCATAGCCAGCTTGGTAACCTGTTTTCACCTCCCCCTCCTTATTTTACTTGATTTTCTAGTGGATGATAAGGCGGTGGACAAAATATCTGGGACAAGAAGAAGCAATTAGATTGATGACTTGGAATAATAGTGATCCTAGTTTCAGCTTAAGGTTTTTATTTTCTTCCTTTTTTCCCCCTTCCTTCTTTAATTTTATCTTTATTCTTTTATTTCTTTCTTTCTACTGTACTTTTAGACATGATTTTTTCTTGATTGCTTTTGCTGGTGCTGATTCCAGGGAAAACAGTGGGAAAGGTTTTTCAAGAGCTGACCTTGTGACAAGGCTTAATTTATTAAAGGTGCGTGTTCTCCTTTTCAGTTGTAATCCTGTAATGCTGAATATTTGAAATAATCAGATGTTATAGGTTTGTAACATTACTTTCCTACATGAGATTCTTAATCTGGACTCAAAGACATGCCTGATTGTGGGGGATACATGATTTTGCCGGCATGACTCTATCGCCAGATATACTTGGTCATTATATTATTAAGTTTACATTCTTGAACCTCAGGTCCCGCATGAGAATTCTTTGCATTTGAATGATTTTGTCCGTATGAAGAAAGGGTTGCAGGTATGAGTTTACTTTTTCTTTTTTCACTGATCAGAATTTCTGTACTTTTGGCGAAGCTGGTAAATGTCCTTTTACTAACTTCCTAAATTTGGTGGTTCAGAGTGTCATTCAAGCTGGTTTGCTAAAAGAAGGTTTATGTTCAGTACAGGATGAGAGTGCAGGTCAATTATATATTAGTTTTAATTCAAGTAAAAGTTTAGTAATTGCTAGTTTGTTTACTGGGTTTCAATTACTTGCTGGCTTTTACATGATTTATATTACTTGCTATCTTCTTAAATTTTATACTGCAATCTCATTGCAGGATTGGTAGTTTCTGTTGTAGATCCTCAACAGGGTGAAAGCATTATTGATTGTTGTGCTGCTCCTGGAGGAAAGACTCTTTACATGGCGTCCCTTTTGAGTGGCCAAGGTAATTCGTTATCTAGATTAGTTGAATACTATATCAACCTACCGTGGAAGAATTTTGGAATTCTTATTCTTGTGTCATAAGTGTGATCTTACTTTCTGGTCTTCTTAAACTATCATTTACTTTCAGGTATGGTATATGCAATTGACATAAATGAAGGGCGGTTGAGAATCCTCAAAGAAACGGCTAAGTTGCACCAAGTAGATAGTGTCATCACAACTATCCATGCTGATATGCGTAGTTATGCTGTAAGTTATTATACAACAGTGATCCTTGGGACATGAAAATTATTAAATTTCTAACGTTCCTTATCTTTTCTCCAGGACAAAAATACTGTGAAGTGTGACAAAGTTCTATTGGATGCCCCATGTTCTGGACTGGGTGTTCTCTCCAAGGTGATTTCATAAGAAATTACAACGTTAATTTAGGCCGTGCACTAACTTTCTATTTATTATTTGATGCTATGTTTCTTGTTGACTATTTAAAGAGGGCAGACTTGCGTTGGAACAGGAGATTAGAGGACATGGAGGAGCTTAAAAATTTGCAGGATGCGCTCCTTGATGCAGCTACTCAGTAATAACAAAACATCTCTCTCTCTCTCTCTCTCTCTCTCTCTCTCTTGTGAACTACCTTGATTATTGAATTATCTGTCACAAATTGGCAAGTTCATCAGTGAGAGTAGCTTTCATAACTGAAGACACGTTCCCTTTTGTGAAATTTGATAATCACAAGCTTTCTATAAGGACATGATCACACACAGACACACACATGCTCATATATCATTTGGTCAAATGCATTTGCCTTTTTCAATTTTTCCTAATTCTTTTAATGTTCAATTACAGATTGGTCAAGCCTGGTGGAGTGTTAATATACAGTACTTGCTCCATAGATCCGGAAGAGAATGAAGAGAGAATTGCTGCATTTCTCCTCAGGCATCCAGTAAGGGCTATAACTCTGTAGTATTCCATGTTGAATGTACAAAAGTAGATGGTTACATACGTGCATGTAACCAAGTACCAAAAGTAACATTTTCGGTAGATGCATATTCAGAGTTTTGAATCAGAGTTTTTAAATACGCATTGTTGGGCATCTTTCTAATCACTACTATTCCTTGGGTTTCCAGTATTTTTCCATAGATTCTGCTGACAAATATGTGCCATCTGAATTTGTAACGGAGCATGGTTTCTATTCCTCCAACCCTGTCAAACATTCCTTGGATGGGGCCTTTGCTGCTCGTTTGAGTCGAGCTTTGTAAACGTAGGTAAAATAAGACTTCCGTTTTTATTTGGTTAGTGGGTTCCACTACAATGAACATTATACCAGTGATCAGATTACAGTTTTGCATGTCTAATTTCTTAAGAACAAGACAGTCTGATCCATGAGTTCTTTGTTTTCTTGAACAGGATTTGAGTGTTATGGATTCAGACAACTTTTGCATTTCTTATTGGTGAGTGTGATCGAGAGAGTAAGTACTGTTTCCCTACTGAATTAACAGCTAGATGTGATCAGCTCTGTTCACATTTTATTTTTAACCGAAAGCCATATTCACTTTTGAGGGCTACTAATCACTTTTGAAAGTGGTCCTTTAACAGGTACAACAAGGACAATTTGTGTGGAAGACAACCTTTTCGACATCTTAGAGAGGTTCCTGCACTGATGATCCAAGTCGCTTGTGCAAAACTGCAATGGGTACAGTCAAAACGCTATACCTTGACACTGCAGAGGGATCACAACAAATAAAGACTGCCATACCTGTCTTCGCTGATACTTAGTTAGATTCTCTGAAGACATGCAAGCTGAACCAATTCAGGATTTAATTCTGCCTATGCACAGAACACAGTGGGAATGTGTACAACTATGGACGAGTCGATATGGGAGCCCATGTGTAGGTTTGTAACAGAAAAAAATGGAAAATAAATAGAATTAGACTGAAATGTTTCGGTAGTATGCTTCTATCCATACTACACATTACACACAGATGGGAACTATCTTTGTATTCACATTACACACGGGTTAGTGCTTGCATTGTGTTGGTGCACAACTCACTTGAAAAAAAAAAAATTATTCACTAATTCAAGCAAACTAAACATATTGTCACTGTAGAGCCCAACTCTCCACGGCCCACACCAGCCCATAAAGCCTAGTCACTGTAGGGCCCAGCCCATCCAATTCTTGTGTAAAACGACGTCGTTTCGGGTTGAATTGAGTTCCATCTTCTACCTCCTCACTCTCTTAAACCCCGACGAGAGAGCTCTCAGCCTCAGACAATGCTCGCACTTCTATAGCCATGAACACTCACCGCCCGGCGAGGGCCCTCTCACGTGCCCTGTCACGTGCCCTATCCCAGTCCTCTTCTTCTTCCGCCGCAGAACCCTCGTTCCCTCTGAAAAACGTGACCAAATCCAACTTCGAGCCCGTCCTCGCCGACCTCTGCCGCCACGTGGCCGCCGCGGACTTCGTGGCCGTCGACCTCGAGATGAGCGGAGTGACCAGCGCGCCGTGGAGGGACTCGCTGGAGTTCGACAGGTCTGACGTCAGCTACCTGAAGGTCAAAGACTCGGCGGAGAAGTTCGCCGTGCTCCAGTTCGGCGTCTGCCCCTTCCGATGGGACTCCGCCAAGAAATCCTTCATCGCTCATCCGTCAGTCTCTCTCTCTCTCTCTCTCTCTCTCTCTCTCTTCAATTTGCTTCGCTCATGCTTACGTCATCGTGATGATAATTTCGTAGGGGCTATTTTGTGATTTCAGAAACTGGTAGTTTTGGGAATTGGAGGGAAAGCTCTTGTTGTTTTGTAATTTAGGAATGCCATTGTTGTTTGCTCTGTTTGATTCGCTAAGAGAATTGAGTACAAAGATGAGAACTTTAGGGGTTAATGCAGCTGCTAAGTCAGACATTGACTTTCTTTTAAGCCAGTCGATAATATCGAAAATGGGGCGGTACGGTTGTGTTGCAATGCAGGGGTTGGTTCACATTCTTGTAGGGGATGAGACTCTTGTTTGGGTAGAACTACAGGACAAAGATTAGGAATTTAGGGATTTGATTAATTTAGAGTGTTTCTAGTACTGGTCATTGTATTTGGAGTGAGAGTGAAAAGCTCAGTTTGTTGAAAAATGCGGAAAAGTAACGATTTTTCTGTTGCTGTTTTCAAAGTTTGCTTTCCCACTTATTTGTGTCTTTGTATTTTTTACATTTGGAGGTAAGGTGAGATTTGCTCAGATTGAATATATGCAAAAGCACATCAGAACCGAGAGGATTTGGCTTTTCCTGTTCTGTAGACAGTTTCTGTGGAAAGAAGGTGTTCGTTTAAACTTTTTATAGTCTTATTACCTGCTAATATGTGTACTTTGGCAGGCACAATTTCTATATTTTTCCACGTCAAGAGCTTCCTATCAAAAGCCCCACTCATGAGTTTCTCTGCCAGACTACATCGATTGACTTCTTAGCCAAATACCAGTTTGATTTCAATATGTGCATACACGAAGGTAGTAAAGTTTTGGTGTGTATTTTGTTTCAAGTTCATGAGTGATGGTACAGTTATGTAATGGATGAGCATATTCATTTATCAAGTCCTTTTTTTTCTTGTACTTCCGGTTTCTGAAATTGAGTTGTTGGCATGCTCAGGAATATCATATTTATCTAGAGGGCAGGAAAGTGAAGCACTAAAACATATACTTTTGGCATATGAGGATGAATCTAACTTGAAAGAAGTAAGGGATGCCCCTTTGGTTAAGATGGCTGACACTCTCTTCACTGAACGGATGAAGAATACAGTTACTGAGTGGCGTGATGGGTTGTTGAGAAATAGAAATGGAGGGTTACAACAGGGACTATCAAATGACCACCAACAACATTTAGAAACCATTTTCTTCAAGATGCGTCCAGCTCTTCGTCTGAATGGATTCACATCTCATCAGTTTAAATTGATTCAACTGGTAAAATGTTCAGATAATCTGATCTTTACTATATGATTGCTACTTGTGTTAAGCATATCTTGGGTATGAAGTCGAGAATATCATTCTTGGGGTAGTCTTCTGTCAATATTCTTCTGTGAATTTAACTTTTTCAATTCAACTTTACCAACTTGTTCAAATAAAAGTAATTTAAATTTGGTTTCAAAATTGTTGTTCCAGTGCTTTTTTATAATTATGTTTTCCATTATTCCAAGATGGGCATATATGGGTCTAAAGAAGGTTTTTCCTCCACTGTCGCTCTAGCAAGCTGATTATAAAAGTGAACTCATGCAGGTCATTAAAAGGCATTTCCCAGATCTTTGTTATGTTCAGGTAAATGGGGAAAATTCCTGTCAACAGCAACTAGTTGTGCATACAGATTCTGAGGAAGACAGGGAGGCACTTAAGGTAAGTAATCTATTTCCCTCGGTGAATTTCTCTTCACTTGGTACCTGTTGATGTAAAATTTCGAAATGTGCTTCAAATGTGAAGGATACTCAAAATTTTGCAGAAAGAGGTGAAGGATGAGCATCTTAGACAAGCAGAGACCAAGGTTCGAGCTGCGGTGGGGTTTCGTCATGTTATTGACCTTCTTTCCTCAGAAAAAAAGCTGATTGTTGGTCACAATTGCTTTCTGGGTACAATTATCAGTTTTAGTTTCATAAACAAGTTAATTATGTTATAAAATTGCTAAAATGTTTTTTTTTTGTCTTACAGATATTGCACATATATACAGAAAATTCGTAGGTCCTCTTCCTTCAACTGCTGAAGAATTTGTCTCTTCTGTTAACAAGTGTTTTCCTAACATCATTGACACCAAAGTACTATTGAATGCTAATATTGTGCTTCAACAAAGGATGAAGAAATCTCAAACATCACTCTCGTCAGCATTTGCATCATTATGTCCACAAATTTCTCTGGGGGCGAAAAGCACTGATCTGGCATTCCAATTGTGTGTCAAAGTTGAGGTTCAGGTTGATGATTTGAGGTTTGCTTCTTCCTTTCGCCGCAATAGCTATGACCATTATAATAGTCTTACTGTTTTCATTGTGGAAAGTATAAATAGATAGAGTGAAAACACTGTATATACATAACAGCTATAATGATTTTAATTGCCACATGTACAGAAAGAATATAAAGACAAATACTGTAAATAGTGAAAACAGATATATAATAATTTAACTTTCTGATGCCAATTTTTTAAATAATATTTCAAAGGCGTAGAGTTAGTATTTATAACTGTTGAGATCTGACTGGGAACAACTATGCATCACATACAGATGTAATTAGCTCGTGAAAATTTGTCTGCTGGTTTTTTTACTCGCTTTATGGGATGCATAATTGGGTGCATCTGATAGGAAACTCTCGTAGTTTCCAAAGTAAAATAATTACCAAATCAACATTTACAATAATGATTAGAGAACAGAAAAGAGAGGAGATTCCTTAGAAATAACTCTTTCCTATCAAATTGATCTGTTTGCAGGTCCTCCAACTGGAATTCCGGAGCCAAACATGAAGCTGGATATGATGCTTTTATGACAGGATGTGTCTTTGCTCAGGCATGCGGTCATCTAGGTATTGATTTTGAAGCCTGTTTGCCTTCTGAAAAGTTGGCCCACAATGAAAAGCTCCAAAAGAACGTCAACCTTCTGTTCCTCAGTTGGAGTAAAGGAGATGTTATTGATTTAACAACTGGAAATAAGAATGTGCTGTCTGTGGCATCTAAGAACCAAAAACGCTACCCAGTGATTTCGTTTGAGAAAATTGCTATAATATGGGGATTTTTGTCCAAGCTCAAGGCACAGGAGATAAGAGAATGCATTTCCAATGTTTTTGGCGTGTCGTCGGTTGTATCTATCTATCACTTGGATGAAACTGCAGTGTTTGTTCAGTTTAACAAGAAGAAATTGGTCTCTGATTTTCTCAGTTTGAAGGACACTTTAGAGAGAAATAATGGTCCCGTCTCCGTTTTGCATCCTCTTGCAGGACTTTTGGAAGGTGGAAATACCCGAGCTGCTGATTATGAAACGTATAAAGAAATTTGTAGTTCACCCAACGCAAAAGTCTTGTTTGCAGATCAGGCTGAGGCATTTGGTATCCAATGGAAAACCAAGTTGGTTTAAGCTAAGGCATCATTGGATAGCTTAGAATGTGAGAGTTCAGGTGTAGAAAAAAATGCTTGTCCTGCTTCAAATGCCGACGAAAAATCTGAAAGAAAAGACATGGACAATGTCCAAAGTGATTCATCCAGTGCGCATGTCTCGCACTTTAAGATTATAGATTCTTTGATTACTTCTAGAGGCGACAAGGTCAGAACTAATATGTGACTGGTTCTGGGTTTTGCTGAATCAGTTGCTGTACTTCATTTATACAGATTCTATTTACAGAGACACTGCCTTGTGCAATTTGTACTTACTGAGAATTTAGAGTTCGAAATGTGACGTTAAGAACAGAAGAAATCACTGTATTAAGATGGCATTTTTTCGAGAGCCAAGCATCTATAAAATTTCTCACCTATTTTCACTGTAATTTGGCTTCAGCCTTTGGCTAGTCTGCAGTGTTCATCATTTATTATCTAACACATCAGAGATGCCTTTTCATTTTCTCGTGCATTTTCTCATGTTGTATAAATTGATTTGTGACCAGGATTGAACGCTCGCGAGTCGTGGTAAAAGTTTGGTCGAGTATATGAGACTAATGGGAGTGATGAAAGCTACTCTGCTAGGTTCACTAGGTTGCCTAAACGTATTTATCATTCGTCGTGTGGTGGAATATCATATTCAATTCAATGCCCAGAAAAGCCGGAATTGTTCCAATTTTAGCTACAAGATTAAGACAGAGATCTTATCGCAGAAAAAGAGATAGACATGATAAATATAGATTGATGTTTACATGCACCATTTTTTTAATCTAGGACATATTATACTTGTAGAGATCATCCTTCACATGATAATTGATCGATGATACAATAGCTATAATGATATTCGAACTCAAGATCGCTTTTGTGAAAAATGAAACTTATGTTATTAGACAAAGTGTCGCATCGTTTATGTGTCGTGTCCGGGACCGAGAGCAACTCAGTTTTTTCACCAGCTGCCTGCAGCCTAGCCATGCACAAAATATTCACTTAACTTCGTCAAGATAAGTACTAACCACCGCTCATGTCAACATTAAACCGTCGTGATCTTCTCCAAGATCATGAAAGCAATGCTCCCTTACTCACATACCTGTCATGCTCCAGCTATAGTGCCTGAATAACCGGTCAACATCCCCCTTCGTCGTTCAGTTGCACAAAATTTATGGGGTTTCTTATACGTTTCTGAGATGAACAACTCCACAGACGGTGAAAGGTCTTGAAAATAACCAGTTTAACCTCACTAGCCGGTCATGGTCCAAGAGTGACCCTCTGCAGCCGGTAGACATGTCCCTATAAGAGGTAGATGTAAGCTGATGCGCATCTCTCACTCTCAAGAGTTCTCATATGTGTTTAAACATGTGGGGGTAGAGCTCTTTGGTGTTATACTTCTTAGGTTTCTTCCTCCTCTTGGTTTTATGGAGATGAGCAAAAGCCATCAAGCTCTGCAGAACCCCTTAAGGGTATGTGTGATCTTTGATTTCTCTATTTGTCTTTCTTTTTTTTCAGTCTGGCATGACCTATTTACCAAGTTGATCTTTATATTTCTGAATTTGATACATGTTAAACTTTACAAGCCAACCATTCATCTAAAAGGATGGAGTTTTAATGCATGTGTATGTTTAGGTGCAACTGATAAACATGTTAATTAGTAGACCTATTTGTATGTTATATGATCAGTGGTATTTTGTGCTTGGTCTCTCGTTCTGAAGAGGATTTATGGTTTTCACAGCAGGGGACATTAGGATTTAGGAGTATGTAATTGGTGTTTATAGATTGTTTATGAGGGAGAGTTTATGTTGACAGAAGAGAGTGAGCACAACCCGGCATTGGTGAAAGAGAGCTTTGTCACTGTTGGAGTGTGCTCACTCTTCTTCTGTCAGCATCATCATCAAAACTCTTTAATCATCTCGATCACCTACGCGATCTGATCTTCATCCAACACATAATGTAAATCCTTCTCAAGCTCTTATGTATGCTTTACATATGTATGTCTTTTATATCAGTGACCCATGTTATGTCACCTTAATTCTCTATCTGTTACCAAAGAATTATAACATTATATTAATGCATGGAAAGATGGAATTTTGAATGCATGTACTACTATGCGGATGTTTGTGCAAGTGATAGACTGTTTGTTTAGGATTCGGATCCTCTAAACTGACAAACATGTTATTACATCTATGTGTTCTATATTATTTATATATGATCTTTTCTGTTCATTCTAAAAAGGATGGATGGTTTCCAGTGCAGGGATGATATGTCTGTATGACTGATCTATGGATGGTTATGAGGAATTATGTTGACAGAAGAGAGAGAGCACAACCCGGCATTGGCGAAAGAGAGCTTCGTCACTGTTGGGAGTGTGCTCTCTCTTCTTCTGTCATCATCGCGTAACAGTAATTCCCATCACTTTTCATGCCACCAGTACCATGTGATCTTCATCAGACACCAAATGGTTAAATCTTCTCATGTATCCAGAGTAGCTCCTTAAAATCTTTGCTAGGAAATAAATAGGTAAAGTTATCTTCATCTAAAACTGTCATTGCTAGTGTTTCTTATGACTTTTGGACTTTTGGTTTTTGAAGGAAAATAAATTAAAAGGGCAGCCGCTGTGGAAAACCGAAGCAAATATGTGTCAACTGTAGAGAATTTCTGTGCAGTGGAAACTTTTCAAGATTCATGAGCAGTTGTTGTCTTGTTGATCCATAGTCTATTGAAGGTTACAAATTAGATCAACTCGGTCAGTTCAACCTACTTGATGCAAAAGCCAGAGCTGTAAAATGTGTGGCTGGTTTGGTCACTCTAAGACTACAGTTATGAAATCAGATGTGCTTAGTTGACACCACTGATAAGCTCATTTCCCAATTAAGCTGCTAACCAACAGAACCTTGTTCTTAGTATCCATATCACTAAGGCATAGAGGTTATGCAACTAATAGAACACATTTCATCTTTTGTATGATGGGTGCTTCTGGTTTAGTCACACGAAACTAGTATTAAGGGGAAAATGCTCCAAAGTAAAGCTATGGCTGCTATGTGCAAACAGAAACAGATAGAGAATAAGCAAGCTCACATAAAATCAGTCGAGGATCTTCAATGCTATTACAAAATACAGAAGATTTGTGTACCTGAAGTGTTATAATTGAAAATCGTAAACTCTAGGTCAGTAAAGATTAATTAAGTTGACTGTACTGATACAGGTTTACCTACTGGGGCCTAGGACTAGGATTAGCTGCAGAAAATAATGATGCAAACCAAAAAAAAATACTAACAATTACAGTTAACCTGTCACAGTTTATCAGAAGAAGATCTAGTTATTAGATATAAGTAGAAGCTGGAAGTTGGTCACTTGTACAGGGTTTCCTAGATAGTTCTCATCATACGAGGGTGACAGACTATATGTTCAGAGCAGCACATACTTTTCTAGTGATAGAGTGACTCAGGAGTACATACCCCTAACCAAGAGCAGCATCTCTACTCATGGTTTCCTATGAACCATAACCTTCAATAGAGAAATTACCAACCAAAAAAACCTTACTAATACTGTTAGTGCAGCTACTCTTTTGCACAGTCCATGTAGCTTTCAACCAACATAACATCACTCACAAGAAAGTATAAGCACAAAGGTATGAAACAGAACAAGCTCAAATAGATGTAAAAATCAATCAAGGACCTTTCATTGCCATATGAAGACATGTTACTTGAACGAGTATTACAATTGATATATTCAAGCAAGCTTCTTTTATCCTGGATCCAAGCAGAGACCACAAAGTTCAATAGTAGGCTTGAACTTGGGCCATTGAACTCTAACAGTCTCTAATCATCAAATTGCAGGGGAAAAGTAGCATAACAAATAAAAGAATTGAACTATCTATCACTTTGCAATCTGATACAGCCTGGAAACAATATGGAACCTGCTTCAGTTGACAACAATCTCACACATTGAGCCTTCATCACAGTCTGAAACGATGTCATCAACAGACAGAGACACGCCACAAGAGAAACTGAGACTTGGCTTAACCCTCGGCACAGCTGGAGGTTCTGCCTCATTACTCAAGATCTGTAGAACTCTCCTCATTGTAGGCCTCTTGGAGCTATCCGGATTAGCACAACTCAAACCGACAAGCAGCAACTTCCTCATTTCCTCCTCCTCAAACTCCCCAGCCAACCTCGGATCAGCAGCATCAATAATCCTCCCCTCAGAATGCAGTCCCCAAACCCAATCGACCAAATTCACCATCTTGTGACAATCCGGTATCCTCTCAATTGGTCTCCTCCCACAAGCCAGTTCAAGTATAACCACACCATAGCTGAAAGCATCAGTCTTTTCAGTGGCCTTCCCATACTGAAGATACTCGGGTGCAAGGTACCCCATTGTCCCAGCAGTCAGAGTCGACACAGGGCTCTTATCATGATCCATCAGCTTTGCCAACCCGAAATCACCAAGCTTGGCATTGAAATTCCCATCCAGCAACACATTACCAGTCTTGATATCCCTATGAATCACCTGCTGCTCACATTCCTGATGCATATACGTCAACACAGACGCCAAGCCAATCGCCACATTCTTCCTATGACTCCAATCCAACAAATTAGCCCCACAAAGCTCACTGTCCTGATACAATACCCTCTCAAGACTCCCATTAGCCATGAAATCATACACAAGCAACAACTCCCCCTTCTCGACACACCACCCTTGCAAGTGCACCAGATTCTTGTGCCGCAAGCAAGCAATAATCGACAACTCAGCAAGAAACTCAGTCTTCCCCTCATGACAATGCCTACTCCTCTTCACGGCCGCAATCGTCCCCGACGACACGAAAAACGCCTTGTAAACAGTCCCGAAAGCGCCGTGTCCGATCACCCTACTCGGATGAAACCCCCCAGTAGCTGCCTTAAGCTCTCTATACCCAAACTGCCTCGGCCCCGCCACCACCTCAGCTTTAAAACTCTTCACCCTCCTCACCTCCCTCCATTTCCTCACACTCAAAACCCCGAAACCCGCCAGCGCAACACAAAACACCGCCGGCATCCCAATCCCGAGCCCCAGCCCCATTTTCCGGCGTCCATCGCCGGAGTCCGGCGCCGGCATTCTCGGACTAACAATCACGTACGTATCGGATACGTTGTGGGGGACGTGCAATGTGGGCCTTGCGGATACGAACCCGGATGTCCTGAAGCTCCAATTCTCGACCTGATGAAGCTCTGTGCTGCCTTCAGTGGAAGCAGAGAAGCCGACGTACATGGTCTCTTTCAGATACCCAGAAAGGTCAATGCCGACTGTCAAGACTGGGTCTTGGGGCTTGAAGGTGGAGTAGCTGAGGTAGACCTTGAGGGTTTCTTGGTCGTTCTTGTATTCGATCCAGGCGGTGACGGCGGCGCCGCTCTTGAGGTCAACGTCCTGGTCAATGGGGTCGGCGGTTTTGATGGATACGAGGGAGGCGATGTCGAGGCCGACGTGGTTGTCGTTGGGATCGGAGAAGCGTGGGTCCATCTTGGTGTCGAACTCGACTGCGACGAACGCGGCGGAGGAGGAGTTGGGGAGGCCGAGGAAGGCGGAGGGTGAAAACGACGTGTCGTTTTGGGAGGGGGAGAGGAAAAACGACATGCCGTCGCCGGAGGGGGAGGAGGAGGGGGAGAGGTTGGAGATGGAGAAGGTGAAGCGGGTGGAGAAGGAGGCGGTGGTGTTGGTGGTGGGGTCGAAGAAGGGTATGGGGAGGTTGTAGAGGGCGGCGCCGGCGGAGGAGGTGGGGACGGGGAGGTCACGTGTGAGTCCGACGACGCCGTTGCGGATGTGAGAGGAGCCGAGGAGGGTCAGGTTGCGGAAGTTGAAGGAGGGGAAGTTGAAGCTGAGATTCTCGGCGGCGGCGGAGCGGCGGAGGAAGATGAAGATGAGGAAAGCAAGGAGGTTTGTTGGGTTCATTTTGTTGGGTTTCTTGAGAGAGGAAATGGGTAGGTTGTGGAATTTAGATATGAGAAAAGATTGCGGAGATTTTTGGAGAGTGGGGGAATGGTGGTTATGGGGGTTTAAGGGAGGGAAGAGTAAGTGGGGTTTAAACGGTTGGGGAAGAAGAAGAAGAGGAGCGTAGTGGGTCGGTTGTGAAAGGAATGTTGGACTTTTTTGTTGGGCTTTCTAACGGTAATGACAAGAGTGGGAAACGACGGCGTTTTATGAGGGGTTTGAGTCGTTTGACATGGTCAAATTATGGTTTTGAGGTAATGGGATGGATTAAAGGATAGTTAGTGATTGAAGTTATTTGGATAGTTTTCGTTTGCAAGAGAAGTGGAGGTGAGGTTAATTAAGGTTAAGAGACTTCCAGGAGATGATGTTAATCGAGGTTTGAAGATATGAAAGTCGAAGCGTGAATGACGGTTGGTGATTGTTTTTTTATGTTAATTAATTTTTTGTTTAGTGATACAATGAGAAGTACACAATATAAAAAGGATAATGTAAAACATTCTTACGATGGCTAGGAGCTTAGCCGACCTACTAGATTGTTCATAGAACACCATTAGAAATGGATTTAAGTGAGATTACCCATAATGGTGGAGTATTATAATGATTTTGACATAGTTTAGCTTAGTTTTGTGCATACTAACATGCAGAGTGACTCGCAATTGGCCAACCCAAGCAAGCAATGATTAAGAAAAGATAGCAAGAGTCAGTTGGCACTGAAACTCAAGAATGATGGATTCTCTTCTTATGTTTAGTTATTCTATTCAAATTCAAAGTTCTGCTCAATTTATTTCCTCATTATTATGAACTAAGGGACCAGAAAGCCAGAAACTGTAGTTGTAAGCTTTGGTTTTGGAGATTTCAATAATGACAACTATGAAAGGCCATCATGTGATGATCAAGGGCTACATCTGCAGATAGCTCAGACAATATAATGGAATAATACAACCCACACGTCATGTAGCCGTTACAAAATATTAGAGACATAAGGTAGAGGACACTTAGACAAACCACAAGTCATGTGTCTGTTAAACTATTTACTAAACTTTAATAATAGAAGTGTCTTAAAGTTTAGTAGCCCTTGGTAGGACAGTATTAATCCATGGAACAGATCGGCTTGTTATGAGTTATGGAGGGGATGATTCTAAACCAGATATCTCTTTGAATCTTTGATCAATTAGCTTTTTCAGTCAGCAAATGAAAATGTCGATGATGTGGTGTTTTAGTATTTTGCTAGAGAAGATATTTTCCAATAACATCGTAAACCATGGTGTAGTTTTCTCTATATATGGTTGAGGCGAAGATAATTGGTGAGACGAGCATGTTATATTGAAAGTTTGATCCCTATATCACACAAGATCATGATATTAGGGGTCGGGTACTTCAAAGTAGCCTCAGGGCTCTGGTATTGTTCCCTGTTTCTCGAGAAGTAGCAAGAGCTGTGCAAACTTGTACGCACACGGAGGGCAACAGATGCGTATGAAGTTAATAGTTTGAGAATGTTCAGTCACTTCGATCAATCTCTTATACAACCAGATTTCTTCTAGGCTTCCAGCTTCAATTAATTCGATTAACCTGCTTGATATATGACACTTCGAAGTCGATCCAAAGCAGGCAAGGGATCGATGTTTGGGGGTGAGGGCATGAGGCTCTCGTTAACCTTCTTAGGACTGCATAAATGGTATTATCGTAAAATAATGAAAAATAAGAACAGACATTTTCATTATCAAAACATAACAGTATCAATTGTAAATCAAGGGTAACCAACATCATAAGATTCACATTTTACCCGACTAAAAATCATTGGCAAGTGCAAGGTTGCTTAGTATTTCCTCCTCGAGAGAATATCTCTCTGTCCTTTGAACCTTTATGATCTTTTCCCCAACACCTATAACAGTAGATCGAGTAGGCAATTTAGTTAACATCGATCTATACCAGTATATATACCACCCTTCAGTGCATTAGATATATATAGTACTCATATGACCATATGCCTGTATGAATGTGTAGAGTGAACAAGTGTTAAGAGAGAACATCCTCTTTGTAAATGTAGTGAGGAATCGAAGTCCTACTTTGGCCTGTAATCTAATGATAAAAACCATTCATACTTGGATCTTCCCTTGAGCCCCTTCACGTAATTTTTACGAAATCAGATCAATATTGTTTAGCCGTATAAATTGAGTTACTATGATCATCATATTGCAGTTTATCTGGTGAAAGCTATATAGTGAAAGATTCCAAAGAGAGATGTACGTCATCGTATATAACATGTAGTGATCGTATATCAGAATAATATCAAAGCCATGGAAGGCCCTAATATGTTAATCCAAATAGCATATATATTGAGTACATTATAGTATAGTTATAGTTAATGTGACTTACGTCGGTTATCAGTTGGTCCTTGTCTGCCCGCACCCCTGTTGTCAATAAGTTTTAACAGACTCCCATTGCCATCATCAGCAACAAGACCAAATAATAGAAGCTTCAATAAAGGGATGCCAGTGGAATATTGCTTCACTATTGCTTGGTAGATCCGGATCACATTATCAGCATCAATTGCCTCCAACGTTAGCATTTGATGATTGAAAATAAAACAACACTCCTGGTTATACGCCTTCACCACTCTCACAAATTGTAGTTGCGCATTCTAAAGCATGGAAGCAAAATCAGAGATGGTAACTAACCTTGCTTCAATATGCAAAATCATTGCAGATTAGCCAAAATCGAACAACTCGAGCCAAGCATACATTTGCAGATTAGTACAAAGCGAAATGTTATGATCAGTTCGAACCTTTTGCTTGTTGAACTCTTCCAAAGAGAAATGTGCATTAATCACAACTCTGGGAGAATCTCTGGGGGAGTCATGAATAGGACCTGCTCCATAATATATATCTGGGATGGACTGTTTCCAAAGAAACAGCAATGAGAGGGGAAAGAACATGAAAATGGGGAAATTTTAAAGCAAATTAACAATTAAAATGCATGAATAGATTAACAATTTAAAGCCTGCTCCAAATAACTTTCTTGGAATTTCCTGGTCAGTTAGGAAGTTTTGTATATGATCAATAGCAAATTATCGAATGGAATAACCCTAAGAAGTTATTTAAGCAAAGTTTTCACATACCGGGTTAAGATCCAGCTTCTTAGGCCTTCGAATATTTCTAGGATGGTATACTGTCGGAAAATAAGATTCAAGAGGGTGACGAGAGGAATAACCCAAATTTAGGGTTCTAATTTCAGTATCCCCCATAGCCACCATGTTTGCTACTGATGATATTCTATTTCCCGACTTTCCGAGCATAGACCGAATAGCAGCTGCCATATGCCTTCCTTACTCTGTGCCTACCATATAGTAGCATGATATCAGAAATTATTCAGAACCCTAAACCCTAATTCTAAAGCAATCTCAGTGCCAAATCCTTCAACTAGCATCCTCAACTAATAAAATTACATATTGAAAAACCAGAAGTGACGAGTTACCTCTTCTAGATTTTATGGATGCTTCTTAATTATGTTCGATTGCGAAACTCAAATCCGGTGCTGGATCAGTTTCGAGGTTTTCACTCTGTTATTTAAATATAGGTTTTCTAAATTAATGTTTTCTTATTTATTTTATCTTATATTATTAAATAATAAATAAATGGCATATTCATATATAATTCTAGAAGCAACCCAAATTAAATTAAAGTGTTGGTCAAATTAGGGTTCAAGTTGCCCCAACTAACCTTGACGGCTTCCTCTGCGATCTGTGCTAAATTTCATGCTGTTCTAGATTTCAAGGTAAGAAGAATGACATTCTCTTTTGGTGATTAACTAATTGAGCCCCTATTACTAATGGATACTAATTCGGTGATGCACGATTTAAAGACTATGGCTATTCGTTCCGTGCTTGGAAAGATGGGGAGTACTATGACGAGTATGAGCGAGTAGTAGTAACTGCATTCACAAAAATGGAAGACTAGTTTTGCGAATTGGGAGTTTTGAAGCTATCAACCACAACCCCAATCACAGAAACAATAATAAGGGTGAGCTTTCGATGGATGATCCTCTTACTGCTTATCGCTTTGAGATGGGTTGTTATGATGAAAATGGTGATCGAATTCCAATGACTGTTAATAGGGTACGTATATGATTCTGGACTCCTTGTTGTTAGTTACTGAATGCTAATGTACCAATATGCAGTACCGCTTTACTCTCTTTTTTAATTATATGAACAGGGAATTGATTATCATATGGATTTAGGGGGCATAGGACCTGCCCGTTTTTCTGTGGAAGAATTCAACAAGCGAAAGGTATACATGAATTCATAACATGCACTCACTCACTATTTATTTAGTCCTCTATAATATGCATATATGTTTAATTGCATCTTCAAATTTGACATATATACACCCCCTTTGAAATTTTTTGTTTTAGACTTCTGGTTAGCGTGATGCAACGGATTATTGCATCAAATTCTCTTAATTTTCATAAGAGCCTTTCAAAAAGTTCCAATAGTTTGCTGGTTAATTACCAAGTTTAGTATATAATCACTGAAAGTGCAATTGAAATTATGATCGGTGCTGGAATTCTGATGAACTTTCAGTTTTACAAAATATTATGAACTTTGGAGGGTGTATAACACAAATCTGTAGGTGCAAACAGAACACAACCATATATCTTGTTAGACATATATTACTCTTGTCAATGTATCTAGCTAGATTGCTAATGCAATGCATGCTTTTTTTTTATTGTACGCTTCTTTCTTACTAAGCGGTTATGGACCTAACAAAGCATAATTGATCATTCGCATCTATCTAATTATCTGATTAGAGCTCGGTTTGGGTTGATCATGGTCTTCTAGAAAACACAACTGCAATTTGTGAGAGTGCAGAGAACCTGGATGAAGCCGACGTATCATCGTGATTGTTATTATAGTCTAATATTGGATGCAGTTGATGCCGCGGGTGTGCTAAACTTTTACCTAGCATCTGTTGAGATTGATCGGGATGATCTAACTGAGGGCATGCAATTGAAAGAATTCAGTATTTTTCGTGATAATGGATACCCTTCAAGACTATATCATCATCTAGGTAACTAATTGTTCATTGCATTTTGCTTTGGTTGCATAATATCTATCGTTATTCATCGGTGTTTTTTGCTTGAGACAGACAACTTCTTTGTTGAATGATGCTATTGATTCAGAGGGTCGGATACGTTGTAATCATTTGGTATGCATTGTAACTATAACAAAGGTGTGAGGTGAAGGAGCTGCAATACTGTCAGTCGTAGGGTTTCCTCTCCGGTTCAGGATACCATTTTGGAGATCAACCCTCGGATTAAAAGGAAAGTTCTAGTAACTTTAATTTGATCTCAGAAACATACAAGAGGGCCAAAGAATTTTCCTTTTATTGTGTATAAAGTATACATATATATGAGTGATATGACAGTATTTTTTTATTTTTGGCAATGCATAACCGTGTACGTGGAAGGCTCCTACGATAGGAGTACTAGAGGAAATGTTGAATGCGTTTGAAGAATGTGTACAATATCGTGTTTGGGTTCCAAGTATGAATCAAGCAAGCAATTCATATATTGCAGATGGAGAA
Organism: Potentilla sterilis; assembly: GCA_963682095.1. Classification (NCBI taxonomy): domain Eukaryota; kingdom Viridiplantae; phylum Streptophyta; class Magnoliopsida; order Rosales; family Rosaceae; genus Potentilla; species Potentilla sterilis. Next base: position 61,061,620 of record OY821755.1, read on the forward strand.
GCTAGCATTGTTGAGAATGAGGCTAAGGTCTATACTTTGAAACTAATTCAGTTTGCAATTCAGTGATTATTATTATTATAATTTTAATACAAGTGATCATTATTATTATTTATAACATTTTTCCTCCAACTTCAATTCATCATATATGAGAGAATTTATAATGTATGTACGTACTACTTTTGAAGATAATCGAGGATGTAGATCGCAATACCATGCAATTTATGTGTCATCTCTTATATGAAAATCGTATATCAAGCATTTTCATCTTTGTTTAATACTATACTATCCCGAATTAGTCCCTCATTAGTCAATACAGATGAACTTTTGCCACCCTTAAATATCATTGCATTAGAAGTGATAACATAGTTTATGACTTATGAGATGTGAAGAGATGTGAATCACCACAAATGGTCGAGTGTGTGGAGCACCATATTCGAATTCAAATTCCACCAACACTTACTGAAATTAAATCTCAATTAACATTAGTACGCCGAGAAGCAATCTGACAAAATTACTTAAAAGCTAAGAAACACGGACACGGGTGTCAAATACGGACTCGATACGATACGTGGACACGATAAAATCAATTTTTTTAAGACACGAATACGTAGTAGACACGTTAATTAAATAATATATATATATATATATATATATATATCACTTAGAAATCTCTGCCTTAAAATAAAAAATCCACATCTGAAAAGTGCATTAAACTAATCAAACCCAGCTCTTTCTCTATGTTTCACTTCACAATCTTTTTCTTTAAATACCTTCCTAGAAATTTACGATACAAAATCAGGAGTTGGTGGTCCAGCTGTACACAAGTTTTTACACAGAGAGAGATATAGTAAGTCTTCTAGAGAGAGAGTAAAGATGTGTGCCCTCAAGTTTTGCTCTTGTTGTTGTTCAGAGTCTAATTTGGCACAGCAAGACTCTCTCTTTCTTGCTCTTCTTTGTTTGCATTTGCACAAGTGAAGACCAAAACAAACCCACAACCCAAAGACAGAAGCTTTTCTGAGTTTCGGATCAGATTCAAGGAATTGCTATGAGATTGTGGGGGTTTTGATTCGACCCAAAGGTGCCATTCTCACTGTTCTCTCAGGCCCCTTTTGCATTCTGTGTTTTTCTGATAGTTCGCCAACACCCTAATCTCCCTTCCCTTCGCCGCAGCCTCACCAACACTCGCCTCCAGCTCACGAACCTTCTTCTCCAACCCCTCCTCTTGTGTTTGCTATGAAAATAATATTTTATACATATATATGTAATATTTTTTTTTTCATTTAAAAGACAGAAATAACCTCCTAAATGAACACTGGCGTGTCCAATCCGTGTCCAAATTATAATACGCGTATCCCAACGTATCCTTGCTTATCCGATACAGGGCACGCAACCAAACCAACGTGTCCCTGCTTTTTAGCTTAAAAGAAACCGTGTTACAAAGCCCAAAATCTGAAAAGAAACAAACGGCCCAAACCCACAACCCGGGTCCGGACCCATCGTCGGACTCTCCGTCCTATACGTACGTAACTAGTCTCTACTAGTCTTCCTTCCCTCACTCCCTCTAGGGTTTATCTCCACTCCTAAACCCTCCCAATTTCCCACACCAACTGCTTCTCCATCTCCGCCACAATGCCACGAAACGACGACGTACGCTTCATCTCCTTCCCCTCTCTCAAAATCCCCCGCGCTCATCCTCCTCCGCCGCCGCCGCCGTTCGACTTCCTCTCTCTCTTCGCCAAAAACTCGCTGAGTCAACTCATCGACTCGGTCAAGTCCCTCCCCCTCTTTCACAAACGTTCGCAGGCTCCGATTCTGTGCTCGGCGTCGTTGTCGCTAACTCGGTCCCGCGGCGCCGACGACCGGAGCTGGTCGGTGAGGAAGTCGCCGCTGCTGTGCTCGGCGTCGCTGTCGCTGAGCCGGTCGGACGAGTCGACTCGGTCGGGATCGGAGGAGAGGGTTTTGATAAGCGAGGTGCTGATAAGGAACAAGGACGGTGAAGAGTTGGAGAGGAAGGACCTGGAATTGGAGGCCTTGGGAGCACTCAAGGCGTGCCGAGCCAACTCGGCGCTGACTGTGCGAGAGGTGCAGGAAGACGTGCATAGGATCATTGACAGTGGCTACTTCTGTCAGTGTATGCCTGTGGCTATTGATACTAGGGATGGTATCAGATTGATCTTTCAGGTAGTTTTGCTTTAATACATTGTCGAAATCGAATTTCGATCAAGTAATGGTTTTGTGAAATAAGCATAAGTTTTTATGATTGTATATTATTGTACATTGTGGTGAGGCTTGTGTAGGTGTAGTGTGCATATAGGTTGTTGTCAAAATTGAATCGAGTAGTTTGTGCTTCCTGTTTTGTTGGTTTATGTGGAGGGAGAGAGAGTAAAGAAAGTGATAGTAGTGACTTTGTAAACCAAGAGTTAGTTTTTATTGTTAATAGTAAACTTGAGTACAAGTGTGCATTTGGGTGAAGTTTGTATAGCTTCATTGTGGCTATGCTAGTAATCAAGTTCTAAAGTAGGGAAAGAGCTTAAAGGAAGTGAAAGTAATGGTTTCGTGAACTAAGCATTACTTTTTATTGCCCATACAGTGTTGCGTTTGGGTGAGGTTATGCATAGCTGTATTGAGGCCACATGTGGGTTCCATATGTGCTAATCATAATCGCTCTCAAGTAATCTTTAATCCATGTTGTTAAATCTAATTCTGAGAGATTTTAGCCAGAAGAAAAGGTTGAAAATAAGTGTGACCAAACCTTTTTAACATATTCTTTCGTTGTGCCATTGGTGGTGCAAACTCATGCTATACATGTGCTTTCTTATCCAATTGGGGATGGAACTTTGAGAATAATATGAATTCATTTTCTTTTAATGTTGCAAGGTAAAACCAAACCAGGAATTCCAAGGGCTAGTATGTGAAGGGGCTAACGTTCTTCCTGCCAAGTTTCTTAAGGATGCATTCTATGATGGATATGGTAGGTTCTTCTTCGATGTCTTATATACCTATTCACGGCCGCATGTATGGAGTTCAGACGCCTTGCATGAAAGATCTTTTTTTTTTTTTTTTTTTTTTTCTCTAGTCACTTTTCAATATGTAAGAGGCCTATATTTATTTTAGATTTTGGTGTCAAGTTGTGCAGGAAAAGTTATTAATCTAAAGCGTTTGAATGAAGTAATCACTTCCATTAATGATTGGTACATGGATCGGGGGCTTTTTGCCATGGTTCGTTTCTCATCCCTATAATGTTTGACTTTATATTTTACATTTTTGTAACATGTTACAGTAGAAGTCAATGTTTTAAGTGTTATAGAATGTCGAATTACTTCTCAGACTCGAACACTTCCTTTGTTTCCAATGATTTACTTGATAGTAGACAATATTTTTTTCTAAACTTTGGTATAGGTTTCAGCTGTTGAGGTTCTATCAGGAGGTATTCTTAAGTTACAAGTATCAGAAACTGAAGTCAATAACATCGCCATACGATTCCTTGACAGGAAGACGTAAGATTCTGCTTACTTGAGTTCAGATTTACAGATGTTGCATCATTAGTTATACTCAAAGTTAAAAGTATCTGGAAAAGATGCAATGACAATAGACATGATTTCTTGACTAATGCTTCATGGATCTTCTTAGGGGTGAGCCAACTATAGGGAAGACAAAGCCAGAAACAATACTTCGTCAACTCACAACCAAAAAAGGACAGGTAATTTACTGAAACTTTCTTTCTTTTCAGTATCTTGAATGATAAGTCTTACAGTGGTATTTGGGACATTGGTTTTGCTTTATGGCATTGCCTTTATTGCCAATTTATCCTGACTTCTCTGAGAATCTTCTTTGTTTTCATCAATCTTTTTTTTTTATATACGAGGAAATAAATACTTTTTATGTTAATTTCATTTTTGGCTTGTAAAATTAGTAAATGGAGAGAGAAGGTGGTAGATAGAAAATGACAGTTAATTACTATTGTCCTTGTTCTCAAAACTTTTAACAATAGTTTTGTAGTGCAAAGAGGGACTGGTTAACCTATTTTACACTTCCGGTCCACTATAGATCTCAAATCAGTGAATTTTGTGCATTTCATTTTCTGGTTGGCAACTGGAGTCTTGTGATTTTTCTCTTAGTCATCAAGTGTCTGTGCGTAAGCGGTTCTTAGTTGAAGTCATTCATTAATTCTAGTGTTGACGTGTCCACTTCTAAAGTAATGGAACTTGGGGTGATGCCTATGTAGGTCTACAGTATGCTTCAAGGAAAGAGAGATGTGGAAACTGTATTGACTATGGGGCTTATGGAAGATGTTAGTATTATTCCACAACCAGCAGGTGGTATATAAGTGATTCAGCTAAGATAATTATGTTTACTTCTTAATGGTTGCTACATGGATATAGTTGAATTTGTCTTCTAAAATTATTGCAAATTTGTAGACAGTGGTAAGGTTGATATTGTAATGAACGTCGTTGAGCGGCCAAGTGGAGGTTTTTCTGCTGGTGGTGGTATATCAAGTGGGTAAGTCAAATTAGTGAAGCACGCAGCTTGTTTTTTTATGTCAAAATTGAGTTTAAAGTTTAGATTTGTGGTGTTAAATGCTAACTTTTACTCATTTCTTTTTAGAATAACAAGTGGCCCTCTGTCAGGACTCATTGGAAGGTAACGATACTATACATTATCACCTGTTATTCTTGTCTAGTGTTTCATGCTTTATTCTGTTTTTGTCATCAAGCTTTTCATGTTTCATCTTGATTCATTTGATCTAGTTAGATGAATTCTTCGTGAATATTTGTTACTGGTGCAAAGTGTAGGTTGGTTAAACTCTCAGATGACTTACAACAGAAAGGGCTAATAGTGTTTTAACTTTCAAAGTGTAGGGACATATACATACAATATACAAGTCTTAAATTCAAATTGTGTTTAAGGAGTTTTTTTTAACTTGCGTGCTCATGTTATCTTGTGTTGCTCCAAGTTCTTAAGGTTCCATTGTCAGTTTGTTGAACTTCCGATGTAATCTTTATGTGGATTGCAGCTTTGCCTATTCTCATAGAAATCTCTTTGGAAGAAACCAAAAGCTGCACGTTTCTTTAGAGAGGGGCCAGATAGACTCTTTATTTCGTATAAACTACTCAGACCCATGGATTTCAGGGGATGATATGCGGACTTCCCGGACAATAATGGTTCAGGTAGTCTGAATGTTTTCTGATTCTAGTGCTGTGTTTTTTTTTTTACTTTTCTTACTATTCTGAATTTTGATTAGATGATTGATCATTTTCTCTTCCATCAGAATTCAAGGACCCCTGGCACACTTATCCATGGTAACCAACTTGATGGTAGCAACTTGACCATTGGTCGCATCTCGGCCGGTATTGATTTCAGCCGACCAATTAGGCCAAAGTGGAGCGGCACGGCTGGGCTTACCTTTCAGGTACTGATGTGGTTTGTTTTTTCTGTTTACTTGTATGATCTATAACATTGGTCTACTTGTGACGTTCTAATAAGCTCCATGTTGAGTTCATTAGTTTATTGTATCTCATCTACACTATTAACTCCATATTATGGATATTTTTTGCAGCATGCTGGTGCTCGTGATGAACAAGGAAATCCTATTATCAGGGATTTCTTTAGTAGTCCCTTAACTGCAAGGTACTCGATCTGAAATCAATCTCGGTGAACTTTATGACTTTAGTTTTCATTTAGTATAGATTTTCTTATGATAAACACTTGTGTTTCTTTTTCTCTCAACCAGTGTTTTGTTGTTGTTTTGTAGTGGTAATACCCATGATGAGATGCTGCTTGCTAAACTTGAGACTGTCTACACAGGTTCTGGTGACTGTGGGTCTTCAATGGTTAGTCTTCCGTTGTGTTTTTACAATCATACCTCTGTTACTGTAATTGATACCTAACTTTATGGTCTTGTGCAGTTAAAATTCAACATGGAACAAGGACTTCCGGTTTTGCCTGATTGGCTGTTTTTCAACAGAATGAATGCTCGTGCCAGGACAGATCTTGAAATTGGTTTCGCTCACCTTCTTTTTAGGTATGGCAGCTGCAAAATTACTGTAACCATAAAATTTTGCTACATGGTGCTATCTTTTCTCCCTAATCTTGCTCAAATCCCCAAAATATATTTACTTTTCTTGTCTTTCAAAGTGACGTAATTGATCCTCTTGTCTGGAAAATATAATGTATTTTTATTTTTGTTCTTTTTCTCTTTGCATTACTTAGCTTATCTGGTGGCCATGTGATTGGTAACTTCCCACCACATGAAGCATTTGCCATTGGAGGAACAAATAGTGTAAGAGGTTATGAAGAAGGTGCTGTGGGTTCTGGTAGATCTTATGTAGTTGGCTCTGGAGAAGTTTCTTTCCCCCTGGTATACTTTCATAGGATTCAGTACTCTGTGTTCATGTACAAACTCTTCCTGATCTCTTTTCGACAATATTGACTTGTATTGATCCATCAATATGTCCTGTCTAATTGTTGCAGGTTGGGCCAGTTGGAGGAGTTATTTTTGCTGACTATGGCACAGATCTTGGATCCGGTCCAACTGTTCCTGGTAGGTCTCTCTAAAGTTTCGTTCGCTCTTTCCTTTAATTCTCTTGTAGATTTTTTTTTTCTGGGTGGGTTTTCATGGTTTCATGACGTCTTGCAACATTATCCTCCATTAGGCTTTAACATGTTGTCTGGTCGGACATACCCTGAAACTTTAGGTCAAATCCATTTTTGGATCACTTTTTTCGGGGTTAATCTGACCTTATTTTGGACTTCTATTATATTTCTATTCTAGTAAAGTATGAAATAAATATGAGACGCCTGTAAAGCCTGTAAAAAAATGACTATTTTTCGAGATTTTCTGGCCTAAAGGCCCATATTTGTTTCTTTTAAGATAAAAAAAAAGTACGGACTATTTTGTTATTGTACATTTAAACTTGAATTAGGGATGCCGCGTACAAATAGAAGCGATTGTTAAAGGTTCACCAATTTCTTCATTTGCTTAGAAAGCTCAATGTTAGACGAGCCATGGCTGTGAGTGAAAGGTTTGGCATTTGACCCAATAGGTTGGGGTGTCTGAAATTTGGGTCTGACAGTTAAATAATAACACCTTTGAAGGTTTTTAATTTTGAATTCTATGTTGATTTAGGTGATCCTGCTGGAGCTCGGCTGAAGCCTGGAAGTGGGCATGGATATGGGGTGGGCATCAGATTGGACTCACCTTTGGGTCCACTTCGTCTTGAATACGCATTTAGCGATAGGGGTACACCGAGATTTCACTTTGGGGTCGGGCAGCGGAACTAGATCATTGTATTCTGATTCTTTCATTTATTTTTTCTCTTGTTGTACATGCCTTGCAATTGATAGGAAAGGCTTTCCCCCTTTGAAACTGTTGATTTATCATATTGCCGTCTTCTTATCCTCTTATCAAATTGATAGAATTAGTCACTAACTTGCATATTCCTTGCGAGTTATCTGGCTCAGGCTCTCGAGTCAGCTTGTAAATCATTTCTAGTGTGTTGTTCATTCTCTCTCATACGGAGTGATTAGTATTGAAATGTAATAGAGAAAGGCCATTTTCAGATACCAGTGATTCTACTCTCAAATTTTCCAGCACCCGAAGAAAATTTTAAAAGATGGATAGAGGCCGATAACAAGACACTATACCTTTGTTTCCATGAGTACAAGTTGGATTCCTTCGCTTACGTTATCAAAGCAATCAAAGTCAGAGATCTGTGATCTTCGAATACTAACACTAACTCACGAAGCCAAGTGGCTTATGCTGATGATCTTCCCGACTTCATGAGCTGCGGTGCCTTCGGTTCCAAAATTCTATTCGTTGGCGGCCACAAGTGCATAAACAATCCGTTGGGTTCGGACCATATCAATGCAGAGACATTTACGTGTTTGAAACTGATCCAAATTTTGGGACATCGAAACTCGAATTAGGGCAAAACTTGTTGAGGGCTTTCCCACGCCCGAAGAAGAAACCAATACTAGTTGAGTGCGACGGCAAGCTGCAGTTCGCTCTCAGCCGTGCCCCGGTAGATAACTCAGTGAGGTTTTCTTTCGATGTACTCGACCCGAAAAGGAGAAACTGGTCCTCTTTGCCGGCGCCTCCATCTACACTCAGAAGATATTCATACGACGAGTCATCATCCCGGTTTAACTACTCTGCCGAGCACTACGTTGCTCCTTTAGTTGTAGGCAACAACCTCTTTCTGTTCCGCAACGATATCACGTTACGTTATAACTCGGATAATCCGAAGAACAAAATGTGGAAAAAACAAAGCTGGTCCGATCCGGCAATCCTTTGCGATCTCCTTGTACTCTATTCCATCGCACCTCTTCTGCAGGCGTCGACGGCGGGGAGGGCGATTTCGTTATTTTCTGCCACGATGGTGCTCACAGTGATCGTACGGTTATAGAAGTCTACCTCATGTCGCAGTGTAGTGATTATTCTGTGAAACAGATCCAACCTCTGGAGCTAACCAAGGATAACGGCATGTTGCCTCCTCAGCAATTCCTCCGTGAACGAGCACAGTGCTGGTTTGTTCATCTTGGAGGTCGCAGAGTCTGCATGGTGTTGTTCATATTCATGGGGCCACTAGCTCGGCAATGTCGAGCTAAATTCTAGAAAATGAGTGTTTTTATCGTGGTATTTGAATTTCAAGTTGTGAATAGGGAATCCTTGGCAGTGCAATTCCTGACTAAGAGATTGTTAGAATACAATACGTACGTCAATACCAGGAGGTCTCCGGCCAGAATACGAAGCTAGCACCCGTAGTGCAAGTATCCTTGGTGCTTTTTTATGTGAATATTATATATGTTCGAATTTATTGTGGATTACTTCTGCATTAGGATTTATGGTCTTTGTTTTCCTGTGAAACACACATGGCATCTCCTACTTCCATGCGTTACAGTTAGATAGTTAATATGAACTGACAGGACAGGGACTCAGAAAGAAACTCTCGCGCTACTTAGCTAGCAACCTTCAAGACCACCAAGCAGCTGAGCAGGACTTCCAATTGGCCAAAAACTCCAACAATCCAATACACGAGCTCGATCTCCACCATAATTAGTCAAAGCCTGCAAAATACCCTAGCCATTAAGCCTCATTGAGACCTCTCTTAATTAGTAATTTACTAATTTGTCGTATAAAACCCGAGTTATACACGTATACGTAGTGATGTACTTTATTTCTGTATACATTTCAAGAAGAATCATTAAAATATCCAGTATTTTACTTGCAGAGAGCCAGAGATTATAGCCAATTAGACTTGCACACAGTCAAAATTACCAAATTACGACAAACCTCCGATGCAAAAAAAAACCGAGGAAATAGGAAGTTAGGAACAAATTTAAAGTCATTTCAAATATAAAAAAAAATCTGGCATTCTTGCTCCAGCCAAGAACCAGAAAGACATGCATAATGTCCCATTTGCTATCAAAAACCATGAAAGCGGCAGTCGAACTGTTCGGACCATAGGTATATTTCTCTGGTGGGACTGAAAGTAAAAAAAACAAGGTTACAGGTATACTGGCAGAGATTCATAATAGCAAAGAGCATCGCTGGTCAGAAATTCATTAATTGCAGCAAATAATCATACTCTTTTTCTTTTGTTTATCAACCAGACAAACAGTACAAGACAAACAATTCTATGAAACATAAGCCAATTTAATATGTAAATCTGTGGCCGTGGTAGTAGTTGTACATGACTACAAGCTACACATTAGCCTCTATGAGCATGCTTGAATTCAATCTATACCCTAACAGGAGTATCAATGACATGATTCATCTTTCAAGTATGGCCTCATGCCCTCATATATATAATGAAATGTTCCATCATCATCGAACTGAGGAACCCATATTGTCGAACTAACCATTTTTAATTTCCAGGGGCATAGTCTTTTCTACCAATAACATTGTCTACCAAAAGTTTTGAATCACCTTATTCAACCTGCAGTTTACATTTTTCAAAGCAATCGATCTTGAAAAGTTCCAATTTTTTCAACAACAGTGTTGGAAGGTTACACACTAGCTAACTGAGCTCGAACACATTCATGGAGTAGATAGAAGTGCAGGCGTGTACATATATATATATATATATAGTTGTAAATTAGAAATTGAGTTTTTCATATAATTAATGTGATTATATTGATGCTCAAGTTTGTTGATTATAAACAGATATAGTCTCACTATAACATCAACAGGTCGATATTCACCTTTCGATTTTCGCACGTACGTTTATATGCCATGCTGCTGCTTGTATACTCATCTGAATCATCATATATATATGCACTCAAATTGTTCCCAGGTCCTGTGTTAATGCTCGCACTTGAAAACAGATATCAATCAACTTCTTCCACCTACATTTGGAACATGCATGATTGATCGATCCATCTTCTGCTCCTGATATGGCCTATCGTTAATTACAAAATTCAGGTCCAAGTTTAATGGGATTCTAATGAATAGTATACATGTATACGCCTGCATAATTTCCGGCAATGATACAATGGGAGACTAGAATGTGAGTCACTACAAAAAATTTCGTTAATGATTCATGACCTTAAATAAGAGAGCAGATTCTACGCACCAAAGTGCATTTGCACTAATAGTGAGCAAGTCATGTACGTTGTTCGTTTTTCAACCCCGGTAGTATTTCTTACACATCAATGGTTAGGTCTTATATATGGACTGATATTGTTCTTGTGATTTCTACTACTGTTGAGATTGTGGCTCCTCTCATATCGATCTACTATTTTTCTATTTAATTATAATATTTTACAATGTCAAATTCACCCAACAGTCAAATATTAGCGTCACATGAATTATTGGTAAATAAGCAAATAGCTAAGATTGCATACTAACTATCATTATATTTATAATAACATTTTCTCTGATATTTCTGCTATCTATACTCAATGTTTCTGGTCATATATCTGCCTCAGTACTTGCAGCGACTAAGTAGAGGCTTACTGACCCTAGCTGTAGTTCATAATAGCACTTGTGTACTTAGTTCCCTATGTCATGATAACCATCAAGTTACTTTTTCTCGTAGCTGATGTCTCTCGCTTACAATTTCCATTATGCAACAGTACATAACTGTATAAATTCAATATACCTTGAATATAAGCCTACATAATTTGTGCATGTATCGGTGCATTGACGATACTATTGTCTAACTCCTCTAGAACTCTAACCAAATATTACGGGTCATGACTCATGAGTAAGAAGATATGCAAAAGGCCGGCCGGTACGGTAGTTGCATTGACAATCATGTCACTCTACATTATAATTTTTAGCTAACAAGAGGAGATGGATGTTCGAGAGTCGAGACTACTGATACATGTGAAAAAGGTCATCACCCATCATAATACACACTTCTGTTAAACGCCAATTAGAGAGAGAGAGAGAGAGAGAGTACGTTGTTGTTGAATTGTGCATGTAGGAGCATGAAAGAGCCAAACAGCGATAAGGTTTACTCCAAGGGAGCCACAGCCGACTGTGGCGCTCCCACCAAAGCAAATGCTGGGTTGTTTGGATCTAAAATTACCCTCAAGTCTATCCTCTCTGTTTTCCAAAGCTTACCGAACAGTAAAATATCATTACAACTTCATTAATTTACAAGGTAAAACTTAACATGTAAAAAACCTCTCTTTCTGAATCGGATTATGGGGGACAACCTCCAAATATTAATCCATTAAGTGCTAACCTTGTCTTTGTTGGCTTCTTAAGGTTCCAGTCTAGGGTTAGTAAGGTAACTTCCTTTTCATCTTTCCCATCTCTGCAGGGTGTACAAATGCAGTTTGCAGATACTGTATAGCGTTTTGTACACAGTGATGAATAGGTTACTTGTCCTTTCAAGTCCCAAGGTTTTTAATTATCATCTTTCTCTCTCACCCCTAGCTTTAGCACATTTTTTGTCACCGTTTAGTCACACCTCACAAGTGATTTCTTGTCTCAGGTCCTTTTTACTCTGTTGAGTGTTCGCTTTTATCAATCAGCCTTGATTTTTGACCTTGCTTTTACTACTGCTTGGTGATTTTGTTCAATCGGTGTCTTCTTCACTCTCCACCTTGGTATTACCTTTTAGTCCTCTCTCTTGTCTCTCCCACACCCGTCTGTGAGTGTCTATAAAGTGCTGTGTAGAATAACCCAGAAAAGAAACCTCAGCCTACTCTCTTCTCCAAGATCATGACAGATCCCTACCCTTCCAAGTACTTCAATGGTTGGTTCAACCTCAACTTCTCTCTACCCGCACCTCCCCTTGCCTATACTTTTCATCATCATCAAGCTCCTTTCTCAAATTATAACATGATCAACAACAATAGCAATAGCTTTATCAGTGGCCATCACCAATCTTCGTCCTCAATTTCATTATCACCTCCCTCTCCTCCTCTGAAAGAAGCCCTTCCTCTACTCAGCCTAAGCCCTACAAGAGATGATCAAGAAGAATTAGCTGAGGATCATGATCACCATGCTGATGATAACGATGAAGATGAAGAGGAGGAAACTGTTACTGTGGCCTTGCATTTAGGGCTTCCAAACCCTAGCTCTGCTGCTGATTTAATCTCAAGGCTCTCCTCCTCAGAGATCTCATCTGCAGATAGAGAGGATGCTGTCACTACTCCTAATGCTTCTTCACCTGGGTATGTCTCAAACAGACTCAACAAGGGTCAGTATTGGATCCCAACTCCTTCTCAAATTTTAATCGGTCCAACTCAGTTCTCTTGCCCCCTTTGCTTCAAGACCTTCAACAGATACAATAACATGCAGGTATATTAAGAATTATTTCTGCCTTACATGCCTATGATTAAGTAATTTCTTTGCTGGAGGGAAAAAAACAGTTGGAAAAAATAAAGCTTTACTTTCTGTTTTTGATCCTACTCTAGTTTTCTGATTTTGCTGAGAAAGAGAAAATCCAATCCTATCTAGCTAGATATCTTGATATGTTTTGTACACTCCTTTTCTAGCTTAATTTTAGTCTTTAACTTTTTCATTTCTATATATGCTGGGGGAAAAGAGTACTACATGGGTCCTTAGGGTTTTTCCCCTTTCTTCTTTGCTACTTTAAATCATGTTTTTCTTTTTCTTTTGTTTAATTTCCAGTTTGATACTCTATGATATGATGCTATCAGCACTGTACTGGTACTCTTTGTTTTTCTTTTTCCTGTTCTCTCTTTTGAATGCAGATATATTTTTGGGTTTTGGGGATTGAACAATGAGAACCAAAATATAATAATAAATCTGCTACCTGTTCTGATCAGTCTCAGAATAAAAACTAGGATCACTAGCAGTACCCCTCTTTATGAGATTGAACAACACAGAAATTGTGCTTTTTGCACCTAGGAGTCTGTGTTCTATGCGATATTTAATTGGCAGAGATTTAGATGAGTTGTTCATATCCCGAGAACTCAAAGCAAACAAAGTTGTAACTATATGAACAGTACCCATTCAAACTTTGAAAGCAAAATCACCTAAAAATTTTACTGTTTTTGCATTGAAAATCTTCACATAATTATACTATGCCTCATACAGATTAACCTTGAGCTAGAACTGGACCAGCTTTGGAATCAAACCCAAAGAAGATTAATGAAAGAAATTCAAACTCCAACTTTCTAAGCCATAACTGCTTTATCTTTTCTTCATGTTGAAACTCCTGACTGACCTGTGTTTGGAAAAGCATAAATTACACTCTTAGCTATTCAAAGAAGTCCTCTTAAAAGAATCAAACATTCAAAGACGACCTCATTCAGAAGTCCAGCTTTTGTTCGATCCATTCTTCCTTTAAAATTTCCTTCATTAGTAGCACCATTATGTGAAATTGTAGACTGCTGTAACTCGCACATTGCCAATGGTTATGCATTGTTCAGAATATGTACATAAACAGATTATGATGGAACAAGCCGGTTAATCAGTTGTTAGAAATCTCAGTTCTTATAAATGTGACCAAATATCGTTGTTTATTTGTGATGTGATTATATATGCATGTAGATGCATATGTGGGGGCATGGATCTCAATACAGAAAAGGGCCAGAGTCTCTAAGGGGAACCCAACCGACAGCCATGCTTAGACTCCCTTGCTACTGCTGTGCACCAGGTTGCAGAAACAACATTGATCATCCAAGGTCAAAGCCTCTCAAAGACTTCCGAACCCTCCAAACCCATTACAAGAGAAAACATGGGATCAAGCCTTTCATGTGCAGGAAATGTGGCAAGGCGTTTGCAGTGAGAGGTGATTGGAGAACCCATGAGAAGAACTGCGGCAAGCTTTGGTACTGCACTTGTGGGTCGGATTTCAAGCACAAGAGGTCTCTCAAGGATCATATCAAGGCTTTTGGACAAGGACATGCAGCTTATGGCATTGATTGTTTTGAAGAAGAAGAAGATGATGATGCAGCCTCTGAAATTGAGGAAAATGACTCTTGCCGATGAGGGATGATCACCTAATTTCAAGCCTTATTGTAATGTGGGTTGCTGGAGGTTAGTTTACAGGTCATATTTGGAGCTTAGTTTACAAGTCATACCAAAGATGCTAAGAAATTTGCTTTTGGAAGTTATCTAGCTAGCTATATATTTATATGTTCTTTTCTTACTATTTTATTTTTCTTTTTCCTTTTCCTTGGTAATGTAATAGCTCATAATACATCAATGTAAGGCCTCCTTTAGTTTTTGTATCGTAAACTACTAGAACACCTTTGATTAGCTACATTTCACTTCTTTCTTACTAATCCTTCGAGTAAAAGAGGGATTGATCGATCGAGAATGTTGAGAGCATGAACTCAACGTACTAAAGCGGATTGGAAGAAGTAATTTTCATGCCAATTCATGTCATGTCATGCATTGCCATATTGGTGTTTCTTATATTTTTGTCATTTGACTCCTTTTAATTAGTCTTTAACCATTCCCCTGAACATCGATCTTATGTACGTACGTGAGGAGACAATGAATAAGATTTGGTTTTTTCTTCGACGTCGAAATGAATAAGTATAGTTACGTGAAAGTATCCAAGCCTAGATAACATTAAATGCTTGTAACGATCAGGTAGCTCTGTAGTTTTGAGTTCAGACGATCGATCTGATGCAATTATTCGGGTTAGTGCATACATTGATGATAGGGTTCCAATATGAACCGAAAAAGAAATTAGGGTTTCAATACATGAACCAAAATAGAAATTAGAGTTTCACTACATAGTCCAAAAAAGAAATTAGGGTTTCAAACTTTCAATATATTGATTGTAGAGAGAAGCAGTACTGAAGAGGTTGGAAGGGATATAATTGATCTTGATGAGAGAGAGAGAGAGAGAGAGAGAGAGATCATGTGTGGAGTAGTCAAAGTGAAGAAGAAAAGCGAGAAAAGAGGTTCCCTGCTATTGAAGTGTCATATCAAACTGTAACTATGTACTGTGTATGGTGGGATGGATAGGTCTCGATTTTATTATTTCTGGTACCATGTCCTCGATCTCCCTTGGTTATCTTTGTCTTCTAGCTAGGTCTTGCACTTTATGATGAGATGAGGTAAGAACTGCAGAATTTGACAGTTTCGTTGTACGTAATCTTCCATAGATCGATTTAACAGAACATAGCAATTACCCAGCTGCCTGGCTGGTAAAAAGTGAATTAATACGAACTACCGAAATTAATAAGCTCTCGAGCTCTGTCTCTAGATCGATCTTTCTCTGTGATATTCTTTACTTGTTCTCTTTGTTGTATCCAGTGTTATGTCACAGCACCAGTCACCACCATTTCACCTGCAGCAGTCGGGCATTGAGAGACATGATAGATATCGACTCTCTCTCTCTCTCTCTCTCTCTCTGTCAGCTAATTACGGCACCACGTACACTGTACTCATACGTTACCAAACTCTGTAAACTATTGATGAATTGTTCTGTATAATCAGTTCTACTTATTGATGCTGAATGTAGTACTCAGGATCATGATGATGGATCTGCATATATATCTAGTTCCCATTCAATACACTTCCATTAAGATGGGCACAAATTAAAATTCTCAGTGAAATTAATAAGTAATTTTATTGATCTTTATTACTTTGTAACCATACTGTCTCTAGTTTATTACATATAAATTACACTTGGCATGTGTAGCACAAAGGGAACATCTTTGTGACTATGTCTCCCTAAATACTGTTCTAGGTCTATCCCAATACATAAACGACCAAATAATGTGTCCCCAACGAACCATCAGATACATTGGGAATATTCAACAACCTTTATTAAATTCTAATAAGTATTTAAGTAATCCAGTACTTGAATCAGAAAAATAAAAGATTATATAGCTTTTACCATAGCATTTAATTGTAAGAATTTTCAATATGCATGTGCACCAATATATATCTGCCTCTAAATTTTGTAGTCTAACACATTTTTTTTTACAATTAAAAAGTCTATTATGTTATCCAACCGTTCATTCACGTTAGTGCAATTCAAGTGTCCGTTAGTGTTGTGAAAAAGAATACGGGAGGCAAACCCACTATTACCAGCATAATATATAGGACCGGCACACACAACTGACGCAACCAACAACACGAATCTCACTCGGAAGCAAAATCTGCAACATGAGATCGAAGAGTCTCTCGATCGCATGCAATTGGGTACATCGTCTTGGATTGGAGATGGACCATGAAACATGTTTTCGTTTGTAGCTAGAGCCCCATGCATTATCTCGCATTTACTAGACAATATTGCTAGAAATGATAAATGAGAGTCGATAATGAGACTAAAATATTTCTCCATTACCGGCTTAATTGTGATATGAAGAATGCATAAAAAGGGTTTCAAAAACAGGTCACCTTTATAAATGTGAGCGGTTGTTCGAAGTAAATTTAACTAGTTGCTGTAAACTAATTACTAGTTAGAAATGTTGGTTCGAACTCCAGACAGAACATGGAAGGCATAAAAGCATCATCTGCTGTTCACAACAGCAAAGGTGTTGCAACTTTTACTGCTTTCGTACATTATATGATGGATGCAAATCATGCAATACTGTGTAGGATATCAATTCAGCAGTACTGGAGTGCTCTAGCTAGAGGCTATGGGCTATTATCTGTTTAGGACTTTAGGTATATAGCTGAATGACAACAGACCAGAGGCTTTACGATTTGCACAGGAATATAAGAACCTTTGTACATAAATTTATACAAAAGCTGAAGCTACCACATTGTATATAATGAAATCGTTAACCTACCTAATAGTACTTTCGTAGTGAGACCATTGAGAGAATTGAAACTCTCACCAAAAGAAAGCTACAAATTTGTGTTTGTTTTCTAAGAAGAAAAATACGGTATGGAGGAGTGGAATGAGCTAACTGTAGGGTCTGTGTTTTGGACGTCCACTGTTCGTTGAGATCTAACTGTAGAGTTTTTGGACAAGTTCTTTGTCATATTAACGAAATGGAATAACTCAAGTGGTAAAGAACATTATTATTTAAGAATAGAAAGTAGGTTATTAGGTACTGAGTTCAAGTCACGATACCAAGTACGTGAGAAATCTTTAAATCTTCTTTTTAATTAAAAAAAGAAAAGAAAGAAAAAGTCCTTCATGACACACTGTGCTTGGTGCCTGTGTTAGTGGACACATTAAATATGTTTAATCAATTTGCAGTGTGTCTTATCCCACTTTCTGTTCAATTTTACACATCCAAATGAAAAACTATCTTTTCGAATTAGAAGGTAAAGACAACTAGACAGCTTTAGTCTTAACACACTTTGGTTCTTAAGACTAATAAAGCCGCAGCATACTCATATCCCATAGCTTTATCAAAGACTTGATATTAGCAGACAACACTTTAGTCTTTTATTCTCTCACTCTCTCTCTCTCTCTCATATTTGCTTTTTTTCTGTTGATTAATTAGTTTCACAAATCCCATCAGAAGACTGCAGAGATAATGACTAGACAGCTTTAATCCTATGTTCAAGTGCAGATTGGACTAGATTGTGCAGATGAATTTTACTTCGAAATTAGCTACACTTGCTTATTTCCGAGAAATAATCACAATGATTTCCTCCATGAAAAGCGATGATGATCGATAAGACTGAACAGTGAACAGGAGCCGTTACCATTGACAGTTCATTTCAATCCAAAACCATGATGAGTCTCTGCATCGAATCAATCTCGTATGCTCCTTGATGATTAAACGAATCACCACTAATTGTCATCTGTTGTGCATTGCATGCTCCGAGCCTCTTGCGTACAGAAGTCATAGCTAATTTATGCTTTTGACGTACGTCTTGTGGTTTGTGATTTTTTTTTTCTTTCATTTTCTTATTTGTTTGTAAAATTGAATTTACATAATTACCAAAAACTACAATTTGGTGATGATATTTATCAATAGCAAGACCTAACTTTTTTACACCATCAGCAGAGAATTAACAGTTAAGGGTTGTTAACCCATCCACTATTTAATAACATAATTAACCCTGAAAATCTATAAATTACAAATTATATATATATATATATATATATATATATATATATATATATCAACATATTCCTCAGATATGAGGATTAGGGTTTTGCTTTCCGGTTGCAGTAGGCTCAGCTTCAACTTCAACTCCCTCTTCTTCTTCTTCTTCTTCTTCTTCTTCTTCTTCTTTTCTCTTCTCTCGGCCTCAGACTCATCGTACATCTTAGGTTACCGAACTCACCCCAGACCAGGAGGTACAGCGCCGGAGGTCTTCGCCGCGAGACGACGGCGTTTGATCTGCGGCCGAGGTAGGCGCACCAGGAGGTGTAGTTTTCGAGGAGTTTGTGATGGAAGCGGCGGAGGACTCCCGCCTCGAGAACGTCAACGAGGTTCGGCGGCGCCTGGAGGTGCATTTGGGAGTTTGCGAGGTGGAGGACCAGGTGCTCCCGCTGGTTGCGGACGTTGTCGTCTTGGAAACCGAAGAAGATTTCGAGCCAGTTCATCAGTTCATCAGAAGCCGCATCGCTCCGATCTCCCCCTCCGCCGCATCGACCAGATCTCTGACTCCAATCTCCTCCTTCCCCGAGCCTGACTCCCTCGCCGCCTCTCTCTCC
Source organism: Potentilla sterilis (assembly GCA_963682095.1). Classification (NCBI taxonomy): domain Eukaryota; kingdom Viridiplantae; phylum Streptophyta; class Magnoliopsida; order Rosales; family Rosaceae; genus Potentilla; species Potentilla sterilis. The sequence continues at coordinate 61,080,636 of OY821755.1, forward strand.
AGCAGATCCTGGTCCGGCTTCTACTCCGACTTCAAGCTCAGGCCGATGACTTCTCCCTCCATCGATCGGAGTCGCTTTCGAGGTCGCCGCCGCTGCCTCTTCTCCTCCGCCGCCGCATATCTGAAGCCTCACCAGCTCCTCTCTCTCTCTCTCTCTCTGTCTCTCTCTGTTTATGTGTTGGTTTGATTTTGTGTGTTGGTTATGGTTGAGATCTGATAAGATCTTGATTACTGAGCCTCAGTAGTATTAGAAGCGCGACGCATGTGGATTTTCTGAGGCTCAGTAGTATTAGAAGCGGGCGGAGGACGGCAGAGGTGGATATTTCTGAGCCTCAGTGGCATTAGAAGTGCGGCGGAGGATGGCAGAGCTTCTGAGGCTCAGTGGTATTGGAGCGCGGCGAAGGACGGTGAAGCTTCTGAGGCTCAGTGGTATTGGAGCGCGGCGGAGGACGGCGGAGTTTCTGAGGCTCAGTGGTATTGAAGCGCGGCGGAGGACGGTGGAGCTTCTGAAGCTCAGTGCATGGTATTAGGTTGAGATTTGAGGTTCAGTAGTATTAAAGATACATAGTTTGAATTTTTTTTTTTTTTTTTGCCTCAGTAGTATTGATTTCTGAAGGTATTTTTGTAATTTATGAGTTAACAGATTCTGTTAGTTTTGAATAGAAACTTGCTAATGGTAATTTTAAAAAGCAATTTTGCTACTGGTAAATATCACTACAAAATTGTAGTTTTAGGTAATTACCTCAATTGAATTTAGTTACAGTGAAAAAAATTTCTAGTTGGATTAATTAGGCTGTATTAGAAGTTTAGAACCTTAATTAGAAGAAAATACATGCCTGCTCAGTGTATTAGACTAAAGTACTTGCATTGAGGGATCGGCCGTATTGGAGAGAAGAAAAGATATACTCCAGCACTGGTTGTGGTGCATGAGTGAACGATATGCATGTTGAATTGTATTATTGTATGATTTATGTAAACATCACTCTTCTACCATGACTATGAGTCTATGACTGCAGACATGAAAAATTGAAATGTTCTATTTAATGTTGGAGTCATCGATTCGGAATTTCTGAACCTTGTTGATCAACGAAATATATGAAAATCTACATATTGAGTAAGAAAGCAAAACGAAAAACTGAGATATTGGAGAAAACAAAATGAATAGCATGAGATATTCTAATTTTATTTATATTCATATAGCTTGTAGGTGAATTGAATATTCATTCTTGTACTGTTAGGAGGTAAAGTTCATACAAAAAAAAATTAAGGTAAAATTTAACATATATTGAAATCAAAATTATAGTAGACCAAATAGTAGAGAATCAATATGGTAGAACATAGATACAATGTTGCTTTGTATGTTCTAACTCAAAGTTAACAATGACACCCAAAAATGTACGTAGTAGATATACTTTATAATTTATATGATATATAGACAGGATATAATACGTACTTTGGGCAAATGCTAGAAACATCATTAGAAGGTTTGTGTTTTGTTGCTGATTTGGTTTATGTTTGTTCTTTTTAAATTTGAAAAATATTTGTGTCCATACCAGTATGGATGTGTGCGTCCACTCTCTCTAATTTGTAATTTTGGGCAATGTTATCAACGATTTTAACCGTTCAAAAGTTGAATTAATCAACAAAGATCATCTCTGTAAAAATTCGGAATAAACCAAAATCGTTTGTTCATTCGATTGCATCAAACAAATGAACAGTTCTAGTGAAAGTTATGAGTCTCATGATCAGCCGTCCATTTGTTTGATATGATCAAATACAATCGAATGAGCAAACGATTTTAGTTTATTCCGAATTTTTACAGAAATGATCTTTGTTGATTAATTTAATTTTTGAACGGTTAAAATCGTTGATAACATTGCCCAAAATATGCAAATTAGAGAGACGTCTATTTTGGGCAAAACTTAATATGCTGAAATAAACAAAACTAAAAGCAATCGCACCCAATACCTCTCCCCATTTTCTAAATTTTTTGAAAACAAAAACAATGATCGAGCACCGGCGGCCGAACCACCAAATTTGATTACCTGTCCTGATTGATGACCACGATGGATACTATTTATGGTATTAAAGGCTATATGATGATATATAGAGTAATAGAGTCGATGACAATCTGAATGTTTCTCTTGGTATCACTGTTTTATCAGCTCCGGAACAAAATGAGGATAATGTATTGGCAAGAATGTTAGACCACAAAGAAGCATCATATCGAATTCAAATAAGCATGAATACGTAACTGAAGTTGATTGAAGAAATCGAGTCTCATACACTAGTCACTTTACATTTGATTGAAATGTTTCTAGGATCAAGTTTGATCAAACTGCTATCGTTCGGCAACAGTATCTCCTCTAGGCCGCAACCAAATCGAACATCAGTATTACTAGCTATTCAGTGCCGTATAAAAGTGGGCACAAGTCGAGGACTATCATGCATGGGAGTACAGAGATCTACAACACTGTAAAATAGCAAATGGAATACAGCTACAAGCTCATTTCTGCTGGTAAGCTGATTTCAAGGAAGTATAGGCTGCAAAACAGGCAAAAAGAATAACATGAGCAAAACTCATGAAATTTCTGAAAGTGGTAATGTTGTTTAGTACCTGTTTGCATTTGTCTCTACAAGACGTTTAGAATCAAAATTAAATGCCAATTAGGTACTATCCAGCAAAGACATCTATTTGTTCCAATTCCAATCAATGAAAAACGGAAACTTTGGCTGGGTTCCCGAAAGTTTCACACAGTCGAATTATGAGATAGTATGTGAAGATTTTATATTACCTTGCAGACATGAAAGCCATTCCCAAAAACACAGCCTTAATAGCTTGCTTCTGCCCTGCATAATCAAATGCCAAGGGCAGCATCTCATGCAGAGTTAGAAAAGCCATCACTCCACCAACTGCACCACAAGAAAAATACATAGGAACTTAACTTGTCACAAAAAGTACTGTTTACTACTCGAGATAGTCAACAATCGTTAACTTTTCAAACCTGCTCCTAGAAGGCCTTCAAGAATTTCTGGATTCAAGCTGCTAGGGAATAGATAGGCTGCAGCAGTAGCACACATAGTCAACCCATAGCAGAACAAAATGTTCCATTTATTAGGGAGACTGTAATAGATTATTGATATCTCAAGGTTTCTGTTATCAGATGCCATACCTACGATTATAACACCCAAAGGCTCAGCAAAACCAGAAAGTGTTGCCAATTTGAATGCCTGCCATTTGCTGAAACATGTAGAAAACCCACCATTTAATAATTTAGGTATCAATGATTCTCTGTCCTTTGATAAATATTCATCAAGTATACAGCCTAACATTAGACTTGTGAGATTGTTATTGCCTTGGAAATTGAATAAAGCTTAGAAGTCATGTCCACAAATGCACATCAAAGTATTTTCCTATTGTATATGAAAAATGAGTACATTCTATTCTTGAACTCCTCTGCTCCTGTATTTGCTTCCAAGTTTTAAACTATTGGATCTGACATCATTAACTAGCTAATAGCCAAATCAAAACCAACATTACCACAAACCAAAGTCACTCCATCGCACCACTACCTAGTACCAGGTACCGTGCACTATCAAAAATATCATCTCCTGATTCTCCTCCAACACCAACATGGTCGGTTTAACCACAAAGCCTCTGCCCGTATAGAACAAGGATAGAAATACAGGCCATTGCCACCTCCACATATCACCAGTGCCTAGTCCATCATCACCACCACATGTCCCGCAACCTTCTCCCTCCCATAAGCAGACAATATAACAAACTCCACTTTTAGGAGTCACCACCATAATAGTTACCCTCATTATCAATTTTACCCCTACCACGACCTTTTTCAAACATAATTTATGCTCATTTGTAAATTGAACTAGATGATGGCTTCATAATATCTCACCTCTGTGTTGCAAAGTAGACAGGAAGTGCAACAGCAACTCCCTAAAAAAGAGAAACTGGTCACTAGATAACAATCCACAAAGGTGTAAGTCAGAAATATCAAAACTATTTAGAGAATATACCTCCGGGATATTGTGTAGGGCAATGGCCAAAGCCAAATTGACACCAACACGGAGGCCCTGCAAAGAAATATGGAACAAGCACGAATTGTATACGAACAATTAGTATCAGAGTGATTTAGTTCTCAGCAGATATCTTTTGCTTACTCTTTCCAGGATATGACTTCAGTTAACTTGATACCCTAATGAGCACATCAACCATGAATATGCAATTTCTTGTTTTCAGTAACACATGCAAAAAAAGTGTCAACAAAATAGAGCATATAAACCACTAAACCAGGATTGAAAGCATCTGTTTAAAATCGTTCTAGACAAGAAAAGTATGGTAGAATTCATCAGAGTTCCCAGGTTATAACTGCAGCATCAGAAAATAGGCTAAGGTGAGTTTCTTTACAAGCTAACAGGAAGCCTATGACCTTGATAATTTTTATTCACCAACTATATGATTCCACCAGGACTATAAAGGGTTTTTGTGACTAGTGATTAACTAGATGGTCAAGTAAACCACATATTTTATGTTCAACAAAAGTTAAGATACACGACAGAAAATATTGCAATAATATTGCACACCAATAATAAGGAACTCTGATCATTCAAAAAGACTCATCATCTACTAATGTTTAAATGTTTAAACAAACACACAACATCAAATTCAAAGTAACATAAGCTTGAATCAATGAATTCATCTACTTAAGTAAAATCAAAATTATCTCTATACACCAAATATGATATAACTGCACGGGGTACCTTCATTGATCCAAGGAACACTGCCATTCCTTCAGGAAAGTTGTGCAAACTTATGCCTGCAACATCATAATATATTAATATTCCATGTTAGAGGGGATGAAATACAGAAAATTTTCATATTGCTCAAACATGTGCTCAGAACCTATACCTAACGGGATTGGATTTTAACTCCAGAAAATGAAAAAGTATGCCATAAAACTATCAAAACCTCGTAAAACGCAAAGATGATGCAAAACTCTCTTGAGCCTTGGAGTGGTATAGAAGGGGCAGGTCAAAGGTTCTATTTTACATCCATAGGGAAAGAACCAAAAGGAAAAAGATGCAAAGCACACAATAAAAAATGATAAAGGGGGCTTTTGGCAATTACAAGTACCAAAATTTGATTATGACTGCAAATCTATATACCTTTGATATGCAACAGTTAACTACAACTTCTAATTCCAAAGGTAACTTATATTGTTTTTTCAGGTCAAATACCAGTCTGCAAGGTAGACTTGCCATCACAAAACAGTCATACCTATTGCTGTAACAATCCCACTGAATAAAACTTGACGGCGGTGCTTCTTCAGAGTGTCTTTTCCTCCTTCATCCCCGCCTTTCTGTTGTTAAGCATATTCTCACAGTTAGTCAAACACGCCTTCAATCTTGTAAAAGTATTATACCCAATCATATGAAAAATTATTTCCAATTTGTTAAATGAGATGTAGAAAGATCGACAATACCTTTTTACTTTTCACATCTGAACTTGGAGCAAGTGATGGTTCGGGAATGAAATTGGCAATTATAGCAAAGAATATGACACCACCAAAAAACTGCACCACCAAGTATTTCAAATCTTAAGATAATTTGGACAATTCATGTCCTGAAATTCATATGAGATAAATATTTGAAGTACATGGCTTACCCATAAGTTGGCTTTTAGAAATCCAATTGAGTTTATAGCATTGTGAGCCAAATCTAGGAATGATATGCTTAGCATCAGACCTGCAGCAAAACCCTGTAGAGAACATATATAGATGTTTAGATGAGATCCAGCTGCCCTTATGCACATCCTGACTATGTATCAAGTCCAAAGGAACTAAATACTGTTTCTTCAATTGTCTGACAAATATTATCCAAGTATAATAAAAGAGTGAGAATTCTGGCAGACTAAACACATTGATGACATGTAAACATTTGCTGAAGAGTAAAGTAAATTGTAAACAACCAGATAAGTTCTTTAGTTGAAAGCGAGATTTTCTGCGTTGGTGTAATTCACCAAATGCTAATATGTTCGGAAATGAGTACCTGTAAAAGCCCAAGCATCTTCAAATTGGGAGCCTCATTGAGAATTACGAAAAGAGCACCTGTTCCACATTCCAAGATTATAAGCAGACTCCACAACAAAACTAAGCATGAACATCAGAAACAACATAATGCCAAAACAATCACAAACCAAAATCTTGTATCACACACATAACAAGGCCAAATATTGTCCTATAAAACACTGGAAATACAATCCCAACATCCCCTTTCATCACAAATTACACCACTAAACCCAAAGTTCACAACTTCACCCGAAAATTCCAAACTTCAGAAGCTAATTGAATCACTGAAGCGGAAAAGTCACCTCATTTCTCTCCCAAACTCAACAAGACGAACCAAGATAGCAACTTTAAGCAAAACCAACAGAACCAATGATACCCAGAACCGAATTTGGAGAATCAAATACAAGAACAACGAAATGGGAACACTGGAATTGCAAAATGCTCAATTGGGTACGTGAAGAACAAGCATGAGATTCAATAAACTCACCCAGAGAAGTACTCAATCCACCCACAAGTGAGAGTGCGAGAGCCACCAAGACCTGAGAATCCATGGAGGGCTTGGTGGGGGAGGTTGAAAAGAGTTGACTGAGGAAAGTAGGAAAGACTGGGCAGACTAAAAATGGGAAACTCCTCCGAGGTTGGTATTTATAGAGAAAAATGGGAAGAGAGGGAATATGGGTTTGCTTTATAGTGGAAGAAAGAGATGTTTGAAAGGGTGGTCGAAGCAAGTGTTAGATACTGCAACCAAGTTTCCTGGTTATACCTAACTTTGTATCCTCAATTCATCATCCTCACAGTAAGTGATTGTATAATTTTAGGGGATAGTAGTCTAAGTACGCTACGAATCATGCCTCAATCACCCACGTACACTATATAATAATTGATGAAGAAGAAAGAAAACGTTATTAAAGACAAATCTTTTCAATAATGAAAATTTTATAGTACATTGTTGTATGATCATACATGTACCATTTTTCTATTATTGGATCAATCGGTTAAAAACCGAGTATAATGGACGAAAATCTGTAATGTAAGGAGTATAGTAAATTTCTCAAACTAATCATTTTGGTAAAAAATTGTTGCACACAATAAGTTACGGTTCTAACAAGTCCACGCTGATTGGAGTTTAAATTCTAACTAATTTTAGTATGAGGTCTAAGAAATACCTTGTTGATCCCTATCAAAACAAAATGTTGTGGTGTCCGATCCATACATGCAAGTGAGAGGTTTGATGTTCAATTGATGAACTAATCTTGTACTGAAAGAGTACGAGAATTCCTCCACAAAAGCTACTCGTATGGGTGTCAAAGTTGTAACATATATACTGACATTCCCTATAAATGAAGTGATCAAATTCCCTAACTAAGAATTATTTGTTCTCAGTGTTTGATCATATCTAATGAACGTAAGCGATTGAGTTCTCATACTTCAGTTCCAAGTGAAGTGATTGCGCTCCGTGTTTGATTAGGCTGATGCGAGATAGAGAAGTTTTAGGTCGGAGTAAATAATAAGTGGCAGAGATTTTTATTTTTTGAATCAATCAACCACGGTATCTTCAAAGGTTTTCTAGACCCAGAGACTAATCCGCGCCGAAGGATCTTGTCAAAACGCTTCCTCCCCCTGTCCACCAAGAATAAATTGGGATTTAACCCCAAATAGCGTCGGCGAGATTCGAACCTGGGTATGAGGGATTCTCACACCAACACTCTTACCAACTCAACCACATGTGGTGGTTATAAGTGGCAGAGATAAAGTTTACTGTCTAGCCTCCTTTCTGGCCGGTGTTATAGTTTACGTCCGATCATATAGTTTACTTTAGCTTCTCAATTGTATATTTCCAGATCGAATAAAAGGCGCTGCAGTTGTTCATGGGACTATGGGAGTTTATTTAAGACGATCGAGTTCATAGTGGATTAGATCATTAAGCACTATTACTATATAAAACTGTCGTGGTTTATAGTGGATTAGCTAGCTAATCGCTCTTATGTATTCTTTCAGCTTATTATTAGTAAAGATTCGAAAGACAATGTATAATGACTGTGTGTAGTGGTTTCTAGTGATCGATGGATTAGGTGCTAATTAACAAAATCAAGTATAGTAGAGCAAGCTAATTAGGTGATGACGACTCGAGCATATTCATGCAATGCCTCATTGCCTTGTTCATCATTTTAAATATAGGTAACCGATCTTCTCATCTTCATCATGGCAATAGATAATTCAAATAATCAACTAATAGGTAACCGATTTCATCAACTACACCCCTAAACCTTAGAATGCTGCTAATTCCAAATAATTTAGTATTAGTATTTGTTACGGATTCACTTAAAATGAATGAAGACATTTGTCACTCGTCTCTGTTGGCAAAACTTCATGTATTCTTCAAGAATATAAGGCATGAAAACGCATGAGAATAGTGTTTTTCTCAGCACTATATGTCTAGTGTTAAATCTGACAGAAGAAAGACCAGCTTGTAAGTTTATTGTTTGTGAACATTATGGACGAAGGATTTTGGTACGCTGTAAGAGAATACTTTAAGGAGAGATACTAATAATTTTTAAAGCTTTCAATAAATTGAGATATTGAAGAAAATGAAATTGAGAAGAGTATGGAGTGGAATAAATTGAAAATACTTGAGGTAATTTGGTAGGTTTAATTTTCCGTACGATAATGAATTAGTTTAGTTTTACTTGGTTAACAAAATTCTAGGTCATGCATGCTTATAAGGCTATAACTGATGCTATAGAAAACATGGACTTGAATGATGAGCATGATCCGATTATGTATCCGGGAGTGATTACATGCATGGTATCAAGTGCAACGAAGCTTATTATTTCATCAGTGTTGAACATATTTACAACGTAGAGAATAGAAGGTCATAAAGAGAACTATAAAGGCATGGATGACACGTTTACAAACTTCTAATGGAATTCATCTGCAATAGGAATCAGAAGGAATGAGAAACGGAATTGAATAATATGGGATGAATGAGAATGAACTATTACGATTGTTGTTGTTTACTCACGATAAGTAATTGGAATTAAATTTAAGTTAATTATCAAAATGCCATTTTAAAATATCATTTTGGTATAAATCATGAAGATATTTTCGGTAGAAATTTTTCATTCCCATTCCGTTTCTCCATTCCCACCTCCTCCTCCGGAATACAAATCTCATTCCCTCCCGGAATTCATTCCCAGTTTCAGAAGTGGGCCCCATCACCATTCCCATTCCCATAAGCAAGTAAACACCGGAATGGAATCGATTCCGGGAGAATACAATTCCATTCCGGTGAAGTAAACATGTCAGGAATATAGTGTATATATCGAGAAAATAATGTTACATATGAGGTGGTAAAGTAATTGTCATATTTAATTATTTAAAAGTTCTATATCATTCAATAAAAGACATGTTTCATTCTGGAGTGTGGTAATTACAATCATGTTCACTTAATCAGTCACTGATCATTCATGGTCAGTCACCGTTAGATTTAAATCTAAGGATAAAGAGAATTATTTTTAAGTAAAATTGTTTTATTTTTCAACTTTTAAATGTAAATCTAACGGTGACTAACCATGAATATCTTGGTAAATAACTGAGACCATGTGAACACTACTCGTGATAATTATATTGATCATATTAATTTTTATATAGTGAGTGATGATAAAAATCTCATAGTAGTAATTTCGTAAAAATACCATATTGTTTTATGATGCTGCCAGCTTTGTTCTACATGATGATGACCAAGGTTGTCTACTAGTTGTTTATGTTGAATCTTTGGAGTGTCAAAATTGTTTTGGCTGAAGTTTTAGGTTTACGAGCAGGTCTTCTCGAGGTTCCATCAAACCCCAAATGGCCACGCGCCTCGCTCTCCGCCTCAAATCCCACCTCCTCCGCCGCCCACCCACCTCCCTCATCCACCGCCGCCCCTACACCAAATCTCAACCCTCGATCTTCTCTCACACTCATCCACACCCTCAGCCGCCGCCGCCGTACCTCAAATCCCTCACTCTCCAACGCTTCCTCTCCACCGCCTCCCGCCGCGGCCCGGCCCGGCCCAAATCCGTCGACATCGGAGCCCGGGCCCGCCAGCTCCAGGCCCGCCGACTCTGGACCTACGCCCTCACCTTCAGCTGCATCGCTGGCTTCATCGTCATCGTCCTCAACAGCTTCCAAGACCAGCTCGTCTTCTACGTCACCCCCACCGACGCCCTCGAGAAACACGCCACAAACCCTAGCAAGACCAAGTTCCGACTCGGCGGCCTCGTCCTCGAAGGCAGCGTCGTCCAGCCGGCGTCCTCGCCGGAGATGGAGTTCGTCATCACCGATCTCATGACCGATATTCTCGTCCGGTACAAAGGCTCCTTGCCGGATTTGTTCCGGGAGGGCCACTCCGTCGTTGTCGAGGGTTTCGTCAAGCCTTTTACCGACGAAATTCGAAAGGAGGTGTCGACGAAAAGCGTCTCCGGGAAGGCGAGGACCGGAGACTGTTATTTCTCGGCGACTGAGGTTTTGGCGAAGCACGATGAGAAGTATATGCCGGGGGAGGTTGCGGCGGCGCTCGAGAAGAACAAGAAGAAGCTTGCGGAGGAGGCGAAAGCCGGAGCTGATTCGGAGGACAATGGCGGTGGCGGAGCTGATGGAGCAGTAGTTAAGAGCTCTTAAATTGGGGGTATGAGTTCGAATTTGTCATTTTTTGAATGTGATGTTTCATTTTTGTGTAGCATATATAGGTTTGATTTGCGAAAAGAAAAGGGTTATATACTTGGATAGTTGGAGAACTGAATTAATGATTAACGTTTAGGGTGAGGGAATAGGCATTGGAGTTGAGGAAGAGAGATAAGATTTTGGATATTTGAGGATTTAAAGTTCCAATTTTTGTTGTTGTAGTATGATGACATTGGCAGATTCTATAGTGTTTCGGTTTAATTTAGTAGCAAATAATGCCGTTAATTGGAAATGGCAAAGTCAATTGAAATTCTTGGCACAGTTTTGTATTTGATACTGCCTTCAACATTGAAATTTACATCAGTGAATTGTGTTCACTTTGAATTATGCTTTGTAATTTTCAATTTACATGCATCATTCTAATGGATCTTTGAAGCATTTGTGTTCTGTTTTGATGATTTGTCTACACCATCTTAAACTAGGGTCATTAGACTAAGATATCTATCTGAAGATTATAAATTTGGTTCTCATGAACCCTGCTTCCTACCTCTTCTATGTCAAATATCTAGCTCCCTACCAGTAAGTTCGAGGTACTATGCCTCTCATAAGAGAGCCATTACGAACGTATAACTTAATAATAGACATTGGTTGATTTGGAGTAGTGGGTTATACTTGAATAGTTGGGGGTTATACTTTGATAGTTGGATTTAGCGTTCAATGTTGGTCGGGGAATAGGCATTGGTGTTGAGCATGACAGACAAAGTTTGTGGCTTTGAAGGTTCCAATTGTTTTTTTGTGTGGTTTTAGTGATATCTCATTTGGTCAATTTAGTAACAGATAATGCCACATTAAGAAAAGCCAATGGGAATGGTGTAAAAAATTGAAATGCCTGGCAGCGTGGGAGGTAACACATTTGGTGTTACTTGTGTTTGTAACAGGTTAGCTATTGAGACTGTTGTGTTTAGTGCTAATCATATGCCTGAAGTAGAATGTGCATCTGTTGTAGCCAGATTCTTCCTTTACCATGTCAAATTTCATGACTTATTCTGAACCTAGAAGGGTAGCTTTCAATTCACTGAACATGGTTGGTTAGAAATTATACATCAAGATCACAAACAAGGTTAAAATTCCCGCTTGACATCCCGTGTTTAACGAGTTCTCCAGTACCTGCATGTTTTTGTTTGAAACTTATTAGTGCCTTTTTAGCTTGTAAGTTAGAGCCGTTTAGGTCCCAGTGTGCTGTATGCCACTATTCCAGATGAAAGTAAGGACGAACATATGGAGAATGCAACTACTGTCTGATGATTCATTAATATGCTTGTGTGTATAGTGAATGCTTTGTGCACTTAGACTGCCCTTCGGTTGTCACTACCTATCTGCTCGATCACTTCTTTTCGTTTTCTTTGTAGATGGTGAATGGTTTCTGTATGGTGTTGTTAACTCTCTGCAAGTACTTACAGTGTGTTTTATCAGATTTACAGAGGCTTCTTTATGGTATTGAAATGTGATTCTGCTGAACTTTGCCTTCAGATTTGAATTTACTTTGCAGGATGTTCTTTTTAACATATGATATAATTGGATATTAATTGAGGCTTGTGTGCTCCTTTGTGGCAATCAAATTTTTGGTGCCAAAGCTGTGAATTCCAGAAAAGGCATACTCATCTCAGACTAGTATATTAATAATGTAACAGGGCAATATTACATCCATAACAAATGATCAGGGCAAATTGAAGAATAGGAAATACAGTTTCAAATACATGATGTAGCAGAAGATATCATCAAATCCAACTCACCCCCAGAAAAAATACAAAAGATGAACTCATAGTAATTATATTCATATAAATAGTAGCCTCAAAGTCGAATTTCTCTATTGCCAAAGCAGAGCAAGAAGAGACAGGAACAGAGAGGAGGAAACAAACGCTCCGGAAAATGTCACCGGAACTCCAGCTGCTCCAGCGTCCGGCGAAGGTGCTGGAGCAAGTGCAGCATCTTGTGCTGTGACAGAGACGAGCACCACGGCCAACACCATCAAAAACAGAGCCTTGCAGATGCTGACGCGAGCCATTTCTAGACAGATGAAAGGAGAATGAGGCTGTGAAGAAGTGTGAAGAGACTTGAGAAGGTTGAAGAAGAGTGAAGGAAGAAGAAGAAGAAGATGCTGTGAGATTGCACCAGAGACTCGTTAAGTATTTATAGGCCTTTGATTTTGCTTCTTCTTTTTCTTAATTGGAATTCAAGTTCAAAATTGAAAATGAGCACCAGGTCGATAACGTTTCTCTGCCGTTTACGTCTGGTGGGGCCACCCTTAAAAGAGGACGATATGCCAGCCGTTTGTTCTTTTCCGTAGACCCACCAACGGCTCTCTCGGTCGGTCGGTTAGGGTTTTTGGATGGTCCTGCAGCTAAAGCTTCGTTGTCTTTCATTAAAGTGTGAGGTTTATACAGTCTAATGCTGTAGTTTATCATTCAATGGTGATGATAAAGTATAGTGAGTTTGATTATAGCGGGATCGCTGGAATTGCCCACTGTGCTAGTTAATAGCTGCATTTCGATATTGATTTTAAAATTAAACAGTCTTAAAAAATGAGACATGTATTCGAGTTTAAAATGGGTAAATTCCTCTTATGATTTCTAACGTATTGCCAATTGGATACTTTGGTACCTAACGTTTCAAAGAGGACAGTTTGGTACCCAACGTTTCAAAGATGACAGTTTGATACCTGAAATTAAGTTTTATGTGATATTTTAGTACTTGTGTTGACTTCTTTGTTAAATGTAAGGGGTAAAATTGACATTTAAGTATAATCTATAAAAATAAAATAAAAACTTACATTTTTTTAATTTTTTGGGTTAAAAACATGCATTTTCCAATTTAAAAAATTCAATCGTGGTAATATAAACACTCACAAACAGACTACTCCGTAGAGTTATATCTAATCAACTAAATGTATTATCGTGGGTGTTCAAATCACAAATACTAGATTTCATAAATAAAATTTTAATTATTTTACCTTCAACAGAACTCAAAAATTTAATTCATATTTTTTTCTTTTGACAAAAAATTAAATCATATTTATTTTCTCCCAAAAGATTAAAAAAAAATGATGAATATCAAGGTGATAACCAATAGTCTTAGATGCATAACACTCATGTTTTTTTTTTTTATAAATAATATCTAAATGTCAATTTTACCCCTTAAATTTAACAAAAAAGTCGACATAAGTACCAAAGAGTCACATAAAACGTAACTTCATGTACCAAACTGTTCTCTTTAAAATGTTAGGTACCAAAATGTAAGTACGCTTTTAAAAACACAAATAATATCATAAAAAAAAATACAAAAAAAATGAACTTGTTTCTAAGCACTTAGGGGTGGTGGTCGGCCTTATGGGATGAACACGTACGATTTGTTGGCCAAGCTTGTACAATGTTGCTATTGTCAACTACGCAAGGTGGCTGCGCCATTACAAGCGCACATCTATCTTTATACACATATAGTTGTAGTTGTGGATAGAAAACCAAATCAAGCATATATCGTTGGTCCTAAACCCTCTTATCAATCACCTTGTAATGTGTTTTTGGCTTTTTGCCATTCTTAGTTGATTACAACCTTCTAGCTTGGCAAGGAGGTTGTTCATGCAATCTCACACGTACAGGTGGACAACCCTTCCTCATTTCACTACAATTCGAACAAACCAAAACCACAGAAACCTTTGAAATCCAGAAACCAAACCCAACATAGTCATTCCAATAATAGGCAAAGCCCTCCATAACTGTAGCTATATATACCTCCCACCCCACCCCCATTTTCCTCAGGACGCATTTGCTTGACACACAAGGCACAAACAATCCAACATCTCTCAAAGCCTGTGGTCGGTTGACACGTTCTCTCTTAAGAGTTTTCCCGTCAATCGATCACATACACACATCCATCACCATGGACATGAAGAAGGTTACCTTTGCCGTCCTCGTCGTCGCCGTATGCATGACCGCAGTCATGGCCGCTAGTAAGCCGCCACAACCTAAGCCAGTTGTAGATGTTCCCCCCAAGACCGGTGCGAAAGGTGATTCCCCTGCCCCGGCTCCTACGCCATCCAAATCTTCCGGCGAGGCCACTCCTAGTCCCTCCCCTGCCGCCGGTGGGCCTACCACCTCTTCCGCTGACTCTCCTCCCACCCCCACTGCCGACGCTCCCGCCAACCATCTCGGGGAGTTTGCTACCACCTCTACCACTCCAGCGGCACCTGCACCTGCACCTTCCTCCGCCAACACCGTAGTTGGTTCCTTGGCCGGAGCTTCACTCGTGTCTTTCTTGGCCCTATACATGTAAATGACTTAACCAAATAGAGGAAGGAGGGGAGGAGATGAAGACTATATATATATATAAGTCTCGAATGGGGTTAAACACATGCAGTCCTCCGTTTTTGTATCGAAAACATTTTACCTCCTGAATTATGAGGGGGCATTACAAATTAATACTCAAGCGAATAATTTTTATTAGTTTGCCTAACCGAGCATAGTCATTTTCATATTGCTGATGTATCAATTAACTGGTGGCATGACTGCTGCATAAATAAATAAATAAAATAGAAAACAAATTAAAATTGATTCAAAACTCAAATCATGTACTCAACAAACTAAAAAATATTAATCTTTCACCATAAAAACATTAATATTTTATATTTACTTCCAGCTAGAGCTAACTAATGAATCAAAGTGGAGAATTAGGAATGGTTCTGGAAACCAAATCAGCTACCAATGAAGAGTAGAATAATGATTGAATCAAGGCATTGTACTTCCAGAAAACCCATTAATCAATGCAGAAAGAGGATAAGATCAAA
The DNA here is from genome assembly GCA_963682095.1 of Potentilla sterilis. Taxonomy (NCBI): domain Eukaryota; kingdom Viridiplantae; phylum Streptophyta; class Magnoliopsida; order Rosales; family Rosaceae; genus Potentilla; species Potentilla sterilis. The sequence goes on from OY821755.1 coordinate 61,096,226, forward strand.
TATTGTATTTCCGGAACGAGGATCGGAACTTGAATTGTCTCTCACAATAATCTTCTCTCATCCTCTTTCAGCTAATCCTAATCATATCATGGTTAAAGGTTAACACAATGGATTTGCAAGGTTCTCGTACGTAATGGGGGTTCTAGGGTTTGATTTTCGTAATCAAATCATTTACATGGACTTCCAACGATATGAAGAGAAAGTACTAACCAATGTTGCCGAGTGGAAGTTGTTGATAAACACTTTGGGGGTGGTAGTGCTCATATTGTTGATGTCGTGACAGACCTTATGGGATGAAACCGATTTGTCGGCCAAAGGTTGTGATGAAGTAATTTGAGATTCACAGCCAAAATTAAGTAGCACTCATTGATATAAACTATATAAAAAGTTATCGTCTTTTCCATGGGGGATATATCCACTCAAGTGACACATATGGCATGTGTGACAAATAATAGACATGAAAAATATAAATTTTGTGACGTAGAGCCTGAGCGGTCATAAAACATGCCCAAATGTGTGACTTGGTAACGGATCGGATAAGTGATCCAAATCTTTGTAAACTCATATGTAAGGTCCCGATTTTCTCATATTGCCTATGCCGACCATATATGCTAGTTTGGCCATGACAACCATTCGCTCCGATCATCAGGTATTAGTGTATTACTTAGAAAGGTATTTTCGTGTTTCTAAAAGTCCCTTGTCCTCCATTGGGGTATTAGTACTACTGTATTTCATTTTTGGATTTGGCATAACCCTAGGTATAGTTAATTGTTAATTTATACAAGTAAAGTTGTTATTGTGGAAAGAAACCAAATCCTTTGTCTCATAAATCACATATATACATCATCCTTGGTCATAAACCCTCTTAAATATCTGTCACATTATAATGTGATTTTGGCATTCTTTAGTAGTTTGTTGCATGCAACCATAAGACATTGGCAATGCGTCGTTCATGCAAACTCATACACATGGACAGCAGCTTCCTCATTTCACTACAAACCCGAACTAACCGCAAAACCACATAATCTTCATCAAACCCCGAAATCAAAACCAACAAAATCATTCCAATAATAGCCAAAACCCTCCATAACTATGGCTATATATACCTCCCACCCCCACCCCATTTTCCTCAGGACGCATTTGCAGAATAACGTACACAAGGCAAATACAATCCAAAACCTCCTAACGCTTTTGATCGGTTGGCTTATTCTCTCTTAACTCTTAAGAGCTAGTTTTCCTGTCGACCGATCACATACACATATATACCCATCATCATGGACATGAAGAAGGTTGCCTTTGTCGTCCTTGTCGTCGCCGTCTGCATGACCGCAGTTATGGCCAAAGGTAATGGGCATGCTGCTGACAAGGCCGCAAACGGTGGTGCCGCCCCTGCCCCGGCTCCTCTGGCTGGTTCCCTCTCTGCCTCTGGTATCGTCGGTACTCCTGATTCTGCACCTGCACCTGCACCTTCCTCTGCCAATACCGTAGTTGGGTCCTTGGCCGCAGCTTCCTTCGTGACCTTCTTGGCCCTTTACATGCAGTAAAAGACTCGATCAGTACTATAGGAAGGAGGAGAAGATGATGGCTATCAATTTTTTTGATGTTAAGCACATGTAGTCCTCCATATTTCTGTGTCCTTTTTCAGGGTGTGCGCGTGTAATATTTTACCTGAATAAATAAATAAAAAAATATTTTTACGCGTGCAAATATGGATTGTTGTTGAATTTATTTTCATTATCTTTCAGCCTCGTATAAAAAATAAAAAATAAATCTTTCAGCCTAATAATTCATGAAATAATCAAAGTCTCTCATGATTCATGAAATAATCAAACATAAAACAGAACCATCCGCACAAAATGAATGAATTTTATTTTAATCAATCTTCCGTTGCGACTACCACCATTGGTATGGACATGGAGTGTTCTAATTGTTAGCAAACCATGTATGAAATGTCTTCTATAAAGTTTAAGATGTTAGAGAGAGAAAGAAACAGAGAGAGTAAAAGTTTCAAGTATCTGAAATTCATCTCATTCTGATATATATAATGAAGGAGGTAAGAACAAATATACCATGTTGGTTTGATTTCTGCTATCAAATTTTCGATTTGGAGCACATGAAAAGCTAGGGGCTATGGCAGAGGGAGAGAGAGTTGAACGTTCATGACATCGTGGAGAGAGAGACGGCAAGAGAGAGGACAACAGATGAAGACCGCCTAGCTCCGCCTAGTGCTCACGAAATAGCCGCTTAGCTCTCGGCTAGTTCCACCTAGTGTTCGCTCCCGCCTAGTTCCGCCTACTGCATGCCCACCTAGATCCCCCTCATTCCTCGTAGCGGCCGCTTAATCTCTTCTTAGCTCCACTTAGTTACGGCATAACCCCTGCCTAGCACCCGCCTAGCCGCCGCTTAGGTCCGCCCAGTTACCGTCTAGTTCTGCCTAGCCGAAAACCAGTGGCTTGAGGAAGCTAGCTGCTAAGAGACTGATCGAAAACGATCAATATTTCGGGGTCTACTAGATTTTGTGTTAACCGAGAAAGCATTCTTCCCAAGTAGCTGGTTAAGAAGCACAATGCTCCTGTATGAGTTTCCTAGTCTCAAAAGGATAACTTCCAGAACAAGCAGATTCGTCGTCATGTTGGCATCCTACTCATGCTGCAACGGACTTGCTTCGGAAGCTCATGAGATAGGATATATAACACCAATTTCTTAAGGACGTCTGAAGCTAAGGTCAGCATTTCATTCCATCGAATTATTTTTACTCTATTACCTCTGAAACTATTTTGTAGTAAGAACTATCGTACAGAATTAAAGCACTCATATCTCAGCAAAACTAATGTGACAAAACAAAATTGTGTTAATTGGCATACAATGATACAATCACAGCTTTGCTGCATTTCTTGTACTGGAGGCTTTGGAGAAACTATGCTAAGACCTTCTTCTGTGCTCTGCGCTTAGTTAAGGAAATGATTAGTTTTCCATGGGAGCATTGATCGAAGGAGCAGCTAACTCAGTATTCCAACAACATTTGTATATATGCAGCACACATAACAACATCATCTATTCGATGAGGAGTACTGATAATTGCAATTGATGTTGTATAAAAAAAAAATCTTCACAGAAGAAAATTTAATAAGTTACCAACTGAAGGTCTGCATTCTTATAAGAAAGGTATGAAAATTGTTTGGCGTGGTTACGTCCTGATGTCCTGATGTGAGCTTGCGCTTCTCTGTTTGTGAGTTTGTTGTTTGCTTTCACAGCCTTTAGCATTCGGTTTACATTTGCTAATGCTACAAAAACTTTATGAAGCTGCCACTAGAAAACATGAAATTGAAATCGCACATACATAGAGTAGCAGACATGCTATAGAAAAATAAGTTCATGTCACACCAAATGAGTGAATTTGTTGGTCATTCTTCTAGTGCTAAAAAAAAACAAAGATTGTTGGTGTGGAAGTGTTCTACTTTACTGGTTGATATAAGGTGGAATATGTATGTTCGTCAAGAGAAAGATAACTGGTGATGAATCTGGACTGATAGATAGAGTGTTTGAAAATGAATTAAATGCAGAAAATTGAAATATTGGGGCTAACTAAAGATTGCGAGATGTGAATCATGTGTTTCCATATAAGGTGATACTGGTAGCCAAATATGCAAAATCTACAAGATGGTTACAAAAATAACACAGTCACGACAGTTTATTTTATGAATCTGTTTAGAATGTGTTGTAATGTTCTGTCAATGCTAATAGTCTTGTATAGTAGATAACACCAGCCTTTGGAAAAGCTCATTGTCTTGGTCTCGATTTTTTCTGTCAGATAACCCATCGCTTGCTCGCGGTATGATGTAGGATGGATGACAGCCAACATTGAAGAGCAGATTGACCGTTGCAAGTCAAAACCCGTTCGCCAGAGACGTCCGTCCGCCAAGGGTGGTTCATCCGCCAGAAGTCATCCGCCAGAAGACATCCGCCAGACGACATCCGCCAGGCGTCGTCCGCCAACATTGAAGAAGCCCGGTTTACTACAGTTTTGGCATCCGGCGTCCGAATGACGATTGTGATACCATTCCGGAAAGAGAACGAAGCCGGGAATCAAACTCGTAGCTTTGCCACGATGTGTGGGCCTTTTCGGGCTTTCGAGTTCGTTTAGGGCCTCCAAACGGCAGTTTAATATGTTTTCAAGTTTTAAGTTTTCTAATTTGTTTTGGACTTGTTTTGTTTTAATTCCTTGGGCTTTTAGGTTTCCTTGTTAGTTGCCCTAGGGTTTCTTTTCAGTATTTAAGCATCCCTTTGGGATTGCAGACGGCAGTTAATTATATTTTATCAAAACCCTAAGAGTTTGTCTCTTGTTTCTGGTGGATTCCAGACCTATCTTATAGAGTACAACGTTGATTGTGCTCTCCATCTATTGAGGATTCGACGTTGATCAACCATTCCACACTTCTACTGCGTCACGGTATCTAACCAACACTGATGATCAAATAAATCGTGATGATCAGATAAGCACGGTGTGTTTCAATGAAAGAAACGAGTTTCGTCTAGTTAATGTTTTTTTTTTTTGGGTAAATTATTATTATGAGTATGACTTCACCAAAAAACCTTACATATTCCAACAGCTGGTACAAGCAACGTTCAGATAATAAACTTGTCAGCACAGATCACTTTGTCATCAGAGTGAATCACTCTTTCATTTAAGGAACATGAATCACTCTCAATGTATGGAGAAGAGTGATTGAGAGTGATATGTGTTAGAAAGAATAATAGAGTGAACAACCTATAACTTTGGCACCATATAGGCTGCTGGCTTTTAGGAGCCACTGAACTCTTGTTTCTTGACAATACCTCTCAGTTATAGCACTAATCGATGAGATGGGATCATCAGAGGCTTTGGTATATATTCAGTTCATGAATAAGTCTTTTAATGTCTGGTTCGGGAGTATTAATTTACTGAATGTGATTTGGGGCCAGCATACTTAGTACGAATTCAGCAGGTAACATCATCTACGCATCACTTCATGTTCAGAACAACTATGAATAATCAATTTTCTGAGACCTACCAGCTTTGTGTTCTTGGACAGGTCGAGACTTTTATCTGTTTTTCATCTATGAGACTATGAATCTATATAATGAAGTTTCAGTAAACTAGTTAGCCTATGTATATGTCATTCATACCTTTTGATGTAATTGGTTCAATCATCCTGTAGTACTGAAACTACTCTATACAGAAGTTTACAGTAAATACTTACCGCAATGTTGACTCAGAGATTGTTATCTACCTCTTTCAAATCATACCATCTTGTTGAACTACGATATATAAGTAATATATACAACAATGTACAGAAACATCCAGCTAGAACCTCATCTTCAGATTGGCTGCAAACTACGGGCGAATAAGCCCCAAGCAGATCTAGCTAGCCTGAAAGCCACATAATGTAGCATAGTACTTTTAGCACAAGCTAACCTATGATATGCAATAGATTATCAGAATCATGTGAACATTATGTTAAGGAGTATACTTTTGTGAATTGAATCTTCTGCTGTACATAACTACATATAGTATATAAAGTTATAACCTGCAGAGTCGAAAATCTGAAAATTCCATCATAAAAATTCTTGTAATTTCCATGACCATCTTCACTTTTGTGGGAGAAAATTAGAGGTGTTGGAACACCTTAAACTGTTAAGTATCAAGCAAAAACCGATGACCAGAATCGAAGTTCACAATAATATACATTGAATTCATGAGTATATACAGATCAGAACAGCAGTACAGCTTCAAAAGTTCGGACTCAAAGCTATACCTACATAGCTAGCAATCAAAATTTCTTTAGAATACATGCTTTGCTTTAAGCTAGACATAAAAAAGATTTGAAAGTTAAAAGGCAAAAGATTTGATTCTTGAGACAAAAGTAAAGAACTAAAGGGGGAGAAAGAGTTTAGTGTTTGACAGGTTTTCAAATTAACCTTGGTTTCTATTTGAAAGTTGGGCAATCTTTGCTTGCGTTTGGAGATTCCATGGATATGTATCATTAGTACCATGCTGTTGATATGTCACATTGCCACTAACCATATGATCATTCATAGGTTATCGACCCAAGATTGGTCGCATATTATACTAGACACAATTAATCAACATCTTAGTACCTAAGTAGAGTTTAATTTTGGTTGGATAATGAATATGAGAGTAAAAATTATCCGGCTTCTTGCTTGGATCCTTATAATTTTTGAATTAAATAAGAATAACAACAGTTATAAGTTATAAGTTGTTTGTATCATCCTTACTCAATCTAATGGTTATATATATATATATATATATATATATATATTTTAATTTTTTTTAAATTTTTTTTTATTAAATAACTCACACACCCTTACATGTGTCAATGAGATTTGAACTTATGACCTCAACGTTGTCAGTTAAGCTACTTAACTAACCAAGCTACGACTCATTGATCAATCCAATTGTTATATGAACTTTAAGTAAATTGAAAACCAAACAAATCCGAGCAGAGAAGCCAAATTCAATGAAATGGAGCCGAAGAGTACTTATAAAGAGAAAACTCGTGATATTTGTGATGAACCAATATGAGTTCTTGAGATTAATATTGTTAAGTTTAGTTAGTTTTGTGATTAACCCACCACCACTACACCCAACTTCACCAGAAACTACGTAAAACCGTTATTAACACCTCAAAAGAGGGACAAAAAAGGAAATTGACGGTAAGACCAACGGCCAATCCCTAACCGCCACGTCGCCCCCAATTCCCAAATGGTCGTTATTAAATTGCAAAAGAGAGGAGCGTCGCGCAGATTGAAAAACAGAGCAACACGTCTCTCTCTCTCTCTCTCTCCTCTCGACGATCTAAAATCTGCTGCTAGGGTTAGGGTTTTTGATTTTTATTTTTCCCCAATTTTTTTCTTCTGATTTGTTCAAATTTCTCGTCTTTTGGTTCCGGGTTTTGTTGGGTTTGATTTGAATTGCTTGGTTACTGAATAATTTGATTTTGTGTATTGGTTGATTTTGGTGAACAGAGGAGGCGCTCTTGTCTGATGCGATTCTGAGCTTGGGGGATCGGTTTCGGAGGTCTAATTTCAAGGATATTTCTTTTCAGGGTACGGATTTATGTATATCTGTTTTTTTTTTTTTTCAATTTTTCAGCTGATTAAAGTTTGAATTTTTGATAATTGAAGCTTGTTGAGGGTTGTTGGGGGTTGTTGGGTGTTGAAATTCATAAATTTGAGGGTTTAGTTTGGATTACCTGGTTTGATTTTTTTTCAATTTTAATAGTTAACAATTAAAAGTCAATGTCAGAAATATCATAGTGGTCTTTAATTGACTAGAAATTGCAGTTTCTGTATTCGAATTCGGGCTCTGATAAAGAGGTTTAGAGAATTAGAGTGAAGTGCTCCGAGTGTTTGTGTATTTGGTTGCTGTTAGTTAGTTTGTAGCTATTTGTGCTGCTAGAGTGTGTCACTTAGATTCGAGAAGTCCTCTATCACACCCTTAGTTTAGAAATCATTACTGCGTGTACTTGTCGTAATCGATTACTGCAATTATCCCTGTGTAAGTATTTGAATGCCTTTGAAGGTTGGCAATGAGGACTAAGGTTGTTGAATTGATATCATAGTCCATGGCATATTTGGAAACATTTCTGTGTTAGGATAATTTGGATGCCTTTCTATTATAGTCCGTGGCATATTTGGATACCTTTCTGTGTTAGGATAATGTGAACCCCTTTGAATTTTCCTATAAGAACTCAGCTATTTCTTAATGTGATGCCACTTTTCTTTGGTTTGTGAAGGGTTTACAAGAAATTTGACAAAATTCTTATTATTTGCAGGTGAGTTGAAAAGATGGACCATGAAGAAACTGGATGTCAGGCTGCTCCTGAAGGTCCTATATTGTGTGTAAACAATTGTGGGTTCTTTGGAAGTGCAGCTACTATGAATATGTGTTCCAAGTGCCATAAGGACATGATGATGAAACAAGAGCAGGCTAAGCTTGCTGCATCATCCATTGGAAGTATTGTCAATGGAACATCAAGCAGCCACGGGAAGGAACCTGTTGCTGCTAATCCAGTGGACTCAAAAACTATATTTATGAACTCGGCCATTACATTTAGGTCGGAATATGACTCTCCTTCCCCCTTTTCTTTTGGGTCATCGAAGAGTGATGTGGCAAAGCCTGGCCCAGAATCATTTACTTTTGGGTCAGGGCAAAACAGTGAGCCGAAGCCGGAAGGCCCAAAGCGCTGCACTAGCTGCAACAAGCGGGTGGGTTTAACAGGATTCAACTGTCGCTGTGGTGACCTTTTCTGTGCAGTACATCGTTATTCAGACAAACATGACTGTCCCTATGATTATCGTACTGCTGGTCGCGATGCCATTGCTAAAGCAAATCCTGTTGTCAAAGCTGAGAAGCTTGACAAAATCTAAAATTGGTCTAGTGGAATAGTTTCTTTCTGAAAATTGATGCTTGTTTTCATCCAGGAGGTGGCTTTGGAGTCTGCTGCAATACCTTTTATGTGCTCTTATTAAGTTATACCTGTTGGAGGCATGGCAGTTAGGAACTCTGTATTTGTTGTGATTGGGAGAACTTTATATGTTGCTCCAGTGTTTCAAGTTGTAGTCTGTGTTGGTTTGGTGGTCATGGTTAATGGGTCATAATGTATGTGTCTATGTTCTGTTAATATGGCATTTCTTTCTTTCCTCTTGTATTACATCTCGGTTGAAATTCCGAGATGTGGACAACAATGGCTGGTATTGTATATTATCTGTTTTCATGCATGTTCCATATTCTTAGCTATCAGAATAATTGTAGTCTAGTTGGAGTGGTTTAAACTTTCATTTCGACAAAAGCAGTCTCTTTGTTCTGGCACGGTTGAATTTCAAGCATAGTTTTCTCGAGGCATGTTACAAGAATCAGAAATTGTCACCAATGGTTATGATGACTTTTTAGATTGCCAAGGCTCCTAGGGCGTTCGTGATCCCTAGTGTATTGAAACTTGAGGCTTTGATAGGCTTATGATTCAGCCATTCTGTGTTGCGAGATAATGAGGGAATGTTGCTGCAAAGCCAGCCTCTCGAATTTATTCCTCTGCTTACAGGAGAATTATTGGAAGTCCGGAACAAATACAGTCTTTCATGAGAACTTCTAATGCAATCGCCTTTCTATTCGCTCCATGTAGTGTGTGCAAGAAGTTGACTTTTGTCGGTGATTCCGTGATTGTAAACATTGCGAGCGACTCTTCTAGTCTCTTCAGCGAAAAAGAAATCAGAAATCTAATGGATGTCTGCCTACCAATTCTATCCAATATAACTAACAAAATCAGATGTAATGGCATGGAAAGCAAAATCTAAAAGCAGTAGAAAGTAACATTTTGTTGTATCAAAACTCCAACCATATAATTTCAAGGATAATAATTATCCAACGGTTCAACATTTATATGTTCAATACTTCATTTATTGTTTCTTCTTTGAAACAGCTCAAGAGTCCTACGATCTATTACTACAAAACTCCGGTCAGACAGACATCCCCCTAGATTCTGCTTCAAGATACTTGCATATTCTCTCCATAACCTCCCTACCCTTGGCGCTGTTCTGCACAAACTTCTCAGCACACTTTTGTTCAACCTTCTCTGCCATTGATGCCAATGCTGATAATGGCTTGATCCGGATACTGGTCTCTTGTCGGCAGATCGTCCACTCAGAAGGATTTTCTGGGTGAGGATCATATCTGATCTTCTCCTCCACCTCAATGAATTTTTCAAGACTGATATTATGGGTGCTGAGTTGCATTGATCGTACTTTTGCATCTACGACTGTTGATTCAACACAATGGCAGACATCCTGGCGAATAATTCTGCGAATAAACCATGGTCCTGGGGAATTGACAGTGATAGCACGTGTGGTGTAAAGCTTTCCAGAACTAGCATCCAGCTTGTGGTTGAGAGTGTCGACTTCAAGGATATGAGACAATGTGCGTTTATTCTCAGGATCAGCAAATTTTTTCCAAGATGCAGAAGTTACCCGCTCCCATGGGTGCTTGTATGTGTACTCTTGGGCATATGCTTTCACCATGACTCTTTGTTACTGTAAATAATGAGAATTTTACATGAGTTCACAGAGAAAGATTAATCTATTGGGAACAATACACATAGTAAAAAAGTTTTAGTCAGGAAAAAGAAATGTGACAAACCCAAAGCTAGACTTTTGTTGTTTGTACCCAATAGGACAAGGGAAAAAGTTTTAACATAACTCATACCCACAAGTCAGCACATCATATTGCACAAGACTGCAGTGAGTTTGAGTGGTTGACCATGCAAGAACAGCTTAAGTGGAGAACTAATACCCAACATTGCTACTCTAAACACAACCAAAACAGAGAATCTATCATTAGACACGACCAATTGAAAGTAGGTATAAACTGTGTGATGATGTCGTCATTCAGTTCCCTATTTTTTATCAGGGGGGTGGGTGCTTGGGTGTTAGTTTTTTCACTGCTCCACTTATTCACCAAATTGCTTCGTAGTATGTGTATGGAGCACCCAATAAAATGGTGGCAACCAAAAATATAACTATAGTAGCCAATAGGTAGTTCATGCTTGGTCCTTAATGGTGACAAATGGATAATAATATGACATCAGAAAACTTCTCCATGTTAGACTCGTAATATATATAGAGCCGAATAAAAAAACGGAGACATCAACTAAAATTTCAAAAGTAACCGATTGGTATTTCATGCTCAATCAGTATTAGTAACAGATGAACACTATGACTTACAGGACACTTCTCTACATATCCAAATGATCATGGATAGGATTCAGATAAACAAACTGTAAAAAATAATGTTTCAGTGCTGGATAAACTATACAAATTAGTAAATACGAAAATTACTTAATAAGAGGAGCTTCGACTTCTAGAGGGACACAAGCTGATAAGGGGTTATTTAATTTCTATAGGACCTCATGCCGTGTAGCTTAAGGTAACAGCAATATTAGCACCAATGCTGTCATGCTGACCAGTGCAGCCAACTTTAAAAAGCGAGAACAGCAAGAAGCCTTTCTGTATTGCTGTTCTACCTTGACCTTAAACTAGTTTTAATGCTAATGCTACCTTAAACTAGTTTTAATGCTAATGCTACTCATTTCTGTTTAAACCTTCTGATACAACTACTACAATACATCTGCAAATATTAAGCATGTCTCAGCTATCATATGGTAAATGAGTTAGCAGGTTTCTCGATATGAGAAAAACTTGCTCACCCGAAAAAACCATATCTAGCAACATCACCAACCCATTTATCCTAACAAAATCTTAATCGAAAGTGAAATATCCAATATTCAAAATGGGTCCCAGAAAATCCTAATCCCAGACGAAAAAACATTCAGCTCAAGCACATTTGAAACCCAACAGGTATCTTCTTTATTTCAACAGCAATTCAGTCTCATAACCTAACACCACATCTAAACCCAATCAATTTTTCAACTACAGATACACTTGTAAACCCATAAAGAAAAAAAAATCAATACTTTAAGCAAAAAGTTTCAATCTTTCATCCTAATCAATCCAATCAAAACACAGAGAAGAAAACAAAGCAAATGAAAAGAGAACCCAGATTGAAAAGAGAACCAGAGCTCACCTCAAGAGAGAATTAATGAAAGCCAACAGATCTGGGAGACAGAGAGAAGGAGAGAAACAAGTTTAGGGAGCAATAGAACCGCTTTTCTTGTGCTTCAATGTTTTGTTTTTTTTTTTTTTTTTTAACTGTACTATAATTGACCTCTCTTATGTATTTCTTGGGGAAGAGGTGATTGTAATTGGGTACATTCCTAGTATTGTGGCATCTGATGAGGATGTTTAACTCATGAGTCAATAAGTAAAGAGGGCCTTACCCAGTTGAACCGAGTTTGGGTTGCTTCAGGCCCAAATCTACACTACTGCATTCGATAACTTTTTTTTCTTCTTCACGTTATTCACTTATCTATACTAGGGGTGGGCATTGGGTCCCGAAATCCTGACCCCGTCCCGATCCCGTCCAGAACGAGACGGGATTCATGTTTGAAAAATAGAGATCCCGTCCCGTTTAAAATCTCACGGGACAGGACCGGGATCAGCTAAATGAATCTCGTCCCGTTTAATAAATAAAATTAAAATAATTATATTATATATATATATATATTGACTTGATCTCAGCCGTTGAATTAAAAACTAAAAAATATTCCACCGTTAGATTCAATTAAACCCTATCTCACCCAGTCACCCTATCTCAGACTCTCAGTTCCTCACTTCCTCAGCAGCTAAACTCACCTCACCTCACCTCGACTCCTCGAGCCGTCCTCTCCTCCAGTCGACCTCTGTCGTCTCCGATCCCGTCTCCTCGTCTCCTCGACCAGTCCATCACCTCGAGCCCTCGTCCTCTCCTCCAGTCGACCTGCGTCGTCTCCGATCCCGTCTTCCTCTCCCGTCAAGTCCTCCGACTCTCCGAGCCCAAATCATCTTCCTCTCCCGGTCGGTCCTCGCCATCTTCCCTGAGGTTTCCAGTTGCTCCCGCCGGGAATCCTCCACAGCACACGCAGGCTGGAGCCCCAAATCGGCCTCTCTCAACGACTGCGCTCTCGTCGGCCTCTCCACTTCTCTCCTCAAACGCCTCCGCATCACCTCCGGCTCCCGGGAATCAAATTCCATCTACTCTTTCATTCTGGAGCTAGTAATTGACTTTAGATAGTATAAAATTTTTGTGCCCCGTTACAGCTGTAGTTTTCATTAGTGCTACTAGAAAATGTTGAACTTTGAGTGCTTACATGAGTTTCTTTTATTATTATGATTTAATTTATATTTGCCTCTGCGCTCTTGGAAGTCGATTACATTTGTCTTGTGTGCTAAGTGAAGTTTTGGTGGGTTGAAACTCTTGACTTGACGTTATTCTTTAGTTATGTATGTGTTGAGGATATAAATTCTTGCAAAGAAGATCACCAACAAAGTTTAATTAATAGTCGTTCGATTTGAGAGCATTTAGAGAGCTGTGATCCCTCCCTCCACTCCATATTACAAAATATTTTTTCCTGTGTTAGTTCTAAAACTGTTAATGCAGCTAGGTATCTATACTTTGTAAACTGCAATTTTCTTTCAAATGCTATAAAATTGCGGATAAAGACCTAACATTTGTTCAACTTTTTCAATTTGGTGCTAATACACTGCAATTTCCTAGTTTTGAAAATATTCATTCATATGACTGATATTTGGTTGTAGTATCACTAGTATGAATTATTATTTGTTTGAAAATAGAAAGGTTGTTGCTCATGTTACGGTTTTGTTGCAGGCCAATTGATGGCTAGAGGGAAGAAGCTTGTTGCTCGGCGAAATTAAGAAGCTTCAGGCCTTAAAGATTCAAACGACACCTTCTCAGTGACATCACCTTCTCAGCCCTTTGAGCCCCTTCAAATTGAGGAGGCAGTGCAAGAAGCTCTTTCAACCCAGCCAAGTGAGCAAACTCCTTGTGTTTTAACATCACCTTCTCAACCCTTTTTTCTAGTATTTTAACTATTTTTACTTCTTGTGTTTGGTTTGTTGGTTAGATCATGAGAGCACTGCCTCAGTGCCTCAAGTGTTCCAGTGTTCTCAAAATCGAAGGGGAGGCCCAAGGTTGTGAGGCATTTTGTTGATTAGATCTTTGTGTTACCTAGAGCTAATGTTGCTGGACATTAAGTTTATTAGATCTTTGTGTTGCCTGGAAGTTAAGTTAATAAGTTGTTATTGTTGTGTACTTGTGTTGGACTGTTGGACACTAAGTTGTTATCAATGTTATGTTATCTGGACATTAACTTGCTATGTTGTTCAATATGAGATTTGATATGTAATTCAATATGTGATTCGTTATGTTGTGGACATTTGCTTTTGAATTGCAAGAGTTTAGTTTTATTTATGAACATGTGAACTTATTGCTTAAATTGATGAACCGGGATCCCATTTTGGTCCCGGTCCCGTCGGGATTTCGGGCCTGGCGGGATCACTTTTCAAAAAGTCTTATCCCGTCCCGTCCTATTTAAAATCTCAAGGGACAGGACCGGGATCAGGTGAATCTCGGCCCGTCCCATGCCCACTCCTAATCTATACTATTATTAAAAAAAACCTACTTTGTCAACCAAAACTAAAAAATTTGACATAAATAATCTTGAAATATTAAAATATTTTGATATAGAAATAATCTGTAAAGATAAAATAATAATTTAAAAAATCTAAAATTTAAAATAAAATAATAAAAAGATGGTGGTTATCTGAAATTTTTTCCCTCTAATCTTAATTTCTCACCACATCCTCCGGTTAAGCTAGTATTTGTTTATTTATCTATAGCATATAGTAAAGGAAAATGCTCAGACCTTACCGAAATATAATCAATTTAATCTAGAAGATAAAAAAATTTACTGCGATTATGTAAATAGTTTTCACCGATTACACGTGTATGATGTACGTGTATCACACAACTATGAGGGTTTTTTTTTTTTTGAAGATCGGCCAAAAGAGCCAACTATAAGTACTAATCTCAATTGTTTGTCATATAAATGCATGATTCCGAGGTATATGGTATTCGAAGAGACGAAAACTACATGTATATTTGATATGGGGCGCAACATCCATCGTTGGCAACAGATAGAGAAACAACGTGAAGGCCAAATAATGTTGTGCACGATTTGAATTTGTACTTGCCTCATTTTCCATGCAGCTTATCTCAGCTTGATCTATGAGAATCAATTATTCGATCGAGCAGCTATCCACTGATTCAAATTCTGAAGCGTACTTGCATACGTACTTGACTTTATAATGCATACAATTATGATTAGTAATAATTAGGTCATGAAATCTAAAATGACGACATTTTAACTGGACCTTTCTTTAATGCATTAATCAGATGGAGAGAAATATTAGTACAGATATAAACTATAGTAGCGTCAACTTGATGGAAGAGTAATAATTAGTTCATGCAGTAAAACAAGTCGAATTACATTAGCAGCTGTGCAATTGGATCTTCTGCACACAAAATTTGGGGTGCCACTTTCACCCACAATTGGATTCATGGTCAGTTCTTCACCGAAATAAAAATTAACAGAACAGAATATTAATTGTCGAAAAATTAAACGGATTCCGGCTCCTTAGAGTAGGCATCGAAAATGATTAGCTCATGTTACTTAGAAAGCTTAAAAAAATTGAAATAAGGGATAGTAAATTGCTCCTAAACCATACTTGATAATCCACGAGTCCCCCATCACCAAATTACTGAGTTTCCCAAGCAATCTCTCTATGTCAGTCTTCAGTAGCTAGTCATTCCACATTGTGAAAACTCCGGGATTTGATCCCTGAACTGAGCCGCCGGACCAGCTGCCATACCCTCCAGACGGCATGTCGTAGTCAACCTTGACAAGGGCAAGTTCTTCTACCGATCCGACCCCATTTGTTGTCGTCGAATTGGAAGCCATCCCGAGTCCATTATGCCCTAAATATCCTCCAGCACTATTGTCCATGACAGTGGTAGATGCAGTCCCCATGTCCATTAGGCCTTGGAGCAAAGCTGGGTGAGTACTCTGCAAGTAGGTGTTGTAATACTGATGAGGGCTTTGGCTCTGCTGGTGAATGTTATAAGAATTACTAGATTGCTGTTGCAACTGAAGCTGGGTTTGGATGTAGTTTTGGTATGAAGAAGGGTCATGGTGGGTGTACTGAGAAATGTCATGGTTTTGTAGAGAGAGTAGAGTCTGATCATAAGCTGATTGTGGCTGCTGCTGCATCAAAGAGTAGGCTTGTAAATTGCGAGCAGCAGAGGTCGCTGATGAGCTGGTTCCGGTTGCATATTGGAAGGTGGAGCCGAGAGCTAGCATTTCTTCACGTTTTCTAGAAGTTTCCAAAGCTTGAGCCTCTTTCAACCTCTTCGCAGCGCCGCCACCGATGGGGAGAGTGTTACTCTCGAGAATGCTCTTCACGTCATACCGACTCATGTCAAAGTTGGTGACGGCGTTCAGGCCTCGGAACTTTATCGCTGCTATGTCATAAGCTTCAGCTGCCTCTTCCTCAGTACCTAGTAAATACAGAATACATGAAGGGCATACATGAATAATGCTAAATTACTAGCTATGTTTAAGTTATAATCACATTGAAAAGAAATTTCGACATTAGTATTGCTACTCATCGAATTTGTTACTGATATATGTGTCATAATAATCTCATTTTTCCTTTTGTAATGTGCTATATTAAGTGCTTAGGAAGTTAAGATCGATGTGCATGCATATGCATTGCATTATGATGTTTTATCAATGTTTAATCAGTGCTTACTGAAAGTTCCCAGGTAAAGGTCTTTGTTTCCGGCGACTCTGCCTATCCTTGCCTGCCATCGGCCGTGCTGATGATGCCTGGAGGAAAAATATTTTGATGCTTAAATTAAAACCAAAACATAAATGCAATAGACAGACAAGCAGACAGAACAAGCCTAATTTATGATACCTTGTAACTCCACGATACATGGATGCTCCTCTTGAAAAGCCGCTACTTTTCCTGGAAATTTGACACATAAAGTAAAAAAGAAAAGTTGAAAACAGTGTTAACAGCCAAAAACGTTTACTTGATGGATCTACATAATCTATAGCATACCTTCTAATGGAGGCCACAAATTCCTGTCTTGTACAGTTCTTCATCTCCTCTACCTCCTTCTCATAGTTACTAATCTGCAACAATTACAAGACTAGATCAAACTCCATAAATTTCGATCTGTTTGTCATGTTTGTTCACATCTGCATTTTGTTCAATGGTTTTGCAACATAGATGAACTTACAGGAAAATTCGTAGTGGTGGATGTTCCCCAGTACTTGAGAGCAGCCAAGTCATAAGCCCTAGCAGCTTTCTCTTCCTTGTCATAGCCACCTTTATAAAACAAAAGATTGAAATACCAAAAAGGAGAAGAAGAATTGCTTTAGAACAAAAAAAAAAAATATTCATTATCAAAAAGAAATATTAAAACTGGCTAGCTAGAGAGTGTTGCTCACCCAAGTAGACTGCAAGTGACCAGGTACAGAATGAAGATGATGACAGTCCAATGAGGGTGAAAGAAATCAATAGTCAGTGGCATTCTGTTGGTATTAATTATAGTTTGAAGAAAGTTGGTATAAAAAAAGAAACCCTAGCTCGCCCAGATGAGGCATACCTTGCCGGCCCTTCCTTGATTGGCCCTCCCTTCTACAACTATTGTCCCATAGATGAGCTTCATATCTTCCTGTCCATCTATGCCTGCAATATTCAAACCAATGCCAGAAACATAAGTAGAAGAACCGGATTCTCAGCGAAAATAAATTCAGCTGAGACTTGTGCATGCAGTAAATATGAAGTTAACCAATCAAAAGATCAAAGCAAATTGAAACCAGCTAGCTAGTACATGTGAACACTAGCTCACCTTGTTACACCACGATAAATAGAGGTCCTTTGTCCGAATGTGTCCAGAGCCCTTCTTGGGGGAGCTTCGACAGTAGCTGTACTAGTATTATCGGCACTGGTTTCACATGTCGAAGAACCTTTGCCGCTGCCCATGGAAAGAGTCAAAGATTGCAGGCTATTGGAGTTTTCCTGGAAATCGTAGTTGCTGGATGTACCAACTACCGCGTTTTGCACTGGGACTATGGCATTATTAATGTTTGGAAAGATATAATCAGTGACGGGTTCATTAGCATTAATGTCATTGTAGGCCACAAGATCTGGCTGATTCTCAGATTTTCCCACACCGAGAAAATCAGCTACCTTTGGAACGTCGCTGCTCCCTTGGGTGTTCATCATATTCCAGTCTGTAAAATAACAAAGTATATGTGGATAATGAGTCCCATATACCAAGCAAGAGGCGAAAAGTTCTTGCCAACAATTGCTGTATGTATATAATTACTCTTTCAATAGTTGTTTGCAGCAAGTTGAAAATACAAGATCATATAATAACTAAAGAAGAAGAGATGCCAATCATGAGGTGTAAACACAATGAATAACTACTTACCTTGGTTTTGGAAAGGATTTTCCATACTGTCACTGACTAACCCTAGCGAGAATTGATGAGAGTGAGAAGGGTGAAGTTGTGATGGCAAAGAAGAATTAGTAGGAGAAAGAGGAAATGAAAGCCAGTTGTTTGAATTCATGGAGCTCATTTCTTTGATTTTTGTCTCTTGAATGCTATACTGTTCTCCAAAGAATCAAAATGGCTCCTGCTCAAATACAGAAACCAGAAATTAGTACTCAAGTAGAAAACGGAAGTGCAGCTTATAAGGTAAGAGGAGTAGCAATTACTTACACAGGTATCTGACTAGGGTTTGGAACAGTGAGAGCCCACTCTATCCCTTCTGTATTTTCTCTCTAGAATTTCATCTCTGCTGAGAAGAGAATGTTCAGTTTAGGAACATGTATGAGAGAAAAGAGGGAAGAAGAAGAAGAGGAGGAGGAGGAGCAGATAGCTGGAAAGAGAAAATCTAGAGAAATAAGATACAGGGAATTATATATAAAATCTGAGAAGTAATAGGGTTTAGTATAAAAGCAGCTAAGCTAACTTGGCTAGTAGTACTAGTAGTCTTTAGTCCAACCCTATATATATGTGTGTCAAACATAGGCAGCAAACAAATAAACTAATGAGCAAGCTGTTGCATGGCACCCCTTTAGCAGAGGTCATTTAACATTTTAGGATGGTCTGACTCTGACCCTCTTCACCACATTCCAATACTTCAGAATCAAGTATTACCACAAGAATTATATAAAAACTGAGAAAATTATAAGGACACGAGTGCCATACTAAACTACTAGATGAGCTGCTGCTCTCAGTCTTTGTATAGATTGAGACAAACCCACAATTCCAACTGGAAAAGTCCAAGCTACCCAACCCTCTCGCTCTAAGACTCTTCTCTCTCTACCCACTAGGGTTTATTGGAACTCTCTCCACCTCGGTGAGTGCAGCAAATGACTCCCGAAAGCCCAGCATTCCCACACTCTGCAAATCATCTCCCACTCTCAAAATCGACACGTCACCTAAAGTTAAACAATGCCAACCGACCTCTCTCCCTCTCTATCTCTCCTCCCTCTTCTCTCTCATATAAATCTATCTACAGGTGGCTAGGAACTGAGATTTGATCAGATATTGATGAAGCGCAGATGAGCAAACCCATTAAACCCAGTAATGGTTACTCACTAATCACTATCACCAGAAAGAAAAGAAAAAACCCGATAAAATTGTGGATCCCCGAGTCTATGTGCATGTGTTAAAGATGAGATTGTACGGACATGCAATATTCAAGTGAAAAAATCCGACATATTAAATATTAAAAGGACTGGAGATTGGGCAAGAAAGAGTGAGGATTACTCGACTGTTCAAAATACTTATATTTAACACCAGATTATAAATCTGCCAGTGCCAGATTTATCAAAGATAAAATAATTGGCGGATTCAAAAGGGAAATTAAGAAAGATTGAAGGATTTAGTTTAGGGTTTTGCCCAAAGAATTCTGTTGACCACCAGATTGATTTGCGTACCCGTCAAAAGGTGGAAACATATTGCAATAATAAATAAAATAAAATAATGTTCTGCTATTGGTCTGGACTCTGGCCTGTGTTCAGAGTTAGAAGCTTGTATTGTGCCATCCAGTTAGGCTCCCAGCAGGCTAAGAAAATGTCCAAGATATTTCTGATTTGAATATAATTAACGACATAATTATTAATTAGTTAGCTTCCACTATGATATTTGTAGAGTAGCACTGCACTGCAGTTCTGTTTGTCAATATATAACAACTGACCAAACATTCTGGTATGCAATACGTACATATACGAGAGCCAGCATATCTTTGTTCTTACGATTCGTTAACAAAACTAAAACACATTCAAATTAGTACTACTAGTTTCTGTTGTGAGATACCGAGATTCAACCTTGAAAGTAAATGCCAGTTAAGTCTAATACGCAGTGGTGTTTTTCATCTGAAGTAAGTGTTTGTATATCGATCAGCAACTAAAATATACGCAGAATAATCCTCAAAATCAAATCCAGATGAAATGTACACAAATTGCAGCATTATTTGGGCAAACTAGCTAGATGGTTCACCAATTTGTAACTGAAACACATCAGAGTCACTAGCTGCGTAGTGGTCAAATATGTCGATCTCTATTTACCAACAAAAAAAAAATATCATTTGTAGCAATAAAGATGTGGGACTTTATTTCTTCATTATAGAAGAATTAATCTAGTGTTGATGCATGGTGAACAACTTTCCAAAAGAAAACTAAGAGCCAAAACATATGCATGCCTCTTTTGTAAATTAAACAGGAAAATAAATTATATCTTTGTGTTTCAAATTTATGTAAAAGTGAAGCACCTGATCGAGCATCGGTATTATGCATGCATATAAACATATATATATATATATATATATATATATCCTATCTAAGGATACGTGAACATGAATTTCGCACCTCATTCATATATATAGAGGGACATAATTAACAAATGCTATTATCAAATAAATTTCACTTAAACAAGGAGAGAGATCTAGAGAGAGAGAGAGAGAGAAAGTGGAGCAAATCTGACGCCAAGAATATATATATACCTTTTTCCAAACTTTGGATTATTCAGATTTTAATATGACTGCAGACCGTGGGTTAATTTTCTAATCTGCTGAAGAAAATTGGTCTTCTTTAACCAGCTGATCAAACTGTTCAGAGAGTTCTTAGAGTTCAGACTAGCTACTCCTTTCATGGTACCAAAAGTAAGAATCTTTCACTTAGTCCCCCAAAATTATAAAAATACTACCACCAGAAGAAGAATGGGTTGCTAAATTGTTAACCGATTAATTAATATACACAAAACAAAAATTAAGAAAATCACCTGCCATTATTGTTGATGACACAGTTCCCGCCATATCTTGAACATAAAAATATATGGCTATTTGACTGATGTGCACCACAATAAGGGGGCACCAACCCACGTCTATCGCTTTCTTCAACTTATACAAAAAGAAAATCCAAAATATGACAAAACCCTACAGCCAAAACCTGCGAAAGCCAACTTTGATTAGCCTAGCTAGCTTCTTGTTCATAATAGGAAGAGGTTGATGCATGAAGCCGAAGAGGAACACAAAACTTACTGCAGTAGACTGTAAATGAAAGAATTTTACAGGTAGACGCTGCTGTATCGATCACCCTCTCGTTCTCTCTCTTAACCTTCCACTCTAAATCTTTAGCTATTTGATTTGATCTTCTTGAGAAATGTGGAGAGACAGTGTGTCTGGCATGGAGATAACTCGATCAGTTTCTTCTCGGCGTTTTAAGTTTCAGCGGCCAAATAGAATGAAACGAGCGTGCCACGCGGCACCTGGGTTTTTAGGGTTTCAACTTTGAAAGTTGGAGCCAGGCTAGAGAGAGCCAATTATACCGTTTGCATGCTTTGCACAAAGAAACACAAAAAACAACAGAAAGGAACTTTGACCACACTATACAGAGTATGACCCCCTTTAATCTCGATCATCTCTTTTGTTTAAGTACTAAACTACCCTCTTCTTGATTACAATGCAAGATTTAATCCATTTTATTCCAGCGCCAATATTCAATGTCATTTATTTTTAGCTGAAGAAGCTGAGGAAAGTAGTCGTTAGAGTTAGAAACGAGAGGTTTTCCATAAATGTGAAGATTTATTTTTCAAATTTTCGTTAATGCCTGCCTTAATGGTTAGTTATACAAGGTTCATGAACACGATAATCTAGTTAATTTTCTTCTGTGATTACTTTCATTTGCAAATACCACACAGCTGGACTCAGGTTTGGGATCTGGGAGGAGGAACTGGTTGAAGTTCTTACCTTCATTCGATCGTAACCTGGAGAGCCACAAGCTTATCGTACACATTCCAATCGCTTGTTGTATGTGAACTCGATCTCAAGATAACGACTCTAAGATTCTACCATGATAATGATGATATCCGAGCTAACAAAGTTATTGATCATTTAGTAATTATCTTAATTACATTATCATGAGTTTGAAGTGTATTCTTAATATTTTGATAGTGTCATTCAACCTAGAGAGCCGATCACGTCATTACGATTGTAATGACTGCATGATGCATCTGATCATGATACGCATTTCTCCAAGTTAATTTGGATCAGTTTCATATTGTGACAACTGACACTAGCTTTCTCTTAACAAAAACAAAGGTAAGGGAGATTAATTTAAGAGCCCGAGACTTTGAGTTTAAGGATGCTGTATAGCAAAAAATGCTTTCAACCATTAAGGTCTAGTTTGTTTCGCGAAAAGTAAGATTCAAGAAATGAAAGTTATTCATTTCTTGCGTTTGGGATGCTACAAGGAATGGAAACACTTTCTTGATAGAAGGGAAAATAGGGAGGAAAGTGGTTCCTCCAAAAATCTAATGGAATCACTTTCCCACATTCTTTTCTTACATTTATTACTCACATTACATTATTTAATTACATTTATTAACAACTTTCCCGATGATTTTCCTTATGTTACCAAACATCGGAATAGAAAGTTCTCGGAAATTTTCCTTTCCCTTCTCTTTCCCTTTCTATGGGAAAAATAAAGAAATTGCTTTTCTTTCCGTGAACCAGACGAGGTCTTCAAACTTTGTTTTCTAGAATATGCAAGTATGAAGTCTAATATATATTTTTTGTGCCACACATAAATACCGGCTGTCAATTACATGTAAGTATGTAACATATACTACGATAGAAGAGTCCAATTGATTTGGTTCCATCCCATGTTTTAAGAAAATTTTGTGACTTTACAAAGCAGGCCGGTGCATGCATTACAATATTACATCTACATTCATAGGGCAATATAGATGACTCTGGCTATATGAATTAACTTTGGAAAACCCAATTGGGATCCATCAATCCATTCCTTGGATTAATCATGGACATGGCACTGATCGATGATGAAATCCATGCTCGATTTTGTGAAAAATGGTAAAGACAATAGAGAGGAGTTGTGGGTTGTGGGTGGCTGTGGGGGCTTGGTCGTGAAGATAGATGAGCAAATGAGGCCATTTTGGGGATAAAGGCTCACGATTGCGAGAATCCATGGACAGAAGATTGTGATTTTTCAGAAAATCTCGGGGAGGAAACGCCGGGAGAGTGCTCGTGTCGCCTCGAAATGAAACACTTGAGAAGAGGCAAAGTATATATTTTGGGAGGCCCTTGTTTTCTTGTAAGAAACCCTACTCAGTATGCTAGCTAGGACATGAAGTAGGGTTAGGGTTAGGGTTGTTTGACAACAACTACTGGATAAACATTACAAGAATTGTAAGGGTGGCACATAGGACGCTGAGATTGAACATACCATATCATGGTCAGATTGATGTTTAGGAAAACTCTAGTTTTAGGGTATTATTACATTTTCATTAAGGAGTGAGAGTATTTCATGCGTATTGTCCGAGGTGATCATGACCTCTCTCTCTCTCTCTCTCTCTCTCTCTCTCTCATTTCATATAATTCTTCAAGAAACTGAATATAATTGATCAAATACAACTTTTTTCCAGTATAGTAACAAGAGATCAAAATCCAATTTCAAAGCCTTGAATATTACTTCTCAAACACCAGACAAACAATGCAATTTGATCACACGTGAACTGTTGGTGTCAAATGGCATGGCCACGGTAGAGTTTTACAGATTTACACATACAGAAAATAATCACCATCAAGTGCATAGGCCATGGACCATAGCATAACATACGCAACTTGATCTTAGGAAATATTAGTGCATTGCATGCTTCTACTAATAAACTAGTTAATTTACTTGTCTATTCTCTTTGTTACATATAAAACAGCTGATTATTGAAAGCCAGTTGCATACCCTCGACAAGCCCTCGTAAGTTATGGGGGAACTTCTCAATATCGATAGCAAGTAAAAAGATAAAAAGATTAAGGATACCACATCTGATTGAGCTAATGAGATCTCAATATGGCATGTGCATGACATTGTCTTGTTTATGCAACCCTAATAAAGCATAGTATAACGTTAAATCTAAAATAAAGGAACAAGTAATGTTGCTATGCAATCTCTTGAGGATAAATAATTAGGGATCCTAGATTGGAGGGGGTAAGATATCTTCTCAAATTTGACTATCTCATCGATTCATTCAACCAGACCCATGTAGATATAAATTATTCTACAAAGAAGTGACCATAATCATTAAAACCCAACTAGGAATTATTCATCCTAGATTTCATGAAACTTCTAATTCACATTATACACGAATTCAAAAGGCTATAGAATTGTATTCTATGAATTACCATGTAAGAACAGCAATCTACAATGATCAACCGGGTGTCGAGATCAATATGGTTTTCCCAGACTTTGGGCTGCTATCGGGCCCTTGACACTCCTACATAGGGCTGGGCATTTGGTCCCGAAATTCTGATCCCGTCCCATTTAGGGACGGGATGGGACGAGATTCAAGTTTGAAAAATGCATATCTCGTCCCGTCCCGATCCCATTTTAAAACGACGGAACGAGATCGGGATCAGCTAAATAAATCATGTCCCGTATGATATATATATATATATATATATACACTTGATTTCAGCCGTTAAATTTAAAACTAAAAAAAATTCAACCGTTAGATTCAATTAAACTCTGTCTCACTAATCTCAGTTCCTCACTTCCTCAGTCCGTCAGTGGCTCAGCTCTCGTCTCCTCGACCACTCCATCACCTTCAGTCGACCTCCGTCCTCTCCTCCAGTCAACCTCCGTCCTCTCCTCTCCCGTCAAGTCCTTCGACTCTCCGTCGTCTCCGATCCCAAATCCTCTTCCTCTCCCGGTCGGCGCTCGCCATCTTCCCTGAGGTTTCCAGTTGCTCCCGACTCTCCGCTGGCCGAAGCCCCAAATCGACCTCTCCCGACGACTCCTTTCTCGTCAGCCTCTCCACTTCTCACCTCCGGCTTCCTGGTATCAAATTCTCTTCACTGCTTGTTTCCATTTCAAAAATGTTCTTATGTGATTTTGAATCTTTGATCATTGATTCATTTGTAAATATTGTGTTTATAGTTCTATTTGTTGTTCTGTTATGTCAAACAGGTGTTGATTCACAGCTCCAAGTTGAGTTTTATGGAAGTTCATGTAACATAGCGGAGTTCATGCCATTTTTCCAAAGTTTAACAGGCTCGTGGATTTGCTTCTGTAAGTTTGATTATGAGAAGGTTACTTTTCCTAGGGTTGATCTCACATCATCTGATTTCTCTTCTAATCGCTGTGATTGGATAAGATGGGGATCAGTGTACTTTGATTCAATGTAGTTTTTCTATCTGGTCCTTCCGATGTCATATTCTTGTCATTGCTTGCAACTTGTTTTTAGTTGACAAAGTAAGTTTCAAGTGTATTTGCTTGGGCTGCACGATTATATAATTGGCTAACAAACTTATTACTTTATAGGCTGGTCTAGTTTTTGTTTTGACAAATATGTAGCTCCTCTAAATCCAGTAACTGATATCAAATATCTACATACGATGCATTTGTGTAAGCTATCTTTCGTGGATTCCACAAATTAAACCAGGTACAACCATACAATTATAATTTCAAATCTCTGGTCTTGCTTGTAGGGCTCTGGCTGGTACAATGCCCAACGGAGGAGACAATTGTTGATTGTTCAGGATGCTTTCTTCTCTGGAATTTACATTGCATGTTCTATCATTTACCTGTCTGATTATAATCTATAGACATTTCTTCTTTCTTTATTCTCAATCAAAACAACATTTTTCTTAATCACATATTTTTATGGTGGCGCACAGATATGTTGAAACAACCTTGTCTAGAGTCTAGGTAATTGTTATGTTACGTTACCTGGACATTAACTTGTTATGTTACCTGGACATTAAATTTGCTATGTTGTTTAGTATGAGATTTGCTATGTTATTCAATATGTGATTTGCTATGTTGTGGACATTTACTTTTAAATTGCAAGAGTTTAGTTTTATTTATGAACAAATGAACTTATTGCTTAAATTGATGAACATAGATTCCATTTTGGTCCCGGGCCTGCGGGATCATTTTTCAAAAAGTCTAATCCCGTCCCGTCCTGTCTCGTTTAAAATCTCACGGGACAGGACCAGAATCAAGTGAATCCCGGCCCGTCCCGGCCCATGCCCAGCCCTACTCATACAGCTCAGTTTCACCTTTTGGTGGGCCTGACCTCCCAAGCCTGCAGGGTCTAATTTTGGGCTTGATCCCTCCCACAGTTTGGGACACCAGTGATTCAGGAGCATATATGGCAACTTCAAAGACATTATTTGTTATTTAATTATAGGTTGTAATAATTGATATTTCATTAGTTAGATATTCTTAAGGTATATTTTTACATTTAATGTAGGAATTACATTTAGTTAGCTTTCCATATAAGCTTAAGTATACTTATTCTGTAAGTTTTGTAAACCCTATATATATGGGTATTGTAATAGTTGTTAGAAAGCTTATGTTTTATGAATAAAATCAGTTTATTTGTGGCATGGATTTGCCCAATTTTATGAGTTCGCTGCTTCTTATTTCTGGTGCATGTTGAGTGATTGTTAGAGGCCCGTGTTCGGTACCCTGATCCCCATCAGTTGGTATCAGAGCTCTGGGAGAGCTTGGTGGATTCCATGTCTCAGATTGGGCAAAGAATTGGATGTTTGAAAACGGAGGGTCGTGACGTCAACAATGACATAACTAAAATAAAAAAGATGCTTACGCAACTTGAGGTACGTATCGATATGTTGAAACTAAAAAAAAATCACATATTGCAAGAAAATAGGAGTGCTTTATTATTTTATCCCTCTAATTAAAAATGGACAAGTTTGATAGCTGTTGAAAGTTGAAACTCTAGCAAAAAAAAGGGAGGAGAATGATCAAGTTGCTTTCTGTTGTGTTTGTAAAGCATCAGACTTCTACTTTATTTGAAAGGCTACAAATGCACTTCCAAATACAATTCTATACAGGTGGCCGGTTGGGAGGGGACGTTTCCAAACAAGTTCAATTCAAGTGAAACTCCAACACCCTTCAAGTTAATTAAAAGTTGAACTCATCACCCGTGCACTATAAAAGCACTACGAGAAAAGAAGAAAAGGGGGCAGAGAGAAGAGAAGAGTAGAGAGAAGAGAAACGTGAGGAGAGCCACGCAGAAGCAGACGAAGGGAGCAAAGAAGGCTTGAATCAACATATCAGAAGCAGTCTTCGAAAGGTTTGGATACAGCCACTTTGTGATGTTTTGTTATTCATGGCCACACTGCCTTAAATCCCTCACTGATGATTCTTGTCTCCTTGTTACTGTTCTTGTTCTTTGAATCCCTCACGGATGGTTATTTGCTCACCCAAATCCCTCACGGATTCTTGGTTACTATGGCTCTAGATACTTTGGTTACTGGTTACTATGACTATGGCTCTATGGTTACTGGTTCTCTATGGTTTTGGCCCTGGTTACTGTGTTATCTGGTTACTATGATTTTGGTTACAAAGTTCTCTAGTTCTATGGTCATCCTGGCCATCTATTTACCCTGGTTACGAACTACAAAGCCAAAAATCAAATATAAATGCCTATACACAATTCTCATACCACTCTGTTAACCTTCAAAACCAATACTTCCCCAAATGCCATCTCCTTTTCTCAAACCACCACGGCCAAACAAACGTGAGCCTAAAACTTCATGTTCCAAATACAACTAAATCGGTGGAGAGAAAGAGTCCAAGGGGTGGGAGGAAGAGAACAAAGCCAATTTTTGAGACCGAAGTGCAGGATAAAAAAAGAGAGAATAAGAGGCTCACCAATATGCTGCTTTAATATCCCCTCAAGCACGAGCCTCTTCACGAAATCTCCACGAGTTCACCTCAAATCAAAATCCGCAAGAGCCCAGTGCCAACAAAATTCAGAGGATTTCAAATTCAGGAATCAAAGAAAGAAGAAAGGAGAAGAGGTGAAAGCCTCACCAAATATATATATGCAGGAGTCCCAATTGTAGACCCAATCCTTTTGGGGAACAGCTTGTGATTCCAATTCCAAGTCGAGCTCTATCGCGAAGGTCCATTTCAAAGCCTAGCATCAAGTAATCAATGTCCAAGCTTGTCCTTTCCATTGACATGATATCGGGAAACGTAAGCAAAACTGAACTTAAAAAAATGGCAGAATTGGAGAAAGTGGCCCCTTTGAGTTCTTGGCTTCATGGACTCTTTGAGTTCTGGGCTGCATGAAGATTGGACTGCCGACGAATGCTATCTCCTCGGGTTTGGACGAAAGTTAACAAGCAGTTCAGAGACGGGTGTCCAAATCAAATACCTGAAGTTTGGTTTCGTAACAAAATGCCACGGGGATCTGAAAGAAAAATAATGTGTCCAAAATATAATGACACAAAAAAAAATCTACCTTTGATACAAAACCAAGAAAACCCAAATACCCACAATAATGAACTACAATGGTTTGATCCCTTCACAAGGTATGTAGGCAATTTGAATTTAAATCTAGGTGCAACCACATATTAAACTGAATCCCTGGTTCTTCTAAAGCCAAATTCACTCAAAAACCTCACCAATTTTTTCAGTAGGTCATTCACTTGCTGAAACCCCCATGTCATAAAATTTGAACTATGAGTGGCTTGATCCCTCTCGGGGTACGTAGGCAACCTGTAAAATGAGTCAGGTGCAGCCGCGATTTTTCACAAACACACAAATCTCTTGGTGACTTTGTATATCGAATCAAAGGGTTTTCCCTTGAAGCATGGGATGTAATTAAGAGATTTACATTATCTTGAATGGCTCGAACTGACATATCAAAAACTCTATTTTAGTCAATAAAGTAGAGTGAGATTGTATTAGGGCGAAATTGTGTCTATTTACATTTTTTGCTCAACACGATCGCATCGAAGTTCAATGATGAGGTCGTAAGAGTTCCGACGGGGATGGAAACGTTACCACCTATCATCAATGTATTGATCGCATCGAAACTTTCTATCAGGTTCTAAAACATAGGCCTAAAGGTGATAGCACACGTCACCAGAAATAAGATGTGATGACCCGGCCTTAAGGTAGATTGTGTGGACCCAGACCTGACCTGGCTAGGAAGTTAGCAGGTAGGTAGGTCACAAATCTCACATCGCCCGAGGGAGTGTGGATGCGATGTTTATATGTGCAGGGTTAGCATAATATGATGAGACACGTTTTGAGAGCTCAATGGCTTCGGAGGGGATGGGAACTCCGAAGTTAAGCTTGCTCGCCTCGTAGCAATCCCAGGATGGGTGACCTACTGGGAAGCTAGCAGGCAGGCAGCTCCCGAAGCAAAACCATGTGGGGTGATTCCCAAAGCGGACAATATCTCTACTGCGCGTGCCGGACCGTTACAAATGGTATCAGAGCCTGTTCTCGGCCGGAAGTGTGCAGACGCGGACGTCGGACCCTAAAGGGGGTGGATTGAGTGGACCTGACCTGGCTAGGAAGCTAGCAGGTAGGTAGGTCACAAATCCCACATCGCCCGAGGGAGAGTGGATGCGATGCTTATATGTGCAGGGTTAGCACAATACGTAGAGACGCGTTTTGGGGGCGCGGTGACTTCAGAGGGGATAGGAACTCCGAAGTTAAGCTTGCTCGTCCCGTAGCAATCCCAAGATGGGTGACCTACGGGGAAATTACTCTGGAGCTCCCAAAGACAAAACCGTGAGGGGTGATTCCCAAAGCGGACAATATCTCAAAGTGTGCTGGGCTGTTACAAATGGTATCAGAGCTTGTCCTCGGCCGGAAGTGTGCCGACGCGGACGTCGGACCCTAAGGGGGATGGATTGTGATGACCCGGCCTTAGGGTGGATTGTGTGGACCCAGACATGACCTGGCTAGGAAGTTAGCAGGTAGGTAGGTCACAAATCCCACATCGCCCGAGGGAGTGTGGATGCGATGTTTATATGTGCAGGGCTAGCACAATATGATGAGACGCGTTTTGGGAGCTCAATGACTTCGGAGGGGATGGGAACTCCGAAGTTAAGCTTGCTCGCCTCGTAGCAATCCCAGGATGGGTGACCTACTGGGAAGCTAGCAGGTAGACAGCTCCCGAAGCAAAACCGTGCGGGGTGATTCTCAAAGCGAACAATATCTCTACTGCGTGTGCCGGACCGTTACATAAGAAGAACACAACTTATAACAAACGGCTATATTTTCATTATAATGTCAAACAAACTCCCTTTACAAAGATGACAAAGTCTTGCTTAAATAGCATAAGAGTCTAACTAAAATATGGAAAAGTAATAAATGGAAAAACAACCTAAAGAATATTAAATCTTTCTAATTAATAGTAAAAATACTCATAAATCTATGCAATTAAAAGTAAAGAATCATAATTATTATGGTGCCAAGTTAATTCCTCCTTGACTTCAACTGATATTAAGATCACTTGATTAGTTTCCATATGCTCCTGCATCGGCCAGGATGTGACTTTTACGTTTATGGCGTTTATTTGTTTGCTGTTAATTACGGGTAGATTGATCGTCTCTACATTCTGGTGATTCCACAGAGTCAGCAATGTGAGTACCACATATACGTGTATGGCAAGCAATGTGATTTATGTGTCGTCGACTGGGATGAGTTGATGACACGTTTACTTAGTTGGAATGAAATTCATCAGAATTAGGAGAGAATAAATGGGACACAGAATGAAATTGTATGTGGAGATTTCAATTCCATTGAGTTGTTTACTTACTACATGAAATTATAAGTAATGGAATTGATATTATTTATTTAACATATGAAATCTTCTAATTAAATTAGTTTAATTACTAAAATATTTCTATTAAAATACCCCTATTATTGTAATAATTTGGATATACTGAAATTACGTGAATGTTGTTTTGGTAACAAAAATTGATACAAAATCTTGATTCTGATACCCACCTCACCCCTTGGGTATCAAGTTAGGTGTTTTGTGAGGAATCGATTCCTAAAGTAGAGTTGGGACCCACACCCATTCTAATTGTGTTAGTAAACGATGAAATTCTCTCAACCCGTAATTAATTCCACTATTCTCAATTCCATTTCAAGTTAGTAAACGTGTCATTAGAAGATAGGTCTGCCGATCGTTTGCGTGCCTAGATTATGGATTATGCCGGTTAGTTTTACAAACCTCAACGTCATATATATTTTGTTATAGTCCCGCAGTCGCAAAAACACTATTATTCGTTTGCTTCTTCGTAATTTGCTTTCGCATTTTGTAGAACAGGTGGTGTGCATTGAAAGATGATTCATGCTGGATAGTGAAATTGATGTAAAAACATGACTGAAGGTATGTGAAATTTGAGCACTTAAGCTAACAGAATGCATCTGAAGGATGCATTTAGATTTGGTTAGTTATAATCTATCAAATCATTCTTTTACCAATATAGAGAGCTGGGTTAGCTGTCCTTAACAGTCCTTCTCATAAGTCATAACACACTAATCAGAAAATTAAAGAAACTAATGAACGACAAGATTAGACTATAAGCTAACTCAGAATAAATTTGTTCTTAACAAGTCTTTGATGTTGATGTGCATGGAAATAGAGAATGGTTCCGGCAATTGTAATTGCTGTCTCGTAACATATATACCGGGCGGCATCGCGGGGGCATCAATACTAGTTTGTTGATCAGCTATTCCTATCTTCGGCATGGGAACGTACAGAAATTGTAGGAACTGGTGTAGGCCACCATGGAAGCTTACATTGTAATGCTTTCCCATAAAAAAATTTCTTACTATCATCGGATTCTTCATCACTATCATCCGACCGGGACCATTTTTCGTGAATGTTCCACTCTTTTGTGTGATTGTTGCACTTGTAAATGGCGTGAGGATTATCGTACTATCGTATCTATTACAGACAGAGACACAAAACATGTGTCCAAATCATTTGGATCAGAACCCATATACTGAAAAGAAGTATATATACTTTTGATAATCTGCTCCGTCCAATATATCATAAGTATTCCGGTGTTTCTGACCTAGTACTCCACCCCCTTGTACCGCCATTTGTTCTAGTTCTTCTATTTTCAGCTCCCAAACAAATAGCCTTGCTCCAATCATGTTCTTATTCCCCACCGTCAATACCAACTGCAGACGTCCACGGTCGGCCTGAAGGTAATGTAATGAAGGATATGAATTTGTTATATGCAGATCAAGTTTAAGGGTAAAGTACAAATAAATACCCGAACTTTAAAGCTCATTTCAATTAAATACTCTATATATAAATAATTTTAAATAAATACTCGAACTTTGAAGCTCATTTCAACTAAATACTTAATCTATAAATTATTTCAAATAAATACCCGAGCTTTATAAAATCATACAAAAATTTCAACTCCGTTAGACATCCCGTTAAAACAACCGTTAACTTGTCTATGAGGGGTGTTTGACTTATTGACTGGACCCGCTATCGAGAGTATTTTAGGCAACACAAACTTATTCCCGCTCAATATCTCCTCAACATTTAAGCTCTTTCCCTCAACATTTAAGTTTAAACGAAAGTACTACATTGCAAACTGCAAAATGGAAATCAATTTAATTGTATGTAAATGGTACGTAGCTAATTTGTTTTGACAACATAATAACTGAAATTTTTGTAAAAAAATTTCTTTACATACAATTAAGTTGATTTCCATTTTACAGTTTGCAATGTAACACTTTCGTTTAAACTTAAATGTTGAGGGAAAAAGTTGAAAGTTTAAGGTTATAGAAGACACTGAGCGGGAATAAGTTTGTATTGCCTAAAATACCCTCGAAAGCGGGTCCAGTCAATAAGTCAAACACTCCTCATAGACAAGTTAACGGTTGTTTCAACAGGATGTCTAACGGAGTTGAAACTTTTGTAGGATTTTGTATAGCTCGGGTATTTATCTGAAATGATTTATAGATTGGGTATTTAATTGAAATGAGCTTCAAAGTTTGGGTATTTGTTTGAAATAATTTATAAATAGGATATTTAATTGAAATGAGCTTAAAAATTCAGGTATTTATTTATACTTTACCCCAAGTTTAATAACATGAAATTGTTATCCAGAATTACCATTAGCACTAGTACTAGAACAAGTGGCAGTGCTGACGGTGCTGTTGTTGATCATCAAAGGTCCCAGCCCAAGCAGGTCACCATCCTTAGCATTCCAATATAGCATTCCATTAATAGCAAAGCCAGACGGAGGGGACTGAAATTTTTGAATGGATTGTATTCAAGAAATTCATCTACGTACGACGTATAAATACACAGTGTAATCGTAGTTATTCATATGTTGAGACTAACATACACTATATGGACGATGTCAATTGTCAAAGTTACTTTAACTTGTAGCATCAAGAATGTATTATATATTTATCGAATTGAAAACAAACTATTGCGTGGGGTTTAGGTAAGTAACCAGAAGAAACTAGAGAATGGTTAGCGTAATTGATCAAGTTCAACTCTCTCTTCATGCATGGACTTAGACCATTCTGCCTCTAAGTTGGAAAGGAGAGATTGACTGAGTTGGTAGCGAATCAATCGAACTTGGTACCAGCTTGAACATAGACGATATTGGTTTAATCAATCTTACTATGGCTTAGTTTGGTATTGCGTTTTGGGGAAATAATCACTTATAATTATCATTATGAGTTGATTATGTGTTTGGTAAGTTTTTTATAAGGTGCTTATTTATAAAATTTAGTTGAAAAAACCACGATTTTAAAAAGCAGGTAAGATGTTGCTTATTTATAACTCAGTTTTTCCATATTTGATTTTTTTCACCTCAATGCCAAACTAAGCTTATCTTAACCATAAGCAATTATATAATTAAGAACTTAGTCTCATGTACGCTTCTTTTTGCTTTGCCTTCGGTTGCACTTCAAACTTCAACGATAAGTAGTATTTTAGATTCAGATTAATAACGTTATAGCTTATTATTCCTTCGTTATAAAGGAAATGGAACCAATAGCTTATTTGTATCACTACTTCCTCCACTCTCACTTGAAACGAAAGTTTGATTAGTTAATTAATAATAGTCTAATCAAGAAGTTCTACTTCTACTTAACAAGATAAGCAATGACATTACTACTTTAATAATTGTAAAAGGCAAGGGATTAGCCGAGTGATACCATCATAAAATAGCACGTAGATTGTAGAGTCATTATGCTAGCTCTCTACTATATTGGCAATCTTTCCTAATCGCTTGTAATGATATTCTACTTGAATTCATTCATGTTATCACAACCTCCACAATAATAACCATACTAATTAAACACCCACAACACACAAAAGTAAGAAAAAAAAGGCTAGCAAAAGCAAAAACTCGAACCCTCTTTTTCTACTTTGTGTAGTAGTGTGGTGGCAGAGTATAGCAGAAATGTACAAGACTCTCTTCTTTGTCCGGCCATCGTGAAAATGCCTCTGCTGGAAATGCATTTGCAACCAGCTGCAAAACACACGCATGCATATCCATTTTTTACAGAGTTGTCATGGTCAGTGCCGAAAGAAAGCATGCCAAAATGGATGTACCTTATGAGTACTTCGCTGACAATTGATCACC
This sequence comes from Potentilla sterilis, assembly GCA_963682095.1. Taxonomy (NCBI): domain Eukaryota; kingdom Viridiplantae; phylum Streptophyta; class Magnoliopsida; order Rosales; family Rosaceae; genus Potentilla; species Potentilla sterilis. The sequence goes on from OY821755.1 coordinate 61,130,743, forward strand.
AAAAACCATCCATTTGTAATTTTGAAATCTCTATCTTATCAAGGGCTTACAACTATACTTAATTCCAAGGTGCAAGACATAATTGGATTAGTAATGATCATATCTTATCTAATTTGTTATAGTTTCGGATATGAAGATATTAGAAACGTAAAACTAAAATTGCCGTTCATCTATTTTCACATATCTGGAATTTTGATACTAAACTATGTTAGTATTAACCTCAATCATTAAATTCTAACTATTAATGATATGTAAGATATTGACATAGAAATCGGTCTCATGGGCAATATGAATGATTAATTATTATTCATTTACATCTGAATTGATGTGCACTCATAATTTGGTGCTAAGTATATATGCATATAGTCACACACATAATGGCACTTATACAGCTTTAAAATTTGATTTACTCATATCCTAACTTCCCACTTGTGTTTAACCTGCACTTTGATTACTTAGATGGAACTTCTAAGAACAATTTAAGAGCAAAGTACTTGAAGATCACACTCAGATAGCCACTTCCACCCCCCCTCCCCAACAATTCTTTTAGTTAACTAAAGAAATGAGAAAATTGGTTTCTAACTTTTGATGGTGGAATCATGGCCGACAGAGGCATCATGATCAAGCATATAAAAGCTAATTTCTTTAAAGTTACATATGTTCCAAACTTTGACATGGTGGAGGGAATATAATCAGTAGATTTTCCCCTTTCAATTCCTTTCGCTCTATACTTAGGTGGAAGCTTACATTTTCTCCCACCAAATTATGGCAGACAAGAACACATCTTATGAAACTTCAAGAGTAAAAAAGTTTCAAAGGGTTTAAAACAATTCTTGGTGGGGTTCTAATGTTCCCAATACCATAGATAGTTAGGCTCCAAAGACATTCATATATAGCTATTCCAAAAATAAAACCAGTCATGAACAAGATTTTGTGTAACCTAAAGTTGGAATAAATGGGGCACATATTAGGTGGGAGCTCATGAGGATCCCTTTTCCCAAAGAATTCCTTGTTTATTGTTGGCTATGTGCTAACATCTAAATCCATCATCATCTCCCACACTTGACCCGATTGAGTAGCAAATAGTTAAACAAAAAATTAGGCATGCATGCCATCATTAATCAAATAAATGACATCATATATATTCTTCTGTGTTTTATATATATATATATATGAAATGAGTAAGGACAGAGAAAAACCTTTGGAGCTGCCCGCTTCAAAGAGGTTGAAATTAAAGGCAGACAGGATACTGAGGGAAATTAACCTCCTAAGAGCATCTTCAATAGACTCTCTATTATAACTCCTTAGCTACTTTAAAGAGCATATTTAGTTTTTTACGAAAAATAGCAGTTATATCAGACTCTCTATTATAACTCTATGTTAACTTTTGACTATCTTGCTATTCAAATTTGGAGAGCGTGATAGCTAAAAGTTAAAACATTTAAATTTAATACATTCCTTATATGTAATTATATATAATTTATATATACATATCAACTATTTTTTATTCATTTAATAATTTTTTTAAATTCAAATCAAGCTAAAATAGAGAGAACTAAAGATAATTTCTAAAGTGACTAGCCAAAATAACTTTTTAGCTATTTTGGTTAAAATATGGCTAGAATCGCTAAAGATGCTCTAAGAGATGGGATTCATTATTCTACTGTGTTTTGTTAAACGAAATAATCTTTAGTTATAGTAGAACTGTCATACTTGTGTAATTAAGAGTTAACAGCAACAGTGTGTCACCTAGAAGAGCTGTTAAACACTAATTAATCTTGTTTAATATAAAAGTGAATAGCTAAGGCTAGCTAATTGGAAAATTAATGATCGATAATGACTTGCCAGCTTGTTTGCTGAATACTATCTAAGTTGGACTGGAGAGCTAAATAAGTCACCATTAATTCTTGATCTTAATTTTCCAATAAAATTTGACAAAATAACTGGTGTATTAGTTTGATATTGGTTCTTCAGCTTAACTGTAAAATGTTACACATTATATACATGGCATATATTATCGACCAGGTTGTTACAAGTAGGACCAAAATTTAATTCATGCTTATGCAAAGGTAACCATCACTATATTGAATGCAGCATGTGATGTGCATCAAATTCTAATAGCACATATAGCTAGGTCATTTTCATATAAGTGCATATACATCATTTTTGTCAAATTGAAACATTCACATAAAATCTAACTTCTTTATACGTACAATTAACCTGATTTCCTTTCTTTTGAAACACAACATGTGGCTATTGAGACCTACGTACAGACGTACCATTAAGTTTTACCATACACATTCAATTTAAAGTGGATAACTATGAGCTTGATCGAGATTATTATTATGTAATACATAAATTTCTATATATTTATAACACACTTTCTCACTTATGATCACTAGATTTGAAGCCATACATTTCAATTAAATTCTTAAAATTGAGTTTGGATATATAGCGAGGAGTATATTCATACGACTACTTTTTTTTTTTTTGAATCAGTTGTCAAGAATTTATTAGAAAAAAGATAAGAGTTTAAATATTACAATATTCTGCTGTAATCACAGCACCAAGAAAATAAGGCATAGAAAAATAAAATTCATCCATGTTCAAAGCGCATGCATTGGCTGCCAGACAATGTGCGGCTTTGTTCCCTTGACGTCGAGTATGGGATACCATCCAGGTGCCTTGAGATTGAATCTGTGCTTTCAAATCATCATATATCCTCCCCAATCTCAAGGTATTAGGAGATGCCGTCATCTCCAATTGGTGCTTCACTTCTGAAGCATCAGTCTCCAAAATTATTGGAGCAAAACCATGGTTCACTGCAAAGGCTACTGCCCTACAACAAGCCAACAATTCGGCATGTTCTGCCGATACCAAGGCCGCTGTCGGGCTGGCCCCTCCCGCCAACATATAGCTTAAGTGATCTCTGATGACAAAACCCAATCCCCCCTTTCGGCTATTATGATCATAGGCTCCATCAACATTTATCTTACATAGGCCCAAAGATGGGGCTTTCCATTTCACAGAGCCTCCCCCCCCCCCCCCCCCCCCTAACCGTCTTGGAAACCACCAAGTTTTGAGTTCTGAATTGTTTGAGATGAGCAGCAAGTTGGGAACATACATCCAACGCCCCCATTGATTTATTGTTCCACACTCTCTCATTCCTTTCCTTCTACACTGACCAGAGAATAAGAGAAGTTCCCTAAAGTGTGTCATACTGAGTTCATTAGCATAATAAACCAGCCAATCTACTGTATTCTCTTGCAGATTGCTCCATCGGTAACAAACTGTTCTGAGATAAGGATGAGACTGAATAATTTCCTTAATAAAAGCACAATCTCGACTCAGATGTAAGGTAGATTCCCCAACTAAGCCACAGAGCACACAATGAGTACCATCCACCACCACTCTCTTAGTTAACAAACTCTCCAGTGACGGAAGAATATCTAGGCAAACTCTCCATCCATGAACTTTTGCCTTATTTGGAATATTAGACTTCGACATTTTTTTCCAAAAAATATGACTAATAGTTGGAAGGATAGGGTGGTAACTAGAGGAGTTAATGAAAACATACCGATAAGCTGTCTTCACTGAGAATTTGCCATCCTGTGATAATTTCCAACATAGTCGATCCCGACTAGGTCTTGTGCTAAGAGGAATACTTAGAATCAGAGCAGCATCAGATTCTGAGAAACACCTTATCACTTTCGCAGCATCCCATAGACCATACCCACATAAAAAATCACTAACACGGTATACTGACTCAGTAGTAGGAATCACCATCTCATGACGACCCAAAGTTGATCCTGGAATCCAATTATCCACAAAGGTTTGGATTTGCTCACCATCTCCAACCTGCCAATAACTATTTTCTTTGAGTACCTCCCTTGCACCAAAAATACTTCGCCAAGAGAAGGATGGAGAAGTAGAGTCTTGTGCTTCCTAGAAAGAACAATCAGGATAATATTTTGCTTTATAAATAGAAGCAATCAATGAAGATGGATCCGAAAGAACTCGCCACGTTTGTTTCGAGAGCATTGCCAGATTAAAATTGGAAAGGCTGCGAAAACCCAGACCACCAGATTCTTTCGGATTACATAGGATATTCCAACGCTTCCAATGTATTTTCTTTTTATCCAACGTACTGCCCCACCAGAATCTTGCACAGAGCTGCTCCAGATCATCACAGAAATTCTTGGTAAGACGGAACACACCCATAGCATAACTTGGGAGAGCCTGAGCCACCACACTGATTAAAATGTGCTTCCCCGCACCACTAAGTAACTTGCCTTGCCATGCCTCAAGTTATTCGTACGACTACTTTGAATATCCTCAGATTTTATCAAGTATATCAAGTTTAACACTGTATTAAATGACTTTTAAATACAGTTATGCATATCGTTTAGATCAAAAGATACAGAAGATAAACAGTCAGAACAAGTCCAACAACTTTCCCAAAAATTTCTTTAAAATGGGGAAATAAAACTCATTTTCTCTATAATTTTTTGCTCCAACTCCAACAGATTTTCTATTTTGCATATTCTGACATTTATAACACAATAATAAATATTCAACATTTACTGTAAATTGTAATTAATGATTATTTTAAGTTATTATATAATAATAAATTTATTTATTTTAATGATTACTTGTGTTTTTTGTATGAAAAGAACATGTGTCTTTTAGTTTTCTGTGTCAAATTGATTTATTCATTAATTTTTCATTCTGTAAATTTTTTATTCTCTCTCTACAAGTATAGGGATGAATATATTCTCTCTCATCCAAATCCTCATTTTAGAGAATGAGATGAAGAATCTGTTGGAAAAGGTTTAGAGCCCAAAATCCTCAAAATTAAGTAAAATCCCTATTATAGGGAATCTGTTGGATTTGCTCTCATACGAGACTTATGCTAGTAGTGCACTACCATTGGTATAGTTTTTATTTTATTTTTTAATAAGCGACTTAAGGGCTAACTCGCTCTTAATCGAAAATTGATACAAATCATACAATGCTAACGCTAAACCATTTAATGCAAAATTTAGTCGACAAGAAAGACTCGATCGAGTAATGGTTTAACGGTGCGTTGGAACACAACATGTGGCTAGCTTGGATATGCATGGCCACTGAATGGAGATAACCCAGTTTTGTTTCCGGACCCCTACACAGTGTACATTCCAGGGTAAGGGGGAGGTAAGAGCTCACCATCTTTTGTTCAAGCAACAATTGTGATGTGGATTGTTCAGATGGGGATCGATACTTCCATAGATATTCTATTCCATAATTCTGGACGCAAACTTGTTGCAGAAACGAGCTGTTGAAGAAGACAATACACAGTTCGTTTAATGGTAGACAAAATCATTCCTGTTCTTGAAAGTTTTATTTGTAAATTTGGATCGGAGTGCGTTCATTTTTCCCAACTATTTGTTATATATCACTAGAGGAATCAAAATATCGAATACCAACAGGCATGTGGGTTCAACTGTAGTGATCGATTATACATATATATATATAACCTGTGTACGCAAAATTAAATTCATTCAGAAATGGAGAAAACGGATGCATGGCTGTTATATGTGGCTGATTAATCTGTTTATTTTTGTTATCCTTGTGGTAAACGAAGTCGAACTAAGGAATTGATAAATATCATGCAGGCTTAAGCAGAATAGCAGATACGCTGCTACATACCAACTCTTGTTTAAAGCTTTTGGGAGGTCTAGATAAGAAGGGTTTGCTCCACCAGCAGCACCAAATTATACCAAAATCACTATTTCAATAATTATAACCAGTTTCTTCAATCATTCTCAATACTTCTTGGCATACAAATTAACTACGTACGCATCTACCATGCATGTACGTTTATGTACATATATACGTATCGACACCCACTCCAGATTTGCAAATCAAAATGTCTTTCCAATTGATTGCGTAAAAGATTCAAATAACTATCGTGCATATCAGTCTGATCGAGTATCGATTCTACTATAGCTAGTGGTTGCCTTAACAATATGATAAGGCGTAGTGATTAAATAAGAAACGAGGATTAATTATATGTAGTTCAAAATCCTATTTGAAAGCAGTGGTGCATCCTAAATATCTTCCGTATCTGAGGAAAAATGAAGAGATCGATCTAGCTTTTCTTTTCTTTTCTTTACGAAATGGGATGGTGCATAGGAAATTTCCTGAAACTAAAACAGATTACAGTCATTACACCAAGAGGCAGGGAAAACATAAGAACAAACATGATAGTTTTGAAAATCTAACGGAAACAAAACTTGTAAATACAAATTAAGTTACAAACAAGCGTGAATGAAGATCTAATTTTCGTCTCAATCAAACTTCTTTGCAGTTTCCTCACCTCCTCCTCGAAACACATATTGCATTAGAATTTATAAATCCTTGTGCGTGAAGATACGTTAGTGTGTTAATCCAAGAGAAGATTACGGCTGTGATTAAGGGGCCGGGAGATTTTGCATATACATAAGTATTATAGGAACATTATCTATACTATTATTAAGCAAATAGAATTTATTAGCCAAAACGTGTGTGAAAATACGATTGAGCTCTTACACCATAGGTTATGGAAAAATAGATTTTAATAAACAAAAGATAAAACAGTAATAAAAAAATAGAAAAATATAATTAGAGAGAAGTTATCTTACGGTTATAACTTCCTATCTATTATCTGTATTAATTTCCTACATATCTTATATTTTTTTTAAATAAAAAAATAAAACTTTTTTGCTCAAAAAAAATAAAACACAAGAAAATGTTTCACACACGTTGTGTAATGTGTGTGTGGGCAATGCTAGTATTGTTTAACTCCGACCCATTGGACGCTAGTAGAGAATAGGATATCGACACCTTCAGTATATAAAACTCGAACTAAAGAAATATACAAACGGCTATAGCTTCCCTGATATCAAGTCTAGGGGGCATATGTAGAGTTCCATGAAGGGACCTGCCTTAATTCTAGGGGCCAAAACCATAATGCGACAGACGACATGTCCCTAAATTTTACCAACTCTCCTCTGCAAATCATTTAGCGTTATCTTATGTTAGTGCAACACACATGAACACTTTAATAATGTAATTAAGAAACAAAAGATTGATATCTATACTATCAATAAAATAACCCACTTTATTAATAAAAATTGAAAAATTGGGCAGAAATAACTCTAAAATATTAAAATATTTTAATATAGAAATAATTTATAAGAATAAAATAGTCATTAAAAAAATCTAAAATCTAAAATAAAATAATAAAAAGATGGTGGTTGTCTGAAAATTTTTTCATATACTCCTAATTTCTCTCCACATCCTCTAGACACGTAGGGTGGTGTGGGGTTAAGTTAGTATATTACAAGAAAAAACTAATATTCTAGATTGAGATGTGTTTAAGTAGTTAAATCCCAGTTAATTAATATAATTGAGGGCAGGGAGAATCTATATGTAGAAAAATAAATATGAGAGAATTTGATAGGTAGTGACTAGTGAGTGAGGACAAGATATTCCAACAAGAAAGTGAAGAAACCCTAGAGAAGAGAGAATGGAGAGGTATGCACGTTGGCCCTTAGATCATGGGGAGGGAATGGGATGCCCCCCATGTGAGAAGCGTACGTTCGAACAATTTTGTTTTGTCATTGGGTTTGGCTCTATTTTGTTTATGTCTTGTTACACGTGTGCCCTACTTTCTTCAACAAATTATAAGCTTCAATTCACTTTAGCCAACTCATTACACTCGATTGCCTCTACATATTTGGTAGTATGAAGCATTATGTATTTCTAATGGCAAAGCACCGAAACACTTTAGGATATGCATGATTACATGGTAGCTATAGCTAGTTGATATTGGTTAGGAGATAATTAGTAGAGATTGATGCATATTTATATATCTAATACACTACAAGCGATTCATATAGTTTATGTGTTTTAATTAGTGTCTATATGGGCGAAGAGATTAGGTTGGAACTTGGAAACTTATAATTCAAGTAATAGTAAAGTTGTTTATTAGAAATATAAACGCCACCATCTTGAATCTACCAAAAAAGATTTTATAGTTTTAAGAGTTAGGATTCCTTTTGTGACATTTTGGTTTCGTATTATATGATTATTTTTTAAGTGAAAGAGAAAAGAAAATTATATGAGACAAAGGGAGAATGATGAAGATTATTGTCCCGGAAAATAAAGAATACTTCGAGTCTGTAATTTCATCTCGAAACGACACAAGAATAACGTTATATTATATTAATACATAAAAAATAATCACGTAAATACGGTGTGAATTAAAGTAACAGATAATCTCATACCAGATTACAGTCAGACTAAAAATGCATTAATTTGAGGCTTTTCAATCCTTGAATTAGTCTCAGTTACCCAACACTCCACCTAAAAAAGGAAAACAAAATTATGGAAAAAAGACGATCACTACCCAAAAATACGCGCAAGAAAACAAAACAAACCAAAAAAGAAGTTGAAGAGCTTAAAAGAAAAGAAAAGAAAAAAAAAAAAAACACAGAGACGTACGTACAATCCCCGCCCTATATAAGCCAAAAACCAACTCTAAAATCTTTCATTCTCTCTCTTCCCTCGTTCTCTCTCTTCTCTTTCTCTCTCTAGAACGATGGAGCAGCTTTCACTACCGCCACATTTCTCGCCGGAGCTCGACCTCGACACCCTCAAGGCCATAAGAGTCCTCGGCAAGGGAGCCATGGGAACGGTCTTCCTTGTCCACGACCCGAAGTCCGACCCGTCCGCCGTCTTCCCTTTCGCACTCAAAGTCGTCGACAAGTCCCTCCTCCACACCAAGCTCGACGCCGACCGCCGCGCCCGGTGGGAGGTCCAGGTCCTGACCCGCCTCTCCGACCCGAACCCGCACCCTTTCCTTCCATCTCTCCTAGGTTCATTCGACTGCGACGAGTATCTGGGCTGGGCCGTCCCTTACTGCCCCGGCGGCGACCTCAACGTCCTCCGCCACCGCCAGAACGACCGCGTCTTCTCCCCCGCCGTGCTCCGGTTTTATCTCGCCGAGATCGTCTGCGCGCTGGAGCACCTCCATAGCATGGGGATCGCTTACCGTGATTTAAAGCCGGAAAACGTGCTGATCCAACAGTCCGGTCACGTGACCCTCACGGACTTCGACCTTTCCAGAAGCCTCAAGCACCCGGCCGTTAAAACCGTCGTCCCGGAAGACGCGGCGCAACCGGATGCCACGCGCAAGAAACACCGCAGGAACCTCACGCGCTGGATCACCATTATCAACGACAACAAGAAAACCGGGGCCGGGCTTTTAAAGAAGGCCAAGTCATCCAGGGTCAGCCCCGTCAGCCGCCGCAAGCCGAGCTTCTCCGACGACGGCGAGAGGGCCAACTCGTTCGTCGGCACAGAGGAGTACGTGTCACCCGAGGTCGTCCGCGGCGAGGGTCACGAGTTCGCCGTGGACTGGTGGGCCCTAGGGATTTTAACCTACGAGTGCCTCTACGGGACGACGCCGTTTAAGGGGAAGAGCCGGAAGGAGACGTTCCGTAACATCGTGACCAAGACGCCGGAGTTCATGGGAAAACGGACGGCGCTGATGGACTTGATCGAACGGCTGCTGCACAAGGACCCCACAAGGAGGCTGGGCTACGTGAGAGGCGCGTGCGAGATAAAAGAGCATGAGTTTTTTCGCGGGGTGAGGTGGGACCTTCTGACGGAGGTGTCACGGCCTCCGTTTATTCCTCCGCGGGAGGAGGACGTAACGGAGAGGAGGCGGGCCTCCGAGAAATGTGGAGCGAGCGTGAGAGAGTATTTTGAAAAGTTGAAGGCTCCTCCGCCGTCAATGCCGCCGTCGCCGGATTATCAGTTTGCCGAGTTTTGACACATGTGTGTGGGAATTTAATGTGCTTACACTTGTTGTATAATAGAATAATCGTAGAATGTTGTAGTATAGATTATAGTTAGTTTTAGACTTATATTGTATAGCGATTTTTACGGTGTATAAAATTTCTCTGTTACTTCGTCTATGCTCCGGCCACCACGGCTAGTGTTTTCCGGATCAGAAAGTTAAGTATTTCTTTAACGTAAGGTTAGAGTGGTTCACGGGAAAATTGTTCGTTTGAGTAGAAAGTAAAGTTGTGATTAGAAAATGGGTTGAGTTTGAAATTGAAGAAAACCCTTTTGTGCAACATGGGTTAACTTGTTCATGACTGGTTTGGTTGCAATGGTAAAAGCTACTTTCTTCCTGGTAAAGTCTGTTGGTGGGGATTAAGAAATGATCTTACATCATTTCAGTTAACAATAGATGATTATAGCAACTATATTGTTGTTCCGTGAAGGGTGGTAATGTAGCAAAATAAGCTATCGATCAACATAATTAGTGCTACATAAGCTATCGATCAACATAATTAGGAATTATGGTTTTGATTCCTACTACACGTGAACAAGTTAATTCAAATTCTTTGTTTCTTCAAAAGGTAATTGAATTTGATTGCTTATGTTCACGTTCGACGACCCAATTAAATTTCTTCATTAACGAATATTTTTTTATTAGACATAAAATAACAACGGAATCTAATCATTATCATGACCTAAACATCTAAACGATAAAATTTTCAAACATAATATGTCATCGAAGCACAAGCCATAAGATCAAGATTATCAAGATTGTACTAACTTCAATTTCGCAAGCAACAACTTTACATCATCTATATACGAAGTCATAACTCGTGAATATAATTTCATTTATAAACTGCTTAAACTGATTTTTATGGGCGTAACATCTCTTTGCTCCAAAATAATTTACTGCAAATGCCTGAATAGTTCATCATGAGCTTCAATATATAACACGTACAACCTACCTAGCTCATGTTTATTATACTCATTTGCTTCAACAATAGTTTACTTATGGAAGTCGACTTACACTTGTAGTAGCAGAAAGATAATTAAAGATTACTTTGGATGAAAATGTTATGATTAGGGGACAAAATGATCTTAAATTACGCAAAATATTAGTAGATTATCGTCTCCAGTTCCGGTCCATCTTTATCAAACAATTCATATGACTTTGATCTATAGCACCCAATATAAAGATGTATTAGCAATGATTACAACTTTCCACCACTTCATTTCTGGAAAATCGTATTAGCCTTTTAATTTGTTTATAGTAGCGCAAAACCTGTGTGTTTCTATATAGGCATAATAATCAGAGCCAATGAAGCTACAAAAGCAAGCATTATGGACCTAATTGAATAGAATTTTGATAATGAGGGGATAACCTGGAAAACCCCAAAAGCACGTGGTTTTATAATTTTGGCATAATATAGGGACCACCCGTGTGCAAAAAATTTAAAAAGTTAACCGGCTTTGGAGACTGTAGAAAACTCAACTTTTACAGTCAAGTGGATAAATTTTCAAGTGGCGGTCCCAAATTTTACAGTGCGACACATAGTGGTAGTGGTAATTGGTTATAGATTTTCTTTTAGCATAGTGAGTGATATTATGCTTTCGGGGTTTGGATCCGTTGGTGTTCTACAAGCTTTTAAATATTCACATAATGTTAGGGGTGATTGTAATGCTAAATCAATGGATTCGATGCCGAAATTGGTACATTTTACGTTTAACAACGTATATGTGAATGAAAAAGAGTGAAAATCGATTAGAGTTCTTAATAGGGTACATAGAACTTGCGGGCGATTACATATGGTACAATTGATTGTGGTCTAAATGATAGATTGTCATTTACATAGCTAAAGAAAACTCATGTAATGATTAGTTCCTATATACATGTATGGATGGTAAATTCGGTCATCTCCATTAATTTGACTCATCGATGTGATGTTTGTATAGGGTAGATTAAGATCACATAAAAAAACAACGCATGGAATAGGCTATGAAAATCCAAAACAAAGTCAGGATTGAGGAACCTAACAAAATGAAAATTCATATTATAAAAAGATATTCAATGGAATCACAATCGATATGACACGGTATACGAAAGAAAAATAAATCCAGATTTATTAGTTATATAATGTCGATTGCGAAATGTAAATTATTAATGAGATAGATACAAATCATTATATGGTTTTCGTTACCACCGCTTGTTTAAGACATAGAATTTGCAAGTGACTACTACATAAAGAAGTTTAGAATGAGTGAAGAATTATTCTTATTAATCGAATCAGCTACAAGGGTGTATATATACACACATGCTAGGATTAGGGTTACAGTAAACTTCCTATACACGCTAGGGTTAAGCAGCTTTCCTTAATGAATTAGGACTCCTATTCAGAAGATACAAGCGCCTCCTCCTTATCTCCTTCTTGCTGTCGGACTCCATCTTTAATACTCCCCCTCAAGTTGGAATGTATATTGATTACATTCAACTTGCCAAGTAACGAGTGGAATTGAATTGAGCTTACTGGTTTTGTGAATAAATCAGCTGGCAGTTCTTTCGTGCTTATGTGAGCAGTTTGAATGACTCCACGCTGCATCTTTTCTCTCACCACGTGGCAGTCAATTTCTATGTGTTTCGTACGTTCATGGAAGACTGGATTAGAAGAGATGTATAGTGCCGCTTGGTTATCACAGAACAACGTCGTTGGCCGAAGCTGTCTTTCATTCAAGTCTTGTAAAAGGTTCCTTAACCATGTAACCTCACAAACTGTAGTGGCCATTGACCTGCACTCCGCTTCAGCACTAGACCGTGAAACAGTAGTCTGCTTCTTTGATCTCCATGAGATTGGCGCCTTACCAAGCATTACACAATAACCAGTTACTGATCTCCTTGTGTCCTTGCACCTAGCCCAGTCTGCGTCGCAAAAACCTGTTAACTCGAGCTTTCCTGTGGAAGGCAGTAAGATGCCTTGACCTGGCGTCCCTTTCAGGTATTTGAGAACAAGATGAGCTGCATCCAGATGTGGCTGCCGAGGCTTATCCATAAACTGGCTTAAAATGTGTACAGCATACGTCAAATCAGGTCTGGTAATCGTCAGATAGATCATGCGACCAATGAGCCTTCTATACTGAGAGGGATCTGCTATCAAACTCCCTTCTGACTGTGTTAAACTCAGATTATGGTCAACGGGAGAACGAGAAGATTTGGATGCCAGAAAACCTGTGTCCTCGAGTATTTCAAGCGCATACTTTCTTTGGCACAAAGCTATCCCATGTTTTGATCTGGCAACTTCAATTCCTAGGAAATATTTGAGCTTTCCTAGGTCCTTCAACTTGAATTTACTTGAGAGAAATTTCTTTGTATCTGTAATGTCTTCTAAACTGTTTCCTGCGAGAATGATATCATCCACATATACTAGCAAAGCTGTAAACTTGCCATTTTGATTACGGACGAATAATGAGTAATCATTCCATGATTGATGAAAACCAGCAGATTTTAAAGCAAATGACAGCTTGACGAACCACTGCCGAGAGGCTTGCTTTAAACCATATAAGCTCTTGTGTAACTTACAGACAACGTTCTCCCCCTTTCGTCCGAATCCAGGTGGCAACTGCATGTAAACATCTTCTACAAGATCTCCATGAAGGAAGGCGTTGTTGACATCCAATTGATGGAGATGCCAACCACGGAGAGCTGCCAAGGCAAGAAGTAATCTGACAGTAGTGAGCTTGGCTACCGGAGCAAAAGTCTCTTTGTAATCCACTCCTTCAATTTGACTATAGCCTTTAGCCACAAGGCGTGCTTTGTATCTCTCTACTGTGCCATCTGAGTTGAGTTTAATCTTGTATACCCACTTACATCCAATCGGACGTTTGTTAGGGGGTAACGGGACCAAACTCCATGTCTTGTTGTCTTGTAAAGCTTTGAGTTCACTGAACATGGCATCACGCCAGACTTTCTGTTTTGCTGCTTCATGAAAACTGGATGGTTCTTTGTGAAGGGAAAGCTGTGTAGTGAAGGCTCGATAGGTAGGAGATAAATTGTTATAAGACAAAACAGTGGATAGGGGATGAGTGATACCTGTGCTTGAGGAGTCTGATGGAAGAGACCGTGAAGGAAGAGTAGCCTCAACGTGGAAGTCATGCAAGTATCCAGGAGTGTTAGTTGGACGAGAAGATCTACGAGGAGGGTCAGCGGAAGCAATAGGATTGTTGGTGATGGAGACTTGGTCAGTAGAGTTTGGTGAGGAGACAATAGGATCAGTAGAAGGTGGTGTAGCATCGGAGGTGGTGGTGTCCGCAAGATCAGAATTCCTAGACTCAGGAGGACTATCTGAAACCCTAGGAAAGTGTGGAGAACTATTGGTCGAGTCATCATAAATGACTGGAGGATTAGCTAAAGATGGAGTTTGGTTTGAAGATTGAAGAGATGGATATGGAAAAACATCTTCATAAAAGGTCACATCCCTAGAGACAAAAATTTGTTCCGTTTCAAGATTGAAAAGTTTGTAACCCTTTTGTCCATGAGGATATCCAATGAACATGCATTTTATTGCTCGAGGATCAAATTTGCTTGGTTTACGCGGATGGGTGGACGCAAAGCAAAGACATCCAAAAACCCTAATATGATCGAAATTGGGTTCTTTCCGAAAGAGTTTTTCAAAAGGGGTTTTGCCTTGAAGAAGAGGAGTTGGTGTACGGTTAATGAGGTAGGCAGCAGTGAGAATAGCTTCTCCCCAAAAAGTTTTAGGAAGTTGCGCTTGAAATAGAAGAGCTCGAGCCATGTTGAGAAGATGACGATGTTTGCGTTCAACAACACCATTTTGTTGTGGTGTGTTGACGCAACTTGTTTGATGAACAATACCCTTAGAAGAATAAAATTGAGGGATTTTGAATTCGATGCCATTGTCACTACGTACTATTTTGACCCTTGTATCGAACTGATTTTCAACCATGTTGATAAAATCAATCAAGAATTGTCTTGCTTCAGACTTTTGAATCATTAAGTAAACCCAAGTGCAACGAGTAAAATCATCGACAATGGTAAGAAAATATTTAGCACCTGAAGTAGAGGGTTCATGATAACCACCCCAAATATCAACATGAATCAGAGCAAAAGGGGAAACACTTGATATTGTACTTAAAGGAAAAGGTTTTCGAGTCTGTTTAGCTAAAGGACAGATGGGACACTTGCTAGAATCACAAGATTTATTAGAAAGAAAAGGAAAAAGAGGATAAACTTTAGAAGAATGATGTCCAAGCCGTTGATGCCAAAGTGTTGATGAAGCACTATCAACGGCATGACATGTAACTTGCTGAACTTTGTTGAGGAAATAGAGTCCTTCCTGCTCACGGCCCATCCCAATCAGCTTCCCCGAGCGTAGGTTCTGTATGTAACACAACTGGTTTAGGAATATGGTGATACAAAGAGAATCCCTACACAACTTGCTCACAGATATTAAGTTGAGATAAAAGAAGGGAACGCATAAGACATTATGGAGGGTGAATTGAGATGAAAGAGCAACAGAACCAATATGACTGACTCGTGCAGTTTGACCATTTGGAAGTTTAACAAAACGATTATGTGTGGCATGTGACTCTGTGAGTAAAGTGTAATCACAAACAATATGATCACTAGCTCCACTGTCTATGATCCAAGTACTGTTGTTGTGAGCAACATGGAAAGCTTTACCTGAGATCTCCTCAGATGCAGGAATATTACCAACATGATTGGATGTGGGAGCTTTGTTATTGTTCAGTGATTCCACAATTTGCTTGCACTCTTCCTTTGAGAACGGAAAATTCCACTTCTCATTTGAATTCTGCATGGCAAACACATTGTTACTTCGGCTAGACTTGTTTCCAGCTTCTTCATCCTTCTTTCTGTTGCGACAATGCTCAATATCATGTCCTGTCCACCCGCAGTATTCACAAGTCAGGTGAGCACGACAGAATTTGGTTGAGTGGTTGTCTTTATTGCATATGTCACACCACCGGGTTGCATTGGCAGGCTTCTTTCCTCGAGTAGAAGCTCGGTCAGGTACCCTGGAGGTGGCTTTGTCTGTGTTACGACCTTGCTTGTTGACAAAGAAGGCTGCAGCATCATCAGTAGGTTTTCTGTTTTCGTTAGAAGCCTAAACTTGCTTTTCTTGGCGCAAAGCCATTGCATAAGCTTTGTTGACATTGGGAAGAGGCTCAAGAGATACTATGTTGCTGCGCAAGGCATCATAAGCACTGTTGAGTCCCATGAGAAACTTCATGGTTTGTTGATTCCTGACATATTCACCAAGTTTTATTCCATCTTCACAATTGCACACTGTGAGACCACACACTACATCCCTTTCATCCCACAAACTCTTAAGCTTTGTGTAGAAGATAGTCACCGAGTCAGTGCCTTGTGAGCATGCATGCATGGCGTTTTCGAGGTTGAACAACTGAACCATGTTTGTCTGTCCAAATCTCCCCTTAAGTTCCATCCAGACAGCTCGTGCAGTCTTACACTGCTTGACACTCTTTGAAATCTCCTTTGACATAGAACCTGTTAGCCAAGTCTTGACTAACATATCACAGCGGTCCCATTGTAGTTGCTCATTGCCTTCATCAGTTGGCCGGGTGCTAGAGCCATTGACAAAGCCAATCTTATTTTTTATCGTTAAAGCTGTGCTCATGGATCCACTCCATTCATCATAGTTATCTTCCATCAATAGTTGAGGCACCAGTATAAGGCCTGGTTGATCAGAATGGTGCATGTATAGAGGATGATTCGAGTACTCCCATGGTTCAGGTTCGTGTGCAGGAGGCTTTGAAGAATTTGCTGCTTCGTTCAAGATTTTGTCCTTCAACAATGCGAGGGCCTTTTTCTCTGATTCATCCATGACGAAATTGGGGTTTTGGTAAAGGTTGGTTCGAGATTTTGAGTGTTTTGGAGAGGTTGTATCCTAGTTTTAGAATTTGTTGATAGAGGTTTGTCTTTCAGACGAGGGTTTTGGCCGAGGATCGATGCTCTGATACCATAAAGAAGTTTAGAATGAGTGAAGAATTATTCTTATTAATCGAATCGGCTACAAGGGTGTATATATACACACATGCTAGGATTAGGGTTACAGTAAACTTCCTATACACGCTAGGGTTAAGCAGCTTTCCTTAATGAATTAGGACTCCTATTCAGAAGATACAAGCGCCTCCTCCTTATCTCCTTCTTGCTGTCGGACTCCATCTTTAATATATATATCATGCCTTTCTTTTGCTAGGTGAGAAATTCTCACTCATGTCATGATTGATTTCTATTTTCATGCAAAGAGTGGTAAATTTAAGCATATCCATTTGGAGGCAACTATTGTGGTCTGTGGATGTGATGTCTGTGCGTATATGGTAGATTAAGATCGCATCACAGAATAACTCATCGAAAACGAAATATCCAAAACAAAATCGGGGCAACGGAGCAGAATAAAAGTGAAACTTTCATATCAAACTAGCTGAGACAACAAAGCAATGGAATCACACTAGCTAGAGTCGCATAGAACTACTATTTGGTTCTCAAACCACATATGCAAGCATACCACCAAATTCTGGAAATTGGATTCGATAACAATCATAACATGAATGAACATATTATTCCAATTGTCGGAAAATCCAGAGCTACATGTCAATATTAGACGTATTCTTTCCCTCTCGATCTATGACACTACCAGAGTACCAGACTCACATGCATGTCCGATCCACTGGAAACCAAATGCAATCTTTGTCATCATCTAACCGGCCCTCCATGCGCGGCCAGCCCTAGCTATGCCCTAGGTCTGATTATCTCATTGCGTTTTATATCAATGGTCCAAAACTAGTCTCTCTGCACTAACTTGGCCTCACTATGCATGCATGAATACTAGTAGGTATACACTATATGGCCAAATCTAATGCATATCTATTCGAGCATCGTCCCCGTGACCCAATTTTGGTAAGTTTGCAAGTGATCGAAAGTAAGACTGTAGTAGAACAGTGACCGTTTAAGGTCTAGCAGAAAATGTCATCGGCGACGACCTAAAGTTGTCACGAAAATGTTGAAGATGAGAGATCCCACATTAGAAAAGTGATAAATATAATACAACTTATAAGTAGATGAATAATATCTAATTGTACCGAAGTTTTTTGTGATTAAAACCCAACACTTTAATAGTGGTTAAGTTGGGATAATATCAATACAATAGTGATCCACGTGCCTACTTTTGACGCAGTTTAACAGAATAGTCCAAATCTCTTATGTAGTAGTCTGTTTTGTAACTATTTCAGAAAACTTTTGTCGCAGTTTAACAGATTAGTCCATATCTCTTATGTAGTCTGTTTTGTAACTATTTCCTCTTCTCTGAAAGGGTTTATTTATATGGTCAACTACTCGATCGAATAATGGAGTCGTTCCATTTCCTCTTGCCACGGGTTAGTACTTAATAGGCATATCGAACGCTCTTTGTGCAATCATTCTGTTCTCCTCCCATTTTTGACATTCAGCATAGCATCTTTTACAACTGAATCGCACCACAGTTGTCTAGGGAAGCAATGTAGCTTTTGAAATAGAGTCCATCAATGATCAATGTAAGCTTTTAGAATTTGATGCTCCATGAATATGAATTCCATACACGGCAAATTGGCATGACTAGCTAGTTCTTTCTTCTATATATAGTATTGATAATAAACCATATAGAAATGATGGCCGGTTAACTGGAGATTCCTTCAAATATATATTATGAAAGGTAGAAGTAAAATTAACAATCTAGCTAGCTTTTGATCAATAGTCGGTTCCAAAGGTACGTCGACCTAATTAAAGGTCATAACTAATTATAAGATCTTTTAACTTGAGTTGAATAACTTTTCAACCTGTAAGTGGCGCTCTTTCAAAGCTTCATTTCAACAAAGGGAGAGACAGGACCTACTTCTATAAGGTAATTTGCTCGGAATAGCATCGACCAGCATAGATAAACTGGCAAGGATAATTAAGATCATGAGACCGAGAGGAAGACTCCCCTTGTTTCTCCCCTTAATTACCACTTCCTGCAATAATACTAATCATTTCTTGCAGTGAAGGAATACAGGAACCGATCGATTATGATCAATGTCTGATCGAGTTTTGTATGTAACTGGTTCTTAAGGGAATGAAGGAACAAAGAAGAAGAAGATAGATTTACTAAAGCAATACATAAGTTGGAATTATGGAACAGTATCCGATTAAATCTGACAAAATTTTACATCAAGTTACGTTCCATCAAAGTTAATTAGCACCTATTTCTACAGGCTTCACCAGCTGCTGGCTTATACCATACCGACATGGTGGGCAATAAATTTGCAGCATCACTAAGAGCAGCTCTCCACCTCATCACCTAATTTTCATCTTTCTTTCCATGTTTTTGATCAAAAGCCTCTCCAAATGTACCACTGTTTCCGGACATCTGAAGTATCAACATCATAAAATACTGGGAGGACTAGTTGCCCTAGTGTTGTTCTGCACTCCATGATTTTCACTAGCTCATCAAGACACCAACTGGAATCCGCATACCTTCTTGAGAAAATAATGACACAGATTTTGGATTCTTGGATTGCTTGCAACAGTTCCACATCTATAATCTCTCCCCTGTTCAGTTCATTTTCGTCAATGTAAACATTGATCCCAGCATAACAGTTGGTAGAAATAATGAAGCTTGGAGTTGAGAGATGAAGATTGCAGATCTGATCGTCAGAGTGACGGGGTAAAGGGCGAAAGGAAGCTTCAGAGAAATGAGCATTCTTGTTTGGGCCACAATTGGAATTTATTTCAATTGGGCTTTCACCCCGAGGCCCAGAGGGGCTTTGATCAGAGTCAACCTCGTTAAATTCATACTTTCCCGCTTCAACCAAGGGAGTTGGGTTAGAAGGGGAACGTGAGTTGCTACCTAATCCAGTTGGGGTTGTTGCGTAGCAATCCATCGGCAAAGATATTGGTTGGGATTGAGAAGCAATGTAGCAATGATTTCGACACCTACGCTAGGCTATCAATCACCAACAACCGCAAACCATGCTGCACCATGATTTAGGAAGGTTTTAGAAGAACCGGCCATACTGCGTAATGATGAAAGCTGAACAGTAACAGAGCCATAACAAGCAAGGTCATGACTTGTTGCTCCAGACTTCGAAGCTTCAATATCAACTATACTTCCGATATTATCTTTGCTGATTTGACGGGAGGCAGGATAGGGGAGGACATTCCTAATGAATCTCGGGATCCGCCGGGCTGGAGTTGACAGCCCAAGGGGTCCTTGAGTCATATAAATATAACTCTTCTGACAACTAGGAAAGGGTTCTCAACCAAACACAAACAACCCCAAGTTCTAGCGCAACGCTAACTTGCTAAAGCCTCTCCGGAGCAACTCACGCAATCCGCCTCCGCCCCACGATCGAGCTACTCTCGTGCCTGCGCCGAGCGCCTTGCTGAGCAGTTCACGCAACTCGCCTCCGCCCTACGACGGATCCAATCTCGTACTTGCGCCGAGCATTTGCTGAGCCTCACGCAACCCTCCTCCGCCCTCTTACGATCGAGCTACTCTCGTACTTGCGCCGAGCTTTTGCTGAGCCTCACGCAACCCTCCTCCGCCCTCCTACGATTGATCCGCTCTCGTACTTGTGCCGAGCGTTTGCTGAGCTTATCGAGTCAGTCCGCCACTCCGGTGGCAATCGAGTCTGTCAGTCCGCTACCTTTAGTAGCAATCGAGTCGTCACTCCGGTGACACCCCCGTGGTCTTGGATACAGCTCTGCTTTGCTTCTCCGGATCAGAGTAAGACCCTCAATCCTCAAGGGGTTGGGAAGAAAATCCTGGTAGAGAGTTCTATTCAGGTCTTGTTCGAGCCCTGTACGCCGGCTTAGTCAGCGCCCGCGTAACAGTCGCTTGACCAGGAAGTCAGAGTCGAATTGGGAGCAGACGAGGCGACTCGCCCAGGGGTCGCACGCAATCGAGTGGCACCACTCCAAAGGTGCTGGCACGCCTAAGCACAGAAACAACGCGCACACCGAACCACACGCGCCACGTGCTGACTGTTCGCCGGGTGCTACATCCGCCACGAACATTTTGGCACGCCCAGTGGGACCGTGTCAAGGATTGCGGGATCTACAAAGGGTAACCCTCACGCAAGGGTGACCATGTCTTGTTTGAAGAATTCCCACAAAGGGCTGATCCCACATGGAACAGCTGAGTGTAGGGGATTAACTGACGCTGAAGTTAAGGACGTGTTTGGCGGGACTTTGGAGGACGCAAAAGCTATTGCGGCTGCCCTTAAAGCCCTGCGAAGCAAGAAGGGTCTGGCTCCGATTTCCGAGACGCCTGTTTCGGAGATTGAGGAGGAGACCACTGAAATCACTGCCGCTTCTCAGGCTGATGACCGCGCCGTCGGCTTTGTCAACCGGGAAGCTGCCTCTGGTTTTTTGGAGACGGGGTCCGCGGATGACTCTGCGGACCCGAATGCGTCACCGGTGGTGCAATTCACTGGGGAGTCTGCAACTCCCATGGAGGTGACGGACACTCTGAAGATGTTGATCGAGAAGTCTTGTTATACAGACGAGGCGCTGAAGAAGACCAATGAGGTGGTCGTTGAGCTAAGTGAATCCGTTAGGCGCATGCGGACGGAGCAGCGGGGGTTCACTGCTAACTTCAAGTACCTCGCCGAACAGCAGGATCGGCTGAGGAATGATTTGACTACCTATGCCAAGAACTCTGAGGGTAGCAAACAACAGCAGCAAGAGCAGTTGGCGGAAACCAATGCCGCGCTCGCTAACCTGAGTGTCTTGATGAATCAGTTGCTGGATCGGGGCGATAACTCTGAGGGGTCCGGCCGCGCAGAGGCGGATCCAACTCAGCCTAAGGACCAGCGGAGGCGTGAAGCCGGTCGTGGTGGACCTGGCGGACCTAACCACAGGGCCACTAGAAATCAGAATGGCGGTCAAGTTCCCCCTACAGAGCCGGTTAATGACGATCCGCCGGTACCTCCGGCGAACGCTGTGGCTCAGATAACCTTGGAGGACATTGGCAGGATCTTTTCTGACAAGCTCAGGGAGTTACAGGGGTTACCCAACGTCGACAAGACGTATGAGAATCCATTGACTCCTGAGATCAATGCGATGCCTTTTCCTGCCGGTTTCAAGCCAATACGGTTTACGCCGTTTACCGGCCAGACCTCTGAGGATGCTGAGACGCACATCATGCGTTTCACCAATGAGTCGGGTCAGTATGCTGAAGATCCGATCATGAAGTTGAAGCTCTTTCCTACGTCCCTGGCAGGGGAAGCAGCTATTTGGTATAAGCGTTTGAAGCCTGGGTCAATTCCAGACTGGAAGACCATGGAGGTCATGTTCAGAACCATGTTTGGGGTTGTGGAGCCCAAGATCGGACTCAAGGACCTGGCGGAAACTGAACAGAGACCTGGCGAATCTGCTACTGATTATCTGCGGCGCTTCAAGCTGGAGCTAACTCGCTGCGAGATGGAGATTCCAGAGGAGCACGCTGTGCGGATGGCGATTGATGGCCTGATAGATGAGATCCGCCAGGGTTTCAGGCAGGTTCATGTGACCACGATGGCGGATCTGACTAATCGCTTGGGTCAGGAGCAGCACTATGTGGATCGGTCCAGGGAGAGGAACGAGAGACGGAAGGGGACTCCTATGTCCTACTATCCAGGGACTCTGAAGCCCAAAACTCCAATCCCGACCACTGCTCAGACCGTGGCAACCATCCAGGCGGAGGCAGTCCCTAGGCCAATCCTAACATGGGTTGATGAAGAGAAAGTGGAGGTCGAGGTCGCGGCCATCGAGAGGACAGATCAGAAGCCTTTGCAGTCCCAGGTCGCGAAGCCGGTCAGGGAACCTATTAAGTTAGTTACTCCTCTTCCAACCAAATCAGCCTTTGATGCATACACCTATAACGCCCACAGAGCTCACGAGATTTTGCAAGAGCTGTTCAACCAGGGGCGTCTGCATCATGATGGGTTCGTTCCCAAGCCTGATTATATGGCGGGGAAGACATACTGCAGCTACCACAACATGAGCAATCATAATACTAAGGATTGTGTGAAGCTGAAGGACCAGTTGCAGATATGGATCAACGATAACGTCCTCCAGTTGGAGAGTCCTAAAGAGCCTCAATGGACAAAGCCTAAGGGAGCTCCGCGGGTGAACGCTATCGAGATCAGCATCGGTCCGAGTCTGCCGCAGCAGGCGAAGAAGCAGGCTTCCAGGTTTTAGGAGTATACTTACGACGCGAGCAAGGCAGACGAAATCTGGGAAGCCATGGTGCACCAGGAGGCACCAGAAATTCGGGAGTTCTACCAGTGCTATCCTAGCAATGGGGATGGCGCGTTCACATGTCTTTTCCATCGTTCTTCTGACCACTCTAGTTCTGAGTGTGTAGGTCTGAAGGATCAGTTACAGGAGTGGCTGAACGATGGCAAGCTGGGGTTCGACGCTGGCGAACCTAGGCCCGGCCCAGAATTTTGGGTTGGGGCGATCGAACAGGAGGACATGGTGATGGTCCCTCGCTCCAAGCTCTGCCTCACGTGCAGACTGACTACAGGGCAGCCGATTACTTATGAGGAGTTTCAGGCAGCCTTGAAGGAGGCAGAGGAGAAGGCTGAAAAGAGAGCCCTCGAGAAAGCCAAGTTAGAGCATCCGCCGCCCGAGAAGTCAGGCAGCAAAAGCTACAAGCTGATGAAATACCATCACGGGTCCGAGGACAGCTGCGCCAGCAGGGCAAGGCCCAGGCAGGGTCCAGGACCGTCCGGGGTTAAGTCAGCTACGGCTGGGGGTTCGCAGAAGGTTGCGAATCCAGAGCCATCTGTGGAGATCTACATTCCGCCAGCGTCTAGGAACGATCCGAAGGCGGACAGATGGTATACCCAGCGAGAGGGCAAGGCGATTGAGCTTGCTGCAGTGACTACCCGCAACGAGCGGAGACGCTTCGGCAGGGCTAAGAGAACCTTGGCAGATCTGGCATCGGGGAAGGTGATCGAGGAGGAGCTGTCAGTACCCGTGGAGCGGGTGGAGGAGATCCATAAACGCTATAAAGTAAGAACCAAATCATACGTGGACTCCAACCGACAGCGAACCGCGGAAGTTCCGCCGGCACCGCGGAAGAGCGTACACGATAGAATCGCAGATCCGCCAAGGTCCACGGGTGCTCCTCAGTCCAAGCCAAGGAGGAAGCTGGACTTCCCTTCTGAGCCATCGAAAGCAAGGCAGCCCTCTCCAAAGAAATCACAACCGGCGGCTGCCGGGAAGCAGGGGGCATCGGCGGCTCAGGAAGATGAGATGGTGATTGACACCAGCAAGGGTTCCACCGTTATGCGGTGGATTCCAAAGGAAAGCAGCACGTCAGGGGCTGCAAACGCGAGTAGCGTGGGGGTGCCTGCGAGGGACGCTATCCCCAAGGGATCCAGAACAGCTTTGCCGGAATCAAGCGGGCCGTCCGCTACCATCTCTCAGGCTAGGCCAAAAGAGCCGAAGGCGCCAACCAACTTCGTGGAGTACGCAGCTAAGAAGCTGCAGATGACCGTGCCAACTAGGACATCCTCAGTCGCCTCCAGTATACAGGCTGACTCCGACATCAGAGATGCAGACCTGGATAAGGAGGAGGAAATGGTCGACTACGAGGAGGAGCCCGAAGCGGTAGGAGACGGCGAAATGCTGTTGGATGAAGAGCAGACCGGGGATGAGGCCATGGCTCACAATTGCAACATGGTCTTCATTCTGTCATCTGCTTATGCCCTGCCAGAGCCCGTACCCGCTGCTCACTTCATCAACAACGAAGAGGCTTCTCATCCTGTGTACTCAGTACAGGAGCCTGAGGGTGAGAGTGTGGCGGAAGCTGAGCCTGGACTCTTTCGGTCCAGCCATCGATATCCTGAAGGGGCCGGAGACCTGCTAAAGCAATGCGTGATGTTTGCCAAGCCTGCGTTCGACATGTCCCAGCATCTGAAGCCTCTATACGTGACGGCGGAGGTGCAGGGCATGAAGGTCCGCAAGATATTGATAGATACAGGGGCTGCGGTAAACGTCGTCACCACTACTATTGTGGAGCAGCTGAAGATTCCAAGGGACAAGTTCATTCAGTCTGTCTCCAAGGTGAGGGGGTTTTCGGGGGATGTGACGCCAACCGCTGGGGTGGCTGTGCTCCGAGTCAAGATAGGACCCTCTGACGCCCATCACGCATTTTACGTGGCCAATGCGAACGCTCCCTATCATATGATCCTAGGGAGGGATTGGATCCATAAGGCGCTAGCCGTCCCATCGTCTCTCCACCAAGAGATGATCATGTGGGATCCAATCACGGATTTGCCGGTGCTCATCAAGGCAGATGAGCGTCCGTACTCAATAGCGGCCATCCAGAGGGAAGCCAACTATTATAACAGAGACATGAGACCCCTCCGGATCGAGGGAGTCGACCATAGGGGGCATCCACTTGGGGTGACCCAGAATGAGCTGTCTCAGTGGGGAATTGCCCAGGCTATGGCGGATTATAGCCGGCCAGTTTCCATTGAGCTCCTTCCCAATACTTCCAATGAGTGACACCCTCTCGCAAGAGGAGTCGCGGGCCTTTGCTAGTTTTATGCAGCGCTTGGCGATCTATAGGATAGAGCAAATGGCCTGGGAGGAGGTGGCACTGGTGGAATGTATTGAGGAAGAAGAGTTTGAGGCTTCAACAGGGGTGGAAGTAATTCAGCCTGCTCCAGCAGCACTGGATGATACTCCACCCAAGGTACGCGATCCTGTCGAGAAAATCAACCTGGGGACGGAAGCAGAACCCATGGAGGTGGGGATCAGTCAGTACCTTGAACCAGATCTGAAGCGGCAACTGATAGGGTTGCTGCGTGATTTTAAGGACTGCTTTGCCGAGAAGTATCAAGACATGCCGGGGTTATCAAAAGAGCTGACTTGCCACCGCATTCCTATCAAAGAAGGATGTAGGCCAGTTAAGCAAGAGCAACGGCGGATGAATGCCGAGACGGCAATAGCGGTCAAGAAAGAGGTTCAAAGCATGGTGGATGCTGGGATAATCAGACCAACCCTTTATCCGGAATGGTTGTCCAACATCGTCCCTGTTCGGAAGAAGAATGGCAAAATCAGGGTATGCGTGGACTACAGAGATTTAAATGCTGCATCTCCTAAGGATGTTTATCCTATGCCTATAGCGGATATGTTGGTGGATGCAGTAGCGGGGCATGAGTTACTGTCATTTATGGATGGGACGGCAGGCTATCACCAGATTCCAATATACGAGCCGGACATTCCTAAAACTGCCTTCCGATGCCCTGGGTTCACAGGAGCGTTCGAGTATCTCAGTATGCCATTCGGCTTGACCAATGCGGGGGCTACATACCAACGTGCGATGAACGTAATTTTCAGCAAGATATTTGGGGACATCCTTGAGGTCTACATTGATGATGTGGTAGTAAAGTCCAAGAGGAGAGAAGACCACATGGGTCATCTCCGAAGGGTGTTCACAATCATGCGAAAGCATCAGCTTAAAATGAATCCGGCCAAGTGTGTCTTTGGGGTTTGTGCTGGTGACTTTCTAGGGTTTGTGGTACATGAGAGAGGCATCGAGGTATCTGGCGACAAAGTACAAGCGGTGTTAGATGCGCCAGCACCGAGAAACAAGAAGGAGTTGCAGAGCTTGCTGGGAAAAATCAATTTCCTAAGAAGGTTTATATCCAACTCAGCAGGCAAAGTGGCGCCTTTCTCGCCTCTACTCAAACTCAAACCAGGAGAAATCTTTAAGTGGGGTCCTGAGCACCAAGCCGCTTTTGACAGGATCAAGGAATACTTGGCTAGCCCACCGGTCCTTCGGCCGCCTACGCCCGGTATTCCTCTCAAACTATATATTTCTGCTTCCGATATCTCTGTTGCGGGGCTGTTGGCCCAGGATGAGACCTTGGCAGATGGGAAGAAGGTCGAATATGCAGTAGCCTACATCAGCCGGACATTGTTGGATGCAGAGACAAGATATTCACCAGTCGAGAGGCTGTGTCTAGCCCTGTATTGCGCTGGCATTAAGCTCCGCCATTACATGCTCTCGTTTACAACGATAGTGGTGGCACAGACTGATCTGGTGAAGTATATGCTAACAAGACCTATCCTAAGGGGTAGGATCGGCAAATGGGTGTTAGCCCTTTCAGAGTTTTCCCTGCAATACGCGCCACTCAAGGCAATGACGAGTCAGGCTATCGCGGATTTCCTGCTACACCATCCTATCGAAGGGGAATTCACGGAACCGCGAGGGTTTGTTGACGTGATCCGGTACCAGCCTTGGGTCTTATACTTCGATGGTAGCAGTACCAGTAAGTTGGCGGGCGCGGGGGTTTGTATCCAGAATTCAGCAGGTGCCAAGCATTTGTACTCTTTTCAGCTGGAGTGGACGTGCACCAACAACCAGGCAGAGTACGAAGCCCTGCTCATTGGTTTGGAGCTGTTGCTCGACCTTGGGGCACAAGAAATCGAGGTACTTGGAGACTCCATGCTAGTCATTAATCAGCTTTTGGGGGTCTACAAGTGCGTTTCTTTCCATCTAATACCCTCTTATGAGCGTGCTCTCGAGCTGCTGGACAAATTCGTTGATGTTTCCTTAGACTATGTTCCGAGGGAGTTGAACTCAGCAGCTAACGAGCTGGCACAACTGGCTACCGGCATCTGCTTAGCCCAGGGAGTGAAGGAAAGAATCCTTAAAGTGGAGCGCAGAACTCTACCATCTTTTGCTATCCGCCGTAGAGAGCGCGGAGGGTGGTTGGTCGCCTCAGTTGAGCCTGTCGATACTGACTGGCGGATACCAATCATAGCATATTTAAAGGACCCATCTGCACCATCTGAGAGGAGGATCAGGCATATCGCAACAAATTACCTTCTCAGGGGAGACGAACTCTTCCGCAGAGGGGAGGATGGAGTCTTATTGAGGTGTATCTTTGGCGTCGAAGCCAAGCGGATCATGAGGGAGGTACACCTAGGGGTCTGTGGTTCACATCAATCCGGACCCAAAATGAGATGGCTTATTCGCAGATATGGATATCATTGGCCATCCATTTTGAAAGATTGTCATAGTTTCGCTCAGGGTTGTCAGGAATGCCAACAACACGGGCCAGTACAACGGGTCCCTAACATTCATTTACAACCCATCATCAAGCCTTGGCCTGCTAGGGGTTGGGCATTAGATTTCGTGGGAGAGATCAACCCACACTCATCCGCGCAGCACAAGTTTCTGTTGCTGGGCACTGATTTCTTTACTAAGTGGGTGGAAGCTATACCAACCAGGAACTGCGATGCAGACACTGTCATTCGCTTTGTGTTCCAAAACATCATCTGCCGCTATGGCATTCCAGAGTGCATAGTGGCGGATAGGGGGACAGCCTTCATGGCTGAGAAGACCCAAACTTGGTTAGCGGATTATGGTATCCAGTTTCTACATTCCTCTCCTTATTACGCTCAATCCAATGGTCAAGCGGAAGCTACAAACAAGGTTATCATATCCATTCTGAAGAAGATGTTACTAGATAACCCAAGATCATGGCACACTCAACTTGACAACACGCTGTGGGCCTATAGGACCTCCAAGCGGACTCCTACAGGCACTACCCCTTATTCGTTGATGTATGGCCATGATGCTGTCCTGCCAATAGAGATCAATGTAGCTTCTTTGCGGGTCCGCGAGCAACATCAGCTATTGGGTGAAGACTATGTCCAGGCCATGTTCCAGGAACATGAAGACCTTGACGAAAAGCGGCTTGAAGCCTTGGACACTATCATCCAGGAGAAGCAGCGGATCGCCAAGGCATATGACAAACGGACCAAGGGTAAGTCCTACGGCGAGGGAGACTTGGTCTGGAAGGTAGCTCTGCCCCTAGACGAACCGGGTCGGGGTAAATGGAGTCCTCGTTGGGAGGGTCCATTTGTCATCGACCGTATCGTGGGCAAGGGGGCTTACTAGCTCCGAAACTTGGAAGGTGAAGTTCACAGAAATCCCATCAATGGGCGATATCTCAAGAAGTACTTTCCAAGTGTTTGAGAATTCGAGGTTCCCTCGGCGGATGACGATTATGGACAGAATTCCTAGTCCAATACGCTTGAGGGGCAACAAGTTAGAACGGCACATCCGCCAGGGGTGTTTCCGCCGATTAAGGGCACATCCGCAAGGGGTGTTCCTCTGCCGTAGTTTCGAAGTTTTCTTCACTGAACGGCGCATCCGCCAGGGGTGTTCCCGCCGTGTTTGAAGTGTTCTTCTTTTATTGCAAAACTGTTGGGGTTTTGTTCTTCTTTGTCCTTGTTTTATTTCAACATCCGCCAGGGGTGTTGTGTCCTTATACTTGTCATTATCAATCAGATTCGTATCTTGGCAAATGATAAGTATGAAAACTGCAAAT
Source organism: Potentilla sterilis (assembly GCA_963682095.1). NCBI lineage: Eukaryota > Viridiplantae > Streptophyta > Magnoliopsida > Rosales > Rosaceae > Potentilla > Potentilla sterilis. The sequence goes on from OY821755.1 coordinate 61,160,026, forward strand.
TGCTTTATTTATAATAAGGCTTTGCGGCCAAGGGCATTACAAGGAAAAGAAAATACAATGAGAGCTACTAGCTAGCTCTGATACCATCCTACGTCTCTCTTAGTCTTCGGGGATTGGCGGTTTCCTCGCGCTGCTGCTTGATTCTCTTTCCCCAGTCCTTTTCTTCTTCAGAGTTCTCCTAGCTCCACAATTGGAAAAGGAGCTGGAAGGAAAGATGAGGAGGCAGTGGCGGTACTGGAGGAAAAACATACAGTTCCGCTGAGGGAACGTGTGGATGGGTTGCTCGGGACGAAGCTCATTGAGCGGATCAATGAACTTCATCCAAGCACCTAACCGGGTCACTAGCGTTAGTCCGCATGGGGCGCAGCCAAGACTGGCCGGGTGTTGGTTAAACACCCGGAAGCACAGTTTCAGGCCGCCTAACGCTAAGTGACCGGGGTTAGGATCTATCTAACGCTGGGTGACTGAGGTTACTGGGGTGTTTAACCAGGATTTCAGTTTCTCTGGTGGAAAGGCTTGTGGCAGCCAAAGGGCTAGGCCATGGGCTAACGACTCTACGATTGCCATATTTGCTCTAAGCAGGGTGATCGGATGAGATCTTTGCTGCAACTATGGGGTTCCTTTTATACTGCGTATGTGAGGGAATCCAACGGTTGGGGGTTATACGAGCTTTAATGCTTCGTTTTCCCATCTTTATGAATCCATCCGTTTTCGGCGCCTGCTCTCTTGGGAACCGATGCGTGATCAATGGGGTTTGACTGACGCCTTCTCGGTTCTTCCCACCGTTTCGGTAACTGTCAAATCCTGCATTCACACCGATTCACGTTTCCCAGGCATCTGTTCGGGCCGCCGGGCATTGGGCTTACGTTTCATTCTTAGTGGGCCGGACGGGTTTTAACGGCAGACGGGCTTTCGACTTTTCGTAAAACCTAGCCCGTTCTGCCAGAAACCAATGATGAATCCTATCTAGTTTACTCGGCTTAGCTCCGGCTTGGCACATCCGCGCAGCCCAGTAAACTAGGGGGGCAACAACATGGGGGGCAACATCCGACGTATTTTTCACGTGGGATTTGCGCGTTGGATTTTTCGAATTTTTTCACGTGGGATTTGCGCGTTGGATTTTTCGAATTTTTTGAAATTTTCAGCTAGGCCTTGTTGTCCTTGGAATAGGGGTTTTTAGGAACATCCGCGTTGGGGTGTGCCCTGAACCTTTGCCTTTAGTAAGAATGGTGCGATGCAAGTTTGGATTCTAATTTTTGTTTTATTTACAAAACAAAGGGGCTTTGCGGCCATAGCTATTACAAAGGCAAGTAACTGATAATACATATCCGCTAGCTAGCTCTGATACCATCTTGGTATGTGGGGATCTTCGCCATCTCCTTCGATCTGAACCCGTTCCGGGCAGGGGTTGAAGAGTAAGATCCTGAGAGATCAGCGGATGAAGCGCAGAGATGGGGGTGGCAGAGACTGTCTTGGCACCGGAGCAGAGTGGCAAATAGACGTCCGCCGCCCACGATCTCTCGATTATGCAATGAGTTCAGTAGCCCGGCGCTGTCCACGGTTGTCCTATTCCCCTCCATAGGGATGAAGACAACCGGCCTATTGAAGCTCATTGCTCCTCCCTTCTGATAGGGAGGTACCCGACATAGCATCCATGCTAGGCTACCGGCCGATGCGTTAGAGGGGTGCTAAATCGGTAGCTACCAATCTATAATCACATCCGCCCGGAACATAACATGAGATGTTATGGTTCGGGATTTGTTTAACATGGGGTGTTATGATTCGGGGTGTTCAGCAGAACATCCGAACTAGATCTGGTGGAAAGAATTAAGAAAGCCATAGTGGCTGGTAGGAGAACCTGAGGGAGAAAACGCTGAAGAACACTCTAAGGCAGTTCTTTGGGGTTCTCGGGTCTGGCCAGAGGGAGTTGCTTTTATAGTCTCACTTAGGAGCAATCCAAGGGCTGAGATGAACTTGCGCAATTATTGGGCAGTTAGAGGTTGGAACAGTTTCCTGTTTAAAATTCAAATTCAGGGGAAACAGTTCTACAGTCCTCTGACAGCATCGATAAGACTGATGCGCAGGGTTTGGTTTGCGAATCAAACTAAATAGGGATGGGTCAATGGGCTTTTACCATTAAACTCAATAAGCAAAATACACCAAACCAGTTTTTATGGGCTAAAGCCGAAACTCATACAAATGCAGGCCCAACCGTTTGATGGTGGCCTTGGTCTTGCTAACCCCACGATCAAACTCCGCTGTCTCCCTCTTTGCTCGCATCCGCTCCTCTTGTAACTTAGTCCCCAGGGCCTTTTTCTGATCTACTTCATGGGCGCGCTGGATTCGCTTCTGGCGAAGAAGGGAGATCTGCCGGTCTATGGCCGCCTTCTGTTCTTCAAGTCGGGCTATCTCAGCCGCTTCTGGGTCGCTGGTAGCCATGGCGACCAAATCCTTATAACCGCGAGCAGCATCCGCGAGAGCAGTCTCAGCCTCCTTAAGCTTGGCATACTGGGGGGACCGGGCGGGTAGACGCTCGTGCAGGCTCTTTAGCTCCGCGGGCAGCCGGAGGAGAGAAACGTTGGCTTCAGCTTGGAGCTCGGGGGGCAATTGCTGGAAGTAACCCTTGAGGACCTCAAGGGCGAAGGAAAGCTCATCTGCCACTTGAACGTCAGCAGGGTCCTTCTCTCCTAAGCATTCCAGGAATCCCCATGCCTTCCGTACCTCTTCAGGTTCATCTTCAGGGCTGCGGGGAGGAAGAAAGGGATCTTCAGCCAAGGCGAGTTCAGGGACTGCTGATCTCTGAAGCTCAGAACCAGATCCGCCAGGGGTCGCGGATGGCTGAGTTGAGGAGGGTGCAAGGACCGGATCTTCAGGGACGTGGGTCTGCGCCAGGGAGACCTGCCCAGTTGTAGGTTCCACAGGATCAGAATCAGCTGCCGCTGGGCCGGCGTTGACAGTCTCCACTTCATCATTATCCACCTGTCCAGAGGGGGGTCAGGAATGCTTCTAACCAAAAGGGAAATGGTGATGTAGGGGGATTACTCGTCATACCTCAAAGGCCTCCGAAACAGGGGTTTCCTCTGGCTGGCTCAGAGGAGATCCGGGTTGCCCTGCTTGCTCTTGTTGAGCCGTCTCAAGCGGATCATCAGCAGGGGTTGGAGTTGGTTCAACCCGGGGGGCAGCACCCGCCAGGGATTCCACACCAGCTAGAGCCTCTTCCTCTGCCGGGGAGAGGTCAAGAGCAGGAGAGGATGGCTCGTCAGCCGCTGGTTGATCTACGCCCTGAACAGGCCCTTCTTCTTCTTCTACTTCTTCTTCTTCTGCCCCATGCCCCTCCTCCCGAGTTGAGTCTGAGGCCAGTAGATGAGAAGTGGAGGAGTTGCCAGGAGCGCCATATAATAGCAAAGGCCCGCTGACTGGGGCCTCCGCCATGGCAACATCTGGGTCTTCCTCCGCCTCTGGTCCAGTTTCTGCAGTCGCACGAAGGGTCAGGATGGGTTGAATAGAACTCTGACTGACTGCGAGGGCTAGACTGGAGGAAGTACCTGCATTAAGACAGCGCAGAGGAACAGGTTCAGGAAGACTGTCGCCGCAAATTTCACGAAGAATTGGGAAGGCGTTCAGATAGTCCTCGTCGGAACTAGAGGAGCCTGTTTCTTCAGAATGATTAGAGGACTCACCCGAGGAGATCTCTACTACGACAGGGTCTCGGCTGGTGGTGGCAGCGGACGAGGAACGCTTCCTCCGACGGGGAGAGTTCTGCAAAAAGGGGTAAAGTTCGGATATCTGCGTCAGGTAGGTATTTCCGAACCAATATCCAAGGAAACGAGTAGATGAAGGAGGGGTTGAATTCACTTACGGGTATGTTGTCCTCCTCATCTGATTCCTCATCCGCCTCAGCAATGATCTTGCTCTTCTTTGGTGGCGGATGGGATGCGCAGATGGCTTTCCGTTTTCCCCTATCTGCCGGGGCTTGTTCGATCACCTGTTCCATTAAACCGGTAAGATTATGCAAGAGGGGTCGGACAAACCAAAACAATAGCAGAGTAGCGGGACACGTTACCTCTCTCAGGGGCAGGTCGATGTAGAGCGGACCGCCTTTCAGTACCTCGTAATCAGCAGGGGTGAGTTGCTCGCCCCGAAGATGAAAGAATCTTCGGAAGTAGAAAACGGATGGTTGGCGGAAGAGCGGACCTCGCATGCGCGACCACCAGACGTGATAGGGGCCAGTAGCGGCTGTTGAGGCCTGCAGGTGAGGGTAGCAGTCTTCGTTATGTATGACGAGAAGCTGCAGGCATGAATTATCACTGGCATTGGAGGGCCTTTTGGACCTCCTGCTGTTCCTCCACGCCGAAAAAAGGTTCAGGCTTCTCAGCGGCGGATATGGCAAGATTTGGGTAAGGCCAAACTGCCGGGCAAAGAAGTGAGGCGCGTAGAGCTCATGGCTGGGATAGCCTTTCTCACTACAGAGGAGAGGCAGGTCCGTCATGGAGACGCAATGGATAAAAACCCCTCGGCCCTTAGCCTGCTGAAGGCTGTTCGGAAGAAAGCCTCGGGCTAATCCGCGTGGATACTTCACGTTGATCAGCCGCTGCGCCTCTATAAAAAATTCCTCAGCGGATGTGTTGAAGAAGATGTCGAGGCATATGGCATAGCTGAGTTCAGGGTCAGCGGCGCAGCCGGCATACTCTTGCCCCACGAGTTGATCAGGCCTAGAATCTCTCTTTGTGGCCGGAGAGAGTTGGGGAAAGTGCATCTGGCACCAAATATCCAGGATCCAGAGCGGGCCAGATTGGGCACAATTCATTGGGGTGGCGGATATCTGGTGCAGGCAGCGGTAGAGGTGTGCCAAAACATATTGGGCAAGGCCAATCTCATGGCCAGCATAGATTACCTCCGCCATACGATGATAGGTCTTGGTCATCTTGTTGGTGGTAGAGCAGAACACGAACTTGTTGAGCCAGAATGACAAGAAGGCTATCCCGCTAAGCCTATCATCACCCAGCCGGGAGGTTTCGTTCCTCCACTTCTCGAACCCGCCGGGCTCGAACCCACCAACAGCGCTAGAGGGAGATGTCCTTTCGGGGTAATAGCCCTCGTCGAAGCTATTACCCTGGCCAAGGGGGAACCCAAAGCCGGCGTAGAGGTCTAGCAGGGTCACGGAGGCGTGACCAAACTGGAACTCGAAGGCATTGACCGTGGGGTTCCAAAGGCTGATCAGTGGAACCATGGCACACCTGTTGCCTCCCTTTGTGCTGAGGCTGAAGCAAAGCTTGATCGCATCAGCGACCCCGGCTTTCTTCCAGATTGCTCCGTCGAGAGGGAGCCGTTCCTCATACCAGGAGGTCATATAGGGCCTGACTAGAGGCCAGGCGGAGTGATTCACGGTGCATTGGTGAGCGTCCCTCTGGAAATTTGGGCACTCCGCCGATTCATCAGAACGGAAGAGCGCCGGCAGCGGGCGTGCCGGGCTGTCGAGCATCTGATTGGCTCCACCGTTACCCTCAGGATCGTAGTTCACGATGAAGGGCCCTAGGGTGGCGCATTCCTCATGGGGAAGGCTAAGATGGGTTCGGTTCTCCTCCTCTTCAGAGCATTTGATGAGAGGGAGGAGTTGATTTCGGGCTTGCTCCGCGAGGGGATAGCGAATGTCAAAATTCTTTTTGGGAGCCATCAGTCTCAATTCTGGGTTTCCCCTGATTTCGGGCTAGAAAGGAGGAAAGAAGGGTGGTGTGAAGGAGAAACCGAGGGGTCTCTGTCAAAATTTATAAGAATCCGAAAGGGGTTCTTGTTTCGTGAAGCGCTGGGTTTCGCAGCAATCAAGGGTTTAGGTGAACAGTGTTACCGTTTTGAATTGGGGAATTGTGATTGGCGAAGAAACGGCACAACAGTCCAGTCATTTAAATTGCTGCGGAAGAGCCAGCGAGTGGGGCTCAGTCTCTCTTCTATTTCGTTATACCTCAATATCGGAGACTGGGGGACAATGTTTGGGCCACAATTGGAATTTATTTCAATTGGGCTTTCACCCCGAGGCCCAGAGGGGCTTTGATCAGAGTCAACCTCGTTAAATTCATACTTTCCCGCTTCAACCAAGGGAGTTGGGTTAGAAGGGGAACGTGAGTTGCTACCTAATCCAGTTGGGGTTGTTGCGTAGCAATCCATCGGCAAAGATATTGGTTGGGATTGAGAAGCAATGTAGCAATGATTTCGACACCTACGCTAGGCTATCAATCACCAACAACCGCAAACCATGCTGCACCATGATTTAGGAAGGTTTTAGAAGAACCGGCCATACTGCGTAATGATGAAAGCTGAACAGTAACAGAGCCATAACAAGCAAGGTCATGACTTGTTGCTCCAGACTTCGAAGCTTCAATATCAACTATACTTCCGATATTATCTTTGCTGATTTGACGGGAGGCAGGATAGGGGAGGACATTCCTAATGAATCTCGGGATCCGCCGGGCTGGAGTTGACAGCCCAAGGGGTCCTTGAGTCATATAAATATAACTCTTCTGACAACTAGGAAAGGGTTCTCAACCAAACACAAACAACCCCAAGTTCTAGCGCAACGCTAACTTGCTAAAGCCTCTCCGGAGCAACTCACGCAATCCGCCTCCGCCCCACGATCGAGCTACTCTCGTGCCTGCGCCGAGCGCCTTGCTGAGCAGTTCACGCAACTCGCCTCCGCCCTACGACGGATCCAATCTCGTACTTGCGCCGAGCATTTGCTGAGCCTCACGCAACCCTCCTCCGCCCTCTTACGATCGAGCTACTCTCGTACTTGCGCCGAGCATTTGCTGAGCCTCACGCAACCCTCCTCCGCCCTCCTACGATTGATTCGCTCTCGTACTTGTGCCGAGCGTTTGCTGAGCTTATCGAGTCAGTTCGCCACTCCGGTGGCAATCGAGTCTGTCAGTCCGCTACCCTTAGTAGCAATCGAGTCGTCACTCCGGTGACACCCCCGTGGTCTTGGATACAGCTCTGCTTTGCTTCTCCGGATCAGAGTAAGACCCTCAATCCTCAAGGGGTTGGGAAGAAAATCCTGGTAGAGAGTTCTATTCAGGTCTTGTTCGAGCCCTGTACGCCGGCTTAGTCAGCGCCCGCGTAACAGTCGCTTGACCAGGAAGTCAGAGTCGAATTGGGAGCAGACGAGGCGACTCGCCCAGGGGTCGCACGCAATCGAGTGGCACCACTCCAAAGGTGCTGGCACGCCTAAGCACAGAAACAACGCGCACACCGAACCACACGCGCCACGTGCTGACTGTTCGCCGGGTGCTACATCCGCCACGAACAATTCTTAAGAGTTTAGACTTGGTAGACTTGTTGCTTGGGCCAACTCCATTATAACAAATCACTCTAGTTAGTATAACAGTTGCATGTAATAAATTGATGAATTGCATGTAGATACCTCCAAGGAATAGACTGAAGAATTGGATGTGTAATTGAGCTATTTGAAGATTCCGGCAACGGAACCACCGCTCATTGTTCGACCGGACAAAGTCACACAGCAGCCAATCTAGGTTGGAACGTAGTCGTAGTTCTGGTTGTTATGTTTTTTTGGGTCCCTATTTTTGGGCTTAATGTCGTCTATCTTACTACTGTACCCCAAATGGGCTTATTGTAAATTGCTCAAGGTGCCAAGTTACAGCAGGTGAGATTCTTACCGATTGGTTCCACTCCTCTGATCCTCTTCCACATCTAATCAATGTTGATTACTTGGTGCTATGTCTACAAGTATTTCCCATACGCACAATTTCTAAACAGAAAATATTCCAAATTCCTCAAACAACAAAATTGCTAGCTAGAACAAAACCTAGCTACTAAGTCAAACCTCATGATGGTACTGTAAACTACAGTACTATCATTTTCATAATACGTGGCTAACGAAAAACAGAATTCCAGAAATACAGAGACAAATGGTATAGATAAAAAAAGTTCTAAGAGTACATACTTATATGTCATACATGATAACCAATGTAATGATTCATCTGCATTCGGACATTTTGTAAAATACAGAACAGAGTAATGAAAGGAAATAAGGCGAGGTCCCAGAGTTCTAATTTCACATGCAGGACACTAAAACTTGCAAACAAGAAGTTACAATTAGTAATTTCCGAATGGGGCAACAGAATGATATGGGAGTGCAATTTCAAACCAATCAAACCACCATCATGATCAGCCTCGTCTTCACAACATCATCACGGTAGTGTAATGGATTATGAGATAGCCCTGGCCAATGCGCTGAAAATCTCGCTGTGGATGTGCTCCTCAAATGCTCAAAGAAAGAATAGCTGTAAGACCCCATCGTTGCCAGAGTTCATAAGCACACAGCTGTACGAGAATCCCAAGCAGACGGGGTTAGTTCAGCTGTTCGGCCAATTTGGACTGAAGGACTGTTACTTGATACTGTAAAATCCCAAAATGTGTTTATTATTTAGGCATGAAAAAAGTGTGGGTTGGAATTTGTAGCGTATAAATATACAAAAATCATGCTTAGTGATGCATTGATGCCTTCTATAGTACTATAAGATTCAAGTTGATGCAATTTGTATACAACTTTTCTCCTACCAAACAATGTTTTGAGTAGATTGTCCATAAATTAAGAAACTTAAATAAACCTTACAATATATCATTACCCAGAAAATTGGCAATGCAGCAACACTTGTGGTTTAAATCAAAAACACGATGCGTGATGGTTTTCCTAAAAAAAAGAAATATAAGATGCAGAAAAATGACCATCTTCATAAATCAGAAAATGATACCTCTTTTGAAGAATGATTAGTATTCATGCAATCATGCTCTTGAGTCTTTTGAAGAATGATTCTGTGTTGGAGCTACCACCTGCAATGTTACTTGGAGCTTCCCTTGCCTCTGCCTCTGCCTCCTCCTCCGAGTCACAATCTTCACGACTCCGCTTCAAGATCTGGGTTGCTGCTGTATTGAGGAGGTCTTTCAAACCTTGCTCATACAACAAACGGGCCCCACACCTCTTCACCCAATTCGAGCATGGATCATCACGATTCCCTTTGAATACTGAGAACCTAACAGAGCAGCTTGTGGCATCCTGGATTTCACGGCGAGGCATAAAAAAGACCCAAAGATGATCTCCCATCATATGCATTTCAGTTGTTAACCACAGAGTGTAGAGGGTATTCCCAGAAGGCGATAAACACTGAAGAGTGTGTCCAAGTTCTCCCTGATTGGCAAAAACAACACAAAACAGAACACCCATCCACTCTGATCTACATGATTCCCGATCCTGAGGCAGCTCCACAGTCAACGAGTCTCCCTCGCTTTGAATATCAAACCACTTTGAAATTTTACTTCCAGGACTTACAATTTCGAACTTGTCGAAGTTTGAAGAGAATCCCTATACCAAAGGAACAAAAATGATGCATGTTCAATGAGGAGAGAAGATCGATGTAAAAAAAGAGAGAGAGATCCAAAAAGACATATAAATATGAGTGATGCAGCAGCATATATACCTGAACAGCCAATCTCCTTAGCATTGAAAATATTCCATTATTCACGCCTTCCTTGTCAACCAATCTAAAGCAATTCACAGTATGCAATTCAAATATCTTCAAATTGTTGAAAGTGCCCTGCTGTGATGGTTCTGACAACCATTTTAAGGAATCACACTCGTCTGCCCATACTTGTAATCGGCTATTCGATGGGAGATCCGGTAATTCTTGAAGCCTTTTGCACCGACACAAATCAATGTGATAAAGCCTAGAAAGGCATTTAATGCTTGCAGGAAGAGTCACAAAATTATTTCCACCAAGATACAACTCGATTAGAGACGGCATGCAGTAGCCAATATCGTCGGGGATAACTCCTTGACAAAGATTACAATCACTTAGATTTAAAACCCGCAAAGACGGTAAAGCCCTTGGAGATGTACTGAACCACAAAGGCTCGGGACTCTTTTTTCTCAACGACTGAACCTTCCTTCTTATAGACGCCTTCAAACACTTTGTCTCCTCCGTATTTTCTACAAGAGTCTTCAGTTTTGGGCATCCACTAATATTGAGTATTACAAGAGACTTCAGTTTAAAAATTGCGGTACCCGGGAGACTCTGGAGACTTTTGCTATCACGCATATACAATTTTTTAAGGCCGACCAGATGTTCAATTGATGCAGGTAGTTCCTCGGTAGCAGTCCCGGATATGAAGAGCCCTACCAACTTTTTCATCCCTTCTCCAAATTCTGGAATCTTTACTTTTGAGCAGTCAGAGAGGTCGAGAAACTCGAGAGAGTCCATTTCAATCTTACTTGGGAAGCTCTTAACATTTTTGCACCCACCAAGGTACAACTCTTTAAGCTTTTTGTTGACTGCAATGGATGGATGGACCTCAACTAAACCCTCACAATATTCAAGCTCCAACACCTCAAGATTCGGAATACCTGTGAAATCTGGGGTCGTCTGCAAGTTTTTGGACCGACTAAGATCCATATATTTCAAATTAGGTAAGTCCTGTACAATAAATGGAACAAACAATTACTTTCGGAAAACCATAAAATTCTATTTTGAAGTAGAAAACTTGATCAAACATTGTCACCTGTCTTCCATCCCAAAGCTGAACAAGTTTGCTTTTTTTCATCTTAAGTTCAGCAAGTAAATTTGGTCGAAAATTTACTGGAAGAGATTTGGAAGGATACAGATTCCATATGAGTATTCTCAAGGAATTTAGGAGGAATTTGGGGCCTGAACTACTTATTAGATTATCAAACTCGAGAAACATTAGGTCGGGCATCTTAGAGAAGCAATCCCAATTCCAATTTGAATCTGCCTTTTCTAATTCTGGTAACCTCAAGCGGATGCCTTTGATTGCTTCTGTTCCCTTATATTAATTCAGAATAAACAAAAAGTTAATTCCACACAGGTCCGATATGCATCATGCTAAAAAGAAATGTACTCTTAATTTTTGTATTTAAACCTGGATTGTCTGTATAATTCTTACCGTATTTCTCGTGAAAACATGAAAGATGTCATTTCGGTGACACAAACGGCTGCGAAAACCAGGCTCTTTTTCCTCTTGACGAACAATTTCCTCTGCCATTTCTTGTATCAAACCATGCATCCCAACATTATTGTTGTACTGATCAATAATTAAGAGAGATTTCTCGATGAGAGCATTTATCACAATAAGAGAATTAAAGCGATAACATATTTGTAGCAGTTGAATAATATGCCCCTTCTGCGTCCCCTTGTAGAAGAATATTGCAATGTCCAAGAAAATCTCCCGTTGATAATAATCCAGCGCATCATAACTCAGTTTGAGCTTATCAAGAATTCCCGGATTAGGAATCCTCTTTAGTGAGTCCAATGCACTATTCCATTCATCTAGAGTTCTCTGATACAGAGAACTTCCCAGAATTTGAAGAGCTAATGGAAGCCCTTTGGCATAATCTACAAAACACTGGGACAGCTCTAGAAACCCTTCCTTTGGTTGGTCTTTTTTGAAGGCTTTGTGACTGAAGAGCTCTAGAGCTTGGCTGTTATTTAAACCCAGTAGCTCAAATGATAAATCTATACCATGCTCGGTGAGGATACGTTTATCTCTAGTTGTAACAATGACTCTGCTCCCCTCACCAAACCAAGATTTATCTCTCGCTAACTTTTCTAGGCGGTTACAGCTATCAACATCATCAACAACAAGAATAACCTTTTTATTAGACAAACAATGTTTAATGAAAGTGGTTCCTGTGTACTCATCCCAAACTTGTGAAACATTTGCTTTCAAGACTGTTGAAAGAATCTGTTTTTGAAGCTTGACTATTTTACCATGAGACTTCCTGACATCAACAAGAAACGCAGCCACTTCAAACTGATGTGAAATTGTCTCAAACACTAGCTTAGCAAGGGTAGTCTTACCTACTCCGCCCATACCCCATATTCCAATAAATCGAACATCTTTTTTCTCTAGATCTAAAAGCGAAATCATTCGCCCAAGTCCGAAGTCAATTCCGACTAACTTTTCACCGGAATCTGACAATCTGATTGTTGGACGTAGTTTCTCCCACACACGTTTCACAATGACTTCTATAAGCTCACTTTCAGATCTGTAATAAAATAATAATAGACAATCATCAAGCTAATAATATATATGTACGCATATTTAATTATTTATAACATTTGTTTATGACAAGTCAAAACTCAAAATACTTGAAGACCTGAAGTGCTTACTTATAGTTCTTTGCATGCCATCCAGAGAGATCGGCCACTTTTGTTAAAGCTTCTCTCCACCTCTTCACCTTCTGTGGGTCGTTACTGAACTTCACTTCATGCTCAGCAAAGGCTTCAGCAAAGCTATTCCTTTGATGTCGAACGTCGGATGGATCCACATTCAAGAAAACCGGCAGAATTCTATCGTCTCTGATCGGCATGGACTCGATGATTTTGGCAAGTTCATTCAAGCACCAAGTGGAAGAAGCATAGTTGGGTGAGAGAACAACGATCGCCAGATGTGAATTTTCGATTGCGGTTAGGAGCTTCGGAGAGATTTCAGCTCCGATTTCAAGCTCACGGTCGTCTATGAAAGTCTTGAATACTTGGCCGAACTGCAGTTGGTTGTATAAATGAGAGATGAAACCCCGACGGGTGTCTTCACCCCTGAAGCTCAAGAAAACATCGAATTTCCAACGAGGAGGTGGATCAGGCCAAACCAGAGATGAGGAGGCTCTTTGGGTGCTCAAAGCCATTGAAAACTACCCAGATCAAGAATCAAGGTTGAGAGAGTGTGGCCGCGTAGTACTGAAAATCTGACGCGTTTTCTCTACTTTTCTCCTGCTATTTGTTCTCACCTTCCTGTGTTTGTGGACCTAGGCGTATACTTCTGGACGACTTGACATAAGATGAGAGGAGAGGAGAGCTTATGATGGAAGTGTCGATTATCTTCGTTAATATGCGGAGGGGGAATTTCAGAGAGTAATAGGATAATATTTGACCAATTTAAGCATTTTGGATATCGGCCCAATATAATTTTGAGTCGGTGGGTTTTGGATTTGGGCTTACCCATCTGTATCCATATCTCCATGTAACATATAAATCAGTGAATTAATAGAATCGCAGCGTCTTCTTCTTCTTCGTCTCCCAAAGATCGCAGCTTTTCTACACTCTCTTAAATTCAACCGCCTACTTATCCAGGTATGCGTCTCTTTCTCTCTCTATATATCTCTCTCACATATGTAGGTACATATTTATGGTTACTTGAGATTGGAAAACTAATCTAAACCCTAATCCTTCGATCAGCTTTACCGAATTCAATGGGAAAACTAGGAGTAAGTTCTTGAGTTCTTCACCCTCCTTTCGAATTCGTTGTTCAATTTGAATGGGTACTTGATGTTGCTTGTACTTGTTCTAACAGTTCTGTAGTTCAATTCGATTGCTTAATGCTTATACTGGATTGCTTATTTGTTGAGTGGGTTCTATTCGATTTGCTTGTACTTGTTCTACTTGAATATGGAGATGAGGCAGATGGCTTTGAAGATGGTTCAGGCTCTGATTGAAGGATTTTAATCTTGCTTATTTCCTAGACTGCCTATTTTTATATGTTGGTTTATATTTGGACTTTGGTTATTTGCTGGTTTGAAAGTTGATGGGATTGCAGACTTGAACTTGTTTATTTGGTGATGTTTAAGTGTTGAATTATTGCAGACTTCTGGTTTACTGTCATGAGATGAATTGTTGATTTTTTGTAGACTTCACTTGTAGTCTTACTGTTCTTGCAGTTGCAGACTTCTAGTTTGAGACTTTGAGTAGTTTCATTTGCTTCTTAGTTACTATATTGACTGTTTTGTGGTTGAAGAATTGAACTATGCAGACTTGAACTGGATGCATAGCAACTTATTTTCTTTGTGTTAATGACAGGGATTCAGATCTGGAGTAGCGGAACTGAAACTTTGTTTCTGAATTGCTGGTTGTTAATTCTTGGCGAATAAGTTTTGACATAAGACTAGGCGTTGTGGGTTAGAGGTTCTGATGGCTAGACGACACAGTAGTGAATTGAGTGATGATGATGTGAGGGGTGGAAGAGACAAATGCCGTCAGCATAGAAATAAAAGCGAATCCAAGTCAGACCATCATCTTGAGCAGGGTGAAATCAATTCATCGGATTCAGATAGAGATAATAGAACAAAGGGACAGGGGAGATTGGATGATGAGAAAGATAGGGAAAGGTCCAGTGAGAGCGATCCCAGTGATAGACATGGAAGGTGGCGGGGTGATCGTCAAGATAGGGATCAACGCAGTTCTGATGAAGAGGGTAGGCGGGCAGAGAGAGACAGGGGTGGGCAAGAAAGGAAAAGGAAAATTGAAAATGGGAATAGACAACGGGAAAATGGGAATGGTGATAGGGGGAGAGGAGATAGAAGTTCTGAAGACGATGAGCGACTGAAGAGAGACCGACATGAAAGTGGACATAGAAGGCGGGAGAATGAGGATGGTCGTAGAAACAGGGACAGGCATTCACGTCATTACTCTGAGCTCAGGGATGCGAGGGAAGAGCGCAGAACGTCAGAGCGGAGAAGGGATAGTAGAGATGATGGAAGGCAAAGTAGGCATAGAAATCGGGATGATGATGGTGATATAAAGTATCACAGAAATAAGGAGGTGAATGAAAGATGGGAAAACACTGAACAAGATGATAGGGTGCTTGAAAATTCAAAACCTCATGGACGGTCAACATTACAAGAGGGAAATCCGAATACTAATATGGCAAATTTGGGAAAGAGTGGTGGAGTTTATATTCCGCCCTATAAGTTGGCCAGGATGATGAAAGAGGTTGAAGATAAAAGTAGCGTTGAATATCAGCGGTTAACATGGGATGCCCTCCGAAAGAGCATTAATGGGCTTGTGAACAAAGTCAATGCTGCTAACATTAAAAATATAATTCCAGAAATTTTTGCGGAGAATCTCATTCGTGGAAGGGGTCTCTTTTGTCGATCCTGTATGAAGTCTCAGATGGCATCTCCAGGCTTTACAGATGTCTTTGCTGGCTTGGTTGCTGTTGTTAACACCAAGTTTCCTGAGGTTGGTGAACTTCTGTTGAGAAGAATCGTCTTGCAGCTTAAGAGAGCTTTTAAGCGGAACGACAAGGTGTGTCTCTTCTCCTTCGTTATTTACTTTTCAAGTTCTTTTTCAATGCTTTTGCAGATACACCCTGGTGTCAAACCCTGCCTTATCTAGTTTTTTATTTTTTATTAAAGAGTGTGTTTATTTTAACTCGGTGTTGGGTGAGATGAGATTCCATTCCTTAAACTTGCTTTTACTTTGTGATCAGCCACAACTACTAGCTGCTGTAAAATTTATTGCGCATCTTGTCAACCAACAAGTGGCTCATGAGATTATAGCACTGGAATTGCTCACTGTGCTGCTCGAGAACCCGACCGATGACAGTGTTGAAGTTGCTGTTGGCTTTGTCACAGAGTGTGGATCAATACTGCAAGACCTTTCACCTAAAGGGCTCCATGGTGCGCACACTGTTTCATTTATCTAACATTTTTGTGTCTTTTGGTTTTATTTATGGGATATGATTCATGCGCATGCCGTTTCTGTTTATTGATCTCGCTCTTTGTTATTTTTATTTTCACAGGCATCTTTGAGCGCTTTCGTGGAATTCTGCATGAAGGAGAAATAGACAAACGAGTTCAGTTTTTGATTGAAGGCTTATTTGCCGTACGGAAAGCCAAGTTTCAGGTTGAGTCTAATTTTTCCTTTTTTGATGGTAAACAATTTATCAACAATCAATAGACAGAATTCACAATATCTTCTCTGTATGTGCATTTGCAGGGGCACCCAGCTGTTCGTCCAGAACTGGACCTTGTAGAGCAAGAAGACCAGTTAACTCATGAGATTTCTCTTCAAGAGGAGATAAATCCTGAAATTACCCTTGGTATGTTTTACGCTATAACTTGCTTGTGGTCTTTTCTCTTCTAGGGCTATACATTTTTGTGATTTTGAACATTTTCATTGTGTTTGTTCAGATATTTTCAAGCCTGATCCTGATTTCATTGAGAATGAAAAGCGCTATGAAGAAGTGAAGAAAACAATTCTCGGTGAAGACTCTGAAGATGAAGGTTCTGATGCAGCTTCAGATGGTGAGGATGACGACGACGACAATGAAGAGGATGAAGATGAAGAGGATGAGCAGGAAATGAAAATTAGAGATGAGACGGAAACAAATCTCGTGAATCTTCGAAGGACAATATATCTGACTATCATGTCCAGTGTAGATTTTGAGGAAGCAGGTCATAAGCTCCTTAAGATTAAGCTTGAGCCAGGCCAAGAGGTGAGTGATACTTTTCTTGCGTGGTGTTGCTATTTTATTGCATTTCACTTGATAAGTAGGAAAATTATTGCATTTTGTGCCACTCTTTGTGAAAAGGGACTTATGTGTCAGCGTACGTTTGCTAATAAACTTAAAAGTTCTAATAAAGTGAATAAGAATCCACAAGTAGATACAGTCCTGCGAGACTCAGACTTAGAAAACCCTTAGTCTAGAAACATTAAGCACTATATAATTTCTGTTCACATTTATTTGTTTGTCACACCAAGAGTCCAACACCTAAATATCTTGCTGCCATAGTTTTAACAAGACAGCTTTTGAAAATGTCTGAGCACATAGAGAATTACACTTGTAAATTGGGTCAATAAATTACAAGTAAAAGTGCCCATGCACTGGTAGATCTTGCCGTGTATGTGTTTTTGGTTACAGTTGTTTAGTTCTCCTACTCCATGATTTGTATCTTGATGTTAGTCTGTAACCCGATATGTAACTTTATGCATGTTCTGCTCCAATTTTATAATGGGTTTAACCAACATTTTGTTGAGATATTAATTTTTTGATATGGCCTTTGCAGATGGAGCTTTGCGTCATGCTTTTGGAATGTTGCAGTCAGGAGAGAACCTACCTCCGCTATTATGGTCTCCTGGGACAGCGGTTCTGCATGATCAACAGGATCCACCAAGAAAATTTTGAAAAGTGTTTTGTCCAACAGTATTCAATGATTCACCGGCTTGAAACAAATAAGTTACGTAATGTAGCTAAATTTTTTGCGCATTTACTCGGAACAGATGCCCTTCCGTGGCATTGCTTAGCCTATATACGGTTAACCGAAGAGGACACCACTTCTTCTTCTCGTATTTTCATCAAGATCCTTTTCCAGGTAACAAAAACGAAACTGATTCGCACTACATTTCTGTTTGATTTTGTTGGCCATTGATTTGCTTGTTAGTTAATAGTATATAATATGTTATTGTTTCTGGTTCAGGAATTGTCCGAGCATCTTGGTATTCGTCTGCTTAATGAGCGGTTGAATGACCCTGCAATGCAAGACTCTTATGAATCTATTTTCCCAAGGGATAATCCCAAGAACACCCGTTTTGCTATTAACTTTTTCACATCTATTGGGCTTGGTGGCATCACTGAGAACCTGCGTGAGTATTTGAAGCACATGCCACGCCTTATTATGCAACAACAAAAAGCAGCGTCAGATGCAGAATCCGACAGTTCTGGTTCATCAGGCTCAGAGTCAGAGTCAGCTAGTTCTGAGTCAGAATCAGAATCAGAATCATCAAGCTCTGAAAGTGATCGAGATGAAAGACGCAAGAAGAAACGTAGGAGAAATTAATTTCTCTACTGCTGTGGAACAGATGTCATGAGGTTCTGAAATAAAACAGTAATCTCTATATTCCTTGAAATTCACAAATTGTAAAATACTGCCTGGATTTGGTTTGGTGTGAAGTTTGGTTATTGTCCGACTGTAGGGAAAACAGAAAGGGTACCCCCGATCAAGTTTATCCAGATTCTGTTTTAGTTATTGTATTGCAGATTTCCTTTTTCTTTTTTTCTGTATTTGTTGTACACACTACTGAAGCCGTTTCTTCCAATTTTGATACTCAATGAGCAATGTTTCTAGGTTATGTTTCAAGGTGCCCTTTGTGATGGAATGTGGATGTTGACGCGCACATTTGAGTAGCACTTGTCAATCCTATCATTGTTATTTTCATTTCACAGAGGATTCATCATTAGTTTGAGCTGCTTGACTTGAAAGTGAACCTTATGATTCATTACCTTCCAAGTTACTCCGCCATTTCAGCTTTAGATTAGAAGCTAAAATCATCATTCCGAGCAAAAATAGAAACAAATTGACATTTCACTTCAAAACATTGACATAATTGACAGCCAGTTTCTTAAGAGCAAGTTAAATCTGGCCAAGTGCCAAGAGCTAATCTTTACAGTTTACACTCATTTTCCGTCATATATGATCCGGGTGTAAACTTAGAAACTATAGTAAGAACGTAATGGTAAATTGTCATAAAAGATGCAATCTTTCCATTCTTGCAAGAAAGGTAACTGTAAGCATCAGTGTTGATGTCCATAACAATCAAGGTAACCCACATCAAAACGACGTTTAAGCCGTAAAATCGTTTTCATATTCAATTTCCATCAGTTCTCAAATTCTGCTTGCTGCCATAATGGCAAGGTCTTGGAGGCCAGTGTGTTTCTTAGAGCATCTCCAACAATGACACCCAAAACCCATACTCAAACCCATTTTTTGACTCACCCAAACCCATTACTATTCAAACTCATATTTCATCTCCAACCATTTTGTCAAAACCCATGCCCATACCCAAATTTTAATAATTTTATATAATTATTTAATAATAAATGAATTATATAAACTATAGATATTAATTATATAATATATTTTAATGTGTTGGACCAAATAAAAAAAACTTTTAATTATTAAAAAAATTTAAAAAAT
This sequence comes from Potentilla sterilis, assembly GCA_963682095.1. Lineage (NCBI taxonomy): Eukaryota > Viridiplantae > Streptophyta > Magnoliopsida > Rosales > Rosaceae > Potentilla > Potentilla sterilis. The sequence continues at coordinate 61,178,801 of OY821755.1, forward strand.
TAATAAGTTATTATTTTTCCACCGAAAGTCTAATTTAACATGTCTTTGGCACGTGCCAGATTTGGATAGGACCGAATCTTATCCATGATCGACCTCATCTTCACAATAATTCATATATGTGATAACATTTCTATTTATTTTCTGTTTTTAACCTATTTTTCTTTTTTCCCCCTTTTTTTCTGCCCATCCTACGGCTAGAATTCAAACATCATATCAACTTTGGGCCGTCAGATCCAGCAGCCCACAACGGCTACCAGATGGGTGCTGACGCAAGGATGATGACGCCAGCAAGATGGCGTCAGCAGGCCCTCCTTCTTGTCCTCTAGCGCGCGTGAGTCTTCTTCCTTCCTCTGAGGCGCGTCTGTGCTGGAGAAAGAGGCTGGCAGCTGTGATGCGGGGCCCAGTGAACAGTAATAGGTTTCCTCCTCCAATTCCTTCTTCATTTGGGTCAAGTGTGGGGGAGGAACCCAAATTTGGGTATGGGTTTTGGTTGTTGGAGATCAATTTTTTTTGGGTATGGGTTTGGGTATGGGTTTGGCCACCCTAGTTGGAGATGCCCTTAGAGACTTCTGAGAGCTATAGCTACTGCTCTCTCTATATATCCATAAAGTAAAGGGCTTTGCTCATAAAATCATCTTACCCTTTTAATATGCAAATTTATGAGTATGAAAAAACAGAAAGACAACCACTTCTTTATATATTTTGGATTCCTTTTTGGATTTTGAGCAATTGTATGAGTATGAAAACAATAGAAAACCACGCACGACTTCTTTCTTATGTCTATTTTTCAGCAACTATATATCTGTGCTGAATCTGCTGATGCACATATAGATAGACCAAGTCTATGCAGATATGACTATATCATTGAATCAGCCAAGTTAGTTGCTATTCTATTTTAAAAGCAAGCTCTGTTGCTTTTGTTTTTGTTTTGTTTATGTGCATCACTTGTAGTTCACACTTTCTGAAAACCACATACAAACATGGAATGCCTTTCCTTGAACTAGGGTTGACGCCTGGGGAAGTGGTGGGGGGCTGGACGCCTCGGTTCTCACCCCTATCTCCCTTAACTGCCGCTTGTAGGCGGGGCAAGTGGCTGACATGCATTGAAGGAGATAGCCCATCGGTCTCATCAGTTATGATGGCGTGGAGATTTTATCGATGCTGGGACACGTGTCAGTAGGGAGTGGTCTGAGATGGAGGGCCTGGATTCTTTCTTATGTCTATTTTTCAGCAACTATATATCTGTGCTGAATCTGCTGATGCACATATAGATAGACCAAGTCTATGCAGATATGACTATATCATTGAATCAGCCAAGTTAGTTGCTATTCTATTTTAAAAGCAAGCTTTGTTGCTTTTGTTTTTGTTTTGTTTATGTGCATCACTTGTAGTTCACACTTTCTGAAAACCACATACAAACATGGAATGCCTTTCCTTGAACTAGGGTTGACGCCTGGGGAAGTGGTGGGGGGCTGGACGCCTCGGTTCTCACCCCTATCTCCCTTAACTGCCGCTTGTAGGCGGGGCAAGTGGCTGACATGCATTGAAGGAGATAGCCCATCAGTCTCATCAGTTATGATGGCGTGGAGATTTTATCGATGCTGGGACACGTGTCAGTAGGGAGTGGTCTGAGATGGAGGGCCTGGATTCGCAGGCGTTTGACTTGCCCCGATTGAGTATTTTGGGGGGATTACAGAGGTGCCTAGGGCATTGGACCCGTCTATAAAAAGATCTCATTTGTCTTCATTGTTTGCTGTTTTTGCTCTTGGCTCAGAGAGAAGAAGAGAACGTTGGAGAGGAATCCGGCGAAAGTTCTGTGAAGGTACCCTCCCGCTATCCGTGCTTCAGGCGTTCTGTTGCTTACCTACGATTGCTCGGTGTTTTCCCAGGACTGACTTTCCTCGGTTGTGCATAGTAATCGGTAAGTTCCGCCTTCTCTGCTTGGTGTTTTTTTTTTCTTTGTTGGTTCGTGTTTTGCGGGGGGGGGGGGGGGGGGGGGGGGGGTCTGTCGCAACGGGTGAGTTGTTTGGAACGTGGATTCGCAAACACATTTGGGGAGCAGCTGTAGAGAGCGCTATTTTAGCTTGTCGCTGAACAGCGGTGGGGTTTTGTTTTCCTCCCCTTAGGTTAAATGGCTTCTAGGAGCTCTGATGGGACTTCTGAATCAGCCGGCAGACGTCCTGTGGTGGACGATGAGGAGAGGTTGGAAAATTGGCTTACTTCGGTTTCCCCGGAGTCAGAAGCCGTTGCCCTCTCCCGGGGCGAGGTCTCGTCGTCCGTGTCTCTGGGGCATGAGAGCATCCCCCACGGGGTACCCTTTCCTGGTGCCTCGCCCGTGAGTTACACGATCGGGGATGAGGAATGGGTTGTGGTGTGTGATGAGCCGGAGGATACCATGAGCCCTGCAGAGATTTCCGCATTCCGGGAGACGTGGAGTATCCCGGATGAGGTGAAATTACGGCCGCTGAATCCCGGAGAATCGGCTTGTAACCCGGAGGAGGGTTGGGTTGCTATTCATGGAGACCAGTTCCGTCATGGGTTCTCCCTTCTGCTGCCTGACTTTGTGTAGTACATGCTGAGCGCTCTGCATGTGTCTCCTCTGCAGCTTCCCGGAAACCAGTGGAGGCAGCTGCTGAGCCTTGGTTGTCTGTACGAACTGTCCGGGATGAGCATGCCGACGGTGAACGAGTTCCGGGCATTGTACAGATTGTCCTTCTCGAAAAAGAAAGGGTGTCGGGGTTGTCTGACCTTTAGCGCCCGACACTTTAAGCCTATTATCACCCGCTTGCCTTCCTGGCTGGACAATAGCTGGAGGAAGAAGGTGATGATGGTAGGTGGGAAGTGGCAGAAAAGGAGGAGGATGTATCGGGTTCCTGGTGCCTTCTAGCCCCTTGGTGACCAGTCGTACGTACTGTCTGAGTTAGAGCGGGATAAGATTGCCACGATATTCGGGTGCTGGGACGGTCTTGAGCGAAGCTCCTACAACTTCATACGGCGGGAGGTGTTAGAGTACTGCAGTCTCGGGCGGGATCTCGGTGCGTAGTGGGGCTTTAGTAGTGACGTTCCCGCTGACTGAGTTGATACTAACCCTTTGTTTGGTGTTCTGTAGGTGCATCTTCTCGAACGGTCGTCAAGCTTGATAACACATTATCTATGGATGGTGAGGACCTTGTCCTGAGGTTGAAGGAGAAGGGGGAAGTAGTTTCACGGACCACGGTGGATCGGGAGACTGGTCGGCTTACCGTCCATGCCGAACCGATGGCCGTGGATGTTGCGGATGATGCCTAAATCTTAAGGCGTGTGAAGACTCATGCCGCAGCATCCTCTGTGGGACCAGAAAAGGGGAAAACCATTGGAGGGCCACCCAAGGTTCCTGGTGGAACGGATAGGTTTCCATATCGACCGGGATCGGTCCCGCTTGTCACCAAGGTCTCCTTGACTGGCGCACAATCTTCTTCACCGGTCGACCTGGGTGAGAAGAGGCGGAGGATTATGGATGTCCCACCCTCCGCGCTGGTGACGCTGACCGGCCGGTCGTCTCGTGAGAACTTGGCGAAACGGCTCAAGCTGACCAGTGGTGGGACGAGTCCTGCTAGGGATAGAGCCGCTGCGGCTTCCAGTTCTGCCGGTCCGCAGAGTAGCCCTACTCCGGTGGAAGAATAGAGGAGGGGAGGTCCGGAGAGTGCCTTCGTCCGGAACCTGGTGGAGGACGTGACTGGCCTCGGTCTGGATAGGCCTGGGGCCGCTGGAGCCCAGTCGGGAGAGAATCGTCAGAAAAGCAAAGAGTTGGTCCTCTGGGTAAGAATTGTTTGGTGCTACGGTACCGCTCGAAAAACTTCTGCAGGGTTTTTTTTTTGTTTAATCGGCTCCCTGTCGTTCTGCAGCTGTTGTACAATCTGTACCAGCCGGACCCGAGTGAGGAGCTGCCGGAGCTGAAGAGGCAGGTGGCCGTCCTGACCGAAGCCCGTGAGCGCCTGGAGGCTGAGAAGTTCAGGCTTGAGCAGGAGAAGGTCAGACTGGAGGAAAGGGCCAAGAGGCAGGTGGCCAAGCTAGAGGGCCAGGTTCGGAGCCTCGAGGAAGAGAAGGAGCGGGCAGAGGAGGAGAGGGCCGAGCTGGAGGCCAAAGTGGATGAGCTCCAGTTGGGAGCTGCCGCTGTGCGTGCCGCCACGGCCGCTGCGGCTGGAGAAGAGGACCCGGAGCTTTTCCAGCGGGTGATTGAGAAATATCACAATAGTGATCAGTTTCTTGCCCTTCTGGAGAAGGCTAGGGAGGCGGGTATCGCCGATGCCTACGTGGAGTGGGAAGAGAAGGGGTACCTGAATACCTCGCAAATGCCGAAGGCGCAGGGCGATGATGATGCCGATGGGCAGCCGTGGGAGGAGGAACAGCGGGAAGAGGAAGGCGGACTTCGGCCATATGAACCTATTGGTGAGGATGCGGCAGTTCTACCTGAGGAAGCCGGTGGGCGAGTTGGGCCCGGTGATGAGGAGGCTGTGGCTCCTTAGGATTTTTTTTGTCTCTCTCTTTTTTGTAAACTTGCTGGAACGGTTTTTTTTTTTTTGCCTGTCTTTGGATATATATATATATATATTTTTGTAGTACCAGTGGTTTGCCTTGGATTTCGTTCAAAATAGTTAGCATACATATCTTGTAATGTTACATCGGCTGAACCGTTGGTATGTCGAGCTAACTGTGTTTGAAAATTTAGCATTTAACCCTTCACTGGGTCCGGGCTTGCTTACCAGCCCTGGTCCTGATTCCGGGCGGGATTTGCCCTTCTTTCTCCTAGGTACCGTTGAAGCTGACCGCTGCTAACTAATCCCTCCACCGCTGTCTTGAGGGCGACGTAATTGTTTGTCCTGTGGGTAGCTTCATCGTGGTAGGAGTAGTATTTGCATGTTCGCGCCGGGGTGAAGTTCCCTTTCGGGTACTTCCTTTTTAGCGGTGGGGGAATGATGTGCCCGTTCTCGTGCAGGATGTCCTCGTATGAAGAGCTTAGAGTGGTAAAGACTTCTTGACGTTCCGCTGGCATGATCGCCAGGGGGCGTTCTTGTCGGTAATGCTCAGGCCTATACTCGCCCTGGGGCTTATCAGGGTAGAGTTTCTGCTGCGGTTGGTTCCCCCAGTTTCTGTTCAGTCTGTTTGGTTGGCTGCCCCGGTCCTCAGCCCGCTGGCCGGCCCCTATGTTTTCTCGGCGGGCCGGAAGGAACTCCTCCCGCTTCCTCTTATACAGGTGATGCCCATATGTTTCGTGGTCCGCCTGGGCGTGCCTGATGGCCATCGCCATTCGTTCATCGTACCCCTGCGGGAGCTCTACCCGTACGGCATAGGAAAATTTCCCTGGCCGGAGACCCTGTTTGAATGTCATCTCGGCGATGCCCTTGTCTAGGTTCCGAACCCCGGCCGTCGCCGTTTGCCAGGGATAACGAACGTCCTTAGCTCCTCGCCGTCTTCCTGCCTGCAATTGAAGAGGATCGTCGACGTCCGGGCTCCTTCCACCCGGAGGATGAAGCGGCTGACAAACCGATCGGCCAATTGCTCAAATGCCTCAATAGAGTTTTCCGGGAGCTCATAAAACCAGCTAAGCACCTCTCCGGACAGGGTTTCCTGGAAGATGTTGCAGCACACAGCGTCGGAGTAACCCTTGGCGCATGTTTGGGACCGGAAGCTATCCAAGTGTTGGTATGGGCATCCGGCTCCTGAGTACATCAGCTTCAGGGATTTTTGGTTACCGGATCTCCCGGATTCCAGGACCCGATGAGAAAAGGGGCCCGTGCGTTCGCTGAATTGCGCGCTTTCCAACGGTCGCGCTGCCCTTCTTTCGTTGGCCTCCATTTGAGCCTTTAGATCTGACACGGAGTCGGTGAGTACTTGTAGTGCCCGTGCGGTCGGGGTCATGGCTTCAACCTCGAATGAAGCGTGTGATTGCCGGGGTGCCGGCGTGCTCCTTGGTAGGGCCACGCCGCCCGGGGACTCCGCCCCCTTGGGGTAGGTGGGCCTTCCGCCCGATGATTGTCCCGCCTCAGGGGGCTGAGACTGGCCTGGTGTGGATACATGTGCCCTCGTCAAAGCGGCGTTGCGCTGCTGTCCTCTTTCCAGGGCAGCCACCAGGGCGGCGTTCACTGTCTCCATTTCCTGATACCGGGCATTGGAGTCTGCTCTATCCTGGTCGCTCTCCGCGCGCAGGCAATCGACTTCTGCTCTCATCACCTCTACCTCCCCCGCCATATCGTGCTGGTCGGGGATATATGTGGTGTCTCGGTCGCTGTCGACGACCACACTATCTTCCTCGTCGCTTGGGTTCTCCGAGAATGTCAGCAAAGGGCCCTGGTGTGTTAGTTGGTCGCCCTTCGCCGGGCCTTTCCCGCGCGTGCTACCTTTGCATGCCCCTGGCATGCCGCTTGGTCCTTAATAGCTGCCGTCGTTCTGATTGTCTTGGCCGGGGTGTTGCTCCCGTACCGCGATAGGGGTAGCGATGGGCACTTGCTCTGGTATGACCCGCTGATCCTCTGCATTTCTTTCGCGTCCTGCTTCCAAACTTTCTGCCATTTTTTTTTGTAATGCCACGTGACCTTTTATCTCTTCCCACAGACGGCGCCAATTGTTTCCACTCAAACCCGTAGACCTGATAGAAACTGATGGATCTCGATGTGGTTTCCTCCTGCGAACCCTGCTAACTAGGGGGAATACCGGGCGGGCCGGTCTTCTCCTCTCCGATGCCTAAGTCAGTACTGTTGGGGCAAATAGATAACTTAAGCGGTAATAATAAGTAGTTGGAGGGTTGAGTTACCTATTAATGAGGGTAGTTGAGGCCCTTATATAGGTGGTCGAGCGTGAGGTCTGGTCTTACTCTTCGATGTGGGACTGATTCCCATCTGTCCGTACGCAAAGGGGCAGCTTTGGTGGTCTGTTCGGCAGGCTGGCGTCCCCGGCTCCCGGGCCCCTGGCCATAAGGTGGACTGCTGGGCTTCGGGTCCGGGTGCTGGGGATCCTATTCCGGGCCTCAGTCCGGGCGGACTGGCTGCGGGTTTGTGGGCCTGTGTAGCCCCTCTGTGGCTACTGTCAACATTGGTAATGAGGGAGCCGCGTGAAACGTGGTAAGTTAGAGAAATATTTTTGAATATGTTGTTCGAACTTTGGTTGCAAGGTGAAAACCTCAATTTACGAGTTTGATAATAAATACATAAAGAAGGGTTTGCGAGAATATTTAGAAAATATATTGGATTATAATGATTTTTGGAAGTATTATAGTTTTGTATATTCTATTAAATAAAAAACATAGACTAAGTAGAATCTGCATCGTTTATTTGTCCCACCAAGTGATATGAGCCATTCAAATCAAATATATACAAATCCTTAGATAAGATGAAGGGGAGGAGACGAACGAGGGGTCTTACGCTCGGTGTAGCGGCGGAGCTGCATAGCTCCTCCGTCGTCCGGCCGTCGTCTAGCGTCCCGCTGGTGGCCACGACTTTGTCTCGTCGTCGCCTATATTTTTGTGTCCCTAAATTCTTGAACTAGGTCCATGCTTGTGTTTATGGACACTTATATGTCTATCTTTGTATAATTTTGTTATATATATGTATGTATGCATAATATAATACACCCTTATATATATATATATATATATATATATATATATATATATATATATATATATATATATATAATCACTGTGAGAATCTGGACCGTTGGATTAGCAGAAAATGGATATCTATAATCCCCCGCAACAACACTTTCCTTCACTTTCACTCTCACTCTCTTTGCTCTGCCTCCCTCCCTAACCTTGAAATCCAGATTCCGGCCCCGATTATGTAAACCCTATCCTAAATCACAAATTCATCTCTTTCGCTTTCTATCCCCTCAACCTGTGAACGGTAAATAATAACCCGATTGTGAAAAGTCACAATTTTTTGAAACCCTAGTTTGAGATTTGGGGATAAAGCAGAGGTAACACTTGTCAGATTTGCGACATCCGTCAAACTTCTGGTTGTGGATCCAAAAGAGTAAGTGAAAGCCGGCGTCGATTTACCAAGGTCGAACGCCTTCAGGTATAGATCTTGCTAATCGATCTCTTAGAAATCGCTTGCCCTGATTTGTATTTATGAACCCTAACATTTGAGAAATTTACTGCTAATTTTGATTGAAATTTCTGTGTTAGAGTGAGAGATAATGGGTCTGACGTTCATGAAGCTCTTCAGTTGGCTTTTCGCCAAAAAGTGTGCGAATTTTATTGGTCGATCTTGTACAAGATCAAGCTCAAGCTCGGCGAAATTGTCTACACCATCGGTGAGGTCCCCAAATCCATTAGCAGCTTTATATCAGTCGATGAAATCTCTATGCAAAAGGCAGTTTGTAACTTGTCTATTACTTTCAATACATGGTTGCCAGAGCAGATTGCTTTTATAGAATATAAGAGCACGCTTTGGCTTCTTATCTCTTTCTTTATCTACTAGGTCTCTCAACACTAGTAATTTTTATATACTTATGCTTGAGATTGCCTGCTTGGCTAACTCTGCCTACTTGTCCAGGGGTAGTCGGTCTCTGAAAAATGAGAATGTGCCATTTAGTTTTACTGATCAAGACTGGAAGCAGTTAAATGAAATCATTGGGTATAAGGAAAGTGATGATAGACTGTTGGTTACAGTTAATGAAAAGATGGATGCTCTTCAGACTTCCTTGAGCATTTCTATGAAACGTAATGCCACTAAGCTTATTGATGAGTCTCAGAAGTGTCTTGCTGAATTAGTGTGTGAAGGCATGAACCTGGGATCATATAAGTTATCAACGCCAAACGGTCTCGTTGCCGAGGTAAGGCTGTCCTGTTCTGTGTTTTTTCTCTTAAAATTTCGTAGTCTAATATTTCTTAAGTAGAACCACAATCATCTTCTTAATTTCGTATAGTGACAAGAATAAAAAAATTTATCCACGTAGAGTGCAAGCGCTAATGATTCTTTAGTTGGTGTGTTCTGTTTCAAGCCTTTTGACTCCAAGGTGGACTGGAGTTTTGTTGCAAAGGCTTCTTCTCCCTGTTCTGTCACTGTATGTTCGTATTATCTCTTAAATTCTACCTTCTTTATATTTAAAATATAAATTTTATAATTATTATTTAAATTGATTACATCTCTCTCTCTCTCTCTCTCTCTCTCTCTCTCTCTCTCTCTCTCTCTTTCTGTGTTTGTTTGTCTGATACTGATTACATCTGTATTGCAGTATCTCAAGGATGCAGTTGATCATCAAGTTTTTTCGGAGCAATACAATTAGTCAGAAGATAGCTATGGATACTGCAGCTGCAGTGCAGGTTATTTTCACCTGAACTTTTTTTGAATAAAAATGTAGATTTCAGGACTGTCCAGTTTGCTGGCATCCAGCATGTTAACTATGACAAAATGCTTCAATCATTGTGCGTGTGTTGTTGCATATTATGGATTATGTTGCCTAAGTAGCAGTGCTGCTTGTGGATTTGGATGCTTCCTCAATGATCTACTAATTTCTTACAATACTTATCTGTTTTTCTTACTCTAAATTGTTTTTTTTTTCTCCAGGCTTTGTATAATCAGCAAGAATGTTTGGTTGTTCTATGAGAGCCGAAGTACGATTGGAGCAGGTTCTAATACTTCTGAAGTGGAAGCGGGTTAGAGTATGGGAGCAAGTACTTCTCAAGTGGTCAGATTCCAGTATTAATGTTCATTTTAATTAGTTCTCCTTGATATATAGGCTTGTGCACAATTGTGGTGGTTAATTGGAGTTTAGTTGTTTTGAGGAGTACGTAAATACTGGGTTTCGGATTTTGTTGATGTATTGGTGAATATCTGATTAATAATATTTTAATGGCAAATATATAATAAGATTGTATGATTAATATTCTATTGTATTTTTTTTTAAATATAATTATTTTTTTTATATTCAGTATATATTTTTTACCTGATTGGTTTGCAATTACTCTCTATTATAAGGACCAGAAGCAAAAAGTAATAAAAGTAAAGTTAATGGGCACGTATAAGTGTCCCTAGTTGGTGCAGTGTATTTATATAAATCTATGGTATTTGTACTCTAGTTTGTAGTTTGAGATACATGAGACTCAATCTTATATTTGGGGACACTTATATTATTTGTGTCATTTAGCAATAGGAACACCAACAATAGGCACATATAGCACAACTGTCCCTATAGCTCAAAGGGGACATTTATGTGTCCCTATAGGTATCAAAATAATGCTGACTATATATGTTGGAAATGAAATGATGAAAATTTACCTTTCGATTGGGTTCGATTCAGAATCCACAATATCCTACTGCAGGAATAATGAAGCTTGGAATTGAGAGATGAAGATTGCAGATCTGATCGTCAGAGTGACGGAGTAAAAGGCGAAAGGAAGCTTCAGAGAAATGAGCATTCTCAAGACTTTAGACTTGGTAGACTTGTTGCTTGGGCCAATCCCATTATAACAAATCACTCTAGTTAGTATAACAGTTGCATGTAATACATTGATGAATTGGATGTAGATACCTCCAAGGAATAGACTGAAGAATTGGATGTAATTTAGCTATTTGAAGATTTCGGCAACGGAACCACCTTTCATTGTTCGACCGGACAAAGAGACTTATCTGCAAATCTAGGTTGGAACGTAGTCGTAGTTCTGGACCTCTGGTTGTAATGTGTTTTTAGGCCCCCATATTTGGGCTTAATGTCGTCTATCTTACTATTGTACCCTTAATGGGCTTATTGTAAATTGCTCGAGATGCCAAGTTACAACAAGTGAGATACTTGAATTCGGATTCTCTACTTTATTTTTTGCACATTACATTCCTAACATTTATTTAATAGGTTACAATCTCTTTAGGTTTTCATTGCAAACTTCATCTAATGATGCAATATTTTGTTAGCCATTACATGAAGGTCATGAAGGTAAAGTGAAAAAAAAAAGTTAGGAGAGGTCCAAATCCGAGATTCTTACCGATTGGTTCCACTCCTCTGATCCTCTTCAACATCTAATCAATGTTGATTACTTGGTGGCTTGGTGCTATGTCTACAAGTATTTCCCATACGCACAATTTCTAAACAAAAAATATTCCAAATTCCTCAAACAACAAAATTGCTAGCCAGAACAAAACCTAGCTACTAAGCCAAACCTCATGATGGTACTGTAAACTACAGTACTATCATTTTCATAATACGTGGCTAACGGAAAACAGAATTCCAGAAATACAGAGACAAATGGTGTAGATAAGAAAAGTTCTAAGAGTACATATTTATACGTCATACATGATAACCAATGTAATGATTCATCTGCATTAGGACATTTTGTAAAATACAGAACAGAGTAATGAAAGGAAATAAGGCGAGGTGACTGAGGTCCCAGAGTTCTAATTTCACATGCAAACAAGAACTTACAATTAGTAATTTCCGAATGGGGCAAAAGAACGATATGGGAGTGCAATTTCAAACCAATCAAACCACCATCATGATCAGCCTCGTCTTCACAACATCATCACGGTAGTGTAATGGATTATGAGATAGCCCTGGCCAATGCGCTGAAAATCTCGCTGTGGATGTGCTCCTCAAATGCTCAAAGAAAGAATAGCTGTAAGACTCCATCGTTGCCAGAGTTCATAAGCACACAGCTGTACGAGAATCCCAAGCAGACGGGGTTAGTTCATCTGTTCGGCCAATTTGGACTGAAGGACTGTTACTTGATACTGTAAAATCCCGAAATGTGTTTATTATTTAGGCATGAAAAAAGTGTGGGTTGGAATTTGTAGTGTATAAATATACAGAAATCAAGCTTAGTGATGCATTGATGCCTTCTATAGTATAAGATTCAAGTTGATGCAATTTGTATACAACTTTTCTCCTACCAAACAATGTTTTGAGTAGATTGTCCATAAATTAAGAAACTTAAATCTGTGAAAGTAACCTTACAATATATCATTACCCAGCAAATTGGCAATGCAGCAACACTTGTGGTTTAACACAAAAACATGATGCGTGATGGTTTTCCTTAAAAAAGAAATATAAGATGCAGAAAAATGACCATCTTCATAAATCAGAAAATGATACCTCTTTTGAAGAATGATTAGTATTCATGCAATCATGCTCTTGAGTCTTTTGAAGAATGATTCTGTGTTGGAGCTACCACCTGCAATGTTACTTGGAGCTTCACGTGCCTCTGCCTCCGCCTCCTCCGAGTCACAATCTTCACGACTCCGCTTCAAGATCTGGGTTGCTGCTGTGTTGAGGAGGTCTTTCAAATCTTGCTCGTACAACAAACGGGCCCCACACCTCTTCACACAATTCGAGCATGGATTTTCACGATTCCCTTTGAATACTGAGAACCTAACAGAGCAGCTTGTGGGATCCTCGATTTTACTGCGAGGCATAAAAGAGACCCAAAGATGATCTCTCATCATATGCCTTACATTTGATAAATACACAGAGCAGAGGCGACTCCCATCACGCGACAAACAATTTATGGTGTGTGCAGGTTCTTCCGGATAGGCAAAAACAACACAAAACAGAACACCCATCCACTCTGATCTACATGATTCCCGATCATGAGGCAGCTCCACAGTCAATGAGTCTCCCTCGCTTTGAATATCAAACCACTTTGAAATTTTACTTCCAGGACTTACAATTTCGAACGCGTCGAAGTTTGAAGAGAATCCCTATACCAAAGGAACAAAAATGCATGTTCAATGAGGAGAGAAGATCGATGTAAAAAAAGAGAGATCCAAAAAGACATATAAATATGAGTGATGCAGCAGCATATATACCTGAACAGCTAATCTCCTTAGCATTGAAAATATTCCATTATTCACGCCTTCCTTGTCAATCAATCCAAAGCAATTCATAGTATGCAATTCAAAGTACTCCAAATTGTTGAAAGTGCCCTGCTGTGATGGTTCTGACAACTTTTTTAAGGAATCACACTCGTCTGCCCGTACTATTAATCGGCTATTCGATGGGAGATCCGGTAATTCTTGAAGCCTTTTGCACCGATACAATTCAATGAGATCAAGCCTAGAAAGGCATTTAATGCTTGCAGGAAGAGTCACAAAATTATTTCCACCAAGATACAACTCTCCTAGAGACGGCATGCAGTAGCCAATATAGTCGGGGATAACTCCTTGACAAAGATTACAATCACTTAGATCTAACGACCGTAAAGACGGTAAAGCCCATGGAGATGGCAACGCCAAGCCCAAAGGCTCGGGATTCTTTTTTCTCAACAAGGACTGAACCTTCCTTCTTATAGACGCCTTCAAACACTTTGTCTCCTCCGTATTTTCTACAAGAGTCTTCAGTTTTGGGCATCCACTAATATCGAGTTCTTCAAGAGATTTCAATTTAAAAATTGCGGTACCCGGGAGACTCTGGAGACTTTTGCTATCAGACATATACAATTTTTGAAGGCCGACCAGATGTTCAATTGATGCAGGTAGTTCCTCGGTAGCAGTCCCGGATATGAAGAGCTCTACCAACTTTTTCATCCCTTCTCCAAATTCTGGAATCTTTACTTTTGAGCAGTCAGAGAGGACGAGAAATTCGAGAGAGTCCATTTCAATCTTACTTGGGAAGCTCTCAACATTTTTGCACCCATCAAGGTCCAACTTTTTGAGCTTTTTGTTGACTGCAATGGATGGATGGACCTCAACTAAACCCTCACAATTTGCAAGCTCCAGCACCTCAAGATTCGGAATACCTGTGAAATCTGGGGTCTTCTGCAAGTTTTCGGACCAACTAAGATCCATATATTTCAAATTAGGCAAGTCCTGTACAATAAATGGAACAAACAATTACTTTCGGAAAACCATAAAATTCTATTTTGAAGTAGAAAACTTGATCAAAATCGTTACCTGTCTTCCATCCCAAAGCTGAACAAGTTTGCTTCTTTGCATCTTAAGTTCAGCAAGTAAATTTGGTCGAAAATTTACTGGAAGAGATTTGGAAGGATACCGATTCCATATGAGTATTATCAAGGAATTTGGGAGGAATTTGGGGCCTGAACTACTTATTAGATTATCAAACTCGAGAAACATTATGTCGGGCATCTTAGAGAAGCAATCCCAATTCCAGTTTGAATCTGCCTTTTCTAATTCTGGTAACCTCAAGCGGATGCCTTTGATTGCTTCTGTTCCCTGATATTAATTCAGAATAAACAAAAAGTTAATTCCACACCAGTCCGATATGCATCATACTAAAACAAAATGTACTCTTAATTTTGGTATTTAAACCTGGATTGTCTATATAATTCTTACCGTATTTCTTGTGAAAACATGAAAGATGTCATCACGATGACACAAACGGCTGCGAAGACCGGGCTCTTTTTCCTCTTGACGAACAATTTCCTCTGCCATTTCTTTTATCAAACCATGCATCCCAACATTGTCGTACCAATCAATAATTAAGAGAGATTTCTCGATGAGAGCATTTATCACAATAAGAGAATTAAAGCGATAACAATATTGTAGTAGTTGAATGATACGCCCCTTCTCCATCCCCTCGTAGAAGAATGCAATGTCCAAGAAAATCTCCCGCTGCCAATAATCTAGCGCATCATAACTCAGTTTGAGCGTATCAAAAATTCCCGGATTAGGAACACTCTGTAGTGAGTCCAACGCACTATTCCATTCATCTAGAGTTCTATGATACAAAGAACTTCCCAGAATTTTAAGAGCTAATGGAAGCCCTTTGGCATAATCTACAAAACACTTGGACAACTCTAGAAATCCTTCATTTGGTTGGTCTTTTTTGAAGGCTTTGTGACTGAAGAGCTCAAGAGCTTCGCTGTTATTTAAACCCAGTAGCTCAAATGATAAATCTATAGCATGCTCGGTGAGCACACGTTTATCTCTAGATGTAACTATGATTCTGCTTCCCTCACCAAACCAAGATTTATCTCTCGCTAACTGTTCTAGGCGGTTACAGCTATCAACATCATCAACAACAAGAAGAACCTTTTTATTAGACAAACAGTGACTAATGAAAGTGGTTCCTGTGTACTCATCCCAAACTTGTGAAACATTTTCTTTTAAGACTGTTGAAAGAATCTGTTGTTGAAGCTTGACTATTTTACCATGAGACTTACAGACATCAAAAAGAAACGCAGCCACTTCAAACTGATGGGAAATTCTCTCGAACACTAGCTTAGCAAGGGTAGTCTTACCCACTCCGCCCATACCCCATATTCCAATAAATCGAACATCTTTTTTCTCTAGATCTAAAAGCAAACTCATTCGCTCAAGTCCGAAGTCAATTCCGACCAACTTTTCACCGGAATCTGACAATGTGATTGTTGGACGTAGTTTCTCCCACACACGTTTCGCAATGACTTCTATAAGCTCACTTTCAGATCTATAAAAATTAATAATAGACAATCATCAAGCTAATAATATATATATATATATATATATATATATATATACACGCATATTTAATTATTTATAACATTTGTTTATGACAAGTCAAAACTCAAAAGACAACAGATTTGAAGACTTGAAGTGCTTACTTATAGTTCTTTGCATCCCATCCAGAGAGATCGGCCACTTTTGTTAAAGCTTCTCTCCACCTCTTCACCTTCTGTGGGTCGTTACTGAACTTCACTTCATGCTCAGCAAAGGCTTCAGCAAACCTATTCCTTTGATGTCGAACGTCGGATGGATCCACATTCAAGAAAACCGGTAGAATTCTATCGTCTCTGGTCGGCATGGACTCGATGATTTTGGCAAGTTCATTCAAGCACCAAGTGGAAGAAGCATAGTTGGGTGAGAGAACAACGATCGCCATATGTGAATTTTTGATTGCGGTTAGGAGCTTCGGAGAGATTTCAGCTCCGATTTCAAGCTCACGGTCGTCTTTGAAAGTCTTGAATGCTTGGCCGAACTGCAGTTGGTTGTATAAATGAGAGATGAAACCCCGACGGGTGTCTTCACCCCTGAAGCTCAAGAAAACATCGAATTTCCAACGAGGAGGTGAATCAGAACAAACCAGAGATGAGGAGGCTATTTGGGTGCTCAAAGCCATTGAAAACTACCCAGATCAAGAATCAAGGTTTAGGGCAAACCAAATGTGGGAGGTTGGAAACAAGAAGCGGAAATGAATGAAAGTAAGTTGCAGAAGAAATGAGTGTCGAAATGAAAAGTGAAAATGACGGCAATGTGTGCAGGACTTTTCTCCTCCTAGAGAGAGAAAGAGTGGCCGCGTGGTCACCTTCCGCGTGGTCATCTAGAGTCGTTCCCGACATAATATTAGAAATTTCTACAATAGAAAAATACAGAATCAGAAGTACCTAGTAATGGATAATGCTCTAATGACCACTCATTTACTTTGAAACAACGGTGACACAGTGGAACGATCACTACATATCGACGTTACCAGTTGGTCTAAGTAATATTTGTGTTTAACAGAAAAAGAATATTGTTTTTAACCGCAAAAGAAACAGATTTCCTTAACTTCAGTTAGAAGAGTGAGCCAAAACAATTGAAAACAATTGAATAGAGGGGAACAGCCCAACAAAACAACCGCGGTCTTCTCCAGTTGGTGCTCTGTTCATTCTCGTCATCTTCCTTCAACCCCTGAATCTCTCTTGGGTCAACACCCCTCATAATCCGTGATTCCCCCCCCCCCCCCCCCCCCCCCCCTCTCTCTCTCTCTCTCTCTAACCTCCATGTACATATGTAGATATTGAAGTAAATATAATTATTTGAGAACAATTATTGTGTTTTGTGGATAAATTATACTCTACACGAAAAGTCATTCTTAGCTTTCACGAGATGATTTCGGAGATAAGTTGCTATCTTGTACTTTAGCTTCTATATATATACACCTGTATAGGCCCTCACTCTCACACTCACACTCACACTGACATGTGCTTGTACGTTTAACTCATTCAGAGTCTTTTAGTTTTCTCTTATACTTTGATCAGTTCAGTTCTTGTACTTGGATTATGGGTTTTGTATTGCTTTTAGTTCATTGAACTTGAAGGTCACTCTCTTCTGGGTTTTGTTCAGATAGACACACTGAGCTCAAAGTTGAGTTCTTTTGGAGTTTTTAGAGATCATGCTTTGTGGGTTTTTGTTAAAGTAGAATACTCAATTGTATGAGTATGAAAACAATAGAAAACCACGCACGACTTCTTTCTTATGTCTATTTTTCAGCAACGATATATCTATGCTGAATCTGCTGATGCACATATAGATAGACCAAGTCTATGCAGATATGACTATATCATTGAATCAGCCAAGTTAGTTGCTATTCTATTTTAAAAGCAGGCTCTGTTGCTTTTGTTTTTGTTTTGGTTATGTGCATCACTTGTAGTTCACACTTTCTGAAAACCACATACAAACATGGACCTTTTGTTCCCTTTTGAACCCTTTTTCATTCTGCAAGTAATATGCAAAACCAGATAATGGTTATGAGTTTGTCATGCTTGCCTATTTGGGAATCAGAATCATTATTTAGCCGTTTTTAAAAGAGTGTACTCCACAAAAAAATTGCATGATGATGCTCTCTATTGATCTGGTGAGGTTAGGACTTAGTCCAATGTTGTTATCTAATATGGTGATGATGATAAACTGATAAGAATAACGGAATTTATGATGTAATTAGTTACCTTTGAGAGTTCTGATATGAGTGTAAAGCTATGGACTCCTAGGTGGGAATTATGTAATGCTGAGAGTTCTGATATGTGCGTGATGCATCATGCAGGAACCAAGTTTTATAATGTGGATTAGGTTTAGTTGGTAGGATATTGAAGGTGAAGAACACAAGAGAAACAGTATTTACATTATTATTTTTGTTGTTTAGCTGATGAAAGATAGACTTGGTTTACTGTCTTAAGCATGTTTGAGAATGCTGCTGGCATTCTTTGGAAGCAAGTAGACATCAATTCTTGGAGGTTATTACAGAAGAAAGATACTGGCAATGGTATGACTTTGATTCGTAGCTTGCATCTGTGTAACTGAATGGACCATACATCTTAATAGATGGGACAAAGTTGCTTTACCAAAAATATCTAGATCCTACACACGCCTAGGTGTGTTATAGTTTTAATTAATCTGACTTTTTTGTTTTCTGCTAAAATTATGACATTGTAATTTGTTGATTTTACAAGCATTTGGTTCATTTCTTTAGCTAATATGCATTAAATTAACTAGACGGGTAAGCACAATCACTACCAGATATGGGAGAATAGCCGACGAAATTTTTTTCGTCGGCTATGCCAAAATTTCGTCGGCTATACCCTCTACCGACGAATTTTTCGTCGGCTATAAGTCGTCGGAAATACGCCGTCGGTAATACCAATGGCCGACGAAATTTTCAATTTCGTCGGCCATTCCAAGTATAGCCGACGAATTATGGCCGACGAAAATGATTTCGTCGGCTATGCTTGGTCAAATATATTAATATTTTAAAGTTATAGCCGACGAAATCAAATTTCGTCGGCTATTTGTTATGAAGTATAGCCGACGATTTGAGCTATTTCGTCGGCTATTTCTCGGAATATATTAATATTTTAAAGTTATAGCCGACGAAATAATGTCAATTTCGTCGGCTATAACTGCATTTTGGGCAAAAAAAAATACCGGAGGCCGGAAGAGGGGAAGGAGGAGGCCGGAGGCCGGAGGAGGAGGAGAAGGAGGAGGATCGGAGGGGAAGGAGGCCGGAGGAGGAGGGGAAGGAGGAGAAGGAGGAGGAGGGGAAGGAGGAGGAGAAGGAGGAGGCCGGAGGAGGAGGGGAAGGAGGAGGAGAAGGAGGAGGAGGGGAAGGAGGAGGAGGCCGGAGGAGGAGGCCGGAGGAGGAGGAGGAGGAGGAGGAGGAGGCCGGAGGAGGGGAAGGAGGAGGCCGGAGGAGGAGGAGGGGGAGGCCGGAGGAGGAGGAGGAGGCCGGAGGAGGAGGAGGGGAAGGAGGAGGAGGAGGAGGAGGAGGAGGCCGGAGGAGGGGGAGGGAAGGAGGAGAGAAAAAATGCGGGAGGATTTAAAATATTTATACTGAGAATAGCCGACGAAATTAATATATTTCGTCGGCTATACTTAGAGAATAGCCGGCGAAATATATTAATTTCGTCGGCTATACTTAGAGAAAAAAGGCGGGAGGATTTAAAAGATTTAGAAGGAGAATAGCCGACGAAATTAATATATTTCGTCGGCTATACTTAGAGAATAGCCGACGAAATATATTAATTTCGTCGGCTATGCTTTGGAATTTTTTTTTTTTTTGGAGTATAGCCGACGAAATACAATGTTTCGTCGGCTAAACTCAGAGAATAGCCGACGAATTACAATGTTTCGTCGGCTATTCTATGAAAACATACTAAAATGCCGTTTTGAGGACCTAAACGAACTCGAAAGCCCGAAAAAGCCCACACGTCGTGGCAAAGCGACGAGTTTTGTTCCTGGCGTCGTTCCCTTTCCGGAATGGTATCACAATCATCATTCGGACGCCGGATGCCAAATCTACAGTAAACCGGGTTTTGACTGATTTCATTATTTCGGCACACGGATTTTATCGGAATCTTGTCATTTTTCAACCGTAGACGTATTTCATTATTTCGGTCATATCTTATTTGACGACATATTTTCATTTGAAGACTCAGCGTATAGTAACTATTTGAAACTATACATTCACTTAAACGCTTAGTAAACAAGTTAAGGAACATTAGTGCATATGTTCCGATTTTGAATCTAAAAGTTTGGAAAATCTATTCCAACCGTCAGATATCACCGTTAAGATTAAATACATGTATGAAAAAAAATCCAACTACATCTGACAACGTTAAAGGCTCGATCGGGACGGTCAACCGGGTGAGTCAACCCTTCAAACGCTTAGAAATGGTAATTGGCCTGTCTAAATGACGTTTTTTGGCCTGACCTTCAACAGATAATAGTTTCAAATCGATGAGACGCAACTAATCGTATAAAAATTTTCCTCAAAATATTTACCGACCGTCAGGCTACCCATAGGAAAACGGAAGTAAAAAACAGTTAACCGCAACATTCGGCACACAGATTTTGTCAGAATCTTATCATTTTTCAACCGTTGACGTATTTCATTATTTCGGTCATATCTTATTTCACGACACATTTGCATTTAAAGGACGAAGCAATGGTTTGTCGATAGTGATAGAAAATAGAAGCTGTTTTTTTTTTTTTTTAATCATAGCCGACAAAATCAAACCTAGTACTCGTCGGCCATACTTCCAAAAATTTTCGTCGGCTTAAATATGAATATAGCCGACGATTTTTTTTTTACCAACGAAAAAAAAATTCGTCGGCCATTCTAGGGGAATAGCCGATGAAATTTTTTTTTAGCGACGAAAAAAAAAATTTCGTCGGCCATTCTAGGGGAATAGCCGACGAAATTTTTTTTTGGCGACGAAAAAAAAATTTCGTCGGTCATTCTTGGGAATAGCCGACGAAATTTTTTTTTCGTCGGCCGTTTTTTTTTATTTCGTCGGGAAAAACCTTTTTTCTGGTAGTGAATTCAATAACTATAAGCTATTTGTGAACTAAGAAACGAATATGTATTCTCATAAAAAAAAAAAAAATTAAGATGCGCTCTTTTTCATCTCACATTTTTCTCATTACATTTGCACATAATGGAAATGAAAAGAGGCAGATACATGTTTATGAATATATTTTTATCTTCTTCTCTTTCCAGAAAGGTACAACTAAAATTCGGATAAAAGGTTTGTGCGACTGCCCTTAAATCTCGATTACAATAAACATCTAGAGTCATTCCCGACATAATATTAGAAATTTCTACAATAGAAAAATACGGAATAAGAAGTACCTAGTAATGGATAATGCTCTAATGACCACTCATTTACTTTGAAACATCGGTGACACAGTGGAACGATCACTACACATCGACGTTACCATTTGGTCTAAGTAATATTTGTGTTTAACCGAAAAAGAATATTGTTTTTAACCGCAAAAGAAACAGATTTCCCTTAACTTCAGTTAGAAGAGTGAGCCAAAACAATTGAAAACAATTGAATAGAGGGGAACAGCCCAACAAAACAACCGCGGTCGTCTCCAGTTGGTGCTCTGTTCATTCTCGTCATCTTCCTTCAGTTCCTGAATCTCTCTGGGGTCAGCACCCCTCATAATCCGCGATTCTCACCTCTCTCTCTCTCTCTCTATAACCTCCATGTACATATGTAGATATTGCAGTAAATATAATTGTTTGAGAACAATTATTGTGTTTTGTGGATAAATTCTACTCTACACGAAAAGTCATTCTTAGCTTTCATCTTGTACTTTAGCTTCTATATATATACACCTGTATAGGCCCTCACTCTCACACTCACACTCACACTCACATGTGCTTGTACGTTTAACTCATTCAGAGTCTTTTAGTTTTCTCTTATACTTTGATCAGTTCAGTTCTTGTACTTGGATTATGGGTTTTGTATTGCTCAAAGTTGAGTTCTTTTGGAGTTTTTAGAGATCATGCTTTGTGGGTTTTTGTTAAAGTTGAATACTTGATTGTTGGGAGTTGATTTTGAACAGAATTTGGCTATAAAGTTGTGTTCTTGGTACTTAATTTACTTGTTTTTAATCACATTTGGGATTTGGGGGTATTGTTTTGATGGAAATGAAGGGTTTTGGGTTTCTTGATATGTCATCTGTGTTTTTGATCTTTCTGCTATGTGTATGTGGATGTGGTTTTGCTGTGGGTAAGGAGTGTACGAACACTGTTGAATCATGGATGGCATCACATACTCTTCGGTTTGAGCTTTTAAATTCTAAAAATGTAACTTTTAGGAAAGAGGTGTTCTCACACTACCATTTGACACCAAGTGATGATTCTGCTTGGTTGAATTTGCTTCCAAGAAAGATATTGAGGGAGGAAGATGAATATGAGTGGTCAGTGATGTACCGGAAGATGAAAAACTTCGGTGGTGGTTCTGAGGCCCCCGGAGGTTTTCTCAAGGAAGTGTCATTGCATGATGTGAGGTTATATCCAACCTCACAACATGGGAAAGCACAGCAAACAAATCTAGAGTACCTATTGATGTTGGATTCAGATAGTTTGCTCTGGAACTTTCGAAAGACTGCTGGTTTAGCAACCCCCGGCACACCATATGATGCCAAAGATTCATGGGAGAAACCGGATGGTGAACTTCGGGGGCTTTTTCTAGGTTAGTTGATACTTGCTAACTCATTGTTTTGCTTTCTCTGTTGAGGTTATTTGCATTGCTCATTGCAGCATGTAAATTTCATTTTGCACATGTTAAATGGTCTTCGTCAGTGACATTTTCTCATACTCTAATTGTGATTTTATTGAAGCTGCTTTTCATTTTGTGTCAAGCTTCATTAAAATTCCATGTATTGTAAAGGGGCTACTTATTGAGTCCACCTTAGTTTGGAGAAATAGTGGTTTTCTGTATAGATTACTATTGAGAGAATGAATAATATGCGACAGACTCTCATAATGATAATATCAAGAGACAAAATGGTTGTGTACTTTTTGGCTTGTTAAAATTCCAATTTTAGTTTTGAAAAGTCATCTTGTCTAACTTGCTTTTGTATCTTGAAGGGCATTATTTGAGTGCTTCAGCACTGATGTGGGCTAGCACTCATAATGATACTCTCAAAGAGAAGATGTCCCGGATTGTGTCAAGTCTTTCTCTTTGTCAGAAAGAAATTGGCGGTGGATATCTTTCGGCTTTTCCAAGCGAGGAATTTGATCGCTTGGAAGCTATCAAACCTGTCTGGGCTCCTTATTATACCATTCACAAGGTAGAATCTATTTATTTTGTTCCACTAGAGTATCAACTTCAGTTCGATTCAGAGTCATATGTTTAGATTTTCAACTTGTCTACTTTGACAGATCTTGGCAGGCCTGTTGGATCAGTATACACTTGCTGGTAGTGATGAAGCTTTTAGCATGATGAAATGGATGGTTGATTACTTTTACAAACGTGTTCAGAATGTGATATCAAAGTACAGTATAGAAAGACATTATATGTCGCTCAATGAAGAAAGCGGTGGCATGAATGACATTCTTTATAAGCTATATGCTGTCACGGTAAGTAAATACTATTAAGCACCATTTCTCAAATCCAGATCTTCTGGTTTGCTTGCAAAATTCATTGGTGTTAATTCTAATATGTGAATGTTTGTTGGCTGTGACATCATCGCATCAACCTTTCATGTTACTATGCTCAGGGAGATACGAAGCATTTACTGTTGGCTCATCTTTTTGCCAAACCCTGCTTTCTAGGACTGTTGGCAGTGCAGGTAACAGTTGTTTTCTATTGAATATTCTAGGTAGCCCTTAGATAGCTTAAATATTTTGTGTAAGCAGTAAACAAACACCTTAAGGAATTCAGTTTTCGCACCAACGAAAAACTTAATAAGGCTCCTAAGTCCTGACAAAGTTATATAATAGATGTATTCAAAGTATAAAATTGATAAAGTTCTTACATCTAATCAAAGAGAAGATTCAGAACTGGTCAGATATTCTATATTCCCTTGGAAAGACTTTTGAGGCTTTTGTGAATGATTATGATCTGAAAAGATGGGAAGAGGATTCACATGTTCTGTCTTTATCTAAGCCTTGCAATATCTAGGACAATCAAATTTGTTAGTTTCTCCGGAACTTATCTTGTGTACTGCCTCTGCTTGATCTATACTTGTAGGCTTATGACATAGCTGGTTATCACACTAACACACATGTTCCAGTTGTCATTGGTGCTCAAAAGCGGTATGAAGTCACTGGTGATCTGCTTTATAAGGTAAATGGTTTATTTGTATTGTGGAGTATATGAATTACAGTTATCAACATACAATTGAGTACCTATGTACTGTTTATGTTTGTGCTTGCAAATTTATTTCCCCTGCATTCCATGTGTGTTGGTAGGGGTGTTACTTCTCTATTGGATATGGCATTACTCTTGATATTAGGGAAGACTTAAATGCTAACATTTCTCAATAATCTGAAATTGTCAGGAAAGGGGAATTTTCTTTATGGACATGGTTAACTCTTCTCACACCTATGCAACAGGAGGGACATCCGTCAGTGAGTTTTGGTACTAAATTCAGCTTGTGAAAATTTCAATTGTCAGTTTATTCATCATAAGCTCTTTCTTGCGCTTGAATCTCCCTTCCCAAATTGGACAAGAAGTTAGAAAGTTTAGATGCGTCCTTTAATGGAGTTATGCTTCTTTCTTTCAGACTAGGTTCTTATTCCTGAATTGTACTGATTTGCTTTCCCCCAAACTGTGAGCAGGTCAGACCCTAAAAGATTGGCGACTACTCTACAATCAGAAAATGTGGAATCATGTGTAACTTATAACATGCTGAAGGTTTTTTTTTTTAAAAATTCTTTTTTCTTAATTAGTTATGTGAGAAGTTGATTGGTTGCTTGAAATATTTATTCTTTTTACAAATAAAGAGCCTGGCCTTGTTGTCTGTTAATCCTACTATTGCAAAGGCTTCTCTGATACATTACAAGATTTATTCAGTCAGCTTTTAGTTTATTGTTGTAAGGAGAACAAATTTGGGGAAATTTTGAGCATTCTCTATTCATTTTATAGTTTTAAAGTTATTTATCATAACTCACCACTGCTTCTTCAACTTTGGCACTTCGCATTCATCTTTTAGGTCTCTCGCAACCTCTTCAGATGGACCAAAGAAATGGCATATGCAGATTATTATGAGCGAGCTCTAACAAATGGTGTGCTAGGAATCCAAAGAGGAACTGAGCCTGGAGTCATGATCTACATGCTCCCACTAGGCCGTGGACAGTCCAAGGCCAGGAGCTATCATGGTTGGGGATCACCATTTGACCATTTCTGGTGCTGCTATGGCACTGGTATGAGATTGCTTGTTCCTTCTAACAATTTCTTCTAGGGAATTCAGACTCCACCAACTTGCTTTAAATGTTTCATGATCTTTACATCCGCATATGCTTTCTCGTCCAATTTGTTCTGATTGAATCAATTTAGACTGCTATTCTTTTGCTTCTGTAGAAGCTACATCCTAATAACTACTGAGTATTGTGTTACTTCTTGATGCTATTTCAGGAATTGAATCATTCTCAAAGTTAGGAGATTCCATATATTTTGAAGTGGAAGGTGAAACTCCTGGTCTTTACATTATCCAGTATATATCAAGCTTGCTTGATTGGAAATCTGGGCAAGTTGTACTTAATCAGACAGTTGACAACATCAATTCATGGGATCCATACCTTAGAATCACGTTAACATTTTCTTCAACGAAGGTACAGATAAGGTCCATATATTTAATTGTTGAAATTCATCATTTTGCACACATAATTACATGCACAAGTCTTGTAAACTTTGTATTGGTTAAATTCAATCCCTGTTTACATTTGTTTGATTGATTTTGGTCTCTATATTATGGTGGCCTGTCCCATATTATAATAAAATTTTGGTCTTTATACATGCTTCTTATTGTGGACTACATGATGCAGGGCGAAAAAACTCATGCTTCTTAGAGTTGGCCCTCTCGCAAGCCGAGCTTCTCCAACGACGGCGTGAGGGCCAACTCGTTCGTCGGCACAGAGGAGTACGTGTCACCCGAGGTCGTCCGCGGCGAGGGTCACGAGTTCGCCGTGGACTGGTGGGCCCTAGGGATTTTAACCTACGAGTGCCTCTACGGGACGACGCCGTTTAAGGGGAAGAGCCGGAAGGAGACGTTCCGTAACATCGTGACCAAGACGCCGGAGTTCATGGGAAAACGGACGGCGCTGATGGACTTGATCGAACGGCTGCTGCACAAGGACCCCACAAGGAGGCTGGGCTACGTGAGAGGCGCGTGCGAGATAAAAGAGCATGAGTTTTTTCACGGGGTGAGGTGGGACCTTCTGACGGAGGTGTCACGGCCTCCGTTTATTCCGCCGCGGGAGGAGGACGGGGACGTAACGGAGTGGAGGCTGGCCTCCGAGAAATGTGGAGCGAGCGTGAGAGAGTATTTTGAAAAGTTGAAGGCTCCTCGGCCGTCAATGCCGCTGTCGCCGGATTATCAGTTTGCCGAGTTTCGACACGTGTGTGAGAATTTAATGTGCTTACACTTGTTG
This sequence comes from Potentilla sterilis, assembly GCA_963682095.1. NCBI lineage: Eukaryota > Viridiplantae > Streptophyta > Magnoliopsida > Rosales > Rosaceae > Potentilla > Potentilla sterilis. The sequence continues at coordinate 61,204,850 of OY821755.1, forward strand.
TATAATAGAATAATCGTAGAATGTTGTAGTATAGATTATAGTTAGTTTTAGACTTATATTGTATAGCGATTTTTACGGTGTATAAAATTTCTCCGTTACTTCGTCTATGCTCCGGCCACCACGGCTAGTGTTTTCCGGATCAGAAAGTTAAGTATTTCTTTAGCGTAAGGTTAGAGTGGTTCACGGGAAAATTGTTTCGTTTGAGTAGAAAGTAAAGTTGTGATTAGAAAATGGGTTGAGTTTGAAATTGAAGAAAACCCTTTTGTGCAACATGGGTTAACTTGTTCATGACTGGTTTGGTTGCAATGGTAAAAGCTACTTTCTTCCTGGTAAAGTCTGTTGGTGGGGATTAAGAAATGATCTTACATCATTTCAGTTAAAAATAGATGATTATAGCAACTATATTGTTGTTCCGTGAAGGGTGGTAATGTAGCAAAATAAGCTATCGATCAACATAATTAGGAATTATGGTTTTGATTCCTACTACACGTGAACAAGTTAATTCAAATTCTTTGTTTCTTCAAAAGGTAATTGCTTATGTTCACGTTCGACGACCCAATTAAATTTCTTCATTAACGGATATTTTTTTATTAGACATCAAATAACAACGGAATCTAATCATTATTATAACATAAACATCTAAACGATAAAATTTTCAAACATAATATGTCATCGAAGCACAAGCCATAAGATCAAGATCAAGATTGTACTAACTTCAATTTCGCAAGCAACAACTTTACATCATCTATATACGAAGTCATAACTTGTGAAAATAATTTCATTTATAAACTTAAACTGAATTTTATGGGCGTAACATCTCTTTGCTCCAAAATAATTTACTGCAAATGCCTGAATATAGTTCATCATGAGCTTCAATAACACGTACAACCTACCTAGCTCATGTTTATTATACTCATTTGCTTCAACAATAGTTTACTTATGGAAGTCGACTTAGACTTGTAGTAGCAGAAAGATAATTAAAGATTACTTTGGATGAAAATGTTATGATTAGGGGACAAAATGATCTTAAATTACGCAAAATATTAGTAGATTATCGTCTCAAGTTCCATCTTTATCAAACAATTCATATGACTTTGATCTATAGCACCCAATATAAAGATGTATTAGCAATGTTACAACTTTCCACCACTTAATTTCTGGAAAATCGAATTAGCCTTTTAATTTGTTTATAGTAGCGCAAAACCTGTGTGTTTCTATATAGGCATAATAATCAGAGCCAATGAAGCTACAAAAGCAAGCATTATGGACCTAATTGAATAGAATTTTGATAATGAGGGGATAACCTGGAAAACCCCAAATGATAGATTGTCATTTACATAGCTAAAGAAAACTCATGTAATGATTAGTTCCTATATACATGTATGGATGGTAAATTCGGTCATCTCCATTAATTTGACTCATCGATGTGATGTTTGTATAGGGTAGATTAAGATCACAAAAAAAAAACAACGCATGGAATAGGCTATGAAAATCCAAAACAAAGTCAGGATTGAGGAACCTAACAAAATGAAAATTCATATTATAAAAAGATATTCAATGGAATCACAATCGATATGACACGGTATACGACAGAAAAATAATTCCAGATTTATTAGTTATATAATGTCGATTGCGAAATGTAAATTATTAATGAGATAGATACAAATCATTATATGGTTTTCGTTACCATAGCTTGTTTAAGACATAGAATTTGCAAGTGACTACTACATATCGTGCCTTTCTTTTGCTAGGTGAGAAATTCCCACTCATGTCATGATTGATTTCTATTTTCATGCAAAGAGTGGTAAATTTAAGCATATCCATTTGGAGGCAACTATTGTGGTATGTGGATGTGATGTCTGCGCGTATATGGTAGATTAAGATCGCATCACAGAATAACTCATCGAAAACGAAATATCCAAAACAAAATCGGGGCAACGGAGCAGAATAAAAGTGAAACTTTCATATATCAAACTAGCTAAGACAACAAAGCAATGGAATCACACTAGCTAGAGTCGCATAGAACTACTATTTGGTTCTCAAACCACATATGCAAGCATACCACCAAATTCTGGAAATTGGATTCGATAACATGAATGAACATATTATTCCAATTGACGGAAAATCCAGAGCTACATGTCAATATTAGACCTATTCTTTCCCTCTCGATCTATGACACTACCAGAGTACCAGACTCACATGCATGTCCAACGGAAACCAAATGCAATCTTTGTCATCATCTAACCGGCCCTCCATGCGCGGCCAGCCCTAGCTATGCCCTAGGTCTGATTATCGCATTGCGTTTTATATCAATGGTAAAAAACTAGTCTCTGTGCACTAACTTGGCCTCACTATGCATGCTTGAATACTAGTAGGTATACACTATATGGCCAAATCTAATGCATATCTATTCGAGCATCGTCCCCGTGACCCAATTTTGGTAAGTTTGCAAGTGATCGAAAGTAAGACTGTAGTAGAACAGTGACCGTTTTAGGTCTAGCAGAAAATGTCATCGGCGACAACCCAAAGGTGTCACGAACATGTTGAAGATGAGAGATCTCACATTGGAAAAATAATAAATATAATACAATTTATAAGTGAATGAATAATATCCAATTGTACCGAAGTCTTTGGGTGATTAAAACCCAACAATTAAAATGTGGTTAAGTTGGGATAATATCAATACAATGGTGATCCATAGGCTACTTTTGTCGCAGTTTAACAGAATAGTCCAAATCTCTTATGTAGTAGTCTATTTTGTAACTATTTCAGAAAACTTTTGTCGCAGTTTAACAGATTAGTCCAGATCTCTTATGTAGTCTGTTTTGTAACTATTTCCTCTTTTCTGAAAGGGTTTATTTATATGGTCAACTACTCGAATAATGGAGTCGTTCCATTTCTTCTTGCCACGGGTTAGTACTTAATAGGCATATCGAACGCTCTTTGTGCAATCATTCTGTTCTCCTCCCATTTTTGACATTCAGCATAGCATCTTTTACAACTGAATCGCACCACAGTTGTCTAGGGAAGCAATGTAGCTTTTGAAATAGAGTCCATCAATGATCAATGTAAGCTTTTAGAATTTGATGCTCCATGAATATGAATTCCATACACGGCAAATTGGCATGACTAGCTAGTTCTTTCTTCTATATATAGTATTGATAATAAACCATATAGAAATGATGGCTGGTTAACTGGAGATTCCTTCAAATATATATTATGAAAGGTAGAAGTAAAATTAACTATCTAGCTAGCTTTTGATCAATAGTCGGTTCCAAAGGTACGTCGACCTAATTAAAGGTCAAGACTAATTATAAGATCTTTTAACTTGAGTTGAATAACTTTTCAACCTGTAAGTGGCGCTCTTTCAAAGCTTCATTTCAACAAAGGGAGAGACAGGACCTACTTCTATAAGGTAATTTGCCCGGAATAGCATCGACCAGCATAGATAAACTGGCAAGGATAATTAAGATCGAATTGGGAACAGAGGCAAAACATACATGCATAGCTTTATGTGTTAAAATGCTCATGGAAAAAAATAGTATAGTAGTGAATTCTTAAGTTGTTAACACTGTCGATCATGAGACCGAGAGGAAGACTCCCCTTGTTTCTCCCCTTAATTGCCACTTCCTGCAATAATACTAATCATTTCTTGCAGTGAAGGAATACAGGAACCGATCGATTATGATCAATGTCTGATCGAGTTTTGTATGTAACTGGTTCTTAAGGGAATGAAGGAACAAAGAAGAAGAAGATAGATTAACTGAAGCAATACATAAGTTGGAATTATGGAACAGTATCCGATTAAATCTGACAAAATTTTACATCAAGTTACGTTCCATCAAAGTTAATTAGCACCTATTTCTACCGTCTTCATTCAGGCTTCACCAGCTGCTGGCTTATACCATACCGACATGGTGGGCAGTAACTATTTTGCAGCCACTTGACAATGCAATCTCTGTGGTACATGCGCGTACATGGGATACGAGTTTCTTCGGAACCAACCACAGTCTTCTCGTTACAGATGGAACAACAACCGAACTCTTCCTCCTCTGTGTCCGAATCTATATCCTCTTCCTCTGTGTCCGATCCTATATCCTTGTCCTCTGTGTCCGAATCCATAGACTTTAACCCACAAATTCAAGACCTTGGCATTAGCACTCGCCTTTGCATCCCTTAGTAATTTTTCTACAACGGAACAATGATAACGGGACGGAACACACAAGCTAGAAAGCGCGTCTTCAATGGTACTCCTCGACACGATCGGTTCCTCCCTCAAACTATTAGGAGGCAGACCCCCAATAGTTGAGACCAGTCACAACGCTGATATTTATCAAGAAGTACTCATTGCTCGATGACTCCGGTCTCTCTCGTACAATAAGGGGATGCTGAAACGATTGCACACACAAAGTGCACATTACGATCAACCAAGAAATTAAACGAACGTTCGAAAAGCTTTGACAAATATATAGACGGACACTAGACATATTTCCTACGCACAGCGGGGATGCAATCTTGAAAATTCCAAATTTAACTAGGATTCACAATAACTATCAGTACAGCCCGAAAAACTATTTCCCCTATCTCTCGGCCCAATATATTTTTGAGTCGGGTGGGTTTTGTTCATTTTGTATTTGGGCCTACCCATCTGTATCCATATCTCAGAAGATTGACCACTAGCACAACCATGAAGAAGTTACCAGAATGGTTCATCATCTAACTGAGAAATAATATCTTTCATGCGAGAGTCTATTCCAATTTCATTTTCCCCTATCTTTAAGGCTTAGTTTGGTATTGCGTTTTGGGATAAATAATCACGTATAATTATCATTATGAATTATTTATGTGTTTGGTAAGTGTTTTATAAAGTGTTTATTTATAATATTTAGTTAAAAAAAAATCATGATTTTAAAAAACAGGTGAGATGTTGTTTATTTAAAACTCAGTTTTTCCATATTTGAGTTTTTTCACCTCAATACCAAACTAATCCTAAGTCTGTATTGTATTATTGATGATTAACTTAGAGATCTCCTGAATAATCATCCGTATAAAGTTCGCTTCATGCATGATAATCCAATTATAATAAGTAAGCACAGCAGAAGTCTCATCATCCAATCAAATTTGAGTTGATACATAATACAAATATTCTATATGATTACAATTATTGCTCCTAAAGAGTTCAACAAATTGTAACTTAATATTGTAACTTAAAACTCAGAAATCAATCAACCAAAATCTTCAAATAAAAATGTTGTGCATACGTTTGTGCAAATCTTTGATCTAAAGTGTCATCTTGTTTGATAGTAATAACCTATAGTACATAATGGTTGAGCAAACCAATTAATGAAGGCTGTGACTCCAGCAAACTATATTTTATTACTATATGTTAGGGATATTGGTCGACAATTAAGGTGGATCAGTTAGAGATTAGTACCCATCAGCTAATTTGCAGCATCACAAAGAGCAGCTCTCCACCTCATCACCTTATTTTCATCTTTCTTTCCATGTTTTTGATCAAAAGCCTCTCCAAATGTACCACTGTTTCCGGACATCTGAAGTATCAACATCATAAAATACTGGGAGGACTAGTTGCCCTAGTGTTGTTCTGCACTCCATGATTTTCACTAGCTCATCAAGACACCAACTGGAATCCGCATACCTTCTTGAGAAAACAATGACACAGATTTTGGATTCTTGGATTGCTTGCAACAATTCCACATCTATAATCTCTCCCCTTTTCAGTTCATTTTCGTCAATGTAAACATTGATCCCAGCATAACAGTTGGTAGAAATAATGAAGCTTGGAGTTGAGAGATGGCAGATCTGATCGTCAGAGTGACGGGGTAAAGGGCGAAAGGAAGCTTCAGAATGAATGAGGAAGAAATATGAAAACGGATATGGGAGTGCAATTTCAAACCAATCAAACAACCATCATGATCAGCCTTGTCTTCACAACATCATCACGGTAGTGTAATGGATTATGAGATAGCCCCGGCCAATGCGCTGAAAATCTCGCTGTGGATGTGCTCCTCAAATGCTCAAAGAAAGAATAGCTGTAAGAACCCATCGTTGCCAGAGTTCATAAGCACACAGCTGTACGAGAATCCCAAGCAGACAGGGTTAGTTCAGCTGTTCGGCCAATTTGGACTGAAGTACTGTAACTTGATACTGTAAAATCCCAAAATGTGTGTTTATTATTTAGGCATGAAAAAGTGTGGGTTGTAATTTGTAGCGTATAAATATACAGAAATCATGCTTAGTGATGCATTGATGCCTTCTATAGTATAAGATTCAACTTGATGCAATTTGTATACAACTTTTCTCCTACCAAACAATGTTTTGAGTAGATTGTCCATAAATTAAGAAACTTAAATCTGTGAAAGTAACCTTACAATATATCATTACCCAGCAAATTGGCAATGCAGCAACACTTGTGGTTTAACACAAAAACATGATGCGTGATGATTTTCCTAAAAAAAAAGAAATATAAGATGCAGAAATATGACCATCTTCATAAATCAGAAAATGATACCTCTTTTGAAGAATGATTAGTATTCATGCAATCATGCCCTTGAGTCTTTTGAAGAATGATTCTTTGTTGGAGCTAACACCTGCAATGTCACTTGGAGCTTCCCTTGCCTCTGCCTCCGCCTCCTCCTCCGAATCACAATCTTCACGACTCCGCTTCAAGATCTGGGTTGCTGCTGTATTGAGGAGGTCTTTCAAATCTTGCTCGTACAACAAACGGGCCCCACACCTCTTCACACAATTCGAGCATACATCATTATCTTCTACATCATCAGGATTCCCGTTGGATACTGAGAACCTAACAGAACAGCTTGTGGCATCCTCGATTTCACCGCGAGGCATAAAAGAGACCCAAAGATGATCTCCCATTATATGCCTTACACTTGGTAAAAACATAGAGCAGAGGGGACTCCCATCACGCGATAAACAATAAACAAAGAAATCATCATAGTCCAGAGTGTGTGCAGGTTCTTCCGGATAGGCAAAAACAACACAAAACAGAACACCCATCCACTCTGATTTACATGATTCCCGATCCTGAGGCAGCTCCACAGTCAATGAGTCTCCCTCGCTTTGAATATCAAACCACTTTGAAATTTTACTTCCAGGACTTACAATTTTGAATGAGCGAAATGTGGGCGGAGAGAATCCCTATACCAAAGGAACAAATATGCATGTTTAATGAGGAGAGAAGATCGATGTATAAAGATCCAAAAAGACATATAAATATGAGTGATGCAGCATATATACCTGAACAGCCAATCTCCTTAGCATTGAAAATATTTCATTATTCACGCCTTCCTTGTCAATCAATCCAAAGCAATTCATAGTACTCAATTTAAAGAACTCCAAATTGTTGAAAGTCCCCTGCTGTGATGGTTCTGACAACTTTTTTAAGGAAACACAGTCGTCTACACATACTTCTAATCCGCTATTCGATGGGAGATCCGGTAATTCTTGAAGCCTTTTGCACCCCCTCAAAGTAATGGCCACAAGCTTAGAAAGGCATTTAATGCTTGCAGGAAGAGTAACAAAATTATTTCCACCAAGATACAACTGTTTTAGAGACGGCATGCGGTAGCCAATATCGTCGGGGATAACTCCTTGACAAAGATTACAATCAGTTAGCTCTAAGCACCACAAAGACGGTAAAGCCCTTGGAGATGGCAACGCCAAGCCCAAAGGCTCGGGACTCTTTTTTCTCAATAAGGACTGAACCTTCCTTTTTATAGACGCCTTCAAACACTTTGTCTCCTCCGTATTTTCTACAAGAGTCTTCAGTTTTGGGCATCCACCAAAATTGAAGTACAGGAGAGACTTCAGTTTTAAAAATGCCGTACCCGGGAGACTCTGGAGACTTTTGTTACCATACATCAACAATTCTTCAAGGCCGACCAGATGTTCAATTGATGCAGGCAGTTCCTCAGTAGCAGTCCCACATATGATCAGTCTTACCAACTTTTTCATCCCTTCTCCAAATTCTGGAATCTTTACTTTTGAGCAGTAAGAGAGGTCGAGAGACTCGAGAGAGTCCATTTCAATCTTACTTGGGAAGCTCTTAAGATTTTTGCACCCACCAAGGTCCAACCATTTAAGCTTTTTGTTGACTGCAATGGATGGATGGACCTTAACTAAACCCTTACAATATTGAAGATCCAACACCTCAAGATTCGGAATACCTGTGAAATCTGGGGTCTTCTGCAAGTTTTCAGAGCGACTAAGATTTATATATTTCAAATTAGGCAAGTCCTGTACAATAAATGGAACAAACAATTACTTTTAGAAAACCATAAAATTCTATTTTGAAGTAGAAAACTTGATCAAAATCGTTACCTGTCTTCCATCCCAAAGCTGAACCAGTTTGCTTTCTTGCATCTTAAGTTCAGCAAGTAAATTTGGTCGAAAATTTACTGGAAGAGATTTGGAAGGATACCGATTCCATGCGAGTATTATCAAGGAATTTGGGAGGAATTTGGGGCCTGAACTAATTATTAGATTAACAAACTCGAGAAACATTAGGTCGGGCATCTTAGAGAAGCAATCCCAATTCCAGTTTGAATCTGCCTTTTCTAATTCTGGTAACCTCAAGCGGATGCCTTTGATTGCTTTTGTTCCCTGATATTAATTCAGAATAAACAAAAAGTTAATCCCACACAGGTCCGATATGCATCATGCTAAAACAAAATGTACTCTTAATTTTTGTATTTAAACCTGGATTGTCTGTATAATTCTTACCGTATTTCTCGTGAAAACATGAAAGATGTCATCACGATGACACAAACGGCTGCGAAGACCGGGCTCTTTTTCCTCTTGACGAACAATTTCCTCTGCCATTTCTTGTATCAAACCATGCATCCCAACATTGTTGTACTGATCAATAATTAAGAGAGATTTCTCGATGAGAGCATTTATTACAATAAGAGAATTAAAGCGATAACAAATTTGTAGCAGTTGAATAATATGCCCCTTCTGCATCCCCTTGTAGAAGAATGCAATGTCCAAGAAAATCTCCCGTTGACAATAATCCAGCGCATCATAACTCAGTTTGAGCGTATGAAGAATTCCCGGATTAGGAATCCTCTTTAGTGAGTCCAATGCACTATTCCATTCATCTAGAGTTCTCTGATACAGAGAAATTCCCAGAATTTTAAGAGCTAATGGAAGCCCTATGGCATAATCTACAAAACACTTAGACAGCTCTAGAAACCCTTCCTTTGGTTGGTCTTTTTTGAAGGCTTTGTGACTGAAGAGCTCTAGAGCTTGACTGTTATTTAAACCCAGTAGCTCAAATGATAAATCTATACCATGCTCGGTGAGGATACGTTTATCTCTAGTTGTAACAATGACTCTGCTCCCCTCACCAAACCAAGATTTATGTCCGGCCAGCTTTTGTAGGAGGTCACATCTATCAACGTCATCAACAACAAGAAGAACCTTTTTATTAGACAAACAATGTCTAATGAAAGTGGTTCCTTTGTACTCATTCCAAACTAGTGAAATATTTTCCTTTAAGACTGGTGAAAGAATCTGTTTTTGAAGATTGACTAGTTGATCAAGAGACTTCCTGACATCAACAAGAAACTCAGCCACTTCAAACTGATGGGAAATTCTCTCGAACACTAGCTTAGCAAGGGTAGTCTTACCCACTCCACCCATACCCCATATTCCTATAATTCGAACATCTTTTTCCTCAAGTGCTAAAAGTGAACGCATTTGCCCAAGTCTAAATTCAATTCCGACTAACTTTTCTCTGGAATCGGACAATGTGAGTGTCGGACCTACTTTCTCCCACACACGTTTCACAACGATTTCTATAAGCTCATTTTCAGATCTAACAAAAAAAAAAAAACAATCATGAAACTAGTAAATAGTAATATATAACATTGTTACGACAATTGAACACTTAAAAACAACAAACAAAAGGTGAAGTTTTAGACTTGAAGTGCTTACTTATAGTTCTTTGCATGCCATCCAGAGAGATTGGCCACTTTTGTTAAAGCTTCTCTCCACCTCTTCACCTTCTGTGGGTCGTTACTGAACTTCACTTCATGCTCAGCAAAGGCTTTAGCAAAGCTATTCCTTTGATGTCGAACGTCGGATGGATCCACATTCAAGAAAACCGGCAGAATTCTATTGTCTCTAGTCGGCATGGACTCGATGATTTTGGCAAGTTCATTCAAGCACCAAGTGGAAGAAGCATAGTTGGGTGAGAGAACAACGATCGCCAGATGTGAATTTTCTATTGCGGTTAGGAGCTTCGGAGAGATTTCAGCTCCGATTTCAAGCTCACGGTCGTCTATGAAAGTCTTGAATACTTGGCCAAACTGCAGTTGGTTGTATAAATGAGAGATGAAACCCCGACGGGTGTCTTCACCCCTGAAGCTCAAGAAAACATCGAATTTCCAACGAGGAGGTGGATCAGGCCAAACCAGAGATGAGGAGGCTCTTTGGGTGCTCAAAGCCATTGAAAACTACCCAGATCAAGAATCAAGGTTTAGGGCAAACAAATGTGGGAGGTTGGAAACAAAAAGAGGAAATGAAAGTAAGTTGCAGAAGAAATGAGTGTGGAAATGAAAAGTGAAAATGACAACAATGTGTGCAGGACTTTTCTCCTGCTAGAGAGAGAAAGAGTGCCGCGTAGTACTGACGCGTTTTCTCTACTTTTTTTCTCGTGCTATTTCTTGTCACCTTCCTGTGTCATTTCGATGAAGTTGTCACCCTCCTGTGTTTGTGGACCTAGGCGTATACTTCTCGACGACTTGACTCTCATCTAATCATAGAGAGGAGAGCTTATGATGAAGTGTCGATTAAAAACTAAGTATTTGGGCCAATTTAAGCATTTTGGATATCGGTCCAATATAATTTTCAGTCGGTGGGTTTTGTATTTGGGCCTACCCATCTGTATCCTACCCAAAGCTGCGATCTTTGGGAGACGAAGAAGAAGAAGACGCTGCGATTCTATTAATTCCCAAACACAAAACCCACCGACTCAAAATTATATTGGGCCCAAATACAAAACCCTAATCCTTCGATCAGCTTTACCGAATTCAATGGGAAAACTAGGAGTAAGTTCTTGAGTTCCTCACCCTCATTTCGAATTCGTAGTTCAATTTGAATGGGTACTTGATGTTGCTTGTACTTGTTCTAACAGTTCTGTAGTTCAATTCGATTGCTTAATGCTTATACTGGATTGCTTATTTGTTGAGTGGGTTCTATTCGATTTGCTTGTACTTGTTCTACTTGAATATGGAGATGAGGCAGATGGCTTTGAAGATGGTCCAGGCTCTGATTGAAGGATTTTAATCTTGCTTATTTCCTAGACTGCCTATTTTTATGTGTTGGTTTATATTTGGACTTTGGTTATTTGCTGGTTTGAAAGTTGATGGGATTGCAGACTTGAACTTGTTTATTTGGTGATGTTTAAGTGTTGAATTATTGCAGACTTCTAGTTTACTGCCATGAGATGAATTGTTGATTTTTTGTAGACTTGACTTGTAGTCTTACTGTTCTTGCAGTTGCAGACAGAGTTTGAGACTTTGAGTAGTTTCATTTGCTTCTTAGTTACTATATTGACTGTTTTGTGGTTGAAGAATTGAACTATGCAGACTTGAACTGGATGCATAGCAACTTATTTTCTTTGTGTTAATGACAGGGATTCAGATCTGGAGTAGCGGAACTGAAACTTTGTTTCTGAAGTGCTGGTTGTTAATTCTTGGCGAATAAGTTTTGACATAAGACTAGGCGTTGTGGGTTAGAGGTTCTGATGGCTAGACGACACAGTAGTGAATTGAGTGATGATGATGTGAGGCGTGGAAGAGACAAATACCGTCAGCAAAGAAATAAAAGCGAATCCAAGTCAGACCATCATCTTGAGCAGGGTGAAATCAATTCATCGGATTCAGATAGAGATAATAGAACAAAGGGACAGGGGAGATTGGATGATGAGAAAGATAGGGAAAGGTCCAGTGAGAGCGATCCCAGTAATAGACATGGAAGGTGGCGGGGTGATCGTCAAGATAGGGATCAACGCAGTTCTGATGAAGAGGGTAGGCTGGCAGAGAGAGACAGGGGTGGGCAAGAAAGGAAAAGGAAAATTGAAAATGGGAATATACAACGGGAAAATGGGAATGGTGATAGGGGGAGAGGAGATAGAAGTTCTGAAGACGATGAGCGACTGAAGAGAGACCGACATGAAAGTGGACATAGAAGGCGGGAGAATGAGGATGGTCGTAGAAACAGGGACAGGCATTCACGTCATTACTCTGAGCATGCGAGGGAAGAGCGCAGAACGTCAGAGCGGAGAAGGGATAGTAGAGATGATGGAAGGCAAAGTAGCCATAGAAATCGGGATGATGATGGTGATATAAAGTATCACAGAAATAAGGAGGTGAATGAAAGATGGGAAAACACTGAACAAGATGATAGGGTGCTTGAAAATTCGAAACCTCAAGGACGGTCAACATTACAAGAGGGAAATCCGAATACTAATATGGTAAATTTGGGGAAGAGTGGTGGAGTTTATATTCCGCCCTATAAGTTGGCCAGGATGATGAAAGAGGTTGAAGATAAAAGTAGCGTTGAATATCAGCGGTTAACATGGGATGCCCTCCGAAAGAGCATTAATGGGCTTGTGAACAAAGTCAATGCTGCTAACATTAAAAATATAATTCCAGAAATTTTTGCGGAGAATCTCATTCGTGGAAGGGGTCTCTTTTGTCGATCCTGTATGAAGTCTCAGATGGCATCTCCAGGCTTTACAGATGTCTTTGCTGGCTTGGTTGCTGTTGTTAACACCAAGTTTCCTGAGGTTGGTGAACTTCTGTTGAGAAGAATCGTCTTGCAGCTTAAGAGAGCTTTTAAGCGGAACGACAAGGTGTGTCTCTTCTCCTTCGTCTTCTCCTTCGTTATTTACTTTTCAAGTTCTTTTTCAATGCTTTTGCAGATACACCCGGGTGTCAAACCCTGCCTTATCTAGTTTTTTATTTTTTATTAAAGAGTGTGTTTATTTTAACTCGGTGTTGATTGAGATGAAATTCCATTCCTTAAACTTGCTTTTACTTTGTGATCAGCCACAACTACTAGCTGCTGTTAAATTTATTGCGCATCTTGTCAACCAACAAGTGGCTCATGAGATTATAGCACTGGAATTGCTCACTGTGCTGCTCGAGAACCCGACCGATGACAGTGTTGAAGTAGCTGTTGGCTTTGTCACAGAGTGTGGATCAATACTGCAAGACCTTTCACCTAAAGGGCTCCATGGTGCGCACACTGTTTCATTTATCTAACATTTATGTGTCTTTTGGTTTTATTTATGGGATATGATTCATGCGTATGCCGTTTCTGTTTATTGATCTCGCTCTTTGTTATTTTTATTTTCACAGGCATCTTTGAGCGCTTTCGTGGAATTCTGCATGAAGGAGAAATAGACAAACGAGTTCAGTTTTTGATTGAAGGCTTATTTGCCGTACGGAAAGCCAAGTTTCAGGTTGAGTCTAATTTTTCCTTTTTTGATGGTAAACAATTTATCAACAATCAATAGACAGAATTCACAATATCTTCTCTGTATGTGCATTTGCAGGGGCACCCAGCTGTTCGTCCAGAACTGGACCTTGTAGAGCAAGAAGACCAGTTAACTCATGAGATTTCTCTTCAAGAGGAGATAAATCCAGAAATTACCCTGGGTATGTTTTAAGCTATAACTTGCTTGTGGTCTTTTCTCTTCTAGGGCTATACATTTTTTGTGATTTTGAACATTTTCATTGTGTTTGTTCAGATATTTTCAAGCCTGATCCTGATTTCATTGAGAATGAAAAGCGCTATGAAGAAGTGAAGAAAACAATTCTCGGTGAAGACTCTGAAGATGAAGGTTCTGATGCAGCTTCAGATGGTGAGGATGACGACGATGACGATGAAGAGGATGAAGATGAAGAGGATGAGCAGGAAATGAAAATTAGAGATGAGACGGAAACAAATCTCGTGAATCTTCGAAGGACAATATATCTGACTATCATGTCCAGTGTAGATTTTGAGGAAGCAGGTCATAAGCTCCTTAAGATTAAGCTTGAGCCCGGCCAAGAGGTGAGTGATACTTTTCTTGCGTGGTGTTGCTATTTTATTGCATTTCACTTGATAAGTAGGAAAGTTGTTGCATTTTATGCCACTATTTGTGAAAAGGGACTTATGTGTCAGCGTACGTTTGCTAATAAACTTAATAGTTCTGATAAAGTGAATAAGAATCCAAAAGTAGATACAGTCCTGCGAGACTCACTTAGAAAACCTTTAGTCTAGAAACATTAAGCACTATATATTTTCTGTTCACATTTATTTGTTTGTCACACCAAGAGTCCAACACCTAAATATCTTGCTGCCATAGTTTTAACAAGACAGCTTTTGAAAATGTCTGAGCACATAGAGAATTACACTTGTAAATTGGGTCAAGCAATTACAAGTAAAAGTGCCCATGCACTGGTAGATCTTGCCGTGTATGTGTTTTTGGTTACAGTTGTTTAGTTCTCCTACTCCATGATTTGTATCTTGATGTTAGTCTGTAACCCGATATGTAACTTTATGCATGTTCTGCTTCAATTTTATAATGGGTTTAACCAACATTTTGTTGAGATATTAATTTTTTGATATGGCCTTTGCAGATGGAGCTTTGCGTCATGCTTTTGGAATGTTGCAGTCAGGAGAGAACCTACCTCCGCTATTATGGTCTCCTGGGACAGCGGTTCTGCATGATCAACAGGATCCACCAAGAAAATTTTGAAAAGTGTTTTGTCCAACAGTATTCAATGATTCACCGGCTTGAAACAAATAAGTTACGTAATGTAGCTAAATTTTTTGCGCATTTACTCGGAACAGATGCCCTTCCGTGGCATTGCTTAGCCTATATACGGTTAACCGAAGAGGACACCACTTCTTCTTCTCGTATTTTCATCAAGATCCTTTTCCAGGTAACAAAAACGAAACTGATTCGCACTACATTTCTGTTTGATTTTGTTGGCCATTGATTTGCTTGTTAGTTAATAGTATATAATATGTTATTGTTTCTGGTTCAGGAATTGTCCGAGCATCTTGGTATTCGTCTGCTTAATGAGCGGTTGAATGACCCTGCAATGCAAGACTCTTATGAATCTATTTTCCCAAGGGATAATCCCAAGAACACCCGTTTTGCTATTAACTTTTTCACATCTATTGGGCTTGGTGGCATCACTGAGAACCTGCGTGAGTATTTGAAGCACATGCCACGCCTTATTATGCAACAACAAAAAGCAGCGTCAGATGCAGAATCCGACAGTTCTGGTTCATCAGGCTCAGAGTCAGAGTCAGCTAGTTCTGAGTCAGAATCAGAATCAGAATCATCAAGCTCTGAAAGTGATCGAGATGAAAGACGCAAGAAGAAACGTAGGAGAAATTAATTTCTCTACTGCTGTGGAACAGATGTCATGAGGTTCTGAAATAAAACAGTAATCTCTATATTCCTTGAAATTCACAAATTGTAAAATACTGCCTGGATTTGGTTTGGTGTGAAGTTTGGTTATTGTCCGACTGTAGGGAAAACAGAAAGGGTACCCCCGATCAAGTTTATGCAGATTCTGTTTTAGTTATTGTATTGCAGATTTCCTTTTTCTTTTTTTCTGTATTTGTTGTACACACTACTGAAGCCGTTTCTTCCAATTTTGATACTCAATGAGCAATGTTTCTAGGTTATGTTTCAAGGTGCCCTTTGTGATGGAATGTGGATGTTGACGCGCACATTTGAGTAGCACTTGTCAATCCTATCATTGTTATTTTCATTTCACAGAGGATTCATCATTAGTTTGAGCTGCTTGACTTGAAAGTGAACCGATTCATTACCTTCCAAGTTACTCCGCCATTTCAGCTTTAGATTAGAAGCTAAAATCATCATTCCGAACAAACATAGAAAAAAATTGACATTTCACTTCAAAACATTGACATAATTGACAGCCAGTTTCTTAAGAGCAAGTTAAATCTGGCCAAGTGCCAAGAGCTAATCTTTACAGTTTACACTCATTTTCCGTCATATATGATAAACTTAGAAACTATAGTAAGAACGTAATGGTAAATTGTCATAAAAGATGCAATCTTTCCATTCTTGCAAGAAAGGTAACTGTAAGCATCAGTGTTGATGTCCATAACAATCAAGGTAACCCACATCAAAACGACGTTTAAGCCGTAAAATCGTTTTCATATTCAATTTCCATCAGTTCTCAAATTCTGCTTGCTGCCATAATGGCAAGGTCTTGGAGGCCAGTGTGTTTCTTTAGAGACTTCTGAGAGCTATAGCTACTGCTCTCTCTATATATCCATAAAGTAAAGGGCTTTGCTCATAAAATCATCTTACCCTTTTAATATGCAAATTTATGAGTATGAAAAAACAGAAAGACAACCACTTCTTTATATATTTTGGATTCCTTTTTGGATTTTGAGCAATTGTATGAGTATGAAAACAATAGAAAACCACGCACGACTTCTTTCTTATGTCTATTTTTCAGCAACTATATATCTGTGCTGAATCTGCTGATGCACATATAGATAGACCAAGTCTATGCAGATATGACTATATCATTGAATCAGCCAAGTTAGTTGCTATTCTATTTTAAAAGCAAGCTCTGTTGCTTTTGTTTTTGTTTTGTTTATGTGCATCACTTGTAGTTCACACTTTCTGAAAACCACATACAAACATGGAATGCCTTTCCTTGAACTAGGGTTGACGCCTGGGGAAGTGGTGGGGGGCTGGACGCCTCGGTTCTCACCCCTATCTCCCTTAACTGCCGCTTGTAGGCGGGGCAAGTGGCTGACATGCATTGAAGGAGATAGCCCATTAGTCCCATCAGTTATGATGGCGTGGAGATTTTATCGATGCTGGGACACGTGTCAGTAGGGAGTGGTCTGAGATGGAGGGCCTGGATTCGCAGGCGTTTGACTTGCCCCGATTGAGTATTTTGGGGGGATTACAGAGGTGCCTAGGGCATTGGACCCGTCTATAAAAAGATCTCATTTGTCTTCATTGTTTGCTGTTTTTGCTCTTGGCTCAGAGAGAATAAGAGAACGTTGGAGAGGAATCCGGCGAAAGTTCTGTGAAGGTACCCTCCCGCTATCCGTGCTTCAGGCGTTCTGGTGCTTACCTACGATTGCTCGGTGTTTTCCCAGGACTGACTTTCCTCGGTTGTGCATAGTAATCGGTAAGTTCCGCCTTCTCTGCTTGGTGTTTTTTTTTCTTTGTTGGTTCGTGTTTTGGGGGGGTCTCTGTCGCAACGGGTGAGTTGTTTGGAACGTGGATTCGCAAACACATTTGGGGAGCAGCTGCAGAGAGCGCTGTTTTAGCTTGTCGCTGACCAGCGGTGGGGTTTTGTTTTCCTCCCCTTAGGTTAAATGGCTTCTAGGAGCTCTGATGGGACTTCTGAATCAGCCGGCAGACGTCCTGTGGTGGATGATGAGGAGAGGTTGGAAAATTGGCTTACTTCGGTTTCCCCGGAGTCAGAAGCCGTTGCCCTCTCCCGGGGCGAGGTCTCGTCGTCCGTGTCTCTGGGGCATGAGAGCATCCCCCACGGGGTACCCTTTCCTGGTGCCTCGCCCGTGAGTTTCACGATCGGGGATGAGGAATGGGTTGTGGTGTGTGATGAGCCGGAGGGTACCATGAGCCCTGCAGAGATTTCCGCATTCCGGGAGACGTGGAGTATCCCGGATGAGGTGAAATTACGGCCGCTGAATCCCGGAGAATCGGCTTGTAACCCGGAGGAGGGTTGGGTTGCTATTCATGGAGACCAGTTCCGTCATGGGTTCTCCCTTCTGCTGCCTGACTTTGTGTAGTACATGTTGAGCGTTCTGCATGTGTCTCCTCTGCAGCTTCCCGGAAACCAGTGGAGGCAGCTGCTGAGCCTTGGTTGTCTGTACGAACTGTCCGGGATGAGCATGCCGACGGTGAACGAGTTCCGGGCATTGTACAGATTGTCCTTCTCGAAAAAGAAAGGGTGTCGGGGTTGTCTGACTTTTAGCGCCCGACACTTTAAGCCTATTATCACCCGCTTGCCTTCCTGGCTGGACAATAGCTGGAGGAAGAAGGTGGTGATGGTAGGTGGGAAGTGGTAGAAAAGGAGGAGGATGTATCGGGTTCCTGGTGCCTTCTAGCCCCTTGGTGACCAGTCGTACGTACTGTCTGAGTTGGAGCGGGATAAGATTGCCACGATATTCGGGTGCTGGGACGGTCTTGAGCGAAGCTCCTACAACTTCATACGGCGGGAGGTGTTAGAGTACTGCGGTCTCGGGCGGGATCTCGGTGCGTAGTGGGGATTTAGTAGTGACGTTCCCGCTGACTGAGTTGATACTAACCCTTTTTTTGGTGTTCTGTAGGTGCATCTTCTCGAACGGTCGTCAAGCTTGATAACACATTATCTATGGATGGTGAGGACCTTGTCCTGAGGTTGAAGGAGAAGGGGGAAGTAGTTTCACGGACCACGGTGGATCGGGAGACTGGTCGACTTACCGTCCATGCCGAACCGATGGCCGTGGATGTTGCGGATGATGCCTAAATCTTAAGGCGTGTGAAGACTCATGCCGCAGCATCCTCTGTGGGACCAGAAAAGGGGAAAACCATTGGAGGGCCACCCAAGGTTCCTGGTGGAACGGATAGGATTCCATATCGACCGGGATCGGTCCCGCTTGTCACCAAGGTCTCCTTGACTGGCGCACAATCTTCTTCACCGGTCGACCTGGGTGAGAAGAGGCGGAGGATTATGGATGTCCCACCCTCCGCGCTGGTGACGCTGACCGGCCGGTCGTCTCGTGAGAACTTGGCGAAACGGCTCAAGCTGACCAGTGGTGGGACGAGTCCTGCTAGGGATAGAGCCGCTGCGGCTTCCAGTTCTGCCGGTCCGCAGAGTAGCCCTACTCCGGTGGAAGAATAGAGGAGGGGAGGTCCGGAGAGTGCCTTCGTCCGGAACCTGGTGGAGGACGTGACTGGCCTCGGTCTGGATAGGCCTGGGGCCGCTGGAGCCCAGTCGGGAGAGAATCGTCAGAAAAGCAAAGAGTTGGTCCTCTGGGTAAGAATTGTTTGGTGCTACGGTACCGCTCGAAAAACTTCTGCAGGGTTTTTTTTTTGTTTAATCGGCTCCCTGTCGTTCTGCAGCTGTTGTACAATCTGTACCAGCCGGACCCGAGTGAGGAGCTGCCGGAGCTGAAGAGGCAGGTGGCCGTCCTGACCGAAGCCCGTGAGCGCCTGGAGGCTGAGAAGTTCAGGCTTGAGCAGGAGAATGTCAGACTGGAGGAAAGGGCCAAGAGGCAGGTGGCCAAGCTAGAGGGCCAGGTTCGGAGCCTCGAGGAAGAGAAGGAGCGGGCAGAGGAGGAGAGGGCCGAGCTGGAGGCCAAAGTGGATGAGCTCCAGTTGGGAGCTGCCGCTGTGCGTGCCGCCACGGCCGCTGCGGCTGGAGAAGAGGACCCGGAGCTTTTCCAGCGGGTGATTGAGAAATATCACAATAGTGATCAGTTTCTTGCCCTTCTGGAGAAGGCTAGGGAGGCGGGTATCGCCGATGCCTACGTGGAGTGGGAAGAGAAGGGGTACCTGAATACCTCGCAAATGCCGAAGGCGCAGGGCGATGATGATG
This sequence comes from Potentilla sterilis, assembly GCA_963682095.1. NCBI lineage: Eukaryota > Viridiplantae > Streptophyta > Magnoliopsida > Rosales > Rosaceae > Potentilla > Potentilla sterilis. Next base: position 61,224,502 of record OY821755.1, read on the forward strand.
CCGATGGGCAGCCGTGGGAGGAGGAACAGCGGGAAGAGGAAGGCGGACTTCGGCCATATGAACCTATTGGTGAGGATGCGGCAGTTCTACCTGAGGAAGCTGGTGGGCGAGTTGGGCCCGGTGATAAGGAGGCTGTGGCTCCTTAGGATTTTTTTTGTCTCTCTCTTTTTTGTAAACTTGCTGGAACGGTTTTTTTTTTTGTTGCCTGTCTTTGGATATATATATATATATATATATATATATATATATATATATATTTTTTGTAGTACCAGTGGTTTGCCTTGGATTTCGTTCAAAATAGTTAGCATACATATCTTGTAATGTTACATCGGCTGAACCGTTGGTATGTCGAGCTAACTGTGTTTGAAAATTTAGCATTTAATCCTTCACTGGGTCCGGGCTTGCTTACCAGCCCTGGTCCTGATTCCGGGCGGGATCTGCCCTTCTTTCTCCTAGGTACCGTTGAAGCTGACCGCTGCTAACTAATCCCTCCACCGCTGTCTTGAGGGCGACGTAATTGTTTGTCCTGTGGGTAGCTTCATCGTGGTAGGAGCAGTATTTGCATGTTCGCGCCGGGGTGAAGTTCCCTTTCGGGTACTTCCTTTTTAGCGGTGGGGGAATGATGTGCCCGTTCTCGTGCAGGATGTCCTCGTATGAAGAGCTTAGAGTGGTAAAGACTTCTTGACGTTCCGCTGGCATGATCGCCAGGGGGCGTTCTTGTCGGTAATGCTCAGGCCTATACTCGCCCTGGGGCTTATCAGGGTAGAGTTTCTGCTGCGGTTGGTTCCCCCAGTTTCTGTTCAGTCTGTTTGGTTGGCTGCCCCGGTCCTCAGCCCGCTGGCCGGCCCCTATGTTTTCTCGGCGGGCCGGAAGGAACTCCTTCCGCTTCCTCTTATACAGGTGATGCCCATATGTTTCGTGGTCCGCCTGGGCGTGCCTGATGGCCATCGCCATTCGTTCATCGTACCCCTGCGGGAGCTCTACCCGTACGGCATAGGAAAATTTCCCTGGCCGGAGACCCTGTTTGAATGTCATCTCGGCGATGCCCTTGTCTAGGTTCCGAACCCCGGCCGTCGCCGTTTGCAAGCGGTTAACGAACGTCCTTAGCTCCTCGCCGTCTTCCTGCCTGCAATTGAAGAGGATCGTCGACGTCCGGGCTCCTTCCACCCGGAGGATGAAGCGGCTGACAAACCGATCGGCCAATTGCTCAAATGCCTCAATAGGGTTTTCCGGGAGCTCATAAAATCAGCTAAGCACCTCTCCGGACAGGGTTTCCTGGAAGATGTTGCAGCACACAGCGTCGGAGTAACCCTTGGCGCATGTTTGGGACCGGAAGCTATCCAAGTGTTGGTATGGGCATCCGGCTCCTGAGTACATCAGTTTCAGGGATTTTTGGTTACCGGATCTCCCGGATTCCAGGACCCGGTGAGAAAAGGGGCCCGTGCGTTCGCTGAATTGCGCGCTTTCCAACGGTCGCGCTGCCCTTCTTTCGTTGGCCTCCATTTGAGCCTTTAGATCTGACACGGAGTCGGTGAGTACTTGTAGTGCCCGTGCGGTCGGGGTCATGGCTTCAACCTCGAATGAAGCGTGTGATTGCCGAGGTGCCGGCGTGCTCCTTGGTAGGGCCACGCCGCCCGGGGACTCCGCCCCTTTGGGGTAGGTGGGCCTTCCGCCCGATGATTGTCCCGCCTCAGGGGGCTGAGACCGGCCTGGTGTGGATACATGTGCCCTCGTCAAAGCGGCGTTGCGCTGCTGTCCTCTTTCCAGGGCAGCCACCAGGGCGGCGTTCACTGTCTCCATTTCCTGATACCGGGCATTGGAGTCTGCTCTATCCCGGTCGCTCTCCGCGCGCAGGCAATCGACTTCTGCTCTCATCACCTCTACCTCCCCCGCCATATCGTGCTGGTCGGGGATATATGTGGTGTCTCGGTCGCTGTCAACGACCACACTATCTTCCTCGTCGCTTGGGTTCTCCGAGAATGTCAGCAAAGGGCCCTGGTGTGTTAGTTGGTCGCCCTTCGCCGGGCCTTTCCCGCGCGTGCTACCTTTGCATGCCCCTGGCATGCCGCTTGGTCCTTAATAGCTGCCGTCGTTCTGATTGTCTTGGCCGGGGTGTTGCTCCCGTACCGCGATAGGGGTAGCGATGGGCACTTGCTCTGGTATGACCCGCTGATCCTCTGCATTTCTTTCGCGTCCTGCTTCCAAACTTTCTGCCATTTTTTTTTGTAATGCCACGTGACCTTTTATCTCTTCCCACAGACGGCGCCAATTGTTTCCACTCAAACCGGTAGACCTGATAGAAACTGATGGATCTCGATGTGGTTTCCTCCTGCGAACCCTGCTAACTAAGGGGAATACCGGGCGGGCCGGTCTTCTCCTCTCCGATGCCTAAGTCAGTACTGTTGGGGCAAATAGATAACTTAAGCGGTAATAATAAGTAGTTGGAGGGTTGAGTTACCTATTAATGAGGGTAGTTGAGGCCCTTATATAGGTGGTCGAGCGTGAGGTCTGGTCTTACTCTTCAATGTGGGACTGATTCCCATCTGTCCGTACGCAAAGGGGCAGCTTTGGTGGTCTGTTCGGCAGGCTGGCGTCCCCGGCTCCCGGGCCCCTGGCCATAAGGTGGACTGCTGGGCTTCGGGTCCGGGTGCTGGGGATCCTGTTCCGGGCCTCAGTCCGGGCCCGGGCGGACTGGCTGCGGGTTTGTGGGCCTGTGTAGCCCCTCTGTGGCTACTGTCAACATTGGTAATGAGGGAGCCGCGTGAAACGTGGTAAGTTAGAGAAATATTTTTGAATATGTTGTTCGAACTTTGGTTGCAAGGTGAAAACCTCAATTTACGAGTTTGATAATAAATACATAAAGAAGGGTTTGCGAGAATATTTAGAAAATATATTGGATTATAATGATTTTTGGAAGTATTATAGTTTTGTATATTCTATTAAATAAAAAAACATAGACTAAGTAGAATCTGCATCGTTTATTTGTCCCACCAAGTGATATGAGCCATTCAAATCAAATATATACAAATCCTTAGATAAGATGAAGGGGAGGAGACGAACGAGGGGTCTTACGCTCGGTGTAGCGGCGGAGCTGCATAGCTCCTCCATCGTCCGGCCGTCGTCTAGTGTCCCGCTGGTGGCCACGGCTTTGTCTCGTTGTCGCCTATATTTTTGTGTCCCTAAATTCTTGAACTAGGTCCATGCTTGTGTTTATGGACACTTATATGTCTATCTTTGTATAATTTTGTTAAATATATATGTATGTATGCATAATAGAATACACCCTTATATATATATATATATATATATATATATATATATATATATACTGTGAGAATCTGGACCGTTGGATTAGCAGAAAATGGATATCTACAATCCCCTGCAACAACACTTTCCTTCAGTGTATCTCGCGCTCTCACTCTCACTCTCACTCTCACTCTCACTCTCTTTGCTCTGCCTCCCTCCCTAACCTTGAAATCCAGATTCCGGCCCCGATTATGTAAACCCTATCCTAAATCACAAATTCATCTCTTTCGCTTTCTATCCCCTCAACCTGTGAACGGTAAATAATAACCCGATTGTGAAAAGTCACAATTTTTTGAAACCCTAGTTTGAGATTTGGGGATAAAGCAGAGGTAACACTTGTCAGATTTGCGACATCCGTCAAACTTCTGGTTGTGGATCCAAAAGAGTAAGTGAAAGCCGGCGTCGATTTACCAAGGTCGAACGCCTTCAGGTATAGATCTTGCTAATCGATCTCTTAGAAATCGCTTGCCCTGATTTGTATTTATGAACCCTAACATTTGAGAAATTTACTGCTAATTTTGATTGAAATTTCTGTGTTAGAGTGAGAGATAATGGGTCTGACGTTCATGAAGCTCTTCAGTTGGCTTTTCGCCAAAAAGTGTGCGAATTTTATTGGTCGATCTTGTACAAGATCAAGCTCAAGCTCGGCGAAATTGTCTACACCATCGGTGAGGTCCCCAAATCCATTAGCAGCTTTATATCAGTCGATGAAATCTCTATGCAAAAGGCAGTTTGTAACTTGTCTATTACTTTCAATACATGGTTGCCAGAGCAGATTGCTTTTATAGAATATAAGAGCACGCTTTGGCTTCTTATCTCTTTCTTTATCTACTAGGTCTCTCAACACTAGTAATTTTTATATACTTATGCTTGAGATTGCCTGCTTGGCTAACTCTGCCTACTTGTCCAGGGGTAGTCGGTCTCTGAAAAATGAGAATGTGCCATTTAGTTTTACTGATCAAGACTGGAAGCAGTTAAATGAAATCATTGGGTATAAGGAAAGTGATGATAGACTGTTGGTTACAGTTAATGAAAAGATGGATGCTCTTCAGACTTCCTTGAGCATTTCTATGAAACGTAATGCCACTAAGCTTATTGATGAGTCTCAGAAGTGTCTTGCTGAATTAGTGTGTGAAGGCATGAACCTGGGATCATATAAGTTATCAACGCCAAACGGTCTCGTTGCCGAGGTAAGGCTGTCCTGTTCTGTGTTTTTTCTCTTAAAATTTCGTAGTCTAATATTTCTTAAGTAGAACCACAATCATCTTCTTAATTTCGTATAGTGACAAGAATAAAAAAATTTATCCACGTAGAGTGCAAGCGCTAATGATTCTTTAGTTGGTGTGTTCTGTTTCAAGCCTTTTGACTCCAAGGTGGACTGGAGTTTTGTTGCAAAGGCTTCTTCTCCCTGTTCTGTCACTGTATGTTCGTATTATCTCTTAAATTCTACCTTCTTTATATTTAAAATATAAATTTTATAATTATTATTTAAATTGATTACATCTCTCTCTCTCTCTCTCTCTCTCTCTCTCTCTCTCTCTCTTTCTGTGTTTGTTTGTCTGATACTGATTACATCTGTATTGCAGTATCTCAAGGATGCAGTTGATCATCAAGTTTTTTCGGAGCAATACAATTAGTCAGAAGATAGCTATGGATACTGCAGCTGCAGTGCAGGTTATTTTCACCTGAACTTTTTTTGAATAAAAATGTAGATTTCAGGACTGTCCAGTTTGCTGGCATCCAGCATGTTAACTATGACAAAATGCTTCAATCATTGTGCGTGTGTTGTTGCATATTATGGATTATGTTGCCTAAGTAGCAGTGCTGCTTGTGGATTTGGATGCTTCCTCAATGATCTACTAATTTCTTACAATACTTATCTGTTTTTCTTACTCTAAATTGTTTTTTTTTTCTCCAGGCTTTGTATAATCAGCAAGAATGTTTGGTTGTTCTATGAGAGCCGAAGTACGATTGGAGCAGGTTCTAATACTTCTGAAGTGGAAGCGGGTTAGAGTATGGGAGCAAGTACTTCTCAAGTGGTCAGATTCCAGTATTAATGTTCATTTTAATTAGTTCTCCTTGATATATAGGCTTGTGCACAATTGTGGTGGTTAATTGGAGTTTAGTTGTTTTGAGGAGTACGTAAATACTGGGTTTCGGATTTTGTTGATGTATTGGTGAATATCTGATTAATAAAATTTTAATGGCAAATATATAATAAGATTGTGTGATTAATATTCTATTGTATTTTTTTTAAATATAATTATTTTTTTTATATTCAGTATATATTTTTTACCTGATTGGTTTGCAATTACTCTCTATTATAAGGACCAGAAGCAAAAAGTAATAAAAGTAAAGTTAATGGGCACGTATAAGTGTCCCTAGTTGGTGCAGTGTATTTATATAAATCTATGGTATTTGTACTCTAGTTTGTAGTTTGAGATACATGAGACTCAAACTTATATTTGGGGACACTTATATTATTTGTGTCATTTAGCAATAGGAACACCAGCAATAGGCACATATAGCACAATTGTCCCTATAGCTCAAAGGGGACATTTATGTGTCCCTATAGGTATCAAAATAATGCTGACTATATATGTTGGAAATGAAATGATGAAAATTTACCTTTCGATTGGGTTCGATTCAGAATCCACAATATCCTACTGCAGGAATAATGAAGCTTGGAATTGAGAGATGAAGATTGCAGATCTGATCGTCAGAGTGACGGAGTAAAAGGCGAAAGGAAGCTTCAGAGAAATGAGCATTCTCAAGACTTTAGACTTGGTAGACTTGTTGCTTGGGCCAATCCCATTATAACAAATCACTCTAGTTAGTATAACAGTTGCATGTAATACATTGATGAATTGGATGTAGATACCTCCAAGGAATAGACTGAAGAATTGGATGTAATTTAGCTATTTGAAGATTTCGGCAACTGAACCACCTTTCATTGTTCGACCGGACAAAGAGACTTATCTGCAAATCTAGGTTGGAACGTAGTCGTAGTTCTGGACCTCTGGTTGTAATGTTTTTTTAGGCCCCCATATTTGGGCTTAATGTCGTCTATCTTACTATTGTACCCCTAATGGGCTTATTGTAAATTGCTCGAGGTGCCAAGTTACAACAGGTGAGATACTTGAATTCGGATTCTCTACTTTATTTTTTACACATTACATTCCTAACATTTATTTAATAGGTTACAATCTCTTTAGGTTTTCATTGCAAACTTCATCTAATGATGCAATATTTTGTTAGCCATTACATGAAGGTCATGAAGGTAAGGTGAAAAAAAAAAGTTAGGAGAGGTCCAAATCCGAGATTCTTACCGATTGGTTCCACTCCTCTGATCCTCTTCCACATCTAATCAATGTTGATTACTTGGTGCTATGTCTACAAGTATTTCCCATACGCACAATTTCTAAACAGAAAATATTCCAAATTCCTCAAACAACAAAATTGCTAGCTAGAACAAAACCTAGCTACTAAGCCAAACCTCATGATGGTACTGTAAACTACAGTACTATCATTTTCATAATACGTGGCTAACGGAAAACAGAATTCCAGAAATACAGACACAAATGGTGTAGATAAGAAAAGTTCTAAGAGTACATACTTATACGTCATACATGATAACCAATGTAATGATTCATCTGCATTAGGACATTTTGTAAAATACAGAACAGAGTAATGAAAGGAAATAAGGCGAGGTGACTGAGGTCCCAGAGTTCTAATTTCACATGCAAACAAGAACTTACAATTAGTAATTTCCAAATGGGGCAAAAGAACGATATGGGAGTGCAATTTCAAACCAATCAAGCCACCATCATGATCAGCCTCGTCTTCACAACATCATCACGGTAGTGTAATGGATTATGAGATAGCCCTGGCCAATGCGCTGAAAATCTCGCTGTGGATGTGCTCCTCAAATGCTCAAAGAAAGAATAGCTGTAAGACTCCATCGTTGCCAGAGTTCATAAGCACACAGCTGTACGAGAATCCCAAGCAGACGGGGTTAGTTCATCTGTTCGGCCAATTTGGACTGAAGGACTGTTACTTGATACTGTAAAATCCCGAAATGTGTTTATTATTTAGGCATGAAAAAAGTGTGGGTTGGAATTTGTAGTGTATAAATATACAGAAATCATGCTTAGTGATGCATTGATGCCTTCTATAGTATAAGATTCAAGTTGATGCAATTTGTATACAACTTTTCTCCTACCAAACAATGTTTTGAGTAGATTGTCCATAAATTAAGAAACTTAAATCTGTGAAAGTAACCTTACAATATATCATTACCCAGCAAATTGGCAATGCAGCAACACTTGTGGTTTAACACAAAAACATGATGCGTGATGGTTTTCCTTAAAAAAGAAATATAAGATGCAGAAAAATGACCATCTTCATAAATCAGAAAATGATACCTCTTTTGAAGAATGATTAGTATTCATGCAATCATGCTCTTGAGTCTTTTGAAGAATGATTCTGTGTTGGAGCTACCACCTGCAATGTTACTTGGAGCTTCACGTGCCTCTGCCTCCGCCTCCTCCGAGTCACAATCTTCACGACTCCGCTTCAAGATCTGGGTTGCTGCTGTGTTGAGGAGGTCTTTCAAATCTTGCTCGTACAACAAACGGGCCCCACACCTCTTCACACAATTCGAGCATGGATTTTCACGATTCCCTTTGAATACTGAGAACCTAACAGAGCAGCTTGTGGGATCCTCGATTTTACTGCGAGGCATAAAAGAGACCCAAAGATGATCTCTCATCATATGCCTTACATTTGATAAATACACAGAGCAGAGGCGACTCCCATCACGCGACAAACAATTTATGGTGTGTGCAGGTTCTTCCGGATAGGCAAAAACAACACAAAACAGAACACCCATCCACTCTGATCTACATGATTCCCGATCCTGAGGCAGCTCCACAGTCAATGAGTCTCTCTCGCTTTGAATATCAAACCACTTTGAAATTTTACTTCCAGGACTTACAATTTCGAACGCGTCGAAGTTTGAAGAGAATCCCTATACCAAAGGAACAAAAATGCATGTTCAATGAGGAGAGAAGATCGATGTAAAAAAAGAGAGATCCAAAAAGACATATAAATATGAGTGATGCAGCAGCATATATACCTGAACAGCCAATCTCCTTAGCATTGAAAATATTCCATTATTCACGCCTTCCTTGTCAATCAATCCAAAGCAATTCATAGTATGCAATTCAAAGTACTCCAAATTGTTGAAAGTGCCCTGCTGTGATGGTTCTGACAACTTTTTTAAGGAATCACACTCGTCTGCCCGTACTATTAATCGGCTATTCGATGGGAGATCCGGTAATTCTTGAAGCCTTTTGCACCGATACAATTCAATGAGATCAAGCCTAGAAAGGCATTTAATGCTTGCAGGAAGAGTCACAAAATTATTTCCACCAAGATACAACTCTCCTAGAGACGGCATGCAGTAGCCAATATCGTCGGGCATAACTCCTTGACAAAGATTACAATCACTTAGATCTAACGACCGTAAAGACGGTAAAGCCCATGGAGATGGCAACGCCAAGCCCAAAGGCTCGGGATTCTTTTTTCTCAACAAGGACTGAACCTTCCTTCTTATAGACGCCTTCAAACACTTTGTCTCCTCCGTATTTTCTACAAGAGTCTTCAGTTTTGGGCATCCACTAATATCGAGTTCTTCAAGAGATTTCAGTTTAAAAATTGCGGTACCCGGGAGACTCTGGAGACTTTTGCTATCAGACATATACAATTTTTGAAGGCCGACCAGATGTTCAATTGATGCAGGTAGTTCCTCGTTAGCAGTCCCGGATATGAAGAGCTCTACCAACTTTTTCATCCCTTCTCCAAATTCTGGAATCTTTACTTTTGAGCAGTCAGAGAGGACGAGAAATTCGAGAGAGTCCATTTCAATCTTACTTGGGAAGCTCTCAACATTTTTGCACCCATCAAGGTCCAACTTTTTGAGCTTTTTGTTGACTGCAATGGATGGATGGACCTCAACTAAACCCTCACAATATTCAATATCCAACACCTCAAGATTCGGAATACCTGTGAAATCTGGGGTCTTCTGTAAGTTTTTGGACCACCTAAGATCCATATATTTCAAATTAGGTAAGTCCTGTACAATAAATGGAACAAACAATTACTTTCGGAATACCATAAAATTCTATTTTGAAGTAGAAAACTTGATCAAACATTCTCACCTGTCTTCCATCCCAAAGCTGAACAAGTTTGCTTCTTAGCATCTTAAGTTCAGCAAGTAAATTTGGTCGAAAATTTACTGGAAGAGATTTGGAAGGATACAGATTCCATATGAGTATTCTCAAGGAATTTGGGAGGAATTTGGGGCCTGAACTACTTATTAGATTATCAATCTCGAGAAACATTATGTCGGGCATCTTAGAGAAGCAATCCCAATTCCAGTTTGAATCTGCCTTTTCTAATTCTGGTAACCTCAAGCGGATGCCTTTGATTGCTTCTGTTCCCTGATATTAATTCAGAATAAACAAAAAGTTAATTCCACACCAGTCCGATATGCATCATACTAAAACAAAATGTACTCTTAATTTTGGTATTTAAACCTGGATTGTCTGTATAATTCTTACCGTATTTCTTGTGAAAACATGAAAGATGTCATCACGATGACACAAACGGCTGCGAAGACCGGGCTCTTTTTCCTCATGACGAACAATTTCCTCTGCCATTTCTTTTATCAAACCATGCATCCCAACATTGTCGTACCAATCAATAATTAAGAGAGATTTCTCGATAAGAGCATTTATCACAATAAGAGAATTAAAGCGATAACAATATTGTAGTAGTTGAATGATACGCCCCTTCTCCATCCCCTCGTAGAAGAATGCAATGTCCAAGAAAATCTCCCGCTGCCAATAATCTAGCGCATCATAACTCAGTTTGAGCGTATCAAAAATTCCCGGATTAGGAACCCTCTGTAGTGAGTCCAACGCACTATTCCATTCATCTAGAGTTCTATGATACAAAGAACTTCCCAGAATTTTAAGAGCTAATGGAAGCCCTTTGGCATAATCTACAAAACACTTGGACAACTCTAGAAATCCTTCATTTGGTTGGTCTTTTTTGAAGGCTTTGTGACTGAAGAGCTCAAGAGCTTCGCTGTTATTTAAACCCAGTAGCTCAAATGATAAATCTATAGCATGCTCGGTGAGCACACGTTTATCTCTAGATGTAACTATGATTCTGCTTCCCTCACCAAACCAAGATTTATCTCTCGCTAACTGTTCTAGGCGGTTACAGCTATCAACATCATCAACAACAAGAAGAACCTTTTTATTAGACAAACAGTGACTAATGAAAGTGGTTCCTGTGTACTCATCCCAAACTTGTGAAACATTTTCTTTTAAGACTGTTGAAAGAATCTGTTGTTGAAGCTTGACTATTTTACCATGAGACTTACAGACATCAAAAAGAAACGCAGTCACTTCAAACTGATGGGAAATTCTCTCGAACACTAGCTTAGCAAGGGTAGTCTTACCCACTCCGCCCATACCCCATATTCCAATAAATCGAACATCTTTTTTCTCTAGATCTAAAAGCAAACTCATTCGCTCAAGTCCGAAGTCAATTCCGACCAACTTTTCACCGGAATCTGACAATGTGATTGTTGGACGTAGTTTCTCCCACACACGTTTCGCAATGACTTCTATAAGCTCATTTTCAGATCTATAAAAATTAATAATAGACAATCATCAAGCTAATAATATATATATATACGCATATTTAATTATTTATAACATTTGTTTATGACAAGTCAAAACTCAAAAGACAACAGATTTGAAGACTTGAAGTGCTTACTTATAGTTCTTTGCATCCCATCCAGAGAGATCGGCCACTTTTGTTAAAGCTTCTCTCCACCTCTTCACCTTCTGTGGGTCGTTACTGAACTTCACTTCATGCTCAGCAAAGGCTTTAGCAAACCTATTCCTTTGATGTCGAACGTCGGATGGATCCACATTCAAGAAAACCGGCTGAATTCTATCGTCTCTGGTCGGCATGGACTCGATGATTTTGGCAAGTTCATTCAAGCACCAAGTGGAAGAAGCATAGTTGGGTGAGAGAACAACGATCGCCAGATGTGAATTTTCGATTGCGGTTAGGAGCTTCGGAGAGATTTCAGCTCCGATTTCAAGCTCACGGTCGTCTTTGAAAGTCTTGAATGCTTGGCCGAACTGCAGTTGGTTGTATAAATGAGAGATGAAACCCCGACGGGTGTCTTCACCCCTGAAGCTCAAGAAAACATCGAATTTCCAACGAGGAGGTGAATCAGAACAAACCAGAGATGAGGAGGCTATTTGGGTGCTCAAAGCCATTGAAAACTACCCAGATCAAGAATCAAGGTTTAGGGCAAACCAAATGTGGGAGGTTGGAAACAAGAAGCGGAAATGAATGAAAGTAAGTTGCAGAAGAAATGAGTGTCGAAATGAAAAGTGAAAATGACGGCAATGTGTGCAGGACTTTTCTCCTGCTAGAGAGAGAAAGAGTGGCTGCGTGGTCACCTTCCGCGTGGTCATCTAGAGTCGTTCCCGACATAATATTAGAAATTTCTACAATAGAAAAATACAGAATCAGAAGTACCTAGTAATGGATAATGCTCTAATGACCACTCATTTACTTTGAAACAACGGTGACACAGTGGAACGATCACTACATATCGACGTTACCAGTTGGTCTAAGTAATATTTGTGTTTAACAGAAAAAGAATATTGTTTTTAACCGCAAAAGAAACAGATTTCCTTAACTTCAGTTAGAAGAGTGAGCCAAAACAATTGAAAACAATTGAATAGAGGGGAACAGCCCAACAAAACAACCGCGGTCTTCTCCAGTTGGTGCTCTGTTCATTCTCGTCATCTTCCTTCAGTTCCTGAATCTCTCTGGGGTCAGCACCCCTCATAATCCGTGATTCTCACCTCTCTCTCTCTCTCTCTCTCTCTCTCTCTCTCTCTCTCTCTCTATAACCTCCATGTACATATGTAGATATTGCAGTAAATATAATTGTTTGAGAACAATTATTGTGTTTTGTGGATAAATTCTACTCTACACGAAAAGTCATTCTTAGCTTTCATCTTGTACTTTAGCTTCTATATATATACACCTGTATAGGCCCTCACTCTCACACTCACACTCACACTCACATGTGCTTGTACGTTTAACTCATTCAGAGTCTTTTAGTTTTCTCTTATACTTTGATCAGTTCAGTTCTTGTACTTGGATTATGGGTTTTGTATTGCTCAAAGTTGAGTTCTTTTGGAGTTTTTAGAGATCATGCTTTGTGGGTTTTTGTTAAAGTTGAATACTTGATTGTTGGGAGTTGATTTTGAACAGAATTTGGCTATAAAGTTGTGTTCTTGGTACTTAATTTACTTGTTTTTAATCACATTTGGGATTTGGGGGTATTGTTTTGATGGAAATGAAGGGTTTTGGGTTTCTTGATATGTCATCTGTGTTTTTGATCTCTCTGCTATGTGTATGTGGATGTGGTTTTGCTGTGGGTAAGGAGTGTACGAACACTGTTGAATCATGGATGGCATCACATACTCTTCGGTTTGAGCTTTTAAATTCTAAAAATGAAACTTTTAGGAAAGAGGTGTTCTCACACTACCATTTGACACCAAGTGATGATTCTGCTTGGTTGAATTTGCTTCCAAGAAAGATATTGAGGGAGGAAGATGAATATGAGTGGTCAGTGATGTACCGGAAGATGAAAAACTTCGGTGGTGGTTCTGAGGCCCCCGGAGGTTTTCTCAAGGAAGTGTCATTGCATGATGTGAGGTTATATCCAACCTCACAACATGGGAAAGCACAGCAAACAAATCTAGAGTACCTATTGATGTTGGATTCAGATAGTTTGCTCTGGAACTTTCGAAAGACAGCTGGTTTAGCAACCCCCGGCACACCATATGATGCCAAAGATTCATGGGAGAAACCGGATGGTGAACTTCGGGGGCTTTTTCTAGGTTAGTTGATACTTGCTAACTCATTGTTTTGCTTTCTCTGTTGAGGTTATTTGCATTGCTCATTGCAGCATGTAAATTTCATATTGCACATGTTAAATGGTCTTCGTCAGTGACATTTTCTCATACTCTAATTGTGATTTTATTGAAGCTGCTTTTCATTTTGTGTCAAGCTTCATTAAAATTCCATGTATTGTAAAGGAGCTACTTATTGAGTCCACCTTAGTTTGGAGAAATAGTGGTTTTCTGTATAGATTACTATTGAGAGAATGAATAATATGCGACAGACTCTCATAATGATAATATCAAGAGACAAAATGGTTGTGTACCTTTTGGCTTGTTAAAATTCCAATTTTAGTTTTGAAAAGTCATCTTGTCTAACTTGCTTTTGTATCTTGAAGGGCATTATTTGAGTGCTTCAGCACTGATGTGGGCTAGCACTCATAATGATACTCTCAAAGAGAAGATGTCCCGGATTGTGTCAAGTCTTTCTCTTTGTCAGAAAGAAATTGGCGGTGGATATCTTTCGGCTTTTCCAAGCGAGGAATTTGATCGCTTGGAAGCTATCAAACCTGTCTGGGCTCCTTATTATACCATTCACAAGGTAGAATCTATTTATTTTGTTCCACTAGAGTATCAACTTCAGTTCGATTCAGAGTCATATGTTTAGATTTTCAACTTGTCTACTTTGACAGATCTTGGCAGGCCTGTTGGATCAGTATACACTTGCTGGTAGTGATGAAGCTTTTAGCATGATGAAATGGATGGTTGATTACTTTTACAAACGTGTTCAGAATGTGATATCAAAGTACAGTATAGAAAGACATTATATGTCGCTCAATGAAGAAAGCGGTGGCATGAATGACATTCTTTATAAGCTATATGCTGTCACGGTAAGTAAATACTATTAAGCACCATTTCTCAAATCCAGATCTTCTGGTTTGCTTGCAAAATTCATTGGTGTTAATTCTAATATGTGAATGTTTGTTGGCTGTGACATCATCGCATCAACCTTTCATGTTACTATGCTCAGGGAGATACGAAGCATTTACTGTTGGCTCATCTTTTTGACAAACCCTGCTTTCTAGGACTGTTGGCAGTGCAGGTAACAGTTGTTTTCTATTGAATATTCTAGGTAGCCCTTAGATAGCTTAAATATTTTGTGTAAGCAGTAAACAAACACCTTAAGGAATTCAGTTTTTGCACCAACGAAAAACTTAATAAGGCTCCTAAGTCCTGACAAAGTTATATAATAGATGTATTCAAAGTATAAAATTGATAAAGTTCTTACATCTAATCAAAGAGAAGATTCAGAACTGGTCAGATATTCTATATTCCCTTGGAAAGACTTTTGAGGCTTTTGTGAATGATTATGATCTGAAAAGATGGGAAGAGGATTCACATGTTCTGTCTTTATCTAAGCCTTGCAATATCTAGGACAATCAAATTTGTTAGTTTCTCCGGAACTTATCTTGTGTACTGCCTCTGCTTGATCTATACTTGTAGGCTTATGACATAGCTGGTTATCACACTAACACACATGTTCCAGTTGTCATTGGTGCTCAAAAGCGGTATGAAGTCACTGGTGATCCGCTTTATAAGGTAAATGATTTATTTGTATTGTGGAGTATATGAATTACAGTTCTCAACATACAATTGAGTACCTATGTACTGTTTATGTTTGTGCTTGCAATTTGATTTCCCCTGCATTCCATGTGTGTTGGTAGGGGTGTTACTTCTCTATTGGATATGGCATTACTCTTGATATTAGGGAAGACTTAAATGCTAACACTTCTCAATAATCTGAAATTGTCAGGAAATGGGAATTTTCTTTATGGACATGGTTAACTCTTCTCACACCTATGCAACAGGAGGGACATCCGTCAGTGAGTTTTGGTACTAAATTCAGCTTGTGAAAATTTCAATTGTCAGTTTATTCATCATAAGCTCTTTCTTGCGCTTGAATCTCCCTTCCCAAATTGGACAAGAAGTTAGAAAGTTTAGATGCGTCCTTTAATGGAGTTATGCTTCTTTCTTTCAGACTAGGTTCTTATTCCTGAATTGTACTGATTTGCTTTCCCCCAAACTGTGAGCAGGTCAGACCCTAAAAGATTGGCGACTACTCTACAATCAGAAAATGAGGAATCATGTGTAACTTATAACATGCTGAAGGTTTTTTTTTTTTTTTTTTAATTCTTTTTTCTTAATTAGTTATGTGAGAAGTTGATTGGTTGCTTGAAATATTTATTCTTTTTACAAATAAAGAGCCTGGCCTTGTTGTCTGTTACTCCTACTAATGCAAAGGCTTCTCTGATACATTACAAGATTTATTCAGTCAGCTTTTAGTTTATTGTTGAAAGGAGAACAAATTTGGGGAAATTTTGAGCATTCTCTATTCATTTTATAGTTTTGAAGTTATTTATCATAACTCACCACTGCTTATTCAACTTTGGCACTTCGCATTCATCTTTTAGGTCTCTCGCAACCTCTTCAGATGGACCAAAGAAATGGCATATGCAGATTATTATGAGCGAGCTCTAACAAATGGTGTGCTAGGAATCCAAAGAGGAACTGAGCCTGGAGTCATGATCTACATGCTCCCACTAGGCCGTGGACAGTCCAAGGCCAGGAGCTATCATGGTTGGGGATCACCATTTGACCATTTCTGGTGCTGCTATGGCACTGGTATGAGATTGCTTGTTCCTTCTAACAATTTCTTCTAGGGAATTCAGACTCCACCAACTTGCTTTACATGTTTCATGATCTTTACATCCGCATATGCTTTCTCGTCCAATTTGTTCTGATTGAATCAATTTAGACTGCTATTCTTTTGCTGCTGTAGAAGATACATCCTAATAACTACTGAGTATTGTGTTACTTCTTGATGCTATTTCAGGAATTGAATCATTCTCAAAGTTAGGAGATTCCATATATTTTGAAGAGGAAGGTGAAACTCCTGGTCTTTACATTATCCAGTATATATCAAGCTTGCTTGATTGGAAATCTGGGCAAGTTGTACTTAATCAGACAGTTGACAACATCAATTCATGGGATCCATACCTTAGAATCACGTTAACATTTTCTTCAACGAAGGTACAGATAAGGTCCATATATTTAATTGTTGAAATTCATCATTTTGCACACATAATTACATGCACAAGTCTTGTAAACTTTGTATTGGTTAAATTCAATCCCTGTTTACATTTGTTTGATTGATTTTGGTCTCTATATTATGGTGGCCTGTCCCATATTATAATAAAATTTTGGTCTTTATACATGCTTCTTATTGTGGACTACATGATGCAGGGCGAAAAAACTCATGCTTCTTAGAGTCGGCCCTCTCGCAAGCCGAGCTTCTCCAACGACGGCGAGAGGGCCAACTCGTTCGTCGGCACAGAGGAGTACGTGTCACCCGAGGTCGTCCGCGGCGAGGGTCACGAGTTCGCCGTGGACTGGTGGGCCCTAGGGATTTTAACCTACGAGTGCCTCTACGGGACGACGCCGTTTAAGGGGAAGAGCCGGAAGGAGACGTTCCGTAACATCGTGACCAAGACGCCGGAGTTCATGGGAAAACGGACGGCGCTGATGGACTTGATCGAACGGCTGCTGCACAAGGACCCCACAAGGAGGCTGGGCTACGTGAGAGGCGCGTGCGAGATAAAAGAGCATGAGTTTTTTCACGGGGTGAGGTGGGACCTTCTGACGGAGGTGTCACCGTTTATTCCGCCGCGGGAGGAGGACGGGGATGTAACGGAGAGGAGGCTGGCCTCCGAGAAATGTGGAGCGAGCGTGAGAGAGTATTTTGAAAAGTTGAAGGCTCCTCCGCCGTCAATGCCGCTGTCGCCGGATTATCAGTTTGCCGAGTTTTGACACGTGTGTGAGAATTTAATGTGCTTACACTTGTTGTATAATAGAATAATCGTAGAATGTTGTAGTATAGATTATAGTTAGTTTTAGACTTATATTGTATAGCGATTTTTACGGTGTATAAAATTTCTCCGTTACTTCGTCTATGCTCCGGCCACCACGGCTAGTGTTTTCCGGATCAGAAAGTTAAGTATTTCTTTAACGTAAGGTTAGAGTGGTTCATGGGAAAATTGTTTCGTTTGAGTAGAAAGTAAAGTTGTGATTAGAAAATGGGTTGAGTTTGAAATTGAAGAAAACCCTTTTGTGCAACATGGGTTAACTTGTTCATGACTGGTTTGGTTGCAATGGTAAAAGCTACTTTCTTCCTGGTAAAGTCTGTTGGTGGGGATTAAGAAATGATCTTACATCATTTCTGTTAAAAATAGATGATTATAGCAACTATATTGTTGTTCCGTGAAGGGTGGTAATGTAGCAAAATAAGCTATCGATCAACATAATTAGGAATTATGGTTTTGATTCCTACTACACGTGAACAAGTTAATTCAAATTCTTTGTTTCTTCAAAAGGTAATTGCTTATGTTCACGTTCGACGACCCAATTAAATTTCTTCATTAACGAATATCTTTTTATTAGACATCAAATAACAACGGAATCTAATCATTATCATGACCTAAACATCTAAACGATAAAATTTTCAAACATAATATGTCATCGAAGCACAAGCCATAAGATCAAGATTATCAAGATTGTACTAACTTCAATTTCGCAAGCAACAACCTTACATCATCTGTATACGAAGTCATAACTTGTGAATATAATTTCATTTATCAACTTAAACTGATTTTTATGGGCGTAACATCTCTTTGCTCCAAAATAATTTACTGCAAATGCCTGAATAGTTCATCATGAGCTTCAATAACACGTACAACCTACCTAGCTCATGTTTATTATACTCATTTGCTTCAACAATAGTTTACTTATGGAAGTCGACTTAGACTTGTAGTAGCAGAAAGATAATTAAAGATTACTTTGGATGAAAATGTTATGATTAGGGGACAAAATGATCTTAAATTACGCAAATTAATATTAGTAGATTATCGTCTCTAGTTCCATCTTTATCAAACAATTCATATGACTTTGATCTATAGCACCCAATATAAAGATGTATTAGCAATGATTACAACTTTCCACCACTTAATTTCTGGAAAATCGTATTAGCCTTTTAATTTGTTTATAGTAGCGCAAAACCTGTGTGTTTCTATATAGGCATAATAATCAGAGCCAATGAAGCTACAAAAGCAAGCATTATGGACCTAATTGAATAGAATTTTGATAATGAGGGGATAACCTGGAAAACCCCCCAAAAGCACGTGGTTTTATAATTTTGGCATAATATAGGGACCACCCGTGTGCAAAAAATTAAAAAAGTTAACCGGCTTTGGAGACTGTAGAAAACTCAACTTTTACAGTCAAGTGGATAAATTTTCAAGTGGCGGTCCCAAATTTTACAGTGCGACACATAGTGGTAGTGGTAATTGGTTATAGATTTTCTTTTAGCATAGTGAGTGATATTATGCTTTCGGGGTTTGGATCCGTTGGTGTTCTACAAGCTTTTTAATATTCACATAACATTAGGGGTGATTGTAATGCTAAATCAATAGATTCGATGCCGAAAGTGGTACATTTTACGTTTAACAACGTATATGTGAATGAAAAAGAGTGAAAATCGATTAGAGTTCTTAATAGGGTACATAGAACTTGCGGGCGATTACATATGGTACAATTGGTTGTGGTCTAAATGATAGATTGTCATTTACATAGCTAAAGAAAACTCATGTAATGATTAGTTCCTATATACATGTATGGATGGTAAATTCGGTCATCTCCATTAATTTGACTCATCGATGTGATGTTTGTGTAGAGTAGATTAAGATCACAAAAAAAAACAACGCATGGAATAGGCTATGAAAATCCAAAACAAAGTCAGGATTGAGGAACCTAACAAAATGAAAATTCATATTATAAAAAGATATTCAATGGAATCACAATCGATATGACACGGTATACGACAGAAAAATAAATCCAGATTTATTAGTTATATAATGTCGATTGCGAAATGTAAATTATTAATGAGATAGATACAAATCATTATATGGTTTTCGTTACCATAGCTTGTTTAAGACATAGAATTTGCAAGTGACTACTACATATCGTGCCTTTCTTTTGCTAGGTGAGAAATTCCCACTCATGTCATGATTGATTTCTATTTTCATGCAAAGAGTGGTAAATTTAAGCATATCCATTTGGAGGCAACTATTGTGGTCTATGGATGTGATGTCTGCGCGTATATGGTAGATTAAGATCGCATCACAAAATAACTCATCGAAAACGAAATATCCAAAACAAAATCGGGGCAACGGAGCAGAATAAAAGTGAAACTTTCATATCAAACTAGCTAAGACAACAAAGCAATGGAATCACACTAGCTAGAGTCGCATAGAACTACTATTTGGTTCTCAAACCACATATGCAAGCATACCACCAAATTCTGGAAATTGGATTCGATAACATGAATGAACATATTATTCCAATTGACGGAAAATCCAGAGCTACATGTCAATATTAGACCTATTCTTTCCCTCTCGATCTATGACACTACCAGAGTACCAGACTCACATGCATGTCCAACGGAAACCAAATGCAATCTTTGTCATCATCTAACCGGCCCTCCATGCGCGGCCAGCCCTAGCTATGCCCTAGGTCTGATTATCGCATTGCGTTTTATATCAATGGTAAAAAACTAGTCTCTGTGCACTAACTTGGCCTCACTATGCATGCTTGAATACTAGTAGGTATACACTATATGGCCAAATCTAATGCATATCTATTCGAGCATCGTCCCCGTGACCCAATTTTGGTAAGTTTGCAAGTGATCGAAAGTAAGACTGTAGTAGAACAGTGACCGTTTTAGGTCTAGCAGAAAATGTCATCGGCGACAACCCAAAGGTGTCACGAACATGTTGAAGATGAGAGATCTCACATTGGAAAAATGATAAATATAATACAATTTATAAGTGAATGAATAATATCCAATTGTACCGAAGTCTTTGGGTGATTAAAACCCAACAATTTAAATGTGGTTAAGTTGGGATAATATCAATACAATGGTGATCCATAGGCTACTTTTGTCGCAGTTTAACAGAATAGTCCAAATCTCTTATGTAGTAGTCTATTTTGTAACTATTTCAGAAAACTTTTGTCGCAGTTTAACAGATTAGTCCAGATCTCTTATGTAGTCTGTTTTGTAACTATTTCCTCTTTTCTGAAAGGGTTTATTTATATGGTCAACTACTCGAATAATGGAGTCGTTCCATTTCTTCTTGCCACGGGTTAGTACTTAATAGGCATATCGAACGCTCTTTGTGCAATCATTCTGTTCTCCTCCCATTTTTGACATTCAGCATAGCATCTTTTACAACTGAATCGCACCACAGTTGTCTAGGGAAGCAATGTAGCTTTTGAAATAGAGTCCATCAATGATCAATGTAAGCTTTTAGAATTTGATGCTCCATGAATATGAATTCCATACACGGCAAATTGGCATGACTAGCTAGTTCTTTCTTCTATATATAGTATTGATAATAAACCATATAGAAATGATGGCCGGTTAACTGGAGATTCCTTCAAATATTATGAAAGGTAGAAGTAAAATTAACAATCTAGCTAGCTTTTGATCAATAGTCGGTTCCAAAGGTACGTCGACCTAATTAAAGGTCATGACTAATTATAAGATCTTTTAACTTGAGTTGAATAACTTTTCAACCTGTAAGTGGCGCTCTTTCAAAGCTTCATTTCAACAAAGGGAGAGACAGGACCTACTTCTATAAGGTAATTTGCCCGGAATAGCATCGACCAGCATAGATAAACTGGCAAGGATAATTAAGATCGAATTGGGAACAGAGGCAAAACATACATACATAGCTTTATCTGTTAAAAAGCTCATGGAAAAAAATAGTATAGTAGTGAATTCTTAAGTTGTTAACACTGTCGATCATGAGACCGAGAGGAAGACTCCCCTGGTTTCTCCCCTTAATTGCCACTTCCTGCAATAATACTAATCATTTCTTGCAGTGAAGGAATACAGGAACCGATCGATTATGATCAATGTCTGATCGAGTTTTGTATGTAACTGGTTCTCAAGGGAATGAAGGAACAAAGAAGAAGAAGATAGATTAACTGAAGCAATACATAAGTTGGAATTATGGAACAGTATCCGATTAAATCTGACAAAATTTTACATCAAGTTACGTTCCATCAAAGTTAATTAGCACCTATTTCTACCATCTGCATTCAGGCTTCACCAGCTGCTGGCTTATACCATACCGACATGATGGGCAGTAACTATTTTGCAGCCACTTGACAATGCAATCTCTTGTGTACAACCACAATCTTCTCGTTACAGATGGAACAACAACCGAACTCTTCCTCCTCTATGTCCGAATCTATATCCTCTTCCTCTGTGTCCGATCCTATATCCTTGTCCTCTGTGTCCGAATCCATATCCTCCTCCGTGTATGAACAACCAAAATCATTCACGTCCATATAGACTTTATCCCACAAATTCAAGACTTTGGCATTAACACTCGCCTTTGCATCCCTTAGTAATTTTTCTACAACGGAACAATGATAACGGGACGGAACCAAGGAATTAAAAATCGATATTATCGGCGATATTTCGCCGATATTTTCGTTTTTCCGTTGAATCGATATTTCGATTCAATTCTTTCAGTTTCTCGTCGAAATTTCCCGATATTTTCCGATATTTCCGATATTTCGCCGATATTTCCGATATTTCCGCGAAATTTCCGATATTTTCCGATATTTTCCAGAAAATTTTTATCTTACCTTTAAAAACTAATTTTCAACAATTTAAAACACATAATTTTCAACACTTAATTTTAATTTCTAACTTACCTTCAAAAGTTAATTTTATCTTACTTATGTTTTGATTTCCTAATAAGTTTCTTACTCATGCATGCTTAATAGTAATGTGTTTTACACTACATATTTTTACTATAATGTATATTTTTGTAACATATAATTAAAATAGTAATGTGTAATCATTTTACATGATAATGTATGTAATTACAATTTTATTGACACGATTTTTCTATAATGTTCTAATAAGCTAGTTTTTTTTTTTTTTTTTTATGTAGCGATTCAACGACTATATAATGGCTAGTGGCAACGGGTCAACGACTATATAATATCAATTTATGTATGGTTTTAAAAAAACTTCATGTAGTTGCTTTTGTGAAATATTATGTACAAATAATGTTAAAGAGTGTGATAGTCTAGCCTCATTTTAGGTTTTAAGCATAAATTATATATATTAAATTATATTTCAATAAATATCAGCTCTATTCACATAGTAATTCATATAACATTTCAATAAATTGATATGCAATTGAGTTTATTAATATTTTCTTCTCACATATGATCGATAATATAGCATAAAACAACCTTAGAAAGTTTCAATACAAATTTACATGTATTTCTTATAGTTTCCGTCGTTTTTGTCAAAATTTCTAATGGATCGATATTTTATCGATATTTCCGTCGAAATATCCGTATTTTTGAAACACCGATATTTCCTCGATATCCGATATTTTACTCCTTGGACGGAACACACAAGCTAGAAAGCGCGTCTTCAATGGTACTCCTCGACACGATCGGTTCCTCCCTCAACAAGTCACGCAGTTGAAGATGGAGCAAGGAGGCAGACCCCCAATAGTTGGGACCAGTCACAACGCTGATATTTATCAAGAAGTACTCATTGTTCGATGACTCCGGTCTCTCTCGTACAATAAGGGGATGCTGAAACGATTGCACACACAAAGTGCACATTACGATCAACCAAGAAATTAAACGAACGTTCGAAAAGCTTTGACAAATATATAGACGGACACTAGACATATTTCCTACGCACACCGGGGATGCAATCTTGAAAATTCCAAATTTAACTAGGATTCACAATAACTATCAGTACAGTCCGAAAAACTATTTCCCCTATCTCTCGGCCCAATATATTTTTGAGTCGGTGAGTTTTGTTCATTTTGTATTTGGGCCTACCCATCTGTATCCATCTCGATTGACCTCTAGCACAACCATGAAGAAGTTACCAGAATGGTTCATCATCTAACAGAAAAATAATATCTTTCATGCGAGACTCTATTCCAATTTCATTTTCCGCTACCTTTAAGTCTGTATTGTATTATTGATAATTAACTTAGAGATCTCCTGAATAATCATCCGTATAAAGTTCGCTTCATGCATGGCAAGTCCAATAACAATAAGTCAGTACAGCATAAGTCTCATCATCCAATCAAATTTGAGTTGATACATACTACAAATATTCTGTATGATTACAATTATTGCTCCTAAAGAGTTCAACAAATTGTAACTTAAAACTCAGAAATCAATCAACCAAAATCTTCAAATAAAAATGTTTTGGATACGTTTGTGCAAATCTTTGATCTAAAGTGTCATCTTGTTTGATAGTAATAACTTATAGTACATAATGGTTGAGCAAACCAATTAATGAAGGCTGTGACTCCAGCAAACTATATTTTATTACTATATGTTAGGGATATTGGTCGACAATTAAGGTAGATCAGTTAGAGCAAGTCCAACAGATTCCCTATAATAGGGATTTTACTTAAATTTGGGAATTTTAGGCTCTAAATCTCCTCCAACAGATTCTCCATCTCATTCCCTAAAATGGGGATTTGGATGAGAGAGAATATATACATCCCTATATTTGTAGAGAGAGAAAGAAAAATTTGCAGAATGAAAAATTAATAATCAAATCAATTTGACATAGAAAACTAAAAAGTAATAATTAATTATAGAATTTTACATGGAATTTTATTTAAAATAAATAAATTTATTATTATAGAATAACTTAAAAGTAATCATTAATTAAATTTACAATAAATGTTGAATATTTATTATTGTGTTATAAATGTCAGAATCCGCAAAATAGAGAATCTGTTGGAGTTGGAGCAAAAAATTATAGAGAAAATGAGTTTTATTTCTCCATTTTAGAGAAATTTTTGGAGAAACTGTTGGACTTGCTTTTAGAGATTAGTACCCATCAGCTAACTTGCAGCATCACTAAGAGCAGCTCTCCACCACATCACCTTATTTTCATCTTTCTTTCCATGTTTTTGATCAAAAGCCTCTCCAAATGTACCACTGTTTCCGGACATCTGAAGTATCAACATCATAAAATACTGGGAGGACTAGTTGCCCTAGTGTTGTTCTGCACTCCATGATTTTCACTAGCTCATCAAGACACCAACTGGAATCCGCATACCTTCTTGAGAAAATTACAATGACACAGATTTTGGATTCTTGGATTGTGTGCAACAGTTCCACATCTATAATCTCTTCCCTTTTCAGTTCATTTTCGTCAATGTAAACATTGATCCCAGCATCCTTTAACGCCCGGTAGAGATGGCCTGTGAAGTTGTTGCGCGTGTCTTCACCCCTGAAGGTCAAGAAAACTTCATGAATCCAATGTCTCGAGGAGCGTAGCTCAGATGAAGAGGAGGCTTCATCGGCTTTCTTGCTGGTAGCCATTGGCAACCTGGACTGCGAATTCAACGACAAGCATCTAAATTTAGGGGAAAAAAAAAAAAAAAAAACTAAAGATTTCTGACTGTATATGTTGGAAATGAAATGATGAAAATTTACCTCTTGATTGGGTTCGATTCGGAATCCACAATATCCTACTGCAGGAATAATGAAGCTTGGAATTGAGAGATGAAGATTGCAGATCTGATCGTCAGTGTGACGGGGTAAAGGGCGAAAGGAAGCTTCGGCCAACCCCATTATAACAAATCACTCTAGCTAGTATAACAGTTGCATGTAATAGATTGATGAATTGCATGTAGATACCTCCAAGGAATAGACTGAAGAATTGGATGTAATTGAGCTATTTGAAGATTTCGGCAACGGAACCACCGCTCATTGTTCGACCGGACAAAGTCACTCAACAACTATCTGGTTGTCTTGTTTTTTTGGGCCCCTATATTTGGGCTTAATGTCGTCTATCTTACTACTGTACTCCTAATGGGCTTATTGTAAATTGCTCGAGGTGCCAAGTTACAGCAGGTGAGATTCTTACCGATTGGTTCCACTCCTCTGATCCTCTTCCACATCTAATCAATGTTGATTACTTGGTGCTATGTCTACAAGTATATTTCCCATACGCACAATTTCTAAACAGAAAAGATTCCAAATTCCTCAAACAACAAAATTGCTAGCTAGAACAAAACCTAGCTACTAAGCCAAACCTCATGATGGTACTGTAAACTACTGTACTATCATTTTCATAATACGTGGCTAACCGAAAACAGAATTCCAGAAATACAGAGACAAATGGTATAGATAAGAAAAATTTTAGGAGTACATACTTATACATCATACATGATAACCAATGTAATGATTCATATGCATTAGGACATTTTGTAAAAGACAGAACAGAGTAATGAAAGGAAATAAGGCGAGGTGACTGAGGTCCCAGACTTCTACTTTCACATCCAGGACACTAAAACTTGTAAACAAGAACTTACAATTAGTAATATCCGAATGGAGCAACAGAATGATATGGGAGTGCAATTTCAAACCAATCAAACCACCATCATGATCAGCCTCGTCTTCACAACATCATCACGGTAGTGTAATGGATTATGAGATAGCCCCGGCTAATGCGCTGAAAATCTCGCTGTGGATGTGCTCCTCAAATGCTCAAAGAAAGAATAGCTGTAAGACCCCATCGTTGCCAAAGACTTCATAAGCACACAGCTGTACGAGAGTCCCAAGCAGACAGGGTTAGTTCAGCTGTTTGGCCAATTTGGACTGAAGTACTGTACCTTGATACTGTAAAATCCCAAAATGTGTGTTTATTATTTAGGCATGAAAAAGTGTGGGTTGTAATTTGTAGCGTATAAATATACAGAAATCATGCTTAGTGATGCATTGATGCCTTCTATAGTATAAGATTCAACTTGATGCAATTTGCATACAACTTTTCTCCTACCAAACAATGTTTTGAGTAGATTGTCCATAAATTAAGAAACTTAAATCTGTGAAAGTAACCTTACAATATATCATTACCCAGCAAATTGGCAATGCAGCAACACTTGTGGTTTAACACAAAAACATGATGCGTGATGGTTTTCCTAAAAAAAAAGACATATAAGATGCAGAAATATGACCATCTTCATAAATCAGAAAATGATACCTCTTTTGAAGAATGATTAGTATTCATGCAATCATGCTCTTGAGTCTTTTGAAGAATGATTCTCTCTTGGAGCTACCACCTGCAATGTTACTTGGAGCTTCCCTTGCCTCTGCCTCCGCCTCCTCCGAGTCACAATCTTCACGACTCCGCTTCAAGATCTGGGTTGCTGCTGTATTGAGGAGGTCTTTCAAATCTTGCTCGTACAACAAACGGGCCCCACACCTCTTCACCCAATTCGAGCATGGATTCCCAAGATTCCCTTTGAATGCTGAGAACCTAACAGAGCAGCTTGTGGCATCCTGGATTTTACGGCGAGGCATAAAAAAGACCAAAAGATGATCTCCCATCATATGCCTTACATTTGTTATATACAGAGTGTAGAGGGAATTCCCAGAAGGCGATAAACACTGAAGAGTGTGTGCAAGTTCTTCCGGATTGGTATAAACAACACAAAACAGAACACCCATCCACTCTGATCTACATGATTCCCGATCCTGAGGCAGCTCCACAGTCAACGAGTCTCCCTCGCTTTGAATATCAAACCACTTTGAAATTTTACTTCCAGGACTTACAATTTCGAATGATTTAAATGTGGGCGGAGAGAATCCCTATACCAAAGGGAACAAAAATGCATGTTCAATGAGGAGAGAAGATCGATGTAAAAAAAGAGAGATCCAAAAAGACATATAAATATGAGTGAGGCAGCATATATACCTGAACAGCCATTCTCCTTAGCATTGAAAATATTCCATTATTCACGCCTTCCTTGTCAATCAATCCAAAGCAATTCATAGTATGCAATTCAAATAACTCCAAATTGTTGAAAGTGTCCTGCTGTGATGGTTCTGACAACTTTTTTAAGGAATCACATTCGTCTGCCCATACTTTTAATCGGCTATTCGATGGGAGATCCGGTAATTCTTGAAGCCTTTTGCACCCACTCAAATCAATGAGATGAAGACTAGAAAGGCATTTAATGCTTGCAGGAAGAGTCACAAAATTATTTCCACCAAGATACAACGCTCCTAGAGACGGCATGCAGTAGCCAATATCGTCGGGCATAACTCCTTGACAAAGATTACAATCAGTTAGATTTAACTGCTGCAAAGACGGAAAAGCCCATGGAGATGGCAACGCCAAGCCCAAAGGCTCGGGACTCTTTTTTCTCAACAATGACTGAACCTTCCTTCGTAGAGACGCCTTCAAACACTTTGTCTCCTCCGTATTTTCTACAAGAATCTTCAGTTTTGGGCATCCACCAATAAGGAGTACTTCAAGAGACTTCAGTTTAAAAATTGCGGTACCCGGGACACTCTGGAGACTTTTGCTACCATACATAAACAATTTTTGAAGGCCGACCAGATGTTCAATTGATGCAGGTAGTTCCTCGGTAGCAGTCCCGCATATGAAGAGCTCTACCAACTTTTTCATCCCTTCTCCAAATTCTGGAATCTTTACTTTTGAGCAGTAAGAGAGGTCGAGAGACTCGAGAGAGTCCATTTCAATCTTACTTGGGAAGCTCTTAACATTTTCGCATACACGAAGTGTCAACCGTTTAAGCTTTTTGTTGACTGCAATGGATGGATGGACCTCAACTAAACCCTCACAAAATTGAAGATCCAACACCTCAAGATTCGGAATACCTGTGAAATCTGGGGTCTTCTGCAAGTTTTTGGACCAACTAAGATTTATATTTTTCAAATTAGGCAAGTCCTGTACAATAAATGGAACAAACAATTACTTTTAGAAAACCATAAAATTCTATTTTGAAGTAGAAAACTTGTCAAAATCGTTACCTGTCTTCCATCCCAAAGCTGAACCAGTTTGCTTTCTTGCATCTTAAGTTCAGCAAGTAAATTTGGTCGAAAATTTACTGGAAGAGATTTGGAAGGATACCGATTCCATATGAGTATTATCAAGGAATTTGGGAGGAATTTGGGGCCTGAACTAATTATTAGATTATCAAACTCGAGATACATTAGGTCGGGCATCTTAGAGAAGCAATCCCAATTAAAGTTTGAATCTGCCTTTTCTAATTCTGGTAACCTCAAGCGGATGCCTTTAATTGCTTCTGTTCCCTGATATTAATTCAGAATAAACAAAAAGTTAATTCCACACAGGTCCGATATGCATCATGCTAAAACAAAATGTACTCTTAATTTTTGTATTTAAACCTGGATTGTCTGTATAATTCTTACCGTATTTCTCGTGAAAACATGAAAGATGTCATCACGATGACACAAACGGCTGCGAAGACCGGGCTCTTTTTCCTCTTGACGAACAATTTCCTCTGCCATTTCTTGTATCAAACCATGCATCCCAACATTATTGTTGTACTGATTAATAATTAAGAGAGATTTCTCGATGAGAGCATTTATCACAATAAGAAAATTAAAGCAATAACAAATTTGTAGTAGTTGAATAATATTCCCCTTCTGCATCCCCTTGTAGAAGAATGCAATGTCCAAGAAAATCTCCCGTTGCCAATAATCCAGCGCATCATAACTCAGTTTGAGCGTATGAAGAATTCCCGGATTAGGAATCCTCTTTAGTGAGTCCAATGCACTATTCCATTCATCTAGAGTTCTCTGATACAGAGAACTTCCCAAAATTTTAAGAGCTAATGGAAGCCCTATGGCATAATCTACAAAACACTTGGACAACTCTAGAAACCCTTCTTTTGGTTGGTCTTTTTTGAAGGCTTTGTGACTGAAGAGCTCCAGAGCTTGCCTGTTATTTAAACCCAGTAGCTCAAATGATAAATCTATACCATGCTCGGTGAGCACACGTTTATCTCTAGATGTAACAATGATTCTGCTTCCCTCACCAAACCAAGATTTATCTCTCGCTAACTGTTCTAGGAGGTTACAGCTATCAACATCATCAACAACAAGAAGAACCTTTTTATTAGACAAACAATGTTTAATGAAAGTGGTTCCTGTGTACTCATCCCAAACTTGTGAAACATTTGCTTTCAAGACTGTTGAAAGAATCTGTTTTTGAAGCTTGACTATTTTACCACGAGACTTCCTGACATCAACAAGAATTACAGCCACTTCAAACTGATGGGAAATTCTCTCGAACACTAGCTTAGCAAGGGTAGTCTTACCCACTCCGCCCATACCCCATATTCCAATAAATCGAACATCTTTTTTCTCTAGATCTAAAAGCGAAATCATTCGCCCAAGTCCGAAGTCAATTCCGACTAACTTTTCACCGGAATCTGAGAATCTGATTGTTGGACGTAGTTTCTCCCACACACGTTTCACAATGACTTCTATAAGCTCACTTTCAGATCTGTAATAAAATAATAATAGACAATCATCAAGCTAATAATATATATGTACGCATATTTAATTATTTATAACATTTGTTTATGACAAGTCAAAACTCAAAAGACTTGAAGACCTGAAGTGCTTACTTATAGTTCTTTGCATGCCATCCAGAGAGATCGGCCACTTTTGTTAAAGCTTCTCTCCACCTCTTCACCTTCTGTGGGTCGTTACTGAACTTCACTTCATGCTTTGCAAAGGCTTCAGCAAAGCTATTCCTTTGATGTCGAACGTCGGATGGATCCACATTCAAGAAAACCGGCAGAATTCTATCGTCTCTGATCGGCATGGACTCGATGATTTTGGCAAGTTCATTCAAGCACCAAGTGGAAGAAGCATAGTTGGGTGAGAGAACAACGATCGCCAGATGTGAATTTTCGATTGCGGTTAGGAGCTTCGGAGAGATTTCAGCTCCGATTTCAAGCTCACGGTCGTCTATGAAAGTCTTGAATACTTGGCCGAACTGCAGTTGGTTGTATAAATGAGAGATGAAACCCCGACGGGTGTCTTCACCCCTGAAGCTCAAGAAAACATCGAATTTCCAACGAGGAGGTGGATCAGGCCAAACCAGAGATGAGGAGGCTCTTTGGGTGCTCAAAGCCATTGGAAACTACCCAGATCAAGAATCAAGGTTTAGGGCAAACCAAATGTGGGAGGTTGGAAACTAGAAGAGGAAATGAAAGTAAGTTGCAGAAGAAATGAGTGTGAAAATGATAAGTGAAAATGGCGACAATTTGTGGAAGAGAGAGAGGCTGCGTAGTACTGAAAATCTGTCGCTTTTCTTTTACTTTTCTCCTGCTGTTTCTTCTCCTTCCTGTGTCATTTCGATGAATTGTCGATAATATTCGTTAATATGCTGAGGGGGAATTTCAGAGAGAGATAGGATAATATTTGACCAATCTAAGGATTTTGGATCTCGGCCCAATATATTTTTGAATCGGTGGGTTTTGTTCATTATGTATATGGGCCTACCCATCTGTATTTGGGCCTATCTATATCTGTATCCATATAAATCAGTGACCACAATACAAAACAAAAAATAATAATAAAAACGAAGTTGGGGCTTTTCTCAATCGCAACGTCTTCTTCTTCTTCGTCTCCCAAAGTTCGCAGCTTTTCTTCACTCTCTTAAATTCAACCGCCTACTTATCCAGGTATGCGTCTCTTTCTCTCTCTATATATCTCTCTCTCATATATGTAGGTACATAATTATGTTTTTTTTTTTTTTTTTTAATACGTTTATGCAGATTTAGGGTTTGTGTGTGAAATATTTTGAACTCTGCGGTCGTGGCATTTTGCTATATGGTGGTTTGAAGCTTGTTTATGATGTAGATTAGGTGATTTAGAGCGATTTAGGTTAGGTTTTGGCGCTTTCTGGATTTCGAAACTTAGTGTTTTGTTTTACGATTCTATGAAATTGGAGTATTCGATTTAGTCTTTTTGTTGTGGAAACTGAAATCCGATGTGAGTAGGTTAGTTACTGAGTCCCGGAATCCAACCCAGTAGATTGTACTGTTGGCTTGATTTTGATTTGGAAAAAGAGGAATTTTGTGGTGTTTGAATTGGAATCTGAAAGTGTGTTGTTGAAATTGTAGCATTGAAAATTAGAATTTTTACCATATGTGTAAGCAGTAAGCTGGGTTTTAAGTTGTTGAACTAGTACCCTATTACTCGAATTTATAAATTTGACCTGTATCATTTTGGTTTTCTTTTTATAAACTAGTACACCATTAAATATCATTTTGGGTGCTTGGGAAGGGAGAGCAGGATGAATGTGAATATTTTTTATCTTTTTTTTTTTTTTTTCCTTTCCATTTCCTGTTTTATTTTAGTTTGTTCTAATCAATTAAATCCTCTTATGAACAGTGAATTGTGTACATTGTTGTTTCAGTTTGTTCTAATCAATTAAATCCTCTTATGAATAGTGAATTGTGTACATTGTTGTGGTTAAGTGGTTTCTGGGATGTCTATCAATTAGATCAACTTGGTGTAATTGAATATTTAATGGTGTTGCAAAGTTTCAATTTTGTGTGGATTACAAAACTTCAATGATTGTAAAGATTGAATTTCTTCATTATTTAGCTTTAGTAATGTGATTGGAGTTTAGTAATTGGATTTAGGGATTGACTTGATGTTTGTTTGATTATTTCACGCATGTGTTAGTATCCATATAAACGATGGTCCTGTGTCCCAAAAAATTTCTCTATTTCATTCGTTGTGCTCATCTACTTTTCCAAAGTATTCTTATCTTTTAGTATCCGTGTTTTTATGTCACTGATATATTAAAAATGAGAGAAAAGAAAAGGTAATTTGTAACAGTATATTGCCACTCAAATAAAGAAAGAAATAAACTGAGTATTTCCTGTTACTGTTGCATATCTGGAGGTTGATGTACACTGATTAGGGTCATGTTCTGGCATAATATTCACATCTTATGCTTTTTAATAGGTAACACTCTTTCATTCCTATATATTTGGAAAATAGGTTTAGTGAATTTAAGCAAAAGCTTTTTGTCATCTAGCATTGGTTTTCTCTACCTTTCAGTAAATACCTGTTGTCTAGCATTTTTTTTTTTTGAGTAATATTATGTACTTCATGTTTTGATTGAATGTGTATGATTTGGGTGGGAACTTTTTATGCGTTTTCTAATTCTTTGTACTGGGAATTTTTGAAATGTGTATAATTACGTGTTTTAGTGATGTGAAAGTAAAAGACAGTGGCACAATTAAAGATGGTACTTTATTTACTTGTATGATGCATAGAACATTCAATTGTTGTAGCTAGACGCAATTAAAGAAAGGTCTTTAATTTCACTGAACTTCAATATCCTCCGCTGCTATAATTTCAATAATGCCAATATCCTTGACTGCATTTCTTAAATGGGACTGATTAACTTCTCACTTTGTAACGACTACGCTATTGTAGCCAATGATAGTGAGATCGGACCTAATTATGGCAGGACTAACTATATGATGGGATTGGGTGAATTTGTTACATATTTCCAGTAGACTAAGTTAATCTTGCCTCCATTTCACTTAATTTGTTATATAAATACATTGGCTGCCTTTAGGTAAAATTTTGTATAGAAAAATTTGTATGCATGCATTTAGGATATTAGTTGCATCATTATGATATAAATTATATAGATATATTGGTTGCCTTTAGGTTATATTTTGTAAAGAAAAGTATGTGTCAATGATCATCTTATGTGTGAGTTCTTTCGTAGATGGAGATTATATAAATATCAGCTTCTTGAAATTTATTATTGGACAACAAGAGTCAGAATGCTATTGAGATAGAGTAGAAAGGGGGAGGACTGAAGGTATTAGTATCCAGTGAGGCCTGAAGGGTCTCCCTACTGAGTTTGCTCATAATAAGAGACTCCAGAATGCAGATTTGGGGTGCTTTTGTTTTTATAGCTCAACTTCTTTACTTGGAAGAAATTTCTTACTATGATAGTTTCTGGTAGGTGCCTGATTTATTTGTCAATCTAAAGAATTTTATTGGCAAGGAAACCTATTTCTTTCTTGATGGTGAATGTTTGGTTTTCTTAATCAAAAATGAAGAAGCTCGAAGGAGAGCCTTTAGGAAGTGAGATTCGAAACAAACTTTGACATTGTTATACTTCTCGTTAAAAATTCATTTTAACTATCATCTCTTTGTTGGGTGATCACACTTTATGGTTTACTCTTTTCAATAATTCTTGGATAACATCTTTTCAGAGCTGACGTTTAGGTGATTGACCAGCGATGCAGGAACAAAAGAAGCAACTTGGTGGAAAGTTGGACAGATTGCTCAACAATTGTGATCGCTGGCATGTAAATCAGTATAGTTCTTAGAAGAAGATCGGAGAAGAATAGGTAGAAGTCTACACAAGTTATTTGCAATAGATAATGGTCAGTTGATCAATGTACAGTACCATCTTGAAAATAACTTAATAGAAAAGGCCAAATGAGAGTGAATTCCAATGGAAAGAGCTTTAAGAGATTAGACATCTAGACATCCACTACTTTTTTAGTCAATGTGGATCAACTGTTATGCATTGCTCCTAAGACAAAACAGTAGTTTGCCAGTGTAAAGAAAGACGTCGTAATTGAGCTACTCGGTTTTGATTGTTCATAAAAAAATTGACTGGATTCCATTACTACAACTAGATTGATTAACTATAGATCATTGGCGCTGAAGGTTGTTACTGTTCAGTTGAACAGTAATGGGCCGGGCGGGTCAGGTTGCATTCTTGAATCTGAGCCGTTCGGTCGAGTTTTCATATGATTCCTTCATTCACTCATTTGCTATATACCAAAACTGAGACAGAAGACAGAAGGTTTGGAGCTATGCAGCATAGACACGAGTTCGAGTGTCCAATACAGATACGATTCGATACGTGGACACGTCAAAATCAATTTTTAGTCGGACACGGACACGTGGTGGACACGTTAATTAAATAATATATATATATATATATATATATATATATATATATATATATACAGGCCGGATCTAGAGAGGACGTCCTCAAAATTGCGTTATAGTGCGGATTTTCATTTTTGACCCACTTTTCGATCAAATTTTTTCATCTCCACCGTCTAGTATCTAGATAATATTGTATAGATCATCTCTGCAAAATTTCAGCCAATTTGGTAATCGTTAAGACTCTCAAAATTACGTTTTTCTGTTATAAACATGAACGGTTCAAGTTTGACAGAATTCAGTTCATCCATTTGTTTTTCGAGTTTGAGGGCCTTAACGATTACCAAATTGGCTGAAATTTTTCAGAGATGATCTACACAATATTATCTAGATACTAAACGGTGGAGATGAGAAAATTCGATCGAAAAGTGGGTCAAAAATGAAAATCCGCACTATTGGACATTTTGAGGACGTCCTCTCTAGATCCGGCCTGTATATATATATATATATATATATATATATATATATATATATAATTAAAAAAGAAATAAACAGCTCAAGTCCGAGCCCAAGTTCATGGGGGGGAGGATATGAATTGGTAAAGGGGGTCAAAAAAATGGGGGAAGGATTGAAGGACAATGAGCTTTTTTAGAACTCCAACAGATGGATGGATCATTACCAAGTTTTTACATCCTTCAAGATCTAGACACTCTAGACACTAAATCACATATGCTGATGAGGAAATTAACATAAGGTGTAAAATACGTACCTTTCCATCGGATACATCCAAGTGAAGTGCACAGGACCGGTAAGCAACAACTGCCGAGGAAGATGGATCATGAGGTGAGGCATGATGTCGAAAAAATTTGGAGGAAATATCATCTCAAATTTACACATGATATGAACGATGTCTTGTTGCATTTCCCGGAGGTCAGATTTTCTCACTTCCCGTGTGCATACCTTCTGGAAAAATCTTGCCAACGCTACTAACGGCTCGACAACGTGACAGGG
The DNA here is from genome assembly GCA_963682095.1 of Potentilla sterilis. Lineage (NCBI taxonomy): Eukaryota > Viridiplantae > Streptophyta > Magnoliopsida > Rosales > Rosaceae > Potentilla > Potentilla sterilis. Next base: position 61,259,745 of record OY821755.1, read on the forward strand.
AAGGAACGGTCGAATGAAAACAGGGAAGAGACGTTGTAGCAGGATATGATTGTCATGACTTTTCAACCCGTAAAGATTGTTGAATTGTCTGTTCACACACTTGGCTATATTTCCAGCAAAGCCTGAAGGATACTTGGCCCGACTTATCCAATGGAAAATTTCTGATTTATGCTCAGGCTTGACGGTGTAAGGAGCTTGAGGCATTTTTCTCTTCCCTTGTTTCAACCACAGTTGTTTTCTGATATTCATGTTTTGCAGATCAGTGCGAGCCTTAGGACCGTCTTTCGTCTTCCCCTCCAAGTTCAGCGTCGTGCCCACCACACTTTCAGAAACATTTTTTTCTATGTGCATAACGTCTAGGAAGTGACGGATCAACAACTCACATCAGTACGGGAGTTCCCACAATATGCTCTTATGTGTCCAGAATTTGTACTCCTCAGGTCTTTCAGGTATTTCCGCTACAATATCGGGATGATTGCTGAGGGGCCCAAAATCGTACTCATTAAGCACTGCTAAAATTTCTCTTCCCGTCCATCTTCTGGGAGGACCGCCGTGCTCTTCGGTTCCATCAAATGCGGCGGACTCGTAACGCCAGTGGTGATCCGCCGGAAGGAACACACGATGACCCATTCTGCATATCTTGCTGCAATGAGGGGTGCTCCCATAATCGCTGAGGCACTCTGGACAAGCCTTGAATCCCCTAACAACGCTGCCCGACAACATCCCATAAGCAGAAAAATCACTGATGGTACCAATAACCATGGCATGCATCTGGAACGTCTCCTGCTTGTACTTGTCAAAAGTGGGATGACCAACGTCCCACAATACCTTAAGCTCTTCAATTAATGGTCTCATATACACATCGAGACATTTCCCTGGGTAACCAGGCCCCGGAATCAACAACGTCAACATATTATATTCCTTCTTCATGCACATCCACGGAGGAAGGTTGTAAGGTACCAAAATCACCGGTCATATACTGTATGAACGACTCATGGTGCCGAAAGGGTTGAACCCGTCGGTTGAGAGCCCGAGCCTGACGTTTCTGACATCTGACGCAAAATGAGGAAACTCATTGTTTATATGCTTCCAAGCCACTCCGTCAGAGATGTGTGTCATGATATCTGCGTCTCCCAAGTCCCGCTCACCGTGCCATCTCATAGCTTTTGCGGTGGTTTCTGACATGTACAACCGCTCAAGCCTATCTCTCAACGGAAAATACCGAAGCACTTTCACAGGTTTCCTATTGCCTGCTCCCGTCAACTTATATCGGTCAGAATGACATATCGGACATGCGTCAAGGCTAGCAAGGTCATTCCCTCCTGCATCTTTACCCCAGAAGAGAACGCAGTCAAATGCGCATGCATGGATCTTAATATAGGAAAGCCCTAGATCTTTGAGGATACTTCGGACCTTACGGTAATTGGTAGGATTACGATGACCCTCCTCCAACAACGAAGAAGTGTACTGTAGATATTCATCCACTTGCCTGATAGTCGATTTTGTCTTGACTTTAATCCTCATTACCTCCATCACACTTTCAAGAACTGTCTTCTCAGAACTTGAAGACACAGGGGTCTGTTGCAATGCAATCAGTTTGTTGTACTTGTCAAAGGCAGCAGTGTTGACAACTTGTGGGAATGGTTGCACCGGTTCTTGCATATATTGTTTCCCACGTACACCGCTTTCAAAAGGAAACACGTCGTTGACGAATGCCGTTGTTGGATTGTTGGATGTACTCAGTGGCGGAGGGAACTCAGGCCCAGTGGGGGCGATCGCCCCCCCTCAAATATTTGATTAAGTATGATATGTAGCTGAAATACCACTGATTGTTGCACTTCGCCCCCACTACAATTAACAAAATATGTATATATTTATACTACCATATTATTTTATATAAACTTGTGGAGTTGTGGTGGAAGAAGCACTTGTTGACTTTGCCCAAGTTCGTACGTAACTCTCCCTCACACAGCAAAAGCAAGTGACGTAAAGTTAATAGAAAGCTTCTTTTGTACTCTTTCAATATATAAAAAAAAATAGCTCCAGTAGCTATTGTTCTTGGGAACACATTCAGTCACTTTTTATCTAAAACCTCGCAGACGACACTCACGGCAGACCCCTGTTCTCTACTTCAAGAATCAAGATGCAAATGAAGGGGAATAGCTCTCCAACTTGATTATTAAGGATCGAGGTCTTCACCAATTCACCGATTATTTTTATTTTCTTGTGAATGAGGTAAGTCTTTTTCTTTTCACTGTTTTGTTTTCCTTAAGTTGTGGATTGAAAGTTTCAGAATTGAAATTGGATTGTCTTTGGATGTGTGTTTGTGCTAGACTAGTAAATGGTTTTATTGCTTTCTCTACATGTAGTCGTGGTCTTGTGGAGTGTGAAATATCATGGAGAGATACTTTAAAAGAAAATCAGATGTAACATCCCCAGCAGAGAATGAAAAATCAAAACAGAATCGTGTATCTGTGGAGATTAGCTTAGTAGATCTTCCATCTGATCCTGCACTTCGAACAAGAATTCTAGAGTATCATCCGAATGTTCGAGATCAAGTTAGAAGAGAGTATTTACAGAGAGGTCCTTGTCAGCCTAAGAACCATGAATTTCCTTTCATTGAATGTGGAGTTGCGACTAGAAGAAGGTTTATTAAAGATTGGTTTGATCAATATCCCAACTGGTTGGAGTATAGCATAGATGTTAATCGTGCATTTTGCTTATGTTGTTATCTTTTCAAGACAAATTCCGGAGAACAAGCTGGTGGTGATGCATTTACTGGGAAGGGGTTTGAAAATTGGAAGAAGAAAGAAAGGTTTGAAACTCATGTTGGAGAACACAACAGTGCCCACAACCAAGCTTTGAAAATGTGTGAAACCTTGATGAATGAAAGCCAACACGTTCGAAACATTATGCACAAGAATGTAGATCAGTCTAGAATAGACTATCGAATTCGTCTCAGTGCATCGGTCGATTGCATTCGATTTCTCCTAAGGCAGGGCCTTGCATTTCGAGGTCATGATGAGTCAGATTGTTCACGCAATCAAGGTAACTTTCTTGAACTTTTGCAGTTTCTTGCTGATCATGATGAAAAAGTTAGAGCAGTTGCGTTAAAGAATGCTCCAGAAAACCTAAAGCTAACATCACCTATGATTCAAAAAGACATTGTAAATGCTGCAGCAGTTGAAACAATAAATGTTATAATTAAAGACATGGGTGATTCGTTCTTCTCTATTCTAGTTGATGAAGCTAGGGATGCATCTGTTAAGGAGCAAATGGCTGTGATTTTTCGTTATGTGAATAAGAGTGGTTGTGTGATTGAAAGCTTTGTTGGCATTGAGCATGTAGCCAATACCACCGCCATATCACTAAAGCAGGCTATAGATGCATTACTTAGTACACTTGGTTTAAGCATGTCAAGTTTACGTGGTCAGGGTTATGACGGAGCAAGCAATATGAGTGGAGTACTCAATGGTTTGAAAACTCTTATTTTGAAGGAGAACTCAAGTGCTTTCTATGTCCATTGTTTTGCACATCAACTTCAATTATCTTTAGTGGCTGTAGCAAACAAGCACGACATTGTAGGTGCTTTCTTTAATACTGTTGCTAGAGTGGTTAACATTGTTGGGGCGTCTTCTAAACGTCGTGATATTCTTCGTGAAAAGCAAGCTCTAACAGTTGTTCAAGCATTGAGTTGTGGAGAACTCTCTACTGGAAGAGGTTTGAATCAAGATATTGAAATCAAGCGCTCATGTGACACGCGTTGGAGCTCACATTATGGTACGCTTTTAAACTTTTCTGCTATGTTCTCTTCCATAATTGATGTGTTGAGTGAAATTGCATTCGATAGTATTGGTTGTGATCAGAAACATGAGGCCTTCATTTTATTGGGGTTATTGCAATCATTTGACTTCATGTTTAGTCTCACTTGATGAGGATTATACTTGGCATTACTCATGAGTTATCACAAGCATTGCAAAGAGATGATCAGGATATAGTAAATGCTATGGACTTGGTGAAAATTTGTAAGAGAAAGTTACAGGATATGAGGGAGAATGGATGGGATTGTTTACTAGAGCAAGTTGATATGCTTTGTGACAAAGAGAAGATAGCTGTTCCCACAATGAGTGATCAATATCTACCTCCTCAATGGAAATCAAAACGCAATAGGCAGGAGATGACCAACATGCATTTCTACCGCTTCGATTTCTTTTTTGCTGTGATAGACTTTCAACTTCAAGAACTAAACAATCGTTTCAATGAAGGTAATACAGAACTCCTCATTTGTTTAGCATCTTTAAGTCCGAATGAATGCTTTGCTTCTTTTGACAAGAAAACTTTGATGCAACTTGCTCGGTTTTATCTGAATGATTTTTCTACGGTGGAGTTGTCGGTACTTGAAACTCAACTTGAGATTTATATCAATGATATGCAATCTAATACAAAATTTCAGGAGTTGCAAGGAATCACTAATCTTGCAATAAAACTTGTTGAGACAGGAAAACATAAGACATATCCTTATGTTTACTTGCTGATAAGGTTGGCATTAGTACTTCCAGTTGCTACAGCCTCTGTCGAGAGAGCATTTTCAGCTATGAGCATTATAAAGAATCGACTGCGCAACCGAATGGGAGATCGATGGTTGAATGATAGCTTAACTGTGTATCTTGAGAAAGATGTTTTCAATGATATTGAAAATGAGTCTATCATCCAACGTTTCCAAAACATGGCGCCTCGTCGGGGACAATTATAGGTTACTTGGTTAATCATTTCATGTAATATTTGATATGTAAGGTTACTTTTTGCTGAAGAAACAATGATCGAACAAAGTTCAATCAAACCTTTGATATGTATGTGATGGAGACTATTATCCAAGCATAAATACCTGCAAAACAACTTCATACACATATTACCCTCTTGTGTCATCGTTAGTATAGGACAAGTAGGGATCGTTCAGTCCGGGAAATCAAGGGCGTTCAATCACATAAAGCATTACAAAATCATATTGGGGGTTTGAAATTTGATTCTAAAACCTACTGAAAATTACGAAAATAAAACCTAAATTATATATTTACATATGATCAACATCTTTCACACAATACACATCACACAAAACTCACATGACATACAACAAATCGATCAAGAAACAACAATACGGCAGCAACCTTGAATTACCGATTTCATGCAATTTAGTTCCAATTATAACTAGAGCCCTTCGTGGTTCATCTAATCATTCAAAACTCCTCAATTATTTAGAATTAGCTTCGTGCATAACCCTAAACATAGTGCTAATCAGTTTCAAGACACTTCGTGTAGAAATTAAACCAAGAAACACATAAGCACAATGAGTCGAATTGGAAACATGCAACAAGTATGGCGTCACCTCACCTTGCTTCAACATGCATATTTTCTGAATTACTCTATCCCTTAGAACCAATACAAGATAAATCAACTTCGTGTATAACTTACCTCATATTTGTGGTTCGGTAACATAAAGAATTAAACCCAAGATCAGCCTAGCTAAAGCTTCACTTAACCCTAAAACTTGTTATGCATACGAATTCAGAAAATAAACCAAATAAAATCATCAAATCATGCAACAAAGTTACTGCCCTGTTGCCATTCAATCAATTTGTCATACACATGTTTATCAATTAAACAAAAAGAAAACCAAAACACATAACAGAATTTCGGAAATCCAAAGTAAAATTAATAAAACCAAATAACAAACCACAAATCCTTACAAACTTCATAGACAAAGTTAAGTAATTATACAGAAAATTACAAGCCATGAGAGATGAGTGAATCACACTTTAAAAGAAACCTTGTAGAGAAATCAGCAAAGAGAGATTCGGCAAGATGATGATGTGCGATCGGTGAAGGTGAAATAAGGTGGATTCGGCTTGTAATTGTGTATGGGATTTGTGGTGCTAATTGGACAGAGGTTTGGCTAGTGAAAAGTGAGAGAGAAGAGATCCTTTTCTGTAGGAAAACAAGGCTTTATATAGAGGCAAATTCGGCAGAAACCCTAGGGTTGCCGGCAGCAATAAGGAATGAGAATTCCTTTCCTAGTTGGTTTAAGTTTCCTTGTGGGAAAAACATTGCATTCTTGGACTTCTTTTTCTGAATTTTCTTCATGGCATGGGCTGCAAATCTTAATGGACTTCATATGTGGTCTTGACAACTCCATTTGGTGAACTTTGATCCATAGAAAAATGCACAAATCTCCAAGAACACAAAACCGGCAGCAACTCGGCTGGAATGACCTTGCTCCAGAAATTCAGGCATAACTCTCTCCTCGGATCTCCGATTGATGCAATTCTAAGTCTCATATAAACTAGACACACATAGCTACTTCCATATAAAACAGTTCGTTTAAATTCCTTGTGAGTCGTCGGGAATGATTTTTCGAAGTTGGGACACAGTCCCAGGAAATCCTGGTAGTCCCTGGATTGGTTTGCTCAAACTGCCAAGTTGCAGCCTTCATTTGGGTGACTTCCCGAACTCCGATTGATCTGAAATTTTGACACAATACACTTTAGCTTGCCAATTATATGCATACCAAATTTCATCAAATTTGGAAAATGATAGATCAGTTTAGCACGAGCCTCAAAATCACAAAAAAGACATATTTTACTTTATTTCCAGATTTCTATACTTAGTCATTTTTCTGATTATTAAGCACATTTTTCCAAAACTCTTCCGAAATGACACTAAACTAAATTATGACTCTATCTTAGAACAATAAGGGTTAAGCATTGGATAAATAGGGGTAAAAACACATTAAGAACGTCGCATTTTATGCTCCTATCAGTATGGTTGCTTTTTGCTCAAGAAACAATGATCGAACAAAGTTCAATTTTCTTTTTAATACACATGAGAAATATTTCTTGCCCCCACTAGAAAATTTTCCTGCCTCCGCCACTGGATGTACTACTACTGCCCGCCTCAAAAAACTGCCCATGATCATGCGATTCATCTACTGATGGCTCACCGTGATATATCCAACGTCTGTACTTGGGCCAAAACCCATTACTCTTTAGGTGCTCTCAAACTGTCCTAATCGGAAATCGACACATATCACTGCGACACATACATTTATTGCACGGGCAATAATGGTATTCATTCCCGTTTGCATTATTTTCCTCGACGAAATGCAAAAAATTCAAAACTCCTGTAGTGTATCGTCGGTCATGCCTTGGAAGCGAAATCCAACTCTTATCCGGATCCATATATAGCCTGATAATAAAATATATATATATATATATATATATATATATATATATATATAACTTTAATTAATAAGAAATAAATTAACACATACATATATATATATATATATATATATATATATATATATATAAATCCTTAATAATTAATTACATTACAATATATATTATTATCAACATCAACTCATATATATATATACCATTAACAACCATTATTTAAGTTACACTATATATCAACCATTATTTAAGTTAATTACACTATCAACATCCATTAATTAACATATATATATATATATATATATAATTAAACTCCACACACACACACAAAAACACACACACATATTTTTAATTAACTATATTTTAACACTAATTAAAATAACATCAAATTAAAACACATAATTAAACTCTAACTTAAAATCAACTCAACTACAACTCAAAATCAACATATATACATACATTCTAACACTAAAACAACAACAAAAACAAAAAATCACTTATTAAATCAAAATCACTAAAACTCAAAATCAACTCAACTAAAACTCAAAATCAACATATATACACATATACGTACCTATATATAGCTCCACAATGTAAGAGAAGACGGATTTCAACAATACCCACAGATTTTTCACTCTTCCTCCCGTTTTTTTTTTTGTTTTTTTTTTAAATGAGCAGCTGCTGTCTGGATCTGAAAATATATAGACTTATAGCCGACGAAAATGTCAATTTCGTCGGCTAATGTTTCAGAGAAAAGCCGACGAAAATACAAAATCGTCGACTAAAATATGAACAAAATCGTCGATTTTTTTTTGTACCGACGAAAAAACAAATCGTCGGCCATTTCCATACTATGGCCGACGATTTTTTTTTTCCACCGACGAAAAATAAAATAGTCGGCCATTCTATGGAATAGTCGACGAAAATTTTTCGTCGTCGGCCGTTTTTTTTTATTTTGTCGGGAATGGCTATTTTTCTGGTAGTGATACTTTACGGGCATCATTGTTTTTCATCATAGGAATGGACCTGGGAAAACTCCACACAATGATCTGACATTATCTCTACAATTTAGTTGTCCCTTTGAACCTAGATCTTGGGATCTCCAGTCAGCTAGGTTGGGTATCCACTGTAAAGATTTTTAATTCATGGGCTTTAGTCCCATTCCTCTTGATGATTTATTAACTAACTCTCTAGTTAACCATTTGGTTAGCGGATCCGCAATATTATCTTTTGACTTCACATAGTCAATCAAGATAACTTCAATAGAGAGTAGTCAATTAGTATTATGTCCTCGAAGGATGTGTCTAGACTTACTATTACTTTGTGCCCTGCTGATTGCAGATTGATTGTCACAATGCATGCAAATTGCAGACACAAGTTTTTGTCTATTTTGGAATATCCTCCAGAAATTGGTGTAACCATTGTGCTTCTTCCCCACATTTGTCTGGTACCACAAACTCAAACTTCATTGTGGATCTAGTTATAATGGTTTGTTTGGAGGATTTCCATATCATTGTTCCCCCTTTTAGTGTGAACACATAACCACTAGTACACTTTAAGTATTTCATGTTAGATATCCAGTTTTCATCACTATATTCTTCTAGGACAGCACAACTCCAGTATTACTCGTGTGTCTCTTTGGTTTGCTCACATAAGCAATATCCATATTTTTCATATCAAATATGAAATTTAACATATCTCAAGTGGATTTGATCATCTTATTATTATTTTCAAGCAATAAGCATGTCATTACGTATCCACTTGCTTTCAAAATGATTTAAAGTATCATAAAGCATCATAAAGCATACTTTGACAATTGTCAATGTTAATTAGTCTTCATAAAGCACCATAATTAACATATATCTTGGTCTACCATGTCATACATTTGGGTGGCTCAACCATATTGGTGAAAAGAAACTTTATTCATTCTTTGACAAATGTCATTACAAGACTTAAAAAATCCACCACTCATGGTCCTATTTTTATTTTATAAACTTGGTTTGGCCATACCACAGCTCCAAGTCTTTTATTCCACAGTCATAATCATTGACTTCATCCATGCCCTGTTCGTTGGACATATTCTCATCAAGTGCATCAAGTGAAGCCCATTCAACTTCTTAGATTTTTCTCTTTGTGAGACTGAGACATGCATGTATTCAGGCAATCACATCCATGGTCGTCACTTTGATCGACTCTTGGTTGTTTCAGCAATTTTTCAATTCCGAAAACACACCCATAAGTGTTAATTGATATAATCACTTATTTCTTAATTCAATGTAAATATAACGTACAAATTCCGTAAAACAATAATATCCGTATAGGCAACCATTCCGTAAAACAGGTATACAGGCAATCACATCCGGTTGGCACCTTGATTGACTCTTGGTTGTTTCAGCAATTTTCCAATTCTGAAAACACACCCATAAGTGTTAATTAATATAACCACTTATTTCTCAATTCAATGTATACGTAAGCTACAAATTCCGTAAGGCAACAATATCCGTGTAGGCGACCAATTCCGTTTAGTCAGCCATTCCATAAGGCAACAACAAGCTTCGATAGACCCTTAAATCCGTTTAGGCAACCATTCCATAAGGCAACAACAAGTTTCGAAAGAACCTTAAATCCGTTTAGGCAACCGTTTCATAAGGTAACAACAAACTTCGAAAGAACCTTAAATCCGTTTAGGCAACCGTTCCATAATCCTCGAATCATACAAGCAAAATCAAATGGTCAATAATTGTCTTAAGCTGTAAACAAAAAAGAGAGGTTTTGATTTTGCAAATATGATTACCCATAATTGATTTATAATTAAAATAATAATTATAAATAAAGAATACCAATGGCTACCGACGAATGTTAAAAGGATAAGGAAAAGTAGAATTTGTTGAAGTCGAGTCGTGTGTATCACACACTTTCCTTAAGACAATTACGCCGCCTCTATCGGTGCAAAAGGACTTCTTAGCGTTCGTCTCCCAGGATACAACGACCTTTTGAGCTCTTGTGGCTGCACTGCTACAAGAATACCTACGAACTGCTAGTACCTTCTATCAATCACCAGAATCAAAACAACACGAGAGAGAAAGCTTTTGGTGTTGTGTTTGTGTGTTTTTGTTGTTTTTTTTTTTTTAAGAAAGAAATATGTCGCTCTTTATATAGGGGGAAATCAAGCTACTATTTTAATTGCCATGAATTCAGAAATAAATATCATATCATAAGTTATAGCCGTTACATAATGAATTCAGAAATAAATTCTAATTCATATGTCATAACTATTTCCTCAATGAATTCCATTTCATACGTTACAACAGTTACACAATGAATTCGGTAGTTACAGAATTTAATCTCATTAAATCTGTCGTTACAATATTTAATCTCATTGAATCTGCTGTTACAAAATTCAAAGGGGTTCTGTTGTTACACATTCCAGAATTCAAGTAGTGGACACGTTTTGAGTGACAATTTCTTATTCACACCATAACCAATTTAGGCAGATGATTGCATGAATTTGTAACCCTCATACCGGAGAATACAAATTCATATTTGATCATTAACGAATATTAAGTGCATCCATTTAAATTCTTCAAATTAAATTGGTTAAAATAAACGGTGATTTTCACCATTTTCCAACATCAACATCATAAAATACTGGGAGGACTAGTTGCCCTAGTGTTGTTCTGCACTCCATGATTTTCACTAGCTCATCAAGACACCAACTGAAATCCGCATACCTTCTTGAGAAAATAATGACACAGATTTTGGATTCTTGGATTGCTTGCAACAGTTCCACATCTATAATCTCTCCCCTGTTCAGTTCATTTTCGTCAATGTAAACATTGATCCCAGCATCCTTTAACGCCCGGTAGAGATGGCCTGTGAAGTTGTTGCGCTTGTCTTCACCCCTGAAGCTCAAGAAAACTTCATGAATCCAATGACTCGAAGAGGGTAGCTCAGATGAAGAGGAGGCTTCATCGGCTTTCTTGCTGGTAGCCATTGGCAACCTGGACTGCGAATTCAACGACAAGCATCTAAATTTAGGAAGGAAAAAAAAAAAACTAAAGATTTCTGCACTACAAGAAAAAGGGCATAAGGGGACATATAGAATAGGAACAAATGCTCATGTGTCCCTAAATTTTTTCATTTGGGGACAAATTTTATCATGTGTGCCTAAATATTTGATGGGCACTTATCATGTGTCCCTATTGTGGTAAAAGGCACATATAAGTGTCCCTAAATTGTTGAAGTAGATGTATACTAGTGTTTAGAGACACTTATGTGTCCCTATTTGCAATATAAGCGTATATGTATGTATAAATGGTTGACCGTAGAATACTAGTTCCCAACTTCCCATGTGTTTTCCTTGTTACTTTTATTTGTGAAATGCCAACAAGTGTTCAATTGTAAGCGAAGTTTTAAATACACTCCCAAAACTACTTAATACACATACACACTCAATACACTACCCATTCAAATTATGAATTTCATATTTTTACTAAATACACAACCCAAACTACTTAAAATACAATTGAACTAAAAATCATGAAATACCCTATTACTTGACTATACAAGTTTACTATGATTAATATGTTACTTTATATTGACGTTTTGTAGATGTTCAAATCGACTACTTATGTTAATTTGCAAAATCGTTATAAATCTTTTATTGTTCTCTTCAAATTCTTAAACATGAAAATGCTAAATAAAATGAAAAATTAATACATTCTCATCATTGTATTTAGACGAAAAACAAAAAAGAAACAGATGAAATTTAATGAAATGAAAATCATAATATAATATCCTGAAAATTTGTAAAATAAGTTGTATAATTTGGTAATGAGGGAGCCGCGTGAAACGTGGTAAGTTAGAGAAATATGTTTGAATCTGTTGTTCGAACTTTGGTTGCAAGGTGAAAACCTCAATTTACGAGTTTGATAATAAATACGTAAAGAAGAGTTTGCGAGAATATTTAGAAAATATATTGGATTATAATGATTTTTGGAAGTATTAGAGTTTTGTATATTCTATTAAATAAAAAAACATAGAATCTGCATCGTTTATTTGTCCCACCAAGTGATATGAGCCATCCAAATCAAATATATACAAGTCCTTAGATAAGATGAAGGGGAGGAGACGAACGAGGGGTCTTACGCTCGGTGCAGCGGCGGAGCTGCATCGCTGCTCCGTCATCCGGCCGTCCTCTAGCGTCCCGTTGGTGGCCACGACTTTGTCTCGTCGTCGCCTATATTTTTGTGTCCCTAAATTCTTGAACTAGGTCCATGCTTGTGTTTATGGACACTTATATGTCTATCTTTGTATAATTTTGTTCTATATATGTATGTATGCATAATAGAACACACCCTTATGTATATATATATATATATATATATAATCACTGTGAGAATCTGGACCGTTGGATTAGCAGAAAAGGGATATCTACAATCCCCCGCAACAACACTCTCCTTCAGTGTATCTCGCGCTCTCACTCTTACTCTCACTCTCTTTGCTCCGCCTCCCTCCCCAACCTCGAAATCCAGATTCCGGCCCCGATTATGTAAACCCTATCCTAAATCACAAATTCATCTCTTTCGCTTTCTATCCCCTCAACATGTGAACGGTAAATAATAACCCGATTGTGAAAAGTCACAATTTTTTGAAACCCTAGTTTGAGATTTGGGGATAAAGCAGAGGTAACACTTGTCAGATTTACGGCATCAGTCAAACTTCTCGTTGTGGTTCCAAAAGAGTAAGTGAAAGCCGGCGTCGATTTACCAAGGTCGAACGCCTTCAGGTATAGATCTTGCTAATCGATCTCTTAGAAATCGCTTGCCCTGATTTGTATTTATGAACCCTAACATTTGAGAAATTTACTGCTAATTTTGATTGAAATTTCTGTGTTAGAGTGAGAGATAATGGGTCTGACGTTCACAAAGCTCTTCAGCTCCTAACTTGTGATGGTATGGTTGCCGGAGCAGATTGCTTTTATGGAATATAAGAGCACGCTTTGGCTTCTTATCTCTTTCTTTATCTACTAGGCCTCTCAACACTAGTAATTTTTATATACTTATGCTTGAGATTGCCTGCTTGGCTAACTCTGCCTACTTGTCCAGGGGTAGTCGGTCTCTGAAAAATGAGAATGTGCCATTTAGTTTTACTGATCAAGACTGGAAGCAGTTAAATGAAATCATTGGGTATAAGGAAAGTGATGATAGACTGTTGGTTACAGTTAATGAAAAGATGCTCTTCAGACTTCCTTGAGCATTTCTATGAAACGTAATGCCACTAAGCTTATTGATGAGTCTCACAAGTGTCTTGCTGAATTAGTGTGTGAAGGCATCGGTTGCTCAATGAAGCTCTATCCAGCAACAAAAGTTTTTGGCATGAACCTGGGATCATATAAGTTATCAACGCCAAACGGTCTCGTTGCCGAGGTAAGGCTGTCCTGTTCTGTGTTTTTTCTCTTAAAATTTCGTAGTCTAATATTTCTTAAGTAGAACCACAATCATCTTCTTAATTCCGTGTAGTGACGAGAATAAAAAAATTTATCCATGCAGAGTGCAAGCGCTAATGATTCTTTAGTTGGTGTGTTCTGTTTCAAGCCTTTTGACTCCAAGGTGGACTGGAGTTTTGTTGCAAAGGCTTCTTCTCCCTGTTCTGTCACTGTATGTTCGTATTATCTCTTAAATTCTACCTTCTTTATATTTAAAATTTAAATTTTATAATTATTATTTAAATTGATTACATCTCTCTCTCTCTTTCTGTGTTTGTTTGTCTGATACTGATTACATCTGTATTGCAGTATCTCAAGGATGCAGTTGATCATCAAGTTTTTTCGGAGCAATACAGTTAGTCAGAAGATAGCTATGGATACTGCAGCTGCAGTGCAGGTTATTTTCACCTGAACTTTTTTTGAATAAAAATGTAGATTTCAGGGCTGTCCAGTTTACTGGTATCCAGCATGTTAACTATGACAAAATGCTTCAATCATTGTGCATGTGTTGTTGCATATAATGGATTATGTTGCCTAAAAAACCCCCGATGGTTGTGGTACATAAGTAGTAGTGCTGCTTGTGGATTTGGATGCTTCCTCAATGATCTACTAATTTCTTACAATATTTATATGTTTTTCTAACTCTAAATTGTTTTGTTTTGTTTTTTTTTTTTCTCTAGGCTTTGTATAATCAGCAAGAATGTTTGGTTGTTCTATGAGAGCCGAAGTACGATTGGAGCAGGTTCTATTACTTTTGAAGTAGAAGCGGGTTAGAGTATGGGATCAAGTACTTCTCAAGTGGTCAGATTCCAGTATTAATGTTCATTTTAATTAGTTCTCCTTGATACATAGGCTTGTGCACAATTGTGGTGGTTAATTGGAGTTTAGTTGTTTTGAGGAGAATGTAAATACTGGGTTTCGGATTTTGTTGATGTATTGGTGAATATCTGATTAATAATATTTTAATGACAAATATATAATAAGATTGTGTGATTAATATTCTATTGTATTTTTTTTTTTTGAAATATAATTATTTTTGTGATATTCAGTATATATTTTTTATTTGATTGGTTTGCAATTACTCCCCATTATAAGGACTAGGAGCAAAAAGTAATTAAAAGTTAAGTTAATGGGCACATATAAGTGTCCCTAGTTGGTAGTTTGAGATACATGGGACTCAGTCTTATATTTGGGGACACTTATATTATTTGTGTCATCTAGCAATAGGAACACAAGTAATACACATATAGCACAACTGTCTCTATAGCTCAAAGGGGACATTTATGTGTCCCTATAGGTATATGTTGGAAATGAAATGATGAAAATTTACCTTTCGATTGGGTTCGATTCAGAATCCACAATATCCTACTGCAGGAATAATGAAGCTTGGAATTGAGAGATGAAGATTGCAGATCTGATCGTCAGAGTGACGGAGTAAAAGGCGAAAGGAAGCTTCAGAGAAATGAGCATTCTCAAGAGTTTAGACTTGGTAGACTTGTTGCTTGGGCCAATCCCATTATAACAAATCACTCTAGTTAGTATAACAGTTGCATGTAATACATTGATGAATTGGATGTAGATACCTCCAAGGAATAGACTGAAGAATTGGATGTAATTTAGCTATTTGAAGATTTCGGCAACGGACCCACCTTTCATTGTTCGACCGGACAAAGTCACTCATCAGCAAATCTAGGTTGGAACGTAGTCGTAGTTCTGGACCTCTGGTTGTTATGTTTTTTTGGGCCCCTATATTTGGGCTTAATGTCGTCTATCTTACTACTGTACCCCTAATGGGCTTATTGTAAATTGCTCGAGGTGCCAAGTTACAGCAGGTGAGATTCTTACCGATTGGTTCCACTCCTCTGATCCTCTTCCACATCTAATCAATGTTGATTACTTGGTGCTATGTCTACAAGTATATTTCCCATACGCACAATTTCTAAACAGAAAAGATTCCAAATTCCTCAAACAACAAAATTGCTAGCTAGAACAAAACCTAGCTACTAAGCCAAACCTCATGATGGTACTGTAAACTACAGTACTATCATTTTCATAATACGTGGCTAACGGAAAAAAGAATTCCAGAAATACAGAGACAAATGGTATAGATAAGAAAAGTTCTGAGAGTACATACTTATATGTCATACATGATAACCAATGTAATGATTCATATGCATTAGGACATTTTGTAAAAGACAGAACACCAAAACTTGCAAACAAGAACTAACAATTAGTAATAGCCGAATGGAGCAACAGAATGAATGAGGAAGAAATATGAAAACGTATATGGGAGTGCAATTTCAAACCAATCAAACCACCATCAGCCTCGTCTTCACAACATCATCACGGTAGTGTAATGGATTATGAGATAGCCCCGGCCAATGCGCTGAAAATCTCGCTGTGGATATGCTCCTCAAATGCTCAAAGAAAGAATAGCTGTAAGACCCCATCGTTGCCAAAGAGTTCATAAGCACCCAGCTGTACGAGAATCCCAAGCAGACAGGGTTGGTTCATCTGTTCGGCCAATTTGGACTGAAGTACTGTAACTTGATACTGTAAAATCCCAAAATGTGTGTTTATTATTTAGGCATGAAAAAGTGTGGGTTGGAATTTGTAGCGTATAAATATAAAGAAATCAGAAATCATGCTTAGTGATGCATTGATGCCTTCTATAGTATAAGATTCAACTTGTTACGGGCAAATGTGTATTCCATATATCTCGTAAATTGTCATCCTTGACAGAAATACTAAAAAAAAAGTATAAACTGATGACAATCTGAGTTAAGGTCATCACATTTTGGTTGTAGCATGATCTACCTTGAATGTGAGAATGATGAATCTCAACTATTGAATTATAAGACTCCATGACATGTTTATTGGCGGATGTAATTTGTATACAACTTTTCTCCTACCAAACAATGTTTTGAGTAGATTGTCCATAAATTAAGAAACTTAAATCTGTGAAAGTAACCTTACAATATATCATTACCCAGCAAACTGGCAATGCAGCAACACTTGTGGTTTAACACAAAAACATGATGCGTGATGGTTTTCCTAAAAAAAAAGAAATATAAGATGCAGAAATATGACCATCTTCATAAATCAGAACATGATACCTCTTTTGAAGAATGATTAGTATTCATGCAATCATGCCCTTGAATCTTTTGAAGAATGATTCTCTCTTGGAGCTACCACCTGCAATGTTATTTGGAGCTTCCCTTGCCTCCGCCTCCGCCTCCTCCTCCGAGTCACAATCTTCACGACTCCGATTCAAGATCTGGGTTGCTGCTGTATTGAGGAGGTCTTTCAATTCTTGCTCGTACAACAAACGGGCCCCACACCTCTTCACCCAATTCGAGCATGGATTCTCACGATTTCCTTTGAATACTGAGAACCTAACAGAGCAGCTTGTGGGATCCTCGATTTTACTGCGAGGCATAAAAAGACCCAAAGATGATCTCCCATCATATGCCTTCCATTTGGAAAATACACAGAGCAGAGTAATTGTCACAAGCTTAGAAAGGCATTTAATGCTTGCAGGAAGAGTCACAAAATTATTTCCACCAAGATACAACTCTTCTAGAGACGGCATGCAGTAGCCAATATCGTCGGGGATAACTCCTTGACTAATATTACAATCAGTTAGATCTAAGCACCACAAAGACGGTAAAGCCCATGGAGATGGCAACGCCAAGCCCAAAGGCTCGGGACTCTTTTTTCTCAACAAGGACTGAACCTTCCTTCTTATACACGCCTTCAAACACACTGTCTCCTCCGTATTTTCTACAAGAGTCTTCAGTTTTGGGCATCCACTAATATCGAGTTCTTCAAGAGACTTCAGTTTAAAAATTGTCGAGGAGACTCTGGAGACTTTTGCTATCAGACATATACAATTTTTTAAGGCCGACCAGATGTTCAATTGATGCAGGTAGTTCCTCGGTCGAGAGACTCGAGAGAGTCCATTTCAATCTTACTTGGGAAGCTCTTAACATTTTTGCATTGACCAAGTGTCAACCGTTTAAGCTTTTTGTTGACTGCAATGGATGGATGGACCTCAACTAAACCCTCACAATATTCAAGATCCAACACCTCAAGATTCGGAATACCTGTTAAATCTGCGGTCTTCTGCAAGTTTTCGGACCAACTAAGATTTATATATTTCAAATTAGGCAAGTCCTGTACAATAAATGGAACAAACAATTACTTTCGGAAAACCATAAAATTCTATTTTGAAGTAGAAAACTTGATCAAACATTCTCACCTGTCTTCCATCCCAAAGCTGAACAAGTTTGCTTTTTTTCATCTTAAGTTCAGCAAGTAAATTTGGTCGAAAATTTACTGGAAGAGATTTGGAAGGATACCGATTCCATATGAGTATTCTCAAGGAATTTGGGAGGAATTTGGGGCCTGAACTAAATATTAAATTATCAAATTCAAGAAACATTAGGTTGTGCATCTTAGAGAAGCAATCCCAATTCCAATTTGAATCTGCCTCTTCTAATTTTGGTAACCTCAAGCGGATGCCTTTGATTGCTTCTGTTCCCTGATATTAATTCATAATAAACAAAAAGTTAATTCCACAAAGGTTCGATATGCATCATGCTAAAACAAAATGTACTCTTAATTTTTGAATATAAACCTGGATTGTCTGTATAATTCTTACCGTATTTCTCGTGAAAACATGAAAGATGTCATCACGATGACACAAACGGCTGCAAAGACCGGGCTCTTTTTCCTCTTGACGAATAATTTCCTCTGCCATTTCTTGTATCAAACCATGCATCCCAACATTGTTGTACTGATCAATAATTAAGAGAGATTTCTCGATGAGAGCATTTATCACAATAAGGGAATTAAAGTGATAACAAATTTGTAGCAGTTGAATAATATGCCCCTTCTGCATCCCCTTGTAGAAGAATGCAATGTCCAAGAAAATCTCCCGTTGATAATAATCCAGCGCATCATAACTCAGTTTGAGCGTATCAAGAATTCCCGGATTAGGAATCCTTTTTAGTGAGTCCAATGCACTATTCCATTCATCTAGAGTTCTCTGATACAGAGAACTTCCCAAAATTTTAAGAGCTAATGGAAGCCCTTTGGCATAATCTACAAAACACTTGGACAGCTCTAGAAACCCTTCCTTCGGTTGGTCTTTTTTGAAGGCTTTGTGACTGAAGAGCTCAAGAGCTTGGCTGTTATTTAAACCCAGTAGCTCAAATGATAAATCTATACCACGCTCGGTGAGCACACGTTTATCTCTAGATGTAACAATGATTCTGCTACCCTCACCAAACCAAGATTTATCTCTCGCTAACTGTTCTAGGCGGTTACAGCTATCAACATCATCAACAACAAGAAGAACCTTTTTATTAGACAAACAATGACTAATGAAAGTGGTTCCTGTGTACTCATCCCAAACTTGTGAAACATTTTCTTTCAAGACTGTTGAAAGAATCTGTTTTTGAAGCTTGACTATTTTACCACGAGACTTCCTGACATCAACAAGAATTACAGCCACTTCAAACTGATGGGAAATTCTCTCGAACACTAGCTTAGCAAGGGTAGTCTTACCCACTCCGCCCATACCCCATATTCCAATAAATCGAACATCTTTTTTCTCTAGATCTAAAAGCAAACTCATTCGCCCAAGTCCGAAGTTAATTCCGACTAACTTTTCACCGGAATTTGACAATGTGATTGTTGAACGTAGTTTCTCCCACACATGTTTCACAATGACTTCTATAAGCTCACTTTCAGATCTATAAAAAGAAATAATAGACAATCATCAAGCTAATAATATATATGTACGCATATTTAATTATTTATAACATTTGTTTATGACAAGTCAAAACTCAAAAGACAATCAAGTTGAAGACTTGAAGTGCTTACTTATAATTCTTTGCATGCCATCCAGAGAGATCGGCCACTTTTGTTAAAGCTTCTCTCCACCTCTTCACCTTCTGTGGGTCGTTACTGAACTTCACTTCATGCTTTGCAAAGGCTTCAGCAAAGCTATTCCTTTGATGTCGAACGTCGGATGGATCCACATTCAAGAAAACCGGCAGAATTCTATCGTCTCTGATCGGCATGGACTCGATGATTTTGGCAAGTTCATTCAAGCACCAAGTGGAAGAAGCATAGTTGGGTGAGAGAACAACGATCGCCAGATGTGAATTTTCGATTGCGGTTAGGAGCTTCGGAGAGATTTCAGCTCCGATTTCAAGCTCACGGTCGTCTATGAAAGTCTTGAATACTTGGCCGAACTGCAGTTGGTTGTATAAATGAGAGATGAAACCCCGACGGGTGTCTTCACCCCTGAAGCTCAAGAAAACATCGAATTTCCAACGAGGAGGTGGATCAGAACAAACCAGAGATGAGGAGGCTATTTGGGTGCTCAAAGCCATTGGAAACTACCCAGATCAAGAATCAAGGTTTAGGGCAAACCAAATGTGGGAGGTTGGAAACAAGAAGAGGAGGAGGCTCATTTCGATGAAGTTGTCACCGTGTTTGTGGACCTAGGCGTATACTTCTCGACGACTTGACTCTCATCTAATCATAGAGGAGAGCTTATGATGACGTGTCGATTAAAAACTAAGTATTTGGGCCAATTTAAGCATTTTGGATATCGGCCCAATATAATTTTGAGTCGGTGGGTTTTGTACTTGGGCCTACCCATCTGTATCCATATCTCCATGTAACATATAAATCAGTGACCACAAAAAAAAAAAAAAAAACAAAGTTTGAGATTTTCTGAATCGCAGCGTCTTCTTCTTCTTCGTCTCCCAAAGATCGCAGCTTTTCTACACTCCTACTTATCCAGGTATGCGTCTCATTCTCTCTCTATGTATCTCTCTCATATATGTAGGTACATATTTATGGTTTTTTTTTAATACTTTTATGCAGATTTAGGGTTTATGTGTGAAATATTTTGAACTCTGCATTTTGGTATTTGGTGCAATCTCAGGGATTTGAAGCTTGTTTAGAGCGATTTAGGTTAGGTTTTGGCGCTTTCTGGATTTCGAAACTTAGGGTTTTGTTTTACGATTCTGTGAAATTAGAACCCTAGCTGTGGCTGCTGCGCTGCCTCCCTCTTCGAACTTACCCAGTTACTCTCATAGAACCCTAGCTGCGCTTCCATCAGTTCGATGAGATTGGAAAACTAATCTAAACCCTAATCCTTCGATCAGCTTTACCGAATTCAATGGGAAAACTAGGAGTAAGTTCTTGATTTCTTCACCCTCATTTCGAATTCGTAGTTCAATTTGAATGGGTACTTGATGTTGCTTATACTTGTTCTAACAGTTCTGTAGTTCAATTCGATTGCTTAATGCTTATACTTGATTGCTTATTTGTTGAATGGGTTCTATTCGATTTGCTTATACTTGTTCTACTTGAATATGGAGATGAGGCAGATGGCTTTGAAGATGGTTCAGGCTCTGATTGAAGGATTTTAATCTTGCTTATTTCCTAGACTGCCTATTTTTATATGTTGGTTTGTATTTGGACTTTGGTTATTTGCTGGTTTGAAAGTTGATTGGATTGCAGACTTGAACTTGTTTATTTGGTGATGTTTAAGTGTTGAATTATTGCAGACTTCTAGTTTACTGTCATGAGATGAATTGTTGATTTTTTGTAGACTTGACTTGTAGTCTTACTGTTCTTGCAGTTGCAGACTTCTAGTTTGAGACTTTGAGTAGTTTCATTTGCTTCTTAGTTACTATATTGACTGTTTTGTGGTTGAAGAATTGAACTATGCAGACTTGAACTGGATGCATAGCAACTTATTTTCTTTGTGTTAATGACAGGGATTCAGATCTGGAGTAGCGGAACTGAAACTTTGTTTCTGAAGTGCTGGTTGTTAATTCTTGGCGAATAAGTTTTGACATAAGACTAGGCGTTGTGGGTTAGAGGTTCTGATGGCTAGACGACACAGTAGTGAATTGAGTGATGATGATGTGAGGGGTGGAAGAGACAAATACCGTCAGCATAGAAATAAAAGCGAATCCAAGTCAGACCATCATCTTGAGCAGGGTGAAATCAATTCATCGGATTCAGATAGAGATAATAGAACAAAGGGACAGGGGAGATTGGATGATGAGAAAGATAGGGAAAGGTCCAGTGAGAGCGATCCCAGTGATAGACATGGAAGGTGGCGGGGTGATCGTCAAGATAGGGATCAACGCAGTTCTGATGAAGAGGGTAGGCGGGCAGAGAGAGACAGGGGTGGGCAAGAAAGGAAAAGGAAAATTGAAAATGGGAATAGACAACAGGAAAATGGGAATGGTGATAGGGGGAGAGGAGATAGAAGTTCTGAAGACGATGAGCGACTGAAGAGAGACCGACATGAAAGTGGACATAGAAGGCGGGAGAATGAGGATGGTCGTAGAAACAGGGACAGGCATTCACGTCATTACTCTGAGCTCAGGGATGCGAGGGAAGAGCGCAGAACGTCAGAGCGGAGAAGGGATAGTAGAGATGATGGAAGGCAAAGTAGGCATAGAAATCGGGATGATGATGGTGATATAAAGTATCACAGAAATAAGGAGGTGAATGAAAGATGGGAAAACACTGAACAAGATGATAGGGTGCTTGAAAATTCAAAACCTCATGGACGGTCAACATTACAAGAGGGAAATCCGAATACTAATATGGAAAATTTGGGAAAGAGTGGTGGAGTTTATATTCCGCCCTATAAGTTGGCCAGGATGATGAAAGAGGTTGAAGATAAAAGTAGCGTTGAATATCAGCGGTTAACATGGGATGCCCTCCGAAAGAGCATTAATGGGCTTGTGAACAAAGTCAATGCTGCTAACATTAAAAATATAATTCCAGAAATTTTTGCGGAGAATCTCATTCGTGGAAGGGGTCTCTTTTGTCGATCCTGTATGAAGTCTCAGATGGCATCTCCAGGCTTTACAGATGTCTTTGCTGGCTTGGTTGCTGTTGTTAACACCAAGTTTCCTGAGGTTGGTGAACTTCTGTTGAGAAGAATCGTCTTGCAGCTTAAGAGAGCTTTTAAGCGGAACGACAAGGTGTGTCTCTTCTCCTTCGTTATTTACTTTTCAAGTTCTTTTTCAATGCTTTTGCAGATACACCCTGGTGTCAAACCCTGCCTTATCTAGTTTTTTATTTTTTATTAAAGAGTGTGTTTATTTTAACTCGGTGTTGGGTGAGATGAAATTCCATTCCTTAAACTTGCTTTTACTTTGTGATCAGCCACAACTACTAGCTGCTGTTAAATTTATTGCGCATCTTGTCAACCAACAAGTGGCTCATGAGATTATAGCACTGGAATTGCTCACTGTGCTGCTCGAGAACCCGACCGATGACAGTGTTGAAGTTGCTGTTGGCTTTGTCACAGAGTGTGGATCAATACTGCAAGACCTTTCACCTAAAGGGCTCCATGGTGCGCACACTGTTTCATTTATCTAACATTTTTGTGTCTTTTGGTTTTATTTATGGGATATGATTCATGCGTATGCCGTTTCTGTTTATTGATCTCGCTCTTTGTTATTTTTATTTTCACAGGCATCTTTGAGCGCTTTCGTGGAATTCTGCATGAAGGAGAAATAGACAAACGAGTTCAGTTTTTGATTGAAGGCTTATTTGCCGTACGGAAAGCCAAGTTTCAGGTTGAGTCTAATTTTTCTTTTTTTGATGGTAAACAATTTATCAACAATCAATAGACAGAATTCACAATATCTTCTCTGTATGTGCATTTGCAGGGGCACCCAGCTGTTCGTCCAGAACTGGACCTTGTAGAGCAAGAAGACCAGTTAACTCATGAGATTTCTCTTCAAGAGGAGATAAATCCAGAAATTACCCTTGGTATGTTTTACGCTATAACTTGCTTGTGGTCTTTTCTCTTCTAGGGCGATACATTTTTGTGATTTTGAACATTTTCATTGTGTTTGTTCAGATATTTTCAAGCCTGATCCTGATTTCATTGAGAATGAAAAGCGCTATGAAGAAGTGAAGAAAACAATTCTCGGTGAAGACTCTGAAGATGAAGGTTCTGATGCAGCTTCAGATGGTGAGGATGACGACGACGACAATGAAGAGGATGAAGATGAAGAGGATGAGCAGGAAATGAAAATTAGAGATGAGACGGAAACAAATCTCGTGAATCTTCGAAGGACAATATATCTGACTATCATGTCCAGTGTAGATTTTGAGGAAGCAGGTCATAAGCTCCTTAAGATTAAGCTTGAGCCAGGCCAAGAGGTGAGTGATACTTTTCTTGCGCGGTGTTGCTATTTTATTGCATTTCACTTGATAAGTAGGAAAGTTATTGCATTTTGTGCCACTCTTTGTGAAAAGGGACTTATGTGTCAGCGTACGTTTGCTAATAAACTTAAAAGTTCTAATAAAGTGAATAAGAATCCACAAGTAGATACAGTCCTGCGAGACTCAGACTTAGAAAACCTTTAATCTAGAAACATTAAGCACTATATAATTTCTGTTCACATTTATTTGTTTGTCACACCAAGAGTCCAACACCTAAATATCTTGCTGCCATAGTTTTAACAAGACAGCTTTTGAAAATGTCTGAGCACATAGAGAATTACATTTGTAAATTGGGTCAAGCAATTACAAGTAAAAGTGCCCATGCACTGGTAGATCTTGCCGTGTATGTGTTTTTGGTTACAGTTGTTTAGTTCTCCTACTCCATGATTTGTATCTTGATGTTAGTCTGTAACCCGATATGTAACTTTATGCATGTTCTGCTCCAATTTTATAATGGGTTTAACCAACATTTTGTTGAGATATTAATTTTTTGATATGGCCATTGCAGATGGAGCTTTGCGTCATGCTTTTGGAATGTTGCAGTCAGGAGAGAACCTACCTCCGCTATTATGGTCTCCTGGGACAGCGGTTCTGCATGATCAACAGGATCCACCAAGAAAATTTTGAAAAGTGTTTTGTCCAACAGTATTCAATGATTCACCGGCTTGAAACAAATAAGTTACGTAATGTAGCTAAATTTTTTGCGCATTTACTCGGAACAGATGCCCTTCCGTGGCATTGCTTAGCCTATATACGGTTAACCGAAGAGGACACCACTTCTTCTTCTCGTATTTTCATCAAGATCCTTTTCCAGGTAACAAAAACGAAACTGATTCGCACTACATTTCTGTTTGATTTTGTTGGCCAATTATTTGCTTGTTAGTTAATACTTAATAGTATATAATATGTTATTGTTTCTGGTTCAGGAATTGTCCGAGCATCTTGGTATTCGTCTGCTTAATGAGCGGTTGAATGACCCTGCAATGCAAGACTCTTATGAATCTATTTTCCCAAGGGATAATCCCAAGAACACCCGTTTTGCTATTAACTTTTTCACATCTATTGGGCTTGGTGGCATCACTGAGAACCTGCGTGAGTATTTGAAGCACATGCCACGCCTTATTATGCAACAACAAAAAGCAGCGTCAGATGTAGAATCCGACAGTTCTGGTTCATCAGGCTTAGACTCAGAGTCAGAGTCAGCTAGTTCTGAGTCAGAATCAGAATCATCAAGCTCTGAAAGTGAAAGTGATCGCGATGAAAGACGCAAGAAGAAACGTAGGAGAAATTAATTTCTCTACTGCTGTGGAACAGATGTCATGAGATTCTGAAATAAAACAGTAATCTCTATATTCCTTGAATTTCACAAATTGTAAAATACTGCCTGGATTTGGTTTGGTGTGAAGTTTGGTTATTGTCCAACTGTAGGGAAAACAGAAAGGGTACCCCCGATCAAGTTTTTACAGATTCTGTGTTAGTTATTGTATTGCAGATTTCCTTTTTTTTTTTTTCCTGTATTTGTAGTACACACTACTGAAGTCGTTTCTTCCAATTTTGATACCCTATGAGCATGTTTCTAGGTTTATGTTTCAAGGTGCCCTTTGTGATGGAATGTGGATATTGACGCGCACACTTGGGTGGCACTTTTCATCCTATCATTGTTATTTTCATTTCACAGAGGATTCATCATTAGTTTGAGCTGCTTGACTTGAAAGTGAACCTTATGATTCATTACCTTCCAAGTTACTCCGCCATTTCAGCTTTAGATTAGAAGCTAAAATCATCATTCCGAACAAACATAGAAACAAATTGACATTTCACTTCAAAACATTGACATAATTGACAGCCAGTTTCTTAAGAGCAAGTTAAATCTGGCCAAGTGCCAAGAGCTAATCTTTACAGTTTACACTCATTTTCCGTCATATATGATCCGGGTGTAAACTTAGAAACTATAGTAAGAACGTAATGGTAAATTGTCATAAAAGATGCAATCTTTCCATTCTTGCAAGAAAGGGAACTGTAAGCATCAGTGTTGATGTCCATAACAATCAAGGTAACCCACATCAAAACGACGTTTAAGCCGTAAAATCGTTTTCATATTCAAGTTCCATCAGTTCTCAAATTCTGCTTGCTGCCATAACGGCAAGGTCTTGGAGGCCAGTGTGTTTCTTAGAGACTTCTGAGAGCTATAGCTACTGCTCTCTCTATATATCCATAAAGTAAAGGGCTTTGCTCATAAAATCATCTTACCCTTTTAATATGCAAATTTATGAGTATGAAAAAACAGAAAGACAACCACTTCTTTATATATTTTGGATTCCTTTTTGGATTTTGAGCAATTGTATGAGTATGAAAACAATAGAAAACCACGCACGACTTCTTTCTTATGTCTATTTTTCAGCAACTATATATCTGTGCTGAATCTGCTGATGCACATATGGATAGACCAAGTCTATGCAGATATGACTATATCATTGAATCAGCCAAGTTAGTTGCTATTCTATTTTAAAAGCAAGCTCTGTTGCTTTTGTTTTTGTTTTGGTTATGTGCATCACTTGTAGCTCACACTTTCTGAAAACCACATACAAACATGGACCTTTGTTCCCTTTTGAACCCTTTTTCATTCTGCAAGTAATATGCAAAACCAGATAATGGTTATGAGTTTGTCATGCTTGCCTATTTGGGAATCAGACTCATTATTTACCCGTTTTTAAAAGAGTGTACTCCACAAAAAAATTGCATGATGATGCTCTCTATTGATCTGGTGAGGTTAGGACTTAGTCCAATGTTGTTATCTAATATGATGATGATGATGATAAACTGATAAGAATAACGGAATTTATGATGTAATTAGTTACCTTTGAGAGTTCTGATATGAGTGTAAAGCTATGGACTCCTAGGTGGGAATTATGTAATGCTGAGAGTTCTGATATGTGTGTGATGCATCATGCAGCAACCAAGTTTTATAATGTGGATTAGGTTTAGTTGGTAGGATATTGAAGGTGAAGAACACAAGAGAAACAGTATTTACATTATTATTTTTGTTGTTTAGCTGATGAAAGATAGACTTGGTTTACTGTCTTAAGCATGTTTGAGAATGCTGCTGGCATTCTTTGGAAGCAAGTAGACATCAATTCTTGGAGGTTATTAAAGAAGAAAGATACTGGCAATGGTATGACTTTGATTCATAGCTTGCATCTGTGTAACTGAATGGACCATACATCTTAATAGATGGGACAAACTTGCTTTACCAAAAATATCTAGATCCTACACACGCCTAAGTGTGTTATAGTTTTAATTAATCTGACTTTTTTGTTTTCTGCTAAAATTATGACATTGTAATTTGTTGATTTTACAAGCATTTGGTTCATTTCTTTAGCTAATATGCAATAAATTAACTAGACGGGTAAGCACAATTCAATAACTATAAGCTATTCGTGAACTAAGAAACGAATATGTATTCTCATAAAAAAAAAAAAAATTAAGATGCGCTCTTTTTCATCTCACATTTTTCTCATTACATTTGCACATAATAGAAATGAAAAGAGATACATGTTTATGAATTTATTTTTATCTTCTTCCCTTTCCAGAAAGGTACAACTAAAACTCGGATAAAAGGTTTGTGCGGCTGCCCTTAAATCTCGTCGAGTCTAAACCTTGATTACAATAAACATCTAGAGTCATTCCCGACATAATATTAGAAATTTCTACAATAGAAAAATACGGAATAAGAAGTACGTAGTAATGGATAATGCTCTAATGACCACTCATTTACTTTGAAACAACGGTGACACAGTGGAACGATCACTACATATCGACGTTACCATTTGGTCTAAGTAATATTTGTGTTTAACCGAAAAAGAATATTGTTTTTAACCGCAAAAGAAACAGATTTCCCTTAACTTGAGTTAGAAGAGTGAGCCAAAACAATTGAAAACAATTGAATAGAGGGGAACAGCCCAACAAAACTACCGCGGTCTTCTCCAGTTGGTGGTCTGTTCATTCTCGTCATCTTCCTTCAGTTCCTGAATCTCTCTTGGGTCAACACCCCTCATAATCCGTGATTCTCACCTCTCTCTCTCTCTCTCTCTCTCTCTATAACCTCCATGTACATATGTTGATATTGCAGTAAATATAATTGTTTGAGAACAATTATTGTGTTTTGTGGATAAATTCTACTCTACACGAAAAGTCATTCTTAGCTTTCACGAGATGATTTCGGAGATAAGTTGCTATCTTGCACTTTAGCTTCTATATATATACACCTGTATAGGCCCTCACTCTCACACTCACACTCACATGTGCTTGTACGTTTAACTCATTCAGAGTCTTTTAGTTTTCTCTTATACTTTGATCAGTTCAGTTCTTGTACTTGGATTATTTTGTATTGCTTTTAGTTCATTGAACTTGAAGGTCACTCTCTTCTGGGTTTTGTTCAGATAGACACACTGAGCTCAAAGTTGAGTTCTTTTGGAGTTTTTAGAGATCATGCTTTGTGGGTTTTTGTTAAAGTTGAATACTTGATTGTTGGGAGTTGATTTTGAACAGAATTTGGCTATAAAGTTGTGTTCTTGGTACTTAATTTGCTTGTTTTTAATCACATTTGGGATTTGGGGGTATTGTTTTGATGGAAATGAAGGGTTTTGGGTTTCTTGATATGTCATCTGTGTTTTTGATCTTTCTGCTATGTGTATGTGGATGTGGTTTTGCTGTGGGTAAGGAGTGTACGAACACTGTTGAATCATGGATGGCATCACATACTCTTCGGTTTGAGCTTTTAAATTCTAAAAATGAAACTTTTAAGAAAGAGGTGTTCTCACACTACCATTTGACACCAAGTGATGATTCTGCTTGGTTGAATTTGCTTCCAAGAAAGATATTGAGGGAGGAAGATGAATATGAGTGGTCAGTGATGTACCGGAAGATGAAAAACTTCGGTGGTGGTTCTGAGGCCCCCGGAGGTTTTCTCAAGGAAGTGTCATTGCATGATGTGAGGTTATATCCAACCTCACAACATGGGAAAGCACAGCAAACAAATCTAGAGTACCTATTGATGTTGGATTCAGATAGTTTGCTCTGGAACTTTCGAAAGACAGCTGGTTTAGCAACCCCCGGCACACCATATGATGCCAAAGATTCGTGGGAGAAACCGGATGGTGAACTTCGGGGTCATTTTCTAGGTTAGTTCATACTTGCTAACTCATTGTTTTGCTTTCTCTGTTGAGGTTATTTGCATTGCTCATTGCAGCATGTAAATGTCATTTTGCCACATGTTAAATGGTCTTCGTCAGTGACATTTTCTCATACTCTAATTGTGATTTTATTGAAGCTGCTTTTCATTTTGTGTCAAGCTTCATTAAAATTCCATGTATTGTAAAGGGGCTACTTATTGAGTCCACCTTAGTTTGGAGAAATAGTGGTTTTCTGTATAGATTACTATTGAGAGAATGAATAATATGCGACAGACTCTCATAATGATAATATCAAGAGACAAAATGGTTGTGTGCCTTTTGGCTTGTTAAAATTCCAATTTTAGTTTTGAAAAGTCATCTTGTCTAACTTGCTTTTTTATCTTGAAGGGCATTATTTGAGTGCTTCGGCACTGATGTGGGCTAGCACTCATAATGATACTCTCAAAGAGAAGATGTCACGGATTGTGTCAAGTCTTTCTCTTTGTCAGAAAGAAATTGGCAGTGGATATCTTTCGGCTTTTCCAAGCGAGGAATTTGATCGCTTGGAAGCTATCAAACCTGTCTGGGCTCCTTATTATACCATTCACAAGGTAGAATCTATTTCTTTTGTTCCACTAGAGTATCAACTTCAGTTCGATTCAGAGTCATATGTTTAGATTTTCAACTTGTCTACTTTGACAGATCTTGGCAGGCCTGTTGGATCAGTATACACTTGCTGGTAGTGATGAAGCTTTTAGCATGATGAAATGGATGGTTGATTACTTTTACAAACGTGTTCAGAATGTGATATCGAAGTACAGTATAGAAAGACATTATATGTCGCTCAATGAAGAAAGCGGTGGCATGAATGACATTCTTTATAAGCTATATGCTGTCACGGTAAGTAAATACTATTAAGCACCATTTCTCAAATCCAGATCTTCTGGTTTGCTTGCAAAATTCATTGGTGTTAATTCTAATATGTGAATGTTTGTTGGCTGTGACATCATCGCATCAACCTTTCATGTTACTATGCTCAGGGAGATACGAAGCATTTACTGTTGGCTCATCTTTTTGACAAACCCTGCTTTCTAGGACTGTTGGCAGTGCAGGTAACAGTTGTTTTCTATTGAATATTCTAGGTAGCCCTTAGATAGCTTACATATTTTGTCTAAGCAGTAAACAAACACCTTAAGGAATTCAGTTTTTGCACCAACGAAAAACTTAATAAGGCTCCTAAGTCCTGACAAAGTTATATAATAGATATATTCAAAGTATAAAATTGGTAAATTTCTTACATCTAATCAAAGAGAAGATTCAGAACTGGTCAGCTATTCTATATTCCCTTGGAAAGACTTTTGAGGCTTTTGTGAATGATTATGATCTGAAAAGATGGGAAGAGGATTCACATGTTCTGTCTTTATCTAAGCCTTGCAATATCTAGGACAATCAAATTTGTTAGTTTCTCCGGAACTTATCTTGTGTACTGCCTCTATACTTGTAGGCTTATGACATAGCTGGTTATCACACTAACACACATGTTCCAGTTGTCATTGGTGCTCAAAAGCGGTATGAAGTCACTGGTGATCCGCTTTATAAGGTAAATGGTTTATTTGTATTGTGGAGTATATGAATTACAGTTCTCAACATACAATTGAGTACCTATGTACTGTTTATGTTTGTGCTTGCAAATTGATTTCCCCTGCATTCCATGTGTGTTGGTAGGGGTTTTACTTCTCTATTGGATATGGCATTACTCTTGATATTAGGGAAGACTTAAATGCTAACACTTCTCAATAATCTGAAATTGTCAGGAAATGGGAATTTTCTTTATGGACATGGTTAACTCTTCTCATACCTATGCAACAGGAGGGACATCCGTCAGTGAGTTTTGGTACTAAAATTCAGCTTGTGAAAATTTGTCTGTTTATTCATCATAAGCTCTTTCTTGCACTTGAATCTCCCTTCCCATATTGGACAAGAAGTTAGAAAGTTTAGATGTGTCCTTTAATGGAGTTATGCTTCTTTCTTTCAGACTAGGTTCTTATTCCTAAATTGTACTGATTTGCTTTCCCCCAAACTGTGAGCAGGTCAGACCCTAAAAGATTGGCGACTACTCTACAATCAGAAAATGAGGAATCATGTGTAACTTATAACATGCTGAAGGTGTTTTTTTTTTTTTTGGAATTATCAATCGAAGAAAAACCTGGCTGGCGATAGTTTTTTTTTTTTTTTTTAATTCTTTTTTCTTAATTAGTTATGTGAGAAGTTGATTGGTTGCTTGAAATATTTATTCTTTTTACAAATAAAGAGCCTGGCCTTGTTGTCTGTTAATCCTACTAATGCAAAGGCTTCTCTGATACATTACAAGATATATTCAGTCAGCTTTTAGTTTATTGTTGAAAGGAGAACAAATTTGGGGAAATTTTGAGCATTCTCTTTTCATTTTATAGTTTTGAAGTTATTTATCATAACTCACCACTGCTTCTTCAACTTTGGCACTTCGCATTCATCTTTTAGGTCTCTCGCAACCTCTTCAGATGGACCAAAGAAATGGCATATGCAGATTATTATGAGCGAGCTCTAACAAATGGTGTGCTAGGAATCCAAAGAGGAACTGAGCCTGGAGTCATGATCTACATGCTCCCACTAGGCCGTGGACAGTCCAAGGCCAGGAGCTATCATGGTTGGGGATCACCATTTGACCATTTCTGGTGCTGCTATGGCACTGGTATGAGATTGCTTGTTCCTTCTAACAATTTCTTCTAGGGAATTCAAACTCCACCAACTTGCTTTACGTGTTTCTTGATCTTTACATCCGCATATGCTTTCTCGTCCAATTTGTTCTGATTGAATCAATTTAGACTGCTATTCTTTTGCTGCTGTAGAAGATACATCCTAATAAGTAATAACCACTGAGTATTGTGTTACTTCTTGATGCTATTTCAGGAATTGAATCATTCTCAAAGTTAGGAGATTCCATATATTTTGAAGAGGAAGGTGAAACTCCTGGTCTTTACATTATCCAGTATATATCAAGCTTGCTTGATTGGAAATCTGGGCAAGTTGTACTTAATCAGACAGTTGACAACATCAATTCATGGGATCCATACCTTAGAATCACGTTAACATTTTCTTCAACGAAGGTACAGATCACATTGACTATGGCCCCAACATTAACATTCTCATAAGGTCCATATATTTAATTGTTGAAATTCATCATTTTGCACACATAATTACATGCACAAGTCTTGTAAACTTTGTAGTGGTTAAATGCAATCCCTGTTTACATTTGTTTGATTGATTTTGCTCTCTATATTATGGTTGCCTGTCCCATATTATAATAAAATTTCATGTGTTTTTTTGTTTTTTGTTTTTGTTTTTTTGTTGCAATACATGCTTCTTATTGTGGACTACATGATGCAGGGGACTGGCAAATCATCTATCTTGAACATGCGAATGCCAATTTGGACAGATTCAGTTGGTGCAAGGGCAGCATTGAATGGTAAAAGTCTGCATCCACCAGCTCCAGGTATGAGACTATCTGATATCCTCTTTAATTTATAATTTCTAATCCTCTCTACCGGGGCTGATTATCGTCCAATGTTCATTTCACACTTTTAGGTGTAGATTATAAACATAATAGATTTTATCTGTTTGCGATATGTAGGTAGTTTCCTACCAATAGAAACTAAATGGAGCCACGGTGACACATTAACTCTTCAGCTACCCATTAGTCTGAGAACAGAAGCTATTAAAGGTACTTTCAATAAAATCTATTCCTACACATATATCATTTTGGAGCATGTTTCTTTTAGCAACAAAAAATGCTCTCATAAATTATGTAGAACTGACCTCGTCCCTTGAATAAACTCAGATGACCGGGCAGAGTTTGCTTCACTCCAAGCAATTCTGTATGGTCCAGTTCTACTTGCAGCTCATACCAGTGGTAACTGGGACCTTCGAACTAAGTCAACCAACTCTCTTTCAGACTGGATAACTCCAATCCCTTCCTCGCACAATAATTATTTGGTATCTTTCTCCCAAGATTACGAAGACTCAACTTTTGCCTTGGCCAATATAAACCAGACGATTCAACTAGACAACTTCCCAAAAGCAGGCACTGCTGCTTCAGTTCATGCCACTTTCAGACTCAATTTAGATGACTTGACCACAAAAGTTTCCAAAGCGCAAGATGCTATCGGAAAATCAGTCATGCTAGAGCTGTTTGATAGTCCTGGAAAGGTTCTTGGGCATCAAGGGGAAGACAAGAACCTTGTGATAACAGATTCGACAGACAGCAAGGACAAGATAGTTTTTCGCTTGGTTCCAGGTTTGGATGGAAAGACTGCCTCGACCTCCTTAGAGTCAGAAAGTGACAAGGGTTGCTTTGTGTATAGCTCGGAGTTGGAGGTTAATGCAACCTTGAAGCTCGGCTGCAATTCAGATTCATCAGACGATGGATTCAAACAGGCAGCTAGCTTTGTAATGAAGAGTGGAATAAGTCAGTATCATCCCATCAGCTTCGTTGCCAAAGGAAAGGATAGGAGTTTTCTTCTACAACCATTGTCAAGCTTCATGGATGAATTTTATACTGCCTATCTCAACATTACAACTGTTTAAGTTCGAGCATGATTTTAGAGACCGGAGCTGATCAATTGGGTAAAATAAGTATGGCCGCTTTCTCATTGTGGCTGCAAATCATCAACCACCTTGATGTCCTTGGAAATATATAGAGGGAATCAATCTTGCCACACTCATTCAAGAGTCAATAGTATTGGTAGTACTATTCAATTTGTATACGCATCGTCCAATTTATTTAGGTTCCTGTAAAAAGTGCCCATGTCATTAATCGACGTACTTTAGCTAAATGGATTATCTTCTTTTCTTTCTCAATCTAAACAGTTGTTTTTGTTTTTTGCCCAATTATTACAGACTCTTGAGCCTTGACAACATGATATCAATTAAAAGAAATTAGTAATCAAGTATCCGATCCTTGTAAATAAGAAACAACATGTTCGTGGCGGATTTAACACCCGGCGAACAGTCAGCACTTGGGGGTGGAGGATGCGTGCTCCTCGCGTGTCTTCTGTGTGCTTAGGCGTGTCAGCACCTTTGGAGTGGTGCAACTCAACTGCGGACGACCCCTGGCGCGTCCTCTCGTCTACGTCCAATAAACTCTGACTTCCTGACCAAGCGACTGTTACGCGGGCGCTGACTAAGCCGGCGTACAGGGCTCGAACAAGACCTGAATAGAACTCTCTAACAGGATTTTCTTCCCAACCCCCTGAGGATTGAGGATCTTACTCTGATCCGGAGAAGCAAAGCAGAGCTAAACCAAGACTACGGGTGTGTGCTACCGGAGTAGCGGACTGACTCGATTGCTACCGGAGTAGCGGACTGACTCGATAGGCTCAGCAACCGCTCGACACGAATGCGAGACGTGGTCGATCGCAGGTGGAGGCAAATTGCATGAGACGCTCAGCAGCCGCTCGACACGAATGCGAGATGGGATCAATCGCAGGTGGAGGCAAATTGCGTGAGTTGCTCCGGAGAGGCTTTGCAAGTTAGCGTTGCGCTAGAACTTGTGTTTGTTTGTAGATGGTTGAGAACCCTTTTTCAGTTGCAAAAGAGTTATATTTATAGGGTTCCCGAAACCCTAGTGCATAAAGATCCAGGCTGGCGGATTCCGGGATTGACTAGGATTGTCCTTCCTTATTCCGCCCCCAATCAAATCGGTTAAGAATAAAATGAGATCAGACTTCCTCTTAATTTAGGGGACTCACTCCAACCGAATATTGTTCGGATCATCACGCCATTAAAACCGAGATAAACCAAATCGACTCCAAAGAGAATTCACTACTGATTCAGCTAAGATACCTTTCGGAGATAGATTGCTATCCAAAACAATCCCTAGTTATCCCAATTAGCGTTTACACCTTATTATCCGTTAAGGTAACTCGTATATTGTGTAATTGGATTATTACAAAATAACCCCCGTCTGATTAGGGAACAGATCGATACTTCCCCTCCAAGCAATCTTTCCCAAATGAAACAGAAAATATTAATATTGGATTCGGTTTAACCTAAACCCCTCTAGGCCTCGGGATAAAAGCCCAATTGAAGTAAATTCCAATTGTGGCCCAAACACAACCAAGTATACAATCCAAGGTACTGTCCAAAATTGAATGACCTTTTAGCTATTGGGAGAATTTGAATCCCTTTTACCATGTGGGAAACCTGGTGTGTTTAGGAAACAAGCATATCTACGTCTACGTAGCTACTAGCTACACTTAAGGCTGCATTGAGGATTTAGACGCAGAAGAGAAAGATAGACCTACATTGGATTGTAACCAGTTCATGCTCGAATGAAATGGTGTTGAACTAGAATATATTTCATAGCAAATTTCTCTACACACAAAATTTGGTTATGACTTGTGACTGACCCCAAATGTACCGTCATCCATACTTTGTTGACAAAACAAGAGTTTGAGGCATTAGACAGTTAGCATCCAATATCAATTGTTGTAGCTATTTAAACTCAATCGAACATTTAGGGATCTCGTCTCTATCAATAAAGCGAAGAGGCCAAGTTATTATTTGTCTTGGTGAAACTTACTGAGTTCCAAAAGTGTTCATATAATTTTTGAAGTGAAAGATAGCAACAAGAGTTAGAAACATCAGCATGAAGAAAGATTAAGCAGCGAGGCGGGAATAGGGGGATAGCCGGGTGCTAGGCGGGTTTACGAATTACGAGAGAGCTAGGTTGGCGTAAAAGAGTGCTAGGCGGACTTAAAAAATTGCTAGATAGGTGTCACGTGAGCACTAGGCGTCTAGGCTAGATTAAAAAAGTGCTAAGCGGCCGCTAAGTTTTTCATATTTGATTTTTTTCACCTCAATGTCAAACTAAGCCTTATTGTATCCCATAATTGTACCAATTGTGTAATTAGGATTGTGTATAAATAGGAATATTATGTAGTTAAGGGGTGTATGTACTTCATCGTTGGAGAGGATGAATACAATTCAAAAAATTATTATTCTCTACTCTTTTGGATTGTGTTACTAAACTCAATATATGTACAAATACTACTTTCACTGCGTGCAATGGATCATGGCCAACATTGTCAAATATCCAACTGTCCAGGAGCGACTTCTAGTTGAGATTTAATGCTTATCAAAAGAAACTAAATTCTAATGTGGCAAACACTTTAAACCTTTCGCAGTAAAATATAGGATACTAGACACACTCCACACACTATGTGTGTGGAAATTAATTTTTTTATTTTTTTTTTAAAAAAGTAAAACAAAGCAGAGAGTTGGAAGTTGTAGAGGGATAAGTGGAAAATTACGAGAAGTTGTAGAGAGATTGTAGGGGAAAATAAATTATAATATTTTTGAATATTATTTTATTTTTTACTGTTTTTTCATTTATTTATTAAAATCTATTTTAACATAATCTATAGTTTAAGAGTTTAATCATATTTTCACAATTCTTTTGACTAACAAAGGCCCAGTTTGGGATTGCTGTGCTGTTAGCAGAATTGCTTTTGAATTTGCTGTGAGCAGAATTGCTTTTGAATCTGCTGTGAGTAGAATCAGCTGAGGTGTTTGGTAAACTGTTTTTAAAAGTGCTGTGAGAACCAAAAAGCAATTTCGTGTGTTTGGTGAGTTATAAGTAAAAATTGTTTTGGATGGTATAATGACAAAAATATGAATTGTTATAAATTGATATTAAAATAAATAATTGTTTCTTTTGTATATAATTATAAAGTTAATCCACAATATTACATAAGATTTATTAACGCCATAGTAAATGATTGATTATTATTTAATTAGATTAGTATATCACAATCTAAGAAAAAACAAATATTACCATTTGTTACAAAAATAACTGATTCCTGCAAAAGCATCTCTTACCGTGCTTCTCCAAAATCCACTTTTAAGAGAATCAATTCTTCTAAAATCAGTTTTATGGGTTGTTACCAAACACTTAAAATTAGGTCCAGAATCACTTTTGACCCCAAAAGCAGCTTGAGAATCAATCCCAAACTGGGCCAAAGTGTGTTTCTTTAATAATAGTATGTATGAGACTGAGAATTACACCCGATCCACTAATGTGGTTTACAACTGAGCCCAGTCCATATGACTCCAAAAGTGTCCCATATTTTACAACCCAAAACTGTATATAAAAAAGTGTTGACTGATCCACGTAGGGTAGGACTATTTGCGGCATCGTTTAGGGTTTTAGGGTTTTGTTTCTCGCCGCAGAGAGCTTGAGAGCTATCAACAATGGTGGAGAAGACTAGTCGCGGAAGGAAGGAAGAGGTGGTTACCAGAGAGTACACCATCAATCTCCACAAGCGCCTCCATGGATGGTATCCGTGATTCGATTACCTATTCGTTTATATCTGATTAAGAATTGGAGTTCATTTTTAGATTGAATTAGAGACTATTTTCTTTGATTTTTGAATCGTAAACTTAATTGCTCATTTTTCCGTTGTGAATTTTAGTATGATCTTCAAGCAACTTTTATTGTGTATATAATTCAATGTAGGTTTCCTTTTTGTTTTAAAATGTTTGTGGATTAGTATGAAAATTTATGGTTAGTGTGAAATTAATGGTCTGATTTAATCATATAATGTGAAATTAGGAGAAAATGCCTAAGTTGAATGGTTGGATTTGGTGTTGTGATAATGAATTTAATCTAATAATTGGCTGGAATAGATATCCTTTGATTATATCGATTTAAGGACTAAGGCAGCTTGGCATCAGTAAATGTGATGACAGCCCATTTGATTCGCGGTATTATTGGTTACCAGAGATTTTCTTCACATTGGTTTTGATTGTTGGCTAATGCATTGTTGCATTACTGCATATATGCTCTATACTTGCCATTAGATAAAGAATCAATACATATTGCTTGTTTTTGTCTACTACTGTGCGTTCTGTGTGTTTGTTCTGGAACATTTGGAATATGTTGACAGACATTGTTGTCCTTGGTGAGTTTGAATTTCATTTCTTCGTAGACAAACTATAATGCTTTGCTTATCTGTTCTTCTATAGCACATTCAAAAAGAAGGCGCCAAATGCAATCAAGGAGATTCGGAAGTTTGCTCAGAAGGCCATGGGAACCGCTGATGTCAGGGTCGATGTGAAGCTCAACAAGCACATTTGGAGCCGGGGCATCCGAAGTGTACCAAGGAGGGTTCGCGTGCGCATTGCCCGCAGAAGAAACGACGAGGAAGATGCCAAGGAGGAGCTATACTCTCTGGTAACAGTTACTGAGGTTCTACCAGAGGGTCTCAAGGGATTAGGCACTATGGTCGTCGATGGAGACAATTGAACCATAGTCTCCCCTGACTAGATTGTTGGTAATTCATTTTGTCCCAAGTCCATTTCACCGCAAATTCTGGTTAAGTTTTGTTTCAATAGTTTCACTTTGAAATCGAGACACAGTTAAAAGTAACTTAGATTCTACTCCATTCTATCCTTGTTCATTATGAGGTGGCCATTATTGTTTTTTGGTTGTATCACGAGAGCATCTATAATATGAGAAATACTTATTATTCTTGTTTCCTCATAACATGGACATCTTGGCACGCGTGTGAACTTACTGTAAACCGCTTGGCCCTCTATTCTTGAATGCAAATTATACAACTGGGCTGGGTTGAATCATTATCTCACTAATGCTTCATGTGTGCTGTCTTGGTATATAACATGTATGAGGAGGTATTATGTGGAATTGGATTGTAGCATCCCCAGCCGTGCAAATTGGCCAAATGGGGTTTGCGCTGTGCTTGCTTAATTATAGTGAAGTGCCAGCTTAAGCTTACATGACTTGTTTACATCACAGTACAAGTTCCTAAACTTAGGAGCCGTTTCAGCTTCTGTAGGAGGGTATTCTTTTAGAAGCCTAATGCTTCCTTGTGAAGCGTATTATGCAGAAACAGATACATTATACCCACATGCCTATAGTGTCGCAAAACTATACCGTGCTCAGAGAAAATGTGCCTCTCTATACCAATTTCGTTCATTTGCGAATTGTACCACACATTGGTGCGACATGATTGATCATGTAAATGTGATAATGATGAAGACATCGGGAATATGTGTGGTTTTGAATTTCAAAAGGGGTGAGTAAATAGCTCTTTTTCAATTATTGACCCAGGGAATTTTTCAGTCTTAGGAGAGGACCACGTGGCAATGCCTAGTGGTTCTCCATACTAATAAAATTTTGAAACGTGAGATTTTATGACAGAAAATTTATTATTGTTTTTCTAAACCCTACACCCTGAACTCTAAACCATAATCCAAACTCATCAAAGATTAATTAAAGTCATTTTACAAAAAGTAAAATACATAAATTTATAATTTCTGTAATAAAATTTCAAGTGTTAAAATTTAATTAGGAGAGAGAACCAGTAGACATTATATTCACAATAAATTTATTACGAATATAAATTCCACATCATATTTAAAAATTTCTCCATTTGACTGTCCTTCTAGCATTATATTCGAAAAAGAACAAAGCCATGCCCTATTCCAATTTCTTCAACCTCAAACAGAAACATGACTTCATTTCCCAATGCCAAGATGATTGACCTCAAACAGTCCATGGTCACATCAACATGAAAATGATGAAATTATTAACATAATGAGCACTTTTCAGTTTTCCCTTTTCCATATGAATCAAAGACAATTATCGGATCCTATAATGCGATATAATACATGCAAAATAATACGTGCATGAAAAATACTTCATTGCTCATTGGTAATGATCTAATAAAAACACACGAAATACTTAATCCTCTGTTTTGAGTCTTAACGCAGTAATTAATAGTAACCACCTTCACAATATATAATCTTACTTAGCAAATTTGATCTAGCAAGCTCTTAGTGGCTTCCCACATAAGCAATCGTTGTAACTAAACGACGATGCTTCCAGGTGATCAAACGGCGAACCGGCCGGAATCTTCCCACAGAGGTGGTTGTGGCTCAAATCCAAGTGACCGACGTACGAAGCCGACGAGATGGTCGACGGAATATTACCTCTCAATTTATTGTACGACAAGTCGATGACGGTGAAGTAAGATCTCGGACCAAACACGTTGGGGATGAAACCGTGGAGAGAGTTTCGGCTCAAGTTCAAGTTGCTTATACTTGACACGATCAAACTCGGGGGAATAGTTCCGGTCATGTTGTTGCAGTCGAGGTTTAGGGTTGCTAGCACCGCCATTTTGCCTAGGGAGGCCGGAATCGGACCGGAGAGTTGGTTGAGAGAGAGATCAAGATCCGCGAGACGGTAGATTTCAGAGATGGTGGCGGGTATGGGACCGGTGAGCATGTTTTTGCTGAGCAAAGCACGGCTGAGCATTCTGAGCCGGTTGAAATCTTGCGGCAACTTACCGGAAATCTTGTTATTGCGGAGGTCAAGGTGCATGAGGGACGATATTTTGGTGAGGGACTCTGGGATAGGACCAGAGATGAGGTTGTCGGCGACGTTGAGGACAGTGAGGCGCTGCAGCCGGCCGATGTCGGAGGGGAGAGGACCAGTGAACTTGTTTCCGATGAGGTCAAGGATCCGGAGGAATGGTAAGTTGGAGATGCACTTGGGAATCTCACCGGAGATGCCCTTCCAGTCGGCGATGGTGATGCTGGAGAGACGTGTCAGGCGGCAGATGGCCGGAGAGATCGTTCCGGTCATGTAGCCGGTTCTTTTGGCACGTTCGAAAATGGGGTCCTCGGATTCTCCCCGGAGGTTTATGTCGGCGACACGGCGGGTCTCCTGGTCGCAGCTGATACCGTACCATTTGTGGCAGCAGTCGGCACCGGTCCATGATTTGAAGATTCCTAAGTAGGGCTCGTGGAGGCTCGCTTTGAAAGCCATCAACGCCGCCCGGTCTGACGGCGGACATGCCCGGACTGTGGCCAAAGTACTAGCGGCCAACAACACTGCAACCACTACAAGAAGTGTCTTCATTTTCTCCAAACTGTTAAAAGGGTTTGAGAGCTTAATTTGAGCTAAATGTGTTTACAAAGAAAGGTTTTCTTTGGTTTGCTCTATATGTGTGAGTAAGAGTGATGAAGAAGAAGAAGAAGAAGGTGAGTTACAGTGAGTAATGCGGTGTCGGGTTTAGAAGTTTGGAGTGAGAGAGAGAGAGAGAGAGGGAGAAGATGATGATCGATGGGCATGGGGGACTCACTGACTCATACTAGTTTATATAAAGTTTCAGATTATTTGTTCATGACGGTTTTGCCCTAACGTGCGGTTTTAGGCGTTTAGCTAGGTAGATTGACTTCGGTGACTACGGGACGACTATTAGCTCTCAATTTTATTTCATGCATTGCTTCCCGGAATTTTCATTCAATGATTCGCCACATTATAAGGTTCACTACATTCAAAATAATGCATAGTATTAGACAATGAGTGTTTTTTTTTTTTTTTTTACATATAAATAAAAGATTTTGAGCTCATGATCTCTCATTGATATGATATTGCATATATTGAATCGAAACAATTGATACAATTTTCGGGAGGGGCTAGCCAATTTATCTCAACCTTAGAAGAAGAGAAAAGCATGCGGATTCAATCATTTAACAGTTTTAACATATTGTAGAGTAAAATTATTCATGTCATAATGTTAAAAATCTAAATGGAAGTCGTTTACAATTCCTTTTTGGTTTTCTTGAATTACATTACATTCATAGTTGCATTTCAAATACATATATACTGGTTATGCAATCATGCATACACTACACATAAGTACATCTCTCGATTCTTCGCTTGAATACTACCAATTAAGAGTAAACACATTATAAGTGCAATTTTCTAGTATATTGGATGATTTAAACCAAGATCTTGAGTGAGTGTAGACAAGCGTTTCTTGTAGAGGAGAAAAAGATCGAGGATGAGATATGAGGGGGATTGACGTAGGGTTTGATGCTGGCAAATAATTGAAAAATGATACAGCTCAACATGGGGGCATATGATGTGTGTGGGGGGGAAGAGGATAAGCTTTGGTCTTTGGGCACCCCTTGAGCTTTGGCTAGCTTGGAGTACGATGAGATTAGCAGCACATGGCAGCATGAGGTCCATATACATACAGATTAATAACTTAATCCTCCTCCAAGTTTTGGTGAGAGAGAATGTTAGGGTGACTCATAAATTTCGGTCAGGATCGATGCAAAGCCATGCCATAACTTAAGCAATTCAATTCTGACTTTGAGTTATTTCCTCATTCAATTCATATGCAGATAAATCAGGACCTGTGCGCGCGTAATCGACCCAAATAATTAAAGAAAAATTCCAAGAAACCTAGCTATGATCTGTCTTCAGATTGGTCCAATTGAATTCTTACCCAGGGATCCGAGTAATAGCAATACTGCAGTCTGCAGAGAGTGTAATAACGAGAAGATGACGACAGCCACAATCAACAAGATGATTCACTACTGATATTATCTCCAACTTAACCATGCAAATAATTAAATTCACTATTCGATTTGGATCTAATTAACTCAATAAGCTTCTCCAGTTGAAGTAAATTTGATAGTTCTGAGGCTGTACGTTAGTATTGATTTTTCCTTTATAGACTATGTTTTTCATATGTTAAGTATATATTATAAGATCTTTAGTTACTATGAAGCTACAAAGTTTACGAAATTTTAAACGTTATCAGCACGCTCTTGATCTGCTGATCTTAGGTTTTTAATATTCTTAGCTTCCACACAGGGCCTAATATAAACTTGATTTCGATCTATATATGTGTTTAGGCAAACGTACAAGAACAAGAAAATAGAGGATAAAATGAAGGAACATCAGTGGAATTTTCTTCAGTACCCTAATGTATATGATACATTTACTTACAAATTTAACGACAAATTTTATTGTCATTGTGGTACATAGAGTTAAAGTTTGGATAATTGTAGTTCTGTTAGTTGTAATTACTTCACCTGCGACATATTTACAAGTTTATGAACAAATAGTTGTCAATGTGGTAAATTGGTTTAATTATATATAAATATATAAAACATATGTAAATTTGTAGTCAATGTTGTAAATATAGTGTAGAAAAATGATAAATTTTGTTCAGATAATTGTAAATTAAAGATATGGTATACTTCAAGGTATTGTAAACGATCCCAATATCAGTAATATCTCCTCCTTTGTTTGTTAGTTTTCTTGTCATTATCTCTAGAATTATGAATTGATAAGGAAAAGGAAATTAATGTATTGGTTGTGTGATTAATGTTTGTGATTTGCAAATGCAATGAACACTAAGTGTGCATTTAGTATTCAATTTTTAGGCTGTCCCTAGCAGTACCTGAATCGATCTTTGTCTCCCCTACTAGAATCACAGATTTGGTTGTTTTTAGGGAGTGGTCTATTTCAATCAATGTAGTTACTAGTACTTGATAGAGGCAATTTGCCCGTATAGCTTTCAAATTAGGGGTATGAATCAATATTGGATGGTCCAAAGGCTCTATCACCAAACAGTAGAAGCAGTCCCATGCTAGGGTTGGAACTTGAAAGATCATGCTTTTATGGACAGATTATATGAACAATTATGTGGATGAGGACCATGATCATGTGAGGACAAAGCGTCCATATGTGCATGCTATGAGGATACCAAACCAGCACAGAAGTAATTATATTGTGATGGATTGGACAAGGCTACTTGAAATTATGCATATACTTATCCAAAGCTCCAAAGCTAGCTAGTTAGATTGAATTGCAGGATCTTATTCCCCCTTTCGCCAGTACTACTTGAATAAGTTCCCCTCGTTCATCCAAAAAAGAGAAAGTAACAGTGGTCAGTGGACATAGATATATTCTCTGCAGATAAATACACTGTTATATACAACAAATTCAATAGTTATCTTGGTC
The DNA here is from genome assembly GCA_963682095.1 of Potentilla sterilis. Lineage (NCBI taxonomy): Eukaryota > Viridiplantae > Streptophyta > Magnoliopsida > Rosales > Rosaceae > Potentilla > Potentilla sterilis. The sequence goes on from OY821755.1 coordinate 61,303,800, forward strand.
GGTGCCGTTGCATAATATCTAAGCTGCAATTATTCAAATCATTCGAACAAAAATGTCCTAGTCTGGAAAAGGGATGAAACACATGCATTTTAGTATGCTTTAGACTTTCTCCCAGTATAGATCGTAGGGATTAATTAGAGGTAATTCTGCAAGTCGATCCAAAGGAAAAAAGGCTATGGTCTCGATTGTGTTGAAGCAACCACTAAGAGGAACAATTGCCATTATTCAAAAGGAAGAAGGAGAAGCAATCTTCCGACTTTGCATGTGACTCTGTGTTTTCGTATGCATAATGTGTTTTGCATTCTGAAAAATGAGGAAAAACTTTACTGTAAAGATGTAATCTAAGATAGTTATAATCATCAAAGTTTTATAACGTTTGTCAATATTTTTTTGAATTCATGGGGCGTCACATCCATTCATATAAGAAATTAGGCTAAACTACAAACATGACTCAACAGAATATGTACTTTTAAGTTTTAACTATGTCAAGAACGAACCATGATAGAAAAACTAAAAAACTCTATATTAGACATTGTTTAAGCACATTTAGTATTTCACACACATCAAGTCTATATATGAAACTTTATAACTCCTTAAGTACCACGTACTGCTTGATAATCTGACTGTAATACTACTCCTAATGAGATTGCTATGTGCTAGTCGATCGATCAAGAATTTGAGCACACAAAGTTTGATTTCCACTTGAATTATTGACTTATGGCATCTTAATTATCCAGAAGATTCTCCACCATGGACGAAATGAATAAACATATATGGATTTGTTTCTCCTAAAAATGTTCATTATGACGTGACTGACAAACTAGCCTACATGCTAAACAATGTCGTATATCTAATATAGTAGTACACCTTAAAGGTGTGTATCGATGTCAATTATCAAAAATCATTGTTATAATTCTATTATATATAAATGGAAATGTTTGCGGGAACTGGGAAGAGAAAATGAATGAATAAAGAAAAGGGTTCAATTGGATTCTTGTCTTTAGATTTTCCAGTTGCAGTTCATATATGCGAAGCAAATAATTAAGTTGATCGAGGATCTCTTGTATAATAATTAATATCAATTTTTTGTTCTTTTTAGAGCAAAGAATATGAAGCTTTGAATTTGAACTGACCAAACTACAATCATGCCTTTGCTCTACTGATAATATAACTGAATGATTTGCAGTGGTTATGCATGTGGTGAAGAACAGCACATGTGCTAGAGATCTCAGTCTCTCAGATAAGCTAGGCAGAAGCTTCTTGGGAAGTGATATATCGATCTCTGCATATTCTACTAAACCGAACTTTTCGATTTTGGTTCTACTTATATTCAAGTAATTCTTCTTTTAGTTCTAGATTAACTATTTGTTACTCTATTAGTTAGTGAGATTAGTCCGTTCTACGTACTAATGTATATCATGAGCACTTGGTCTTTTCTTTATTATCAAGAATCTGCAAGAACGGAAATTACAACTTCCGTGAGTGATCATAACTTGATCTTCAACTTCATTATCAAAAAACATTTTGATCCCTCAACTTACAATCTTGTATAAAAAAGACTTTGGTTTGACATATTACTTATCACAAGATTTACGTACTTCTTTCGATCTTTGATCCTCTCCTTTAACATTTGAGCTTCAAATCGAGAACTAAATCATATACTTACGTATATTGTTGCAATTATAAACCTAACTAAACAACTAGCCTAAGATGTTTCTGAAGTAGTATATATATAGATGATATATATGTCAAGCTATATCACCTGCTACATCATATAAGTTCTGAAAAACTTAGAGCCTCAAAATATATGTGTAACTAGCTACAGTCCCATATATATCTGGATCTAGTACTAATTAAACAAATGCAAGAACATAATTACATAAATTTTAATGTCATAAATTTGTTCAACAGAGAATACATGTAACAAACATTCCACAAGTTGCAATCATCAACTTGATCTCCATGGATCATATATATGTAGAACCACCATCACCATCACCACCACGGCACCACCCCATTATTCTCGCAGTTACCATTATGATGCTGATCTGCATATATTACCCAGGCATAGATCACCACATACAAAAACCACCAACCCACATCAAAATCTACTTCATTTTTTCCCGAAGGCGCGCTAGGATTCATTCTTTTATTTATGGCCTCCACAGGCATGTGACAGATATATTCCTTGTGAGATTTGTGATTTTCCATTTTGTATTAGCTTAATCATTAATTTCCGTTACGATTTTGAGCAAAAATGGTTTCTCTATATTTCTCCAGGTATTTGGGTGGTATCTGGGGAAGTCAACAACAGGAGTAAGAGTTTCTGGATTGATGATTGACCTAACAGAAAACAAGTCCCATGATAATGGTGGTGAGTCTCTGAGATTCAGAGCCAAATTGCTTGGGAATTGCACGTGGAATGCGCAAGACATGCCCCTAACAGAGGTGAAGAGCCTTCACCTGCTTTAATATTATTATTATTTTTCTCTGTTGGCCTAATTTTCTGCACCTGAAGGCACGCAAAGTTCTGAAATGGTGTCTATTTCACTATTTTTTAAGTATTTGATGAAGAACAAGCTTGAGATAATGTTCTGTGTCCAAGAGGGTTTAATTTCCTGGCCAGTTTCACAGAGTGGTTGAGGATTTTCATGAAGCTAGGGGTTATGTTATTATACACCCGAGAACAATCCCTTGAAACCAGGGAGGTTGTGAGTAACTGAAGTAGCAAGCTTGTAAATACAAGAGCATCTCCAACAACTTCCCTATATATAAAAGCATCTCTAACAACTTCTCTAGAATTTCTGCATTATAAGGAAGCAATAAATGAAGATTTCTCGAATTCTCATCTTCAACCTTTAAAAACAGCTGATAGAGTATTTGGATGAGAACATTATGAAAACTATGAGAATTTATAATTGATGGCATCTTGAATTCCATCAATTTGAAATTCATCAGTTGCAAATTCCATTGTTTAGTTGTATTTATATGGAATTTGAAGTGTGTTATAAATTACATAAAGTTTTTAAAACATTAATGAAAAATAAAATATTAAAAGTCTTATTTTAGAAAGATAATTAAACACTGTAAAAGAATTTGTAAATGATACATATTTTGTGAGGAATTTAAACAATGAATTCATTCATTTTCTTTTCCACATAAATTTAGAATTTCCTATTTGATAATGCCAAACGACGGAGCTTTTAGGAATTATGAAATCCTCACTTTGAATTAAATTCCTCCATATTTTCGCTCATCCAAATACACTCGAGAATGCTATAAATTTAGGGAATTTTATTTTCTCTCTCCTCACATTCTCTATTTTAGAGATAGTTATGGAGAAACTGTTGGAGTTAAATAACTTTACTTTCCCCTAAAATGGAAAAAAATCAAAATATGCTAAAGCTATTGGAGATGCTCTAAGATTGGTATGACCAACACACAGTAGATCAAGTTTGATAACATTTTTATTTCTGATCGAATTCAAAGGCAAAGAAAGTGTTATATATGATCGGAAGGTAGGGTTCATCATCTCAGAATAAATGAATAGTGTATTGAGGCCCATTAATGGAAAGGCCACCAACAATCTTACCGTAGGGCTTATGGTAGAAGGCCAAGAATCCGAAGATGACATATGTTGGTAGTTTGGCAGTAAGACATTGAAAGGTCTCAAGTTGTAACTACAAGGCCTTTCTTTCCCCATACAGAAGGCATACAAATTTTTCCGGTCTATACAAAGTCGGCACGATTGGCTTCAACTTCAAGTCTTCAGTTGTTGGTATGGCAAAACATATAAGATTAATTCCATATGATATGGTGTTACGACACTCAATTAAATTATTTCCCACAAATTTTAGATTTCTCAATTACAAGCTTAGTTAGTTCCTATATGAGAAACTGTCTAATTATTTATTTACTTTTTTGGTGTTGTTATTTGGTGGTTGAATTAGTTTGTTCCTATATGAGAAACTGAACCAACTTTAATCAATGACGTATGACGTGCTCTTCGAGCTTGGTTTCCCGATGGAGGAACCATCTCCGCTGTGAAATCTTTAAACAGTTTGTTCGTATAATTGCACTAGTTTTTAGTTTTCACGAAGGATCTCTTCGAATCTAGTCTGCTGGTGAGGTGTTTGATGAATTTAGTTTTCACAATTTTCTTTAATTGTGCTTGCAAGAGAATACCTTTCCGTAAAACTAAGAAACATAAGTCTAACAATTTAAATTCACACCAGTGATCTATACCCTAAGACATCGAGTGGAACCAAAAATCTAGAACTACCTTGAATAGAAGAACGGAAGACCTTTACAACTACATAAAAATTAATTTTTTTCCAATATCCTACAATTAGTATCATATATCAAGTATATTTATTAACCGAAACCAAGTCGAGGCAACTACATTTACATCAAAATGTCACAAAATTGGCCTTTTCATCTATACAGGCTGCAACTATGTTACTGTAATTGAATCATGCATCCAAAATGAAATTGTAAACAAGACATATAGTGGTGTCGTGGCTTCAATGAAAGTCGCATGTGTTCATATAAGGCCTCTACCAGACTCACAAGGCACACGCAGGCATGAGAATGAATTGTACTGAAGGCACCAAGGATTAGACCAAGAACTGTAAACTGCACTAGTAGTGGTGGTGTAGTTCAGTAGTTGCAATTGGGTACTGAATACAGAGTTTCCAGCTTCGGTTTTATTCCTATATATATCATTAATTTTATAAATTAATAGTACACAAAGAAATGGGAATCCATTGACTCCCTAAACCTGATGACAAAGATCAAGCACTAGTTAATGAATAACTGATTATTCGCATTGAGTTGGTTCAAATGAGTTCGTTCAAGCTGGGACTAATGTGGACAACACCCAGCTTAAGTAGTGGGAAAAGCCAGAGAGCTTTAATGGAAATTGTAAGATCAAAGATGAGCCATGCACGTAGAAGAAATCAAACTTGGTATAGCAAGATCGAAGTCGAAGAAGTCAGTTGTGAGTTTGCTGGTCTGCTATGGGAATGCGATCAAGTCATTCATGAGATTCTTCCTAGTACCTATAATCTGTATCAAAGAAAGATCACAAATAGTCCATATATGTTGCTTCAGATGCGGTGTTAAAGCAGAGACAACCTTTCATGCTCTATGGAAATGCGATTTTAGCCGGAAAGTCTGGAAGAACTCCAATTGGAAGGAGTCAGGGAAGAATCATTTTGTTTTTGCTAGTTGGTGTGAGACGATGGTTCGTCAAGCTACTAAGGATGAAATGGAATTATTTGTTTGTGTAGCTTGGCACTTCTGGACGTTGAGAAATGACCAACTACATGGTAAAATTATTTCCCAAAGTTCAAGCTGCATTATCTTTAAAGCCACTTCTCTGTTGGGTGAATTTAAGGAGGCTAACTCCTTCAAGGGTCTACAAAAAGTAAACAGAGATTGTAAATGGCAATCTCCCACTGAAGGTATGTATAAACTAAATACTGATGGTGCTGCAGATTTAAAAATATGGAAGAAGAGGCCTTGGTGCTGTGATTCGAAACGAGAAGGGAGAGCTCATGGAGCTTCTGCTCAACAAATTTCTGGTTCATTCTCTCCACTAATAACTGAACTTTTGGCGCTCAAATCAGGCCTGTGTTTTGCTATTGACTTGAGAACTCTCCAATTGGTAGTTGAAATGGATAGCACAGAGGCAGTGTGCCTTGTCAATGCCGCTGATCCTTGTCTTGCTGAAGGAGGTTTCTTAGTTGAAGAAGTAAAATCTCTTTTGAGAGTCTGCAGTGCAAGCAAAGTCTCCTTCAAACCCCGAGAATGCAACAATATTGCTCATGGTTTAGCTAAATCCATTTTGTATGAAAATGAGAATATGTATTGTATCGAACATGGGCCGGAATGGCTTATGGAATTGGTGAAAATCGATTCCGACAGTTGTAACCCCTTCTTTTGATTAATGAATGGTTATTTATCTTGATCAAAAAAAAGTTTTCTGGTCTGCTCAGTAATCTCAGTTTTGGGGAGAGAATCGATTCCTCGTCAATAATGAGATTCCATGCCACATAACATTATGCATGAGAAGGCAGTGTATGGTAGTAGTCCCATTACTACATGATATAACATTCGACTGTGTTTGATTCTGCTGCCCACAGATCACCCATCAAACATTACAATATTATCTTCAGTACCCTTATGTATATGATACCCTCATTTATAAATTCGACGACAAATTTTGTTGTCATTGTGATAAATAGAGTGATTGTTTGGATAATAGTAGTTCTGTTAGTTGTAATTACTTCACCTACGACATATTTACAAGTTTATGAATAAATTGTTGTGAATGTAGTAAATTTGTTTAATTATATGTAAATATATAAAATATATGCTGTCAATGTTGTAAATTTAGTATAGAATAATGGTAAATTTTTGTTCAGTTGTAAATTGAGGATATAGTATACATCAAGGTACTGTAAACAACCCCCAAACATTACACTTAGAAAATCTTACTTTCTAATGATGCAATCCAAATTCCAATGCCTGTGTATGGTTATAATGTTCTATGTACAATCTATTCACTTCTTTATCGTTGATCATAATTATTTTCCTCTTAAAACCTTCAGGAAGAGAAGAAAATGTCACACTGCTCACACGTACTGATCGTCTCCGATCGAGCTCGACTTGCTGTTGCATACCAGCAGACTCTAATTAGGGTTCACTTGTCTTGTGTAAATCAGTATTGGCCGTTGATGCAAGATGTCTATAAAGTCAAAGTGGTTACTATAGCTAACAAGTGACTGATAATAGAAAACACAGTCAATTATCAGATGGATATACATTGTAGATTAAATTAGAGATAATTATATTGGGATATCAGAACTAATTCCTAAACCCTTAGATATAAATGAAATTAGATAAAACAATAGAAAATGTCATTAAATATGTATTGTTAAGTGACGAAATCAGATAACTCAAGTGGTAAAGAACACAATTACTTAGGAAGTAGGTTATTAGGTTCTGAGTTCGAGTCACGATAGGGAGCATGTGTGATATATCCTTAGATCTTCTTTAAAAAATAAAAAAATTAAAAAAAAATGTATTGTTAAGTGGTGCATCACAAATTCGATCTTGTTAATTGCTATATATGAATTTGATATTGCGCTTATCTTACAATGGACCACAAAATTATTGCTTACGGCATGGAAGCTTACCGACGAACTGATGAAGAGCAGTTGCTTAATTAATCTGTAGCCAACATATTAATTATGCTCAAGATTGTCATTATCATAGCCATCTACCAAATTTTGTTAAATTAATTAACTTAATAGTAAATTTCTATATCAAGAAAAGTCAGCTACGTCCTTTTCCAATTGAAGTAAATTTAGTAATTCTCAGACTACAGTTCCAGGCTTCATCAGTATATATATCCAGCTAGCTCTTTCCTAGAATAATGGAGCTGATGATAATTAATAATCTGATTGAATAACCTTTCACGAGTATCTCGTTACCAATATATTTAAGCTTTATAGACATATAGTCTTAAATAAAGATAACTAACGAAAGTCATGTATCAAAATTAATATTGATCGACGACATCGATGTCAAGTCCTTGATTCTCTATTACAGAACATTAATAAGGAAAAAATGTGGCTTACCTTTGACAAATTTATGGACACCATGGCCCCATCCGCTTTCTATTTTACAACTAAATGGTGATCATGACTCTTACAAATCAATCAGAGATTAACTTTCACATTACGCTGTAGTTTTCCTATATCATCGAAAGGAACTTGCATTGCTTTTGTTGTAAACCATTTTACTTTCTAATCTCAGTGTTTGATAATTTCATTCGACCGTTATGTTATGAACTAGAGTACTCTATGAACTATTTTGACGTACACTTTCTGTTTGAAATGTTTACTCTTAGATACGTCTAATCAAGTTGGTTTCAATCGACATCTATGGAGAGGGATGGTTCATCAAATGCATCAATCATGATCACGTACGTGCTCCACTATTTTACAAAACAAACGTGAATGTAATGTGTGGATGTGGTGAACTTCCATACAATACAAACAGGCGTGCTCACCTTAATTTGAGCCATGGATATTCCCCAAGTGAGCATGATCAATCTACTGATCAGAAAGTTCAAAACTAGATTAGCTTCTTCTCTTTCTTGGTCGATTAAAGTTGGTTTTACTAGTATAGGTTTCTGTTTTCAATACATTAAATCAAACGAGACTTTATGCAGCATGTACACACTCGTAAGAATTAGTACATATTGTCTACTCGATCTTGTTGAATATTCATGCTTGTACGTGGATAGTCTACCATTTATATATGTTAATGTGGTAATCTGCTGTAAACTTTACCCCCTTATAAGTATGTTTTCAACAGTATATATATGTATAGTTGTGTGCAAGAGTAGCTCAAATGCTTGGATGTTTCATGCATGATCGAGTGTGCTTAAGAGTACAGTAGAATATACAGTATACTAATAGAGTAATAGTTCAATGAATGAATAGTTAAATACGAGTAATTAATTTCATGCGAAAACAGTTGAAAATGCGTATAATTTTATGCAAAAATAATAACTGTTTGTGAGCTTCTTCATCCATTAATATTGCAGACTGTAATTTTCAATCTTTCATCAATTAACAATTAAGTGTGTGTGTATATATATATATATATATATAGCTAGCTAGCAGTTGGATATACATATATACAACCCAGAAACTAGGAAAACCTCTATATCTTAAGTTGATTGTGATGACTTTTATTGAAAACTCGGTTTTACTTAACGAGAGGGTGACAGATCCTTAAGGAAAATTTCATACTGCGCACTGAAACTGAAATAATTGGATTATACTGGATCCCCATTAGATGCATCACTTGCCATGCTATGCTTACGACACCAGGACACCTATTGTTCGCGTCGGTTTTTACACCTGTCGAACAGTCAACACGTGGAGGAGGCGGACGTGAGTTTCAGTCCTGATGTGTTATGCGTGGGCGTGCCAGTATCTTTGGGTTAGATACAACCTTGGTGCGGACGACCTTTGGCTGGCGGATAACTCTGGCGAACAAATCACCCTTGGCGGGCGGATGACCCTGGCGAGCGGATGACTCTGGCGAACGAATCACCCTTGGCGGGCGGATGACCCTGGCGAGCGTACTCGTCTGCTCCCTGCTACCTGACTTCTGGATCAAGCGACTGTTACGCGGGCGTTGACTAGGCCGGCGTAAAAGGCTCGTACAAGACCTAATAAACTGTTACTAGGATTTTCTCTCAACCTTTTGCAGATTGAGTAATCTTACTTCGATCCTGAGATGCAAAGCAGAGCTTTAATCAAGACCGCGGGAAACGGTTTGCTTCCAACCTCTTGCAGATTGGCTTGCAGATTGTTTGTCTTCCAACCTCTTGCAGATTGGGAATAGTTTGATCCAACCTTTGGCAGATCGGGACCATGTTACAGACGTTGCAGATTATCCTGGCGGATGACCCTTAGTGAGCGGATTATCCTGGCGGATGACCCTTGATCCAACCTCTTGCGGATTGGGACCATGGTTTTGTTACCGGAGTAACGACTCGATTTGTCACAAGGTGTGACGACTAGACTCGATATGTCTCTGCGATGCTTCGACACGAATGCAAGGCACTTTCGACAACTGCGGCAGGTGTACGGCGACCGGTGGTGGGCGTAAGTTTGCGGCTAGGTTGGAGCGGTGGTTTGCAGTTGGTGGAAGGCAGTTCGCGAGAGACTGCTGCTGCGACCGAAACTTGGTGCATGGCTGCGACTCTGAGTTTGGTGCAGGGAAGCGACAAGCACTCCGGAGAGGCTTATGCCCCGGAGGGACTTTGGTTTGCGTTGCGCAAAGGTTTTTGTGTGGAGGAGCTCTCTTTTTCTTGTACACCATGATCCCTTTATATAGAGAATGCAGAACCTCAATACTTGTATATCAAGCATAATAGATTCTGAGATCAATTAGGATTTGATTACCCAAAACCATCTCTTCTTGGATTCCTAGAGGAACCCTAATTCTTTTCCAAGAAGGAAAAATACATCAGATTATTCCTTAATGAATAACCTCTTGGGCCTTGTCCCACAAGCTCGGACAAATGTAAATTTGGGCCCAAACATTGCCCCCCAGCCTTTGAAATTGAAGGCATAGTGAAATTGATAAAGGCTAGAAAGCCCAATCCGAACCAACTCTAGCGGATGCAACTTTTTTGATATTGTCCCACTGTTGCCCCCCCAGTTTACTTGGTTATGGCGAATATAAGGAATATGAAGCAATGCCAAGAAAACTAAGTGAAGTTGCCCCCTAGACGAGCAATGTTAGGAAGAGGATTGCCCCCCAGTCTAAACTATAGCGAGTGAGGTCACCCCAATTGGATGTCCTTTATTATCAATTCCCTCAATCCTGAGAGGTTTGATAGCGCTATACGATATGTAGTAGATCCCGCAATCTTGACACTAGATCCCACCGGGCGTGCCAAAATGTTCGCGTCGGTTTTTACACCTGTCGAACAGTCAACACGTGGAGGAGGCGGACGTGAGTTTCAGTCCTGATGTGTTATGCGTGGGCGTGCCAGTATCTTTGGGTTAGATACAACCTTGGTGCGGACGACCTTTGGCTGGCGGATAACTCTGGCGAACAAATCACCCTTGGCGGGCGGATGACCCTGGCGAGCGGATGACTCTGGCGAACGAATCACCCTTGGCGGGCGGATGACCCTGGCGAGCGTACTCGTCTGCTCCCTGCTACCTGACTTCTGGATCAAGCGACTGTTACGCGGGCGTTGACTAGGCCGGCGTAAAAGGCTCGTACAAGACCTAATAAACTGTTACTAGGATTTTCTCTCAACCTTTTGCAGATTGAGTAATCTTACTTCGATCCTGAGATGCAAAGCAGAGCTTTAATCAAGACCGCGGGAAACGGTTTGCTTCCAACCTCTTGCAGATTGGCTTGCAGATTGTTTGTCTTCCAACCTCTTGCAGATTGGGAATAGTTTGATCCAACCTTTGGCAGATCGGGACCATGTTACAGACGTTGCAGATTATCCTGGCGGATGACCCTTAGTGAGCGGATTATCCTGGCGGATGACCCTTGATCCAACCTCTTGCGGATTGGGACCATGGTTTTGTTACCGGAGTAACGACTCGATTTGTCACAAGGTGTGACGACTAGACTCGATATGTCTCTGCGATGCTTCGACACGAATGCAAGGCACTTTCGACAACTGCGGCAGGTGTACGGCGACCGGTGGTGGGCGTAAGTTTGCGGCTAGGTTGGAGCGGTGGTTTGCAGTTGGTGGAAGGCAGTTCGCGAGAGACTGCTGCTGCGACCGAAACTTGGTGCATGGCTGCGACTCTGAGTTTGGTGCAGGGAAGCGACAAGCACTCCGGAGAGGCTTATGCCCCGGAGGGACTTTGGTTTGCGTTGCGCAAAGGTTTTTGTGTGGAGGAGCTCTCTTTTTCTTGTACACCATGATCCCTTTATATAGAGAATGCAGAACCTCAATACTTGTATATCAAGCATAATAGATTCTGAGATCAATTAGGATTTGATTACCCAAAACCATCTCTTCTTGGATTCCTAGAGGAACCCTAATTCTTTTCCAAGAAGGAAAAATACATCAGATTATTCCTTAATGAATAACCTCTTGGGCCTTGTCCCACAAGCTCGGACAAATGTAAATTTGGGCCCAAACACCTATAAACTCACGTAGAAAAGTATACATCATTGAAGAAATATACAACATTATCTATTTTAACTAATAATTAATCTCTTCACGGAACAAAACTGGATATTAATCTAATGCACGACTCCTGACTCTCCACTCAACCCTCTATTTTATCTGTTTTTGTCACTTTGCGATTTGATTATAATCAAACAATCAAACAAGATCTTAAACCCAGAAAACTAATGAAGCTAGGGTAGGCTAGCTCCAGTCACGAAGTTAAACTAATCACCGGATCGATAAGCTGGCAAAGATTAGCATTAGATTAGGGTCTAATCAAATGATTACACGTGAATAAGCACGTTAAGTAAGAGTTAATACTGCAGTATGATTCCAGAAAAGAGGTTAAAACAATTAGGGATCCATTGTCAGCTTGTGATTCGATTGAGTACCTTTCAAGCTCAGTTACTTATAACAATTGAAAATTAGCTAGACTACCACAAAAGTAGGAGAGAAAGTCACCTTTTTATTTGTTTCATCTTATTAATTAGAAAGCTGCGAATTAGGTCTATTAACGATTCGATGAGAATTAAGAGAAATTTTCACTACTAAGCAAGACTTATTTGTGAATTTGAGCTTGTTTTATGAGGTAAATTCTCTAATTGTATAAAACATGTTCAAGGAGTCTCTTATCCTCAACAAAATCCTAACTAGTCTGAATGATTTGACCATAAAAAAAAAAAAAAAAAAAAAAAAAGGTCGAATTTTGATAAGAACAAAGTTTTGATGAAATCGTGAAACCAAACAACGTACACCAACCCAGCCTGAAGAAATGGTTTGGGGATTAATGGCTCTAGTGAGACAAATTCAAGCTTAATTAACAATCAACATATAATTGATCGATGTTGATTTAACGTGATGGTTTTGTCTTTTATTATAAATGGTGCCCTACTTACTAAAAATCAAGGACCCCGATAAATAATTGAGTAAAGCATCGCTGTACAAAATGGGAGAAATACTCGTAGCAGCATTGGTTCCCCACTAATTAGGAAGATAAACCCTTTGTTTAAGCTCCAAAAACCTTTGGTTTTGGAAACCCTAAATACTTAATTAGGACAAGATTAAAGAAACCCCAGTATTCTATTGTCAGGTCATTAATTTATTCAAGCATAAAATAATTCGGTCTAGATCATTCTGATAAAAGATCATTTCTTTATCTGTCAGTCTCGATCTCCAAAATTGATGGAGGATTTATTCTTTCATTAAGTTTCTGGTTAGCTGTGGAAGTGGATGGACTTATAATCAGAAGTAATCTTACTGAGGGAATTGAAGGTTTGCTCTGGTCGGTAAATTTCATTGTTGCAGATTGTGTTGCAGTGCTCTCATTCCGGCCTGTAGTTTATCCGATGCTTAGATATCTGGGCGTGTAACTATTACCTTTCTGTCGGAATAAAAAGCAAGAGGCTAGAATATTAACGGGTACAAATTAGCTACGTACACAAATGTGTTTACATATAATTAAGTTAATTTTCATTTTTACAGTTTGCAATATAGTACTTTCATTTAAGTTTAAATGTTAAGAGAAATGACTGAAAGTTTAGAGTTATAGGAGACATTGAGCGGAAATAAGGTTATGTTACCTAAAATACCCTCGATGGCGGATTCAGTCAATAAGTCAAACACTTCTCATAAATAAGTTAACAATTGTTTCAACGGGAAGTCTAACAGAGTTGAAATTTTGTAAGATTTTGTATAGCTGGGGTATTTATTTGAAATAATTTATAGATGGGGTATTTAATTGAAATAAGCTTTAAAGTTCGGGTATTTATTTGAAATAATTTATAAATGAGGTATTTAATTGAAATAAGCTTCAAAATTCGGGTATTTATTTATACTTTACCCAAAAGCAAGAGGCTAGAATATTAACGGGTCTTCGTTTTTACACATCACTCAATCCAATCCAATGGGGCATGCAAATTTGACTTTTTTTTTTTTTTTTTTTTATCAAAAATAAATTTTATTAATATCAAATCAAGCACAATGAGTTGAATGAAAATACTAAAAATACTTATTTTTAACTAGAAAACAAATAAACAAGGTTTCTCACACTAGAATTCAGACTTAAAGTCTATACCGACACGCTGGTAAAGTCAATCAGGCCCCGACTTCAAACATAAAAACTACTGACTACAGTTCAGAGCCTCTTTTACTAGACGGTGATAAATTTTATTATCTTCTCACTTCACAAAGTGTCGTGTGCAACTATATATAAAAATACTAAACTAAAAACTTAATTTCATCTAAAATATGTCCCTCGAGGCCTCAACACTATAATCCTCAACTTCATCATAAAAACGATTAAGAGTTAAATTCATCAATAGGGTCTAGAGACTTCAGGGACTGTCATTATGATGCCCAGACTCTAAAGTGTGTCATTGTAGTACTTGGACTCTCATTTTCCTCTCAATGTAATACCTATAGCAACTTTTCCGTCCAACTTAACAGAAATTAATAATTTTTTTTTCTCTAGAACTTAAAAGCCTAATATTTATTTGCTTACTAAAACTTAATTACTTACCCATTCTAAGAGCTAGCCTTCAACATGTCGAATTTACCTAATGACATTCTGTCTAAACGGTTACTATTCTGGCGGAATCACTGTTGTCTAAGTTCTAGCAAAACAGACAAATAAGGTTTCTTAAGTTCTAGCTAAGCAGAAAACTAACAGAAAATTTTGTCTCAAATACCACTCCTAGGAGATAGTCCTCCACCTGGGGTTTGAGAAGTTTTTCAATAAAGTTGTGTTTCCTGAGAAACGCATCTGTCCTCACAAACAGCCCTGTGGTTATTTTTATAGTTTTTCAATAAAGTTATGTTTCCTGAGAAACTTAAGCTCTGGGGTTTCTTAAGTTTTTCAATAAACGTAATCTTTGTTCGTAATCTTTGAACTTTTCAAAATGTTAAGGGGTTCTTGTTCTTGTTCCAAAGTCTCTTCAAGATTTGCAATTTGTCTTTCTAGAATATGAATACCTTGTGTAAATCTAAAAATTATTTCCCAATAACCTTGCCTACTTCTAGAAAGTCTTTCTCGATAACTTTTTATTTTTTTTAATTTTTCTTTTTTGTCTTTTAATTCTTTTTCAGTGATTCTAATATTTTCTAAATAAATTAAACGCTGAGAAGAAATACTTTAATGATTAAAGTTAATTGTTTACCTTTGAGTATAGAGGATAAATTATATATATGCAGTATGCTAAATAAACAAATTCATGGGCCCAACACTCTCCGTCAAAGTATAAAATAAAAGAGTTTTTGAAAGAAAAATAGAGAATAACGGAATATTCTAACGGAATATACTTTAGGTACCTTTTTTATACTAAAACAACTTAAACAAGAGATCAGACATCATTTTGATATGTTTTAAAGTTCATGTATCATTCTTACCTTACCATTAGAGTATAGAGACCTATGGTGAACTTTTCCCAAACTATTAATTATCGTAAGCGCATCACCTTCAATTTGATGTTTAGGAAACCCACATGTATAGCAAACCGAAGGCCATGTATAATAAAACTTCCCAAGATACTAATCACCACCACCACCACCACCACCACCACCACCGGCCAATAAATTAACAAAAGCCCCAGTCGCCACCACCAAAACACAAGGAAGACGATGACGACTACAACAACAACTTACTACTATAATATCAACAAGACTTGAACTAATGACTTCCAATGATTTCTGGCATTAGTAATACTACTTTTTTTTATATGCATTAGTAATAGTATTGTTAATTTAACCACCACATGTGGTCGAGTTGGTAAGAGCCTTTGTGTGAGAATCCCTCATACCCAAGTTCGAATTTCGCCGACACTAATTGAAGTTTAAATCCCAATTTATTCTTGGTGGCCAGGAGGGAGGAAGCGTGTTGACACGATCCCTGAGCGCGGATTAGTCTTTGGGCCTAGAAATCCTTTAAGGATACCGTCGTTTATAGATTCAAAAATAGTATTGTTAATTTATTCTTACATATAACTTTGTTGGGGGAAAAAAATTTAGCTCATTACCATTTAGTCTAGTCATTCAAGTGGCCTAGTTTTTCTTAAACATGAAAAAAACCTTAGACTCATGAAAGACTGGTTGTAGTATTTGAAAAATCGTAACTGTCTTATGACACAAGAAGTCCAACACTCTATATTTGCATTAAATGATCTTGTTTCTAAAGTCGCTCTCTTTAATTTCACAACAGGCCCCAAAAAGATTAGCCACGATACCTAACATTTACCCCCAATTTTGTTAAGTCTGTTGGAAATTAAGTACTTGCAAAGTAGAAATCACACTATCAATTCATACACAAAATTGAGTCTCGAATAATCTCCTATTACATGTCCAATAAGACATTGCAAAAGTATCCTCATACTCGAATCATAAATAAGATGTTGAATATAAGAGAAGTCGAGTTCTCACTTTAATTATGCTTTATCAACTATTGTAGAAACACATTTTTCAATCACAACAATATACATAATGCATAGCTAATTTTGAAAAGTTTATCTTGAAGCCTAGATGCAATAGCAATTTTGAACGAATGATAGAAAATTGGTTAAAATAAAAAACTAGGGCAGAAAATTGACTACAAAGTGAAACTTGGCTTGCAAGTTGATAATTATGGCTTTTAACAATTCTCAACATTGAAAATATCGAAGATTCGAAACACCTAAAATTTAATTGAAATATAATTTCGAACAAATAAACTATACGTCTATAACGGATGTCAACTTTTAGGTAAGTAATTGAAATTTAATTCCTATAAATGCAATAAGTGCGATAGTGATGAAAGATGAAATGTATTTGTAAATTGCATAATGTGACTATCAAACATCCAAAGGAGTCTCTAGAACTATCAAATTATCAAGTAAACGAGTAATTTAAATATTATTTCTTTGAAAAACATTCAACTCTTATATAAAATGTTGGACTAAATTCTGCTTACTACTATGTACTTTTGGGGTTTCATCAATTCAGTCTTTAAACTTCTAATTTAATTAAAAAAATCATCGTACTTTCCAATCTCATCAAATCGATCTAATATATTACCAATCTGTCAAGTGTCTCCGTCAACTTGCTAACCTGGCAAGTGCAGATCTGACAGATCAACTTGTGAGACATTTTCACTGAGAAACTTTTCAAAATACCCCAACAATTGTGTTTTGTAATGACATATCAACTTGACGGATTGGTAACAAAATAGATCGATTTGATGAGATTGAAAAGTACGAGGATTTTTTATTATTAAATTAGAAGTTCAAGAACTGAATTGATGAAACCCAAAAAATACAGGGTAGTAAGGGCATTTCCAACCATGAAGTCTCATACCTATTATAAGTCCTCATTTAGACACTATTCATATAAGACTTCAACCATCTCTAATGGTAAAGTTTTAACTAAAAGTCTTGAATTTGTATATTGTTGTAGGAATGTTATTTCCGTAACTTCCTAGATGTGTCTTGACCTAATTAGACTAGTATAGTTGATTCTGTAATAGATAGGGAATCCCTGATTTATTGGGATTCTTATTGTAATGCCTATATAAAGGTCTCTCTATCAATCAATAAGATATAAGTTCTCCCTATTATCTTTTCTCCTTGAACATATATTTGATTTTATTTTTATTTTGTATTGTAATTAATAATAATTTATATTTGTAAACTATTCTTGTACATGATAAATAAATATAATATTGAATTGAAAAAAAAAATATTGAGTGTTTGGGACCAAGCTAAATTTATAAGACTAGTCTCAAACCAAGTCTCAAAATAAGACTTGGGATGAGACCAAGTCCTAAAAATATACTGTTTAGGACCTCCCCAATTAACCATTGGAGACCATATTTTTTTATAACCCCAAATTTATAGAATTTAAGACCTTAGGTTGGAGATGCCCTAAGCAAAATTTAGTCCTAAAATGTTTCTCCTAGAGCCTCATTAAAATGTTTCTCCTAGAGCCTCATCCTTCATTATGGAAATAGAAGTTGAAAACTCGCCGCAAAGAAAAATAGCTCCTTTTGATCAGGGGCATAACACGAGGGTGTCTGTGTCAAAACCAGCACCCAGAACCACACTAATAGTGGTCCAAACAAGGGCATGATAGTCAAGCTTCCGTCCTTGTGACTTGTGGTCACCCTCCCCACCAAAAACCTAGCTTTACTCCTAAAAGTAGGATTAGATTATGTTCTTTATAGTCCTCTGCTGGCTAACGTGTACACAATCCAGCCATTTCTGTTGCTTTAAAATTATGGTTCTGCTGCCATCAATTATGTGTGCAGCTATTTCTCTCCTTGGACCTATGGCTCCTCTGATAATAGCCCCATTCTTCAAGGGCATAATGGTTACACAAAACTGCATACACTGCCAAATCCAGAGAGACTAGATTTCTGGTTTCTATGACTTGTGATTGGTTGAATCAATGAAAAGAGAGAAAGGAAATGGTTTTTATTGTTCTCTCTACTTTATTACTATTATCTCTCTTTACTCACTGGCATCAACGAGAAGACCATCACTCCGTGTCCAGCTGAAGTAACAGAACCTGTTGAAAGAGAGAAGAAGCAAATCTCCAGAGAGAGAAAAGAGGAGATTTGCTAGAAAGTTCAGTTCAAAGTTCAAACCAGACCAAAAGAGAAGAGGAAAAAATAAGAAGAAGGTTTGTTTCTATATGGTTCTGTTCTTGCTTTGTCTTTTATGTTTTTTTTTTGTTATCTGGAGTTCAGTGGTTTTGGTTTGATTTCTTATGTTATCTCTTCACTTGGGTGATTGATACTCAACTATGGAATAATGGGTAGGTTGAAGATTGAGTGAATAGTTCTTTTGAGTTTCTGTTCATCTCAGTTTCCTCTGTTTCAGAAGCTACTTTTATTATCAGAATTCTATTCAACCAAGTAAAAGCTATTAGGATTTGGCTTTAGGGGAGCCAAGAATTCTTGGTTTGATTGTTTTTTCACTTAAGGTTGCATCTTTTGTTCTGGGAGTTTGTGCAGGGTGAAAAAGACGGTGTCTTCAGAATTTGTTCCACTCTTTTTTTGTGGAGGTTTGGATTTGATCTGGCTAGAAATAGTGAAAGGAAGTATCAAAGAATATAGCTAAAGAGAGTTTGGATCTTTACTTTGTAAAAGTTCGAGTCTTTGTATGAGAATTTAGGAAGAAGGAAGCAATGGAGTCCGATCTTCAGCAGCAACAGCTTAAACCCCAGCAGCATGTGAACTCCAGCTTGTTGCGGTATCGGTCAGCACCGAGTTCTTATTTCGCAAATCTTTTGGATACTGAATACAATGAACCCTTCTTTAATCGAGCCCCTAGCCCTGAAACTGAGAGAATTTTAGCTCGATTTATGAGTAGTCACGGTGGTGGTGTTGGAGGAACAGAAGAAATTGTACCACATCAGAAAGAAGAAACACATCAACAACCACAGTTTTTGGTGCCTAAGCTGGATAATGAAGCTGTAATGATTCAACAACAACAGCAACAACAGCAGCAGCAGCAACAGCAGCAGCAGCAGCAGAAGCAGCAACAACAACAACAGCAGCAGCAGAAGCAGCAACAACAACAACAGAACCATCACAAGCAGCAGCAGCAGAGTCATATGAACAACTATACTTCTCAGGGTTATTACCAAGTTCAATCTTCAAAACCGCCTTTGCCGAATCAGAATCTCCCTTCATCTAATGAGGGAGCTTCTGCTGTTGCTTATCCAATGGGGTCAAATCAGTTGCCTCAGATGAAAACTGGTGGTGTCACTCACTCAAATCTTATTCGGCATAGCAGCTCTCCTGCTGGACTTTTCGCCAATATCAATATTGATGGTATGTTTTTTTTCGTCTCCTGCTTCAGATTGCCTTGTTCTCAGTTTGATGCTTTTAAGTATGAATGAAGCAGATTACTTTTATTTTGGTACGGAACATTATTGTGTCGTATGATAAATCAAATGGATCTAGTGTGAGTTAGAAATGATCTTAGTACAAAGTAGTCTTTCTAATCTCCGCTTTGCACTTGCAATAGCTGGTGCTAAAATGAAATCTAATTACGGTATGCACATCAAATGAACCATAGGATTGGTTATTTAGTTTAATTATATTTTGGATTAAAAGAAGAGGTGCTACCCAATTTGAATGATCCTTAACGATTCCTAGCAATTGGCAGTGGCAGGGTATGCTGCATTGAGAGGCATGGGAAATGTCGGAGTGACTAATGGCACTAATGAAGAATCATATTTTTCTCCTGCAAGCAGATTGAAGAACTTCTCATCAGGGCCACCATCATCTACGGCCAACATGATGAGTCCAATTTCCGAAGTTGGGGAGAAAAGAATGAGACCAAATAATCAAGACCCCACCGGAGGTGGGTTTAGTGAAGGTCGTGGTAACAATTATGTCTCAGGTTTCCCCATTGGTTCTTGGGAAGACTCTTCTCTTTTGTCAGATGATATCATTGGTTCAAATAGCTTTAGGGATGATGATGAGGATGTGAAAACAATTACTGGTCTAAATGCTTCAGAAACTCAGGTAGCGTATAATGCATAGTTCTGTTCCTAGTGTGCTTGGTTGTGTTTACCTGTAATATTGTTGCTCACATCATTTGTTGTTATTCAGAATATGGAAGCGAGGAGTCGCCCTCTGGCTCATCACTTAAGCTTGCCAAAAACATCAGCAGAAATGGCCGCCATTGAAAATTTCTTGCAGTTCCAAGATTCTGTGCCTTGCAAGATCCGAGCAAAGCGGGGTTGTGCTACTCACCCTCGAAGCATAGCTGAGAGGGTAATGCTTATTTTGCTTTAGTAGCATTAATTCAATATTTTGCCTACATATATGTCTATTGTAAAGCTTGCAAAGGCACATTTATGATGGTAAGAAAGTTCAATATGCTCATTTGCTGAAACAGGTGAGAAGAACCCGAATCAGTGAGCGAATGAGGAAACTACAAGAGCTTGTACCTAACATGGACAAGGTAAATCTTTCTCTTGATTGTCTACATATGACTCTGAGGACAATGAACTCAAACTGTCAAACATCTCTCATGTCTTTCTTTGCAGCAAACCAACACTGCAGATATGTTAGATTTGGCAGTTGACTACATCAAAGACCTTCAAACTGAAGTCCAGGTACATTGAGAAGAGTAAAACCATGCACAGAGTTTCTACTTCCATTTTTAACTCATTGATCGTTTTTTTCTTCTGCTAAATGTTTTCAGACACTGTCAGAAGCTCGTTCTAAGTGTACGTGTTCAAGCCAGCAGCAGTAATAACACAAGAAGTCTAGGAGGGACTTTGCCTATTTTTATGTACAGGACCATTAGGACTTGGAAAAGAAGATAGAAAGCAATGCTGGACCTCTTCTGAACTGAAAAAGTGATAGTTGGTTGTTATTTATTATGTGGGTGGAGGAGAAATGAAGGACGATGCTAAAAGTTGCTGTAAGATCTAAACCCATTAATGACATTAGGAAGCAATTGCAAGCTGTATAGTATTTTTCTTGCTTAGATGTGACATTTCATATTTTTTAGCTGTGTGGAGCTCAAGCAATGTGTTCTCTCCCCGCAAAGAGAGAGATAGCTTTAGCTCCACAGCCTCCACCCCCACATTTTCTTGATGTTAATGGGGGATATGCCATCAGTAGGCAGCACCATAAAATCACTTGTGAAAGCAAGAATGGTTCTTTTTATTTTTGTAGGCATAATTGGGTAAGAATAAGTGGAGCATCTTAATTGTTACCTGTTTTGAAAGCATAAGCTTTTTGTTTTTCTCATTTCTAGTATCAAAATCTCTCTGGTTACCCTCTTTGGATTTGACATTGGATGCCCCATTGATTACTTTCAATGACTTTTTTTTCGTGCCAGAAGAATTGAATGGTTCAGGCAGATCTAGGTTCTTTATGCAATAATATAACACCCCAATTAGTAAATGGTTTTAAGTGCTGTGGGGTTGGTGTTGTGATGAAAGTAGGGTATTTGCCTTTGTATAATAAACTCTCTTGTTGCAGCTTCCAGATAAAGCTCTCCCATTCCCCTCTTAGCCGTCTTAGGACTTTGCAACACAAAATGTGCCGAAATGTTTGTTAAAAAAAGGAAGAGGAACACGTATTATTTGTTTTTGTTTGCTTATTTCTATGGTTTTCAACTTTGCTTTCATAAGCATGAACTAGGAAACTTTTGAGTTTGGAAGCAAAGAGATGAGAAACCAGTTCTTTAAATAGAGTTGCCTTGGTGAAGAAGGGATTGTAGTTGTTGAAGGCAAGCTGGATTAATGGATGAGTGATAAGTTTCCATGTATCCTTATTTGGCTCCAAAATTCAAGTGATTGCCATGTCACAAGTGATGTCATGTACATGTCCATATCCATGTCCTCCCAAAATGCCTTTTCTCACCCATGAAAGAAAAATTGCTTTCTCTACTGGTTCTATTGTTTTCTGCGAAAGAGGAAAATGCCCTTGCTGTTCTTGTTCTTACTTGTTGGCATTTGGTGATCTTGGCCACAATGAGAGGAAGAGAGGACAACACAGCTGTACTATACTGTGGGTGAAGTTACAGGACTTTTGAAGTGGGGGACTTTTCCCCTTTTCTTCTAGCAACATCATGAAGCCACTGCCTCCCTTACCCTAAGTGGTCACAACTGGAAACAGCAATCTAAAGCTTGATGAAGACCAAACAATGTTCTTACAGTAGATTTGCAGAATACTAGAATCTCTAAAAGACTGTGCTAGTAGTTAGTTACCTTTGAAAAATGAGGATCAAGACAGAGTATTCAGAGACCATAACATATAAAAGTGAGGTGATATAACATCAGACCCATAACATTTTGTCCTTACAGTTTTTCCTCCAGGGAACAGAAAATTATTGATCTGTGATTCACAGGATGAATGTTTCCTTGTCCACTTTACAACACATGTTCACAGGGTTCTGATCATATTATTAGCTTGATGATGCCAAATTGCCAATAAGCTCGAAAACATAGTTGGGGAAAACTGGAAAATGAATGGTCCTTGTGGTTTGGGTCTTGTAGTTGGTTTCAAATGAGTAATGACATCCTTGTAGTTTGTCAACTTGATCAGTATTAGTCCATATTCTAATTTTGACAAGGTTTCATCGATGATTATGCTACTGTACATGCATTAAGCTTTATTCGACTACTAATATGGGCACAACTACGTCATTTAATGAAAATTTATTATAAATGAAATAATTGTCAAAAAGTATGAAAATACCTAGCCTATCGGGGTCGGTACCCTACGCCTTCTCTTTGGGCTGAAACTATTGGGCTTCGGCCTACGGCTCCTTTGCCTATTTGGGTTTAGTACTTGTGGATTTTAATTTTGTGGCATCCGATTAAGAGGTTCACCGCCTTCACCCGGCGGTGCGGGTTCAGTAGAACTATTACACGAAAGAGAGCGTCTTGGAGGTATGTGTGAAGAACGGTGACTTGAGTAGAATGAGCTAGATGCAGAAGTGACATCGGCTTGTGGTTGTATGATATCCCTAACTGTTGGGAGGCATAGTGTGATTGGTGACAAAAGGGATGGTGCCCTGGGTCGGGTGGGCTAGTAGGCTTGTTCCGATGGCGTCGGCTTGTTGGAGGCAGACAATGCTTGGATTTGAGTAGGGTGGAGTTCTTTTTGTGTCAAGAACTCAACCTATTCATTCAACAAATTATCCAAAATAATCCACCTGATATGGCTCGTATTAAGGCTTAGTTTGACTGAGATGAAAAAAATCAAATATGGAAAAATTGAGTTATAAATAAGCAATATCTGACCTGCTTTTTAAAATCGTGATTTTTTCAACTAAATTTTATAAATAAACACCTTATAAAAAACTTACCAAACATATAATCAACTCATAATGATAATTATAAGTGATTATTTGCCCCAAAACACAATACCAAACTAAGCCTAAGGGCATATGCACCCCACTGCCTCCATCAAACCATCAATCTAGCAATTCAATTGCTTCCATCAGTTACTATTCACTGCAAATTGCTTTTCTGTGAAAGTTTTTATGCAGCGGTGTAACTCCATCAATTTAGCGATTACTATTCATCGAATTAATATTTTATTTTATAGATTTTATATGAGATTTTCAACCAATTACCAAATGACACGTGGTATTGCCAGGTATTCTTATCACTACAATAATGTTATAGGATTTTCGATATGATTTCGACCGACCAAAATTGGACACGTGTCATTACCACGTGTATTTGTCGGACAAATAATGTCATAGGATTTCCGATAAGATTTTCAACAAATGACGATTCGACACGTATCATGATCTTTAAATTCCATCATCTGAAATTGACCATAAATAAGCTTCTTCGCCAACTCTGTACTCACTCAATCTTCAGAACTCACTTCCAAATCTTTAAAAACACATTCCCTCAAACACTTCGCTTCATTTCCTCAGCACTACGATGAGTTTTTTTCGTAAATTGTTGAAGCAGAGGCAACAACACAGTCAAGAGGACGCTGAGATGATGGATGGCATCATGAATAACGCGGTCATGGTGATGGCACATCTCGATACTTCAAATGAACCACAAGGATGTGGTTCATGTTCTGGTCGCTCCCCCAATCACCCCAGACACAGGCTATCAAGGGGAAAAAATCTCATGGATGATTACTTCATTGAGCGTCCGATCTTCGAGTCGGAATGTGTTCAACCGCATCATGACGGCTCTCTGCAACATCGACCCTTATTGGCATAAAAAAGCCGATGCCCTTGGAGAATTAGGGTTATTGCCCTAACAGAAGATGACAGGTGCCCTCCGAATGTTAGCGTATGGTACAGCTGCTGATCAATGTGTTGAGTATTGTAGGATGGCGGAATCAACTACACTAGAGTGTTTGAATAAGTTTTGTCAACAGGTGGAAGGTATTTTTGGCCCGCAATATCTACGCGCTCCAACGAAGGCTGACCTCTAGAGGCTTCTAGCAAGGGCTGATCAGCGGGGATTTCCAGGTATGATCGGAAGCATTGATTGCATGCATTGAGAATGGAAGAACTGTCCAACCGCATGGCATGGAGAGTGGACGGAAGGGTCGTCCCACCATAATTCTTGAGGCAGTGGCCTCGTATGACACGTGGGTATGTCACGCTTTCTTCGGTGTGTCAGGAGCTCAAAATGATATAATCGTGCTTGACCAATCACAGGTATTTGAAGGGCTCATTGCTGGAAACTGCCCGGCTGTGACGTTTCACGTCAATGGTAGGAGATATAACAATGCATATTATCTTGCTGACGGAATTTATCCTAGGTACTCCACGTTTGTAAAAACTATTTCAAACCCTGAGACGCAAGCACAAAAACTATTTTTAAAGAAACAAGAAGCATACCGCAAAGATGTGGAGAGGTGCTTCGGCATCTTGCAATCCCGTTGGGCAATCCTACGGCATGGAGCTCAGTTGCATAGGAGGTCAACACTGAGAAGCATAATGATAACTTGCATCATATTGCATAACATGATTGTTGAGGATGAATTTGTCGAAGAAGAATTTGTCGAGCCGTAAGAAGAAGATCTCATGAACCCACAGGCGGCAAGAGTTTATGATGGGCCAGTGGATCAAAATGGGGTTCGAATTCATTTTTTACCAGTGCAAAGAGATGGACGAAATCAACATGCATTTTTGGACCGTATTGACCACCTCGAGTCAGCTTATATCCACAAAATTCTTCAAGATGATTTAGTGGAGCACAATTGGACATTAGAAGCCAACCAACAATAATCAATTATGGAGTTTTATTTTGTATTGTAATTTTATTTGGTATTGTAATTTTATATTTTTATAATTAAATAATTAACAATGAATAAAGAAGTGAACAACAATTAACTTGTTTTATTTAATTTAAAAATAACTTGAAATGAGGAACATAAAAAGTGATCATCAAGACACAATACTAGTTTTGATCATCAAAGTTAGGAATGTAACAACCTTCACTAGTACTTGTACTCTTATTCACTTGCCCCATGATTTCCGCTTTCCTTCTTTTGTACCACTTCTTCGTATTCGGTGTCATCATACTAGTATCCATTGTCATAATTTTTGTTTCTTCTAGCAAACTCTCCATAGCCTCACGGCGGGCAATCCTTGCTTCCTTTCGTTTCTCAAGTTCTAAGCTCTCCCTAGACAACCGAAGGGTTTCCTCATCTCTTCGCATGTTAGCCTCCATAAGTGTTTGTTGATTACGTTGCATATTATAAAAAATAGCTAAAGACTTCTCGTCTTTCTCTGCCATACCTTTTTTTCCCTTCTTCTTTGCTTCCTTGGCTGCCTTTATTCCTATAGGCCTAACCGGGCTCGAGCGAAGGGGCGTCTCTTGATTGGACGGTGGAGTTGTAAATCCTTCATCATCATCATCCAAGTCAACATGCGAATCCGTGTCATGGGGCTCGGGAGAACTTGGGAAATTCCGGTCAAACTGTGAAGGTGAAGGAGTAATCTCAACCGACACGAAATGAGGATGATTCTTGATCGCTTCATAACATGCAAATTTATCGAATTCCTTTTTGGTAGCCATGAAATATAATGATTGAGCTTGAGTCGCCTAAACAAACAAAAAACAAAAATTATATTTCTACCAAAATGTAATCTATATTAAACAAAAAAATACATGAAGAAAATAGGGCAATATAACACCAACATTTATATTTATGCCAAAATTTAATCTATTTTAAAAAAAAAATTACATGAAGAAAAACATATAAAAAAATCAACAAACGTTATATTTATACGAAATTTAATATATGTTAAACAAAAAATTAACATGAACCAAAAAAAGGCATACCTCATCCACCAAATTCGTTCCGCTAGCTGCACGATCACTTGCCTTTTTTTGACATGAATGCCACTTTAAGAGACACTTCTTCAAGCGTGGAAAGTGTGACTCCATACCAACTTTTGTACGATCGATTGCTTGAGGTTCGTCGGGAGATGGACTCTAATTTTTAACGTAATCGTCAAAAACTTTTCTCCACAAACTGTTTTTACTTTGATATCGGCCGGTGATGGGGCAAGTGGATTGTCGTACCCAAGAAACACACAATTGTAGCTCTTCGGAAGGAAGCCAATTAGCCATTTTCAAAAAACACTCGAAAAATCGATAGGGAAAATGGAAGAAGATGAGAGGAGTGAGAGGAGTGAGGTGAGATATTAGAGTGGAAATGAATGAGTATTTATAAGAAAATTTGAAGAACTTTTGAAAAAAAAAAAAAATCTCAAACGGTCGAAAGAGCCGTTTGGAGCCGTTGGAAAAGGTAAGTTTAGCCTTTTTTTTTAATGTGCCAGAATTATAAAAAAAAAATTAAAAAAAAGGTGGTCAACATATGTGGGTTGATTTTCTGGCCGGGCCCACCAATTGCAGTCATCACCCAGGCATGCAATCAGTGATGGAGCTGTTGCTGGACTGCATCTTTCACTCTGGGTCCCACATCTCTTACCTCTCTCCATCAGGTGCGCTACATAACT
The DNA here is from genome assembly GCA_963682095.1 of Potentilla sterilis. Classification (NCBI taxonomy): domain Eukaryota; kingdom Viridiplantae; phylum Streptophyta; class Magnoliopsida; order Rosales; family Rosaceae; genus Potentilla; species Potentilla sterilis. The sequence continues at coordinate 61,330,983 of OY821755.1, forward strand.
CCTAGCCATCAATTAAGCAATATCTCTGCAATTTTGCTTGATTGCTTCTATGCGGTGCATATGCTCTAAGTCGACCACATGTGGTGGTTAGGTTATATTGTGTATGATTTGATGACTCATTTAAAATGAGGACTTGCAAATGACTTGTTTTATTGTTTGGGTTCTAACAAATTTTTTCGTGCGAGTGTCAAGTCGTGTCATAAAATGTATTTGAAACAACAAATCAAACATCATTTTAAAACCTCACAAATCATGAAATGATGGATTTTGAAGATTTGTTTCATCTAATTTAGCAAAATATTTTGATAATGTATTTATAGGAAACAGATAGAAAATTAAAACACCACAACAAATTCCAAGATATTTCTCCTTTCACATAAAATTTACAAACTAACAAAAGCAAATCTGCTACTCAACCAACAACCAGGCACAAGATCCGTTACAAACTTATCGTAACAACTGGAATGACACACTGCTTCCGGTCATGAAAATTTGTAGACACAAAACCCCTAATTGTAACCAAAAGTTCAAGACTACGATTCACCCAAGCAAAATTGAAACAGTCCCAGTTGTACCTGAAGAAGAATTCAAATTGCTAGTCCCATTGATTGAAGAACACAATAGGACAAAGAAAAATTCAAAAGGGCCTCTTGCTCCTCTTGAACGTTGAGCCAACGGTTATTACGGTTTCCCTCTCATTTCAAAAACATTTGAATCACAAAAAAACAAAACCAACAAAAAAAGAAAAGAAATTGAATTCAATTGAATTCCAACCTGAAAACTCAAACGTCGTCGTCTCTCTCTTCACTCTCTCCGCCCTTCATGCCATGGCAGACTCCCCCTACCAAGAGCTCCGATTCGGCTTCGAATCGGCTCGGCTCCGTCTCGGCTCGGCTTCTCTAAGCCCCATCCCCTCCCCCTCCACGCGGCGCCTCTCGATTGGAAGCGTCGAGAGGTCGAGTCGCCGCGGATGTGGCAATACGCCCGCGGCGGCTCGACAGCTGTCTTGGATGTCCCTCCAGGGGTGGCTGGCGGACGCGGACGAGGCCACGTCGGCACGAGCCATAAAGGGCGGCTTGGAGCCGGAGCAAGCCGTGGCTTGGGAGCTGTTTACCCCAATCCAGAGGATTCTCTTCGTCGCCGTCATCAGCGTCGCCGCCGCCGAGTCGAGGAAGAACCGGATCATTTCACAGCTGAAGAAATCTGTGGAGTTTAGGGTTGGTAAAAAATTGGGGTTTTGTTTCAGTTATGGATTTTGAATTTTGGGTTTTGATTGAATTGTGAAAATTTTAACGGTTTTTGGAGTAAAGATTGGTTCTTGATGATTTGATTGTGTATATTTATGTGAGCATTTGAATCTATTAACGGTTCTATGTGTTTATATATGAAAGATTGGTTTGAATTAGTGGTTTAGCACCATAAATTTCAATTAAGGTCTTTTAACTTAGAAGCTTGGTTTGCATAGTACATTTCATTCTTATGTTAAATGCTTTTGGTTGTTACAATGCCCTTCTGATTTGATTAAATGCTTTCAGAATTTTGGTCTTTGTATGATGTGTGAGATGCTGATTTCTTTGGAGCATTATAGTTGTAGTATTATTCAGATGTTTGAATAAAATTGGTACTGCATAATTTTCTGATTCTATTATTCCTTTGTGTGTGTGGAAGTTTATGGTCTACTTGTTTAGTATCAAAAATGTTAATGAAGGTCTACAATTTACAAGCTTGGGTTGCATAGTACATTTCAGTCCTTTGTTAAATGCTTCTGGTGGATTGAATGTCCTTCTGATTTGATCAAATGATTAGTGAATTGAACTTGAAATCTAGTGTATGTATGTATGTATGTGAGATCTGTGAAATACTTGTTTCCTTGGAAAATCATTGTTTTAGCATAATTTTCTGTCTCTATGATTCTTTTATGGGTGTTAAAGTTTATTATCTACTTGTTTTTAATGCTTTGTTGGAACTTCATATCAGGATCAGGTGCTATCGAACATGCAGCACAAGCTTGACAGTCTGTGTGCGCAGATAAGTAACATTCACCTCACTGGAACTGAGACTCCGGTCATGTCCCCAACAAAGGATATAGAAGTGCAATCCAATGAAGCTTTTGGTTCTGATAAAATCAAATTCGTTGATTGTGGTTGTTGGCTTTGTGATCAGCATCGTGATATTTCTCATGGTTTGGAGGTAAGAGTTTCTTCATACAAGTTAGCTGGTTTGTCTGGTTGATGAAAGTGTTATCTTCTCCAATATATCACAATTTTGCTAGTTCATTACAGATCTTGAATTTTCTTGCATGTAGCAGGGTAGTAATGACATGAAAGGATCCAAGGGGTATGAGATACTACAATATAAAATGTCTCTCGAGCATGTGGCAGAGCAAGAGGAGCACCGCATGTCTGATTTATCAGACATGGCATCGAGTGTCACATCTGCTGCTGACTTCCAGGTTTGTGACACTGTAATTTCAAAACATTGGATCTTTTGATAAACCATTGTCTTGATAAAGAACCAATGATTAGGGAGCCCATAGTTTATCGACCAAGACTACGGAGTCTGTTGACTAAATTCTCAGAAGCAGTAGATATTGTTCAAGTTTCTAACTTCTTTTGCCGTTTAAGATTTTTTTTTTCTTTTTCTAAAGCTCAACCTGTTGTGCTAGATATATGTTTGTAGTAACTTATCCATTGATGCTAGGTAGGAGTTGTTCTTCATAATTGTAACTAATTAATGGATTACTGATGTTGAATGTGTCATGTAGTCTAGAAGCAGTGTTTTAGTTGCTGTTTATTTAGTCAAATAGCTCGCAATTGTGTTCTATGCCAAGGTCTATGAGTTTCAATGGATTGGTTAGAGACCATCAAAATTCTGACACTAGCCAAACTAAATATAGGAAATACAATTTACGAGAAGCATGTGTATGACATTACAGTTAGCAACTTCAGTGAATGAAGCTGAAATATAAGCTTTTCCCTTCTGAAATCTCGGGAGATCTCAGAATTTTTGTTCATTTTCTTCTTCTATATTATTTTGGATGATAAATCCCCATAACATAATTTCTAAATAACTCACTCCATTTGCCTGCAAAAAGTATCAAAAAATGGCAGTAGATACTTACTTTGATTTTCTTTTCATGTATTGAACATAAAAATTGACCGCCCGATAGTGATGCATTCGGTAAAGAATTGATAAGAATAGACAAGATTTCCAACATATCACGTATGATGTCATTGATGTGATTTGTTGTAATTTACACAGCTGAACAGCTTAGCTATTGAACAAGACATGTACAATCTCAAAAGGGACTGTGAAGAGAAAGATGGGACCATAAGGGAGCTAACCTCTTTACTTCATTCATCTGAGACTGTTAGTTCAAAGGTAGCTTCACACTCGTGTTCTATTATTCTTCTTTCATTTCAAATTTTCCTTTGATTGATCTGATTTATCGTCTTTGATTTTGATAGAGGATTGCACAGTTGGAGGACATAATTCATAGGAAAAATTCAACAATTACGAGACTAAAGAGGGATATGGCGGTTCTGGAGCAGAAGGTAAGAAATTGTTGGGTGAGGAAAGGAGGTTTTGCAAAAATGAATGCTTTCTGAGATAATTGTGTGTTTTGTATAAATGCAGGTAGTACACCATGCAAGGCTTCAGAGATCCTCTTACTCTTCTTCCTTAAGCTCAGATGATTCAGACTTTGCAGACCCTCTTCCAAAAGGTCCGCACATGGCAGACAATCTTCTTTATGATATGGATAGTACTACTAGCCCTTCGTCTTCTGATTCAGATACTTCCTCACCTGTGAACCGAGCACGCGCTCCTCTCTCTAAAACTCCAGAGATTGCTACAACTCTAGTGACTCCTCAGACCTTGGAGTCTGTTTCAACAAGCCATAAATTAGTGCCAGAAAAGGCTACAATTTCTACATCAGTGGCTCCTTTGAAAGAGATAACTATGAATTCAAGGCATTTGCGGTCAGTGAACACAAAATATCGACCTGTGAGTCCAAGAAGGCAATCATTGAGTCCAAGATCTCAACAAGCAAGTCCCTTATCCCCCTTTTCAAAAAGACCTCAAACAGCAAGTCCAAGTTCCCGACCTGCAAGTCCCTTATCCACCTTACCAAAAATATCTCAGCCAGCCATGGCTATCAAAAGACCCAGTACATCCCAGAATTCAAGGCCAAGCCAGTCATCAGCCAGTGGAGATTCAAAAACGAGTAAAAGGCGTTCTCTTCATCTACGAAAGGAGTCAAAGAATGCTACTCCACAGAAGAGATGGGCATAGTAAGGTACTAAGGTAGCATACTTTCACTGTGTTCAAATACTAAGCTGAATCTATGTCATTTTGGTAATTCTCTTTCAAACTTTCTGTGAATATCACTGTGTTTGAACAATTAGAACGTAAAAACAAATGTTTTGAATTTAGTACAATCTTTAGAAACAAGTGTATTCATGAGCAGGGTCGAAAATTTGATTTCTTTCAGGAACTTTGAAACCATGCCTTAATTGTTCTGTGTTATGCAAACTATTGACAAATGTAAAAGGTATGCTGTTACTGAAATCTTTCTCATCTGGTTTTGTTTGCCTTCTGTAGGTTGATGTGGAGAATGATATATGCACAAAGTCGGAGTTTGTTCATTCCAGTTGATCATGTCATTTGAGTAGATATATATGGAATCAGGCTAGTATATATTATAGGTGTTGGGACTTTTGCCAAAATGTTAAGATGGTGCTGGTAATTGGTAAACATAGAATTGCAGAGCTGCAGACGTAGGTGGCATCTTTTACTTAGTTTCATTGTGACATGGCTCTCTTTAAGTTGAAGATGATCTCATTATTCAAGCCATTTCATTATGGTTCATACAGTATTGTTGTGGAAACTTGGGGTGTGCAAGTCGACCTGGTGCAACCAAAACAACCCATAGATGTTCTATAGAGGAGAGAGAAGGGAGTAAAGAATGATGATTTAGATGATGACTTGCTCTGTACCCTAAATATCCATTGCTGGAGTCTTTTTAGAGGACCATAATAGAACAGCAGCAAAATTTGAATTTTCTGAACACTTGAAAATCAGAGACAAAGTTTACAATTACAAAACATTCAAATCTCAAGCTATTCTCACAATTATTATTATTATTAATTTTTTTTTTCCGGGTTTCCCTCCTAAAGAGGAGAATGCTTAGTCTACACCGATTTACAGAAGTAACGATTTGGCCAACAATATATCACTTGATGCTGAAGCAGTCTACTGAAGCATTATACTCTAGGCCACTGTGGACTCACAACCTGCATAAGCAAATACTTCATCAGACATTATGCAAAATGATCTGTCATAGTTGATATAAAAAAGAATCTATGTACTGATTATACCAAATAGTTTGGCGACTTAGAGAATCTGGACCTCAACAACAGAACTCATGTTCAAACAATAATTTTCATTTAGTTAACTCAGAAAACATAGCACGTCCACAAGACCACAAACCTCGAGTGTGCTAAACACTAATCTCATTCGACTTGCAACAATAGATGCTTCCTCAGCATGTCCAACTACTGCCATTTGCTCTAGTTGAAGAGTCTTTACAGGCAGCCTTCACCAAGAATAAGAAATAATTAAGCAAATTGGTGCACCATACGCAAACTATGAGTTCAGAGAAAGGCCAAGTGCAGATAGATACTCTATATAATCTTAGGAGGAAGTAGTTAAGGAATATAAAAATTAAACTGCCTAAGATGTAGTGATACATCACATGAATGGCCAATCATATGCCTGAACAGGAATATCATGAATTCCCATAAGCAAACAAGAGCTTGGATAGAGCATAGAGCATACAGTTGTTTAATACTAGCATAATAACCTCAAGTTAGCAAACATTATACGCTGAAAGCATCTTACCATGCCATTCCCCTCAAGTAATAAGCATTTGCTATGACCGCACAGAAACCTTTCCACTTGAGCCTTTCTTCATCTGACACTGGAGGTGTGGATGACCATCTAACTATAGTCGGTTGTGGCGTACACAAGATGGTGATAAATATAATGCTCAACCATAGAATGCACTCATCAATCTGGACCAGATGATCAGAAGCAATCACCAATATAGTAATATGAACATTTATGTATCATAATACAAACTTCATATATATTTGCTATAGACGATCATATTGATAATGAGTAGTACACCACTGTCTATAAAACCTTCAAGTTAAACCAGGAAGGACAGACTTACCTCCTCTGATGCAATCTTGGATTTCAAACTGGTGCTTCCACCATAGCTCTCCATTGCTTCAACTTCAACGCCAGATTGCTTCATATCAATAAGCTCTTTTCTTAATCCCTCATCCGTGCACCCCAGCGCATATGCATTCACCCCAGCACTGATGAACTCCTGATCAAAGAAACCCTTTTATCACTAAACAACAAACCAAGCAAACCAAACCTCACAAAAACACCAAGTTCAAGAAAACCACTCAATTATACTTTCAAGTTGTCACCTCCTCCACGGTCAAGCACATTCTTGTACCTCCTAAACAAACTGATTGCTATGTTCCGCGATGATCGATACTCATCCTCGGATGGAATCGAATCATGCATCTGGCACTGTCATTGGCAACAGCAAAATTCATCATCACACACACTTATATAAACACCCAAAACTCTTCTCGTCTCTTTTAAAATTGAAAGACAAAAATATTAAGAAACTTGCATAAACACTCACTAGCCATTTCTTGGTACTGCTCTGCTGATTTCGGCTCTTCCAATAAAACGAAGAAGAACACAATAAAGAACTACAAGGAGCTCGAATTGGGCCAAGACGGATTGAAATATTGTTCAAGGAATTCACATGTGTATTCTTACATGGTAATAATGTCTCATTCAGTATATGAGAATCTATATATGTAATAGCTCTTGGAGCATATACCATCAACATGGTTGTAGTTGTACCATGACAGAGTACGTATCAACCTTCACAACAAAACCCAATATCAAAACTGAGCTAATGAATACAAAAGCCAGCTCAAAGAAACACCAACTCATCTAAATAAATGAAACCCAGAAAAGAAAAGCTTACTTGTTATAGCTGCTCTGTTTTTCTTGTATATCAAACAGAGCTCGACAGAAATGAAAATCCAAAGTGAGGATTAATGGATTATGTAAAGTGAATATTGAGAGGATCTGAGGCCACAAATTATTATGGATGGCTATGAAGATTCTATTCGATTCCAAAATTTGGAGATTAATTCTGGCTGCTAATTGATCACTGGCGTTTGAGAATCTTCTTTATTTTGGCGGATTTTTCTTTTAGTTTGAGACTCTTTGCAAGCAAACGTCGATAACGACGTCGTTGCTTGCTAGTTTTCAACGCTTAAGCTAAGCCGCTTCCTTCGTTCTTTTGGATTTGTGCTTGAGCCCATTAGTGATTGGGGGAAAATTAATGGGTTGGGCTCCCAAAATTCATGCTTAGGCTTTGGATCTGGCCCGTATTAAGTCGAATCTACTCCTTGGCCTGGTCCGCAATTTTATGGATAGTTTTTCCACTTTTGACACCCTACTTTAGAGCCTAAACCCCTTATTACAGTAAGTATCTAGAAGAAGTCTCGAAATAATATCGAGAATCTCTACAAAGTCTATATATTCTAACAAGCACCTATTAGCAAAGACTATTACTCTAATGACGACTCTATTTGCTTTGTCACAGCGATGACATAATAGAAATGTCACTCTTATTATGTCTCTTTGCCTACAATAATTATTATTTGTTTTATTTGCATTTGCTCAAAAGATATTCAATTGCTCATAGTGCATTGACTTTTATTTAGTTATTCATCTATTTTGGTCAAGTGTGGTGAGGCTAGCTAGGTTGTAGTGAGTAGGATGAGTGAGGCAGTAAGCAAGCTTTATTATATATACTAGTGAAGGTATATATAAGAATATAATGTATATACGTGCCATTCTATTATCATTGTTTATCACTGATGATTAAACTCGTGGATGTATTCAAATGAATGTCTCTAGCTTACATGAATTAGTGACAAATAATACACCAAATTGTGTAAGAATGTAGTTGGTGCAATGTTGTTCTCAGTTTCTTATGACGATTCAATACCTTTTTAAATGTTATCGTCATCCCATTCATCATCAAGCATTTCTTTGCCGACGTCTTTGGCTCCCAATCGAAACCTAGCTCGATCATTGCTAGCTACTTACATCCAATAATGGATAAGCAATCGACTTCATGTACACTCCAAATTCGATTCCATTCACTTACTCAGTAGTACGATAATATGCAAAATGGCTGGATCAATGTAAAAGAAGGACCTCTAAATACCTCTAATAATTATTAGTCGTGGTGATTATATATAAAACAAAATATTGGCCACTCTTTCAACTTTGAGAGTCTCGACAGTTTAGTCCTCCTATTTTTAATTTTAACCGAACACTCCTCAAATTCTTAACATGGACAACATTATTTTTCAACTATACCTCAAATGCCCTTCAGTGTTATTATTCCTCTCTTTCTCTTCTTATCCAAACAATTATACGAACTTTTCCCACTCCCCTCTCTCATTATCAAAACTAAATCCATTCGATCAGTAGTCATTACTAATTCTTTTTCACTCCATGAAAAACACTCATCTCAGAGAATGACTTCCCACCCTTCAACCTCTTAAACAGTTAAACACGTACATGAACGCATCATGAAGATCAATCTGCATAGCTAGAGCATCCATATTAGCTCTGAATGTAACAACCCTAGTGATTACAATTGGGTGTTTATATGGAATACCAACTGTCAAATTCGGCTCAACCCTAATATGGGTTTTCATGTATCTTTGATTTCCACCTCCACTATACAGTGCCATATGAGTATGAGATTTCTGACAGCTCATTTGATCCTGCGTTTAATGTTCACTCTTCCCATCTCACACCCTCTACCTCTCTCTCTCAAAATTCCAGATTTGTCTAATTTTCATATTTGATTCGAATTGCTCTTGATCTCTCTAGCCTTTTCTTTTTGTTTCTTCTGATTAGAGGGAATCGGTTTCATTTTTATCAGTTTTGGATCAGTAAGGTTCTTCGGTACCTTTTTTTTTTCCGATAATCATCACTGAATTTCGGTGTTACTTTTTAAATCTTGTGGTTTTGCTTCTAGTTCTTGATTTAAGGATCAAGCTTTTATTGAATTAATAAAGCTTAATTCATTTCTAGATTGGGCTATTTTGGACGTGTGTTTTTTTGCTATTGAATGTTATATCGAAACTTGGTGTTTAGAAGGAGAGGGGATTGTTTGGCAGTTGAATCGGACTTTCGATGGCTCGAATGTATGGGAGGGCAGTGGTGACGTAGGACGTTTATGGGTTTGGGGTCTGTGGTGGTGATGAGAGGCAGGGCTATAATTGGTATTTAATTTTCTCATATTCTCCACACCAGCAACTTAACAGACTTGGATGGAGGGAGAAATGGAGCAATTGGTCGAAAATTAATAGTTAGAGAGAGTAATCAGTTAAAATTAAAAACATACTGTCGAAACTCTTAAAATTGAAATAGTGGCAAGTATTTTGTCGTTTTATATAAGTCAAGCAGGAAGCTTCCATAGGAATCATGGGACAAATTAACTTTACTTATTTTCAAAGGTCGCTATTCTCTCTAGCTCGTGTCCACTAATACATTGTTGATTGATTGGTATATTTCCCAGCATTAATGCCTCAGTGTCTTATCCCTTTTCAAAATAATGATACTAATTTGAGTGAAAAATACATGGATGTATAAGGTTATTATTATACTAAACAGCAATGCCTCATTGTCTGATATGATTAATTATGTTACTAATTAAGTCAAGTTGATGCGATATATGATAGCAATGATATGAGCTTAGAAATTTACAGTAGCTTTTTGAGAGAGAGAGAGAGAGAAAGAGAAGAAGATCTTTACTGAAAATGAATTAATCAGATTGATCGTTACAGAAGCAAAAAGAATTACAGCTATATAAACGATTCTAACAAACTCAGTCTTAACAGACTCTGACAATGCCAGCAATATTACAACTGGCAAGAGCAGCAAAACATTACACGTGTACAAAGCTTCTTAGAACAAATAACAGAAATATCTGTTTCTGTTATCACCTTTCCTCAAGCTCAGGTAGGGTAACCAACCTGAGATTGACACAATGAGTACGAAAAATAGGAGAAGCCAATCCTTTGGTCAAAATATCAGCAGTCTGTTCTGTTGTAGATACATACTCTAGGCAGAGATCATTATGCTGCACTCTCTCGCGAACGAAGTGAAAGTCATTATCCAAATGTTTAATCTTGGAATGAAAGACAGGATTTGAAGCAAGAGCCAATGCTGACAGATTATCACACTTGAGAAGAGGAGCCTGAGGAATTTGAATTCGTAAATCACACAGAAGATGTCTCAACCAGCTAACTTCAGCAGCAGTGTTGGCCAGGCTTCTGTATTCAGACTCAGTTGAGCTACGAGAAACAGACCCTTGTTTCTTAGATTGCCAAGATACAGGACACATTCCAAGATATACCACAAAACCAGTAGTAGAACGTCTCTGTATTACTTCACCTGCCCAATCTGCATCACAGTAAGCCTTAATGCAGACTTTATTAGGCAAAGCACCAGCAGAACTATAGAACAATCCATGTTGTAAAGTGCCTTTAAGATAGCGCATAATTCTCTTAACAGCAGCAAAATGCACATCTGTGGGATTGGTCATGAATTGACACACAGTGTTAACAGAATATGCAATATCTGGTCTTGTAAAGGTTAAGTACTGCAGTGCCCCAACAATGCTCCTATATATAGTAGGATCAGTAAGAGGAATCCCTTGATCTTTTGTCATTTGATAATGAGGAAGACAAGGAGAACTGCATGAATTGATTGTTTCCATTCCTGCCCTCACTAGGAGATCAGTAGCATACTTTGTCTGAGTTAAAAATATGCCATTTTGAAGTCTTGTTACTTCTAATCCAAGAAAGTAAGATAGGGCACCAAGATCTTTCATATCAAAAACCATGCTGAGTTGAGAAATAACTTCATGAATTCCTGCAGAATCTGATCCAGTAATGACTATATCATCAACATACAGAAGTAAAACAACAATTCCAGCAGTGGTATGTCTAACAAATAGACTTGGATCAGAATGAGAAAAGGTAAATCCCAAACTGGGCAGGAAATTGGTAAATTTTTCATTCCAAGCTCTGGGAGCTTGCTTTAATCCATATAAAGATTTTTTCAACAGACAAACATAATCAGGATGTTCAGAATCAACAAATCCTCTTGGTTGAGACATGAACACTTCTTCCTTTAGATCACCATGTAAAAAGGCATTTTTAACATCAAGTTGTCTCAATTCCCAATTGTTCATAGCAGCAAGAGCTAATACAACTCCATCTGTACTATGTCTAACTACAGGACTAAAGGTCTCTTCATAATCTAGACCTTTAGCTTGACTGAACCCTTGAGCAACTAATCTTGCTTTGTATCGAGATAGAGAACCATCAGGGTTTTTCTTTATTTTATAGATCCATTTACTGCCAACAATGTTTCTGTCTATAGGATAAGGAACAAGAGTCCAAGTACCTTGTTTTTGCAAAGCCTCTATTTCCTCCTGCATGGCTTGATCCCATTCTTTTCTTCCTGAAGCAGCTTTAAAAGATTTTGGCTCCACAATATCACTAATATCACATACAGCAGTAAAGCCACTAAAGAATGGATATTCACTGTAAAGTTTCTGCTGAGAAATAGCAGAAAAACAATAAAAATCTTCAAATGTTTTCTGCTTAATGATTCCATTCTTTGCTCTGGTTATCATGGAATGATTATTATAATTTTGATCTTCAATGAAAGCCAATTCTTGGGGTAGATTATCTAGATCAATGTTACCTCCATACTGTAAAGCATTAGACTGACTCAAATTGAGTCCACCATGAACATCATTGTGAATCTGGTTATCAATAGCTGCACATTGAACATTAGAGATTGTATCACCAGTATCTGTATTCTGAGAATTGATAGCCTGCATTGTATTAGTAAACATATCTTGCTCATTATTTTCTACAGCATCAGTAGTGTGCATAGAAGAGTAATTGTCAATAATATGAGTCCTGCTAGAAGTAGTGTTATCATTAGGATTTTCCCTCCTTAACTCTGGACTGTTACTATTACTAACATCTCCATCTGGAATTGCAGAATTTGAACAAGAGTTATGCTCACTGATACTGATACTGTTACTGTTACTAACATCTCCATCTGGAATTGCAGAATCTGAACAAGAGTTATGCTCACTAATTCCACCATCAAAGTCTGCAAATTGGCTTGAACCAAAATTTCTTGAGCCAGATATCCTTTGAGAAAGATTAGTTAGTGGAACAGAAGAAGGAAAGAAAGAGACAGGATCCAAAGGAGAGAAAGCAGCCTGAAGCTTAGAACTAAATGGAAAGATTGTTTCATCATGGACTACATGTCTTGGCATCCACAGCTTGTTGTGAGAAATACTATAACAAAATACACCTTTGTAACCCAAGGCAAAACCCAAAAAGACACACTGAGTAGTCCTTGGATCAAGTTTATCATGATTGTAGGGTCTGATATATGGATAACAACCAGAACCAAACACCTTTAGCTGACTGAGATCAGGAACTTTATGAAACAGAAGCTCATAAGGAGAGATCATGTTCAATGATCTACAAGGCATTCTATTGATAAGGAAGCAAGCATGAGCAATGCTGTGAAACCAGAATTGCTTAGGAATTGAAGCTGTGGACATAAGAGAAATGGCTGTTTCAACAATATGTCTGTTTTTCCTCTCAGCAACACCATTTTGCGAAGGAGTATATGGACATGATATATGATGCACAATTCCTTTAGAAGCTAGAAAATTGTCAAAAACTTTTCCATTATATTCCCCTCCTCCATCAGTTTGCAAAATTTGTACTTTAGAGTCAAATTGAGTCTCCACAAAAGCACAGAACTTAACAAACTGGGGAAAAACATCAGATTTATTGATAAGAGGAAAAATCCACATGAACCTGGTACAATCATCAATGAAAGTAACATAGAATCTATGTCCTTCAATGGAGAGACAAGGAGCTGGTCCCCATACATCAGAATGTATCTTCTCAAAAGAGACAGTTGTTTTGGATACAGAATCATTAAAAGGCAGTCTATGCATTTTGCCTTCAAGGCAGAAAGAACATAGATGACTAGAGACATCTTTAGGAATTTCTATCTTTGAATATGATAATATTTTTGACATGATTGGATGAGAAGGATGACCTAAACGTTGATGCCAAACAAGATATAGAGAAGATGAGCTGACAAAAGCACTGTGAGATAGCTGAGAAACTGATGAAACAGGAGGAGACTTGAACAAGAAGAGTCATTCATCACTACTCTTTCCTTGATAGAGAACTGCCTTGGATACCTTGTCCTGCACAGCAATTTCATTCTCATCAAGGGTTATGAAACAGCAGTTGTCTTTACACAGTTTTGTAAAGGATAACAGATTCATAGCTATATTAGGAACATGTAGCACATTATCCAATTTAAGAACATGATCTGCTGGCTTGATTAAACTTGAGCCAATATGAGCAATATTCAGACCTGTCCCATTACCAATGGTGATCTTATTGTCAGAAGCATATGGTTGAGCAATGGACAAGTTCCTGAGATCAGCAGTCATGTGATGAGTAGCACCAGAATCTCCAATCCACACCTCATTATTGTTATGATTAGGAACTGAACCAGAAGAAGATGCACCACTGCTTGGATGAAAACCTCCAAAGAAATTGTTTCCACCAGATGAGACTAGACAACTTCCTTGAGAGTATGGATAGCCAGAAGCTTGAGCAGATAAAGCTGTAAGTGAAGAAGGAGGCTCAGAACCTTGATAAGCAAAGTTTGTCCTATGAGAACAATTTAGAGCAACATGTCCCTTCAATCCACATATCTGACATGTAGGTGTAGATAGAGAGGGATGATCAGTAGGAACATCAGATCTATAGAAGCAATTTGCTGCAGTATGACCTTTCTTTGAACAGATTTGACATTCAGGAGAAGGACCATTTGAAGCTTGACTGGATTGTCCTTGAGTAGACTGATTCTGATACTGATGATTCTTATATTCTGGATTCTGATAGCAAGTGTTTGTCAGATGGCCATGTTTTCCACATATCTGACACTTATGGACACGAAAGCATGTATCCACAGTGTGTCCTCTCTTTCCACAAACTTGGCATTCAGAAATAGAACCACTACGTTTTCCCTCTTTTCCTTTCCAACTTCTAGTACTGTCATCTCTTTCATTGTTCTTAAATCCATTTCCTTGAGCCACCAAAGCAGTCATGCTTGATATCATAGAAAAACTTCCTTCAATGCGCCTTTCTGCAGCAAGGAGTTGAGACCTCAAGTCTCTTAGAGTAATGAGATTTTCTCTTCCTTCTACAACTGTTCTTACTGTAGAGTATTCCTCAGGTAATCCATTCAATATCAGAATGATTATGTCTTCATCAGGAATTACCACTCCAACAGACATAAGCTGATCTTTGGCATGTTTTACTCTTTGAAGATATTTCTCAATTGATTATGCTCCCTTCCTTATAGTTTGTAATTCTGTTTTGAGTTGCATGATATTTACTCTTGAAACATCAGAAAACGTTCTTGAAGAGCCAACCAAGCTTGTCTAGAGGTCTTACATCCAATGATAACATCAATAATGTCTTCATCCAAGGTTGCCATAAGAAGACTTATTAAAGCTATATCAGTCTGTTTCCAAGCTTTATAAGCAGCAGTCTCTTCACTAGTAACTTCTCCTTCAGGAGAAAGAGAGTAACGGGGAGGAGCAGACTGACTGCCATCATAGTGTCCAAGAAGACCATTTCCAGCTAGAGTAGCTTGAAATTGAAAACTCCACTTGATAAAATTTCTCTCACCAAGACGCATAGTAATCACACTCAAAAGAGAGTGAACATCTGAGTGAGTAAGAGCAGGAACAATAGAGGAATTGATTGCTTGTGGAGCCATTGAAAGAACTGAAACTGCAGACTTTCACAAAAATTTAACAACTTCAGAAAAGGAAATCCCACAAAACTTCAACAGATGAATCAGAAATACAACTACAAAATTCTGGTTAAGAATTTGCTCTAACACAGCTCAGATTGCTCATTTACTCCTCAATTTTGCTCGAGATATAGGATTCTGCTCAGAACTTACTCTAGCACAGCTCAGAACACTCATAAACATCTCAATTTTACTTAAAGATCCAAGATTTTGCTCTAACACAGCTCAGATTGCTCATTTACTCCTCAATTTTGCTCGAGATACACAATTCTGCTCAGAATTTACTCTAGCACAGCTCAAAACACTCATAAACTTCTCAATTCTGCTTAAAGATCCAAGATTTTGCTCTAGATTTAGCACAACTCTAATTACTCATTAACTTCCTCACTTTTGATCAGAGAACATCTTTTCTCAAGTTTTAACTTTCAATTTTTCTACTTAGAAAACTGCTTCACTAGCACTTGATTCAGGAAAAAGAGGCTCATATCAACACAAGTATCATTCATCAATTAACAACTAAAGGAGCATAGAAACCTGGATAAGATCAGTGAATACAGAGAAAAACTTTGAGCTTTGAAGAAGAACAATCACAGCCTGAAGATTCTCCAAACTCTGCTCCGACCTGAAATTTCAATCAAGAGAATCAAAAGAGTACGGAAGCATGAATTACAAGGTCCTGGATCTATGAAGGCTCTGATGCCATGATAGCAATGATATGAGCTTAGAAATTTACAGTAGCTTTTTGAGAGAGAGAGAGAGAGAGAAGATCTTTACTGAAAATGAATTAATCAGATTGATCGTCACAGAAGCCAGCAATATAAACGATTCTAACAAACTCAGTCTTAACAGACTCTGACAATGCCAGCAATATTACAACTGGCAAGAGCAGCAAAACATTACACGTGTACAAAGCTTCTTAGAACAAATAACAGAAATATATGTTTCTGTTATCAATATATAGTATAATCCGACGAGCACTTGTGTTTGGTTTATTAGAGAATCAGGTAAGAAGTTTCTGGTTTGAATAATCAATTGAACAAGTATATATTGGAATCTCGGTTGATCTATTGGTGGTAGGTTTGGAACTAAAACATACAAATCAACTAACGCGGGGAGAGCCAGAAAGACCTTCATTAGGGTTTATAGCTAAGAGTCTGGCTTGTAAAAAAAACTTAATCTCCATTGTGAATAATGATGACTTGATCGAGCATTGAATCGCGAAATGGTTTCGATCAATTTTGTTTTGGTATTCAGCAAAACATATCAAATAGAAGAAAATGTTTTGCTATTCCTACCTCAATATATGATTCACATATTAACGGTAATTTCATATCTAATATTGTTTAACTATGGACAAACAACAATGGTAATTAATCAACACTAATTTTAACCTCTAATTAACACACATCATCTTATGCCTCGATCTAGAAGATTATGATATATCGCTAGCTAGCTAGCTTTTATTATTATTATTATTATTAATTATTTTTTTTTATAAAAGAGGATTTAAGGATTTCACACTTATCCCATATTGTGACTCGAACTCAAGACTTAATAACCTACTTTTTAGGTAATGGTGCTCTTAATATAACTAGCTAGCTTGTTTTGTGTTCAACTAGGTACCGGCCGTATAAGAACTCGAATTCCATTATCGTAGGTGATAATTAGATTAGAACATTTTGCTAAAGAATTCTTAAGAAAAGTAAAAGTCTATTTGCACGTACTTCAACTAAGAGAAAAGGAGTGAGTGCACGCCGAAGAAATATCGCACATAGTTTCAGCAAAATCATCATTAAGCTAGAAATAGATGAATACTATTATTATGATGTCATCATCTAATTCTATATATTATATCATCAAACCATGAAATTCCATATATGATTATATATATATATATATATATATATATATATATATATATATAACTAGAGGAAGAAAATTCGTAGAAACTTTAGCGTGTCTGATGTGAACCAAACTCAAAACCCCCCCGTTCGATTTCATTGACTTTGTTGCTTCGCCTATCAAAATCAAACCATCCCGGCCCTATTCCTTTTATCTTTCTCTGCATCCATTTCCATGTCCCATATATAATTAACAAACACACCTCAACACGAGACTTGGAGCTCACCCTATTTCAGATGACCATGGACCGAGCACAACCGAGCTCAGACTCACCGACGCGAGAGCCGAAATCCCCTGTGGTCCTCTCCATCGAGTGCCTCAAGGGAACCTCCAAAGCCGACGAGTGGACGGACGACATGCTCCAGACCGGAGACATAGTCGAAGAGCTCCGCATCGGCACCTCCGTCACCGTCAAGTCGCCGTTCAAGAACGGCAGGAGCGGCGTCCAGAAGATTCTTCACGCTTCCTTCAAGGCCAAGGACACGTCCATCCAAGTCAGAGTCCGCCGCGGCCGAGACGACTTCACCGAGTTGCAGGCTTGTATCGTCCCAAATGACTCCGCCGGGAAAAAGGTGTACATGCTCCGGTCCATTTCCGACCCCAACTACGCCGTCGGGTTCTGCGATCGTACCGAGGCCGACTGCTTTGAACTACAAGGTAAGAACACGACTCGATCACTAACCATTGAATTTTGCGTTGACTGGTCTGTATGCAATTTCTATACTGTTTCTTCTGCACCTCTGTTCCCGTTATATGCTTACACGTGTCATGGTTATGAAATGCCCTAGTTGCCTAGTGGCATGTTAATTATGATTTAGTGGAACCCTAGCTTAATTATTAGTTGAAGATATTTATTTTTGGCCAATATTTTTAGGAATGTGTTTTGTTGTATGAAACCAGTGATACCTTTTGAGCAGCCCCCCCATGTGACATTCATGACTTCCTCTTTCATTTTGTTGAAAATGGAAATTGACCAAATTGGTGCTAGCCAACTTCATTGGAAGTTTGCAACCTTTCTTGCACATATGATTTAATTGGTTTGGAGAACTAGCTAGAGTAATTTTTTGCATTTGCAGTAGGAAGTAAGAGAGAATTATCAGCTGAAATTATTTTCCTTATATTTGAAGGAGGATTCTGGATCGAAGATGAGACTCGTTTCCTTATATTGTTTGTCTTCGAAAAACAAATATCGTCTAATCTCTTATTTATGTACATTAAAAAAAAATATTTAAGGAGAAGATTGAACCTTAGATCTATCTTATCTTTGATTTAACTCTTCATTTATCATCAATTCACATTAATGTCAATGTCTTGAGATAGAGTATTATTACATGTAGTTGTGGGTGAAGTTGGTGGAATAGAATGTGAATGGTTATGGATGAAAACAGTACTAGTGAAACTCATTTCTACATTGCGGTTCAAAAAGGGTAGAGAGACGTACATTACAGGGTTAAGGACTAAAATTATGTAAATTAATTAAAGTTCGAGATCGAGTATATATAGAAATTGTAATTATACTTTTTAATGTGATGGTGTGTCCGACTTCTATGGAGCAGCCCCATCATATACATGCATGGCATGGCTGCTCTATTAAGATTCAACTGACAACCATATAGTGCGGCAAATATAACCCATTATGCCTCGTGAGTGTTGTGTTTGTTTATATGTTGCTTGGCTGGTACACTTGATATTGCTACACAAATAAGGGGAGCATATACAACACCTCACATTGCAATGCACGGGGTTAATTCCACATATAATGTCTGCAGCTTCAAGGAACGACCGGATGGTTAGTGCACTAACCAGGACTAAGCTTCAAGATGGATATGTCGCATATCCTTGGGAGAGAAGGATGCAGGAGTTGCTACCAATTCCCTATTCTAGTAGCTTTCTTTCAGTACTTTTTCTTCCAAAGGCTTCAGATCGCGCAGCTTCTCGCTACAACGATTTGGATGACACCCTTGCTCGGGCAAATGTCTGGCTCAATGCCTCCCAGGCCTCTGGTGTCCCCGTCGTCTTCATGAACATCCAAACCGAGTCCCTTCTTACCAAGGTACATACACACATGCATGATATATTGATGTGAGCATCATTTATATACATAGTTGAGTCGTTGACTCATTAGTTTTTGGCTCTGTTGTGTACTAGATTTCCGGAGAGACAGCTTCTTCAACTGTAAATGCCGGGTCGTTATCCGATTTGGCTAATCTGGCGAGTGCAAGCTTGTATGGTTTTGAAGATTACCATGGGGTTGACATTGGTGTAGTCCGAGCTGTTCGCTTATGGTATGCTCCTCTTGGTCAAGAAATTCCAGTTGAGATCAAATTGCAAGAAGGAGACGTCAAACTTGGCTTTGCCATTAGCCGAACAGAAGAGGTACGTACCATATACATATATGATGTATCGATAACTTATTTTCCGATTCACGACCACATTATTTGATCCCTTTAGCATTATAAGTTGGATATATTTTCTAATTCCTGATCGAGTTCCTTGTAATTGGCAGGGGTTTATATACGTTTCATCAGTGGCTGATGGAGATGAACATGCACCTTCAACTCGATCGGGGCTGACCAATTTGTACAAGGAAGCAATGAATGCATCAAGGCTGCTGGTGGTGTCAAGGGTCTCAAACCAAAAGGTGCTCCCTTGGATGGTTTCATCAACCGGAGCAGTTAGATGCTACGATACCGTTTCACTCAGCCAGAAGCTCTCACTGCACCGTCACGCCAAGATTCCGGTGTCTATTCACGTTTTTCTCTGGGATAGAACATCGGTTCCTTCATATACAAGCCAAACAAGGAGGGGTGCCTCCGCACCAACTATGCCACTACCACTACCACCTGAAGTTCAATTGTCTCGTCAGCCTAACGAGAACCAAGTACAACCTCTGCCATTAGAACTTGCTGATGAACGATTATCGGAGAGGCTTGAGAGAGATACAGCCGGGGAGTCTTCTTTTAGATTCCATGATTTTGCACTTTCTAGCAATTGGGTATGATGATAATCATGAATATATTTGGTTCTTAATTAATTTTGTGAAGTATCTCGGTTCTTTCTCTGATTACTAGTCTTGCAGATACCCATTGTTTGTGTGATTAGAACATAGATTGTAGAATAAAAGAGTGCTAGAACTTTATATAGACAAAACAGGATTTCAAAATCAAGCATAGAAAGTGACCAGTCAATCATCCTTGTTTGTACGTATATAAGAACTTTGTGAAAGCATGCATTTGTAAATCATTTGTTTCTTTCTATCATGTATGTCTTTATTTCAATTAACCAATAATTAAAGTTTTGAGAAGAATTAACCAACAGATAAAAAGAGAATCAAAATAGGTCAATTTGCTAGCTAATAGTAGCTCTCACTCACCAATCATTGTCACGACCCGGATTTTGAATAGATAAAATTCAAATTTGAAAACGTGATAATTCAATAATCTCAATTACTTAGAAAATAGATTACAATTTATTAAGTATTAAGGAGTACAGAGAAATGCAACTCCGGCGAACACAATTATTACATTATTATTCTTTACACAAGTTGTAAAATATCGGACGATGTAATTGTTAAACTCATGTCTCACTACACACAAGAAAAACAAGCTAAAAATAATAGGATTACGTCTACTCGCCACAACTATCAACCGCAGTCTCAACTCTGCTAATTTTCACCTGCACTACTAACCCCTACACCGTAGATTGGTGCACCGGGTTGTAACCAACAAACCCGATAAACTTTTAAGCTCGTATGAATAAACCATGTTAGAGCAAGACAATATCGCGACATAATAATTTCTCACAAGAAATCAATGAAACAACAGCAAGTTTCATACTTAAGAAGAACTCGTTCTTCAACATAATCAAATGAGGACAACATAAGTTTTCCTCCTGAAAAATGTATTCATGGGTTCACCAACACTAAGTCATCCCCCCATGCAATACCAACAAACATGTACTCATGAGTTCTCCAACACTAAGTCATTCCCCATGCAATACTTGACAGACCGACTAGAGCTCTACTGATCGTCCTCACTAACCCGGCCAAGGAGTGGTTCCCTATATAACTGTCAACACCACTAAGGCACAAGTTCCGAATTTTAGCAAAAGAATTCCAACACGATATAATTATCTAGTCCTTTGCTACATTGAAATCACTCAAAATAACTCTCCAACATTATTGTATCCAATTTCATAAACGTAGACACCATTATTGCATCAATAAAATATAAAGTTCACACAACTTCATATATCTAGGTAAAAATACTCGCTCATGAATAACTCACTAACATTATCCATAAATAGTCCATATTCATGAGGAATTCCTTTAAAATCACTTTACATTTAAAACCTCATTTTACTTGCCCATGGACCGTAGACGAACAAGTCCATATGATTTAAAAGCAAAACGTATTTGAATATAAATATTTTCATAATTTAGTGATAAGTGAAGCTATTTTAATAACACAATTTAAACCTAAATCACGTGAGGTTTATTCACACAACACAAATAAATCACGCACCCTCACCACGTATATCCACATGATTTTTTTTGTTATTTAACAATTTCATGACCGAAGCAATTCACCCAATCCAAACTTGTCACAACTGTTTTTATTTCACAAATTCTACAACCTCAATACATATATATTTCAAGTAAATATATATATATATATATATACACACACGTAGACGTTCACTCAGGAATAATCCACTACTACCAACTATAGTCATTGATCGTAAAACACTTTAAAAATTATTTTTTATATTAAAACCAATTTTACTTACCATGAACCGTAGTCGATCAAGCTCATATGGTTTAAAACAAATATTTATTTTCATAAAACAATTTCACATTTAACGATTCAATAACTATAAAGTAATTTGTTCATGAGAACATTGTGAGGTTTACTCACCTCTTACGCCAGCTGCGTCTTCAATCTCACAAGAGTGAGGTACACACGCTCCGTCAGTCACCTAAGTGACATAATCGAAAACTTAATAACAATCGAAACAAAGTGACTCAAACTCAACTCAAACGCTCAAAACCTAATATGAAGACTTGTCACTCAAGACAACTCTTCCTCCGAGACCTCCCAAGGTCACCATCTCACATTACCAACTCTAAAATGGAACACCAGCCAAGCACGAATTTCAAATTTCATGCTCTCCTACATCGAAACTCAAATAGAAAGGAACTCACATCTTAACATGTTCGAATGGTAACAAAATCCTACAAATCATATATCAAAATGCTCGTATCGATGAGCACCAGACCACAGAACCCTCACATGCTCCTTAGGAGTTCGGACGCGCAATCACAAGCCGCCGCAAGAGGCTGCGTGTGGGCCCCACGCATTGCCCCTAAAACTCCTCAAATATTTGACAACCCAACACCATAATAGGTAAATCAAGGGACAAGGAATGAAATCGTACATGTGGCCGAAGCCAGTTCGGTCGGAGAACGCCTCCAGCACCGCCGTCGAGCTCAAGCTTCAACTCAATCACTTCACACAGCAAATTGAGCTCCAAGACTGTAGGAAATAAAGAACAAGAGTAGAGAAGAAAAGTTCTTTCTGACAATTGTATATTTGATATTGTCTTGAAGAAGCAATATAGCAATGCTATTTATACACAGGCTAGGCTAAGATTATACACAAGAATCAACCACTAACAACTACAAGCCATGCTGCACCATGCTTTAGGAGAAGCTTTTAGAGAAACCAGCCATACTGAACAGTAACAGTAGCTGCACAGTAACAGAAGCATAACAAGCAAGGTCGCCATACCAGCATACAACATGTTGCTCCAAACTTCAAGACTTCAATAACAACCATACTTCCAATACTCCCCCTCAAGCTGGATCAAGGGAAACCTTGAGCCAAGCTTGCCAAATATTCGATGAACATCTGGAGCAGATTCGAGACTTTGGAATGGGAATGAAACTTGGTGAATGAATGGAACACCAACTAGCCTACGAAAGGGCACAGCAAATGCACAGCAACTAACCTCATACTCTTCTATGGTTGTAATATACTGAGAATAAGTATTAGTCAATCCTGCTAGCACAACATGAATGTTTCCACCATGACCACCATTAGTCAGTTCTGTTTTCACAGCATCACGGAGCCGTCTGCCAGCTATTGTTGTAAATTCTCCAGGTAAACTGAGAATGACAAGCTGCCCTATCCGGAAGATCTGAATTGGAAGTATTGCAGGCGCCCAATCATATGGTTGCTTCATTTCACCAGTATCAAGCAAGATTGGCTTTGGACTATGACAATCAACTTGTTCCTTGCCTGGCGTTTTGAGTACATTGCGTACCAATTTCCAGAAAGGATTTCCCTTATCATCCCCTTGCTTGAAATCAAAAGCTCCAGGTCCGTCAGTGGTTCCAGCAGCAAATCCAAATCCCATTGCAGCAGGACATGTCTTTACCACCTCAGAACCTCCCCCCTTCTTAGGAAGCGTTACTTCAAGTTGGGAAAAGTCGATGTAAGTGTGGCGGTATTCAATCTTCCCGGTCAACTGTTGAGATGCTTTGTTGAAAAAATCCACAGCTTTTCTGAATTGCCTCTCGCCAATGATACGCGTACTTTCAAATTCATCTGGGTAACCCGGCCCTCTGCCATAGCACAACTCATTCTTCCCACCACAAGTGCTGTGATTGAAATCACAAGGTAGCCCAGTATCTGTGCAGAACGCTCCAAGAACATTTGGGCTCACATCACCACAGTTTGATTGACAAAAAACAGCTACAAATCTAGGCTTGTTAGCCTGCCTTAGTACACCCCTGACACGTCTTGCAACACTCAAGGACTTGGAGTCAGAGATGATTTGGTAGCCTCAGCCTTGCAGAGACAATCACCACACTACATTGCCTCCAATGGAATCTGCCAAAATCGACGAGTTTGCTGACGAAAAAACATCAACTCATTTATGCTAACTCAGCCTAGACCAACCAAAGTTCGGAAAACAAGACCCGGAGAAGGCTATCACTCGAGAAACATGAAGAGAACAAGTTGGCTCAGATGCTGCCTGATAACAAGGAATTTGAAGACGCCATTATTGCTGTTGTGATTGACTCAGCGAATGAAGCTTGGCGAATGAAGACCAACTGGACCAAGAGATGGACCAAGACCATCACTGACTGCTAGCCCTTCAACTTCTTCATCATCTATAGCAGCTGTAACCACTCATACACACTAATTCTCCCCCTCAAGCTGGATCAAGGGAGTGCATGATCAAGAGACTCCCTTGAGCCAAGCTTGAACAATGCTATATAAGCTTGAACAATGTTCTGTTCTGTTCTTACTGAACAGAACAGAAATTCATCCTGGAAATGATAAAGTTCTCCTGGAGAAGAAGAAGTAGATAGCCTGGTTGGCAAAAGTGGGGATGGGGGCGAGTAGAAGTAGCGATCCAAATCAGGACGGGTCTGACGAGCAGCAGAAACGATCGGAGATCTACACCTACGAGGCGCCGTGGCACATCTACGCCATGAACTGGAGCGTCCGTCGGGACAAGAAGTACAGGCTGGCCATAGCGAGCCTGCTGGAGCAGTACCCGAACAGAGTGGAGATTGTACAGCTGGACGACTCCAACGGAGAGATCCGGTCTGACCCGAATTTGTCGTTCGAGCACCCGTACCCGCCGACCAAGACCATATTCATCCCGGACAAGGAGTGCCAGAAGCCGGACTTGCTGGCCACATCGAGCGATTTTCCTCCACGTGTGGAGCATCTCGGAAGACTCCTCATCGGTGGAGCTGAAGTCGGTTCTCAACGGCAACAAGAACTCGGAGTTCTGCGGGCCCCTCACCTCCTTCGATTGGAACGAGGCGGAGCCCAAACGCATCGGCACCTCCTCGATATGATGCATTGCCCTCTACAGGGTGCCATCTTTTGAAAGCGCTGGATAATAGACTTATTATCAATGGAACAGAATATATCTTTCTCAAGATATACAGCTAAGCTATCATTCATCCATTGGTCTCCCATTCGATTGCGAACTAGATTCTTTATAATATTCATGGCAGAAAATGCTCTTTCAGCAGATGTCGTTGCAACAGGAAGTATAAGGGGCAAAGTGATCAGCTTATAAACAAAAGGATATGTCTTATGCTTTCTTATCTCAACTATTTCCTTTCCAAGATCTGCAATCTCATGCAATTCCTGAAACTTGTCATTAGATCGCATATCCTCAATATAAGTCTCCAACTGACTCTCTACCACTAACAACTCTGAGGCAAAAAAATCTTGAGGATAAAGCTCAGCAAGACGCATTAAACTTTGCTTGTCATAGGCTACAAATGAATAATTAGGACTTAGACATGCCAAACAAAGAAGAATCTCAGTACTAGCCTCATTGAAACGATTGTCTAACTCTTGAAGCTGGAAATCAATCACTGCACAAAAGAAGTCAAAGCGGTAGTAATGCTAATTTGTCATTTCTGGAGCTCTAGGTCTTGATTTTCCTGGACATACATATTGTTGATCCATGTCTGGAATACTGATATTCACTTTTCCACAAAAGAGAACAACTTCCTCTAATAAAAAAGGCCATCCACTCTCCCTCATAGTCTGCAATTTACTCTTGCAAACTCTCACTAAATCCATAGCATCACTACCAGAAAAGGGGTCATAGCCGACGATATGGGAAAAAACGGCCGACGAAATAGTACTTTGTCGGCTATAAGGGGTCATAGCCGACGAATTACTATTTCGTCGGCCACATCGTCGGCTATAATATTATAGCCGACGAGTCGTCGACAGTCGTCGGCTATAACTATAGCCGACGAAAAGTTTTTGGTTATAGCCGATGAGGAGGGTATTCGTCGGCTATAACTCTTATATCAGATCTATTCTGCAGCAGCGAGCTCATTCGTCGAAATATGATGTATCGATAACTTGGCTTTGCCATTAGCCGAACAGAAGAGGTACGTACCATATACATATATGATGTATCGATAACTTATTTTCCGATTCACGACCACATTATTTGATCCCTTTAGCATTATAAGTTGGATATATTTTCTAATTCCTGATCGAGTTCCTTGTAATTGGCAGGGGTTTATATACGTTTCATCAGTGGCTGATGGAGATGAACATGCACCTTCAACTCGATCGGGGCTGACCAATTTGTACAAGGAAGCAATGAATGCATCAAGGCTGCTGGTGGTGTCAAGGGTCTCAAACCAAAAGGTGCTCCCTTGGATGGTTTCATCAACCGGAGCAGTTAGATGCTACGATACCGTTTCACTCAGCCAGAAGCTCTCACTGCACCGTCACGCCAAGATTCCGGTGTCTATTCACGTTTTTCTCTGGGATAGAACATCGGTTCCTTCATATACAAGCCAAACAAGGAGGGGTGCCTCCGCACCAACTATGCCACTACCACTACCACCTGAAGTTCAATTGTCTCGTCAGCCTAACGAGAACCAAGTACAACCTCTGCCATTAGAACTTGCTGATGAACGATTATCGGAGAGGCTTGAGAGAGATACAGCCGGGGAGTCTTCTTTTAGATTCCATGATTTTGCACTTTCTAGCAATTGGGTATGATGATAATCATGAATATATTTGGTTCTTAATTAATTTTGTGAAGTATCTCGGTTCTTTCTCTGATTACTAGTCTTGCAGATACCCATTGTTTGTGTGATTAGAACATAGATTGTAGAATAAAAGAGTGCTAGAACTTTATATAGACAAAACAGGATTTCAAAATCAAGCATAGAAAGTGACCAGTCAATCATCCTTGTTTGTACGTATATAAGAACTTTGTGAAAGCATGCATTTGTAAATCATTTGTTTCTTTCTATCATGTATGTCTTTATTTCAATTAACCAATAATTAAAGTTTTGAGAAGAATTAACCAACAGATAAAAAGAGAATCAAAATAGGTCAATTTGCTAGCTAATAGTAGCTCTCACTCACCAATCATTGTCACGACCCGGATTTTGAATAGATAAAATTCAAATTTGAAAACGTGATAATTCAATAATCTCAATTACTTAGAAAATAGATTACAATTTATTAAGTATTAAGGAGTACAGAGAAATGCAACTCCGGCGAACACAATTATTACATTATTATTCTTTACACAAGTTGTAAAATATCGGACGATGTAATTGTTAAACTCATGTCTCACTACACACAAGAAAAACAAGCTAAAAATAATAGGATTACGTCTACTCGCCACAACTATCAACCGCAGTCTCAACTCTGCTAATTTTCACCTGCACTACTAACCCCTACACCGTAGATTGGTGCACCGGGTTGTAACCAACAAACCCGATAAACTTTTAAGCTCGTATGAATAAACCATGTTAGAGCAAGACAATATCGCGACATAATAATTTCTCACAAGAAATCAATGAAACAACAGCAAGTTTCATACTTAAGAAGAACTCGTTCTTCAACATAATCAAATGAGGACAACATAAGTTTTCCTCCTGAAAAATGTATTCATGGGTTCACCAACACTAAGTCATCCCCCCATGCAATACCAACAAACATGTACTCATGAGTTCTCCAACACTAAGTCATTCCCCATGCAATACTTGACAGACCGACTAGAGCTCTACTGATCGTCCTCACTAACCCGGCCAAGGAGTGGTTCCCTATATAACTGTCAACACCACTAAGGCACAAGTTCCGAATTTTAGCAAAAGAATTCCAACACGATATAATTATCTAGTCCTTTGCTACATTGAAATCACTCAAAATAACTCTCCAACATTATTGTATCCAATTTCATAAACGTAGACACCATTATTGCATCAATAAAATATAAAGTTCACACAACTTCATATATCTAGGTAAAAATACTCGCTCATGAATAACTCACTAACATTATCCATAAATAGTCCATATTCATGAGGAATTCCTTTAAAATCACTTTACATTTAAAACCTCATTTTACTTGCCCATGGACCGTAGACGAACAAGTCCATATGATTTAAAAGCAAAACGTATTTGAATATAAATATTTTCATAATTTAGTGATAAGTGAAGCTATTTTAATAACACAATTTAAACCTAAATCACGTGAGGTTTATTCACACAACACAAATAAATCACGCACCCTCACCACGTATATCCACATGATTTTTTTTGTTATTTAACAATTTCATGACCGAAGCAATTCACCCAATCCAAACTTGTCACAACTGTTTTTATTTCACAAATTCTACAACCTCAATACATATATATTTCAAGTAAATATATATATATATATATACACACACGTAGACGTTCACTCAGGAATAATCTACTACTACCAACTATAGTCATTGATCGTAAAACACTTTAAAAATTATTTTTTATATTAAAACCAATTTTACTTACCATGAACCGTAGTCGATCAAGCTCATATGGTTTAAAACAAATATTTATTTTCATAAAACAATTTCACATTTAACGATTCAATAACTATAAAGTAATTTGTTCATGAGAACATTGTGAGGTTTACTCACCTCTTACGCCAGCTGCGTCTTCAATCTCACAAGAGTGAGGTACACACGCTCCGTCAGTCACCTAAGTGACATAATCGAAAACTTAATAACAATCGAAACAAAGTGACTCAAACTCAACTCAAACGCTCAAAACCTAATATGAAGACTTGTCACTCAAGACAACTCTTCCTCCGAGACCTCCCAAGGTCACCATCTCACATTACCAACTCTAAAATGGAACACCAGCCAAGCACGAATTTCAAATTTCATGCTCTCCTACATCGAAACTCAAATAGAAAGGAACTCACATCTTAACATGTTCGAATGGTAACAAAATCCTACAAATCATATATCAAAATGCTCGTATCGATGAGCACCAGACCACAGAACCCTCACATGCTCCTTAGGAGTTCGGACGCGCAATCACAAGCCGCCGCAAGAGGCTGCGTGTGGGCCCCACGCATTGCCCCTAAAACTCCTCAAATATTTGACAACCCAACACCATAATAGGTAAATCAAGGGACAAGGAATGAAATCGTACATGTGGCCGAAGCCAGTTCGGTCGGAGAACGCCTCCAGCACCGCCGTCGAGCTCAAGCTTCAACTCAATCACTTCACACAGCAAATTGAGCTCCAAGACTGTAGGAAATAAAGAACAAGAGTAGAGAAGAAAAGTTCTTTCTGACAATTGTATATTTGATATTGTCTTGAAGAAGCAATATAGCAATGCTATTTATACACAGGCTAGGCTAAGATTATACACAAGAATCAACCACTAACAACTACAAGCCATGCTGCACCATGCTTTAGGAGAAGCTTTTAGAGAAACCAGCCATACTGAACAGTAACAGTAGCTGCACAGTAACAGAAGCATAACAAGCAAGGTCGCCATACCAGCATACAACATGTTGCTCCAAACTTCAAGACTTCAATAACAACCATACTTCCAATACTCCCCCTCAAGCTGGATCAAGGGAAACCTTGAGCCAAGCTTGCCAAATATTCGATGAACATCTGGAGCAGATTCGAGACTTTGGAATGGGAATGAAACTTGGTGAATGAATGGAACACCAACTAGCCTACGAAAGGGCACAGCAAATGCACAGCAACTAACCTCATACTCTTCTATGGTTGTAATATACTGAGAATAAGTATTAGTCAATCCTGCTAGCACAACATGAATGTTTCCACCATGACCACCATTAGTCAGTTCTGTTTTCACAGCATCACGGAGCCGTCTGCCAGCTATTGTTGTAAATTCTCCAGGTAAACTGAGAATGACAAGCTGCCCTATCCGGAAGATCTGAATTGGAAGTATTGCAGGCGCCCAATCATATGGTTGCTTCATTTCACCAGTATCAAGCAAGATTGGCTTTGGACTATGACAATCAACTTGTTCCTTGCCTGGCGTTTTGAGTACATTGCGTACCAATTTCCAGAAAGGATTTCCCTTATCATCCCCTTGCTTGAAATCAAAAGCTCCAGGTCCGTCAGTGGTTCCAGCAGCAAATCCAAATCCCATTGCAGCAGGACATGTCTTTACCACCTCAGAACCTCCCCCCTTCTTAGGAAGCGTTACTTCAAGTTGGGAAAAGTCGATGTAAGTGTGGCGGTATTCAATCTTCCCGGTCAACTGTTGAGATGCTTTGTTGAAAAAATCCACAGCTTTTCTGAATTGCCTCTCGCCAATGATACGCGTACTTTCAAATTCATCTGGGTAACCCGGCCCTCTGCCATAGCACAACTCATTCTTCCCACCACAAGTGCTGTGATTGAAATCACAAGGTAGCCCAGTATCTGTGCAGAACGCTCCAAGAACATTTGGGCTCACATCACCACAGTTTGATTGACAAAAAACAGCTACAAATCTAGGCTTGTTAGCCTGCCTTAGTACACCCCTGACACGTCTTGCAACACTCAAGGACTTGGAGTCAGAGATGATTTGGTAGCCTCAGCCTTGCAGAGACAATCACCACACTACATTGCCTCCAATGGAATCTGCCAAAATCGACGAGTTTGCTGACGAAAAAACATCAACTCATTTATGCTAACTCAGCCTAGACCAACCAAAGTTCGGAAAACAAGACCCGGAGAAGGCTATCACTCGAGAAACATGAAGAGAACAAGTTGGCTCAGATGCTGCCTGATAACAAGGAATTTGAAGACGCCATTATTGCTGTTGTGATTGACTCAGCGAATGAAGCTTGGCGAATGAAGACCAACTGGACCAAGAGATGGACCAAGACCATCACTGACTGCTAGCCCTTCAACTTCTTCATCATCTATAGCAGCTGTAACCACTCATACACACTAATTCTCCCCCTCAAGCTGGATCAAGGGAGTGCATGATCAAGAGACTCCCTTGAGCCAAGCTTGAACAATGCTATATAAGCTTGAACAATGTTCTGTTCTGTTCTTACTGAACAGAACAGAAATTCATCCTGGAAATGATAAAGTTCTCCTGGAGAAGAAGAAGTAGATAGCCTGGTTGGCAAAAGTGGGGATGGGGGCGAGTAGAAGTAGCGATCCAAATCAGGACGGGTCTGACGAGCAGCAGAAACGATCGGAGATCTACACCTACGAGGCGCCGTGGCACATCTACGCCATGAACTGGAGCGTCCGTCGGGACAAGAAGTACAGGCTGGCCATAGCGAGCCTGCTGGAGCAGTACCCGAACAGAGTGGAGATTGTACAGCTGGACGACTCCAACGGAGAGATCCGGTCTGACCCGAATTTGTCGTTCGAGCACCCGTACCCGCCGACCAAGACCATATTCATCCCGGACAAGGAGTGCCAGAAGCCGGACTTGCTGGCCACATCGAGCGATTTTCCTCCACGTGTGGAGCATCTCGGAAGACTCCTCATCGGTGGAGCTGAAGTCGGTTCTCAACGGCAACAAGAACTCGGAGTTCTGCGGGCCCCTCACCTCCTTCGATTGGAACGAGGCGGAGCCCAAACGCATCGGCACCTCCTCGATATGATGCATTGCCCTCTACAGGGTGCCATCTTTTGAAAGCGCTGGATAATAGACTTATTATCAATGGAACAGAATATATCTTTCTCAAGATATACAGCTAAGCTATCATTCATCCATTGGTCTCCCATTCGATTGCGAACTAGATTCTTTATAATATTCATGGCAGAAAATGCTCTTTCAGCAGATGTCGTTGCAACAGGAAGTATAAGGGGCAAAGTGATCAGCTTATAAACAAAAGGATATGTCTTATGCTTTCTTATCTCAACTATTTCCTTTCCAAGATCTGCAATCTCATGCAATTCCTGAAACTTGTCATTAGATCGCATATCCTCAATATAAGTCTCCAACTGACTCTCTACCACTAACAACTCTGAGGCAAAAAAATCTTGAGGATAAAGCTCAGCAAGACGCATTAAACTTTGCTTGTCATAGGCTACAAATGAATAATTAGGACTTAGACATGCCAAACAAAGAAGAATCTCAGTACTAGCCTCATTGAAACGATTGTCTAACTCTTGAAGCTGGAAATCAATCACTGCACAAAAGAAGTCAAAGCGGTAGTAATGCTAATTTGTCATTTCTGGAGCTCTAGGTCTTGATTTTCCTGGACATACATATTGTTCATCCATGTCTGGAATACTGATATTCACTTTTCCACAAAAGAGAACAACTTCCTCTAATAAAAAAGGCCATCCACTCTCCCTCATAGTCTGCAATTTACTCTTGCAAACTCTCACTAAATCCATAGCATCACTACCAGAAAAGGGGTCATAGCCGACGATATGGGAAAAAACGGCCGAC
Source organism: Potentilla sterilis (assembly GCA_963682095.1). Classification (NCBI taxonomy): domain Eukaryota; kingdom Viridiplantae; phylum Streptophyta; class Magnoliopsida; order Rosales; family Rosaceae; genus Potentilla; species Potentilla sterilis. The sequence goes on from OY821755.1 coordinate 61,363,193, forward strand.
GAAATAGTACTTTGTCGGCTATAAGGGGTCATAGCCGACGAATTACTATTTCGTCGGCCACATCGTCGGCTATAATATTATAGCCGACGAGTCGTCGACAGTCGTCGGCTATAACTATAGCCGACGAAAAGTTTTTGGTTATAGCCGATGAGGAGGGTATTCGTCGGCTATAACTCTTATATCAGATCTATTCTGCAGCAGCGAGCTCATTCGTCGAAATATGATGTATCGATAACTTGGCTTTGCCATTAGCCGAACAGAAGAGGTACGTACCATATACATATATGATGTATCGATAACTTATTTTCCGATTCACGACCACATTATTTGATCCCTTTAGCATTATAAGTTGGATATATTTTCTAATTCCTGATCGAGTTCCTTGTAATTGGCAGGGGTTTATATACGTTTCATCAGTGGCTGATGGAGATGAACATGCACCTTCAACTCGATCGGGGCTGACCAATTTGTACAAGGAAGCAATGAATGCATCAAGGCTGCTGGTGGTGTCAAGGGTCTCAAACCAAAAGGTGCTCCCTTGGATGGTTTCATCAACCGGAGCAGTTAGATGCTACGATACCGTTTCACTCAGCCAGAAGCTCTCACTGCACCGTCACGCCAAGATTCCGGTGTCTATTCACGTTTTTCTCTGGGATAGAACATCGGTTCCTTCATATACAAGCCAAACAAGGAGGGGTGCCTCCGCACCAACTATGCCACTACCACTACCACCTGAAGTTCAATTGTCTCGTCAGCCTAACGAGAACCAAGTACAACCTCTGCCATTAGAACTTGCTGATGAACGATTATCGGAGAGGCTTGAGAGAGATACAGCCGGGGAGTCTTCTTTTAGATTCCATGATTTTGCACTTTCTAGCAATTGGGTATGATGATAATCATGAATATATTTGGTTCTTAATTAATTTTGTGAAGTATCTCGGTTCTTTCTCTGATTACTAGTCTTGCAGATACCCATTGTTTGTGTGATTAGAACATAGATTGTAGAATAAAAGAGTGCTAGAACTTTATATAGACAAAACAGGATTTCAAAATCAAGCATAGAAAGTGACCAGTCAATCATCCTTGTTTGTACGTATATAAGAACTTTGTGAAAGCATGCATTTGTAAATCATTTGTTTCTTTCTATCATGTATGTCTTTATTTCAATTAACCAATAATTAAAGTTTTGAGAAGAATTAACCAACAGATAAAAAGAGAATCAAAATAGGTCAATTTGCTAGCTAATAGTAGCTCTCACTCACCAATCATTGTCACGACCCGGATTTTGAATAGATAAAATTCAAATTTGAAAACGTGATAATTCAATAATCTCAATTACTTAGAAAATAGATTACAATTTATTAAGTATTAAGGAGTACAGAGAAATGCAACTCCGGCGAACACAATTATTACATTATTATTCTTTACACAAGTTGTAAAATATCGGACGATGTAATTGTTAAACTCATGTCTCACTACACACAAGAAAAACAAGCTAAAAATAATAGGATTACGTCTACTCGCCACAACTATCAACCGCAGTCTCAACTCTGCTAATTTTCACCTGCACTACTAACCCCTACACCGTAGATTGGTGCACCGGGTTGTAACCAACAAACCCGATAAACTTTTAAGCTCGTATGAATAAACCATGTTATAGCAAGACAATATCGCGACATAATAATTTCTCACAAGAAATCAATGAAACAACAGCAAGTTTCATACTTAAGAAGAACTCGTTCTTCAACATAATCAAATGAGGACAACATAAGTTTTCCTCCTGAAAAATGTATTCATGGGTTCACCAACACTAAGTCATCCCCCCATGCAATACCAACAAACATGTACTCATGAGTTCTCCAACACTAAGTCATTCCCCATGCAATACTTGACAGACCGACTAGAGCTCTACTGATCGTCCTCACTAACCCGGCCAAGGAGTGGTTCCCTATATAACTGTCAACACCACTAAGGCACAAGTTCCGAATTTTAGCAAAAGAATTCCAACACGATATAATTATCTAGTCCTTTGCTACATTGAAATCACTCAAAATAACTCTCCAACATTATTGTATCCAATTTCATAAACGTAGACACCATTATTGCATCAATAAAATATAAAGTTCACACAACTTCATATATCTAGGTAAAAATACTCGCTCATGAATAACTCACTAACATTATCCATAAATAGTCCATATTCATGAGGAATTCCTTTAAAATCACTTTACATTTAAAACCTCATTTTACTTGCCCATGGACCGTAGACGAACAAGTCCATATGATTTAAAAGCAAAACGTATTTGAATATAAATATTTTCATAATTTAGTGATAAGTGAAGCTATTTTAATAACACAATTTAAACCTAAATCACGTGAGGTTTATTCACACAACACAAATAAATCACGCACCCTCACCACGTATATCCACATGATTTTTTTTGTTATTTAACAATTTCATGACCGAAGCAATTCACCCAATCCAAACTTGTCACAACTGTTTTTATTTCACAAATTCTACAACCTCAATACATATATATTTCAAGTAAATATATATATATATATATACACACACGTAGACGTTCACTCAGGAATAATCCACTACTACCAACTATAGTCATTGATCGTAAAACACTTTAAAAATTATTTTTTATATTAAAACCAATTTTACTTACCATGAACCGTAGTCGATCAAGCTCATATGGTTTAAAACAAATATTTATTTTCATAAAACAATTTCACATTTAACGATTCAATAACTATAAAGTAATTTGTTCATGAGAACATTGTGAGGTTTACTCACCTCTTACGCCAGCTGCGTCTTCAATCTCACAAGAGTGAGGTACACACGCTCCGTCAGTCACCTAAGTGACATAATCGAAAACTTAATAACAATCGAAACAAAGTGACTCAAACTCAACTCAAACGCTCAAAACCTAATATGAAGACTTGTCACTCAAGACAACTCTTCCTCCGAGACCTCCCAAGGTCACCATCTCACATTACCAACTCTAAAATGGAACACCAGCCAAGCACGAATTTCAAATTTCATGCTCTCCTACATCGAAACTCAAATAGAAAGGAACTCACATCTTAACATGTTCGAATGGTAACAAAATCCTACAAATCATATATCAAAATGCTCGTATCGATGAGCACCAGACCACAGAACCCTCACATGCTCCTTAGGAGTTCGGACGCGCAATCACAAGCCGCCGCAAGAGGCTGCGTGTGGGCCCCACGCATTGCCCCTAAAACTCCTCAAATATTTGACAACCCAACACCATAATAGGTAAATCAAGGGACAAGGAATGAAATCGTACATGTGGCCGAAGCCAGTTCGGTCGGAGAACGCCTCCAGCACCGCCGTCGAGCTCAAGCTTCAACTCAATCACTTCACACAGCAAATTGAGCTCCAAGACTGTAGGAAATAAAGAACAAGAGTAGAGAAGAAAAGTTCTTTCTGACAATTGTATATTTGATATTGTCTTGAAGAAGCAATATAGCAATGCTATTTATACACAGGCTAGGCTAAGATTATACACAAGAATCAACCACTAACAACTACAAGCCATGCTGCACCATGCTTTAGGAGAAGCTTTTAGAGAAACCAGCCATACTGAACAGTAACAGTAGCTGCACAGTAACAGAAGCATAACAAGCAAGGTCGCCATACCAGCATACAACATGTTGCTCCAAACTTCAAGACTTCAATAACAACCATACTTCCAATACTCCCCCTCAAGCTGGATCAAGGGAAACCTTGAGCCAAGCTTGCCAAATATTCGATGAACATCTGGAGCAGATTCGAGACTTTGGAATGGGAATGAAACTTGGTGAATGAATGGAACACCAACTAGCCTACGAAAGGGCACAGCAAATGCACAGCAACTAACCTCATACTCTTCTATGGTTGTAATATACTGAGAATAAGTATTAGTCAATCCTGCTAGCACAACATGAATGTTTCCACCATGACCACCATTAGTCAGTTCTGTTTTCACAGCATCACGGAGCCGTCTGCCAGCTATTGTTGTAAATTCTCCAGGTAAACTGAGAATGACAAGCTGCCCTATCCGGAAGATCTGAATTGGAAGTATTGCAGGCGCCCAATCATATGGTTGCTTCATTTCACCAGTATCAAGCAAGATTGGCTTTGGACTATGACAATCAACTTGTTCCTTGCCTGGCGTTTTGAGTACATTGCGTACCAATTTCCAGAAAGGATTTCCCTTATCATCCCCTTGCTTGAAATCAAAAGCTCCAGGTCCGTCAGTGGTTCCAGCAGCAAATCCAAATCCCATTGCAGCAGGACATGTCTTTACCACCTCAGAACCTCCCCCCTTCTTAGGAAGCGTTACTTCAAGTTGGGAAAAGTCGATGTAAGTGTGGCGGTATTCAATCTTCCCGGTCAACTGTTGAGATGCTTTGTTGAAAAAATCCACAGCTTTTCTGAATTGCCTCTCGCCAATGATACGCGTACTTTCAAATTCATCTGGGTAACCCGGCCCTCTGCCATAGCACAACTCATTCTTCCCACCACAAGTGCTGTGATTGAAATCACAAGGTAGCCCAGTATCTGTGCAGAACGCTCCAAGAACATTTGGGCTCACATCACCACAGTTTGATTGACAAAAAACAGCTACAAATCTAGGCTTGTTAGCCTGCCTTAGTACACCCCTGACACGTCTTGCAACACTCAAGGACTTGGAGTCAGAGATGATTTGGTAGCCTCAGCCTTGCAGAGACAATCACCACACTACATTGCCTCCAATGGAATCTGCCAAAATCGACGAGTTTGCTGACGAAAAAACATCAACTCATTTATGCTAACTCAGCCTAGACCAACCAAAGTTCGGAAAACAAGACCCGGAGAAGGCTATCACTCGAGAAACATGAAGAGAACAAGTTGGCTCAGATGCTGCCTGATAACAAGGAATTTGAAGACGCCATTATTGCTGTTGTGATTGACTCAGCGAATGAAGCTTGGCGAATGAAGACCAACTGGACCAAGAGATGGACCAAGACCATCACTGACTGCTAGCCCTTCAACTTCTTCATCATCTATAGCAGCTGTAACCACTCATACACACTAATTCTCCCCCTCAAGCTGGATCAAGGGAGTGCATGATCAAGAGACTCCCTTGAGCCAAGCTTGAACAATGCTATATAAGCTTGAACAATGTTCTGTTCTGTTCTTACTGAACAGAACAGAAATTCATCCTGGAAATGATAAAGTTCTCCTGGAGAAGAAGAAGTAGATAGCCTGGTTGGCAAAAGTGGGGATGGGGGCGAGTAGAAGTAGCGATCCAAATCAGGACGGGTCTGACGAGCAGCAGAAACGATCGGAGATCTACACCTACGAGGCGCCGTGGCACATCTACGCCATGAACTGGAGCGTCCGTCGGGACAAGAAGTACAGGCTGGCCATAGCGAGCCTGCTGGAGCAGTACCCGAACAGAGTGGAGATTGTACAGCTGGACGACTCCAACGGAGAGATCCGGTCTGACCCGAATTTGTCGTTCGAGCACCCGTACCCGCCGACCAAGACCATATTCATCCCGGACAAGGAGTGCCAGAAGCCGGACTTGCTGGCCACATCGAGCGATTTTCCTCCACGTGTGGAGCATCTCGGAAGACTCCTCATCGGTGGAGCTGAAGTCGGTTCTCAACGGCAACAAGAACTCGGAGTTCTGCGGGCCCCTCACCTCCTTCGATTGGAACGAGGCGGAGCCCAAACGCATCGGCACCTCCTCGATATGATGCATTGAACAATGATATGCTGGCGGATGGCCTATGCATGGTGGCGGATGGCCTATGCTCGCTATGGTATGGTGGCGGATGGCCTATGCTCGCTATGGTATGGTGGTGGATGGCCTATGGAGCTGCTGCAAATGGTCAAAGATAGTGAAGCAGACTAATGAATGGATGACCTAACGTCACAAAGGCCAAAAAATGATGGCTTGAGGTTACATGAAAACCTCTAAACATGATTTTCTTCCATCATGAAGGAAGAACACATAAAATGAAAGTGATGTTAGAGGTATAACAACCTCTCAATTATGATAGTCCAACATCAAAAGATTGAGATTACATCAGAATCTCTAAAACAGATTTCTCTTCTATCATGGAGGAAGAAATCAGAAAATGATGATGGAATGATTTTGGAGCAGATGAACAAACTCCTAGGAGAAAATGGAATATGTTTTATGGAACACATGATTTGGAAATTATTCTACAAATAGATGTTGTAAAACTAAATCACAATCATGTGTTAATGGGTGCGGAAGCTGGTATCATGAACAACGAATCTCTTCAATATGAAAGAAGAGATGAACAATTTGCTGAACTCCCCTTCTCCCCAAATTTTCATGCCAAGATCCACGATTTGGATCGGACAGGAGAAGGGGAGAGGAAGAAGGAAAGGAAATCAAGAGCTAGGCCAATAGAACCTGCTCTGATACCATGTAGGAAATAAAGAACAAGAGTAGAGAAGAAAAGTTCTTTCTGACAATTGTATATTTGATATTGTCTTGAAGAAGCAATATAGCAATGCTATTTATACACAGGCTAGGCTAAGATTATACCAAGAATCAACCACTAACAACTACAAGCCATGCTGCACCATGCTGCACCATGCTTTAGGAGAAGCTTTTAGAGAAACCAGCCATACTGAACAGTAACAGTAGCTGAACAGTAACAGAAGCATAACAAGCAAGGTCGCCATACCAGCATACAACATGTTGCTCCAAACTTCAAGACTTCAATAACAACCATACTTCCAATAAAGACTAGCATGATAGCGCTCAGTAAGACGGGGACATCAAGAAAGGAGCAGCTTTGCATTGAACCACCGCCAAAACACGCCAGGAGTGGAGTCGGGTCGCCGCTGTGGCTTGCGAGCTTCAATCCATCCAGACCAGCACGAACTAGCAAGCTACCACCACAGGGAGGCTCGCACGGAGGAGATGAGGGAATCTCGACCAGCGTCGGCACTTAGAACCGTTGGAAAACCGGGTCGGGTCGGCCGAGTTTGGGTCGGGTCGGGTCGGATCGGTTGAGTATCTTTGATACTGAAGGGGCGTGGGGAGGAAAATAAAAGGAAAAAAATGTGTATTTGAAGTTTTGAACTAATGATGAAACCCTAGCAATTTTTTCCTATTTATTCTTAAAATTCCCAAACAACTGAAACTTCCGTTGACCATAACTTCTTCATACGACCTCCAAATTACGCGTGCCGCATGTTTACGAACTCATATCAACGAGCTCTACATTTTTGTTGAAGGAAGTTTCTCAAGAAACCAGAAGAATAAAACGCCAACTCCTTAACCCCTTTATGAAACGTTTTGAGTAATAATTCATCCGGACACTTTTGTCCCCCCTCCTCAAACCGCTTTATTTCATAATCTCTAATTTAATAATTTTTAAATATACATTAGAATTTAGTAAGGAATTTCCGGGGTATTACAATCATATTGACTGACTGAAAAACAACAAGAATCCAACTCTAAAGGGTGAGATATAATGGCTAGTGAGTCTATTTTCCTCCACCTCCTTTAAACATGTTTGGAGAGGCCAATTTCCTACATGATGCTTTATCTAAATTAGGACATAATGTTTTAGATGTTAGATGGTCTTCTCAACTTCCCCCCTCTATGTATCGATTTGATATTTTGAGAGGCGGTTTTATTTTACCTAATCGAAAAAATTATCTCACCCTTTAATGAATGCATATGAATATCAATTTATTTGGTATGCATGAATATCAATTTATTACTTAACAATTAACAAGAAAAAGTGTATATTTCTCCAAAGAACCAAAAAAAAAAAAAAAAAGACAAATGGCATTTGACACAAACAATAGGGAGACTCACGCTCCAAAAAGCGCGCGTTGATTTCACCATGGCGGGAAAATCAAACCTATACCAACAAAATGCAGTCTTTAATCCCTAAACCCTAAATCCCCAAATTTTACTCTGACACAAAATCGCCCTCAGTTCTCATTCCCATGGACAAATTCTTAGTCCCTCTCAAGCCCAAACCTCAAATTCCCACCAAACCCATTACAAGGTACACTCTCAAATCTCATTTCATCGCTTCAATTTTTTCACTTTAAACTTCCAAAAATCAAGTCTTTACTTTTATTCAGACGAAGATGGCATTGGAGCTTGATCGAATTGACCGGAAAGCTCGAACCCAACTACCGCCACTCCGTCTCCGGCTTACTCATGCAATCCTATTCCGAGGTTCGTTTCTGTTTCAATTTTTCCATGGCTTGATTTTGTGAATTGGGAGCTAAATTCTGCAAATGTGCCACTGATTTTTAGTTTGATTGATGTTTTGATGTAGCTTAGGGCGTTTCGGCATTCGTACCACATCGATGGAAACCCGTGTCAAACCCATGTATGAATTGTTCCTAACCCAAGTTTTGTTGATCAAATATTGAATCCATATTGTTTGTTTATCACATATCATGCTAGTTTTGTTATTGTAAATAGTATTTTTGAAGTTTGATTCTTATATGGTGTTGGTTTGATAGACAAATCGGTTGGTTAATGGCGCGTACCAGGCCCCGGTGACAAAGTTGGTACCTATTCTCATATATTTCTTTTGTTTCATATGGTGTGGAATATATTGCTTATGGTGAATTCTATTCAGGGAAGGAATCTCAGCCCTGGATTTTGACAACAAGGTAAATCCGTTTTTTTTTTTTTTTTGAAGTTTGATTGTTGAACTTGTTTGTGAGATTGTGCATCTGTCAAAAGAGTATTGTGACCCAAGTGTGTTTCCAAAGCCAAACATAACATTAGAAAGAGTTTAGGTCGAAGTTGTCCCTACTGGTTTTAGCTTTCCTAGGAAGCATTTGAAAGGGCATGGTGCCCCTTACAACCAGACCTTGTACTATTCATTTCAAGGGTTTACAGATTCTAATATTAGTTTTTTTTATTTTTTATTTTTATTTTTAATTATAAAATAGGATCTAAGGATTTCACACCTACCCTCTATCGTGACTCGAACCCAGGACCTAATTACCTACTTCCTAGGTAATGGTGTTTTTGTATTATTATTATTTTTTTAAATTATAATATTAGTTAATTCATTATTTCCAGCATATGGGTGTCTCCAATTTTCGAGCATTCTATTATAAAGTGCCACTGATTTTCGTGGACATCTTTGACATTGACACACTGTCAAGAAGTTATTGCTGTTATTGGGGTGGTTTGAGAAAGATGGTTAACTCACCTTAACTGAGAATCTGTTTATATCCTTTCTAAAACCTTTATTTCCTGTGATCCAAATTAAAGTTAGAGAGAGAAGTTCGAGAACAGCCTTATTGATTGTTTCTATTCTCTTCATTTTGTACTTGTTATTTTATCTTCACTTTTTAACTTCATACCAGGGGATATACTTGGCGTCTGTTACAAAATCGGGGTGCTTAACAGTGCATGATTTTGAAGCTCTTTATTGCCAGAGTATTGAACCATTCCTATGTAAGTTCCTCCATAACATAATATCCCTTTCTTTTACCATACCTTTGTAATGACAGTTTGGTATATCATTATTTAGGTTTTGCTACATGTTCAATGCTGTGGATGTAGTCTGCTAAGCATTGTACAACATCCATGCACAAAAACTAAGGGGTGCAATTTAATTGCATAATCCGTAAAATTCATATTTGGCCAATTGTTCAATTTCTTTCTCTTATTTACTTACTCAAATTTCACTTGACGGTTATATTTGCTTTTCAATGAAGGAAGGAAAACAGTACCATTTTGATTTGTAATAAAGAATTATGCTTGGATTTCTTCAAGTAGCGTATTTGGTTACTGTTTCATTTCTGGTTGATGCAAATCCATCTTGTGCTTATTTAAACATCTTTTATATCTTCCTTCTGCCCTACATTTCCTGATAGGCTTGGAAGAAGATGAAGCAAAACATGTGCTGCACCTTTCTGTAAATCACCAACTAGACTTTGTCCGGTGGAATCGTGCCAACCAAGATGAGGTCCGAGTTCAGTACAAGTTTTTTTGTTTGTTACAGATATATAGTTATTGTAATAAGGGTGGTCAAAATGTATACATATAAAACCTGGCTGCATATTCTTCTTTGCCAGTCATATAGCTGTAATTTGTGCTCTCATGCATAAGCATGCATGACATTCTTGCTATTAATCAATTGAAACTCATTATCAACTGGGTTAATACCACTGTCTATGTGTTGATATTCTTGATTGGAAAAAGTTATTTTGAGCAACAAAGTATACTCATGTAATTTCGCTTTCATATAGTTTAGATTGTAGAAACCGTTAAATAGTTTGTTTTATTTGGTTTGGCTCTCTTTTTATCTGATGTCTGACACCAATATTTGTATACTTTGCTTACATTAGGTTGTTTGCACATCTATGAAGAGAAATGAAGTACTTGTATTTGACATTAGTTATGTTTCTTCTACACCATCTGAAGTAAGTTTCTCTTCTTCTGTTATCATCCGTGTTTTTTTTTTTTAAATTTTAATATTTTTTTTATATTCATTGTTGCACTCTATTAAAATTGATGCAGTAATTACCTCCACTGGGATTCAATGGCTTACTGAGTCAACTTTCCATTGTGTTGTTAGATGCTTTCTTAGGTATTCATTGTACTTACAGGAACTTGGGCCAACATACACCAAAATAATACATGATTTGAATGAGGGAACTCAATTCCCAGATTTGCTAATATAGTCAAGTTAGAACCTTTCAAATTTATCTTACCTTCTTTTATCCATATTGACCAGTAAGTTGGCTACATATTAGGACAAAATGCTTGCCACCTGGTAGTTATATATTTGTACGAAATTGTATAAGTTGATAAATTTTCCTCACTTTTTGATTCAGGTTTTAAGAACAAAACCTCGTCCTGCTATCCATGGGTCCAATATTCAGAAAGGTCTTTCTGATATTGCATTTACCTCTTGTGAAGACTCAAGGTTAGTGGATATCGATGAACGATTTAACTCTGTTTGATGGAAATATGAGAGATTTAAACCATTCATCTGTCCATAGAGAAATTTACTTGGCCAGTAGGCCATATATAAGACTTGGAAATCTACTGGAAGTAAAAATTTGGTTGAGGTGACCTTGTTTTTTTTTAAAAGATCAGGTGATCTTTATTTGTACCTAAACTATATCTTCTTTTTAAGTCGTCTCAAACAAAGATGAAATGGCTTTTAGAAGCAGACCAGGAATGGGTCGAAATGATGTATAACTCAATTTATATCTTATCTGATTCGATCATTAATCTAAAATTCAATTGAATAATATTTGAAAATACTGTTCTTGGTGAGGAACACATTGAATTATGCATACATACTTTACTCTAATTCTTTCCTTCATTTGATAACTGTTAATTATTCATTAGTGTATCATTTTGTTTTATCCATCTTATATTTTCCATGACATCAAGACATACCTTTATTTTTCTCTTCAGTTTTCCCTTTGAAACTTTTTTGGTTATTTGCAAATAAAATGGATGCAGAGTATCTTATATGCTATTATACTTCATTAATTTCCCTTTCAAGATTTGTTTGCAAACTAAAGGAGTAGCATGAATTTCATAGCTTATGAGAATTATTGACCTTCAACTTACATATATCTTGGTAGTTGTTAACTGTGATATTTCTGACATTTCCACTATTACTGTCTGTCCTTTTCAGGGTACTTGCTGCTGATACAGATGGTGTTATCCATATATGGGATAGAAGAACTAGCACCCTTCCTTATCTTGAACTTACAACAAATTCCCGTGGCAGCCTTAATAGTATCCAATTAAATGTGGAAGACAAGGTAATAATGCACATTCTTTCTGGATTACCGTTATCTTTACAGTTTTTGGGAAAGATGCTTCTTTGGCAAAAACCTGCTGTCCTGCTTGTTTTCTTTGCTGTTATGAACGTAGATTTCAATAGCAACTTTAGTTGGTTGATTATATTTTCTCTTATACTGACATTGTCTACATACAAATGGATCATAAATAGAATTTATCTTGCTTGAGAGTTATGAATGATCATGACTCTTGTCAATTTTGTTTTCTAGTTACTTGAAGTTATCTCTGGGTTAGAATTTAGTAAGAATGTGTTAGAGAGTTGAGACATTTGGTTCCAATCACCATGGTTCGCCAGTATGGTAGTTCTTTGTATGTTAATCTGTGATGTCCATCTTCAGGCCTAGGTCAGCAAATCAGCAGTCTTTGGTTAAAACTAGTGTATTTGAAGCAAAGTTAGGATGCTAGATCATCAACAAGCAGTTGCTTAATCATGGAAACCTGAAGGTCCTGAATGATAGAACTTGTGCTTGTGTGCCCTAGGGCCCTATGTGAGATCACAAACTCATAGTTGCACAGATATATTTGATGATCCAAAACAACTAGGTGTACAACAAAAGAAAAACTTCCAAGTCTGAATTAAAGTCCTGAGAGGAATTCGTGCTTAAATAGATGGAAGTATGTCCTGAATAATAGGTAACAGACCAACAATATACAATGTCTAGTCTAAAAGTCTATGCACATTTTATAAGTTATTAATAGTATTTCACATTATCTAAGCTAAGTGTCATCTCTCCAGTCCTAATTTCTTACAACATAAAAGATAGACTCAGAATTTTTAGGTAGTATAAAACTGTAAACATTTCGTGCATTTGCCTGCTCTGGCTTCTCTTTTCCTGGCTATAACTCATAAGAAAAAATATACATGTACTTCTTTTATCAGATCATTTTTGGAGCTGGAAAGCATGGGGTTATTTATGCTTGGGATCTTCGTGGTGGAAGAACGTCTTCTTTCTTTAAGGGTTCTAAAGAGGTAAATCGGTTTCTTATACTGGTGACCCTATTTATTGCGACTCCACACAATATTACAAAAATGAGAATCAACCTAGTTGGATAATTTTGACAAATATTGATTTTGACTGGTATTTTCATGCTATACTTAATGATAGTGATAGCTTCTGTTCCCTTGTTGTTTACATAGGTATCTCGTCCACCTCTCACCTCGCTAAAGTTATCTTCAATGTTGGAAAAAATCGGGCCTCTGAAGGTAATTACAAATGTAAATTACTTGTATGAATTGTTTCTGGGAAAGAAATAAAAGTGTTACTCCTATTAAATTTTTGTCTTCATGCATGTTGCTATGAAAGTACTTCATGTTCGTGCCTATTCAAATATGGTAGACAAATCCAATAATAGCTCATGTAAACAGTTGGGGGTACATAAATCATGTTTTGCATACTATTTAAGTTTCACAGAACTAATTATTCTCATCTTCTTATATTTAGGAACAATCAGCCATTGTTTCTAAGGAAATACAATCCATTAATCTTGATCCTTGTTGCCCACGCCAATTGGCATTCCATCTTGATGACGGTTGGTAGGTCAGAGGGATGAAGTTCTTTCAATTGTTATTATTATTTCTGGAAAAGTGGTCAGGAGTTGGTGAATATGTAAACATGGTCCAATCTGAGTGCCAAACTCTATTCATCTTACACTAGCTTAATAGGGAAACTAAAAGAGAAAAATTCCATTCTGGAAACATAATTCTCATCGAAGTCAAATCGAGAATTACTTTAGAAGACAAGTCCATTACATACTTGATGTGTGCCAACTCTTCGGATGGCAAAGAAATCAGGAAATTAAGAAAAATACCAATGGCTTACAGTAAAAGCATGTTGAACATTAAAGAATAAGCTTGTGAAATTGAATAACTGATTCCAGAGGATGGATATTGGACTTTTGGCAAAGCAATTATGCTCATATGCATCTAATCAAACTACACTTTATAGCTTGTACCATAGTTAGAAGCACTTTTCTAACTTAAACTCCTTTATCTCACCTTATGCAGGTCAGGTGTGCTGGATGTTCATAATCTTGAAGTTACACATATTCATTGTCCTCCACCAGCTTGGTTGTAAGTAAAGTTGAATCCTTCAATATTCTAGAATACTTGGAAGCATTAGCAGCTTGGGTAAAGAAGCTACTTATACTCTGTTCTTTTTGTGGGATTAGAAATGATTCTGTAGGGTCAGATCTATCCTTTTTGAGAAAACCTTCATGGCTATCTACAAACTCTGTAAGAATTCTCACTTTTTATTCCTTTTTGTCTGATTCTCATTATTCAATTGTTCCATAGCAAAAATGCATTTTGAATTTGTGCTTAATCATGTATTTATCTATCCATACTTTATTTGGCGACTATAATGCAGATATATGTGGTTGGATCATCAACTGACAGCGGCATTCATATTTTAGATTTCTATCCAGATTCAAGCTCTCCTAGCCATGTGGACTACAAGTAAGACACTTATTAAACAACTTTGACGTTACTTTTAACATATTATGAAAATAGTCTGCAACTCTAGGTTATAATTTGACTTGTTTCCAAGATGAATTATGTCCCTCCTGATCCTCTGACGATCATCTTAACGTATGGCTGCTTGTGAATATGCAATTATTACTGTTCTCTGTATTTATAGTAAATTTGCTTGATGTTCTAGTGAGGATGAAAATCGTTTTTCTGGGGTAAAGGATCAAGCTATGCAAAACAGGTTTGTTAAATTGTCTGAAGGTGTTACTGCATGTGCAGTTCATCCCCTCAACAGTACAATCATAGCTGGAACTAAGGTTTGAACTTTCAGAAACCTTTATTGATTATATTTTGGATTCTAAATATAAAAGTTGAACACTCTATGACATTGCTTTACTCCAATGGTACACAAGGTCACATGGATATTCATGTGTCTTATTAAATCTGCCCGGTCGGTTTGAAGAGATGCATAACAGTGAGCAAAATCCCAATTAATGTCTTTTTTTTTTTTTTGTGAGAATCAATTAATGTCTAATTGAACAACCATCTAACAGCAAAAATGGTTGTAGACCTAGTATATTATTGCTGTCCATTTTTTGGGTCTTAAAGATGTGTTGGACCCAATCATCTGAGTGATTTTCAGTGTTCTAAGTGGCAATTCCCATTGATCAATGCCTGTACTGTCAAGAAAACAATGCACAGGCATAATACGCTACTGTCACCACATGAAGTGTCAGCCTAGAACTAAGTTAAACCGAGAGAGAACTGAAATGAAAATAGAAAAACATTTCTTGGTTTAGACATCATAAGAGATGTTACTAGAATGTGAACTAAAGATCTCACAAACAATATGTCAGATAAGTATCATACATCTCATGCAATGGCACTAATGATGACCTTTATCACTAATGAATAAGGCCTAAAACTCTGTCTTTATGATTGTTGCAGCATTCATCTTTGCTCATGGTTTCCCAGACGCACAAGTCATGTTAAGGGGACCAGCTGAAGCCTGCAGTCACTTCGGCAGACTTAGTTCTCTATGTTGAACTGGTTTGATCAAATGAGCACATAAGCCTCGGAGCCAATTTATCTCATCCACTCTTGAGGGCATTGGAGGTCCAATATTAACTGATACTTAATTTGTACAGGGTGTGTTTTCTTGTGGTAAATAGGTTATATCCACAGAAGATTAGAGGTCTTTTAATTGTTAGATCAATAATCTGTGGTCGAACTGAATATCGTATAGGATTTAAAGGATGCTGTCAGGTATATACATTAGTTGGGGTATTCTGAGATTAGAGGAACATTGTAATGCCGAACGTTTCTCTAACCTATCAGCTCAATGTATGCCCCAACATCTTCCTTTCATACATTTATCAGTATAAACTCCTTGATCAATGAAATCCTCATTGATTAAAAATAAATAATTTCGGTGGAGTTGTAATTCAAGCGAAGCTAAGCACAAAGAAAGACGTGTGTTTCTCCCAATGTCATGGGGCTAGACCTCCCAACAACCCTGTCAACGTGTTTGGAAACGTTTGAGGGCAACTGCATAGTGAAGACCTACAGATAATAATATCAATCATCTATGAATCAACTAAATCTTACAACCAAAACAAGTTTAGGTCTGTTAAATTCTACTCGTCATCAATATCACTCATGCTAATGGGTTGAACAACAGCCAGGCATATAAAGCATGCAACAGTTATGCCTTGTGTTCTTGTTCATTCAGCTTTGAATTTTATTTTTATTCTACGCGGACACAAGGTCTCCGCATCGACTCCTCCCCACACGGACATCCTTCGACGTTTGACTGTTCCTTGGAGAGATACAATCGGCCTCTTGACACTTCAAAACACAGGCCTCTTGACACTTCAAAACACAATGAACTGCAGTCGGGCAACACCACTTTGTTGTTCGCTTCCATTCAAAAACTCCACTTCTTTTTACACGTCAATTCAGAGAGCTTTCCGCTCTCCAACTCAATCTTAATTCTGAATTTGACAGTAGTCACAGTACAGACCTCCTCTGTTTCCTATTCTCCAAATCTGTGATGCCCACTTGAAGCTGCAACAAAGAAGGAAATAACACCTGTGCCTGAATGGATAAAACACGTAAGTACAACACATCTCAAGGGATAACAAAGTTCATCTACTGTGGATGAACTTCCAAATATACAATGTTAAGCATTTGTGTAAAAATTATCACATTAGTAAAGTTATCTACATTGGACCTAACTCACCAAAATTCTTTGATGCTGGCTCTCGTCTTGTAAATCGACATGATGGTCTTTCCATCCAGATAAGTCTGCCAATCCACCACATCATATGTCAAAAAAAAAAAAAAATTTAAGAAGGAGAAGGATGTGGACATATACAAAGATGAAGAATTTAAAATTGAGAAATTGGACTTTAAGATTATGTTTCATGCCCAAGAAGAAGGCCTTCGCAGAAAAATAATTCCTTGTTTGTTAACATTTTTCTTAAAGGGGAGAGGATGAAATGATAATAGAGATAATTGATATATAATAAACACTCATTTTAGATATGGATATTACACCCATTCTCTCACTAGTTAACATCTCTCATCTCTTCAACTCTATCCCTTCTCTCGTTAATTAGAGAAACAACACAACACAACACAACACAAAACAAAACAAAAGAAGTGTTCACATAATCCATAAGTTCAATTAGATAAGAGACCATACCACACAGATAAGAAATCAAAGCAAGCCAAGATGGCCAGCAAGCTGGCAATTCATCCCTGAATAATTACCAGTTAGATAAGAAATACTACAGATATACTGCCAGCAACTAATTATTCAGTCTATCACAAGTGGTTCACATGTAATGAATAAAAAAAAAACACACTAATGGGTTCTAAATTGGAGTTCAATGGTAGACTTACAGACAGGATTCACAGAACATCCACGGTTGCCATAGGAGCAGCACTGCAGCATCAGACTGAATCTTTAAGCCATGCTAGTAATACAGGATCTACTGTATTCTTTAACAATAAATCAGCAATCAACTCCGTAGTTGATGCATCTGCAGAGAAACCCCTCTTACGCATTTCTTTAATAAGTCCCGTTGCCCTTGATATATCACTGTTATTGATGAGACCCCTGATAAATGGGTTATAGGTACAACCATCTGGCAAACAGCCTTTCTCCTCCATTTCTGTAAACAATTTCTCAGCTACACTTAACAGGCCTCCTTTACAAAGCCCCATAATCATTATGTTATATGTCCGCATTGGGTTGAAGATGTCTTGACGACAAACCAGAGAAGAAATGCATTGCAGAATCCATTTCACCAGCTTTGCACAAAGCTTCAATGATAGTATTGTAGGCTACAATATCTAGTTCCAACTTGTTGGCTTCCATCTCTCGAATCAATTCTAGTGCTGTAGAAAGTTGTTGGTTGTTATACAGGCCATTAACTACAATATTAAAAGTTTGAACATCTGGAAGTTGGCCATGAACTTGCATCTCAGAGAACAACTTTTGTGCCTCTTCAATTCTCCCTGCTTTGTAGAAACCATCAACTTTTGTAGCATCAGTCTGAATCTTTAAGCCATGCTAGTAATACTGGATCTACTGTATTCTTTGACAACAAATCAGCAATCAAATCCGCGGTTGATTTGTCTGCAGAGTAACCCCTCTTACGCATTTCTTGAATAAGTCCCACAGCCCTTGATACCTCATTCTTATTGATAAACCCCCGGAAAAGTATATTATAAGTACAGCCATCAGGAGAAAAGCCTTCCTCTTGCATTCTTCGAAGATAATCTTCTGCTTCACTTAATAAGCCTCCTATACAAAATCCATGAATTATTATATTGTATGTCCTCATATTAGGCTGTACTCCTTTCGATGACAAACCAGAGAAGAGATCTATTGCAGAATCCATTTTCCCAGCTTTGCACAAACCTTCAATGATACTACTGTAAACTATAATATTCAGTTCCAACTTCTTGCCTTCCATTTCCCTAAGCAATTCCAGAGCTGTAGAAAGTTGTTGGTTGTTACATAGGCCATCAAGAAGAATTCCGTATGTTTGAACATTTGGAGGTGGGCCACCATCTTGCATCTGAGAGAACAACTTTTGGGCCTCTTGCATCCTCCCCACTTTGCAGAAACCTTCAATAAGAGTGCTATAGGTGATGGTGTCTGGAACAAGCTCCAAACCGATCATTTTCTGAAAAACCTTATTGGCCTCATCTATCTTTTTCTGCTTACAATACCCGTTTATCAATATGTTACAACTACGAACATCAACCGTGGAGCCCTTGCCAATCATAAGATCAAAAACTTGTTTTGCCTGATCCATTTCTCCTCGCAAACAGTAACCGTCCATAAGCGAACTGTATGTGATCGTGTCAGGCTCAATATGTCTTTGAATCATTATGTCAACCACAGTTTTGGCTTCCACAACCTTCCCTTCCTTACAGATTGTATCAACCAAGACATTGAAGGTGACGAGATCAGGAAAGATACCTTGACTCACCATTTCATTTAACAACCTCGTAGCTTGTTTCCAGCGGCCAATGTTGCAAACTCCTTGAATCAAACAGGTGTAAGTAACAACATTTGGAGCAACACCCTTACTGATCATCTCCGAGAAGAGTTTCAATGCTTCATCAATGAGTGTATCCTTGGCGAGACTGTCAATGATGGTGCTATAAGTAAATAAGTCGGGGTCACAACCTCTTTGTTCCATGTGCCTGAGCAACTGAATAGCTGCACTGTTGTTTCCCATTTTGCAGAAGCCCTTTATGAGTGTGCTGAAAGTAAACACATCCGGCTCACAATGACCTCCCTTCATCATTTTGCTTAAAACTCGTGCCGCCTCAGGCATTTGATTGTGGAGAACAAAGCCATTGATGAGAGTGTTGAAGGTTGCAGGTGTTGGTTGAAGACCCAATTTGAACAACTTTCCCAAGACAGATAAGCCAAACCCCATTTGATTCAGATGGCAGTAACAATTGATCTGAATGGTTAGGGTATAAACATCAGGAGAAATGCCGATGAGACCCATTTGTTGAAAGAGAGGGATGACGTCAGAATAGTGTTTGAATTTGACAAGTTGAGTCAGGATTTGATTGAAAGGAATAACGGGAGGGAGAGGACGCCAGTGAAGCATTTCGTCGAACACCTTCAAGGCGTCCTCAACATTACTCACATTGGGTCGAAATCCTTGCTGGGTTTCTCTAAATTTACTGACTTTGGGCATTGAGGGTG
Organism: Potentilla sterilis; assembly: GCA_963682095.1. NCBI lineage: Eukaryota > Viridiplantae > Streptophyta > Magnoliopsida > Rosales > Rosaceae > Potentilla > Potentilla sterilis. Next base: position 61,382,766 of record OY821755.1, read on the forward strand.
GGTGAGAATGAAACGAAGCCAAGGAATTGCGGACAAGAGGAGAAGAGGCAGTTAATCGGATCATGTTCAGCATCTCTGATTTTCTTTTTGAGATGGAGAGAGAGAGAGAGAGAGTCTGAAATGCCGGTTTTGACTGGACAGAGTTGTTGATGGGTGTTATATACCTAAAACGAGAACAACTTTACTTCTTAACAGTTCAAGTTGGACTACAATTAATACTCATTATATTTACCTTATGGGATTCATCCACGGTTAAATCTGTTTATACTTGTGAAAATCATTAGTATTCTCAGCATAATATTTCTTTAGGAAAAATACAGTTTTGGTCAAAGTTTCACCTGATTGACCAAGGTTACATTTTAAAAACTTAAATGACTAAAGTGTCGAGGTGAAACTTGAGTGACTAACACTGTAACTTTTTATGTTTCTTTTTCTTATGTAAATCAAAAAGACCGTACTAGATCAATTTGTATCTAGAGAAGTTCGAAGCATGATATCCACTGAAGATAAACTCCAGAAAAACTATACAAGAAGCAAAACACTCTCACTCAGTTTCAGAGAGCAATATGTAGAAAACAAGCCCACTCTCAGTTACCAAAGGAGTATAGATTGAAACCAAACCCATGATGACTCGAGATGGACAGACTAGCCGGTATAGAATATAGGTTGTGACAATCTTCTTGACACCAAATCTCTTTAGTTTTTCCAACGAAAAAATGGATCATGAAAAACCATCACAAGCATATTAAGGTGGGTATTGTATTGTCTGCAAACAGTAAATCAATCTCAAAAGTCGAAACATCTCCATGAATACAACCAACGAATTCTTGCTGAGTGCGACGAGCAACAACACCATATTCAGGTTTTGTGTATTTCCTGTAAAATGCTTTATGATCACTTTCTCCAGCCTTCGAGTGAGAGCCAACCAATTAGAACTTTGGCACATTCCATCTTGTATGATAAACAACCAACGTCAAATCATCAATAATCTAACATTGCCTCCCTATGAAACCACCTATAATTAACATGCTCTATGCATAACTGTAACTGAGCACTGTTACCTTAGCTCTTCTTCAGAGAAACTAATATGGTGCTTCAGTGTTTCAGTCCAGAATGGAATCTTGTTGAGCGTACAATGGGCAGCATAGACCGACTGGTTATCTGATAATCGAAAACTCCAAGTTTGGCTAAAAAGAAAACCAGATTCTTCATCTGCATTACAAGGGTAAGAAAAGCTTAATATTTACACTTTCTCAAAAAGCACAGCAGATCAATTACCTCATCAACGGGGGAAATGGAAAGCTTTGAAGTGTTAGCAGAAAGACAGAAGGTGTTTGAAGTGTCGAATACCACTCCAAATTCTGCAAGATGGCTGTCACCTCAATTTTGCCAAGAGTCGCTTTTTCCACAGCCAGTACCTTGAGATCCTTGTTATCTACTGGCTGCAAAACCCCAGGATGAACTGGCAGGTTCTGATGCTTTTGCCAAGTTTCATTTCAGGCTGAATCTGGAAGCATCAAAAGTCTTGCTGACTAAGTTACAAATCAAATACATACAGTCACACACATAGATGATTCTATTGCGCGGATCACATCCTGCCGAATTGCCTGAGGAAGAGAAACTAAGCCCAGAAAGTGGCCATTTAATAGTTTCAAATTCGAAGTAATCAAACAAAATACACAGTAATAGATCTGGAATCAATATCACTACACTGAGTAGAGTATGATCACGATCAAAATTGAAGCACCTTTCAAGATGTAGTAATTTGTCTATTTACCAAGGTGGCTTTATCCATGAAAAAGTGAAGTACTTACACACAAATGAAGCATTCAACAACCAACATATAAGTTCGATCTTAAAACATCAAAACACACACACACACACACACATAAAAAAAAAAAAAACATTGCAGTGCTTAGAGAAATATCATTTGAATAAGCAGTTGCTCAGTCCAGTTGTCAAGAGTATTTGCATAAAAATAAAGTCAAATATTCAAGTATCCACCACTCATTCATCCTACTTTTCAACCTATTTAGTGTATGGACATTTCCATGGCAGAAAGAATTTTGCAGGAGTTCCAATAATGAGTGTATTATGTTGGGTTCTGGTTGTTTTATGACTTTTATCACGCAATAGTCCTTTAGACCATTTAGTTACAAAACTTATGTTGCAGACATTTGTAGACAAAAGATTTATGCCCAATTTCCGTTAACAATTCTAAGGAGATATTGAGATCCTTGAGTAAAACTACTAATACATCCCACAATCCATATTTAAATCCCAACAATCAAATATAAAGCATCCATTGATTAATGTGCATATAGAGAGTGCATAAAAGGTATGAAAAATATATCAAGTACATTACTGGACCGGATCAAAATGTTACCTTTCACCGGATGACCCTCCATCAAGAACATCAATTCTCATAAAAAAGAAAGAAAAAAAAAAGCTATTTCTGCTTCCACAAGGGTAGAGAAACATGACGCAGTTTGTTTGCTTGGTGTTCGAAGTTACATGGGTGACCAAAAGATCGTTTAGTAACACAGGTGGCCGAAAAAATCTGTTTCATCCTTGACCCTTTCTAAATATCATCCGTCTCATCATAGGTTGCCAAATTAAAGGAGTCCCAGCAGCATCAGACTGAATCTTTAAGCCACGCTAGTAATACAGGATCAACTGTATTCTTTGACAATAAATCAGCAATCAACTTTGTAGTTGATGCATCTGCAGAGAAACCCCTTTTACGCATTTCTTTAGTAAGTCCTGTTGCCCTTGTCATCTCATTGTTATCGATAAAACCCCAGATAATTGTGTTATAGGTACAACTATTTGGCAAACATCCTCTCTCCTCCATTTTTGTAAACAATTTCTCAGCTTCAGTTAACAGACCTCCTTTGCAAAGTCCACTAATCATTATGTTATATGTCCGCACATTGGGATGAAGGTGTTTTGATGACAAACTAGAGACGAAATGCATTGCAGAATCCATTTCGCCAGCTTTGCACAAAGCTTCAATGATAGTATTGTAGGCTACAATATTTAGTTCCAACTTGCTGGCTTCCATCTCTCGAACCAATTCTAGTGCTATAGAAAGTTGTTGGTTGTTACACAGGCCATTAACTATAATACTATAAGTTTGAACATCTGGAAGTTGGCCACGAACTCGCATCTCAGAGAACAACTTTTCTGCCTCTTGTATCCTCCCTGCTTTGTAGAAACAATCAATAAGAGTGTTAAATGTAACTGTGTTTGGCACAAGCTCCCAACAAGTCATTTCCTGGAAAACCTTGTAAGCCTATTCGACCTCTTTACTCTTGCAATACCCGTTTATCAACATGTTACAACTACAAACATTAACCATGGAGCCCTTGCTAGTCATAAGATCAAATACCTGTCTTGCCTCATCCAGTTCTCCGCGCAAACAGTAACCGTCCATAAGCGAGTTGTATGTAATGGTGTCAGGTTTAATTCCTCTATGAATCATTATGCCAACAACATTTTCGGCTTCCACAACCATTCCTTCCTTACAGAGTGTATCAACCAAGACAGTAAAGGTGACGAGATCTGGAAAGATACCTCGACTCACCATATAATAAAATAACCTTGTAGCTTGTTTCCAGCGGCCTATGTTGCAAACTCCTTGAATTAAAGAGGTGTAAGTAACAACGTCGGGATCAAGACCTCTTCTGATCATTTCTAAGAAGAGTTTCAACGCTTCATCAATGAATGTATCCTTACAGAGGCTGTCAAAGATGGTGTTATATGAAACTATGTCAGACTCACATGGCTGCACCGTTGTTTCCCATCTTGCAGAAGGCCTTTACACTACTCCAGCACAGATTCGAAGCGAAGAAAAAAAGTCGTCGGTTCAGAATTTTTTTCGCCGCTTCGACACCAAAGAGACAAAAAGTCGTCGCTTGGAGGTCGTTGCTTCATTTTCGTCGTTTCAGCACCGAAAAGACGAATTTTGAATCAAAAGTCGTCGCTCAGACTTTCCAAGCGACGACTTCTAAGTTCGTCGTTTCACAAACGAAGCGACCACTTTTGAGTGGTCGCTTGGAAAATCAAAGCGACCAACTTTGAGGGGTCGCTTTTAAAAACTAAGCGACGACTTTTGGGCCAAAATTCGTCGTCGGACGTAATCTAAGCGACGAAGTTTGATCGTCGCTAGGGTTGCGATGCGACGAATATTGGGCAATATTCGTTGCTTCATTCAGAGTTACAGATTAGAAAAACAGGTTTCTGGTCAGTTTTGACCCAATTTCAATATCAATCAAATCGTCGCAAAACCTGCATTTTCAGTCACAATTTCACACATCCAACATAACACAAACACAGTTCATTTTATAAATACGTAAATTTCATTCAAATGTACAATAATTACAATGTACGATAATCGGAGAATGTACTACAATATCCAACTTCCTACAATAATATGTACAAAGAAAAAATAAGGTCCTAATCAAGGGCATCATTATCACCGGGGGTACGTAATGAAGCACATGAGGATTTATCAGCGACTGGAGCTGTTGCGGCGGCATTGTCACCCAAATTGCCTTGGCCCGCCATGAAAGCTTGGACAGTAGCCTCCAGCGCTGCCACATGCTGCCTCATCTCTTCTTTCTCGATTTGCGCGACTCTGCACTGTTCGCTGACGGCTGCTAGCTGGCTCCTCAAATCCTCATCACCCCGGGACACGCGTGCACCGCCTCTTGGTTTTGGGGGGCGTCTTAATGCACCCCCTAGCCCTGCAAAATTAGTAAAAGAAAAACATTAGTGAAATTAAAATCTAAAAACAAAAACTTGTAAACGATTTAGGTGCAAAAAAAAATTACCTCGGACCCTCGTCCCCGGCTTCCCACTACAACCATCTGCTCCTCGACGGTAACGGGGCCCGTCACGTAATTGTCGGCTTCATCACTCGCTCGGCTATCACACAGCTCAGCCATCTTCCTCTTCATCGCTACCTGCAAATAAAAACAAGTCCAATAGATTAGGGTTATTATACATTTTAATTCAAAAAAACCGAAATCACATTGGTGAATTGGAAATGAGCTCACCACTTTCTCCTGCGCATTCTGTGATGGTTCATAAACATCGCAGACTGTTTGCAGTATAGGGGCTAGATGCCCTTTGGCCTCATTCGCAGCGACACGGTAGCTGTAAGGAGTGGTGCCAGAGTGGTGGTTGATTGCATATCCCATTTCCTTTCCCTTGTTCCAGTTAGCAGCGTTCCGGGCACACATCCTCTGCAAAGAACCTTACGAATATATATTAAAATATTTCATATGAGAAGTATGAAATTATATGAAGTTAAAACCTGTAATTAATTTCCATTATCTTGAAATCGCCGTCCTCAAAGTGAACTTTGAGATACTCCCACTGCTTAGGTCGGTGGATGAACTCTGCCGGCGTCGCCTTTGATACCTCAACGTAGTGGGTATGGCAGTCGTTGTGATGACCCGGCTTTAGGGTGAATTGTGTGGACCCAGACCTGACCTGGCTAGGAAGCTAGCAGGTAGGTAGGTCACAAATCCCACATCGCCCGAGGGAGTGTGGATGCGATGCTTATATGTGCAGGGTTAGCACAATATGATGAGACGCGTTTTGGGAGCGCAGTGGCTTCGGAGGGGATAAGAATTCCGAAGTTAAGCTTGCTCATCCCGTAGCAATCTCAGGATGGGTGACCTACGGGGAAGTTGCTTGTGAGCTCCCAGAAACAAAACCGTGAGGGGTGATTCCCAAAGTAGACAATATCTCAAAGTGTGCCGGCTGTTACAAATGGTATCAGAGCATGTCCTCGGCCGGAAATGTGCCGACGCGGACGTCGGACCCTAAGGGGGGTGGATTGTGATGACCCGGCCTTAGGGTGGATTGTGTGGACCCAGACCTGACCTGGCAGCAGGCAGCTTTTGTTTCAGCTAGACTTATATATATATTTTCTAGCAATTCTATTTTATTTTTTCATATATTCTCTTGTACAGTAGTGCTTATCATTGTTACCTTCTATAACTGTATATGCTATATGATACTTGCATGTTTATTCATCTCTTAGACTTCATCTTTCTAGCAGAGGTGGTTGATATGACAACGGGAGAGAAGGTGAAGGGGCGGAACACGGACAAGCTCGGCATCATCACGGGCACAAAGACCTAGTATTTGAAGACCCTAAACAACAAGCAGCCTCTGAAGGTTGAGTACGCCGAAGAGCACAAGGGGTCTGCGCCTCTTGAAGTGGAGAACTTTGATGTCTCGAGACATCGGGAGCACCGTCCGGAGCAAGGTGCCGATGCTTGCGCCATCCTTTGCTGAGCTGGATGAGGAGCACCAGGATGCATTGGCGCATTATATGGAGGTAATATGTTATTTTACAATAATTTGGTAAAACAAAATTAACATACAACATTATATTGAAATATGTTATTTCTGATGCCATTTTTTTGAATTGTTTTTTACTAGACGCTCTATGAGCTCCCTCTCACCGAGACAGGCATGTGGAAATACATCGACCAGACCGCTGCCAAGATTTACAAGGATTGGAAGTACGACTGTAACAGCCCGGCACACTTTGAGATATTGTCCACTTTGGGAATCACCCCTCACGGTTTTGTTTCTGGGAGCTCACAAGCAACTTCCCCGTAGGTCACCCATCCTGAGATTGCTACGGGACGAGCAAGCTTAACTTCGGAGTTCCTATCCCCTCCGAAGCCACTACGCCCCCAAAACGCGTCTCATCATATTGTGCTAACCCTGCACATATAAGCATCGCATCCACACTCCCTCGGGCGATGTGTGATTTGTGACCTACCTATAAGCATTTGTGACCTACGTATAAGCATTGCATCTACACTCCCTCGGGCGATGTGGGATTTGTGCATCCACACTCCCTCGGGCGATGTGGGATTTGTGACCTACCCAGCAATATTTTTAAACTCACCAAAAATAAAGTTGAAACATGCGTATGAACTTGTATGAACTTGGCAGCAAGTCAGAAGCAACAGTTCTCAAAAATTTAAACTGAGAGTACTATACTATCTACACTGCACTGTAAGAAGTCAAGTTGTTAATTGATGGATCAGTGTTCTAATTTATCGTTACTGAATTATTGGGTTGGCCTGTTCAGAAATCTGAGTCACCAATTTGTACCAGTGAGAATGGGACTGAAACCCATGTGTTCAGTTCATAGCGAACTACAGTACGATATGGCCTGTATGGAAAACCAAAAAGAATGAAAACGAAACAATAAGGCACTATAACCATTATAAAAGGCCAGCACCCTTGAGCAGTCTATGCTTACCTAGTTTGGTTATATATTAATATGAATTGTGTACGAAAATAAAGAGGTGGATGTGATCATGCAAGGCCTTCTATTAGTATTTTGGAATTGTGGCTAGTCCGAGTACTTGTTGACAGAATGACAGGTGATGTGTGCAAATCCATCTTGATTCACTCATGTCATGTTATGTACTTGGGTTTACTTTGCAGCTATGAGTATATATGAAAACCTGTTTTAGTTTGGCTATAATATAAAAATTGGCTATAATATAAACCTGTCATGTTATGTCCATTGAAAGAGGCAGAATTCAGGCCCTTTTTAAGGAGGTTTTAGAGGAACAGGACAGTTCCGTAGATTTTGAGTAGATAGAGGTTCACAGCATGTATCTAACTAAGCTTAGCTGCTAGGCATCTGAAACCAACTTCAACCGACCTTATTACTTAAAATGCCAGGAATCTAATAGGGGTCTTAGAGGTGTTTTAGAGGTGATTAGTGCTTACAGCTATCATATATGCTTTCGTATATGAAATTTCAATTCATGATAGAAAATTTCAAGATGCAAGTGTGGTAAGTGCTAATCTAGTGAACTCATTTCAAAACATAGAGCACCACTCCCCCATTGAGCTAAGCACTTACTGGTATGCAATGACTACCTGTTGGAAAAATGGGTTAAAAACCTTTTTTGAAACCAAATTTAAATAGATTAATTAAAGTGTGTTACACTTATAATTAATGAGAATTGAACTTGGATTTGTATTCTTCATAATGAAGACTACAATATTATGTGTTCATATGACCAATTTGGTTTTGGGATGAATGAAAAATTGTCATCCAAAGGTGGCTATTGAAAAAGGGAAATGGTAAGAGTCAAGTGACTCTTCAGTTGCTATTGGAAATTTTTTGATATTCTAGTAACATATGATGTAATGTGTATTATGAACATTGAGTGAGATGTTCATGACCATTGAGTGAGATGTTCATGACCATTGAGTTCCCTATATTGATGATTGATTTTAATAGCCTTGGCCATTCCTCACACTATAAAAAGGGCCTCCTTTTCCATAGTTTTATACCGATACCTACACCAACATCAACACCAACACAAAGCATTGAGCTCTTCTCCTTTGAAGATCATTATCTCTTCTGCACTTGTGCTCTTGTTTTATTCTGGTGATAGATAAAAAGTACTAGCAGTTCGTAGGTGTTCTTGTAGCAGTGCAGCGACAAGAACTCGAAAGGTCGTTGTATCCTGGGAGACGAACGCTAAGAAGTCCTTTTGCACCAATAGAGGCGGCGTAATTGTCTTAAGGAAAGTGTGTGATACACACGACTCGACTTAAACGGATTTTACTTTCCTTATCTATTTAACATCCGTCGAAACCCATTGGTATTCTTTATTTATAATTATTATTTTAATTATAAATTAATTTTGGGTAATCATATTTGCAAGATCATAAACCCCCCTTTTGTTTACACTACCAACACAACTGTAGGAATTAGGTCACTGTGGATCATGATCCACAATTATGTGCAACTACATAGCACCAACAGCAGCACAACCACAATATATCAACCAGCTTATGAACAACATATCAATATGAAACCATACACACAGCACCAACAGCAGCACAACCAAACCAAAATTCAAGAAAAATTAAAATCGGAAAAAAGAAAAACTTACCCGGCTCCGCCGGACTCCTCTTGGTCCTAATGCTTAATGGAGCAGCGTCCTCGCCTCCAGCGTTTGACTGTTCGCCACCGCCACCTCCAGCAGCAGCGATTGAAGGGGTCGTTTCTTCGAGAGAAGGGATTGGCACCAGCGTCCCCGCCGTTGGTCTCGCCGTCGTCTCCGCCGCCTCTGCTCTCGCCTTCGTCTCCGCCGCCGCGGCAGCCAATCTCGCTGCAACTTCGGCTGCCTGCCTCTCCCTTCTCGCCTCGAGCTGATTCCTCCTCTGTTGGGCAGTAGAACCTGGCGCCATTGAATTTAGGGTTTGGGTGTGGGGGAAGAAATCAGAAGGATTGGCTTTAGGGTTTGGGGGAAGAAATCGCCACTGAACTGTTTTGAAATTTGGGGATCGCGCTACTGAGGAAGGAGAAAAGTCCTGGTTCATATAATCAGATACGAAGCGACGAACATAGACAAAACTCGTCACCTAGAAATATGAAGCGACGATACATGTCCAAAACTCGTCGCTTGACCTTTAAGTTGGCGACGAAAGTTAAAAGTCGTCGCTTCAGATCATTAAAGCGACAAAGTTTCAGCTCACTAGATTACCTAGTGGGTTAAAACTTCGTCGCTTCAGATCACATGAAGCGACGCAGTTGTACCTCACTAGGTTACCTAGTGAGCTAAAACTTCGTCGCTTCAATGATCTAAAGCGACAAAGTTATACAAAAATGGTCGCTTTATTTTTTTGAGCTACCAATATTGTCCAATATTCGTCGCTTCAATTTAACTGAACAGATTAGTGGAGATTTTATGCATTTGTTTTTATTTAATTAGAATATTGTAAATATTGTTCAAAATTACAACAATAAATATATATCATCATTATCATATTACAACATGTACCATAATTAACTAGTAGTCTTCCTCTTCGTCGTCTCCGCCATCATCGTCTTCATCTTCCTCTTCTTCTTCATCATCGAATTCATTGCCACTGTCATCTTCCTCACCGTTTGATTCTTCATTCTGTTCGTGTACTTCTAAATCGAGTTGGAGATTAGATGCATCAATATGGTAAAATTGTATTGAACTTAGTGTGTCCTCTTGGTATGTCTCTATGATTTGATTCCCTGAAGGAGGCCTGGTATCTTCTGTTGCCAGTACTTCGGCACTGTATACATTTCGGTGCGACATTTTTTGCACCACCTTCCAAGTACCACCCGCCGCAGGATCGTCCAAATAGAACACTTGTTTTGTCTTGATAGCAAGATAAAATAGTGAATTCTCATAGTAACTAGTGTTTGTATCCACTGATATCAGACCATGATCTACCATGACGGTGTCAATTTCTTCGGCATCCTCATCGCCAGTGGTGTTGTGTCATATAACTTTGAACAACACGACCGACAAATTGTCTGGAAAACATACCTCGACTACATAGTCAAGATGGCCATAAAAGTGTTGGGACAGGTTTCCAACATTCGTGCTTAACATCACCCCGCTATTTTGAGTCACGAGCCTTTGATCTCTATCGAATGAGACATATATACTTGATACCGTTCACATAGCATGCCTTATAAATCCGGGTGAATTGCGGACCTCGAGCCAATGACCATATTGCCCTGTTAAAAGTAGGGTCTTTAGTATCATTTATTCTCTTGGCCTGAAAAATAGTTGGTGTTAGTTTTATACTATTTATGGTTTAGGATATTTGTACAAGAAAAAAAGAAAGTTCAATTTTCCTACAAATTTTAAGAACCATCGATGGAAACTCCTCCTTATGGGGCGCTCGTCGTAATCGTCACCATATTTCGCTATGTACATCTGCAAATGAGCGTCCATGTAATATTGAGCATCTTCTGTATCCGTCAAAATTTGTCATTGAGCCTCAGCCGTTTGCTCCTCTGTTAATCTGATATTTCCGGTGGTATCCATAATACACGACTGAACTAACTGAGAAACAGAACTAATATTCCATATTGGGGGATTGGGCTCTTCGTGTTCTTCCAATTGCATGTACGACTTACAGTACGTCACCGACTCCCATGATATGTACCTTTCTGCAATACTCTCATCCGGGTAACGTGTATTACTCATTGACTGTTTATAATCACCTAATTGCCTATAAAAATGATGAATATGATTAGTGCATATATAAAGTTAGTGTAAATTTAGTTTTAACAAAAAGTAACATATTTGGTTAGTGCATATACCTTTCCGTCGGATACATTCATGTAAAATGTATTGGGCCTGTAAGCATAACTTGTTCGGGAAGCTGAATCATAAGATGAACCATAGAGGTGAAGAAATGTGGAGGAAAAATCAACTCCAAATTGCAGAGAATGATCACAATCTCATCTTTCATATGTTGGACATCTGTCTTCTTCAACTCCCTAGCACATAATTTTCGAAACCAATTTGACAATGCTATCAATGGCTTCACGACGTTATTTGGCAAAAATCCTCGGATAACCACTGGAAGAAGACGTTGAAGCAGTACATGGCAATCATGCGTCTTCAATCCATAGAACTTTTTCTCGGATAATTTCACCTTATTTCTCAAATTTCCCGCATAGTCAAGTGGATACCTAACACCGCGAAACCATTCGAATAATTCTTCACGATGATCCTCTTGAACTAAAAAAGGTGCATGAGGAACATTTCCTGTCTTCTTTTCAGCTTCCGAACACCACTGACTGTTGCGTATTCCCCTCTTATCCAAAGCTTCGCGAGCCCTTGGACCATCCTTGGTCTTCCCTTTAATTGCAAGTATGGTGGCCAGGATATTGTCACCCACGTTCTTTTCAATGTGCATGACATCTAAACAGTACCTGTGTAACAACGACGACCAATAGGGAAGCATCCAGAATACGCTCTCGTGGGTCCAACATTGTCTGTTGTGTGCTGAGTAAGGGACACGAAAATCCGGATGCTGGCTAAGAGTGGCGTAACTGTGTGACCTAATTTCCTCCAAAATTTCATCTCCGTTCTTATGAGCTGGTCTTTTTCCTCACTCTGGCTTCCCGTTAAATGTCAAACTGGATCGCATTGGTGAATTCTCGTCGAGCCATTTCCGATGCCCTTCATAAACAGTTCTCCCACAAATATGCTTCGCCGTCAGCTCATCTAGACAAATTGGACATGCCTTGTACCCTTTCACCGTTGAGCCTGCAAGCATCCCTAAACCAGGAAAGTCACTTATAGTACACATCACCACTGCCTTCATCGTGAATACATCATTGTCGACTCTGTCAAAAGTATAGACCCCATTTTCCTACAAATCTATGAGCTCGTCGATCAATGGACGAATGAGTACACTAAGACACTTTCCTGGAGATTTAGGGCCAGGAATCAACACGGCCAGCATATTATATTCCTTCCTCATACACATATTAGGGGGTAGATTATATGGCATCACAACCACGGGCCACATACTATGCTGGGTTGTCATTGTTCCAAATTGACTAAAACCATCAGTTGCCACTCCAAGCCGCACATTTCTTCCCTTAATGTCGTCGAAACCTGGAAATGACATGTTAAAATGCTGCCATGATTCTCCATCAGACGGGTGCCGGAGGGTACTTTCATCTTGTCGCCTCTCTTAATGCCATCGCATATGCTTTGCTGTGTGTGAGGACATAAATAGGCGTTTCAACCTTGGAGTGATAGGGAAATACCAGATTACCTTTTTTGGAACGTCATCCGTATCTGGCTTATATCTTTCAGCACCACATATGGGACAAGTCCTACATCTTTTATTTTCAGCCCCCCTGAACAGGTAACAGTTGAACTCACAAACATGGATTTTTTTCATATCCAAGGGAAATATCCTTGAGAATTTTTTTAATTCTCGAATAACTCACAGGGAAGTTATGGCCTTTATAAAACTTATGCACCCATTTACATAATTTATCAATACTCGTATCCGACCATCCATTTTTAACTTTAATTTCCATTGCATGTAATATGACACTTAATACAGTTTCTTCACTCCCTTAGAAGCCTTTCATACTTAGCATAATCATCATCTACTATGTCATTAAAGTGAACTTCAACATTTTCTTCAACAACATTATGCGGTGCATCTCCTTGGTATCCAGGATAGTATGGAAATACATCTTGGATAATCTCCACAGACGGGATCACTGAAGGGCCGGCAACATTAGAAGCCTCGACTCTGCCTTGAAGCCACTGTCTCCGTCGACTGATCATTGCGGCTTGACCAGAAACTTCCCCGTGTAGGTGCCAAACTGTGTAAGTCGGATCCAAACCATGGTGCAAGCAGTGATGATAAATTTCTATGAGTTTCATATAATAAGGACCATTTCTGCAAACTGCGCACGGACAAGAGAGAAATTCGATTCCAGCAGTGCGAGCAGAAACAAAATTGATGAAGTTAACTAAGCCTGTGCTGTAATCAGGGTGTGTCAAATGAAGATTCATCCAAGATTTGTCGGGGACATCATCCATGTTTTCTGTCATAACATAAACAGACAATATGCATAAGGTTAGCACACAACATTTATGATACAATCAAAATCTGTCCCAACACTTCTTCTCCTTATGCCTCCAGGTTGAGTCATATCCCCTTCAGGAGAACACGACTTTGTTGACCATTTTGCTATTCATGTGGTTTTTGCTACGGTTTTGGGAAATTTCGGCAGCATTTCCCTACAGTTCCTCAAGTGCACAAAAATCTAAACAACTTAATTTGCACTCGAGGAACATTGTAGAAAGACACTGTCGAAACTCTATCCCAAAACTGCAACGGAAACCACATGAATAGCAAAAAGACCAACAAACTCGTGTTCGCCTAAAGTGTCCAAAAATGGGACAATTCGAGAATCAACAACTCATCTCGATCAACTAGATGAGTTGTTGATTCTCAAACGGGAGTTCTAAGCTGATAAACACCACAATTATATATAATACGAAACAATAAATTTACACACAGCACCACACTCCCTCACTAAGTCACTCGCATGTTTCAGAAACTCTAACTACCACAATCCACACACAACACAAACCAATTACATCATTAACTAGTAATTTCAACCTAAACTACCATAAAATTTCACTAAATTGCACTATTTCAAGCCATTTTAGTTTCACTAAATTTGGATTTAACTAAATTTCATAATTTCACTAAATTACATGTTAGACAAAATGTCACCCTCAAGTATAAGAGCCAAGTTATAGTGTAGGGGGATTATGAGTAGGGGATATCGTACCCAAGGGATTGGAAAACTCACTCTAGCTAGGGAAACCTAAGGGATGCTAAATGAATATGTAAATGTACAAGTCACAAATAAAGGGACACAAGTGAACCCAAGTTCATGGTGAATATATGCAAGATGGTGTAGTGATTTGATTTTTGGTTGGAAAAGGTGTTGTCTAGAAACTAAATGATTACTTGAAATGTAAACTAAGCTAAGCTAAACAAGATGTGATGAAATGGATGGGAGTTGGGACTTAAGGTTTTCTCCTCTAGCCACTCTTATAAACAATGATGCTTCTAATGTGAATGATACCATTTTAATTAGCCAACTTCTCTCCTCACATCCCTCTCGGGTATGATAAGGGACACTCTCCTTTGATGGTATCAAGCAACCCCTCTCGGGTGTAATACTCAACTACTCAAGTCATGCATTTCAATCCGGTTAGGTATCTAATGCATTTCCCTAAGTGCATAAAGCTTGGAGATGAAGAAATTATGCAAACCAACCATGCTTATCTCTAAGTGATTGTAGTTCACAACCCTAATATGCACATATGATATGCTATCATGCTTCAAACAACTAAGGTTAATCAAGCCCTAATCATTTCTCATGTCATGACAAACAAACATACCCAAATTGATTAAGTTCAAGCATGAATGCTCAACTCTTGATCTAGCATATTAAAGTGCTAATGAAAAGTGCATCAAACACAATATTTACATCAATGTCATACAAGATTGGCTAGGGCTTTCAACCCTAGCCCCAACAAACTAACTACTCACTCATGATCAAATACACAAACTTCAACATGTTCATGAACAACAAAGTAAAGAGTAAGGGTAGAGAAGTGACTAATGAAGCTCAAGTTGAGGATGATGAGGATGAACTCATGGAGGCTTTGTCATGGTGATGATGAAGGTGGTGGTGGTGAATCCTCAAATGACACTAGACTCCTCTTCCTTCTCCTTACTTGATGATGGAATGTGGAATGGAAGGATGGGGAAGTGGTGAACCTTTGTGTATATAGAATGAGATGGGTAGAAGTAAAAGATGGTGGACTTGAAGGTGGTGGTAATAGAATTTATGGATTGAAGGTGGTGGTTATGGAGGTTTGTGGAGGAAAAGATGGTGGAAAATATAGAGAATAGAGAGAGAAAAGAGGTGGAGTGTAGTGTGGGTGGTTATGGATGAATGAGGGAAGAGAAATGCTTCAATGGAGATGAGTGAAGTGTAAAATGAGGGAGGAAAAACCATATGGAGCAGCTGCCTCAAATTCAACCCGTAAGGAGCAAGAGGAGGAGTGTGAAAGTGGATAAAATTCCTCAAAAACAAGGCCAAAAGATGGGTAGAGGCATGGTGATGCATAGACTAGGTAATGATGGACAAAAAAGTGATGATTGCCTATAAAACATAACAGATTTTTGTATGTAAGGTTGGACTTTTAGACCATAGGGATGAGTTATGATGGACTAGTGGGAAAGAGAAAAAGGTGGTGGAGTTGAATTGCAACCAATTTGGTTAGGATTTAGTTGTGATAGTACCATGTACTACTCCTCATTTGCTCCTCCATAAAGATGATCGGAAAATACATGGAACCACCTCAAGTGGTGGTGTGCCGCCATTTGTGCCGCCAAAAGTGGTGGTGCACGGAAAATTGCCGGAATTCCATTTTTTCTCCTCTTGTCAGGATTTTCTACAAAACATGAAAATGGATTAGTCAACATTATATTAAACTCATAGAACAAGTAATTTTCATGTTTTAGGGCATATAAATGTATGAGAATTATGATCTAACATTACACTAAAATTCAATTTCACTAAAATTTCACAATTTCACAAACTAACCTAAATAATCTCAATTTCACCAAAATCAACACCAACTCTATCATATATTCAAACATCTAACACTAAAAACAACACAAAAACACATTATTAACCAAATCCAACTCAAGATATCAAACACTAAATTCAACCAATCAAAACCAAATATGGTGATTACAATGAAAATGAGAGATTATACTAACCTGCAAAGCAATTGGAAGAGAAGACCCAAGCAATTAGACCCCGAAATTGACGAAATCAGCCGATCTACCCCCTTTTTCGTAGCTCCGGAACAGTTTTTTTCTTTCTAAAACTTCAACTTCTGCAATCTGTTGAAGTCGAGGGCTTTATAACAGATTTTAAAACATGAAGCAACGACTATTGTTCAAAAATCGTCGCTTCGTTTCATATGTCAGCGACGAATATTGACGAAGGTTATTAACTTCGTCGCCTGAATTTTATGTCAGCGACAAAGATCAAATTTTTGTCGCTGCAGTTTACAAAACATTGTCCGGAGGCGACAACATACCACTATTCGTCGCTTCAATAATTTGTGAGCGACGACTATTGATTAATAGTGGTCGCTCTCGTTTTTTTAAGCGACAAATCCTATATTGGTAGCTTTGATGTGTTGAGGCGACAAAGTTTGTTTTTCCAGTTTCAATCTTCGTCGCTTCAGTCCTTGTTTCCAGTAGTGAAGCTAACCCAATTCTATATCTGACATTGACTGACAAAAGTTTTATCAGTTGAACAAGTCCGGGGAAATTTGATGAATGGTTAGTCATGATTATGGATACGCGTACGTTCGCAAGGCTAGCATACAAATATTGCAAGGTTTGCACCTGCATGAGACCACTTTCTCAGGAACTAAATAGCTAGGATTGGGGGAGGCGTTGGCTCAACACATTGATCCTTCGATCAGTTCAATGTGTGGCTCCGGAACATTAGTCCAATTAGAATCATAAGGCCGGCTTCACAAGCATACGCGTACCGAAATCAGACAAATTTATAGATGCATGTCTGCAGATGCCTAAATTAGTAACACATTCTGTACGTAATTCAAATGCATTTTTGATGATCGCTAGATACAATCATACAAATGAGTAGGTGTGGTAGTCGACGTGTTGATGAAATGTACACTATTTGAGTATTTGGTGTAGCATCCCATGATCCCATGGATTGACCTGTGAAATAACTCCGGGCCATGCAATCTTTGCATCTTCCAGTCTTCAACATGTATTAGCATGCTCAATCACTCGAGGTAAATTGGCATTATATTTGGTGATATTGTGTAGAGCTCAATTGCAAAAGCAATGGTACAGTACTGAGCTAGCTCTGGACACTCAAAAACTGCAAAAATACAACTGAGATCTAGTGGAGAGTACGTACCGCTCAAGTCATCTATAATTTTATGCTTAAATATTCTTTGTAATTGTAACCATGAACACCATAAACAGAAATTGACATATTTTATCATCTCATATAATAGTTGTTACATTATTTATTTGACAATCGACACCGGTCGATTCCAAAAGATCGATTATTTCTTTATTTTAACATATATATAAGAAAGGGATATGATATCTGTCGTATTATATCATTTCTGTATTAATAGTATATGTGGTTATTTATGTCGATCTCTATGGACAGAAAGTAATAGCGTAGTTAGGTCCGCCGGAGCAAGTGAATGTGCCTTTCTTGTCATCATAAGCGTAGCTGTAAGCCTCAGGGCATTGTTGACTAAACTTCCTGGAGTAGTCTGTAGGAGGACATGTCCCCGGCTTCTCATTAGGTGGAGTGCAGCAATACTTGGGCTGATTGAACTTGACACACGCGCTCATGCAGCCAATCACTTTCCCGCCGGCCCCCTTTACTTGTAGCTCCACCGGACACACAGCATTCACGTTGGCTCTGCAGCTAGAGGTCCGACAGTTCCCGGGAGCTTTTCCACCGTGAGTGGCCACGGACATGGGCAAGTTGAAGCCGTCAACAAGACTAACGTCGTAGAAATCTTGACCTCCGCCTCGTGCGATATTGATTTCCACCAACGTGGCTGGCGGAACTCCTCCATTTCCGTTGCATGATTGCTGACCGGAGGCGCAATCGCCTGGTTTATCACAAGTGAACCTTCCAGAGTTATCGGTGAAGCAGTTGGTACGACCCCAGAAGCGGCCATTCCATGGAACCGGAGTGACCACGGAAGTGCTAGCTTGGGGCGCCAACTTGTAAGTTTGCAATGATAACGTAGGTTTTTTATCAGAAGTTTGGGTTGCCGGCCAGACCGTGAAGGAGCACTTGTTTGTAATAGAAATTGTAGCCGGATGTGTGCCTGCATGCATTACCCAAAAAAGAATTAAAAAAAAATTAAATAAATGTAAAAGTTGAAAATCAATTACTACTCCAAATTCGATACTGTTAGTCTAGCATGAAATAATAGCACACGAAGGAAAGAAGATTGTGTGTTCACATGGAAAGAAAAGGAAGGCGAAGGTAAGGTAGAGGAGAACTTGAATGTTCATCATGACTGAATATCTCAATCAATTGCGCTATTTGCTGCCGAATGTTGATAGAATGCTATGATCGAGGTTGTGGTATATATATATATATTCGGCAGCAAATAGGGCAACTGATCGAGATATTCAGTCATGGTGAACATTTATATATATATATATATATATAAGGGCATTGATATGGGCCTTAATGAGGTTTTGAATTTGTGGCATCAATCCTATGTGGCATGATATGTCATTATGACACATCACAAATTAGAAAAATCATGTTAAATCATTCTTAAGTAAATAGACAATCATATCCCTCTCGATCCAACGGTTCTAAATTATTATAGAATAGCTTATGTTTTAAATTAAAAAACTTAATTTCTTAATAATGATTTAGTTAATAAGGATATCAAATTAGGCAATAAAATTCATTGAGATGAATTAGGCTTACTTTGGTATTGAGGTGAAAAAACTCATATATGAAAAATTTGTGTTTTAAATAAACAACATCTGACCTGCTTTTTAAAATCGTTTAACTAAATTTTTTAAACAAGCACCTTATAAAAAAACTTACCAAACACATATATAATCAACTCATAATGATAATTATAAGTAATTATTTTCTCCAAAACTCAATACCAAACTAAGTCTTAGTTACCTTATATGAACTATATTAAATCTATTTAAGGGTTATATGTACGCTATTTAGTATAAAAAATAAAATTCCGTTTTAGTTTATCAATGAAATAGTTATAGTTCTTGACTTTATATTTAATTCTTGACTTTTAATACTATTAATTCCTTAATTCCGTCTCCATCAGTACTTTAATGCGTTAGCTATATATGATGTATATATATACACCATATATTCTCTATTAATTTTTTTTTCAACAAAAAAAAAAGGTAAATCTAAATCAAATTTATTTTGAACAAATTATATATGTATATATTTGATTTTCTTAAACGAATTTATTTTTTCTTGAAACCAATTATATATATATATATATATATATATATTCAAATATACTTTTAGTTTACATTAAATAAAAAGTATACTTTCAAAAATATTAAATATTCAAATTATATTTGGAAGTTTAAATTTAAATATTACTGCGATAAAAATAAAAGAGAAAAAAAATTATAAATATGATTTTTTTATTAAAAAATATATAATGATGGAGAATCGATGGATCGAGAGAGATATGATTGGCTATTTGCTTATGAATGATTTTACATGGCTTTTTAAATTAGTGATGTGTTATGATGACATTGCATGGCACATAAAATTGAGGTCACAAATCTAAAATCTCATTTAGCCCTCAAATCATTTTCCATATATATATATATATATATATAACTATAGAGTAGAATTTTTTTCTTTTTTGGTCAGCATTAATTGATATAGACTAGCACCATACACGACAAGTAATCCATGCCTGCAATAGGAGACCAACCTATAATATAGACTAGCTAGTTTCTTGACTTTGGGACAAGTTGAAGAAGGGCTCTGTAGCCTGTAGGCAGTAGGGTTCGGTGAAATTGATGCATGCGTCATATATATGGACTAACTTCTAGTTTATGACGCAAATATTGAAATATGTATAAATGACGTGCTAGCTTGAAAACCGTGCAATTATTCCACAGATTAATGGAGCCTACGTACGCACAAAACGATCTAGAGATCGACTCCTGTAGTACGTAGCTAGAGAGAAGACCCCGCCATTTCTTCCGACGACCGACATGAATGAATTTGCATCGGCATGCCTTCACTTGACCAGTAATGAGAATGATTCCTTACGGAGTCATTCCCTTTCCGCTCAAAAATGGGTGTTTACTGTTTACTTACTATACCCGGAATGGATGCGAGTGGGTCCTATTGAAAATTCAGGGGACTGACTCCTCCAATTTGATTCCGGAGGGGACTATGTATTGATTCCGGACTTAGCCTGAATCAAATTTTCATTGCCAAAGTGTCCTCAAAATGTATAGACAATCCCAATACACCCCAATTTGAAAACCTGAAAGCCCTCGATCTTTCTCTTCTCTCTCTTGTTCAGCCGAAGACTTCGTCTGCTTCATTCTTGTTCCTCTTCTTCGTGTTCAGGTAAAAATACTCTCTCTCTTTTTTATTCATCTTCTTGTTAAGCTTCTATATCTTTCAGTTTGTGTTGCCAATTGCATGAATGATTAGGATAAATTGCTTACTTTGTAGACTCTGGTACTTTTTCTCTTTAATTCTAAAAAGAGAGATGAAATGCTTTTGATCTATATATTACAGATGTAAGCTCTAGGAAAATTGTGATAACTGATAACATAAGATGCCATAATTCTTAGAAGAAATATAAAACTTTTAATTTAAGAGGTTAATGACATAAACAATGTGTATAAGCATTACCTGGTTAGGAGTTTCTTGGCTTAATGTATGTTAATCTTATTGTTCTGCAAAGACAGCTTCTCCATCCTCTGTTTCTGATTCTTTAACAAAAACCACACTTTAGGAGTTCCTTTTTTTTCTTTTTCTTTCACTACATGAAACAAGTTCTGGACTTTGTTTGAACCTTGATTTAGATATGGAGAAACAATTTTGCTTATGCTTATTTTTTTGTTTAATTATATATATATATATATATATATATATATATATATATATAAAATATTATTTAATTAAAGTGTCCACCGCGTGTCGTGTCCGAAAAAAAATTGATTTTACGTGTTCACGTATCGTATCGAGTCCGTATTAGACACTCGTGTTCGTACCCGTGCTTTTTAGGGTATAACCAACACCTATTAATTGGGATATTACAGATAAATCTATATATGAAAGAGATTCGTGACCATTCGATACGTGTCAGAAAGTTGTTAAATTGAAGAATCTTTGATCATCCTTTATCGGTGATTTCGATTATGGGTTCTCTGTAGGTGATCTTTTTTTTAGGTCCAATTTGGTGGTCACTATGGTGAGAATGTTGTTGATGCTTGGTTCTGGTTTCTTTCGGGTGATATCCAGTTCGTCGGGTCTCAAGGTTATGCTCTCAAATTTCATTTACTGTGGGATATAGACAAATTTTGTCATCTCTGATTTCTTTTCTATAATGTCACATGTAGATCATATATAGTAAATAAAAAGAAGTTAGCACATTCATATATAAGAGCTAATGATCGATATAAATAAAGAAATCCAAAACGAGATATTTAGATAGATTTCAGGAATGTAAATGACGAGGAAAACATACCAACAATTGCAGAAGTGGTGTGAGTGTAAATAAGGAATTCACTTGGATATGCATATTGCTTCTCAGATCTTATTACACCCTTCTCACGTTTCAAATAACATAATTTACATAAACAATTTCTTAATCCAACTTGATTTCGACATAACAATACCTCTCTCTCTCTCTCTCTTAACCTAGGGTTAGGGTTAAGGTTAGGGTTTTTTTGAGAAAAGCTGCTCGGTGCGATTCATATGACGGCAGTGACGGCGTCGGTAGCCTCCATGACTGCGCGCCTGGCGTCCAAACTTTCCATCGGATCCGAGGAGGAGCCGGTGGACTTGGGTGCGATTCATATGACGGCAGTGACGGCGTCGGTAGCCTCCATGACTGCGCGCCTGGCGTCCAAACTTTCCATCGGATCCGAGGAGGAGCCGGTGGACTTGGGAGACCTTAGGAACCCGGAAAATGGGTTCGTCGCTTCGTGCTTTTACCTTGTTGGCCGGCTTAACACCAACAAGACTGGCGTTTGATTCCTTTCGAGGTGCAGTGAGATCCATGTGGAAGTCCTCGGTTCCGGTGGAAGTCTCAACAAGGGATGATAGATATTTGTTCACGTTCAACAATGAACGTGATCTGGTGAGGATCAAGAAAGGAGATCCGTGGTGTGTACAGAGAGCGATGCTGATCCTCAATAACTATGATGGGTTTTCGGATATCATGAAGGTTCCGCTGGACTTCATATGGATTTGGGTGGTGATATCAGTGCTCCCGCCGGCACTACTTACAGTGGCTACTGTTCGGCTCGTGGGAGAGACAATTGGACCGGTCATCCAGCTCGACCACGCTGCCCTAGGTCGCGGTATTGCTAGGGCTCTTTTGGTTCTTCCGACCAATGCCCAGGTGAAGCTCGATCGGCGCCTGAGGGTTTCCCCTTCCGATGCGATTATGGTGGAGTACAAGTACGAGAGACTTTTGGGTCGTTGTCGTACTTGTGGTCGGATTGATCACGGCGGGCAGCCGTGCCCTAGCGAGGGAACGCCAGAAGTTGCTGTGTCGCCAACTCAACTTCTCTTTCCGTGTCAATTCAGAGAGCTTTCCGCTCTCCAACTCAATCTGAATTCTGAATTTGACAGCAGTCACAGTACAGACCTCCTTTGTTTCCTATTCGACCGACTGGTTATCTGATAATCGAAGACTCCAAGTTTGGCTAAAAAGAAAACCAGATTCTTCATCTGCATTACAAGGGTAAGAAAAGCTTAATATTTATTGTTTCACCAAAACAAACAGTTTTAAGTATTGTTACACTTTCTCAAAGAGCACAGCAGATCAATTACCTCATCAACGGGTGAAATGGAAAGCTTCGAAGTGTTATCAGAAAGACAGAAGGTGTTTGAAGTGTCAAATACCACTCCAAATTCTGCAAGATGACTGTCACCTCAATTTTGGATCCCCAAGAGTCGCTTTTTCCCCAGCCAGTACTTTGAGATCCTTGTTATTCACTGCTGCTGCAAAACCCCAGGATGAACTGGCAGGTTCTGATGCTTTTGCCAAGTTTCATTTCAGGAAGCATCAACAGTCTTGCTAACTAAGTTACAAATCAAATACATACAGTCACACACATGATGATTTTATTTGTACTGGGGAGAGGAGAAAAGGGGGAAGGGATGAAAAATATTGCGTGGATCAAATCCTGCCGAATTGCCTGAGGCAAAGAAACTAAGCCCAGAAACTGGCCATTTAATAGTTTCAAATTCGAAGTAATCAAACAAAGTACACAGTAATAGATCTGGAATTATTATCACGTCACTGAGTAAAGTATGGTCATGATCAAAATTGAAGCACCTTTCAAGATGTAGTAATTTGTCTATTTACCAAGGTGGCTTTATCCATTAAAAAGTGAACTAATGAAGCATTCAACAACCAGCATATAAGTTCGATCTTAAAACATCAAAACACACACACACACATAAAAAAAAAATGAAGTGCTTAGAGAAATATCAATTGAATGAGCAGTTTCTCAGTCCAGTTGTCAAGAGTATTTGCATAAAAATAAAGTCAAGTATTCATAGGGTCAGTACCCATATCCACCAGTCATTCATCCTACTTTTCAACTTAATTAGTGTATGGACATATTCATGGCAGAAAGAATTTTGCAGGAGTTCCAATAATGAGTGTATTATGTTGGGTTCTGGTTGTTTTATCACCCAATAGTACTTTAGACCATTTAGTTACAAAACTTATGTTGCAGACATTTGTAGACAAAAGATTTATGCCCAATTTCTGTTAACAATTCTAAGGAGATATTGAGATCCTTGAGTAAAACTACTAATACATCCCACAATCCATATTTAAATCCCAACAATCAAATATAAAGCATCCATTGATTAATGTGCATATAGAGAATGCATAAAAGGTATGAAAAATATATCAAGTACATTACTTGACCGGACCAAAATGTTACCTTTCACCGGATGACCCTCCATCAAGAACATCAATTCTCATAAAAAAGAAAAAAAAAAAAAGAAGCTATTTCTGCTTCCACAAGGGTAGAGAAACATGACGCAGTTTGTTTGCTTGGTGTTCGAAGTTACATGGGTGACCAAAAGATCGTTTAGTAACACAGGTGGCCGAAAAAATCTGTTTCATCCTTGACCCTTTCTAAATATCATCCGTCTCATCATAGGTTAAGAAAATTGGGATAAGTAAAAGTTTTTGAATCAGGTCTTACTTCTTACAACTAAGGATGTCAGACCTTATTAAAGAACTCAGTACCCATAACTTCAAAACTCCAAAATTTCTTTGAAAATAAATCAAATGGAAAGTGAATACCCAATTCCAGTCCCCATTTTAGGGCCTGCTAAGCTGCTAGAGAATAAAACCACATTATTGTTCAATGATGGTGAAGCAGTCAACTGAGAAATTCTTTTACTTTCTAGACTAGAAGTCTAGATCAGAGAGACTACTTCTCATGCTATAAGTTTGATCATACAATTTCCTAACATAATCAGCAATTATCAACGAACCTGACATCGAAAAAGGTAAAGGTTATCAATATGTTTCTAACAAAGATAGCAATATCTCTGGGGATATCCCAAAATGCTGAAGTAAAAATTTAGGCCTTTATTGAATAAAGGGCTATCCCGAAATGCAAAGTGATGTAAATGTCATAGGTACTGGGACATATTTCACACCAAAACAATTATATGATAATCATTTGCCCTTTAAGTAACAGATATTAAACACAGATGATATAGAAAAGAGGAATATTGTGATGTCAGTTTCGTTGTCTTACCAGGCAAATGAGAAATACTTGTTCAGATATGCTTATTCCCAGCAACGAAATATTCCGTCTATCAAACGTGCGAACTCACTGACACATGTAATGAAATGGAAAACAAATGGGCTCAAAATTGGAGTGCAACAAGGAATTGAAGTTGTGCTTCAATGGTGGACTTACAAAATAGATTCAGAGAACATCCGAGGTTGCCAAAGGAGTACCAGACAGCATCAGACTGAATCTTTAAGCCACGCTAGTAATACAGGATCAACTGTATCCTTTGACAATAAATCAGCAATCAACTTTGTAGTTGATGCATCTGCAGAGAAACCCCTCTTACGCATTTCTTTAATAAGTCCCGTTGCCCTTGACATCTCATTGTTATTGATAAACCCCCGGATAAGTATATTATAAGTACAGCCATCAGGAAAAAAGCCTTCCTTTTGCATTCTTTGAAGATAATCTTCTGCTTCACTTAATAAGCCTCCTATACAAAATCCATGAATCATTATATTGTATGTCCTCATATTAGGCTGTACTCCTTTCGATGACAAACCAGAGAAGAGATCTATTGCAGAATCCATTTTCCCAGCTTTGCACAAACCTTCAATTATACTACTGTAAACTATAATATTCAGTTCCAACTTCTTGCCTTCCATTTCCCTAAGCAATTCCAGAGCTGTAGAAAGTTGTTGGTTGTTACATAGGCCATCAAGAAGAATTCCGTATGTTTGACCATTTGGAGGTGGGCCACCATCTTGCATCTGAGAGAACAACTTTTGGGCATCTTGCATCCACCCCACTTTGCAGAAACCTTCAATAAGAGTGCTGTAGGTGATGGTGTCTGGAACAAGCTCCAAACTGATCATTTCCTGAAAAACCTTATTGGCCTCATCTATCTTTTTTTGCTTACAATACCCGTTTACCAATATGTTCCAACTACGAACATTAACCGTGGAGCCCTTGCTAATCATAAGATCAAAAACTTGTCTTGCCTGATCCATTTCTCCGCGCAAACAGTAACCGTCCATAAGCGAGTTGTATGTAATGGTGTCAGGTTCAATTCCTCTTTGAATCATTATGTCAACCACAATATTAGCTTCCACAACCTTCCCTTCCTTACAGATTGTATCAACCAAGACATTAAAGGTGACGAGATTTGGATAGATCCCTCGTCTGACCATTTCATTCAACAACCTCGTAGCTTGTTTCCACCGGCCAATGTTGTAAAGTCCTTGAATCAAACAGGTGTAAGTAACAACATTTGGAGTAACACCCTTATTGATCATTTCCGAAAAGAGTTTAAATGCATCTTCAACTAGTGTGTCCTTAGCGAGACTGTCAATGATGGTATTATAGGTAACTACGTCAGGCTTGCATCCTCTTTGTTCCATCTGCCTGAGCAACTGAATAGCCCCACCGTTGTTCCCCATCTTGCAGAAGCCCTTTATAAGTGTGTTAAACGTAAACACATCGGGCTCACAATGACCTCCCTTCATCATTTTGCTTAAAACTCGTGCAGCCTCAGGCATTTGATTGTGGAGAACAAAGCCGTGGATGAGAGTGTTGAAGGTAATAACATTTGGTTGAAGACCCAATTTGAAGAACTTTCCCAACACAGATAAGCCAAACCCCATTTGGTTCAAGTTGCAGTAACAATTAATGACAGACCCATTTGTCTGAAGAGAGGGATGACGTCAGAATAGTGTTTAAATTTGACAAGTTGACCCAATATCTGACTGAAAGGGATGACAGGAGGGAGAGGACGCGAGTGAAGCATTTCATCGAACACCTTCAAGGCATCCTCAACGTTACTCACATTGGGTCGACATCCTTGCTGGGTATCCCTAAATTTACCGACTCTGGGCATTGAGGGTGGTCGAGGGTCTCTCACAGGCTTTGGGTAATGGGCATTTGGTGATTTGGTTGAATTTGAGGCTGTGTGAGAATGAAACAAAGCCAAGTAATTGTTGACAGCCAAGAGCACAGGAGGAGTAGAGTGAAGAGACAGCATACCTCTTTTGGTGCTGCAATCACAATAACAAGCAGCTGTTCGGATCATCTTGAGCATCTCTGTTTTTCCTTCTTCTTCCTTTTTGAGACAGAGACCAAAGAATGTGAAATTCTCAAAGTGGTTTTGTTAAGTTCAGTTAAAGACTTAAGACCAAGGACTGGGTGTTTTATAGAGCAAGCAGGGGCCCTAGTTGGGTCCGGTCCACTTGGCACGTCATTATTAGATGTACCCTTAAAAAAAAAAAAACAAATCTTCAGAGTATAGATTTGATGATAAGCTTCATAAAACTATACAAGGAGCAAAACACACTCATTAAAAAACAATGAGGAGCAGAACAACATCCACTCTCAGTTTCCAGAGTATACACCAAACCATCTACAACATTCAAGATTGGAGAGACTACATAGGCTGTGAAAAACCACCACTACTAGCATATTCATGTGGGCGTTGTATTGTATACAAAAAGTAAACCAATTCTCAAAAGGGACATCTTCATGAAGACGACTAACAATTTTTTGCTGGAGTGCGACGAGCAACGGCACCATATTCAGGTTTTGTGTATTTCTTGTAAACAGCTTTGAGATCACCTTCTCTAACCTTTGAGTGAAAGCCAACCAAAACCTTGGCACATTCCCTGTTGTATGATAAACAACACAAGTCAAACAATCAAGTATATCCGGCAGCTAACACACTATATGAATAGCTGTAACTGAGCACTATTATTACCTTAGCTCTTCTTCACAGTAACCAGTATGGTGCTTCAAAGTTTCAGTCCAGAAGGGCATCTTGTTGAGGGTACAACGGGCAGCATAGACGGCTGCAGCAGCTAGCATGGATGGGGAGTGCCGAATGGTTGTTTGATAATCCAAGATTCCAAGTTCGGCTAGAAAGAAAACCATATTCTTCATCTGCATTACAGTTTACAAGGGTAAGCAAATGATGTTTATATGCAATGCTTCACCAATTTTTTTTTTTTTTCACCTAAATAGCAGTTTAAAGCTATTATTCCTCTAGTACCTCATCATCAGGTGAAATGGAAGCCTTGATGTATCTAGCAAGAAATACATAAGGTGTTGGAACTGTCAAATACCACTCCAACTTCTGCAAGATTGCTTTTTCCATTGCACGAATTTGACTGCCAGTATATGCATAGTCTGACAAGCACACAAAATCATTGACCTGCATAATTAAACCCCATTTTAGATAAATAATATACGAAAATCAAAATCAATAATGCCTGAACTAAGACAAGGGAAGAACACTACCTGTGGCGCCCAAATTTCCTCGTACTTTGATGCTATCACTATGGAGCTGATACCAACTAGCTGAAGGGAACTCCTGGTTACCATCCTCTTTGAAAGGCATCGGTCAATTATATTCACAGTAAGGTACAATGTTTCAGGCATCAATTCAAATTTCCTATGGACATCTATCAACCAGTCTATGAGGATAAACCTCATCTTCGAATTGATATCTGGCTGTGTATCCAAGTAATCTTCAACTCGGCAGTCATCCTGCAAAAGTGATTTTCATGTTTAAAAAAAGGTATGATAGGAGAAGCCTAAAAGGTAAATGTGGGTGGAGGAAAGATGATAAGAAATTACCTCTTCAAGTTTGTAGAACTTGTACAGTTCATCGACATACTCAACAACTGCTAATTCATCATTGACATCAGCAGTATCAAAATCCACAATCTGCTCTTTTGGTTTGTTATTATCTCCACAAGCTATAGCCTGCAATAAACAACTGTTCAATAGCCAACACACAAACAGAAGCAATACTAATATGTGTTTAGAATTCTTTAAAAATCAACTTCTAAGCTCACCTTGCTTCGAGCTGTAAGTATTGAAGTGAGAGTCTTGACTTCTTTCCTTGGACCTTGTACAGGCTTGCCTCTATTAACCGACTTCTCATTTTCTTCATCAGAACTAATAGCAATCACATCTTCATCAGCTGCTTTCTTGGTAACCTTCCTTGCTGGGGCACCATTTCTATTCTTAGCTTCCTTGTCTACAACACCAGGCACTGGTACTGGGTTCTGCAAATTTAAAAAGTCAAAATTTACTATTATAATCAACTCCAAGTTTTAAGAACTAGAAATTCATTGCAAATCTGAAAAGCAATTGTTAAGGGTTATTACCCCATTTTTCTTCTGTGCATTTGCCAACAGCTGAGCATGAAAACTCTTTGTGATGGGACGAGTAATCTGAACCCCGAGCTTCCCTTCGATTTCAACCTGACCTCTCCCTACGTTGGTCCTGTCTTCAAGAGCTACTCGCTGGTTTCTTCTCGGTGCTTCTTCATGGACTTTACCATTCCCTTCAGTAAAAGAGTAAACACATCAAAATTCGATTTTCTATAAGATCCAAATACATGAGGTTGTCAAGATATCAAGGCACATTACAGTAATTAGGGAAAACCCAGTTGGCAGTAAACCCAAAGAATCACAGAAACAAACATGATAGACCTAGACAAGGTGTTTTAGTATTCAAAGTAAAACCCATAAATCGAATCATCTAATTTAATAATACAATAAGCAGATCAAGATGAATAAAATGTTCAAATCAAGAAAATAATCTAAAGAAACGTTCTTGTACTGATCTAGATGAAAAAGTGAAAAACCCAAACCAAACCATAGTAAGAGGAAGAAGACAATACCCAATTCAAGCTAAAATCAAAGCTAAAACAAAGCACTAACATCAATCAATTAAAACAATCTTTATTCTATTCATACAAAACCCACCAAGAACTACATCATATCATCCTAAAACCCATAAATCCAAACATGATAGGAATGACAATTACTTCAAGAAATTCACACAAGACCCAAAATCGAAAAACATTTACTGAAAATCTAAACGAAAACCACAAAACCCACTATGAATAATGAACCAGAAAAGAGAAACAAGCAATTGGATGAGATTAAAATCGATGTATACCTCTGGGTTGTGGAGGAACTACCGCTCTAGTGTCCATGACCAAATCTTGATGAAAAGGAACGAAATCTCCTTCTGGGTTTTGCCTTCAAGACTTGGGTCGTCCAATGTTTCTTGCTTTTCTCTCTCTCTGTTCTTGCTCTCTTTGGTTTCTCTGTAATTGTGTTTCTCTCAGGAGAATAATGAGTAATGAGAAAAGGGGGCAGATATATTTAAAGCTCGGGAACCGACACAACTACAACGGTCAATTTTTGCATTTGATATTTAGGACCGTTGGATTTGGCCAATGGCTGTGGTTTAAAGTTGTGGTGTAATAAAATTTCCTATTTGGGATTTATATCATTTACGTACCAATACAACTCATGCTGCTCTTAACAATAACATACATGTATATGACACATAATTAAAATGGTAATAACAGATGAGTAAGAATGTTCATCGGTTCAAATTTTAGTTTCTTAAAAAAATAAAAGATGGTATGATCGATTGAAAATCACTATTCATTTTAATTTTATCTTCAAAGTCCGAAAATATAAACAAATAAAAATTAAGAAGTTATAAATTTAGACCGAAAGGGATCTTAAAAAATTGAACACAATTTGCTTTCCAAAATTGGCACTATCAAAGAGAAACATTCCACTACGTTCCTCGCACCCACCGTCACAACCATTATTGAACCATGAAACTACATAGTGCAAAGTACTAGCTAGCAAAATGATGATGTTGGAACAATGGCAACTCTTCAGATCGATCAAGGCACTTGTGAGCCATTTAGTGCTTCGGCCAGGGTTATGCGGTCATGGTTTTAAGGGATTCAGATCTTCGATCCTCTGCTCATATTTTTCTCCTCATATTGTCTCATGCTGCATTTAGGTCATCCAATCTCAATCTTATGGTTAAATTTCTTTGCATTGGGATGAGCTCCACATTACATGGTAATGGAGGGAAAACTTTGTCCACATGATTACGATTGGATAGATATGATTCATTCATGAGACAATATGAGGAGACAAATATGAGCAGAGGATCTTAGTCCGGTTTTAAGTGCCGTACACCTACTTCCATGCAGATGGTATAATGAAGCTTACATATTACAATTTTAGCAGGTTGGTGACCCCCATATCGATTATCTCTAGTACTAATTTCAATTCAGGCCGATCATGAATTCTCTGATAGCTCAAACTAGCTAGCTAGTTAACAAGATGTCATCAGTTCTTTATCTGGTTAATTAGGGAGAGAAGGCTGCAATCCACAACTTTGAGCCGACTCTGCGAACAAGGAAAAGACTTGTGGAAGAATATCCCAAAGACAAACTCATCTCTCCGTCTCCTAAGACAGTTGCCAAACAGTTTGGCTTTACATGCTGAAAAAACATCAATAAGTACACAAAGGAATTGCCAAACATCAAGCATTGCTATTTTAGATGGAACATTTTCTGGGATATGATCGAAAGTCAGCTGTAAACAGGATATGAACAATATTACATAAATTAGAAAGCTGTGAAAAAGTCTCAGAATTTGGAGGACTATTGTCGATAACTTTAATGAACATATGTTCGATTACTTCAATAAACTGGATTGAGGATGACTCCCTAAACATCAGGCAGTTTTATTTCAGATTAACATATTCTCTTGGACACTGAAAGTCAACATTAAACAAGATGTGAAAAAAATTACATAAATTAGAAGCTGTTAAAAGGGCCTCAGACTTTGGAGTATTGTCGATAACTCTAATGAGCATATGCTCGAAAACTTCATTGAATTGGATTGACAAGACTCCCAGAATGATATATATAACACAGTGCATCATGTTTCTGATATCCTGTTTCACAACTTTACAATGGCTTTGAAACTAAGTTATGCTTTATGCTTTCTACCTCTACTTCTACTACCATTTCCCACCCTTGCTCAAACTTACCATAGCATATTGCCTGGTTCATCCCTTGTTGCACAGGAAAATAGCACTTGCTGGACCTCACCATCCGGTGAATTTTGTTTTGGTTTCCAAAAAATTGGCAACGGCTTTTTGTTAGCCATCTGGTTTGACAAAATACCTGAAAAAACTATTGTGTGGTCAGCAAATGGAAAGAACTTAGCACAAGAAGGAGCAACAGTAGAACTCAACACATTCGGACAGTTAGTGCTCAATGATCCACCTGGAGTACAAACATTGCTAGCTGACGTTCAGCCTCAAAGAAGAGTCGCCTATGCAGCCATGCTCGACACAGGAAATTTTGTCCTGGCTGACCAGGAGTCAAAAAAATTGTGGGAGAGTTTTGATCATCCAACTGATACAATCTTACCTACACAAACTCTAACTGTAGGTACCGCCCTCTATGCTCCCTATACTGCTACAAATTTCTCCAAAGGAAGATTCCAGTTAAAACTATTGTCTAATGGAAGTGTTGTTCTATATACAACAAATTTTCCCATGAATTCTACTAATTTTCCTTATGAGATAATAGAACCATCTACAAATACCTATTCTGTAGATGCAGATAGTGCCTTTCAGGTAATCTTCAACCAATCTGGTTCTATTTATGTTACTGATAGAAATGGTACCTTGCGTAGCATAGTGTCAGCCATGAATCTTTCAACACAGGATTTTTACCACAGAGCAACTCTGGACTTCGATGGAGTTTTTAGGCACTACATCTACCCGAAGAACAATGACTCAAGTAATTGGTCCACTTCATTCTTCATCCCTGAAAATATCTGCTACAAAATAATAGAAAAGGTAGGCGGTGGGCCCTGTGGTTTCAACAGCATATGTAAACAAAATGAGGAAGGAGCAACTACCTGTGAGTGCCCCCATAATTATATATACATTGATTCAAATGATAAGAGGAAAGGATGCAAGCAAAACTTTCTTCCCCAAAGTTGCGATGAAGCCTCACCAGAAACTGATCTTTTCGAATTTCAGAGGATGCTAAACACAGATTGGCCTAATGGAGATTATGAGCATTTTCATCCAGTAACAGAGGAATGGTGCCAGCAAATATGCCTAATTGATTGTTTCTGTGCCATTGCCATTTATAATGAAAAAACATCCGATTGTTGGAAGAAGGGAATCCCTCTTTCAAATGGAAGGTATGACCGATTTATTAGTTGGATATCTCTGATCAAAACAAGTTCAAGAAATTCTACATGGAGTCTGCCAAATGTAGAGATGAAAGTTATGAAACATACTTCAAATTTGGCCCACATTGGATCACTGCTCATTCTAACGATAACCTATTTGATTGTTGCTATAATCACCTACTTGGTTGTTTCTCGTTTTTACTCGAGCAAAGAAAAAGTCAGTGACATATTCCATGTCAATCTTAAATGTTTCACTTACATGGAGCTCAAGCAAGCTACAAATGGATTCAAGGAAGAACTAGGTCGTGGTGCTTTTGCGACAGTTTTCAAAGGAGTTTTAGCATCTGATAAAGGGAAAGTAGTTGCTGTTAAAAGATTGGAAACGGTGGTCAGAGAAAGTGAAAGGGAATTCAAAGCTGAAGTGAGTGCAATTGGTGGTGTTAATCACAGAAATCTAGTCAAACTACAAGGGTACTGCAATGAGGGCCAGCACCGAATTCTTGTGTATGAGTTCATGAGCAATGGCTCACTAGAGAGCTTCCTTTTTGGAGAGGCAAGGCCAAACTGGGATCAAAGAAGGTCGATTGCCTTGGGAACTGCAAGAGGGCTCTTATATCTACATGAGGAGTGCAGCAGTCAAATCTTACATTGTGACATTAAGCCTCAGAACATTCTTCTAGATGGCTCTTACACAGCAAGAATTGCAGACTTTGGAGTAGCCAAGCTTTTCAGAACAGACCAAACTCGAACAACTACTAGGTTCAGGGGTACAAGAGGGTACGTAGCCCCAGAATGGTATAAAAGCTTGCCTGTCACAGTAAAAGCGGATGTTTACAGCTACGGTGTTTTGCTATTAGAGATTATTTTTTGCAGGAAGAATTTCGATGCAAAGGCAGAGGATGAAGATCAAATGATACTAGCTGATTGGGCATATAAGTGCTATAAGCAACAGAAATTGCATCTGTTACTGCATAATGATGATGATGGAGCAAAGGAAGACATCAAAACAGTGGAGAAGTATGTGATGATTGCATTTTGGTGCATTCAAGAGGATTCATCAATGAGACCAACCATGAGGATAATCACACATATGCTTGAAGGAATAGTTGAAGTGTCCGTGCCACAAAACCCATCCTCATTGTATGCAATTACAAGTTAACTCTTTTTGTTTTATTATGAAGGACTCAAAAATCAGCGACTTGGTTAGTCAGATAGTTCTTTGAGCCAAAGAAAAAAGAAAGAGAATGTGTCATCTCTTTTTCATGATTTGTGTATGAAATTACAACAATTCCACTCTTTAAAGAAAAGAATCTGACAAAGGATGAGCTACATACAGTAGCACATCTCTGTTGTTCCATGGCATCAATTGAATGTTCATGAAATTTTTTGGTCCTTAGACCATTAGCTTACAAGCTGCTTACATAACATTTGTATAGAGCAGCCTGAAAATTTTTCTTATGTGGATCATTAAGCACACTTAGTCTTATTTATACCTTTGACTGCTCATTGAGTCTTAGCTATTGTCTTTATGCTTCCTGTTCCACATAGGAAAAAACTATTTCAAAGTTTCAATGATCATGTCTAGATTCTCTTTTGGGCAATTAAGGGTATTGAGTATTGACTATGAACATATAAGTTCCTACATCAGACAAGCCAATAGGGACAAAGAAAAGCAAGCCCATATCTATCCACCTACAACATTGATGATTTATTCTCCATGACAATATACTAATCACTTGACAATGTATAGCAAACTGATGTGGGTTTGGGACAGCAACTGGGAAAGAATGCAACATCAGTTTCAGTTAAACACATGAACGAGAATATATATAAGAAGCAAGTACAAAATGACACAAACAAAACAAGCTGTAAAAAGCGACAAAACTTCAACCAGTCTGGCTCTAGTTACCGAACAAACAAGAACGGAAGCATACTTCATATGATATGATACAAACACAGTATCAATGGAAGATTTCTACTAAAGAGCAATTCTTGGGTTTGATGAACATCCAAATATCTGCATCAGCAATTTCTACAAGTGCAGGTCTTTAGGTGTATGTGGGCTCTCAAATGGGTAATACCCATGATACCCATACCCGTTCTTATGTGGATCTTTGGGTGTTTTTAAGTAACCATACCCAGCAAGACAGCCAACAGTTTTCACACCCAGCAAAATAAGACCCCCATTTTATTAAACCCAGCAAAAACCTGATTCTCCCGCAGCATAATTCAAGTCTCAGGTATCTCTCTTTCTTATTAAAGCATGTGTTCTTTTGATTAATGGGTACTGTTTTGTTTTGCTGAATTATGAGAGAGTTGATCAGTTTGATGTGTAGGAGATGCTATACCTGTATATAGTCTTTAACATACAATGTGGTTTCGTTGTTGTAGCCCACCCACAGTTAGATCACATCAACCAGAGTTCATTCAATTCGTCTAGCTCAATTTATATCAAGAGTAGTAGCTTCAGACCAAAGGGTGAGTCTGTATGTTTTTGTTCCAATGATAATCAATAAAAATTGAGTCTTTTGTAGTAGTTTTAAATCAAAAGTGAGTCTTTTTGTTGGTATGGTAATCAAAAGTATACCCCTATAAAGAAAGTCGATGTGAGTGTTGCTAGAGTTCAGAAAAACAGTATATCAGGTGCTATCTGGAGCATGAGCTTTATGCCACAGGATATTGGGGCATAATTATGTACTGGCCGTTGGTATAAATCTCATGTGTATTTCTGAATTAGATTTTGAATTGTCAAGTGTGTGAGGATAGAAGCCATTTCTCATGATTGCAGGAGTGGAGCAGTCCTTAATGAATTTCTGTTACTGAGATGCAACATTAGGGAAAAATATGTTTATGATATTTCTTAGTTTGCAGAAGATGGACCTGTAGTTCTTAGTATTGTTGAGGTTCCTCATTCATATGTATTTGCTTTTCTGTTTAGGGAGTGTGATGCTACTTTAATGGACCTTACAGATGCCCACAACCCTTATTATATCTACAGAACAAGCCCAAACTTCCTTTCCAAACATCGCTGGTGAGACAAATTTTTGTTCGAGAGTCGTCTAAAGAATGTGATCTGTCTAGAGTACTTCAGGTTTATGATCTCATCCTTTCGACTGTACTTTAAGGATTTAGTCTTCTTTTTCTCCAAAGAAATTGTAACTACGTATTTCAAATTATTCAATTCAATCCATTCAAATCTGAGGGTGTAAGATTGATTTCAGTTTGTTGCGTTTCTCGTTGTTTTCAGTGATTTCAAATTTTGATTCAGTACTAGTTGGCTTATCATATCTATTAATGGTGCATATTTCCTCATTAAGATTGTGATTGCTGTTTCTTTTCTACCTCCCCAGGGTTTGAATCCTGGATCTGGCGGAGCCTGTGGGTGTTTAGCCACACCAAAGTCTATCTTAACACCTGAAACCCTCCGAATGGCCACTTCAACGGTCGCCAGATCCAATTTCCGTTTATGCACCGGCCGAAGTTGCACCTCAACGACTGGGTTCGCAAATAAAGCGAAAGCTGCTTGCTCACCTTTTCACATTGGAGCCAAGAAACGTACATCACCTCTTGGTCTCAGGTAATCAAGTCAATCTGTGTATGGTCTGTATTAGCATTAAGAGATTCTGTGAAATTGGATGTGTTTGTTGTAGGTGTCCTGTTGAATTAAGCTTTTGTGTGGAGTCAATGCTGCCTTACACTGCCACTGCTACAGCTTTAATGACATCCATGCTTTCCATCACTCAATGTAGTAACGGTTGGCTGCCCGGTGGTGACTTTCTTTACTCACTTTTGTGCTTTAAATTTATGTTGCAATGAGTGATGCCTATTTGTTATGTTTGTTTTGTCCTCACTGAATACTGTATTGTTCGGAGATCTATTTCTAGTGTTGAAGTTGACTATTATGGTGCAACATGAGCAAGGTTCAATTAAGCATTCCTTTTTTTTTTTTGTTTCAAGAAGACAATGGTTGGGAGTGAAGAGTCCTTTATGATCTGCGGTTTTCTGTATGACTTGAGCCCAATTTCGAATTCCAACTGACACGTAGCATTAAATTCCTTCTCTCTGTTTTTTAAGGTTGGTAAAACTAACAAATGGCCATGGACTGGACAAATGGGACTACTTCTTATCTCATTAGGCAATTACCACATCCCTTAAATGCGAAATATCTTTTCGACTCTAATGCTGCTAGGATGTTCTGACTTGTTTCATTATGTTCATTAAAGACTTGTGTTTGTTAGATGCCTAGCTAATGTATTTTCATTTTGAAATATCTAGCAAACATTTGTTGCCTTCCTTCTAAGTAAGATAGTAGTTAATTTGTTGGGTGTGAGATGTTGGATATTTTCAGATTTAGAATTGTGAGGTCCTAGCCATACATGCATTTCTTCTCTTATATGGGACGTAGGCTTTCATATGAAATTGTTAGGTACTGATAACTGAATGTGGTTGAGATTTATGCCCTTTCTCTCCAGAATTACTGGTTCACCATCTTTCTAATGACTAAGTGAATCCTTCTTCCCCACCCCCTTTTTAAGTGAAAACTATACAAAAGAACCTCATTTTATTGTTGTAGGCTAAGATAAGACTATATGAAGATCAAGAAACCAAGTTGGAGTGGCATTGATTTTAGAACTTGCAGTTTTTAACATTTGTATTTTGTAGGGGTGCTATCATCCTGATGTATCAGGCCATTTATGTTCTTTATTAAATATTTCTTGTTAAAATCATTATGTTGTTCATGTACATATGGAAATTCTTTAGTAGAACAATTGGCAATTTTCTTTTCTGGTTGAAGATTTGAAGGGTTTTATTGGATTAAATTGAATCATAAATTGTTATTACTGTTAGTGAGAGACATGTTTCAAATTTAGATTATCAAGATGTCTATATGTACCTTTCACTGTTTTTCTGTCAGCTCTCTTTTGTTCTATTCAACTTGAAAATACTCAAGGTGATAGCTAGATGTTTTCTTATATCACCTGTTTAAATTGAATTTGAAAATGTCGTTCCACTTAGATCATAAAGTTAGTGTACTGATCACATTCATTTAATCAGCTTGCAATGATGATCGCTGATGAATGTTTCAAAGGATTCAAGGAAGATTTATGTACTAAATCTTCAGTGAGGCAGTGACTGCTGGTAAGAGTTGTATGTACTGAATCTTCACATTCATTTAATCAGCTTGCAATGCTGGTAAGACGAGTTGTATGTCCTCAGCTTATAAACCTAGCCACAAACATAAATTTTTCTTTTTCTTCCAAGATCAGTCTAGTTCATTGAGTTTGGTCTCCTTTTGTCCACCAGTAGACAGAATTTTTACACTGACCATCCACCTTTGCCATTGTATCTCCCACCAAGATCAACTGTTGGCATTCATTCGTCAAGCACACTTGAATACCCTGAAATAGAACAAATTTCGTGCATGTAAGTATCAAAAATTAGAAACCAGGGATGGATAGAAGTCTGCGAACGGCTTTAAGATGGCAGTAAATCCCTTTCTTCCTAAGTATATAGGCCGGAAACTGTTGCAGCTGCTCCTTGCAGTGCAGGATCCGGCGCACGCACGATGTTCTTTACCTGCAGGCCAAGTTCAGAGGACCCTTCTCCTTGACTAACTAGAATCGTCACACCAAAATGTCACGTTAATAACAAAGTGAAAGAAAAATGAAGCAGAAAAATTTAAGGAATTATTGGACTCTTCTGATGAACAATGGTGAACCAAATCATCTTAATATAGTTGAAATTAATATGCAAGGTCAATGAACCGCAGATTGTGCCACTAGGCTCACAGTAAAATATCTGTTCTTTACAGCTATGGTGTTTTGCTATTAGAGATTATTTCTGCAGGAAGAATTTTGAAGCAGAGGTAGAGAATGATGATCAAATTATACTAGCAATTTCTGTATAAACTATGAACATTTAAATTCGTAGAATCAGACAATACAATAGAACAAAGTTAATCCTATGAGGGAGTCTGTATTATTAAGTAAAACTGTAAACGGTCAGTGATAATTAGACTTTAAACAGTACCGATGTGGCTCTTGAACCGCAACCGGGAAAGAATGCAAGTCCATTCAGTTAAACATACAAGAGGAAATATATAAGGAGATACAAAATGACAAACAAAAGATACAAGGAGATACAAAATGACAAACAAAAGAAGCCGCAATAAGCAACAAAATAGTCGATAACTTTATAGATTCTGAATTAACTTCAGTTATTTTGTAGTACGACTGAGAGTAAGTGGACAAAAGATTACCAAAGTTGCTGATACAATGTAAATGATATTCATATCTGTTTTAGAAGGAACCCTCTAAACCCTTGAGGAAGCTGTCCCTTCAGAACATGGCTTTTGAAATGCATAGTTCTTTATGCTTCCTATTTCTCCTTCTACAACTACTGCCACTTTGCACCATTGCTGATACTTACCAGAATATATCTTTAGGATCATCCCTCACTGCGATGGATGATGACTCTTCTTGGCCCTCTCCATCTGGGGAATTTGCCTTTGGTTTCCGAAGAGTCAGTTATGATGGCTTCATGCTAGCCATCTGGTTTAACAAAATACCTGAAAAGACTATTGTCTGGTCAGTTCGTGATTATCTAGTGCAACAAGGATCAAAGGTAGAAATGACAGTAGATGGGAGGTTTTTGCTGTATGATATAGCAACAGGCGAACAATATTTGCTTACTAATTTTACTTCTGCTACTGGAGTTGCCTATGCAGCCATGCTCGACACAGGAAATCTTGTGGTGGCTAACCAAGACTCGATCATTTTGTGGGAGAGTTTTCAACAACCAAGCGATACAATCTTACCCACACAGACTCTGAATACAGGCGGCATGCTCCATGCGCAACTTACGCCAACAAATTACTCAAAGGGAAGATTTCAGCTTACACTACAGTCGTCTGATGGAAATCTTGTGTTTTACACAACACATTTCCCATTGGATTACCCTAACTTTCCTTACATGGTAATCAAAACTGGGGCTAGTACTGGCTTTCATCAGGTCATCTTCAACCAGTCTGGCTATATTTATCTTACCGACAAGGACGGCAGCATACTTCATAACATATCAACCAAGAATGTACCAATGGAAGATTTCTACCAAAGAGCAATTCTTGAGTTTGATGGAGTGTTTAAGCACTATGTCTACCCTAAAACCACCAACTCAAGTGTTGAAAGGGCTTGGAAATTGTTGTCTTATGAACCACAAAACATCTGCACAGCAATTTCAAAAAGTGCAGGAGGTGGTGTATGTGGGTTCAATAGCTTGTGTAAACATGATGACAACGGACTGAATACATGCTACTGCCCCAGCAGGTACACCTACATTGATCCAAATGATGAGCGCAAAGGATGCAGGCAAGACTTCATACCCCAAAGTTGTGATCAAGCCTCACCAGAAACAGATCTTTTCGAATTTGAAGAGATGATGAACGCAGATTGGCCTCTTGGAGACTATGATCAGATTCGGCCGGTAGAGGATGAGCAATGGTGCAAGCAAAACTGCCTAGAAGATTGTTTCTGTGCCATTGCCATTTATTATGTGAAGAACAAGACTTGTTGGAAAAAGGGGCTTCCTCTTATGAATGGCAAGTTTGACAAGACTGCTGGTTGGAAATTGAATGTCAAAAAAAGGAAGGACAGTTCTAATTCAACATTCACTCGAGTCTCGGTTCCAGAAAAGAAAGATAAGTCAGCTTTATTCCTTGTTGGTTCAGTGCTCATGATAATACTAACCCATTTGGGTGTGTTTATGATAACCTTTTTGGTTATTTCTCGAATATACTATAGAAAAGCACTGGCTAGCAAATTCTGCCCGGTCCTTCAGGGCATCAATCTAAAATGTTTTAGTTACATGGAGCTTAAAGAAGCTACCAATGGATTTATGGAAGAATTGGGTTCTGGTGCATTTTCAACTGTTTTTAAAGGAGTTTTAGCATCTGATGATGGGAGGTGCATTGCTGTCAAAAGATTGAACACAATAGCACGAGAAGACGACTTGGAATTCAAAACTGAAGTAAGCTCAATTGGCAGAACAAATCACAGAAATCTAGTCCAACTACTTGGATTTTGCGATGAGGGGAAACACCGGCTTCTTGTATACGAGTTTATGAGCAATGGCTCTCTAGCAGGCTTTCTTTTTGGAGAGTCTAGGCCAAACTGGTGTCTAAGAAGGGACATTGCCTTGGGAACTGCAAGAGGGCTCTTTTATTTGCATGATGAATGCAGCAGCCAGATTATACATTGTGACATTAAGCCTCAAAACATTCTACTAGATGACACTTTCACAGCAAGAATTGCAGACTTTGGAGTAGCAAAGCTTTTGAGAAGTGACCAAACCCGAACTGCTACTAGAATAAGAGGCACAAAAGGGTATGTGGCACCTGAATGGTTCAAGAACTTGCCTGTCACAGCAAAGGTGGATGTTTACAGCTACGGCATTTTGTTACTAGAGCTCATTTGCTGCAGGAAGAAATTCTACGAAGAAGCAGAGGATGAAGAACAAATGATACTAGCTGATTGGGCATATGATTGCTATAAGCAAAAAAAACTGCATCTGTTATTGGAGACTGATGATGAACAAGCAGCAGATGACATCAAGACAATGGAAAAGTATGTCATGATTGCATTTTTGTGCATTCAAGCTGATCCATCCCTAAGACCTACCATGAAAAATATCATACACATGCTTGAAGGAACTGTTGAAGTCTCACGCCCACCAGATCCATCCTCTGGTTACATGCAATTCAGATGATCACAGTCATCATGAATCATGATTTCTGGTATGTTTTTATTGTATGCCTGTAAACATTAATTAATTGTTTGTGGCATGTAGTGTTTTGTTGAATGGTGTATGTGGTATTGGCCAGTATAGCTATAACCTAATAAACAATGTCTTGCTTAGACAGATAGTCCTGAATGTAATAAAAAGAAGATGAAACTACTTCTTCTCCTTTCCTTCTTTTTCTGATATCCTAGTAGATGTATGAGAAAACTGTCCATGGTTTTCTTTTCAACTACATGTAGTAGAATAATGTTGCCAATACCCTAATACTATATGAAACCTATAGGTTGTTCAGTGAAAAGTAACAAGCAATCAAAGTAATTCTCCAAGTTAAACTTCATTTGAAAGCTACTTCATCTGCAAAGACATGGTAAAAAAAGACAGGTGTTAAACAAAGACAATGTGTCAATTGCTTTACACACAAGGAAAAAGAATATTTGAATTCAAAACTGAAGTAACAAACACTGCTAGTTAACACACCTCAAGAACCTTGGTCAAAATTATAGCAAGCTTCTTTTTCTGGGATTCTCTCAATACCAATCGGAACTGAGCAAATCTTGGTCATTCTTCTGTTCACCAGGTCCTTCTCTCTACTTTGAGCCATCGATGAACAACTGTGAATCAGTCGGAGCTTGGCGCCGTGACGACTGGTATGAATTCGAAGATTCTCGAATGTACGATTGAAGATTCTAAAAATGAAATCAAGTGATTTCTTTGTAAAATTTGAAAATGAGGGGGTTTAGATTTTCGTTGCTCTGACTTCGCGGTAACGTTTTGGATTGAATGAGAGATAGTGGGCCGCCAAGGCGAAGCTTAAGGAAACTGGCCCAAGCTGGCTAGGCGAAACTACATATAATGGGTCTCAGCGGACTGGGGTGGTCCACCTTAACAAAAGAAAAATAAATAAACATAGGGGTACCATTGTCTTTCCATAACGTATCCGATTGTTTCCGTTTCCGTGCGTTTCCGATAACTTTTCGACCACTAGCCGGGCATCTCATCTATACTATTATTAAGCAAACATGCTTTGTTAGCTAATACGTATGTGAAAATACGATTGAACTCTTACACTATGGATTATGAAAAAAATAGATTTTAATAAATAAAAAATAAAACAGTAATAAATAAAATAATAATAAAAAAATATAAAAAGATAATCAGAGAGAAGTTAACTTACGGTTATAAATTTTTTATCCACTATCTACATTAACTTCTTATATGTCTTATTTAAAAAAAAATAATAATAAATAAACTTTTTTGCTGAGAAAAAAATACAAAAACGGGTTTCACACACATCGTGGGTAATGCTAGTTTCACTTAATCCCAGTATACACTAGGATAGGCAACGGAAGAGGTCGGAAACGCGCCAAATATGATCGGAAACGTCCTAGCATGTTATGAAAAAGGCAATTTTAGCCCTCTGTTGATCTCTGTTCCTTTTTTCCTGGAGAAGTCCCCCCTATATCGAAATCAGTTCCACTCCTCTCGCCGTCTTCTGACTCTTCTCTGATCTCTCTCCGGCGGATTCCGGCGGCAGTTCAAGGTAAGCCCCCTCCTTCTTGATCAACTAAGAAGCATGTTCTATTTGTATCTTCAACCAGGATAATGCAATATTGACACTGATAGTTTTAGACTTTTGTGCTTCCACAACATCCATTTAATCATATTCAAATGTGAAAGATCATGTCTTGATTTTTCGTTAGGCATCTTATAACTATGCAGCAGTAGAAGCTCATAACATCAGACAAGCCTATAGTGACAAACTACAGTTTATTCTCTAAACACAGTAAAGTACAGTGACAAACTATTATGTATGTGTATGTTAATGTAGTCTTGTGAGATGTCAATTGAATTGGCAATCTAACTTTAGTATTGTATCCTGTGCATCAAAGGGAAGACATCATTTTGTTTGGCATTTTAGCGGGATAATGTCGCTCTTTTAGGCCGGCAAGACAAGAGCATAAATATACTTGTAGGAACTATATAGTTAGCAGATTTCTCTTTCTCGTTGA
This sequence comes from Potentilla sterilis, assembly GCA_963682095.1. Classification (NCBI taxonomy): domain Eukaryota; kingdom Viridiplantae; phylum Streptophyta; class Magnoliopsida; order Rosales; family Rosaceae; genus Potentilla; species Potentilla sterilis. The sequence goes on from OY821755.1 coordinate 61,426,570, forward strand.
ACATATTGTCTGTAGCTTGGGCTGTTTTCTGCTGCAGATGATTATAGTTTTTTTTTTTTTAATCAATCAACGATGATATCCTTAAAGGCTTTCTAGACCCAGAAACTAATCCTCGCCGAGGGATCTTGTCAAAACGCTTCCTCCCCCGGCCACTAAGAATAAATTGGGATTTAACTCCAATTAGCGTCGGCGGGATTCGAACTTGGGTATGAGGATTCTCATACCAAGACTTTTACCAACTCATTATAGTTAATTAGCTTAATGCAGCTGAGCTCTACTTTTCCATACATAGTATATATAGTACTTTCCATATGCAGCTCAAGGATATGAAAAACAGATAGATATAAGAAGCTGCAGAAGTGACAAATTGTCGACAATTCCAATGGACTGTGGATGCCTCAGAAAATTTGGACAGAGAGGATAGAACATTATGTGTATAAATATAAGGGATTGATCTTCATATTTTCATAACTTGATTCACAGTCAACTGTTCTAAACACGAGATATATTCTTCTTCACACCATGGCTTCTGCACTATCATATTCTATGTGCTTTTCACTAATCCTTCTTCAACTACTATCATTTTCCACAATGGCTCAAACTTACAAGAATATATCTTTGGGTTCATCTCTCATTGCACAGGAGAATGTAAATAACTCTTTCTGGGCCTCATCATCTGGTGAATTTGCTTTTGGTTTCCAAAAGATTGGTAATGGTGGATTCTTACTAGCCATTTGGTTTAACAAGATACCAGAAAGAACAATTGTCTGGTCAGCCAATGGCAACAGTCTAGTGCAGCAAGGATCCACAGTTGAACTCACCTCAGATGGCCAGTTGCTGCTCAATGATATCGCAACAGGGAAAGAAACTTCAGTTGCTTCTTCAGGTGGGGCTGGAGTTACACATGCAGCCATGCTTGACTCAGGAAATTTTGTGCTGGCTAACCAGAATTCAATCACTTCCTGGGAGAGTTTTAATAATCCAACTGATACAATCCTGCCCACACAGACTCTTAGAAAAGGAGGCATACTCTATGCGCCCTATACGAAAACAAATTGCTCAAAGGGAAGGTTCATGCTTACACTGCAAGCTGATGGTAACTTTGTGTTTTATACAACTTACTTCCCATTGAATTCTCCTAATGTTGATTACTGGTACACCAAAACTGATGGTAGTGGCTTTGAGGTCATCTTCAACCAGTCTGGCTCTATCTATGTTACAGCGCAGGACGGAAGCATACTTTATAGGCTATCATCAAATGCAGTTTCCACACAAGATTATTACCAGAGAGCAACTCTAGATTATGATGGAGTTTTGAGGCACTATAAGTACCCTAAGAGTAACTCAAACGTCGAAAGGGCTTGGTCCACTTTGGTCTTTACACCACCAAATATCTGCACATCAGTGTTGGAAGTTACAGGTGGTGGTCCATGTGGATTCAACAGCTTATGCAGAAATGATGATCTTGAAGGACCAAGTTGCCAGTGCCCGGATGGTTACAACTTCACTGATCCGAACGATGTGTTGAAAGGATGCAAACAGGCCTTTGTTTCACAAAGTTGTGAGGAAGCATCACAAGAAACAGATCTTTTCTACCTTCACGAAATGCGAAGAACAGATTGGGCTGGAAGTGCTAACTATGAGATGTTTCAGCCGGTAACTGAGGAGTGGTGCAGACAGTCTTGTCTAGGTGACTGTTTCTGTGACATTGCCTTTTACAGGGATCAGACTTGTTGGAAGAAGAGTCTTCCTCTTTCAAACGGGAGGATTGACCCCAGTAATGATTGGAAAGCTCTGGTCAAAATCAGGAATCTCAATTCTAGTTCGAGGTTCGTAGTAGCAAATTCAGGAAAGAAAGATAATTCAGCTTTGATCCTCCAGGGATTGGTGTTCCTGATCAGTAGCTCAGTGTTTGTGTTCCTGTGCTTGATAGGAACATGTATACTTGTCTATCGCATATATCATAGAATTGCAAAGGTGAGTAAACTCTACCCCAACATTGAAGGTGTTAATCTCAGATGTTTCACATACATGGAGCTAAAAGAAGCTACTGATGGATTCGAGAAAGAACTCGGTCGTGGTGCATTTGCAATTGTTTTCGAAGGAGTTTTAGTGTCTGAGAATGGGAAACATGTTGCTGTAAAAAAGTTATTGGACACTATGATTAAAGAGAATGATCAGGAGTTCAAAGCTGAAGTGAGCACAATTGGCAGAACAAATCACAGAAATCTAGTCCAACTACTAGGCTTCTGCAATGAGGGACAGCACCGAATTCTTGTGTATGAGTTGATGAGCAATGGCACTCTGGCAAGCTTCCTCTTTGGGGAGCAGAAGCTGAACTGGTATCGCAGAAAGCAAATTGCCTTGGGAATTGCAAGAGGGCTCTTGTACTTGCATGAAGACTGCAGCAGCCAGATCATACATTGTGACATCAAGCCTGAAAATGTTCTTCTAGATGACACTTTCACAGCAAGAATTGCGGACTTTGGATTAGCCAAGCTTTTGAAGACAGATCAAACTCGAACCATCACTGCAATCAGGGGAACAAAAGGGTATGTGGCCCCTGAATGGTTCAAAGCCTTGCCTATCACTGTTAAGGTGGATGTTTACAGCTATGGAATTTTGTTGTTGGAGATTATTTGCTGTAGGAAGAATTTTGAAGCGGAGGCAACCGATGAAAATGAAATGATATTAGCTGATTGGGCATATGATTGCTATAACCAAAGAAAGCTCCATTTGCTTCTTGAATATGATGATGAGGCAATGGATGACATGAAGAAGACGGAGAAATGTGTGATGACTGCATTATGGTGCATTCAACAGGATCCATCACTGAGACCCACGATGAAGGATGTCACGCAGATGCTCGAAGGAACTGTTGAAATTTCAATTCCACCAAATCCATCCTCATCGTAAGTTCAATTTAAATCCTTGGAATTGTATCATATTCTTATTTCATAAGTGAAAAAGAAGAAAGACTTTACTTTTTTATGAAAGAGGCCAAGACTTGGTATAATATATGATTCATAAGATTGATGATGAAATTGCTTTTCATTGAACTATTAGAGCATCAAGCAGATATTCATATTTACTGTGCTAACTTATCTCAAGTAAATACCAAGGACAATCTAATTTTTGTATCTATCACAGTTAGCCAAACACCAGAATAATTTGTCCTTGTATAAAAGATTAAAGTTTATATTTAGTGTTACTAACTCAACAGATTAAATTATCTTAGCATTATGTTTTGCCTTGGTATGCTAACTCAACAGATTAAAGATACGCCAATGGCATGGCAGAGGAAATAATATAAACCAAACAAGTCAAAAACCTTACCATATATCCATAGCACCTGAATGATTTTTTAGGCATTTCACCTTATTAGCACCAGCAGCTGCTGGTTTTGGTGCATGTATCAGTAGAAATATATTTCCTGCTGAATGCCAATTGTCAAATGCTCCGAACCTTTGGGAGTGAGCTGCGAGTTCAAATGGCCAAGCATAGCAACATATCGGAAAATTATCAATTTTCTTATTACAATACAAGGGTCGTCTACAGTACCTTAATGTATACCATACCTTAATAGGTTTTGTTCTCTAGTCTGCTATACATATACTTCCTTTTCTGCAACTGATCACTAATAGCAGAGAAAAAGAATGCCTTGTCTTGATCATTTTTTGTGTTGGCTAACTAATAATCAGTTTCAAAGATGTACTTGTCTTGATTTTTGTTAGCATAAGAGTTATTAAGCTACATCAAGAAAGGAGGTTTTACTAACATTGGACAAGAAATAAGGAAAAAGTTCATTGTATGAAAAAGGAGAGTTGTCATAGATAAATGTACTGGACCGCCTACAACAGTTTACATGACCAATTTCAACTCCATTCAAACATTTTGTATTTAGCACATAATCATGAAACAAAACCATGACATCGATCGACGAAAATGCTAATCTGAGCCTGAAGGAATAGTCCAACAGCAGAAGCTAATTACCACACACATATACATTAGTCAGTTCATAACTTCATCAACTTAAATCAGTAAAAACTCTACTTGCATTTCTTCCACGAAATCAAAACCATAAAAAATAGTCATGTTTCTACGCATTTGCCAATTATCAAAACCAAATGTACTACTGAATTGACAGAGGCATTTTCACAAACACATGGTGTGCAACATTACATTAAGATCACGAAAATCAAACAGGATACACAACCATAGCTACTTCTGCGATTCTTCGACACCAGATTTCTTAAGCAAATCTAATTCAAATCCTAAACACCAAAACAGGCAAATCAGTCTAGGTTTCCTAAGCTCTCTCGCCTCTGATTCTCCGAGCGAGCTGAATATCCTTGGGCATAATAGTAACCCTCTTAGCATGAATCGCACACAGATTCGTGTCCTCGAAAAGCCCAACAAGGTAAGCCTCCGCCGCCTCCTGAAGCGCCGCCACGGCGCTGCTCTGGAATCGGAGATCCGTCTTGAAATCCTGAGCGATCTCTCTCACAAGCCTCTGGAACGGAAGCTTCCTTATCAGAAGCTCAGTGCTCTTCTGGTACTTCCTGATCTCCCTCAGCGCCACCGTTCCCGGCCTGAACCGGTGTGGCTTCTTCACTCCTCCGGTCGCCGGAGCCGACTTCCGGGCAGCCTTGGTCGCCAGCTGCTTCCTCGGCGCCTTGCCTCCGGTGGATTTGCGAGCGGTCTGCTTGGTACGGGCCATTGAGATTTGAGAATAAGATGAATTAGGGTTAGGGATTTGGGGATTTGGGATTTCAATTGTGGATTTTGGGATGAAATGGTGGGTTGTATTTATAGGTGAAAATGTGGAGAAGCGGGAGGTTTGAAATTTTGGTGTGGTGAATGTGAAGCGTTGGATTGGGTTTGTGTTAGTTTGGACGGGTCAGATAGCTTTGTTGGGTGCCTATGGATCGCGATCCGCGTGCTTATAAATTAGCCAATAGATTTGCTTTATTTGAGCGGGCAGTTTTAAATGTTCTGAATATTTGGTTTATTTTACTTTTTCCCTCGGTTCAGTTTATTAGGCTTACTTTAGGCCCCAAATGGTTGCATGATAAACCATAAACCCAAAAGGAAATGCTTTTTAAATTTTAAAAGCGAATTTTTATTTTCCAAAAATAAAAAGAATAGTAAAAAGATGACCGTGTTCTAATGTCTGTTCATTAGCTTTTCAAATATATTTTAACAAGGAAGCTGCTTGATTAAGCAAAGCAGACAAGCAGTACATGAATTTCCAACATAATTTGCATGAATCAACTCTCAGCTTAGTTGGGATGGATGAATTGCGTGGGGATATACGAAATTCGCATTCTAAGTTATACGTCTAGTTAACTATTAGAAACCCTGCGTGGTACTAAAGTTGATCTAAATCTCACATGGGTTGCTACCTCCATGTATATTACATTGCTTAGTTTAGTCTCTCTTTTCATCTTTGTCAATTCTGTTCCTTTTGCATGTTTCCTTCATGTTAAATATTAGTTCCCAGCTCCCTGCAGGCATAGGTTTCCTAGTTAGTCAAGTATGATAGGTTAATTAGTTTGGTGCATACATACATATATAGCTTCCTCTATCGAATCAAAAACTATATATATATCCTTTTGAGGATGAAAGGGTGAGAAAGGTAATGCTTCTGCTTTGCATGGTTTGGTTTTCCAAGGAAATCTGATGCAGAACTTTGAGCAAAAAGACTGAGCTTCCTCACCAATGCAGAAAGAAGAGGGCCAACTTACCAATGCTGATCACACGTGGTAATGACTCAGCCTGGGACACTAACAACAGAGAAAGCCTCAATTAAGCTGAAGAAAAAGAGTTTGGTGGTTCAACACAACCACTAAGTTTCAACAACCAACATGTCCATCTTTCCAGTTAGCTCGTATCATGCTCAGATTCTCAGAAAGAAGCAAGGCAGACCAAATAGAATTTAGGTTGACCAGCTTGATTATCTTTCTCCATTTTCAAATGATAAAGGGGAATGAGGTTTATAAGTGAGAATGATTTGCACTTGATTAATTGTCAGATAGGATGGGGGGTTATGGTTTGAAGAATCTAGATGCATGATTAGGATTTGATTAGTTAGTAAAGTAATCATAGTTATCAACCACAATTTATTCTGTTTTTATTCCTAGTACTCAATTCAATTACACTAGGCGGAGTGCCCGCTCGTTGCAGCGGGTCTTTTCGATTTGTGGGGCATTCCACACAGAAGAAAAGAATGGCTGGAATATGCAAATGAAGAAGACGGCAATAACATAAGAACGTTGATATAACAGTAGAATTTTAAAGTTGGAGTTTGGATATAGGAGCCTATCAACAAAACTTGTTCGAAAATTGCTCCAATTTACGGCTTACAGCTTTGTTGGAGCTTATAACTTAAATGTAACCGCAAAGTGAGGCAATCGAGCGGATTAGAATTAGACACCAGCTGAAGAGCAATATATGTACCTGAGAAAGTGAGAATCAATTAGACGAGAACGAAATATTACTAAAATGCAATCACTCAAAGAGCACAAAACAGAAAGCATGGACAGATTATAAGTCAAAGTTTTTACATGGTCCAGCTAAGCAGGTTAATGGCTAATCCCATCACCAAAACTCAAATTCAGCACAAAAGAATAAAAATCAGAACACCATCAAAACCTAGAATTGATGAAAATTGAGAAGAAAAGAAAAACTCAGACTCAAGAAATCAAGCAAAACCCTTGGATCAATAAAATTCAAAACTGAAATGTAACCTCAAACTCTCAAAGTGAGGGAATTAATCAGGTATACACTCTGCTGGAACGCAGTCTAACAATGAAGAACTCATCAATCACACCGTAATTCAAAATTTTCAGATCAATAAAAATCATATCGAGATATATATAAATTTTCTTATCAGTTTAACACCTCCGCTCCATAAAGACACCGAAACAAAATAAAAAACCGAATAATAAATTAAACTACTAGTACTAACCTTGATGAAAATTTGATGAAGAAATTGCTCAGAACAAATACGAAGCGACTCTGCCAAAGAACGAACGCGACACAACCAAAATCCGGCAGCTTCTTGCAGACCCGACTCCCTCCTCTTCTCTTCTCGTGCAGACCAAACTCTCTATCATCTATTCCCCTTCTCTCTATTATGCCTTCCTTCTCGTCAGACCTCCATCTCTCTCTCTCCCTCAATCCCCATGAAATCTCTCCAATTACACTCTCTCCTCCCTCTCTTCCTCAATCTCAGATGCGATGTAGGACAAAAAGACACGTCAAAACCAATCTCGAGTGTAATTGTGTCATCAAACCCAGGTCACACCCAAACCCAAAAGTCCAGCCCAACCCGAAACCCATTACTGTTTCTACTGTAGCTAACCTATAGCGTCTATAATATATAGTAAATGTGGGCAAAAGCCTTGCTGTTGATCGAAAGTGATTCGATCACCAACAAATCATACCAGTCTACCAGATCAGAGCAACTGAGCAAGCTAGGTTGAGATGGACTCCAACTTATATGAGGTGACATCCTAGCTAAATATGCATGGCACTGATATATACCACTTAGTCGGGAAGAAAGTAATTTTCTTCAACCAATTAGTGCCATGTCATATAAACCATATTGTATATTACTTGAGAGTCGCTCAAAAACCATCTTCAGATGAGAAAACTTGTCTTCTGGTTCATCCACATGATTCTCCTTGTTAGCATCAACAACTTCATTCAACCTAAATTGCTTCTCAGTACCAAGATCCTTCTCAACTTTAGCGCCGACATCTTACCTACCTCCTTAAATTTTACAAAAAATAGTTAATTTTGTCAGCCAAAACAGAATCCATTTCAGCTAAGGATACCAAATATTTATCAAAGACACTCACACATTGAGAACAAAATAAATTATATATCATTCCATTTAGACTATAAACTTCAATCTGTTCTAGTATATATGATTACATGGTATGAACCTATCTATCTACTACCTAATCATTGGTCTGATCACTAATCTATATGTAGTTATGTACTTCCATTATTATCGTTTACTTGATTCCCTCACCGCATCATGAAGCATGGATTTAAAATTTCTTGGTTGATGACGCAATTAAGGTAACAAAATGTAACAAAATGAAAGAAACAAATAAATGAACTAAATAAAGAAAGACCAAATATGAAAGACACAAAATAAAAGGCAGAACTGCCACCTTAAGAAAAAAATAAAAATAGTAATATATATATATATGGCAGAACTGCAGTATTGGTAATAGAAATATTAAAAAGGTTGTTATGCATCTCATTATATTGCAAATGTAATAGTGATCATTTGCATATATCTTGTACGAAAGTAAAAACTAAAAAGAGTGCACTTCTAAGCATTTATCTCTCATGAAAACTTTCAGCTTCATTCATTTCATGAGTGAAATTGGTATAGCTATTATTAGTAAAATAAAACTAAAGAAACCAAAAGTCAGTTAAAAATTGACATTCATTCGCTGGCTGGTGGTACCTTTGCAGTTGAGATATTACTCACTACATTGAAATTGTTCAATTATTTAGTTGCAGGAATAAAGTAGGTTACCTGGAACTTCAGAGTTTTTGGAATAGTTACCTTTTCATCGACTAAAACACAATGAAGGCCAGCATTGCGGACTCATTTGATTTGCCTTCCTCTCCATAATCTGCATGTACAGAATTTAATTTTGTAGTCACTTTTGTAAGGTTGCAATTCCTTTAAAAGATCATCTACATACTGGAACCAACCATGCATCTAGGTTGATTTCAACAGTGACGAATCAGTAAAAAAAATTGATAAACAGATTCAGTATGGTTCATTTTCTCTGTGATTTTGTTTCTGTATATATGCGTGGTTCAATTTTAGCTATTCGAGCTTAAATCAGATTGATTTCTTGTTTATTCCATATGAAATTTAATAATTTATGCTAATTTCATTAACATACTATAATACTATATACCATCAGCCATATGTGTAAGACACAGGAGGACATGTCTAGATGAAGACATTTACCTCTCAGATATGTCCAGACCTTCAAGGTATTTCCAATAACTTTTTGCACCCTGAAAGCAGAAAGAAAAACTTACAGAATTATGACATAAAACTTAGACTTTTTTTCTTTTTTCACTGTCTATCTCTATGATGATGATTCACACAGTTACAACATGCGAAAGCTATATTTTGCAGATCTCTCAGTTTCCTTCACTCTCTGTCAATGATTAAACTCAAAGCCAACCATAAAGGCTTAAGAACATTTTCAATTCAGAATTTTGAAGTACATGCATATTCATAAGAATGAAATCAAACACCGGCTTGTGATTGCAAACTGAAAATAGAGGAAAAGATCAATTTTGAAAGTACATGCATGTTTGCAGAATAGAAATTGAAGACTATATATATTCCAATAAAAAACTAATGTGAAGGAATAATTAAAGCTTTTAATACATAAAGATGCATAAAATAGAATCCTATTTGTGCTAATACCTTCTCACTTCTCAGTATTATGTATCCCTCTTCCCCACTTTGTTGTTTCTTTTTCGTAAATCTAACCTGAATAATTGTGCAGATGCAGCACAACTACATCAAATCACAATTTACTAAAGCTCGAATGCAACCAGCTAGTGCCCTTGCAAGTGTGATCAATTAACATATCTTCATAAAAAAAAAAATAAGCGATAGACTCAGAGACCATTATACAACACAAAAGACTAAGTTCCTTAGTCTCAAAATCAACACCTAACTATCTAATGCACTTAGCCATCTTCCTTTACTGAACATGGGAAATTTTTTATAAATGTAATTCAAACTAATGCACTTAGGCACACTTAGAAAAAGGCAAACATACCTTTAAAGTAAATCCCTGAGAGGCTCCAGTTCTTTACCCTCAATCCCTTAATTGAAACCTACTACCCAAGACCAAACCCAGAAAACCAAGAACCCGAAGCACAGAAAATTCACACTGCAAGATCCAGCAAAACAGCTTAAAGAAAACAACAATGAGAGACAACAAATAATCAATCAAATTCAAAACAAATCACTCACATGGTCACACGCACCTATTTCTCCCCAAATTCGAAACTCAAACAACCAACTCCAATCAGGATAACATCAAACCTGCCAGCCATATTCTACAAAACAAACAAAAGAACCACAAATCAAACCACCAAATCTACCTAAACAATAGACAACCCAGAAAATATGTGGCCTAAAAAATTTAAGCGATTGAAAACTATTCACGTACAAAACTGAAAAGCTATAGAAATCCCAAATTGCTACCTCAAAATCGTCTACCTCTTTCGTCAACAGAGGAACAATTTTTGCTATTGGAAAGTGATCATGGGTTCGTGTTAATCGTCTATCTCTATTCAGTTACTGGAAGCTTCAGAGACAGAACCAAGGGGTGGAGAGTGAGAGGAGAAAACCCTAAACCTAAACCCACAACAAAGGCCATACCTTCACCATTTGATCGACATGAGATACCTCCACGATTACATCGAACGTAAACTTCCATCATCGCTTTCTCTCCCTCTTGGGTCCCTCGTCTCACTATTACCGCCATTGCCGGAGCCCAGCCCTTCCCTTGAAAGAACCACGCTGTTTTCGTTTTCAGAGGAGTGTAAAACGGGAGGGAAAAAGAAGGCGGTGGCGATGATGCATAATCCAGGTCAAGGGGTAGCGTCGTCAAAACGAAAGAAACAGGGGCAACACTGTCATTTCACGCCACCAACATGAACAGTACCGAGAACAGTGTAAGCCAAATAATAAGTAGTAAATGTATGTTCATTAGCTTTTCAAATATAAACCCTTTCTCTGCTCATTTTTCTCCTTAAACACAAAGGCAGAGCAAAATCAGAGAAAGAAAAAAGAGAGAGAAGAAAGAGAAAAAAAAAAGTAAAATCAGTGCTCTTTTGGTACTTTCTGATCTCTTTCAGCGTCACCGAGAAACGGTCTGAACCGGTGTGGCTTCTTCACTCCTCTAATCGCCGGGAGCAGACTTCTGAACAACCTTACTAACATGTCGGAGTGCCGGTACTTTCATGTAACCGAAAAATCAAATTTAATAATGTCACGTATTAATACTTTGAATTATCTAAAAATAAAAAATTTATACTTTGAATGTAGTCTTTTTGTGTGACTCCCTTTTTTCTAAAATGTGGTTAAATAAAAGATATAGTCAACTTCCAGGAACTTAGTGTTTAGTCTTTCATATTTTCTACCATAACTCCTCAGATTGTGGACACACCAAGTTTGAAACATTAGCTCAAAAGGGCTGCTTCCACGTAGAGTAGTTGTATATAACATTTAAAACACTGACAAAGACAAACCTAATGATGAAAAGTCTTCGGGTTGGTTTAAGACCTTGACAAACCTATATATACAGTACATCACTGATTATGCAAGAGTTTCAACTTAGACTAGTTTGATCAATCTGTACCCAAATATACATATATACTTGCTTCTTCCTCCAACTTCTGTGTGTGTGTTTGTGCGCGCACTTTTCTTTCAAGTTTTGATCAACTCGAAAGTTATAATGGCATTCGATCTTGCTTATTATTACCTTCTTTGCTTCCTTGTTCTCGCGCTTCTTCCTTGTTCCACCATGGCTCAAAACATAGACTTAGGAGGCGGTGCGTGTGGGTTCAACAGCTTGCTTAGGCTTGATGATGTAGGACAAACTTGTCTATGTCCAAATGGTTACAGTTATCTTGATCCAGATGATAAGCTCAAAGGATGCAAACAGGACTTTGTTCCACAAAGCTGTGATGCTGGAGATGCCTCATCATCGGAGAATGATTTCGACTTTGAAGAGATTCAAGGCACTAATATGCCGGATTTGGATTACGCTATTTTTCAACCGGTGTCTGAGGATTGGTGCAGACAGAGTTGCCTAGAGGATTGCTTTTGTGCTGTCGCCATTTTCAATGGCCTGGAAACGTGCTATAAGAAGGGACTTCCTTTTGTATATGGGAGGAATGATAGTGTTTCTACGAAAGCACTTGTCAAAATAAGGAAAGACAATTCTACAGTAAATCATGGAGGAGCCAATTCAAAAAAGAAAGATGATTCAACTTTGATCATTGTTGGATCAGTGCTCCTTAGTAGCTTGGGGATTCTGAACTTCATCTTACCTCTGGTAACATATGTGGTTGTTTCTCGAATGTATTCCAGAAAAAATAGGGTGGTTCAACCTTACCAAGGCATGAACTTGAAGTATTTCACTTATGAGGAGCTAAAGGAAGCTACAAATGGGTTCAAGGAAGAACTAGGCCGCGGTGCTTCTGCGACAGTTTTCAAAGGAGTTTTGGCATGCGACAAGGGAAAATGTGTTGCTGTTAAAATTGTCTACACTAAAGTTGGGGAAAGTGATTTGGAATTCAATGCTGAAGTGAGATCAATTGGGAGAACAAATCATAGGAATTTAGTCTCACTTCTTGGATATTGCAACGAGGGGGAGCACCGAATTCTTGTCTATGAGTATATGAGCAATGGTACTCTAACAAGCTTCCTTTTCGGAGAGACAAGGCCAAATTGGTACCAAAGAAGGCAAATTGCAATAGGAGTTTCCAAAGGGCTCTTGTATTTGCATGAGGAGTGCAGCAGCCAAATTGTACATTGTGACATTAAGCCTCAAAACATTCTCCTAGACGACTCATTTACAGCAAGAATCTCAGATTTTGGATTAGCCAAGCTTTTGAGACTAGACCAGACTCGAACTATCACAGGAATTAGGGGAACAAAAGGGTATGTGGCACCTGAATGGTTCAAGAACTTACCTATCACACCAAAGGTGGACATCTACAGCTTTGGTATTTTGTTATTAGAGATCATTTGCTGCAGGAAGAAGTTCGACGAAGAAGCAGAAGATGAGGATCAAATAATACTTGCTGACTGGGCATATGACTGCTATAAGCAAAAGAAACTACATCTCTTGTTGGAGAAAAATGATGAGGCAGTGGAAGACATCAAGATGATGGAGAAGTACGTGATGATCGCAGTGTGGTGCATTCAGGAAGATCCATCACTCAGACCTACCATGAAGCAAACCATTCATATGCTTGAAGGAATTGTTGAAGTCCCATTTCCACCAGATCCATCTTCTTACAAAAGTTCCATATATATAGACATTGCACATTAGTTAGTCATTCGAATTATTACAAATTTACAATAATGTTTTGTGATGCATGTATAATAGTTTTAGGATCAAATCTTTGGTAGATGAGTGAATCAAATCTTGTCCCCAAATCTTTTTTTTTTTTAATGAAAATCATCTGTTATTTATGTATGAGATTATGAGACCTATACTTTGATCATATTTTTTTTCTTTCTTTTTGACCTTTTTGAATTGGCACAAAACACTATATTTTTGTAGTTGGTTGGCTACTTGGCTTTCACTTGAAGGCTGCCGAATGTGATTTTAAAGCTGTTTATCGGAAATACTAATAACCGGAATATGGTGTTGTTGCATGCCCTTCTTATCCTTGCAGAAGTTTGGACTCCTCTTCCTGTCTTCCTGATGATCGGATATCGTTTTGAGAAGTGGTTTACCTTTTGTAGGCTACACGCACGCCCACCTGAATATGCTACTGTATAGTGTTGGGGTGGTCTCTTTACTTGTTTGCTACCTACCTCAGTAAAATAGATTCATGTCATGCAAATCGATATTTTATTAATTGATAGAAAAATATTTATATAGGCATTACATTAAGTATTCCGAATAATATGAGATTATTTATCAACTAAAGATTCTACTAATCTAGTCTAATTAGATCAAGACACACCACGAAAATTACGAAATTAACCTTCCTTGAACATTGACAAATTATTGGTCACTCCTTATAGTTGTAGTGTCTCGATACTTTAGTACTCGTACTTTTAATTTCAACGGATCACTCCTTGAGGTCTTAATTTTCTACTAATTGGTCTATTTCATCCAAATTGATTGTTTGCCAGTTTCCAACTTCCTCAAATGATCTTATGTGTTGTCTTATTATTTTTCATCTTTTTAACTTTCCCTTGTTCAAAACCAAAACCGAAAGAAGACCCAAAATATATGGGTATATGATTGTCGATGTTCAATCCAAGAATTTTACAATTGCAAAATGATTACAATCATGGAAAAAAATATATGGAAATTGATTTGAAACATACCGCTAACAAAATTAAATAGCATTACCATAGTCACGATGAAATAAAATTCTATCAAATCTCAATCATATCAATTTACACCAAAATGAGATTAAAATAATTCTCATCGATCATCATCCTTAGCATTAAGCACTCTCTAAGCTGAGACGAAAAAAACTATATAAACAATTATCATTTCATATGATTATACTTACAAACAACACTACTACACTAAGCTAAATTATTATTTTTTTATTTTTTTTGTCAATAAACTTAATTGAACTATTTAGCCTTCTATACGTCAGTTGTGTATTTTTTTAGTTATGGTTTTGAAGAAAAAAAGAAAGAAAATAAAAAGAAAAATAATAAAACAACATCTAATGTTCTGAATATTTTGGTTTTTTACTTTTTCCTTCGGTTCAGTTTATGAGGTCCAAAAGTTTGATCAAAAGCCCAAATATGTTTAGGCCCAAATGGTTGCATGATAAACCATAAACCCAAAAGGAAATGCTTTTTAAATTTAAAAAGCGAATTTTCATTTTCCAAAATTAAATAGAATAAAAATAGAATAGATATGGAAATATATTCTCTGTCTTCTCTTTCTTATTTTGTGAAAAATATTTTATAAAATATTTTTGAAAATATAACAGAACGGTAATTTCATATGGGTTTGACAAAGTCAATAATAAAAAAAAGAAAAAAAAAGATGTTCAAGTAACGTTTTTTGAGGTATGAATAAAAACTCGGTTTCTAAAAATAAAAAGAAAAGTAAAAAGATGACCGTTGAAGGCTAATGTCGGTTCATCAGCTTTTCAAATATAAACCCTTCTCCTCTGCTCATTTTTCTCCTTAAACACAAAGGCAGAGCAAAATCAGAGATAGAAGAAAGAGAGAAAAAGCAAGAAGCTTTGGACGAGTCAGGTCTTGAATCCAAAAACCCACAAGGATTTCTCGTCCTTTTCATCAAGATTTGGCCATGGACACCAGAGCTGTTGTTCCACCACAACCCAGAGGTATTCACCGATCACTTGTTCTTCTTTTTCGTTTCGTAATTCTTTGAAGGTTTTGTGATTTTGGGTTAGATGAGTGATGAAGTTGTTTAATTTTGGGTCATTTCCATGGTTTTTGATATAATCTGATATTGGGTTTTAGAATTTATATGTATTTACATGTGATTGTTAGATTGGAATTGGTTCGAATTTGATTTTGGATGTTGGTGCGCCTTTAATCTTTGTATTACCTTTAGTTGTGATTTGATTTTGGTGTTTGTGGGGTTTCCATTCATGGGTCTTTTGGTCTCTGCCTTTTTCTTTTCATAAATATGGAATCTTGGTTTTTGGGGTTTACTCTATATGAATGTTTCTGGGTTTGTGGGCTTTTGATTCATGGGTTTGTGGTTTCTTATCATAAATTCAGAATTTTGGTTTTCTGGTCAAAACTCTTATCTCAGTTATCTGTTTACCTTTTTGAATATTTTGGTTTTTTTATTCTTTTTTGATTCTTATGTGGGTTTTATTTATCAACCAGGTTTTGTCTTCTTCCATCTATTTCTTGTTTGTTTTGTGTATGAGACCTTGAAGGACTTCATGTATTTATCTACAGAAAGTTGAATTTCAATGAGTTACTGATGCTTGTGTTTCTTGTAGGGGATGGTAAAATCCATGGAGAAGCACCAAGAAGGAACCAGCGAGTAGCTCTTGGAGACAGGACAAATGTTGAGGCTGGTCAGGTCGAAATCAAAGGAAAGGCCCCTGTTCAGATCAATCGCCCCATCACAAGGAGATTTCATGCCCAACTGTTGGCAAACAATGTACAAAAGAAAAATGAGGTAATAGCCCTCCTAAAAAAACTTCTTTTCAATACTTTTTCACATGAAGTTCTAGTTATCAAAACATGGTGTTGATTCTGAACCTTATTGCATTTTGGACTTTGTTAATTTTGTAGAATCAAGTGCTCGATGTTGCAGACAAGGCAGCTCAGAATAGAAAATGTGCCTCTACAAGGAATGTTGCAGAGAAGGCAAATGATGAAGAGAAGGAGAAGCCTGTCAATAGAAGCAAGCAAGTACAAGGTCCAAGGAAGGAAGTCAAGGCTTTCACCTCAACATTAACAGCTCGAAGCAAGGTGAGTTTAGAACTTAAATCTTATTGAATTATAAATATAATTTTCACTGCACTGCTTCTGTTTATTTGTTGGGGTATTAATCTTTTGTTTACTGCAGGCTATCGCTTGTGGAGTCACCAACAAGCCGAAAGAGCAGATTCTGGACATTGACGCAGCTGATGTCAATGATGAACTAGCAGGTGTTGAGTATGTTGATGAATTGTACAAATTCTACAAACTTGATGAGGTAATACCTTGGCCTTTTTCCCAATCAACATTTCCCCCTCTAGCCTCCTTCTCGTACACCTTTTCTTACACATGAAAACTTGCATTTGCAGGATAACAGCCGAGCTGGAGATTACATGGACCAGCAGCCTGATCTTAATTCAAAGATGAGGTCTATCCTTGTAGACTGGTTGATAGATGTTCACAGGAAAATTGATCTAACGCCTGAAACATTCTACCTCACTGTCAATATAATTGACCGATTCCTTTCAAGGAGGATAGTAAGTAGGAGGGAACTTCAGTTAGTTGGCATTAGTTCTATGGTGATAGCATCCAAGTATGAGGAAGTTTGGGCTCCACAGGTACTGGTTACTCACTTTCAAATTATATATCACTGATACTGATACCAAATATCATACTTATCTTTTCTGCTGTTCCAATATGCAGGTTGAGGATTTTGTGTGCTTATCAGACAATACATATACAGGCAGTCAGATTCGTGCAATGGAGAAAAAGATCTTGGAGAAGTTGGGTTGGTATTTGACAGTGCCCACACCATATGTCTTTCTTGCTAGATACATCAAAGCATCCATTTCACCTGATAATGAGGTACTCTATTTTAAATGTTTCTTTTCGAAAGGTTAACCATACCTTTAAACTGTCTTTTAGGTGAAGCAATGAATACTAACATGCTTTTTTTACACATGTAATGCAGATGAGGCATATGGTTTTCTTTCTAGCTGAACTTGGAGTCTTGGATTATCAAACAGCCATACAGTACTCTCCATCCCTGATAGCTGCTGCAGCCGTCTATGCTGCCTGTTGTACCCTCAACAAGAACTCATACTGGACTGAAACTTTGAAGCACCACACTGGCTACTCCAAAGAACAGTTGAGGTAATAATGGGTTTCTACAATGTATATACCATGTTAATACCTACTTTAATGTTAGTCTATATATACTTAACTGTGACAGTTTGCTAATTTGAGTTTTCTTCTGATCATACAACAGGGAATGTGCCAATGCCTTGGTTGGCTTTCACTTGAAGGCTGCCGAGTGTGATCTTAAAGCTGTTTATCGGAAATATTCAAAACCGGAATATGGTGCTGTTGCCCTTCTTACTCCTTGTAGAAGTTTGGACTCCTCTTCCTGAAGATCAGATATTTTTTTGAAACCTTGAAACCCCTAGTAGTCTCTTTCAGTGTCTATATTGAACTCTAGATTGGTGAAGTCTTCTCGAAAATGAGATTATGCCCTCTTTTGTTGTATAGTGTTTGGGAGTGCTAAGAAGATTGGTTTTTGGAAACAGATAGTGTGTACTTGTTTGCTTCCTCAGTAATATAGATTGTTACATATCAATATGGAACACTTTACATGTCAATAGGTTTCTGTTCTTGATCAGTATATTATTCAAATCTTTCTAGTTTTATCAGGATCATCAGAAAATCAAAATGGACAAAACTTAGATAGCCACAAGATGTTAAGGTCAGGAAGCATAACAAGCTATTGGAAGAACAATACCCTAAACTGTTAATAACCATGTAGCCTTGCCACCAGAACAAGACTGAACACAAGTTTACTTGAGCTAAACACCAAATTTCAAACCTTTATACTTTATACATATATTTCAACATCTCATATACACTAGGAAACCATATAAACACATAGATTTGAGTCAGCTATACATTCCCAAACATTGAAGATAAAATCTTTTTCACTGTTGAAGGTTCTCCCCAGACCATTTCAGCCGGTGTTCTTACCTTCATATAGATTAAGCTCATAATCTTCCCTTTATTACCCAATCATTTTTCATTTCAACATAAACAATTTCTCGCTCAGTCCGACTCATTTCTTGTCAAAATCACAGCTCAATATGCATATGGAGACATAGGTAAAAATTGAAAGAGGCATTTTCACAAACACATGGTGTGCAACATTTCATTAAGATCTTGAAAATCAAACAGGCTGTACAACCTGAGCAATTTCCCTCACAAGCCTCTGGAATGGAAGCTTCATTATCAGAAGCTCAGTGCACTTCTGGTACTTCCTGATCTCTCTCAGCGCCACCGTTCCCGCCTGAACGGGTGAGGCTTCTTCACTCCTCCGATCGCCGGAGCCGAGTTCGGGGCAGCTTGTTAACACGTCGGAGTACCTTATGTAACAGGTCGGAGTACCCAAAATTCAAATTTACGCGCAGCATGACCTTTGTGTACTAAAACGGTTATAACTTCTTCATTACAGAAGGTATCGACAAACCGTAAAATGTTGGCAATGGGTCGGAAACGAATAAGCATCGCTGCATACAGTATTGCATATCCCCAAGCAGAAACTGGCAAATTGGTTCCCATAACCAATGCCCTAGCCACTAGCTGGAGTCGCTGAATGGTGGCTTCTGCAAGGCCGTTTTGAGAATGAACATGAGGAACAAGGTGCTCTACTTCAATCCCAATGGACATACAATAATCATCGAATGCTTTGGAGGTAAACTCGCCAGCATTATCCAACCTAATAGATTTGATAGGATGGTCAGGGTGGTTAGCCCGTAACTTGATGATTTGAACTAAAAGCTTGGCGAATGCAGCATTTCTTGTAGACAACAACGCGACGTGTGACCAACGCGACGTGTGACCAACGCGTCGACGCATCAACCAGCACCATAAAATACTTAAATGGGCCACATTCTGGTTTGATTAGTCCACAAATATCTCCTTGGATCTTGTGTAAGAATGGTATATTTTCAGTTGAAGCTTTGGCGAATGAAGGGCGAGCGTGCAATTTAGCAAGCAAGCAAGCCTTACAAAATGAGCGATGGGCATTGGAAATTGCCGTTGTGGCATAAGAGGACACGTTGGGTGTCGCCCCATGACCCTGTGAAGGGTGGGACGACACGACTTGTGGCGTAAAGGCCACTTCCTCTATGGCCAGGTGCTCGGCCCCGAAACCCTGTGAAGGGAGGGGCGGTGGTGAGTGTGGCGTTAATGCCACGGCCTTGCGAGGAGCTTGGCTTCTACGCACATCACGACGTTGAGTCGCGGTAAGGGGTTCTTCCAATCGCTTTTTCGACTTGAAAAATGGATGTCCATGGGAGTTCTTTAGAATCCGGATCATCATATCACGGCTGGGGTGGCCTAGTCGAGCATGCCAAAGCGTGTAATCATTAGTGTCACAAAAATTATCAGTGACAGCATATGATTCGAAGACACGGGTTGTAGTGAGATATAAGCCATTGTCTTCAATGCACGGCATCTTCTCTAAGATACGGCGACGACCATTTTCTTGAGAAGTAATGCATAAGTATTCTTCACCATTCTCAGCATAGGTATCCAAGTGATAACCGTTGGTACGGATATCCTTAAAACTCAGCAGGGTTCGATTTGTTCTCGGCGCATAGAGAGCATCAATGACATTGATAACAGTACCATTTGGTAACATAAATTCAGCGGTTCCTCGCCCTTTGACAACCGACTAGGTACCTATCAATGTTGTCATTGATGAGTGATACGGCATTAAATCCATAAACAACTGCCTATTTCTTAGAATAGTGTGGATAGTTCCACTATCAGCTAGACACTCAACTTCACCGCGAGACATCTACAAAGAGAAGAAAACTTGGGTTAGTTTCTCGCGGGACACAGTCTAATCACTACACCGTAGCATAGAGAAAGAAAAAGGGATGAAATCTCATCGAGTGTATCACATGGCATTTGGATATTATAACTTCGACTAAAGTCGGAAAATGCAAGGTTGAATGTTACATAACCAAGCAATTATCATCGGAAACCAAAACGAAACCGAGGCTTCGCACATTGTTGTGTTGAACACCTTTGGTAACTGGGATAAAACGAGGACAAGCCTCTTAGGATTGGTGTTAAAACACCTCACGAGCGGCACACTAGCCGAAGCTGTGGATGTCAAAGACACATGGTACCGTGGTACCATAGTGTGGCGAGTGGCGAGCCTACTTCACCTTAATGGACCGATGGCGGTCCGTTCGCTTCCTTTTTTTTTATAATTTTTTTTTAGGGAGCATAGGTGGGATTATAATTCCAAAATATAGAGCCAATGTAACCCGAAGGTGGCATCACAAGAACTACATGAGTTGTTAATACACGAACATGATTGCATAAAAACATAAAATTTCTCACAATATGGGAAAACAGAGAAATTTTATTAAGTGCCAATTTGAATACATCAACTTCTAATTCCAAAAGAAACAGACTAACAAGAGTCATAAAAACATGGCGAGTGTCATTATAATACTTGATAAACTAGAAAAGCCAAATATATTGACTAATTAAAATCCGGGACATCAAGAGTTTGTGGTTGCGCCTTTGGTAAATCCACATGATGAGCATAATTTGTTTCAATCATCTCGTCCTCAGCATAATTGCTTTCTTCAGACAGAAACTTCTTGTACTTCTTGTAGGCATTTAACATCTCCTTACTAGCTCGACAATGGCGATGATAGTGTTTGGAGGAACCACACTTGTAGCACGGAGCAAATTGAGCATTCCGGTTATTGCTATGAGGTCTAGAAGGGTTTGGTACCGGGCCTAGACGTGGTCCGTGGCCGGTCCGGCCTCCCCCTGAAGGTGGTGCAGCTTCGCCACCTTCTCGCCTCCAAGTGTTGGAGCGTCGTGTCACTTTGTTTCCAGTATTCTGATTTCTTCCACGTACCGGATTATACGGGGCATGGCTGACTTTATTTTTCTTCTTTGAAGCCTTCCCATAATAAGCTTGTGGTGTTGGAATTGGCTTTGTACCAACAGGTCTCTGGCTACTGTTGAGCCTAATCTCAGAATGACGCTTTTTTTTTAGCCAATATTTCCATAAGGTCAGAGAATGTCCTGATTCTTCCTTCATCAACTGAGATATTATACTGATGTCCGATGACATCGTAGG
Organism: Potentilla sterilis; assembly: GCA_963682095.1. Classification (NCBI taxonomy): domain Eukaryota; kingdom Viridiplantae; phylum Streptophyta; class Magnoliopsida; order Rosales; family Rosaceae; genus Potentilla; species Potentilla sterilis. The sequence goes on from OY821755.1 coordinate 61,447,920, forward strand.
TCATGGGGAATGTGTTAAATGTCTTCTCCAGAAGATCTTTATCAGTTTTGATGATGCCAACCGTGCCAAGATCCGCATGTAGACTAATCATATCCTGATTGTATTTGTCTACTTTGTCATAATCCGAGAAACGGATTTGTTCCCATTTAAGGGTGAGCTTTGGAAGAAGCATGTCATGGACATTGTTGAATCGTTGCTGGAGCGTGTCCCATAAAATTTTGGGATCTTTTACCGAAAAATATTGTCGCTTCAGAGTTGGGTGGATATGGCGCCTCAAATATATGAGGGCCTGAGCCTTGGCATGGTCCCCAAAAGGGGTGGTGGCGGCTGCATCAGTCAGAAGGGCTGGAAAACCTTTGCTTTGGAAAGCAATTTCAACATCGGAAACCCATCGATGGTAGTCTTTGCCTTGAAGATCTAAGATCTCAAAATCAGGGCGTGACGGTGACGACGACGACATCTACAAGAGAATAAAAACGCCGGATTAGTATCACTCATAAAGAGGTACTATCAAGTATATATTGGAATTAGAAGGGATATATTCGGTCACATAAGTGATTTTTTTTTTCAATGCAAGAGCATTTTTGATGCATAAACCGACGACATCATATCGCACCTTCAAACAGTGGCGTACTCAAACATCCACATAAGCATCTTTTTCTTTTAATTCCCTTTCAAACGTGATTCCCCCAGGACCATCACTTAAAACTGCGACCGTAGGGGTGATGAATTCCCCATTCTAGGTCTCATCGGCGATTTAAGAATGGCCGGAATAAGAGTAGAAGAAAGGCTAATAGTGCCCGATATAATATATCTATAGTTCAAAAGCAGGAACTTTTAGAAAATTGTTACCTTTTGGAATTGATCAAAAGATCGAGTGCGTAAAGCTTGTTCTTCGACCCTTGTCTGATTCTCGAGCCTCTGCTTGCGCAAGTAAGCTGGAGGAGCTATCTTGAAAATTTGATGGCGAGCGAATGTGCTGGCGGCCAAGCGAATAAACGTGGCGGCCGAGAGAATGGACGTGAGGCCGAGCGAATGGGCGTGAGGCCAAGCGAGCGGGCTGGCGAGCGAACGTGCTGGCGGCCAATCGAATGAGCGTGACTGCCGAGCCAGCGAGCGGGCGGGCGAGCAAGCGGGCTGGCTAGCGAGCAGGCGGGCTGGCTAGCGAGCAGGCGGGCGTAGGGCTGCGGCCCAGGAGAGACCGAGAAGGAGTCGCACGGGTCCCGAGAAAGGAGGTGCGGCCGACGGAATGGATGGAGGAGGAGGAAAAAGTTATCAGAGTTTTTCTAGTGCTCAGGGAGATTACGTACTGATAACGTGTTCAAGGAGAAATTATAATAGGGAGAACTGTTATATTATTGATTGATAGAGAGGCCTTTATATAGGCATTACAATAAGAATCCCGATAAATCAGGGATTCCTTATCTATTACAGAATCAACTATATTAGTCTAATTAGGTCAAGACACATCCAGGAAGTTACGGAAATAACCTTCCTACAACAACAGGTGAATTCTCTAGAAAACAAATTTGTAACAGTAAGTCGTGTCATTTGTTTTTGTCTTTATGTGTGGAAAATACTACGCTCAAATAAATAAAAGGTATAGTGAACCTTTGGTCTTTCATATTTTCTACCATAATTCTTCAGATAGTGTACACACCAAGTTTGAAAGATTAGTTCAAAGCGGGCAGCTCCCACGTAGAGTAGTTGTATAATAACATTTAAAACACTGTCAAAACGATAGACCATGCATAATAGTCAAGAAGCATGCTCGGTGTGAATGTGATCTTAAATAATGCAAACATGTTAATTAGTTTAGTCACTGTTGATGACTATGCGCGGGGGTACGTAGAGTTCCAAGGATAGATTCAATGCAATTCAATTATTAGGCACTGATGAAAAGTCTTCTGGTTGGTATAAGACCTTGACAAGCCTATATATACAGTACATCAATGAATGGGAGTGATTTTGCAAGAGTTTCAACTTGCTTAGGCTTGATGATGTAGGACAAACTTGTCTATGTCCAAATGGTTACAGTTATCTTGATCCAGATGATAAGCTCAAAGGATGCAAACAGGACTTTGTTCCACAAAGCTGTGATGCTGGAGATGCCCCATCATTGGAGAATGATTTCGACTTTGAAGAGATGCAAGGCACTAATATGCCGGGTTTGGATTACGCTCTTTTTCAACCGGTGTCTGAGGATTGGTGCAGACAGAGTTGCCTAGAGGATTGCTTTTGTTCTGTCGCCATTTTCAATGACGGGGGGACAGTGCTATAAGAAGGGACTTCCTTTTGTATATGGGAGGAATGATAGTGTTTCTACGAAAGCACTTGTCAAAATAAGGAAAGACAATTCTACAGTAAATCATGGAGGAGCCAATTCAAAAAAGAAAGATGATTCAACTTTGATCATTGTTGGATCAGTGCTCCTTAGTAGCTTGGGGATTCTGAACTTCATCTTACCTCTGGTAACATATGTGGTTGTTTCTCGAATGTATTCCAGAAAAAAATAGGGTGGTTCAACCTTACCAAGGCATGAACTTGAAGTATTTCACTTATGAGGAGCTAAAGGAAGCTACAAATGGGTTCAAGGAAGAACTAGGCCGCGGTGCTTCTGCGACAGTTTTCAAAGGAGTTTTGGCATGCGACAAGGGAAAATGTGTTGCTGTTAAAATTGTCTACACTAAAGTTGGGGAAAGTGATTTGGAATTCAATGCTGAAGTGAGATCAATTGGGAGAACAAATCATAGGAATTTAGTCCCACTTCTTGGATATTGCAACGAGGGGGAGCACCGAGTTCTTGTCTATGAGTATATGAGCAATGGTACTCTAGCAAGCTTCCTTTTCGGAGAGGCAAGGCCAAATTGGTACCAAAGAAGGCAAATTGCAATAGGAGTTTCCAAAGGGCTCTTGTATTTGCATGAGGAGTGCAGCAGCCAAATTGTACATTGTGACATTAAGCCTCAAAATATTCTCCTAGATGACTCATTTTGTTGTAACGAATGTAAGAAAAGAACACAGAATTACGTGGTTCACCAACGATGTGTTGGCTACGTCCCCGCCTCTGTCAGCGCCACCAGACGACTAGTTCAAGGCATATACTAACACATTTACAGCAAGAATCTCAGATTTTGGATTAGCCAAGCTTTTGAGACTAGACCAGACTCGAACTATCACAGGAAATAGGGGAACAAAAGGGTATGTGGCACCTGAATGGTTCAAGAACTTACCTATCACACTGTAGGATATGAACAACAATAACCTAAAACACAGCAGCAAATCTATGACAGCAATGATACACACCAAATGAATATCTCACACACACACACGAAGAAGAAAAACTGAAACTGAATTACTGGAGCAAGAGCAACTTGTATTATCCAGAATGAACCAAAATACAAAATGACCACAGCATGCCTTTATATAAAAGCCTATACAGTAATGCTAAGAATCTAGAGTAAATGAGACTTAACAAGATACAATATACATATAATACCCAACTAGAAGACTCCAGAACAAACTCAAAAACATAACTAAGTTATTGATATATAGGAGAGATTATTTAATGAGAAAATGTCCATTTAGTGCTAATTTGGCCCCCTCATTGCCCATTCCAATGACCATCTTATTTTCTTTCCCTATTCAACATAAGGTAACAACTATATTGCCCATTTGAACAAATCTTTTTCAACCCTAGTACAATTTTAATTTTTTTCTTCCTTTTTTGTCCTTTTATTTTATCTAACATATTTTTGAATTATAATGTGCTGAGAAAGTGGAAGATAAAGAAACTTTGCCGAAAGATCACCCAACTCCGCCGGCCTCCCATGACCGATCGCCGAAGTCGTCGGATTCCGGTCACGCATTTTTTTTGCCGGATTTTTTTTTTCGCTGGATTTTTTTTTTTTGCCAGAATATTATTTTTTCAATATTAAATTACTGACTATGACTTAAGCATGTTACTGAATCCCAGTAATCAGGTTACTGACCCCCAGTAATTAGGTTACAGATTTCATATTTTTCAGTAACCATGTTACTGACCCCCAGTAATCAGGTTACAGATTACATATTTTCTAGTAAACTATGTTACTGACCCCCAGTAATCGATTACTGACCCCCAGTAATCCAGAACCGGAGTTCATGAAGTTGCAAAACTTTAATCACAAAACATCAACACTATACTGGTACTAAGATTTCATTGATAACTTGACAATAACATAAAGAACTAGCACATACAATACAATGAAACTCTACAAGATACAACACATATACCTGTGTAGGCCTAATCTATATATGTACATTAGAAGAAGGAGAAAAGAATACCATTGTAACACACCACACCACCCAACCAAACCAACCCAACTTTTGTTTTGTTTTGTTTTGCGAATTTGGAATATACCTTCACTTGTCCTATTGCCCACGAATTCAGCGCATGTGTGATTTTATTGAAAACACACAGAAGAACGATTCCGCAGAATTCCCAGCGTAATCTGATCCCTTCTCTCTTTCTCTTCCATCTGGGTTTTGTCAGATCTGTCAAAACTCATCTGGGTTTGTTTCAAATTGAGTCTTTGAGCGTTTCTTTGATTAATCTTGGAGAATCTTGATTCACATTTGACCGACGTGGCCGGCGGCGCCATCATGGATTACGACGACTTGAGGACGATTGTGTAGAGCTCAGGTGTGGACGTGTTTACGTTCATCGACGCGGCGATCACGGCGTCAGAGGAGGAGGCCGAACCATGGGAGGACGAGCCCGCCGGAGGCGAAGGGAGGAGGAGGGAGGATGCCTCGTTTACATCTTGTGGTGGTGTTTACACGTTCATCGACGCGGCGATCACGGCGTCAGAGGAGGAGGCCGAACCATGGGAGGACGAGCCCGCCGGAGGCGAAGGGAGGAGGAGGGAGGATGCCTCGTTTACATCTTGTGGTGGTGTTTAGGGTTTCGGTGAGAGAGAGAGAGAGAGAGAGAGAGAGAGAGAGAGAGAGAGAGATGTCTGGTGGTTAGAAAGGAGGAGGATATTATGGTTTAATATAGGGTAATTAAGACATTTTCCTAAGATTCATTGATCTGGGCTATAAACATTGGAATGAACACTTTTTAACCCTTTTTTGTGCAAATGGTCTTTTTCCCTTATTTAATTATGGCTTGGTTTATATTCCTACAACCTCCCTTAAACCAAGCCAAGGTCTTCAACCTTCAGCATTCCCATTAGCTCCTTCAGCTTCAAGAAAGCATAAGCTTTAAGTGGCTTTGTAAATATATCAGCTACCTGCTCTTCAGATGAAAAATAATGAACCGTCACCTCCTTGTTCTTCACCAAATCCCGAATATAGTGATGTTTGGCATGAATATGCTTTGTCCTCTCATGAAAAACTGGATTCTTGGACAATGATATTGCTGAATTATTATCACAAAAGATTGTTGTAGGCCCTTTCTGCTCTTGGTGCAGGTTTGTAAGAATTCGACGCAGCCAAATTGCATGAGTAGCACACCTATTTGCTGCAACATACTCTGCTTCTGCCGAAGAAAGGGCTACCACCTGCTGCTTCTTTGATGACCAGCTAATAACACCAGATTCAATATCAAAAGCATAACCTGAGGTGCTCTTCACCTTCTCATCTCCTGCCCAATCACTATCCGTATAGCCAACAAGTTCACTTGGACAATGAGCAACATAGAAAATTCCATCACTCTGAGTTCCTTTGACATATTTCAGTATTCTTTTTGCTGCCTGCATATGTGATTGACGAGGAGCTTCCATAAATCTGCTGATCAATCCAACTCCAAATGTGATATCAGGTCTAGTGGCCGTCAAATAGCGCAAACTCCCAACAAGTTGCTTGTACCATGTGGGATTAACCAACTCTCCACTGCCATCTTTCTTCAACTTCAATCTCTGTTCAACCAGGTCTAGTGGTACAGCAGCTACAGTTTAACAGGCAACGGTTATAAAGCAACAAAGCACGAAATAATGTTGAACGAATACTAGTGGAAAACTATCCTTACCTGGAGGGCCACCTCCTTGGTTTTCAGCCGGTTCTCCTTCGATCGCTCTCCCGGAGCCACAATCTTCTCCAGCTCCATGAGCAGCCTCCGGGCGAAAGAGTTGCCCGGGCCCGCTGCAGGATCCTTCTCCACCCCTGATGCTTTTGTGCCGGCAGCAACAGAGCTACAAGCAGTAGGAACATCGCCTTGGGCGGTAGTGGGAGCACTACGTGTCAGCTTCAGCCGCTTGGCCAAGCTCTCACCAACAAACCGGCCGGTGAAGGTAACAACCGCGGACGCCGGCATCTCCTGGGACCTCTTCCTCCTCTCACCCAGGTCAAACTGTAAAAGAGAAGATTGGGCGGTAACTAGTGGGGACCTGGTGACTATTGGCACCAGACCCAATCGCTGTGGAATCCTGGAAGCACCACCCGGCGGCTTTGACGGCCTAGCAACAACCTTCCCTGGTCTAGAAGCCGCTTGGGGTAATCAAGACTCCAACTACTCATTCCCGCTTAAGTTATCAGTTTATTCCAACTATATTGACTTAGGCATCGGAGCGAAATAGACCGGCCCCGCCCGGCATTCCTTTAGTTAACAGGATTTGCAAATATGAGTCACACCAAGATCCACCAGTATATATGAGTCTACGGATTCAGACAGAAACAATTAGACAACAACAGATCAATCAAAGTTAATCACATGCTGTCTGAGAAGGACGAAAGAAAGGGGAGTCAGGAGTGACCCTAAAAGCTATTTGCTGATTCAATAATATAGTGAAAATGTTGTACAAACCATTGAATCATGGAGAGGACTCCTATGTGACCACATATGTATGTAATATTGTAATTACATCTCAGAGGAGGGTAAAATGTCTAGTACTAGAATTAGCATCTCCCATTTATTACAATAAACTAAATATTGTTATAAGGTGGTTGTGAGGGGTCCAACATATAAATTTTCCTCTTCTTCCAAAATTTACTGTCAATGTCTATAAGAACCGTATGTATCGATATATTTCAATAACAATGAACAGATTTCCTATTGCAATACATATATATATATATATATATATATATATATATAACTCCATACCGCTACAGAGTTGATCTACAATAAGATGATGTTGACCTACCTCAATAATTAAAGAATAAGACTACCCCTATATAGAGTTATTTTATATTTTCGACACATTAATGTATTAACTTTTGTTGAAGAATATCTCTATAAATTAAACTCATCTATTTTATCATTTATGTTCGTAAAAAAAAATTATTATATTAATATCTTTAAGAATTTTAAATTATAGTCTAAACATCACGAAGTAAACATATCATCGATCGAGGCTTTAAGTTTGTCAGATTTAAGTGATTTTTTTACCATCACTGTATTTCATCATAACGATCAAATGCTATCTCATAGTATTTTTCAAAACTTGACTTCTTTTATATAGTTGTTTCGAAAAGTTGTACACTTGAGTATAATCTACTCATCAAGTTATACCGCATTAGTAAGCATGTTGTCATTATAATGACTAAATTCACAAAATGAAAATTTTGACCGTCTGATGTGATCGTTATAGTTAAATATGAGTAGAGGAGAAAAATAAACTCGTTTCGTGAACGTTCGATGCTCGATCGAAACGGTCAATCATATTTTCATAAAACTTATCACACGAAAACGCTATTACGTACCTTTAGATGACCTTGTTTTGTCGACTTTTAAACTCTCAAATAAATGAGACGTAATCAGCCATGTAAAAGTTTGGGAACGTTTATCTCTCGGTACTTTAGCTCTCTATAGAAAGAGATAAGTTTAAATAAGGTAGACCGCATCGATCGGGGTTCTAATTTTGTCGGATTTAAGTGATTTTTTGACCATCACCGCATTTCATCATAACGATCAAATTCTATTTCATAGCATTTTTCAAAATTTTATTTATTTTATATAGTTGTTTCAAAAAGTTGTACACTTGATTATAATCTTCTAATCAAGTTATACCGCATTAGTATGCATATTGTCATTATAATGGCTAAATTCATAAAATGAAAATTGCATAAGCCACATATTTATAAGGTATATTTATAATTGAAAATCAATTTGAATTTAGAGTTTAGAGTTTAGAGTTCGGTGTTTAGAGTTTATATTGCAAGGGCAAACTTGACTTTCTTTACTCCAGTTTAGAGTTTAATTTACTCCCCTACTCGCTCCATCATCAGTACCGCCGGAGACGATTCCACACCACGGTTCCATACCACGGTTCCATCTCTTGCGAACCCATATGACCTCCGATTGTGCTTCATGAGGTATTGTTCATTCCTCCGATCTGGTTTTGCGTTTGAGCTATTTAGTTGCTTGATACATAGCTCATAGAAGTTTTGATCTGATTGCAGAATTCATGCTACAAAGCTGAAGGAAGATCAAGCCAAAAATGTCAGTCCCGTTTGGTAACCAATTGAAGATTCATATATTTCAGCTACTTCTAAGAAGTCTAGATTTACTTGGGAATTTTTTGAAAGGATTCAATAAAATGATCATGGAAAATTAGTACCAAAAAGTAGATGTGTTATTTGTAACACTATGTTTAAGGGTGGTCCTGGTTTTGCTACTAGCAATTTAAGAAAGCATTTAGAGTTCATAAGAAAAGGCAGCTTAGGATAAGTGTTAATGCTTCTGGAAATATAACTCAATTTGCATATGACTAAGCACTATTTATCCGTTGATGTACTAGTCGTTCAGCTCTATACAACTAGTACATCAACGTATAGTGCCTAGCACACGGATAAATAGTCGCAATCTTGGAACCAAGTTGTTGTATGTGGGAGAGTGAAAACTCAATTTTATTGTGTCCGTCCAGTTCTCCACTGCATAGAAGACAGTAGAAGCCAAAATTCATTAAATATTTAGATATACAAGTAATGTGCTGAGCAAAGAGTGTCCTCAATATGGCAATGAGATGCTGATTGAATCTGATTCTAAAGGTCCTTGTGATTTGTAACTTTGATTGATGCACCCTATTTGTCTTCTTTTTGCTGGGCTTTTTATTTACCAGAAAAACAATATTAAAAGTTAGAGCAGAGCAGAGCAGAGCAGAGCAAATATAATAAATAAGGGGAATCTCATTCCACTCCCAATCCCATTCAACCATTAATTTGGGTTCATTCACCCTTGAGGTACTCTCTCAACCAGTAGGCAGCCATTTTATGTTTGTAGCTGCATATCGGTGCCGGCGGTTCTAATTTGTAACTGATTTGCTGGCGCCTGCGGTTTGTTTGATTTGGTCTGGGGGGAGACTCTGAATGTGCACGATATTTATGGGTTTGTGCTTGCTGGGTTGCTGCCTACTGCCTTGCTGTGAATTCCGCCTTGCTGGGTTTGTTTTTTCTTTTCTGAGTTTTCTCTGATTCATGTTCATATAGTTCATTTTTCAAAAATAATCTGATCTGGAAGAAATCAAAGCTGCTAGCTAGGTTTGACACATACCTTATATATTGTGAGTGCACACGATTATTTGAGAAAATTGCACATAAGTATAGCTGAAATAGAGGGGCAAGATTCATTATGTTCTCCCCCTAACTAGTTATATTGTCTTTTTTTTTCTTTTTTTTTTTTTCAATTAATAAAATCCACTCGCACTGTCGAAATCACTGTATGTTTCTTTACTTGTTAAAAAGTTCAAGCCCACCCAAGGTTGTCATCCTGGATCCACCACCGACTACCAGACTACTATTAGCATGTCAAACATGTCTTATTTTGTTCACTTCACTGTTCGCATGCTCGCCATCTCCAAAAGTTTGTTTGTCTTGTGGGATTTTTTTATTTTTTTATTCTCTAGATTCTCCCTCTGATTTGTTGGGTATATGCAACTCTCTTCCAACAAATAGCCAGAAAGTTTGTTTTATACAACCCGGATTTACACTAAATGACACCTTAGGGTTCGGCATATCTGCATTTCTCACTGCTTAGTTTCTGATTTTAGGATTTTCTCCACTGGTAATGGCATATGTTTCTTTGTTATTGCTCTTTGTGTCGATTGGCCTGTAGAGCTAGTGGCTTGCCATTGAGACGTCGATTTCAATTATCCGCTATGTTTAATAGATAAGAACTTCAATTGTAGGAAAATTCTGTGTCGTTTAGATTTTTTTTTTTACATCTTTATTGCCTTGGTCAGATTCTTGTTATTGGTGAAATTTTCATTCCTTTATTAGTCCTTAAGTCAATAATAGACTGAACAGACTTGACAGGCACTTTGAGTAGCAAAAATTGGGTATAAAACTCACACAGAAGTTTTGAGGGTTTCATCCCCATTCCGTAGGGTTTCAGAATTACCTAAAACGGATATGGAGGATTTTGAGGTCGAAAGGCTGCATCAGATTTTCTAGTATGAAAATCTGAATAGTCTGTGTTCTAGTTGGAGGTTGATGTGATCAAATTTATTGTTTTGTTTTCGTTATTTGATATTTTTGACTAAGATTTTTTTTTTTTACTGTTTTGATTTTACTTTTGGTGGTAATCTTCCGTATTACAGTTTATGTAATATAAACTTATATATTGGGTTTTTGGGATGTTGATCTCCTTAATTTAATTATTGGTAAGAGGTGAGAAGTGATAAAGAAGACAGTGGGGAGAGAAAGACAGGGAAGAGGCGGCAGAAAGTGAAAGAAAAAAGGAAGAGAGGAGGGAACAAAGAGAAAGAGAAGAAAAAGAAGGAAAGGAAAAAAAAAAAAAAAAAAAAAAAGAAGGTAGAAGGGGGAGAGGAAAGACATAGAACAGAGAGGGCCGAAGGAAAGAAGCAAAGAGGAGAGAGTTGGAGAGTTTGGGTTCTTGTGCTAGGTTGTGGCTTGGGTATTTCAGTACTTGAAGGGAGAGAAACTATGGGTTTTTAGTTAGTTTTCAAAAGTAAAGGGCTTTGCTTTGGGTTGTTTACCGTCTCGATTGCTTTACCTTACTGTGAGCGGCTTTGTTTCATTTCTGCAAATCAATTTCTCTTATCGTGAAGTTGATTCTCTGTACTCTGTCATAGGACAAGGTTTTGGTATATATGGTTTTCATCTTTGAATATTATTCGTTCTTAGAACTGATGTCTTCTTCATGGTTTATGCATTTGTGATTATTTTCTTTTGAGAAGGTTGAAAGCTTCTAGTTGTTATTGCCTTAATCTGGAATGTTTGATAATGCCATTAATATATTTAGTTTTGGATGTTCTCTGTGGCTGCTGACAGTTAGCAGTAATCCATTCTTTATTTAAATTGTATGGTTGACTTGTGTCTTAACCTTCAGTGTGCTTGTGCTGATGTGAAAATTCTGTTGCTTTTGTTTAGTCTTGCTCATACAAGCTTCATAGCTTACCAAGTTTTCTTTTGCTTTTGTGAACCTGGTGCACCACTCCATGGTGTAGGGATCGGCTTTACAGAACAGCAGTCTTGGAGGCTAACTAGGGGCATTCAAGAGTAGCAATTGTCATCCACTGTTTGCACGTTAAGTGAGTGATTGGATTACCGTGCAAATGTGTAGAATTTGAATTGCAGTTTTGTACTGACTTGGGAATTAAATCATACTTTCGAAATGGTTGCAAGGATTATGATTTTGAATTTTCCTTTCTGGCATTTGAGAATAATGAATTGCCTTTGCATTGGATAGTATTCCAATTCAGACTAATTTTGTTAGTTGTTGATAATTTCTTTCAATAAAGCATAAAATTTGGGGATGTGACATAGAGTTTCCTGTCTTTGAAGCCTCTCTCATCTTTAAAAACTTTGTGTTTGCTAGGGTTCAGCAGGCCCCAGTTTTACTTCTGAAAGACAGATTCACAAATTTGTTAAATGCTACTACTTATAGTCTGATCAAATATATCTATAAACATGACACTTGTTCAATTTCAGGAGTGGCATTTGAAATGATAAAATCTTTGGTGTTGCCGATCCAGGTGTGCATACAGTCTTTTTGAGAATCTTAATGCATGTCGATAATTTTTAGATTTGGTTGAAGGAATAGCAAAAAAAAAAAAAAAAAAAAAAAAAACATGAAAATGGTGACAGTATCTTTTACCTTTTTCAAACTATCAAGTTTGACGATATATTTGTACTTGGCTTAGGCAGTGAAGGTTCCCACTACAAAGTTTGAAGGGTCTAACCAGTTACAATACAAAGAAACAAAGATGGAGCTCACTATAACACGCCCCGATGATTGGCATCTTCACCTTCGTGACGGTGAACTTCTTGAAGCTGTCGTCCCCCACAGGTTGCTCTTTTTTTTTTTTATAGTAGAATTACGTGCACGTATACTTTCTTGAAAAAGTAGGTGTAGAGTTGCATCCTGATGTCAAACTGTCAATTTTATAAGCAGCGCTAGTCATTTTGCAAGGGGAATAGTGATGCCAAATCTTAAGCCCCCTATCACCACCACTGCCGCAGCTGTGGCTTACCGAGAATCCATCTTAAAAGCTCTGCCTTCTGGTAGTGACTTCACTCCTCTTATGACACTTTATTTGACAGATACTACTAGTCCTAAAGAGGTCAAGCTTGCAAGTAAGTGCAATATGTGAATATGTAATGCTTTTTATCTATGCTTCAAGATTTAAAAGGCTTCAATAATAGTGAACCCATTTGCAACTTACAATTCTTCATCTTAATATTATATTTTTTTCACACTATAAAATGACTCTAGCATAACTGACATGTGAGATTATCACTGGTGCTTGAGTTTAACTTGAGTGATTTTTAATCCCCTTTACTAGTTACTACTAGTACTACAAATCTGTAGATGAAGTTTAACTGCTGGAGAATCTTGTTAATAACTGAGTACGTTGTGAATCTATAATTTTCCCATGCCTGATCAAATTTTTGCCTGTGTTTTTCTACTATTTTCACTTATGCTTCAAATTTTCATTTTTTGAGGTACTTCTTGTTTGCAATAACTTTTGTATTGTCTTTTGGGTTTGTTGAACTTATCAGTGGTCTAACTTTTATGGGTATGTATTTACAATATCTCCTCTAAAACAAGTTCAGATTTTACTAGCCCTTTGACTCTTGCTGGGCGCATTGCAATAGCTTTTTGTGTTATTTGTCTATTTTAGTGCTTAGTTATTGTTTTACTATCTTTCTGTCATTATATAAAATTGTAGTCTTTAAAACTCTTAATCAACCAAGGACTTAAGTTGGATTTCTGAAATTTGACCAAAATCCTCTTTTCAGTTAATTAGCATTTGTCTAGTTAGATCATCTAACTTAGATGGACTTGACGACTTCCGGTATTTTTCTGCTCAACTGTCTTTAGGTCATAGTGATCCATTGATCTTCTGTTTCTAATGATAGGAAAAAGTGGGGTCGTATTTGCTGTAAAGCTTTACCCTGCTGGTGCTACAACAAATTCTCAAGATGGAGTTACAGATCTTTTTGGAAAATGCCTACCTGTCCTCGAGGAGATGGTTGAACAGAACATGCCTCTGCTGGTATTCCCACTACCTCAGTACTTGTCTGTTTTTCTTTTTCTCTTTGTCTGTACCTGGTAACTGTCGCCTTGCAGTTTTATCGGTATGTTCTCTAACTCTGTAAAAGAAAGAAACATTTCTCCATATGGATAATTGTTACTGTCATATTGAAGAAATGAGTGGAACATTCTCATCTATATTTCTAGATTAAGCTCAGCTCATCTCATAACATAGAACTTTAGGAATTTTGATGCCAAGAGCTGTTGAAGTCCTGGCAATTTATAGAATCAAACGGATTATAGGAAGCTCAAACTGATTGCATTTATTTTATTAGAATCAGAACTGAGAATTAATTAATTTCTTCTATAATCAGTTTGGGACATAATTTAAATGTTTTGTATTATTGTATTTCTTTAAACCTCGACTCTATCTTCTTCTCTCTTTTCCCTACTTTTTATACTCTCTCAGTTTCTCTCTATAGTTCTGGGAGTTATCTTTGTCCTGACTTGGTTCCCAAATGGGAATAGACAAAAGATTGTTAAGGTGTCTGATCTTGTAGCTTTACAATACACAAGGTTTAAGGTCATACTGATGATTGATTACATCATCCTCAATTATATGTCCTTAAATTATTACTTATATATGGATTTGCTATTTTATTTCAGGTTCATGGGGAGGTTACAGATCCTGATGTTGATGTATTTGATCGTGAAAAGGTATTTATTGAATCTGTGTTAGAACCTTTAATCCAAAGGCTTCCACAATTGAAGGTCGTTATGGAGCATATAACTACTATGGATGCTGTTAAGTTTGTTGAGTCTTGCGAAGAAGGTATGCCTGGTCACCAAATATAAAAACCTTATTATTCCTATTTCCCTCCCCTTTTGGACAACAGATATATCCTGATTATCTTTCCTCACTAGCTAGTCATAAGTTGTATAGCCCCCTTTCACGTAGCTTTCGTTTGTTAGGTTCTGTAGCAGCGACAGTTACTCCACAGCATCTTCTTTTGAATAGAAATGCTCTATTTCAAGGAGGATTGCAGCCGCACAACTACTGTCTGCCTGTACTCAAAAGGGAGATCCACAGTAAGTTCCAGTCACGTATTTCATTTCGGGTTTTGCAAATCATTGTGTGCATCATACCAACAAAAAGAAAATCATTAGACCTTTAACTTGGTTATTCTTATTGGTTGTCAAAAATATGATGAAGTTGTGATTGCACTGTCAAATAAATCTTAATTTCGGTTGTCATTGTGCAACTGATGTAGCTGGATCGTCCTTGTGGTGTAAACTGGAATTTTTGAATGATGTCCAATACACTGTTCACATGTTATTTATAAAGTAAAATTTAAGCAATTTTTAAGCTCTCTCTTTCTCTGGAGCTAATTTATCATTTCCCATTTCTCATCTAGGACAGGCTATTGTATCAGCTGTTACTAGTGGCAGTAAAAGATTTTTTCTTGGAACTGATAGTGCTCCTCATGAAAAACGAAGAAAAGAATGTTCTTGTGGCTGTGCTGGTATATACAGTGCCCCTGTTGCTCTATCATTGTATGCAAAGGTCTTTGAAGAGGTAAGGGTTCTAGTATCTGCTCTATCTGCTCATGTTGGTTGCAATTGTTGCTTGCAGTTATGTGTGTGTGTCTGACAGTTATGTTGGTTTTAGTTATTGCCATGTTCTGCGTATGTGTGTGACAGTTATGTTTTGGCTGAAAAGCTAATTAAATCAAATCAGGTGATCCTGTATGCCAAACAGTGTTTGCTAAAAAAAAATTGTCAAACAGTGTATAAAAAGCAGCTGGCTTATGTGAAAGAGGCCAAGACGTTTGTGTTTCTCTGGCTGTACCCACCACTTGCTTATGAAACTTTTTTAGTGGTCGTCTCTTTTATGTATTAACTTTTGTCATGAAATAAACAGTTTAGTAGGGTTTATAGGATTTAGTATGTGGTTCAGATTTTACTAAAACCTTGGATTCTATTGCACCATGTTATTAAAAACAGACCTGTTAGTTTTTGAGTGCTTGGTAGGTCTCTTAGAACAGAGGGTGAGATAGATAGGGAGGTCTAATATGGTGGTAATAAGAGGAGATATGGAATATGAAGGAGTGTTATAAGTTGCATGCACCTTTAATTCAAGTTATATGAATGCGAGTGTTGTGTTCAAATTAAAGGTAGACGGAGAGGATCCACGTTGGAGAATCAAAGAGGACTAGGGAGGGTGTTGTAAGGTAAAAGGGGGATCTATGATGGTTGTATTTATAATAAGATGACGGATGAGGTAAGAAGTGAGAGGGTTGTAAGTTGGTTGTATTGTCAATATATGTTCGGATGAGCAGAAGGGTAACATTCAACTTACAGGTCTGAAAACCTTGCAAAAGAATGAGGTGGACCAAGCAGGGGAATCAAAGAGGCTAGAGAAGCGAAGGGAGGTTAAGAGTGACATGAATAGAAGGAATGCTACATTTATTAGGAGAAGTTTACAGTCAATCAGTCATTTGGAATTCGATACATTCTCATGAATGTGAATAAATTGAATTCCCAACTTATTTTCGTTTGAACATTGTCTGTAGAACTGGACAGGTCTAGACAGAGTAAAATCTCAAAGAGAGATTCCTGACTTGTATAATTCCTCACTGTCATCTACAGTTAAATTCTTCCTTCTATGCTGAAAATGCAATTGATTGACTAACATAAACCTTCTTATTTTTCTCTCTAATGATTTTAGCCACTGCTAGTAGTTTGGTGAATCGGGGAAGCTTATTGTCTTAAAATTTGCTTATTTCAGGCAGGTGCTCTTGACAAGCTAGAGGCATTTACTAGCTTTAATGGGCCAGACTTTTATGGCCTTCCTCGGAATACATCAAAAACAAAGCTGAGCAGAACTTCATGGAAGGTACCAGAGTGCTTCTCATTTCCATTTGGAGACATCATACCAATGTTTGCAGGAGAAACGCTTGAATGGCAGCCGTCCTTCAACTGATTCCAATTTCACTATGACGGACCTTATCAGTCATCCTTCAACTGATTCCAATTTCACTTTGACGGACCTTATCAGTCATCCTTCAACTGATTCCAATTTCACTTTGACGGACCTTATCAGTCATCCTTCAACTGATTCATCTCTTTAGCTAGTAGCACCTTTTTTAGGTTCAAATCTTTGTAATACATTTAATACTGCATTGCATTATTCAAGATTGTGAAGTTTGAACCAAACATTTATATTACTCAATTACTCAAATAAAATTGAAGATCCATGCTGATGCAGGCCCTTAGTAGGATCTGAACTGGACTGTGGGTACTATTATCTAAAAGGGACTGAACTAGAACCCTTATGCTAGGTTTGAATAAACTGATTATATTAAGCTTCAAAAACTGAAAACTACAATAGATACTACTCCTTTTTAAATAACTCAGACTCAACTACCCACAATAAATGCTCTTAAACTCAAAAACCTTCTAGCTATTACACAAAACACAAGAATAAAACAGATAATAAAGATAAGGACTGACGCAAGACAAGAACACAACAATAAATGAAACTTTTGGCTCTAGGACAACTTTTGAGTTTCTCTAAAGATATATTGACTGCTTCATTCTCCCCGGGTTGTAGAAAACTCGTCCTCGAGTTTGTAAGGGATGAGGTGTTTGACATTGAAAACATCTGAAGTCTTCAGATGACTCGGAAGTTGGAGTTGATAAGCATTATCGTTAATCTTCCTGAGAACTTTGCAAGGGCAAACTTTACGATCTTTGAGCTTATTGTAGGCTCCAGTAGGAAACTTGTCTTTTGTTAGAACTGTCCACACTAAATCTCCTTCTTCAAACACAGCACTCCTTCGGTGTTGATCAGCTGCAGCCTTATACTTCAAATTGCTTTCTTCAATTCTTTTCCGCACCTCTTCATGGATGGACTTGATATAATCATCCATCTCTTTTGCCCTCTTAGTCACTTTGCTTGGACTTGGAAGGGAAGTCAAGTCTAGAACACTTTTCAGATTCTGGCCATACACTACTTGGAAAGGACTACACTACTTAGAGCTCTGCATAGTAGGCCTGGCGTGGGAGCTGGAAACACACCGCAGTGAAGAAAAATTTGGTCACTTTCAAGGATGGCAGTCTGGGTTTCTAAATAGGGCATGAAAAAGGAAAAATTAGGGTTTTTGCTTGAAAGGCATGAGAGGCTTGAGTACTTGAAGGGAGGCCTTTTAGATGTTGTTGGGTGATGTCGGATGATCCTTATGATCCTAGACTCTCCCCTTTTTATAGGCTCAAGGTTGAGGTGTTGGGGAGGTTCAAACATCTCTAATCTGTTGGACAAACCCCTTCCTCTTTAATCTCATCATTAATTTCAGCACAAAAATGGGGAAAAAGTTGTTATGCTTAGAGTGGATCCCCTAGAAAGATGAGATCTGCAACAATGGCTTCTGCCGGTTGCCATGGCAAGAAGCCCGATGCCGTAAGATCTGGAAGGAAGGGTTGGGGAAAGATTTGAAATTATGGATTCATGGTTTCGAGGGAGAAGGGATTTTTCTTAATTGGTGGCTGAAAATTTGCTTTCATCGGCTGGTCAGGTTATTGATACGATCCCGGAGTTGGTAATCTTGGAGTAGCAACCTACTCATGCAATTGAGACATTGCTTTTGTTAGAGTCGATCACTCCAACCGAATGTGCAGGTTGAGGGACATTTGAGTGCTTTGACTAAAGTTTTAAGGCCAGTGCAATCTGATGAAGCCTTGGCTCAGGACAGTGCGACTCAACAATTTCTGGATGCTATTGGTCCTACTGATAATATCTATTTCAAGTCCGTGGCACCTAATATGGTGAACCATCTAAAAAGGTTGGCTCTCTCTGAGTTGCCTCGACCATGGAAGAAGTATATCCAGTTACAGGCAGTGTTGGTGGAAGATAATATGTCAATTGTGGTTCAGCACAAAAATGGCAAGCTTTGGGTCTCGCCTCATAAGAAGAAGCTAGGTAGACCAAAGGGTAGCAAGAATCGGCCAAAAAGTGTGAAGGAACTCGTGTGTTAGGGGTCTGCACTGCCGAAGAAGAGGAAATATACTTCTAAAGTGTGGAAGGATAAGAAAGCTGGTAAGTCAATTACTGAAAGTGTGGTTGTTGCGAATGAATCTGTGGATGGAATGCAGGTGGAAACTATTGGGATACAGTCTCAGATAGGCCCAGAGAGGAAGACAGCAGAGCAGGAGAGTTGATTTGGTGTGGTTGTTAACTTTATTCAAGCTTCTACATTCAATGTCGTACTATTAGTTTTTTGTGCTTCATGGTACTAAAAGGTAGGTGAGTCTAGGTTTGTGTCCTGATTTTTTACTAGGGTTAGAACCTAAAGGGGTAGCTCTTTATATTGGCCATGATGGGTGTGTTATCTTGATTTTGTTTGTTGAATACAATTTGGTTTGATTAAAAAAAAATATATATTTTAGTTAAATTTTAGCTAAAATATTTAAAAGTCATTTTGGTTAGCTACTTTAAAAATAAGTCTGCATCAATTTTTTATATTTTACCTTTATTTGAATTTAAAATATTTATTAAATAAATAAAAATTAATTTATATATATTATATATAATTACGTAAAATGAATATTTTGAATTTAAATGTTTTAACTTTCAGCTGTCTCGCTCTCTATATTTTGAAAGTGAGATAGCTCAAAGTTAAACTAGAGTTATAATTTGCAGCTGATATTTTTCGTAAAAAAACCTCAGCATGCGCTCTCTAAATACTATTTCTGGTATCATTTAGAAAGATCAACTGAGGCAAAGAAATTGACAGATTTTGGTTTGATTAATGGTGTAGCATGCCAATACTTCGGAATAGGACCTGTCATTAAATTTTTATAAATCTAGAATCTTGGGGGTTTCTGGGTTTACTCTTATGTTATGTTTCTGGGTTTGTGGGCTTTTGATTCATGGGTTTGTGGTTTCTTATCATAAATTCAGAATTTTGGTTTTCTGGTCAAAACTCTTATCTCAGTTATCTGTTTACCTTTTTGAATATTTTGGTTTTTTTATTCTTTTTAGATTCTTATGTGGGTTTTATTTATCAACCAGGTTTTGTCTTCTTCCATCTATTTCTTGTTTGTTTTGTGTATGAGACCTTGAAGGACTTCATGTATTTATCTACAGAAAGTTGAATTTCAATGTGTTACTGATGCTTGTGTTTCTTGTAGGGGATGGTAAAGTCCATGGAGAAGCACCAAGAAGGAACCAGCGAGTAGCTCTTGGAGACAGAACCAATGTTGAGGCTGGTCAGGTCGAAATCAAAGGAAAGGCCCCTGTTCAGATCAATCGCCCCATCACAAGGAGATTTCATGCCCAACTGTTGGCAAACAATGTACAAAAGAAAAATGAGGTAATAGCCCTCCTAAAAAAACTTCTTTTCAATACTTTTTCACATGAAGTTCTAGTTATCAAAACTTGGTGTTGATTCTGAACCTTTATTGCATTTTGGACTTTGTTAAATTTGTAGAACTAAGTGCTCGATGTTGCAGACAAGGCAGCTCAGAATAGAAAATGTGCCCCTACAAGGAATGTTGCAGAGAAGGCACCTGATGAAGAGAAGGAGAAGCCTGTCAATAGAAGCAAGCCAGTACAAGGTCCAAGGAAGGAAGTCAAGGCTTTCACTTCAACACTAACAGCTCGAAGCAAGGTGAGTTTAGAACTTAAATCTTATTGAATTATATATATAATTTTCACTGCACTGCTTCTGTTTATTTGTTGGGGTATTAATCTTTTGTTTACTGCAGGCTATCGCTTGTGGAGTCACCAACAAGCCGAAAGAGCAGATTCTGGACATTGACGCAGCTGATGTCAGTGATGAACTAGCAGGTGTTGAGTATGTTGATGAATTGTACAAATTCTACAAACTTGATGAGGTAATACCTTAGCCTTTTTCCCAATCAACATTTCCCCCTCTAGCCTTCTTGTACACCGTTTCTTACACATGAAAACTTGCATTTGCAGGATAACAGCCGAGTTGGAGATTACATGGACCAGCAGCCTGATCTTAATTCAAAGATGAGGTCTATCCTTGTAGACTGGTTGATAGATGTTCACAGGAAAATTGATCTAACGCCTGAAACATTCTACCTCACTGTCAATATAATTGACCGATTCCTTTCAAGGAGGATAGTAAGTAGGAGGGAACTTCAGTTAGTTGGCATTAGTTCTATGGTGATAGCATGCAAGTATGAGAGCTGTACATTCCCAAACATTGAAGATAAAATCTTTTTCACTGTTGAAGGTTCTCCCCAGACCATTTCAGCCTGTGTCCTTAACTTCTTATATATAGATTAAGCTCATAATCTTCCATTTACTACCCAATCATTTTTCATTTCAACATAAACAATTTCTCGCTCAGTCCGACTCATTTCTTGTCAAAATCACAGCTCAATATGCATATGGAGACTTAGGTAAAAATTGAAAGTGCCATTTTCACAAACACATGGTGTGCAACATTTCATTAAGATCTTGAAAATCAAACAGGCTGTACAGCCACAGCTACTTTTACCCTCACAAGCCTCTGGAATGGAAGCTTCCTTATCAGAAATTCAGTGCTCTTCTGGTACTTCCTGATCTCTCTCAGCGCCACCGTTCCCGCCTGAACCGGTGAGGCTTCTTCACTCCTCCGATAGCCGGAGCCGACTTCCGGGCAGCTTGTCAACACGTCAGAGTACAGGATGTAACCCAGAATTCAAATTTAATAATGTCACAGATTAGTACTTTGAATTCTCTAAAAAACAAATTTGAAACGTACAGTAACAGTAAGTCTTGTCATTTCTTTTTGTCTTTAATTATGTGTGGAAAAGAAATGACAAGACTTGCTGTTACTGTATCAAATTTGAAAGATTAGTGTTTGGTCTTTCATATTTTCTACCATAACTCTTCAGATAGTGCACACACCAAGTTTGAAAGATTAGTTCAAAGAGGGCAGCTTCCACGTAGGGTTGTTGTTAACATTTAAAACACTGTGAAAACGATAGACCATGCATAACAGTCAAGAAGCAAACTTGTTAATTAGTTTGCTCACTGTTGATGACTATGCGCGCGGGTACGTAGAGCCGCCTTCTGATGAAAAGTCTTCTGGTTGGTTTAAGACCTTGACAAACCTATATATACAGTACATCAATGAATGGGAGTGATTATGCAAGAGTTTCAACTTAGACTAGTTTGATCAATCTATACCCAAATATACATATATACTTGCTTCTTCCTCCAACTCCGGTGTGTGTGTTTGCGCGCGCACTTTCATTCAAGTTTTGATCAACTCGAAAGAAATAATGGCATTCGATCTTGCTTATTACCTTCTTTGCTTCCTTGTTCTCGCGCTTCTTCCTTGTTCCACCATGGCCCAAAACATAGACTTAGGAGGCGGTGCGTGTGGGTTCAACAGCTTGCTTAGGCTTGATGATGTAGGACCAACTTGTCTATGTCCAAATGGTTACAGTTATCTTGATCCAGATGATCAGCTCAAAGGATGCAAACAGGACTTTGTTCCACAAAGCTGTGATGCTGGAGATGCCTCATCATCGGAGAATGATTTCGACTTTGAAGAGATTCAAGGCACTAATATGCCGGATTTGGATTACGCTATTTTTCAATCGGTGTCTGAGGATTGGTGCAGACAGAGTTGCCTAGAGGATTGCTTTTGTGCTGTCGCCATTTTCAATGGCCTGGAAACGTGCTATAAGAAGGGACTTCCTTTTGTATATGGGAGGAATGATAGTGTTTCTACGAAAGCACTTGTCAAAATACGGAAAGACAATTCTACAGTAAATCATGGAGGAGCCAATTCAAAAAATAAAGATGATTCAACTTTGATCATTGTTGGATCAGTGCTCCTTAGTAGCTTGGGGATTCTGAACTTCATCTTACCTCTGGTAACATATGTGGTTGTTTCTCGAATGTATTCCAGAAAAAATAGGGCGGTTCAACCTTACCAAGGCATGAACTTGAAGTATTTCACTTATGAGGAGCTAAAGGAAGCTACAAATGGGTTCAAGGAAGAACTAGGCCGCGGTGCTTCTGCGACAGTTTTCAAAGGAGTTTTGGCATGCGACAAGGGAAAATGTGTTGCTGTTAAAATTGTCTACACTAAAGTTGGGGAAAGTGATTTGGAATTCAATGCTGAAGTGAGATCAATTGGGAGAACAAATCATAGGAATTTAGTCCCACTTCTTGGATATTGCAACGAGGGGGAGCACCGAATTCTCGTCTATGAGTATATGAGCAATGGTACTCTAGCAAGCTTCCTTTTCGGAGAGGCAAGGCCAAATTGGTACCAAAGAAGGCAAATTGCAATAGGAGTTTCCAAAGGGCTCTTGTATTTGCATGAGGAGTGCAGCAGCCACGTTGTACATTGTGACATTAAGCCTCAAAACATTCTCCTAGACGACTCATTTACAGCAAGAATCTCAGATTTTGGATTAGCCAAGCTTTTGAGACTGGACCAGACTCGAACTATCACAGGAATTAGGGGAACAAAAGGGTATGTGGCACCTGAATGGTTCAAGAACTTACCTATCACACCAAAGGTGGACATCTACAGCTTTGGTATTTTGCTATTAGAGATCATTTTCTGCAGGAAGAAGTTCGACGAAGAAGCAGAAGATGAAGATCAAATAATACTTGCTGACTGGGCATATGACTGCTATAAGCAAAAGAAACTACATCTCTTGTTGGAGAAAAATGATGAGGCAGTGGAAGACATCAAGATGATGGAGAAGTACGTGATGATCGCAATGTGGTGCATTCAGGAAGATCCATCACTCAGACCTACCATGAAGCAAACCATTCATATGCTTGAAGGAATTGTTGAAGTCCCATTTCCACCAGATCCATCTTCTTACAAAAGTTCCATATATATAGACATTGCACATTAGTTAGTCATTCGAATTATTACAAATTTACAATAATGTTTTGTGATGCACGTATAATAGTTTTAGGATCAAATCTTTGGTAGATGAGTGAATCAAATTATCCGATTCCACCACAACTCTTTAACAGTTTTTGAATTTTAAAAGTGAATTTTCATTTTCCAAAAATAAAAAGAAAAGTAAAAAAAGATGACCGTTGGGGGCTAATGTCGGTTCATTAGCTTCAAATATAAACCCTTTCTCTGCTCATTTTTCTCCTTAAACACAAAGGCAGAGCAAAATCAGAGAAAGAAAAAAGGGAGAGAAGAAAGAGAAAAAGCAAGAAGCTTTGGACGAGTCAGGTCTTGAATGCAAAAATCCACAAGGATTTCTCGTCCTTTTCATCAAGATTTGGCCATGGACACCAGAGCTGTTGTTCCTCCACAACCCAGAGGTATTCACCGATCTCTTGTTCTTCTTTTTCGTTTCGTAATTCTTTGTGGGTTTTGTGATTTTGGGTTCGATGAGTGATAAAGTTGTTTAATTTTGGGTCATTTCTATGGTTTTTGGAATAATCTGATATTGGGTTTTAGGATTTATATGTATTTATATGTGATTGTTAGATTGGAATTGGTTCAAATTTGATTTTGGATGTTGGTGTTCCTTTAATTCTATGTATTGCCTTTAGTTGTGATTTGAATTGGGTACTCTGTTCTTTCCCTGATTTTAACTTCATGTTTCTGGGTTTGTTGGGGTTTGGATTCTTGGTCTCTGCCTTTTGTCTTTTTATAAATTTATAATCTTGGGTTTCTTGGTTTACTCTTATGAGTCTTATCTGTATATGTTTGCCTTTTTGTATATATTGCTTCCTGTGATTCTTTTGTGGGTTCATTAACCAACCAGGTTTTGTCTTCTTTCATTAATTTCTTTTTCGTTTTTGTGTTTGAGACTTTGATGGACTTCATGCATTGCTTTACAGAAAGTTGAATTTGAATGTGTAACTGATGCTTGTGTTTCTTGAAGGGGATGGTAAAGTCCATGGAGAAGCACCAAGAAGGATCCAGCGAGTAGCTCTTAGAGACAGGACCAATGTTGAGGCTGGTCAGGTCGAACTCAAAGGGAAGCCACCTGTTCAGATCAGTCGCCCCATCACAAGGAGATTCCATGCCCAACTGTTGGCAAACAATGTACAGAAGAACAATTTGGTAAAAACCCTTTGACACTTCTTTTCGATGCTTTTTCACATGCAATTCTAGTTATCAAAAGTTGGAGTTGATTCTGAAAATTTATTGCATTTGGGGACTTTGTAGAACCAAGTGCCGGGTGTTGCAGACCAGGCAGCTCAGAATAGAAAATGCGCCTCTACAAGGAATGCTACTGAGAAGGCAACTGATGAAGAGAAGGAGAAGCCTGTCAATCGAAGCAAGCCAGTACAAGGTCTAAGGAAGGATGTCAAGGCTTTCACTTCAACACTAACAGCTCGAAGCAAGGTGAGCTTACAAGTCAAGTCTTATTGAATTGTAAATATAGTTTTCACTTTTCACAGTACTGCTTCTGTTTACTTGTTGGGGTATTAAAATTTTGTTAACTGCAGGCTGTTGGAGTCACCAACAAGCCGAAAGAGCAGATTGTGGATTTTGACGCAGCTGATGTCAATGATGAACTAGCAGGTGTTGAGTATGTTGATGAATTACACAAGTTCTACAAACTGGATGAGGTAATCTCCTGTCCTTCCAATCAACATTTACACTTAAGCCCTCTCATACACCTTTCTATACACATGAAAAATTGCATGTGCAGGATAACAGCCGAGTTGGAGATTACATGGACAAACAGCCAGATCTTAATTCAAAAATGAGGTCTATCCTTGTAGACTGGTTGATAGATGTTCACAGGAAATTTGAACTAGCGCCTGAAACATTATACCTCACCGTGAATATAACCGATCGGTTCCTTTCAAGGAGGATAGTAAGTAGGAGGGAACTTCAGCTAGTTGGCATTAGTTCTATGGTGATAGCAGCAAAGTATGAGGAAATTTGGGCTCCACAGGTACTAGTTTTTCCCTTGTTTATATTAAAAATCATTGATTCTGGTACCAAACGTTATGCTTATCTGAAGTGCTATTTTACTATGCAGGTTAAGGATTTTGTGATCTTATCAGACAATACATATACAGGCAGTCAGATTCGTGCAATGGAGAAAAAGATCCTGGAGAAGTTGGGGTGGTATTTGACAGTTCCCACACCGTATGTCTTTCTTGCTAGATACATCAAAGCATCCATTTCACCTGATGATCAGGTACTGTATTTTTAAGGTTTTCTGGAAAGTAAAACCTACCTTTAAACTGTGTTTTAGACGAAGTAATGAATACTAACATGCTTTTCTTACTTTTGTCATGCAGATGAGGCATATGGTTTTCTTTCTAGCAGAACTTGGAGTCTTGGATTATCAAACAACCATACGGTACTCCCCATCCCTGATAGCTGCTGCAGCCGTCTATGCTGCCCGTTGTACCCTCAACAAGAAGACTTTGTGGACTGAAACTTTGAAGCACCACACTGGCTACTCTGACGAACAGTTGAGGTAATAATGCATTTCTACAATATACATACCATGTTACCTACGTGAATATTTTTCTGTATATACTTACTGTGACAGTTTGCTAATTTGAGTTGTGTTCTCATCATACAACAGGGAATGCGCCAAGGCCTTGGTTGGCTTTCACTTGAAGGCTGCTGAATGTGATTTAAAAGCTGTTTATCGGAAATACTCAAAACCGGAATTTGGTGTTGTTGCCCTTCTTACACCTGCCAGAAGTTTACTCTCCTCTTCATGAAGATTGGATTGTTTTGAGCGCCATGGTTTACTTTTTGTAGACAATACACTAGCAGTGGTTTTTCAATTCCAGGATTGGGTCAAGAAGGTCTTGAAACCACTTATATTCTACACTAGTTAGTCTGTTTCAGTGTCAATATTGAACTCTAGATTGGTCTACTGATCTGGAAATAGTGTGTCCTGTTTTGTTGTATAGTGTTTGGGGGTGTACAAGAAGATTTTAGTACAGATTGCGTCCTCAGTAATATAGATGGTTACATATCAATATAGAACACCGGTTTGTGTCCTTTATATATTGTTCTTCTATCAATAGTCTTGTATCAGTTGTATGTTATTCAAATTCTCCTTGTTTTATCAGGATCATCAAATGAAATTAAAATGAAATAACTTAGGAACACTACAGGATGTTAATGTTCGCGAGCACAAGAAGTTATCAGAGCAATGCCACAAGATTTTGATGTTAATTTCTCCCATAATCCTGCCTTTTTACAACTTATTCGAGACATTTCGTCGAACACTTTACCTTTGTCATCCTTTCAATGTCTAGTCCCTCGGAAATTTAAGCCCTTTTCTTATCGGCTAAAAGTAATACGAAAACAAGTTGCCTTGCCGCCCTTGCGCCCTTGCCACCAAAACAAGACTGAACTTAAGTTCACTTGAGCTAAACATACCAAGTTTAAATCTTTATACTTTATAAATTTGTTTCAACATTTCACATATTCACTTGGAGACCAATAGAAAGACATGGGTAGTCATCTATACACCCACAAACAATGAAGATACAATCTTTTTCATTGTTCAAGTTCTCCCCAGACCATTTTGCTCTTTGCTTGCAAAAATGCCTGAAAGCAAAGACTTTGAGACAAGGGAAGCAAGTCCATGCAGTGTTGTTATCAACTGGGTTTGACATGAACGTGTTATCTATGAGCTCAAAGCTTGTGGGAATGTATGCAAGTTGTGGGGACTTCAATTCTGCACGGAAGGTGTTTGATGAAATTCCCAAACCAAATGTGTTCTCATTGAATTGGATGGTATTTGCTTCGGCGTTTAATGGGTGGTTTGAGCAAGCAATTGGGTATTTTTCTTTGATGCAAGAGTTGGGAATTGTTGGCAATAAGTTCAGTTTTCCGGTAATGCTTAAAGTTTGTGTTGGTTTGATGGATTTGAATAAGGGGAAGGAAGTTCATGCTGTGGTGTATAAGATGGGGTTTGAAAAGGATGTTGCTTTGGGCAATTCATTGGTTGATATGTATTGCAAATGTGGAAGCTTGTGTTATGGTCATAGAGTTTTTGATCGAATGCACAAAAGAGATGTGGCTTCTTGGACATCTATGATATGTGGGTATTGTAATGTGGGAAGGACTGATCAAGCGGCAATGTTGTTTGAGAGGATGAAGTTGGATGGATTGGAACCTAATGATTTCACATGGAATGCTATGATAGCTGGGTATGCTCGGAGTGGAGATAGTAATCAAGCATATGTGCTACTATCTAGGATGACTAAAGAAGGATTGGTTCCTGATTTGGTTACATGGAATGCAATAATTTCAGGTTTTGCCCAAAGCCACGAGGCGGGTGAAGCTTTTAAGTTGTTTAGTGCTATGTTGGTGTCTGGGGTTAAACCCAACCTTGTCACTATCACAGGATTGCTCCCAGCTTGTGGATTGCTTGGTTCAGTTGAAAGAGGGAGAGAGATTCATGGATTGATCTGTAGGATGGAGTTTGACATAAATGTCTTTATTGCTAGTGCGCTTATTGACATGTATTCGAAATGTGGCAGTGTGAAAGATGCTCGAAGTGTTTTTGACTGGACTCCTGTAAACAATACTGCGTCTTGGAATGCAATGATGGGATGTTATGGTAAGCATGGTATGGTTTATTCTGCGGTAGAGCTCTTTGAAAGAATGCAAGAGGAAGGAGTTAAGGCTAATGTAGTGACTTTAATTTCTGTACTTTCTGCATGCAGCCATAGTGGTTCTGTAGAAAAGGGTTTAGAGATATTCAGGTCCATGAAAGAGAGCCATGGAATTGAGCCAAGTAAAGAACATTATGGGTGTGTTGTCGATCTGTTGTGCCGTTCTGGGAAGATCGTAGAAGCTTACGAGTTTGTGAAGTCCATTCCTGTAGAAGTCACTGAATCTATTATTGGAGCTTTTTTCAACGGGTGTAAAGTCCATGCAAGGAGAGATCTTGCTAAATTGATGGCTGAGGATATTTTGAAAATGGAGCTAAAGAGATCTGGAGGTTTTGTAACTCTTTCAAATATTTATGCAGCTGATGGAGAATGGGAAGAAGTCGTGTATGTAAGGAAGGTGATGAAGAAGAGGAAGGTCCTTAAGAAACCTGGATTTAGTTTGCTGGACTAAAAGGAAAGCTTGTAGTGGAAGTTGAAAATGACGTCAACAGATTGTACCTGTCTGCCTCTAGTAAGATACAGTAACATCCGTAAGTTTTGGCTTCTTTTCGTGGTTGCACCAGTCATCTCCACTACAGCTGAATTGAAATTCACAGCGTGAGGCCATTCGGCTTTCAATAGTTATGAGACTTTAGTCATACAATTCAAAGATCAAAATATTTGACCATGGGTCAATAGCAAACTTCTGATCTGATTATGAAAATGGGGCATATATACTTTACAGGAAAAAAAATATTAGAGATTCATAATCTAAATGCTTATTGGTTGAGTTTATTGATACCTCTTCTATTTCATGCTACTGATATTCCCATCTGAATGTTTTGTTCTCCTTCTTTGCATTGTATGCAGACAACAGAATTATGGTGTTTCTACGATGAGAGATAGTACTGCTAGAGTTGATGGTTGAAAAAATTGAGATACTACTGCAACTGCAGGTACCACTTTCTTTCTTTCCTTAGTTTCTATCTCCCTTGAAACTCCCCAGTATTTAGTTCGTTATGAATGTTAACCTTTTAGGTTTCAAATCACTATCGTTTCGTTTCAAATCCATTTCTCAAGCTGTATTGTAACTTACTCCTTGTTCAGAAATCCATAACCCTCCAACTCTGACACAAGAAAGTCCATACAAACACTCTTGAAGCATGGAATGAGTGATTAGTAATCTTGTTCAGAAGCAAATGAGCTGTTCTCTCAACTTCTTCCTATGCCCAAGTAAACCTTCTGAGTTATCTTCATAAATCATACTTCACACTCTCATGAAACACTTTCTTTTTTTAGTCTATCTATCTTCTTACCGTCGTCTACTTTGATCACTGGATATAGCTTTGGAGTTACATGTCTTCCTGAAGTATCTACTATGTTTAAAGTGCAATTTGGGTCAGATGCTTGTGAAGAAAGCTCAGAAGAATCAAGAAAAGAATGGACTAAGCAGTTAGCACAGCTAGGAAATCAAAGGGGTCATAACCTAACCATTGACAAGAGTCCTAATTCACCCACTCTCCCAATAATTGCATTAGCTTAAAGACAGAAGCTTGAAGTAGAAGAAACCATGCGCTGCCTAAGTCTCTGGTTGTCCATGTCCTGGAGGGTCATGGGGGGCTTCTTGGACCACCTTTATGTGCCCCCACTCGTTATTTTGTTTTCTTTCCAAGTCCCACATGCATCAAATGCCCGAAGTTTATGTGGGAAGCAATGCTATGATATCGGATTCTTGTTGCTACCAAGTCTATTCCCTTGTGCAGAAAATGGAAGCACCCAAATTTCTTTTGGTAATTAGAAACCCCTCACTATTTACTCTCACATTTCTACCCACCTCTTTGAGTGAGGATGAAGTACCCCAATTTCAGTGAAGGTGTGAGATGTTTTTGCACTCTCTTTTAGGGTTTTCAACCTTGTTTAAAAAAAAACCCTAAATAGGATAAAAATTTGGTCTTTTTTTCTTTTTTCTTTCTCTCTAGTCTTTGTAAAAACGTGTGTTGTTATCTAGACTTTGGATAATCATGAACCAGAGGAGTGTCACAGAGGCACCTGGCTGTCCTCCATTAATAGTTTCCATCAATTAGGCTCAATTTCTTGGTTGGCTTTATCGTAGTCAAGTTAATTAGTTGAGAAGGAACTTCTGCAAACATTCAGGCCAAGAAAGGTTGGATCTTTATCGAGAATTTTCTACTTTGCTGATCAGAATGACCTGAAGAACATGGCTTTATAGTACAGAAGGTTTACTTTTTTGACTTGGTTACCAAAACCACTCGTTTATTTTTACCATTTTAATCATTTGGTTCATGAAAAAGAAATGATATTCTATGAAATTTTGCAAGGTATCATAGCTTTGATCAAGTTATGTTGGCCAATTAAGAGTCGTCATCTTTAGGTCTCAGAAGTTTCATAAAAGGGGAGTATGGGATACTCGGCCATAAATGGTAAAGTTGAGCACTTTAAAGATGGAGTCTTTTGGCACATCCCAACCGTTGGGAGCCCATTTCAAAATGAGTTAGAAAAACGTCTATTGAAGACAAAGTTGGAGGCTTAGAATTAGGAATGAATGAGATGATGGCTTAGGAAAATTTAGTCGATTCGATAAGGTTTGTTACATGGCCACCTCCCTCTACTAGCTAAAAAGAAGCAAAGTCTTGTGGAATCCATTGATCTATTTTCAACAGAGCAAAGAAAGGAAAAAAGCAACACTTATGTTTTTTATTTTGGGTTCTTTACATTAGGTATAAGGTAAATTATTTCAATTTTAAAATTAATGAAAAAAATGTAAGTGGAGTTTTCAGAGAGTTCGATAGGATTCCCCTCATCTACTAATTGCAATATGAAGTGAACTCGAAATTTCTCCTTGTTCGGGCATATATGATTTTACGAAATGAATTTTATTATGAAAATTTCTCTATACACTAAGTTCTTTATCTCATGTTGAACTCAAAGTCTCAAATAACCACAAGTTCATTTCAACCACCGGTTGTATTGTGATCCAAAAATTGTTCACCGACAAGTTTTAGCTCATCTAAGATCACTTTACACTGTCTTTACTGACCTTACGATAAGATAAAACAAATTGATAGTTCTAGTTGGGTTACACTCATGGAGACAGGAAGCAATCTTCTTGTTGACATTTTCACTAGCATGAACTGTAAAGCACACAGATTTAACAGACAATACCATACTCTGAAAAACGTCATTTGTTTAGAAGTGAAATAGTGATGCCAAGTATATGACTTTTCTAACCTAGTTTAACTAAGGCACAATTACCAAAACGACCTCCATGTCTCAAGCTTGTTACACATTCAAACCTACAATACACACCACAGTTTACAGAGTCGCACACTACACAACCAATCAACAAATATCTCTTTAAAACAACTCTTCTCTTCTCTACTCTCTCTCTCTCTCTCTCTCTCTCACTTTGAGTTTCAGTTTGGGCCACTTTTCTTAGTCTCTGCCAGACTCACATGCCAATCCTTAATCTCTTCGAATCTCTAAGCTTGCTGATCTGGGTACCCTGTATTTCTTCTTCTCCTTTAGATCATAGTTTCTGATGGTTTAAAAATCTTTCATCTTACTTTCGTTTTCTTTTATTGCTCTCTAACTGTACAAATCTACTGACTGAGGCAAAACCCACATCGTTTCTGGTAATTTCTGAGTCTGCTATGACTTCTTTAACGGATTCAAAGTGTTGGGTTTCTTATTGAAGATGCAACAAACACTTCTTTTCATATAAGGTCAGTGGCATATCTCTCTTTTCATCTTTTGTGGATTGGAATATGTTTTGCTATCTCCTTGTGATGTTCATGAGGTTGAAGCTTATTGTGATATTGTTATATTAAGTTCATCATGTATGTTGTTCATGCTGATTGTGGCTGGTGGATCTTGCTTGTATTGGTGTGTTTGTTTTGGAAGTTTAATCTTTCTATATCTGCTGGATTTGTATGTGGTTTCTGGATAGTAAAGGACTAAAGATTTTTGCTTTCATTTTACCTGTTTTCAAAGTTGGAGTCTTTGTGATTAGTTTTTGGTGTGTTTCCAACTCTCGGTTGTAAACCCACTTGGATTTCAAGTTGGTTGGGTGAAAAGTATGAAAAGTATGAATCTTTGTATTCATAGTTCATATCTTGAATCCGATTTTAGACATGCAAGATCAGATTTAGAGTATTTGATGAAATCACAGAAGCACTTTTGTTTTTCTTTTCATATTGGGTTTTTTTGAGATTTTCGACATGTAGGTTCTTGAGCCTAATTTGCGTTCTGTATTAAAGTCTGTTATCTAAACTCTGTATAGGTAACAGACAACTGTTCTTACTCTTTTGAGAATTTTTTTTTTTGTTCAGCCACTCAGGCTATTAATATGGAGTCATCAAGTTGAGAATACAATCTTCTGGAAGTACAAACAATAAGATAAAGTGACCTAGAGTTGTATGTTCAGCCAGTGATGCTATTAATTTGGAGTTATCAAGTTGAGAATACCATCTTTGGAAGCACAAACAATAGGATAAAGTGACCTAGAGTTGAAAGTTTCTATTGCTTCACATGACAATGGAAGTAGTGCTTGATATGACTTCTAATCATAAAATGCTTTCTCTTCTGTTCTTGAGTGCATACTGTGAAATCTTAGGACCATTTAAATGTGTTTTGGCAGATGCCCTCTTGACAATGGCTTCAATTGATTTGTTGAAAGGAATTGAAACAAATTCAAGTTTGATTTTTAGATGTTCTTGCATGTGAGAACCGAGTTCCAGTTTTCTTAGCATTTCACTATTTCATAGTTCATTACACAAGGGAAGTAGTGGATACTTAGCCTGTAGTCATTAAACTTGGTTATTTGAAGGAGCATTTATTTGACGCAGCTACTGCTTGTTCCTTTGTTTTTATCCTACTGTCTAGCTACTTTTTTATTGGTTGATATGCGACCTAATAATCTGTTTAATATGCTTTGAAAAGCCACCACATGTTCAATATTGCAGGAAGTTGTGTTGTTTGCTGGATAATAGTGTATATTTGTAAAGATCTCATCTTGTGTGAATGTTTTTTTTTTTTTTGTAGCAGAAATCTCATATTGCATGAACTTTTCTTCCGTGGAGTTTTGAGATATGGGAAGAGGTAGAGGAAAGGGAAAGAGGTTAACTGTCACCAATCATGATGATCCTGGAAGTGGCGAGGAAGAGAAAATACCTGCACAGAAGAGAAGGGGAAGACCACTAAAGCCTTTAAAGGATGAAATTGATGAAGAAGAAATAGAAAAGGTAGAACCAGATGACATTGAGAATGCAAAGGCCATCTCAAGCAAAGAGATAAAGAGCCCATCTGCAGCAGAGAATGGAAAGAAGCGGAAGCGAAACTCACAGACCAAGGAGAAGTCAGATTCAGTGAAGGAGGAAAATGGTAATGGAACACGATCGAGTACAGATGACTCAACTAAATCTAATGGATTTCGGCATAATGGGAGCAGGCGGAAAAATAAACCCCGTCGAGCTGCAGAAGCTGGGGTTGAATGCAAGTGAGGGTGTGGTTACGTATTGCGCTGGTTTCTTCTTTTCCATATTGCCAGAGCAATCACGGGACATGAAGTGAGACCTAGTAAACCTTTAGTTTTTTCTTCTTTTTTCTGGCTAATCGTTCCTTCTTTGGTAATTTCGTTCCTGATTCGTTTTTCATTTATTTGTGAATTCAGAATGCATTCTGATGGATGTAGTTTCCCCGAGTGCTCTGATATTTTAAATTTTGACTATTTAATTCCTTTGTCTTGTCTTGTATAATTTGCAGAACATATATAAGCAGTTTCTGTATCTCAGATTGTCTTCTGTCTTGTTTACTAGTATTTAAATAACTTTTAGGGTATGAATTATACTCTGTATGAGTAACAATTCTATGCAGATGAGGCATCCATATCATGCTGAAGGTAGAGAGGTTAGGATTTAATGGATGTAGAATTATTCTCTAGTTGGTTGTTCTTAACATTTAATAGTTCCTCACTACGAAAAAATTCTAAATTTGACTGATTTTAGCATATTTGATTTTGTTGTTAAAATTATCACAGCTTTGTCAAGGGATTTGTTTAAGCTCGTTTTCTTCTTCTCCAATTTTCATTTGTTCTGTAATTTCACACTTGTTCTGGTATCGTTGGTCCGTTCCAAACTTGACTCAAACACATGAATGCCTGAAATGGTGTGTGCATAATGCACACACACACACTATTGATTACTTGTGTAACGTCTTTTTGATAATTTAGGTGCTTACTTTGAAGAATTTTAGAATAGTTGAAACTTCATTTGCTTCTTAGGAGGCTTTATAGAACTCACAGGTTTTTTGTATATGCTCGCTTCAGATTTTTGTAGATAGCTGTATACCCTGTTCTGTGGCATTGAATTGGGAGCGGGTGGGTATGAGAGACCTCTGATAGTATGATACGCATGAGAAAATTGATTTAGGTTGACTCACTTGACTGGGTATCAATAAAAGTTAATTCACTTCTGGAAAGGTTCAACCGAAGCCTAGAGGGTGTAAGGACCTTGAGGGATGCTACAGCTGAGGGGAAGATACTTTCTTCTTTCTTCTTAGGCTAACAAAATGTAGTGGTTTATGCAGGGCCCTAGTTCTCAATGAAATTGATGTTTAAAGGTTAGCTAAAAAGAGTACATTATAAATCATATTCACTTTACAATTTTTATCGAAAGTCTTTTGTGACCATATATTTCAATGTACTGGTTTGTTCTCTGAAAGATTATGTTCTGTATTTATGTCGAGCTGACATTGGTAAATGGTTGAGTGCATAACCAAGTGAAGTCGAGGTTGTTTTCTAAAACTGTTTTCGCTCAGCGAAATAAAGTTTTGTGTTTGAACCTGTGTTCAGTGAGTCTCATTAGCACTGGTTTTGTTCAGTTTGGTTGTTTATTTTATTTTGTTTTATAAATTTTTTGTTGAAGTAGTACTCATCTGTTGGTAAAAAAACAAAAGTAGATTTGTTTGGAGTTACCTTGATACTGTTGGTAAAAAAACAAAAGTAGATTTGTTTGGAGTTACCTTGATAAATTACACAAAGATAATAGCTTATATACTAGTGGTCTAGTGCTGGTATTCAGTAACCATAACTAGTATTCAGTTACCTTAAATTAGGTATGACTAAAGTTCATGAGAATTGAGATGCCTGAGGCCTCTAGAGCTGCCAACCTTCAGGTATTAAGATTTGATCATGAACAGAATTTGGGCCTGATATGATGAATTCTTGGATTTTGTGGCAAAGGATTTCATGGTCACTCTCCACTCTTAGTGGTATTATACTGACTACTCATTTTGAGTTCTTGCCGGAACGTAATGACATTTTAACTTTGCAAATAGAGGTAGAGTACTGGCCTTTGGCCCTGTATATGCGTCAAAAGTTGGTTCGTGCTAGTGTGGACATTGTTGAAGGCAAAATGAAGAACTTTGATCTTTCTAATATAAATATGAAACCAAAGGAGATTGATATATTTCAATAATGGTATTGATAGTTATAGCTGAAGATTTCAATGCTGCATTTCTGGTGAGAGTTTAGATGGTCATTCAATTTACACAAGAAAAGAGAGCCATCGAGTACTACTTAAATTTATGATGCTCATTCTTGGTTGATATTTCTGTTTTCTGAGTGCGTTCATTTTTGATGATGAAAAAACCAGTTACATGATTGCTTTGAATAGTCTGAATAATTTCGAAACTTGGTGGTTCATACCGATCTGATCAGTCAAAACGATCATATTTCGTTTTGCTTTGTTTATTGTTCCTCATGAACCACACGTTTTTTAAATATGATAATTCAGCATAATAGATGTTGATTAATAAGACAAACATGTTGACAAATCTATCACTTCTGTGGGATTTTGTCATCTCCATGGATTCTCAGCTATAAAATCTGATTTTTTTAAAAATTTTTTTTTTTATCTCGTTGATATGAATTGCAGATCGCCCTCAACAGCTACTTCTTTTATTCAGGTTTTTATACATGCAAATTCTCAAATATCAAGATGAAGCATATGGTGTTGGAATATCCAATCTAAGCAACATACTATACATGGCCTAGACGTCGTGGTCAGGCAATCTTGGGCACAATTTCTATGCTAAGTACTCGAGACTTTAATTTTTTTTTTTTTTAAAGAGGATTTAAGGGTTTCACACTTCCTCCATGTCGTGACTCGAATTCAGGACCTAATAGTCTACTTCTTAGGTAATAGGGCTCTTTTACCACTTGAGCTATCATATTTTGTCTAGTACTCAAGACTTCAACACACTGAAAATAATTCTCATTCTTTATATATTGTAATAGATGATCTTCATTTCACTCAAAAACAAAACTTGAATAGTATAAACAACCTTATCTCAATGAATCGTATAAAAAAACAAAACCCTAATTTTAATGAAAAATAATTAACACATAAATTAGCGATTTGTAATTCCAAATACTCGCAAACAAGATTTAATTACGTACTTCCTCCCTATAGTAACTTTTTTTCATCAGATTTTGGTGAACACATATGCATTTCAAGAACTTTGCATATAAAAGGCTAGGAAATAATTTTGTAGATATATTTGTTTAGCTCTGCTGATCTTTGAAGTTTAAACAGGTCCTCCCTTTGTCTTCTGGAAGAAAGAAGACCCTAACCTCCGAAGAATGATTTTGAGTTTATCTATATATGCAGCTTCATTGAACAAGTCTATAGCGCGCAAAAACTTATTCTTTGTCTTCTTTGAAAATTAACTCATTTCTTTAGCATCAACATCCTATACTCTAAAGAAAGACCAATTATTATGATAAGATCGATGCATTAGTCTTACTTACAATTCGAACGTACGTGTACTAATCTCATACAGATCAATTTTCTTTTCTCGAACTGAAAGTTGAATCTAAGAAGCTCCAGATCATTGTATATCTTTTCTCTGAGGTTAACTTCTTAGACTTTTCACGGCCTCACAAATAGACCTTTTTTCCCCTTCTACTTTCAGCCTCTCGATCGCTTACAAGTTGCCCTACTTCTTCCTCGATCATTTTTAGTTTGTCTTCCTCGATCTGCAAATTTAAAGTTTGCAGGCCATGCACATTGCACGTTCTAAATTATTTGGTGTAAATCCATTTGAGTCACGAAACAGCAATCGGGTTACTCGCAGTTTTCCATTCTATAGCATAAATTAAGAAGCAAAGCTATCTTTTATCCACGCATACAGACTTACGGGTCTAAGAAGGTTGCAATGGAGGACTTGACATTACCTCTTCTTCTTGAGGGGAGATGCGCACCAATAAACTTCATCCCGTGTTTGAGTAATTTACGATATATAATTAAGTTGCATATCATGTTGACTTGTTGAGAGTTTCATGCATGGCCAAAAGCTATTTACATAGTAAATTTTTTAAATTGCAAACCCTCAATGAATTATTATTCTCTAATTCGTTTTTTTTTCACATATAAAAAATTGACATTTTACCTAAAAGAATGAAGGAACAATTAAAAACAGCTACGTGTATGTATAGATAACCCCACAAAGTATGCATATAAATATATAATGTTAATATTGTATTAAATGATAATATAGTATATTGTAGCTAAAGCTATCTATTTTTTTTATAAAAAAGAAAAGGCGGTGATATTAACGCACCCAAAATATCTATTCACACACCTCATGTATTTTTCTAATGAAGGATAATGTTATTAACACTCCATTTTTCTCCATTCACACACCCGATTTAAAGAACAAAATATTTGATAGGGTAGGTAAATAGAGATTTTGGGTGTGTTAATAACATCACCCAAAAAAAAAAATTAAAAAATCTAAAGTTATCTATTTTAGTTAGGAAAATGATTTATGTCCTCAATTCAAAGTAGCATGCTACGTTACTTAGACGCATCATCAACTAGTGTTTTCAATTCTAAGTGGCATGTTACGTTATTTAGACACATCATCAACTAGAAAAATCATGTCATGTCATTTTTAACTAAAAATACAATACTATTCTTCTCAATCCAACGGCTCTATATTATTTTGTGTCAATAGCACAAAAAGTATATTTGAAAATTCAATATTTTTGAAAGTATATTTGTTCGAAAATGTGAGTTCATATAAATATCCATATATATAATGTTGTCCAAGAAATAAAATTTTGTCCTTTATTTTTAATTTTTTTTATCCTTTATTCACAAAAATTTTCGTCTAGCACTACAAGGAAAAAAACCTTAGGCGACGAAACTTAAAAAAATTCCTCGCCTAAGACAGCTTAAACGACGAAAAAAAGTTCCTCACCTAAGAAAAATTTTTCGTCGTCTAAGAACAGTCTTAGACGACGAATTACACTTTTCGTGGTCTAAGACAAAAAATTGCCGACGAAAAAAATTTTCGTCGTCCCTGCATTATCTTAGACCACGAAAACAAAAAATCGTCGCCTAAGATTTTTACTTAGGAGACGAAATATCAAAATTCGTCTCCTAAGAAAAAATCTTAGACGACGAAATTTTTTTTCGTGGTCTAAGAAGTAAAGGGGACGACGATAATTTTTTTCGTCGGCCTGTTTTGTTCTTAGACGACGAAAAATAATTTCGTCGCCTAAGATCAAAACTTAGGCCACGAAAAAAAAATTTCGTCGCCTAAGTTTTGATCTTAGGCGACGAAAAATTAATTTTCGTCGTCTAAGTAAATCCAGACTATAAATCCTGCACTCATTTTTCCGATCGGGAGCAGAGACCATTTTTCCCCAAAAACCAAAATTTTTTTCTTTCCCTCAAATTTTCCACTGATTTTCATTCTTGGATGTGAAAAGCTTCAAATCGGGTCTTCCTAAGCCTTCTCCACTACTACCCATTGATTTTTAACTTGGTATGATCTCTTTATTCATCTTTTTCAACTATAATTTCAATTTTTCCATTGAAATATTTCATTTTTGAGGTAGAGAATTATAGAAATATATATTGTTGTGTGTGTATATTGTGAGGTGATAGCTAGTATATATGTTGCTTTTGTTGATCCATACCTATATATACTCAATTAAATTGTTGGATTTTGTGAAATTAGTGAATTATATATATTAATTATATATTTTAATAATGCTTTAATTAATAATTATAATTATTTGACGAAAATCATTGTTATATGATTTATAATTAGCGGTGATATACATGCATTTATATATATCCCTAGAAATCCCGTTCGAGAATCATGGAGAGATTCTTGAATTGTCCCATTTTTGGACAGTTTGGGGGCAGAGGACATTGTTTCACAGTTTGTATAGGTCTTGTGTATTCGTTTGCGGTCGTGGGTATATATTTCGACGAGGTCTCCCATCACTGTTCCTCGAGTGCATACTAGGTGTATAGATATTCGTGCACTTGAGGAACTGTGGGGAGATGCTGCCGAAATTTTC
This sequence comes from Potentilla sterilis, assembly GCA_963682095.1. NCBI lineage: Eukaryota > Viridiplantae > Streptophyta > Magnoliopsida > Rosales > Rosaceae > Potentilla > Potentilla sterilis. The sequence goes on from OY821755.1 coordinate 61,487,337, forward strand.
CCACGACTGAAAACGAATACACAAGATCTACAAACTGTGAAACAAAGTCTTGTGCTCCTGAATGGGATTATTAGGACCCTAACCGGAGGCATAAGGTCGAGAAAAAACATGCATATAAATTGTTTATTTGTTAATTTGTGATTATTTATTGTTTGTCTTATATTAATTAATATATATAACAGGTGATCGATGGATAGAGATAGGAGTTGGATGCAGTACCCAAGACAGAGCGAAGAATACCATGAAGGAGTAGGAATTTTTATAAATTTTGTACGTGAACATGGTGGAGGAAAGAAAACACACAGGTGTCCCTGCTTAAGTTGTATGAATACTAAGCGCAAGACGATCGGCCGAATCTACGATCACCTGTGTAACAGAGGTATTATGCAGAATTATACAACATGGACTAAACACGGGGAAGCAGATTATGAACCTACGGTTGCCGAAATCCAGGCTGGATACCATGACCGAACAACTGCTGGTGGTTTCGAGCCTTATACTGACCCGGCGATGAACATTCTACATGACATTTTTCCTACTTTTGCTCCAGTACGCGAGGAAGAGGAATTCCAAGAGGCAGTTTTTGAGGATGGCACAACTCCTCTTGTTGACAGTGCTGATTATGATAAGTATACCAGACTACTTGCTCAAGTGCAGATCCCATTATTCGAGGGTAGTCCTCACACTGTTTTAGAGACCATCATCTCACAGACGCAGTTGAAAGTCAAGAGTAGGTGGACAAATGACTCTTTTGATAGTCTTTTAAAACAGTTTAAGGAACACCTTCCACAACCTAACTATCTACCTGATAGTTATTACACGCTACATAAGATATTGGGCGATCTCGGTCTCAGTTATAACAAAATCCACGCCTGCAAGAACAATTGTGTTTTGTTTTACAAAGAGAAAGCCGAGCTTGATGAATGTCCCATATGCCACGCGTGGAGGTGGGAGCAAGGCACAGTTAAGGAAAACAGTGTTCCTGTGAAGGTACTTCGTCATTTCCCTTTAATTCCTAGATTGAAGCGTCTTTACATGTCTTTACACACAGCAAAAGAAATGAGATGGCATGGAGAGAGAAGGACAGATGATGATACTCTCAGACACCCTGCAGATGGCGAGGCGTGGAAGTCCTTTGACAGATTATTCCCTGATTTTGCAAGAGATGTTAGAAATGTCAGACTCGGCCTTGCCTCAGATGGATTCAATCCCCATGGAAATATGAGTTTGAGTCATAGTACATGGCCTGTTATTCTTGTGCCGTACAACCTGCCTCCTTGGATGTGTATGAAGAAGGAATTTAGTATGATGTCTCTGTTAATTCCCGGCCCAAGGTCTCCAGGAAAGTGTTTGGATGTGTATCTGCAACCTTTGATCGACGAGCTGTTAGACTTATGGGAAAATGGAGTTCTTACTTTTGACAGGCACAGTGGAAGATCATTTATGATGAGAGCAATACTGCTGTTTACCATAAGTGATTTTCCTGGTTATGGGATGTTGTCGTCTCAGGCGACTAAAGGTTATAAAGCTTGTCCTGTTTGCTTGAACGAAGTCCATTCTGTTTGGTGCGCTGGGAAGGTGTGTTACTTGGGTCACCGTAGATGGCTTCCAGCTGACCACCAGTGGCGATTTCATGATCTAGCATTTGATAAAACAGTAGAGCTTCGTCCTAAACCCCGTCCCTGGAACGGTGATGAAATTTTGGAGAAGCTGAACTCTTTCGATTTCGGGGTGTTGAGCGGTGATTTATCTATACCAGTTCCGGAACGCCCTGACGAGTACAAGTGTTTTACACACAAGAGTAGATTCTATGATTTGCCTTACTGGTCGAAATCCATTCTTAGACACACCCTAGATGTCATGCACATAGAGAAGGGAGTAAGTGACAGCATTGTGGGAACAATTCTTGATATCAAAGGAAAGAGTAAGGACACTTTGAAAGCACGTCAGTATTTGAAGGAGAATGGATTACGAGAACACTTGTGGCCAGTGAAGACGGCGTCAGGGACTTTCATACCTGTTGCACCTTACACAGTTAAACCGGCTTTCAAGAAGCAGATTTTCGTATGGTTTAAAGGAGTACAGTATCCTCATGGGTATGCAGGAAATATATCTCGGTGTATTAACTTGGGGCTTAATACGTTTAACGGATTGAAGAGCCACGACTGTCATGTATTGCTACAACGTCTTATTCCAGTGGTTATCCGACCCTATTTGCATCCAGATGTGGTCGAACCTATAATAGCCTTGTGTAGGTTCTTTCAGAAGTTATGCGCTAAAGAGCTGAAGAAGTCAGATGTTCTCATTCTCAAAGAAGACATCATCTACATTTTGTGCAAATTGGAAAGGATTTTCCCCCCTGCTTTCTTCGACAGTATGATTCATCTGATGATCCATCTTCCAGATCAAGCACTGCTTACTGGTCCTGTTCATTGCACCTGGATGTATCCGCAAGAAAGGTACTATTTATTATTCGTATTTCCCCATTCATTATAATATTCTCTTGTATATATACTTCACTAATAACTGTACGTGTAATTTCAGACAACTGTTTCAATACAAAAAGTTATGTAAAAGCAAGAGTCACCCTGAAGGATCGATAGCGGAGTCGTACATTACACATGAATGTGTAACATACTGCAACTTATATCTCCGTAACAGTGACGAAAACATTGCAGAGTCTTCTACAGCAGCCTCTACAGTACCAGTTCCGAAACTTTCCGTCCTTTCAAGTGTTGTACGTCCGTTTGGTAATTTACCAACTTCAGAAAGACTGACAGATGCTGAGCTAATTGAAGCTCATTGGTGCGTACTACAACACTGTGACGAAGCACAATATTTCATGGGTGAGCATTTGAAGCTGATTGAAGCAAATCGTCGAGACCGAAGGCCGAAAGAGACGCACAAAAGAACATTTCCTGTTTACTTTCGCAAATGGGTACGTCACAATATTTTGTATGTTACAATATCTCCATTTCAATATTAGTATTCTAGCTAGTCAGTTCAATTTAAATAATAAGTTATCACAATGTGACAGGTGGAAAATCTCCAAATACAGAACAGTGATTGGTACTCGTCCGAATTGCACCATTTGGCTAGAATGCCAATTTCCCACAGGGTGCGCGCGATGTGTTTTGTCAATGGCGTCAAGTTCGTGACACTTCAACGAGATGTGAACCGCAGAACGCAAAATTGCGGGGTCATGGTAGATGGTGACGACTTCACCTACTATGGAGTGCTACTGGCCGTTGTCGAACTAGTATATGGAAATATGCTCGTTGTCTTGTTCAAGTGTAGATGGTTTAACACTAATCAAAGTGTTCCTGGGAGTACAAAGATGGATTACGGCATGTTATCGGTGAATACAAACACAAGTGGTTAACCCGATGTCACATAGGAATATATGGAGTGCGTCTACAGTTGAAGGGGGTGAAGAACATGATGATGAAGATGACGGCGACACTGATGAACCATATCAAGAACATTCGGCTTCTCAAATCCCTAATGCAGAGGCTATTCGCGACAACAACCGCTTACATTTCGTTACTTCTGATGAATTCATTGCAGTCCCAAATGCATCTACATCTCAAAACATAGCCAATCAAAACTTCATTAATGACGAAGATGATGAGGAATCAGACGATGATGAGGAAACATACGACGATGACGATTCCAATGATGGCTTAACTGATACGATTGAAGATGCAGACGATACAGACGATGACGATTATGATGGAGAACCATGATCAGATTTAAATTATGTTTTTAAATTCAATAAATTTGTTTTTGATGTATAATTAAAAATACATGAATGGTGTGTACGTACGTACAGAACCTTCAACTGTGTTCTGTGTTAATTATTATGTTGGATTACAATTTCGTCAAGAAAATTAAAATGGGCACAATTGCGATATTTGGGGTCTTTCGTCGACCAAATGCACCTATATGAACATGGCCGAAAATGCCATCATTAAAAAGTCAATTTTTATAAAAAAAATTGTCACTTAGTCGACGAAATTATAAGTTTCGTCGTCTAAGTATTTACGTAGTCGACGAAAACCTTATTTTCGTCGTCTAAGTATTTTCTTAGACGACGAAACTTATAATTTCGTCGACTAAGTGTCTATTTTTTTTTTAAAATTGACTTTTTAATGTTCCACACAATAAATTTTGGGAAAATTTTAACTAAGCTTAGTCGACGAAACAGTCTTTTTCGTCGTCTAAGTAAACACTTAGACGACGAAAAAGTGTGTTTCGTCGACTAAGTGTTAATTATTTTTTAAAATTTGGCTTTATTTTCCGCCAATAAATTTGGCAAAAATTTGAACTGGTCTTAATCGACGAAAACTTAAGTTTCGTCGTCTTAGTTTTTACTTAGGCGACGAAAATATCATTTTCGTCGTTTAAGACTTTACTTAGCCGACGAAACATACTTTTTCGTCGACTAAGTGTAAATTGTTTTTAATATTTTGGCGGACTGATTTGAATTAATTGAAAATTTGGGAATACACTTAGACGACGAAACTTATTTTTCGTCGTCTAAGTTTTTACTTAGCCGACGAAAATATCATTTTCGTCGTTTAAGACTTTACTTAGTCGACGAAAATTAAGTTTTCGTCGCCTAAGTGAAGTAAATATACCCGAGAATCCCTAATTCACAGATCTGTTTCGTTCCATCCCCTCTCCGATCCTCTCCCCACCTCCCCACCTCCACCGGCCTCCCTCTCCTCTCCCCTGCTCGGCCCTCCCCCTGCTCGGCCCTCCCCCTGCTCGGCCTCCCTCTCCTCTCCCCACCTCCCCCCCTCACCGGCCTCCCTCTCCGATCCTCTCCCCACCTCCCCACCTCCACCGGCCTCCCTCTCCTCTCCCCACCTCCCCCCCCTCACCGGCCTCCCTCTCCGATCCTCTCCCCACCTCCCCACCTCCACCGGCCTCCCTCTCCTCTCCCCACCTCCCCCCCTCACCGGCCTCCCTCTCCGATCCTCTCCCCACCTCCCCACCTCCACCGGCCTCCCTCTCCTCTCCCCACCTCCCCCCCCTCACCGGCCTCCCTCTCCGATCCTCTCCCCACCTCCCCACCTCCACCGGCCTCCCTCTCCTCTCCCCACCTCCACCGGCCTCCCCACCTCCACCGGCCTCCCTCTCCTCTCCCCACCTCCCCCCCTCACCGGCCTCCCTCTCCGATCCTCTCCCCACCTCCCCACCTCCACCGGCCTCCATCTCCTCTCCCCACCTCCCCACCTCCACCGGCCTCCCTCTCCTCTCCCCACCTCCACCGGCCTCCCCACCTCCACCGGCCTCCATCTCCTCTCCCCACCTCCCCACCTCCACCGGCCTCCCTCTCCTCTCCCCTGCTCGGCCTCCTCCCCCTGCTCGGCCCTCCCCCTGCTCGGCCCTCCCCCTGCTCGGCCTCCTCCCCCTGCTCGGCCCTCCCCCTGCTCGGCCCTCCCCCTGCTCGGCCTCCTCCCCCTGCTCGGCCCTCCCCCTGCTCGGCCTCCTCCCCCTGCTCGGCCTCCTCCCCCTGCTCGGCCCTCCCCCTGCTCGGCCTCCTCCCCCTGCTCGGCCCTCCCCCTGCTCGGCCCTCCCCCTGCTCGGCCAGCCTCCAATCGGGTATGTTAAACCCATCACTAATTATGTTTGTCTTAATTCATATTGGTATAGGAAAATTTAGATTTGATTTATTTTGATATAAGAATTGGTATATGTGGATAATATGGATGGATTGATTGATTGATTTTGTGCTTGGTATAAGAATTGGAATTGGAATTGGAATTGTTGTTGTTTGTTGGTGAGATGGGTTAATCTGTGTGTATTGTAGCTATTGTTGTATTTTTGGCTTGGAGAAGGTTGTGATGGCTGAGGAGGTGGTTTTCTTTTTGTGTAGTTTGTGTGATGAGATTTTAGGAGGGTTTGGTATTCGAATCTGTGATGAGCTTTCGGTGTAACTTGTGATGAGCTTTTATTGGTTTTACTTGGATGAATTAGTGTAGTGCATGCGATTGTTTTTAGGTTTGGGAGTTCGTTTCTGATGTGTGTTTACATTTCATGGTGTAGTGTTATACTTTGTTAGTACCTGGAAAGTTAACCAAGGTTTTTGGTGGTATGGTTTGCTTGTTAGTTGCTATTCTCATTAGATTGGGATCAATAAGGCTGTCTGTATGTGAGTGAAATACATTTCCTCTATATTGGTTTCAAATACCTTAATCAACCTTCAATTGTTTAACCATGTTCAAAGCATGGTGTTAGGAAGTGATTAAAATGGTTTATTTAGTTTCAAAAGCAAAATCTTTCTCATTGGTTCATCATCAGAATTTTGAAAGGTGACATCTGATTATACATGCATAGTTTTGTAAAATGATTTTTCCTGTACAATGGGGTCATAATTTCTTAATCATTTCAACTTTGTGTTTCTTTACAGGAAAAATATGCCGCCGACTCAGGGATTTCTGAAGAAGAAGAGGCAGGAGTTATTTGACCGCTTCTACAAGTCAAATAACTCTGAAGGGAGTGGTTCGCGGCCACCTACGGAATCGTCTGCGAACGTATCATCACCTCCCCCTCCGCCCCCGTTGGAGGATACTGCATCCCCTTTAGTAGCAGACACCGCACCTGACGTCGACGACAGCGATGGTGACTGTGAGATCAGCTGTCGGCGCACATTTCGTCCTCGGCCTGATGGAGGTAAACATAATCCAACACTTTCAATTAAGTCATTTAGTTATAAATGAGTGTTATTACTTTCTAATTAAATTGTTATTGTTTTGGCAGCACCTCCTCCCAAACACAAACGAGGGTTGGTAAAAGGCTTGAAGGCCTACACGTCTTGGGTGCAGCACGGAGAGAAGGTGAAGATCGTCATGGATGATGAGTTCTTGCACGGACCGCAGACCAGTGCACTGAACAGTTGGCTGACTCATGATATCGGGCATATCATTCGGGACAGCATTCCCATGACTGCTGCAAGTTGGTGGGATCTGGAGGAGGATGATCAGCTGAAGCTCAAAAATGAACTCGACGTAAGTTAACTACAATTTTGATATTTTAATTATCTATAAGCTTCCATATTAATTCTAATTTTTTTGTAATAGCTTGTTTATGACATCCCTTGGGATGATAAGAAGATGGTCAAGTGGGTTTACAAGCATGCCGCCAAGACCTTCACAGCCTTCAAGAGCAAGCTCAACAGGCTTAGGATTGCCAATCCTGGGAAAATTCCGAAAGAGTTCAAAGATAGGCAGGAGGAGTGGTCTTGGCTGCTTCACCACTTCGAGAGCGATGAGTTTCAGGTATATAATTTTGTAATAGTAGTATGTGCTTTCAAATGTTAACATTTTTCATTTTAGTTTTATTTCAATGCTAACTATTTGTCTCATATTTAATCATATTTCTACAGAGACGATCGACCGCCAACGCCCTCAACCGGGGGAAGAAGACGTTACACCATCGGTCCGGTTCAAAGCCGTTCATCTACGGGGCGCACGAATTGAAGCAAAAAGGTGAACTATTCCCCTTGGTGAAGAATTATGAGATGGTGTACCCTCCTGAGCACCCAGAGGCGGCAGAAAATATAGTAAGTTTCTCTTATCCTATAACTAGACATGGCATTATGTTTGGATTATGTTTAACCGTTGTGGTTTGATGAATAATATCTGCCGATTATGTTTGGATTATTTACAATGCATTATTCATATGCATGTTACTTGCTTGGTCTTTGCAGCGCCGTATCAATGCCGAGCTCGAGAGGGTGATGACCACTGTGAGGCAGGAGCACCCCGACGTTCCGGAGGATCTGATCTACAACTATTTTGACGAGCCGACTCAAGCCCGAGTGCTTGTCAGCGCACTGGGACCGCGAAACAGCGGTGAGATCCGGGGGTTAGGAGGAGTCACTTTCGGTGTCGGCTCCCAATCATCGCAAGGGGAAAATTCCACCGGACGCAGTCGGTCGTCAAATGGGGAGCGTGTGAGACGACTGGAGGAGGAGACCCGACAGCGTATAGCTCTTGCAGAGGAGGAGGCCCGAGAGCGTATCAGACTTGCAGAGGAGGAGGCCCGAGAGCGTATCAGACTTGCAGAGGAGCAGACACGATTGGTAACTGAGCGTCTTAGCTGGTTGGAGCAAGAGTTCCAGTCGTTTAGGAACCGACCACAGTAGCTTGCAGGCTCCTCACTCTCCCTATCTACGTACGATATTGTTTGATGTGTAATATTTTTATTGAACAAATGTATGAATTTATATTATTGTACGATGTTATTCGGTATTGTACGATATTATTCGGTATTTAATTTTTATCGATACTTTTTTTAATATATTTGAATATTCAGTATCCGAAATTTTTTTTTTTTAAATTTAATACATGCTTAGTCGACGAAACTAAATTTTTTCGTCGCCTAAGATGTATACTAAGTCGACGAAATTATTTTTTCGTGGACTAAGATATTTACTTAAGCCACGAAAAATAATAATTTCGTCGCCTAAGATAAACTCTTAGGCCACGAAAAAATATTATTTCGCGGCTTAAGTAAAAATCTAAGACCACGAAATAAAATATTCCGTCGACTTAGTATGAAGCTTAGGAGACGAAAAAATATAGTTTCGTCGACTAAGTTTCCATCTTAGGCCACGAAATACTTTATCTTTCGTCACCTAAACTAAAAACTTAGACCACGAAAATGTTGAGTTTCGTGGTCTAAGTCATTATCTTAGGCCACGAAATTTCTTTTTCGTCGTCTAAGCCATAGTTTAGCCGACGAAAAAATTCGTCGTCTCAGAATTTTTTTCGTCACCATTTTTCTTAGACGACGAAATTTTTTCGTCTTCTAAGAATTATCTTAGTCGACGAAATTGTGTTATTTTCGTCGTCTAAGTATTTAGCCCACAAACTTTAGACGACGAAACTTAGGCGACAAAATTTTCGTCACCAAAAAACTTAGTCGACGAAAATCCATCTTAGGTGACGAAAAATTTTCGTCGCCTAAGATATTCAGTGTTGTAGTGTAGAATCTTATTCAAAAAAAAAAAACATTTCATCTAGAAAAAATTCATCCCCTTTTTGCTATTAACACACTGATTCTTCCCATTGCCTAGCTTTGTATTAATTTGGACTTAATTTATTACCATTCTCTTTGGAAGGGGGTGTGTTAATAGCACAAAAAGATGTGTCAATAGCACCACCCAATAAATATATGTGTATATATATAATCCGTCCAAAATAAAATTGATAGATTTTTATTTATTTATAAATTTTGGTATATGGTGTATATATCTATATATAATCCATTAAAGTAAGAAAATCAATAATTAAATTAAAATTGGCAAAGGTGGAAATTTGTTTTAAAAAAATATCATAACTGTAACCCGTGAGACATTTAATAATTTTCTTTTCAAAACGGACTAGATCGGCTGCTTTAAGACATTTAATATTATTCATGTAAAGTAGTTAAATCATCTCGATAAAAGAATTTTGACATGATTATTGCCTAATTTGGTATGATTATTAATCAAAATAATTATTAATAAATTTATTAAATTTGGTATATATGTATTTTTTAATTAAGAGGATAAGATTATCTTTTTTATTTATTTAAGAATAACAGGACATGATTTTTCAATTGGTGATGTGTCTAGCTGCCTAGAATTAAGACCCTATATCAGTGTTCTTTTTCTTATTTTGAATGAAATAGTTAAAGGTATCTTAAGCACAATTATCCTACTACACCTGATTAATTTAAATAATGTGACCCTTGTGTATGTTAAAGACACCATGTCTTTATTTGATTAACCTACATTGCATAATTTAAACATGGAATATGTTGTAGAAGACTCATCTAGAGGGTAGCTAGAGCCAGCCTTGAAATAATGTTTGTATTTATTAATATTTCCAAATGAATTATCGATCTAATGTTTTCATTTTCTAGCTCCATGTGTACACTACTTCCCTCTATATATATATATATAAACTCCCCCTGACAGAACAAAACTGAATACATCCCCAAAGGCCAGTTATGGCAATGCAAGAATCTCTGTTGTTAGGCATAGTGCTTCTACTTGTTGCAGGCTTTCGATTGACAAGCAGTGAAGCTCTCTATTCACCCATTACTCCTATCTATGACACTGCTTTCCTCAACAGGACTAGTTTCCCAGCAGGTTTCATATTTGGGACAGCTTCAGCGTCTTATCAGGTGAGTGGTTCACCTCCGATGGGGTTAAAGTGGTTCTTCAATCTGTGTTTCTGCACGTTTACACGTTCAGGCCTTTTATGTTGATGAAATGTATTTACATATATGTTTGCAAAATTTCAGTATGAAGGTGCTGTTAAAGAAGGAGGTAGAGGACCAAGCATATGGGATACCTACACCCACGAACATCCAGGTTCCTGTACTCTCTTTCTCCGACGTGATTACTTGTTAGAATAGAATGGTTAATTTCCATTGAATGAATCGTCATAGTCTACCATATAATCGAATTATTGAAAGAATTATGTAAGAATTCAATTTTCGATTTTCTTTGTGTCAATAAGTATGAGAGAACTGATGAATTCATACATGGAGTTTCTAAAGCTAGGAGATAGCTCTTGTTATTTTATAATATATATATATATATATATATATATATATATATATAGACAAAATACTTGTTACCCCTAATGGCCTTATACAGTGTACTAAAAAAAAGTTTTCCTGAGTTTTCAAATTACACTGAAACATCCTTAATCTTTCATTTTTCAACACTTTGGTCCATTCCATTACATGATCGTCAAAATTTTCCGTTAAATTTATGAAATGACGAAAATACCCCCGTTTAAAATCAATATTTTTTGGTTTGATATTATTGTTCTACTTACTATGTTTTTGGTTTCTATATATATAATTATATAAGAGGTAATTAATTACACTCCAACAAAAAATTTGAAAGAGAAAGGGAAAAATAAAAAAGATTTTCAACAAGGGTATTTTGGTCATTTTAACATTCAAATTTTGTCACTAATGAATTTATTTGACATAATTGACTAAAGTGTTGACAAATAAAAAATTAGTGATGTTTCCGTTTAATTTAACAAAATTCTTTTTTAATACATGATATTGAGAGTAACAAGTATTTTATTATATATATATATATATATCGCTGTTCAAAACTTCAAATCATATGTTAAATGGTTACTAATCAAGACAAAATGTTGTGGCATGAACACACGAGGACAAAACTATATAATTCAAATGAACACTTCTGGTCTCCTCGATCAGTGTCATTTTCCTCCTCTTGTTTCTTGAAATCATTTGACACATTCAATTGCTGTTCTTCCTCGTGATACATATTTTATCAAGTCAATGTCTGTTTTCAACTCTATTGGTTGAAGCCGATATTATTAAATTGTGGCCAGTTCATACAGTCAAATTATTGCAGTTTTCTGCTGTCGTGTTAGTCAAAGACAGAGAAATTCATTAGTAAAGGACACTCGATGTGTATAGATATGTTTATATTAGCTGGCAATAGCGGCATCCATTCATTTATGTACGAACATTACTAATTCTAGATACGTAACTCTTTTAGTGTAAGGGAGCTTTATTTGGTTATTCCGTTACGTACCTCTACTTGCAGATATGGTTATTTTCATTGTTTGATTATAGCTTGCTGGAGTTGGAAATAGTCTCCATCTGTTATTTTTTTTTTTGATGATGCTCCTTCTGTTATTTTCTCACTAGTCATTATGCTACATGTTAAGCTTAATTTGTCTCGAACTCATAGTTGTACACTTGTACTATAATGTTATATGTCAAAAAAGGTCTTGGTTTGATTCGATTCTTCTTCAGTTTTCTTTCTCATAATAATAACTAGAAACTGCTCACACCCTATGGGTGTGGAGAAGTGGGTAGTTAACAGCCTAGAAGTGGGAAGTTAATTTCTGAAAAATAAAAAGAAAATTATTCCTGACTTTTACGTTTTTATCTCTAACAATTAGATACATTCATAAAATTATTTAATATTTTATGGGTATAAAAGTAAAAAAATTATATATTGACTAGCAAACTCTGTTATTATATCAATTAGCAAACTTGATACTCCAAATCAGCTCGTCACAGAAGAATTAAAATAGCCTAATTCCTTATTTATTATATCAATTAGCGAAAATGGAGATCTATGAAATGATAGAAGCAATTTGATATGTCTATGTTAATTGCAGAAAGGATCACTGACGGAAGCAATGGAGATGTGGCTAATGATCAATATCACCACTATAAGGTTTTAGTTGGCAATAGTTTATACTTTGGAGCCTTACGAATAATACCATGATAATGGAAATAATTTGCCTCGTATGTATTTAATTGTAGGAAGATGTGGGGATTATGAAGAATATGAATCTGGATGCTTACAGGTTCTCTATCTCATGGTCGAGAGTGTTACCAAGTAAGTTAATTTATAAATAAATTAATTAAAATTTGTTGCTTGTGTTCAGAGTAACCTGTCCCATGTTTCCATGAATAGATGGAACCTAACTTTATTTTCTCTTACATATCACTATGAATATATAGATGGAAAGCTAAGTGGGGGAGTGAGCAAAGAAGGAGTCGAGTATTACAACAATCTCATCAATGAACTCCTACGCAATGGTTATACAACTTCATCTTAATATTTAATTAGCTACATCAGTTAATTAATCTTAACATTTCTCTATTACTCATATATAATAATGTAGGTCTAAAGCCATTTGTGACCCTCTTTCACTGGGATCTTCCCCAAACTTTAGATGACGAATATGGCGGTTTCTTAAGCCCTAATGTTGTGTAAGTGAAGAGTTCTATCTTTTGTTGACTGCTTCGATGCTTTGTTATCAAGTATAATCTATTTTCTTTGTTATATATGTTGCATGTAAATATGTATACAGCAACCATTTTCGGGACTATGCGGAGTTGTGTTTCAAGTTATTTGGTGATCGGGTGAAGCACTGGATCACGTTGAATGAGCCATGGACATACAGCCAAGGTGGTTATGCAGGCGGGTCGTTGGCGCCGGGAAGGTGTTCTGCTTGGCAGCAGCTAAACTGCACGGGCGGCGATTCGAGTACTGAACCATATTTGGTGGCACACCACCTACTCCTTTCTCACGCAGCTGCCGTAAAGTTATACAAGCAGAAATATCAGGTCAATATATAGCTAGCTAGGGTCTTGTTTAATTTAGTTTATGTTTAGTGTGGTTCTATATATAGTTCACCAAATAACTAGATAATGAAATCTGCAGGCGTATCAAAAAGGAGTCATAGGAGTAACCATAGTGTCTCACTGGTTCATTCCAATTTCAGAGGCAACACACCACAAAAATGCTGCCTTACGATCATTGGATTTTATGTTTGGATGGTGAGTACTAGCACAAATATATATATATATATATATATATATATATATATGCAGTTGAATTCTCTGTTATAATCTTCAATCAAGTTAGCTAGCTGTCTATGGCTAGCTAACAATTACTTTAAGTTCGTACATACAAGAAAATATTTCAATGTGCGAGATAGTAGCTCGTCTGAACTGTGAAATATTGCCATATAATTGATGAAAATTTAATTTTTTCAACATAACGTACATATTAAGTTGTCGGAAAATAAATTACGTTTAATATGCATATACTATTTGAATTTCACATTTATATACTTTGAATTCCTGTGTTTTAGGTTTATGGACCCTTTGACAAACGGAGACTATCCACACAGCATGCGATCTCTCGTCGGAAACCGATTACCCAAATTCACAAAAGAACAATCTAAGTCGCTAATCGGATCATTTGATTTTCTTGGACTAAATTACTATACTACTTACTATGCAAGTTATACACCTCAGAACAATTCTCTAAATGCAAGTTACTTGACAGACGCTCGTGCTACTCAATCATGTAAGAATTGCAAATCAATTTCAGAGCTAGCATTAATTACAAGTCTGTAATTTCTTTCAGTTAGTTAGTTCTTGATGAAGATACTTATGTTAGTTTGTTGTTGCATGCAGTTGCACTCAATGGCGTACCCATCGGTCCACAGGTATATATATATATATATATATATATATTTGGTAATTAAGCGACTTAAGGACTAACACATCGCCTTTAGTCGAAAATTTATTGACAAATCAAAAAGATACTTGGGTACTTGAGTATAGAGTTAGTCTTTGGTTTATAACTTGCTTTGAAGCTAAAACAAAAATAGATCAGTAACTCATGAAAATCTCCATGATATATTCAGGCTGCTTCACCATGGCTATATGTTTATCCAAAAGGAATTAGAGAACTTTTACTCTACACAAAGGCGAAGTACAATGATCCACTTATTTACATTACTGAGAATGGTAAGTTAGTGAGTACTTTTGAACCATGATATTTACAGTAAACATTTCAAGTATGATGTTCAATATGTAAACTACGTACTTAATCATGCAGGCATTGATGAGTACAATGATCCGAAGTTATCACTAGAGGAAGCCTTGTATGACAATCAGAGAGTTGACTATTACCATCGCCACCTCGATTACCTTCAAAAAGCAATTAAGTAAGTGGATAATGGCTTATTTTGGTATTGAGGTGAAAAAACTCAAATATGGAAAAATTGAGCTTTAAATAAGCAACATCTCACATACTTTTTAAAATCGTGATTTTTTCAACTAAATATTATAAATAAGCACCTTATAAAACACTTATTAAACACATAATTAACTCATAAAGATAATTATAAGTTATTATTTACCTCAAAACGCAATACCAAACTAAGCCAATATAGATGGGTAATATGTGTTAGCTTAGGACTTAGGAGTTTGGAACTATATTACATGATTTTTTTTTACTGAAAAAAAAAACTATATATTATACATATAAATTATACAGGATGTCTCTCATTTTAAACTATAGTAAAAGTGAAAAAAGACATGTTTGAGTCGATTATACTTGGTTACAAGTTAGCATCAACTCTCTTTTCAATTTCAACAGGGATGGTGTGAATGTGAAGGGCTACTTTGCATGGTCATTGCTAGACAACTTCGAGTGGGCTTCAGGTTACACGGTGCGGTTCGGTATCAACTATGTTGATTACAAAAATGGAAACAAAAGGCACCCAAAACTATCAGCACATTGGTTCAAGAACTTCCTCAAGAAATACTGATCGATCATGAAGAAATCTGAGTGCTTTTTATTTGTAATAATAATATTAAATAAGAGAACTGATATAGGGCCTCAATGAGACTGAAAATTTATGGTCTCAATCCTAGATGGCATGCCATGATACTTAGACACATCACCGATTAAAAAAAAATCATGTCATCTCATCCTAAAATAAAAAGACAATTATATCATTCTCAATTCTATATATACATAATTACCAGGAACTACATTTTTGTAGTGGTATTTACCAATAGCAAGACGTAATTTTTTTATACCATCAGCAGGGAATTAACAGTAATAGACTGTTAATCCGTCCACTGTTTAATGTCATAATTAACCCTGAAAGTCTAAAAATTACAACATATGCCTTCTATATATATTTAAAAAAAAACCCACAAACCCAAACTCTCCTCTCCTTCCCGACCTGGAGCCACCGACCCAAGAATTGCCGCCTCCAACTTCGACGATCACCTCAGCCAAGTCCAACGGCACCGCCTCCTCGGCTTCCGCCTCTCTCTCTCTCTCTCTCTCTCTCTCTCTCTCTCTCTCTCTCTCTCTCTCTCTCGCTGTCCTTGTTCACACCAAAACCAACGGAAGCTTTACAGATCTTGTAACCACCGTAGCGGCATCTCGGAGACTCGTCGGCGTCCGTCCGATCGTTGTTTGATGATCGTGATCAGAGGAGGAGGAGGATCGCGACGATGATGCGGTGCACGGCGAGGCCAGGCAGCCCCATGCGGCGGGGTTGGCGGCAACGTCGTCTAGGGCTCAGTTTGGCGTCGAGTCCTTTAAGCCTGAGCCTCGGGTCCGACTCACAGGCGCGGATCGCGAAGCTCTTCATCCCGTGCAGGTCACGTGTCGTTAGTAGCTTCACCACTGTGCTCAGCCATCTCTCTGTTTCCTCTCTCTGGTTCAAATGCCTATGGAACTCCATTTTCAGTTGAAAGCTAATCTCTCTCTCTCTCTGTCTCTTTCTCTCTCTCTGTGTTGGTTTGATTTTTGTGTGTTGGGATTTTTGCTTTGTGTGTTGGTTATGGTTGAGATCTTATCAGATCTGGATTTTTCTGAGCCTCAATGGCATTAGAAGTGCGGCGGAGGACGGCGGAGCTTCTGAGGCTCAATAGTATTGAAGTGTGGTGGAGGACGGCGGAGGTTCTGAGGTTCAGTAGTATTGAAGCGAGGCTGAGGACGGCGGAGCTTCTGAGGCTCAATAGTATTGAAGTGTGGCGGAGGACGGCGGAGGTTCTGAGGTTCAGTAGTATTGAAGCGAGGCTGAGGACGGCGGAGCTTCTGAGGCTCAGTAGTATTGAAGCACGGCGGAGGACGGCTGGGCTTCTGAGGCTCAGTATTATTCGAAACGCGGCGGAGGATAGGGGAGTTTTGAGGCTCAGTGACATTAGGTTGAGTTCTGAGGATCAGTAGCATTAGGCTCAATGAGGGTAGTTTTGTAATTTAAGAGTTAACTGATTCTGTTAGTTTTGGATGAAAACTTGCTAGTGGTAATTTGAAAAAGCAATTTTACTACTCGTAAATACTAATACAAAATTGTAGTTTTGAGTAAAAAACTCTTCTATATATAACTCAATTAGGATCAATTTTTTAAAGATAATTTCTTACCTATTCAATAATCTTATCTTCTAAATGGAAATGTGTATATACCACATTCACTAGTAATAATGTAGTTAGCAATCATACCAAATTTTTTTCAACAAGATTATTTAGTTACCTTACATGACTAAATTAAATGTATTTATGGGTTAGAAATACTATATATACCATATTCTTCATTAAAATTTGAAAAAAAAAAAATTAAAAAATCTCTATTGAAATTCTTTTGGACGAATTACATATATTTCTGTTGATACACAAAAAATCACGAGTATGTCGTACACATACTCCAAGTACAAATAAGAAAAATACATATGCAAGCTATATTATATATTCGAACAGTCATGCCACGCATGTGGACCCAAGCCACAATCATGCATCTGGGGCTTACATATGTGGGTGTGATGTGGAAGGTTATGGAAACGCACATGCTCATTCGTCGATTTAATATCGTCAGTGATTTCGGTCTTGGGCCCGAAATCCAAGCCCAACGAGTTAGATCGATTAATGAAATGGTGAACATGCATAAGAATACGAGATTGGGCCAACTTTCCTTCCTCTTAAAAACCCAAAGCCCAAAAGCACAAAACCCATAAGGAAGCCCAACTTCCTTCCCTTTCCTTTGTTAAACGCATTCCTCCCCAGCAACTCTTCTTCTTCCCCAGCAGCTCTTCTTCTTCCTGGCAGCTCCCAAAACACAAACTGAAGCAGTCCCTTGCCATCATCATCTCATCTCACCAGGAGGAGTCTTCAAACCAGTTAATAGGCTTCTCCTTCTCCCTCGAATCATGAGTCCACAATCCCTGCATCCTTTTCCAGATTTCATGGCACTGTGTTTACAGCAATCAGAGGCCATCGCATCAATCCCCTCTCTTCCAAAATTCCACCTCTCAAGCAAGCTTTTTTCCCTGACTTTAAGGCATAAATCCTGGTAGAATTGAAGAGGAATCGTTTTACCCAAAATGATAGAGTTTATGTGAATTACCCTGCAGCACAACCCTGAGCCTATAAAGAGGGGAATTCTGGGATCGATCAGGGACATCACGCATCATCAAGGCATCAACCAGAAACTACCCAGCAACACATAAAACCCCTCCCTTCAAGCATTCAAGCCTCTCATGCCTTCTAAGCAGAAACCCCTAAAAGCCTCCTTCAACCTTCAACCTTTAACCTGCTCCAGAAATCCAAAACTCAGAAAACCCCCAATTCTCTTCACCGCAGTGCGTTTCTAGTTCCCACGCCATGCCTCATGCTATCAAGCTCTTTTAACCTTCATGCAGTCTGAATCACACACGAATTTCTCCCATTTTTGGGTGGAATTCAGCCTAGTCGTGCTTAATCAAAAAGATCCCACAACAATTTCTTTCTTGGATGAAAATTTCTTTTATCGAATAAAGGATGAAATCTTTTATCTGGACTAAGGGGCCCTCATTTTGTTCTTATATATATATATATATATATATATATATATATATAGCCCTTCCACTAAGGGATCCCTCATTTTGTTCATTTTAAGGGATCGATTATTAGGCCAACTTTTTATTGAATTTTTACATCTTCACCATTCAAAAACTAGGTTTACATGTGTAGATCGTTCATGTAAATTTTTAGATAAAATGATGATCATTAAGGCATCTAATTTGATGAAATCAATAGACGTATGAAATCTATCAAATTTGAACCGTTCATGTTTTTATTTGTAAATCATAATTTGTAATTCCCTAACGATTATCAAATGGAATGAAAATTTCTAGATATGATCTACCCATATAAACTTGAATGCTGAACGGTAGAGATGTTAATATGTTATCGAAAAGTATGTTAAATGAGGGATCCCTCAAAATGAACAAAATGAGGGATCCCTCATTAGAAGAGAACTAATATATATTGAATTTTTAAAATATATTTTGGAGCTTAAATCAAAGCATTATCGTGACCCACCTCGTTTTGGCGATGGAGAGCGCAGATTTGGAGGTGACTGTGATGGTAACCATGGAGGTCCTCGTGGTGGACCAGGAGGTGACTTTGGTGGTGACAAGGGAGGAGCCCCTGCTGATTACAGACCTACTTTTGGGGGTGCTCCAGCAAGGCCTGCTTTTGGTCCTGGAGCTGGTGGTTATGTTGCTGGTCCAGCTAGCTCTAATCTCTCTTAAGTAGATGTTGCTTCATCTTAGAATTGTCTCCTGAGTTGTATTTCAAGAACAAATTACTTTGTTAGTTCACTACCAGAAAAGGGGTTATAGCCGACGATATGGGAAAAAACGGCCGACGAAATAGTATCTCGTCGGCTATAACCCTTTATAGCCGACGAATTACTATTTCGTCGGCCACATCGTCGGCTATAATATTATAGCCGACGACTGCCGACAACTCGTCGGCTATAGTTATAGCCGACGAAACGTTTTTGGTTATAGCCGACGAGGATGGTATTCGTCGGCTATAATAGTTATAGCCGACGAAAAGTTTTTGGTTATAGCCGACGAAGAGGGTATTCGTCGGCTATAACTCTTATATCAGATCGACCTTCTGCATCAGGGAGCTCATTCGTCGATGAAATCATCCAAAACGCTCTGAAATCGTCCAAAACCTCGGCCATAAGCTTGAAAGGTACGTATATTGCTGTGTGTGTTGATTTAGTTGGTTATATGCAGAGGTGTGTTAATTTAGAGTTTAATTAGAATAAATGTGTGATTAATTTGATATATATATATATATATATATGTGTTGAGATGAGATTATTAATGGGTTGATATATATGTTGTATTGGTTAGATAGAATTGAAGTTTTGTTGAAGATTAGTGATTGATTGTTGATTTATAGGTGATTTTAGATGAATTTGATGAAAAAATGTATATATATATTAATTAATTTAATTGTAATTAAAAATATATTGTTGGTATATATACAAAATACATTGTGTTTAATTAATTAGGGAGATTGACGATGTTTTAATTAATTTAGGGATGCATGTGTATATATATATATATGTGTGTGTGTGTAATGATGAATTTTTTAATTAATTAGTACGTGCGTACGTACGTAGTACGTGCATATATACATATCTATATATAGCTATATTTATTTCTTGAATTTACAGGATGGACAAGAGTTGGATTACCCTTGGAAGATGGGATCAGGCGTATCATGATGGAGTTAGGAGTTTCCTGGATTTTGTGATGGCTAACTGTGGAGACACTACACTTCATTATTGTCCGTGTAAAAAGTGCAAGTGTGCCACCCCACGACACCGGTTTTCCATAGAGACAGTGGAGCAACACCTGGCTAGATATGGATTTTGGGTCCTATACACTAATTGGATTTATCACGGTGAACCAGAGTTTGCGGGTCGTCATGATCATGGACAATTTGCCGAGAGAGGGAGTTCCTCCAATGATCCGACAACGAACTGGATCAACGATATGTTTCCTCGTGAGAGCGGTGTCTTTGAGGAAGCACCAGATGTGCAACTCCCACCTCCGGAGATGGAGTGTTTCCCTGATATTGAGCCACTCGAGCCATTACCCCGATCTCCGGTCAACACAAGTGGTATGGAAAAGTACAACAACCTGATCGCATTGCAACAGACTCCGTTGTACCCCGGATGCAGTAAGACTGTCCTTGAATCTGTCATGGGAGTGATGAAGATCAAAACGGAGAACAAAGGCACTGTCAAATCGGTTGATGATTGGCTTCGGCTATGGGGTGGGGCGATGCCCCCCGGACATCGGCTTCCTACCAGTCATCATAAGGTGCGACATATCCTTAAAGATCTCGGCCTTTCCTACATCAAGATTCATGCATGCAGATACGATTGCGTTTTGTTTTACGGGGAAGGACTTGCAGATCTTGAATACTGCCCATTATGCAATACAGAGCGGTATAAGTTCACTCCTAAAGGGAACAAGAAAGCTGTGAAGATACTTCGGTACTTCCCGCTGATTGATAGGCTTGAGCGGTTGTTCATGTGTGCTTTCACGGCCGAAGCTATGAGATGGTGGGCTGAGAGGAATGTGCCTGACGATGACACCCTTAGACATCCCGCCGACGGAGAGGCTTGGAAGAAGAACGTGTTGGAGTTTCCTGAATTTGCATCAGAGGTTCGAAATGTTTGGCTAGGGCTATCATCCGACGGTTTCAACCCTTTTGGCAAGAAAGAGCTTCAGTACAGTGTGTGGCCAGTTATTTTGATTCCGTACAACTTTCCACCGTGGATGTGCATGAAGAAGGAATATAACATGCTCACATTGTTGATTCCAGGCCCAGGTTATCCGGGAAAGTGTCTCGATGTGTATTTGAGACCCGTAATTGAGGAGCTTCGGTACTTGAGTCTGAACGGCCACCTGGTCTACGACCGGTTCAAAAATGAGATGTTCCGGATGCATGCCATGCTTGTTGGCACGATCAGTGACTTTCCTGGGAGGGGTATGTTGTCGGGCAGCGTCACCAGGGGTTACAGGGCTTGTTCAGAGTGCATGACTGTTGATTGCTCCAGTCCTCATTGCAGCAAGATTGTCCAGATGCGTCACCGTCGTTGGCTTCCGCATGACCATCCATTTAGGGACGATGCACAGGCTTTTGATGGGACTGAAGAAAGGGGCTGGGCACCCGAGCAATGGACAGGGGAGGAAATATTGGCAGTGTTGAATGAGTATGACTTTGGTCCGCTTAGCAATCATCCCGATGTGTTGCGCACGATTCCAGAGAGGCCGGATCGGTATAGGTTCTGGTCACACAAGAGCATCTTATGGGAACTTCCTTATTGGGCCAGGTTGGCTACCAGATACTACCTGGATGTCATGCATATAGAGAAGAACGTGGGTGAAGCCGTGGTTGGCACAGTTTTGAATTGGGAGAAGAAAACAAAAGACACCCCCAAGGCACGCGTTGATCTGAGAAATATGGGACTGCGGGACCATTTGTGGTTGAGAGAGGGCAGGAGCAAAATGCCCCAAGCTCCTTACACCGTCACCAGGGACCAGAAACATGAAATCTTTGGATGGCTGAGTAATGTCAGGTAACTTTTTATTAGGCATGTATTCCCTAAAGAATCCGCCATCTGTTGTTGGACGACTATATATGCATGAAATCTAATTGTTGTTAATGGCTATGCAGGTATCCTTATGGCTATGCGGGTAACATAAGCAAGTGTGTTAACTACCGAGACAACAAGATGTACGGATTGAAGAGTCACGACTGCCATGTACTGCTTCAACGCCTCTTCCCTATTTTCATTCGAGCGTACTTGGAGGATGAAGTGGTTGAGCCGTTGGTGGCGTTGTCAAGATTCTTCCAGAAGTTATGCGCTAGAGAAGTTAGAAAATCAGACCTCATGAGAATGCATGAGGAAATCGTTTTTATCTTGTGCAAGTTCGAGAGGATATTTCCCCCAAACTTCTTTGACATCATGCCTCACCTGATGATCCATCTTCCCCAACAATTGTTGCTTACCGGTCCCGTACACTACACTTGGATGTATCCCATCGAAAGGTACATGTTATTCATAAATTTGATTTATACATGTTTTTAAATAAAAGTTGCATGCTCTTAACACGCACTTGTTAACCTTGCAGACAACTTGGAGACTACAAGAAATATGTGCACAATAAATCTGCGCCTGAGGGGTGTATTGCTGAAGCTTACATTGCGCATGAGTGTGTAACGTACGCCAAGTTGTACTTGGGAGCGATGGAGGACCCCCCACAACATCCAAGTCGAGATGACCCCGAGTTCAACCTATCTATCGTCGCCAACTCTGTTGTACCATACGGAAGCTTCAAGAAAAAGGGTGTGGACAAGTTGCCTGACCATGAGGTAGGGATTGCCCACTGGTGGGTTCTAATAAACTGTCCGGAGGTACAATATTGGAAACGTCACCATCTTCACTGCAAGGAAGTTCGCGGTGATGTCGACTACCACAACACGACGTTTGCAGACTATTTTCCACAATGGGTAAGTGTATAAATATATATATTAGATGGCTTTCTTTTACAGTTCCCTATTCTTTAATCATAAACACACCGAGTGATTTGAGTTATATTTTTCAGCTGATGCAAGTGGCTGCGAGTGGTGGTCATACAAATTACTCAGAGGAATTGAGGCTGTTGTCGATGAAGCCGATATCTTCCACAGTCCGCCCAATGTGTGATGTCAACGGCGTTAAGTATATATGTGAAGCTAGAGACGGGGAACGCAAAACACAGAATTGTGGGGTGATGGTGGATGGTGCAGAGGGGGGCGTGGATTTTTACGGTGTCCTACAGTCAGTTGTTGAACTCATTTATGGGAACCGCATGAAAGTCCACTTGTTCAAGTGTCGATGGTTTGATACTAGGCCGCACCGCATACGGATCGATCAGTACGGCATACTTTCGGTGAATACCGCCACTAGTGTGTATGAAGACGACCCCTTTGTTTTCGCCACAGCGGCCAAAAAGGTCTTTTATCTTGACGATCCTTTGAACAAAGGCACGTGGAAGGTTGTTAACCATGTGTCTCAGCGAGACATATACAGTGCTACCACACTTGGTGTGAGCACAGAGTGTCAAGAAGCGACCGCATACCAAGAGCCGGACGCCGGCGACATTCCAGAATCCTCCACCATCCGCGATAATAATGTGACGCCGGGCAGAGTGGTTCGACTTCCTAGGGGTCAGGTGCCCATGTATGATGTTAATCCGAATCGTCTATATCAGGCAGACGATGACTCAGACGACGAGTACGAGCACCGGTTGCCAGATATTAACTACTATACTACGTCTGACTCAAGTGATGAGGATGATTCTGATTATCATCCTTAGTATACTATTTATGTATGTATTTGTGTACAACGGTGCATGCATGTATGAAAAAAAATTTTGTCCTTAATTACCGTTTTCCGAATTTTTGGGAAATTGTATTGAATTGTTTGTGCGATATTCAGGAATTTATTAGGTGAAATAGGCAATTTTCAGGCCCTAAATGGCAAATTTTCAGAAACATCAGCATTATAGCCGACGAAATGGACCATAATTCGTCGGCTATAATGCCCATACTGTAGCCGACGACTTACAATTCGTCGGCTATACTGTAGCCGACGACTTACAATTCGTCGGCTATACTGTAGCCGACGACTTGCAAGTCGTCGGCTAAAGTATATTGACCGAAACCATACGTAGACCGTTCAAATGCAAAAGTGTCGTGAAATAAGAGACGACCGAAATATTGAAATACGACTACGATTGAAAAATGGGAAGATTCCGACAAAATCTGTGTGCCGAATGTTGCGGTTAGGTGTTGTTTACTTCCGTTTTCCTATGGGTAGCCTGACGGTCGGTAAATATTTGGAGGAAAATTTTTATACGGTTAGTTGCGTCGCATCGATTTGAAACTATTCTCTGTTGAAGGTCAGGCCAAAACACGTCATTTAGACGGGCCAATTGCCGTTTTAAAGCGTTTAGAGGTTTGACCAAAAGTTTGACCGTCCCGATCGAGCCTTTAACGTTGTCAGATGTAGTTGGATTTTTTTTCATACATGTATTTAATCTTAACGGTGATATCTGACGGTTGGAATAGATTTTCCAAACTTTTAGATTCGAAATCGGAACATATGCACTAATGTTCTTTAACTTATTTACTAAGTGTTTAAGTGAATGTATAGTTTCAAATAGTTACCATACGTAGACCGTTCAAATGCAAAAGTGTCGTGAAATAAGAGACGACCGAAATATTGAAATACGACTACGGTTGAAAAATGGGAAGATTCCGACAAAATCTGTGTGCCGAATGTTGCGGTTAGGTGTTTTTTACTTCCGTTTTCCTATGGGTAGCCTGACGGTCGGTAAATATTTGGAGGAAAATTTTTATACGGTTAGTTGCGTCGCATCGATTTGAAACTATTCTCTGTTGAAGGTCAGGTCAAAAAACATCATTTAGACGGGCCAATTGCCGTTTTAAAGCGTTCAGATGTAGTTTGACCAAAAGTTTGACCAAAGAATAGCCGACGACATACAGAACTTCGTCGGCTAAAGTGTTGCGATCCGCGCCGTTTCATTGTCCGCCGTTGGATGGGGGAGATCTGACGGCTGCTGAGGTCCTTGACTATAGCCGACGAGATTCATACTATAGGCGACGATATGCATACTATAGGCGACGATATGCACACTTCGTCGGCAATAACCGGCCCGCAAAGCCCAACTTAGGCCCGGCCCGGATTTAGTTAGAGACTATAGCCGACGAAATCGTCGGCTATAGTCATAGCCGACGAATTAAAATGAAATCGTCGGCTATAGTCCCTCGATTTAAACTGAAACAGAGGCGCCTCTCCCCCATTTCTGCAGAAAACCTAAACCCCTAAATCGCCGCCCACCCCTCCCCGAGCCTCCCCGACGCCGTCCGAGCCTCCCCGACGCCGACCAAGCCTCCCCGGCCCTCCCCCACCCCTCCCCACCCCGTCCCCGGCCTTCCCGAGCCCTCCCCGACCCGAACTCGAACCGATCGGCGCCGTCCTTCCCTAGCCGCCGTCGCCGCCGCACCGCACCGCCGTCCTCGTCCCCTAGCCGCACCACCATGTCAGGTAGTCCCCCTCTCCCTCATTTAGGGTTTTTGTTAATTTTGTGGAATTTTGTGATTTTGTGGAATTTAGGTATTTTTGTGAAATTTTATGGTTTTTGTGAAATTATGTGGAATTTAGGGTTGTTGTGCAATTTATGGAATGTTGTGGAATTGTTGTTAATTTTTTGGAATTATGTGGAATTTTGTGAAGGATATATATATATATATATATATATATATATATATATATATACATATATTTTCCGGAATATATATATATATATATATAATTAGGTATATGGAAGTTTGTGGAAATTTTTTTAATGTTGTGAAATTTTTGTTAATTTTGTGGAATTTTGTGGAATTTTTAGGAGGATATATATATATATATATATATATATATATATATTTCGGAATATATATATATATATATATAATTAGGTATAAATATATTTAGGTATATATATAATTAGGTATATATACATTTAATGAAGTTTTTTATTTTTGTGTGAAATTTATGGAATTGTGTGGAATTTTGTTTAATTTTGAGGAATTAACAAGAATTTTTCGGTATATATATATACCTTTAGGTATAAATATAGTTATGTATATATATAATTAGGTATATATATATATTTAAAAAAGTTTTTTATTTTTTTGTGAAATTTAAGAAATTTTGTGTTATATTTCAGAATATATATATATATAATTAGGTATAAATATATTTAGGTATATATACATTGAATGAAGTTTTTAATTTTTTTGTGGAATTTTTGTGCAATTTATGGAATTTATATACTAATTGTGCAGGAAACCGTCGCTTTGTAGACCGATGGCTTGGCAGACGGACCGAGAGCGACCCCGACGCTCAGGCAGGATCCAGCCGTGGGGGGAGCGGATCCAGCGGTCGTCGGGGCCTAGGCCGGCCTATGAGTCGACGAGAGGAGACGTTGATGAGATTGACCCCGAGCGATCCACGTGGGGGCTCCTCGTATGAGTCGACGGGAGCGGGCCCTGACTCGAGTGTCGGAGGAGGACGCAGAGCCACCAGACCCCAGTGCACTTCAGCACTGTTCCAGGATCGGCAGCCGACCCCACCGCGCGCCGATCTGGACCCTCCAGAGATGCTCCCTGTCCCCCCACAGCGACAGCGTCCACAGATACGGGGCCCACCGTCAGGGGGAGCAGGCCCCTCAGGGTCCACGCCCCGTATGTCTCCGCCATCGGGGATGTACATGGTCCAGTTCCTCCCTGCCATCCCTGAGTACGACGCCAGGGGGAGGCAGATTTGGAGGCACGACCGGCCCCACGAGATTCCCTGGGAGGAGGCCTACTTCTACAGTCCTTTCGACTCAGAGGACTGCCGCGGCCTGTGGGCCGTTCGTGAGAAGGACAAGCAGTACAACGACGCAGGTAATTGATTAGTTTAATTAATTATTTAGATTGTTTAATTAATTATTTAATTAGTTAGTTTAAATAATTATTTAACTATGTATTCATTTTAATTATGAAACAGGCGTCCTCGTCAATAAACCCGCGGGGACGAGACGGACCAGAGGGCCAGCGAACATGTCGACCCTGGAGAGGGAGCTGGCCGGTGGGATCAGAGAGATCCTGCCCGGTCCCGGTGAGGATGGACGCCCGATTGAGCGGAGAGACACCACCACCAAGTACATCAACGCGACGGGCATGCTCGTGCGGGACAGGGTCCCACTGTTGTGGCCCGACTGGGGCTCTGTGCCCGATGAGATCAAGGCGCGAGTGTACAATGCACTGTCGGTGAGTTAAATATGATTTTTATTATAGAAAATAAATATTTATGAATTCAGTCCTTATAACTATATAAAAATATTTTCTAATTAATTTATAATATTGCAGCAATGGTTTAGAGTCCATCCTACCTTGGACTGGTGGAGAGACGAGCAGCTGAAGAACAGGTTATGTGTTTTGCTTTTTTTTGTATAAATGTATTTATTGGCAGTGTACGGATATATCTAACAGTTGTGTTTTGTTAATATAGGTACTCCGAGTGAAAGAACGAGCTGTCCACGCACTACAGGACGTACCATGTGGAGCAGCGCTTGGGGCGAGGTGCAACCCCCCACGAGTTCCGGTACAGGGAGTACGAGTGGCTATGGCTGGTAGCCTACTTCGGGAGCGACAGGGTCTCGGTAAGAAAATTTAGCCTGCTAGTATATAACTTTTTAATGTTATTTAATAATTAAATTACGTAGTTACTTAATTAAATTAATTAGTTAGTTAGTTAGTTATTAGTTATTAAATTAAGTTAGTTGGTTAGTTACGTAGTTAGTTAGTTCGTTACTAAATTAAATTAAATTAAATTAGGTAGTTAGTAAGTTAGTTAGTTACTAAATTAAATTAGTTAGTTAAGTAGTTACTAATTAAATTAAATTAGTTAGTAACTAAATTAGTTAATAATTTTATTTTGGTTAGTTCGTAATATTTTAATTTAGTTACTAATTTATATTTGCGTTTATATGTTCGTTCTTATAATACAGAAAATCTCGCGGACGAACAGCGACAACCGCAGGAGGAACGAGCACCCCCACCACGGCGGCGCCCGCTCCTGGAGGCAGTGGGCAGAGATGGCGAGGAGGGACCGACTGCTGAGGCCGTTGTCGTGGATTCATGCGCAGATGTATCCGGGGCGTCCCGACCAAGTGGTAAGTATTCGCCCATCTTCAATAAAAGTGTTTCATTAAATTAATTTATATATATATTTTTTAATTTGTTTATTATATTTTCTTGTCAATTAGGCGGAAATCGATGCGGAGACCGACGCGATCACCTTCGGGATCGCGCGAGACACCCTGGGAGACGGGGCGTCCGACGAGGCGATCGCGGAGTTTGCCTCCACGATCGACACCCTTGAGCCGCGCTTGGCCTCTCAGATCATGCACGCGGCGGTAGGGACGGGGAACAACTACTTCTACCAGAGAGGCCTAGGCGCGGCGGGAGATGGGGTTCTCAAGTACACGCCGGCCAATCCCAGCACGCAGCGTGCTGCTTCGACGAGAGGAGACTTGCAGACGCAGCTGCAGAGGACTCAGGCGGAGTTGGCGAGGGCGGTGGAGGCGCTCCAGCAGGCGGAGTTGGCGAGGGCCGCGGAGGCTTTGGCGCAGCAGGCCAGAGACGCATCTGTGGCGGAGATGTACCGATGGATGCAGCAGTCTTGGGAGGCCCAGCAGGCTGGACTCCAGCCCCCGCCTCCGCCACAGATGCCCCAGTTCGTCGTCCCCACTCCCCCCCCCGCATCGGAGTACGCTAGCCGATCAGGACAGCCATAGCCACCGGAACTCGAACGATCCGGTCGACGACGCTACGCGTTTAGGGGGTGATGATGAGTAGATAGTGGGTTAATTTGTACAGTATGTAGGATATTAGGGATGGATTGATGTGGATATTTGTTGGATATTTGGATGTTTGTTTGTGCATTTTCTGCAGCCAAACCGAAGACGAAGTGAAATTGGGCCCGAGTTAAATTTTTAATTTTTTTTAAATATTTAGGGGTTATAGCCGACGATATTGTCATTATTTCGTCGGCTATAAGTGCTATAGCCGACGATATTGGCATTATTTCGTCGGCTATAAGGGCTATAGCCGACGATGTTTACCATATGTCGTCGGCTATACCCTCCCGGCTTCAGGCAAAAAAAAAACCGTTCCTGGTACCGGCGATTGGTATGGCCGACGACAGTGTCGTCGGCTATATTGGACGTATAGCCGACGATAGTGTCGTCGGCTATACTTCGGTTTAGGGGCAATTACGTAATTGTTGAAGCCGACGATCTTGTCGTCGGCAATGTTCGAAGTATAGCCGACGACGCTTTATTAGTCGGCTATACCCCGCGGTTTATAAGCCGACGACTTACGCCTCGTGTCGTCGGCTATAGTATAGCCGACGGAGCATTCCCGACGAGACTATAGCCGACGAAGTATCGTCGGCTATGACTATAGCCGACGAATTAATGGTAACGGCCGACGAGATGGCCTCGTCGGCTATAAGGCCTTTTCTAGTAGTGGTTGGAAACAATCAGTTTTGAACAATTCCTTATATTGGGACTGTATTTGGAGTTTATGTTATTCTACTTCGTCTTTTGAACCCGACTTTGGGAAACAATTTTATCTTGGTTTCTTAAAAAAAAAAAACCACGAAAATATATTATTATTTTTTTAATACAAAAAAAAATCTAGAGCCGTTAGATTGAGAATGACAAGATTGTTATTTTAGTTAAAAATTAGATGGCATGACTTTTTTAGTTGGTGATGTGTCTAGGTGACATAGCATATCACTTAAGATTGAGGCAAAAACTATTAGCCTGAATGAGGCTCCAAATCATTTTCTTACTGAATAATGTACTTAACTGACGGTATGAACTACGAAAAATACAAAAATGTCTACATTCTCAATTTGTCTTTAATATGTAGATTGTTCATACTGTTTGGACTATGACAGCGTAACTCAGGGTAATTAGCCTACGTTAATTACCAATCAGTTGCACGATAATTAGGTGATTAATGGTTTACAATTGTTAGCCACGTACGTGTCAGCATTTTGTTTTCACGATTGATGAATATATAGCAGCTTTAGTTATGGTCAGCTTGTTTTGTCTCAGTTTTCAGGTTCATATATGGGGGATCTTAAAAATAAAGCCAAGTGTGATGACAGGTTAATGTTAATCATTATTGCACAAAACTAGCTAGCTAGTGTGAGCACCAAAATAACTTCTTCCCAATTGCTACAACTGTGCCATTTCTCTCCTGATCATCGTGGATGCTGCTGTGTACTAGCGTTTCCTACTTCCGGCCACCATATATGTATTCTCAATTGCTTGCCCAGCTTCTAGTATTTCAAATTTTCCAGTGTGTATGTGAAGTTTGACTCGGGCGGTCAGCCACCCCAAAGTCATAGAAAGAATGTATGCTCATGAATATCTGATC
Organism: Potentilla sterilis; assembly: GCA_963682095.1. Lineage (NCBI taxonomy): Eukaryota > Viridiplantae > Streptophyta > Magnoliopsida > Rosales > Rosaceae > Potentilla > Potentilla sterilis. The sequence goes on from OY821755.1 coordinate 61,517,575, forward strand.
CTATATATTGATCGATGACCAATCTTAATTATTGAGCTTCATCATATCCAAATTAATAATATCTTCTATACATAACGATCATATGCATGATATTAATTTGAACTAGCCTTTGTATGTATACAGTGTGTCACTTTCTATTCATGACTTTGCAATAATTGTTGAAAATCTTAGTAGCTAGCATTATCCACAGACTAGCCACGATCTTATTTTATATTTTGAATTAATATTCCGCACTTATTTTTGTCTAGCTCTTTCCTCTATATATAGCCATGCCAGGCATATATATATATATAAAGCCATCGACTCTCTAGTCAGTAGTAGATCGCCGAAACCCCCAGCTATGGCAATTCAAGGGTCTTTGCTTCCAGCCATAGTGCTTCTGCTACTTGGCTTTGGATTGAGAAATGTTAAAGCCAGTAATACACCCCCTGCCAGTTATGACACTGCTTTCCTCAACAGGACTAGTTTCCCAGCAGGTTTCATATTTGGGACAGCTTCATCATCTTACCAGGTCAGTCCAGCCAACTCGATCGGGATTGAAATGGCGTGCATATATAATCTGGGAAAAGTTAACATCATCATATTCATTTGTGTGAGTTTCAGTATGAAGGTGCTGTTCAAGAGGGTGGCAGGGGACCAAGCATATGGGATACCTATACCCACAGATATCCAGGTACGTATAAATCTAACTAGCTGAGTTAATCCTCATCTGTTAAACCTTATGCATGTAAGCCATTTGTATGGATGGCCTGGGAGATTGCAAGAATATCTTATCCTCCATCTGCTGAAACAGGCTGTTCTTTAGTTGGGTAGATAATAATGTAATTAAATATACGTTGTCTATTTGTGGATACTATTTCTAGAGTGGATTTCTAAATTTCATCTCCTTAAGGCTTCTATATGAATTCTGCTCTAAATGATTGAATCTCATGTTCATTGCAGACAAGATTAAGGACGGTAGCAATGGGGATGTAGCTAATGATGAATATCACCGCTATAAGGTTCACATTGATGTAGATCACATTGATTACATTTTTTTCTTTCAAAAATTAGGGAGTTGAAATTCACGCTCCTCAAATTATAATACACACTCTCACTTTTCTTTTCTGGTTAAATCTTTTATAATAAGACAAAACTCATATTACTAAAAGACAAAATTTAAGTTACTTAAAAAAGAAAATAAAAATGTAGATTGTAAAATTAAGAGTGTAAATTTCAGTTCTCATTAATTATCGACGGAGACTAAGTCGATGTAAAGTTCTCCCCACTTGTATAATATAAATCAGGTCTCAAATTCTGCAGTAGATATAGCATAGCACATGCATGATCAAAGATCATCCTCGATCACCATATATTTCGTATTTATGATATTTGATTCTAGGAAGATGTTGGGATCATGAAGAACATGGAGTTGGATGCATATAGGTTCTCTATCTCATGGTCCAGATTGTTACCAAGTAAGTTGATTAATCATCAGAAGTGGGGACTGTTACAAAGTAGCTTGGGTTGTCTCTCTTGCCTGGGTTGTGTTTGTTTGCGATTGACTGGTTTGAGTCTTGTAATATTCTTTCCTTCATTTTGTTTGGTTTGGCTGGTCATATATATATATATATATATATATATATATATATATATATATATATATATATATACACCGTCCTTCTCTGGTGCGGACGTCCGCACCTACTGTTCAGGGTGCGGATGCGGCGTTTCCCGTCTGTGCCGGCCACCGGGGAGCAAAGCCCAGTGGCCGGATACGCCGTCGCCGCCTCGCCGGTCGCCGGAAACGCCGCATCCGCACCGTGCGGACGTCCGCACCTGAAAAAAATTCTCTATATATATATATATATTTTGGCTAGAACTGAGATTGAAATCACCAATCCCAATTTTATTAAGATAAAGAAAAAGTTACAACTAAATAGAGGATCAATGTCTCGCATAACCAAATGGGTTGGTCATATTTTTTTTTTCTTTCTTTCTTTCATTTTGTTTGGTTTGGTTGGTCATATTGAATCATTATAATACTTATTTAATATGTGTTTCAGCTTATTGTCAAAAATGAATTAAATAAAAGTTGCTACAACTTGTCACAATTGAACCAATTGCAACTTGCAAGTTGAATTTGGGTCCAACTTCATGGGCAAGAGAATATATATCTTAAATCTTTTCCTCTCTAATTATTGATTGAATTATTTGTTTGTTTGTTCATTTTTGCATCTTCCTTTTTCTTATTTTCAGATGGGAAGCTAAGTGGGGGAGTGAACAAGGAAGGAGTCAAATACTACAACAATCTCATCAATGAACTCCTACGCAATGGTCATATATATACAATTTAAACTTACATTTTTTTAACAACATACAGTATATATAATGTATGAAACAACAACAATTAAGTAGTTATATCCATTTTAGTATTACTCATAAATTCTTGTCGAGCAGGTATAAAGCCATTTGTGACCCTCTTCCACTGGGATCTTCCCCAAACTTTAGAAGATGAGTATGGCGGTTTTTTAAGCCCTCACATTGTGTAAGTTTCTCAATTATCGAATACTATTACTCAAATCTACATGTACGTATCGACAGAGTGATGAACAAATATATGCCATTGATTTTTAATCGACCCTCAAAACGTTTTATACATGCATGCAGCAATCATTTTAGGGATTATGCAGAGCTTTGCTACAAGGAATTTGGTGATAGGGTAAAGCACTGGATCACGTTCAATGAGCCATATAGTTATAGTGCTGGTGGTTATGCAGTGGCAATTTTGGCACCGGGACGTTGTTCTGATTGGCAGCAACTAAACTGCACCGGTGGGAATTCCGGTACTGAACCATATTTGGTAGCACACCACCAGCTCCTTGCTCATGCAGCTGCAGTAAAATTGTACAAGCAGAAATATCAGGTACGTTCTACGTACCTAGCTCTTGTTGTTTATTTGGAGTTTCGATATATGTTTTTTGCGAGGTGGTTCTAATTAGCCAAATCAATGTTGAAACTGTGCAGTCATCTCAGAAAGGATTGATAGGAATTACTCTAGTGTCAAACTGGTTTGTGCCGGTTTCCAAGGCACAGCACCACAAAAATGCTGCACTACGAGCTTTAGATTATATGCTTGGATGGTAAGGATTAGTAAACTTCATACATTATTGTTAATCGATTGAGGCTCATAATTATGAGTAAAATGCCTTAGGGTACCCCTTATCGTTTTAAAACATTGAGTAATATAAACCTTTTTCTTTATACTAAACTGAGTAAAATAGACTTGATATTTTTCATGTTTCGTAGGTTTATGGATCCCTTGACAAATGGTGACTATCCACACAGCATGAGATCACTAGTTGGAAACCGATTGCCCAAATTCACAAAGGAGCAATCCAAACTACTAATTGGATCATTTGATTTTTTGGGATTGAACTACTACACAGCTAATTATGCAGCCTATGCACCTCACCCTAATTCTGTCAATGCAAGCTACTTAACAGATGCTCGTGCTACTCTTTCATGTGAGTACTACAAGATCCAAGTTTCACTTCTTTCTTCCAGTCATATACGTTGCTTAGAAAACTATAGAATTTGATCTTAACGTACTATATCTTGTGGCAGCTGTGCTTAATGGAATTCCCATTGGACCAAAGGTATGCATCAAATTTTCTTCTCACTTTCCTGTCATATAATCTGGGTTCAGTACTTCATATTTTCCTGCTGCAGACTGCTTCAGATTGGCTATACGTTTATCCAAGAGGAATCCGAGATCTTTTGCTCTACACAAAGACAAAGTATAACGATCCGCTCATATACATTACTGAGAATGGTAACGATATCTGTGGCAGCTTAATACATCACCAATGTTTTCCATATATAGTTTTGAAATGCAATTTTGACTGTATAACTGCTACTAATATAACACATTATGTGAATAATGTAGGCATTTCTGATTTGAATGATCCCAAATTATCACTTGAAGAAGCCCTTAACGACACCCAGAGAGTCGACTACTACTATCGCCACCTCTATTACCTTCAAAGAGCAATCAAGTGAGTACTAATCAAACATTTACATATGGAAGGAACTTGGCTGACCAGTCTTGGTCAGCTAGAGCTGACACAAGCCAATGAAGAGAGGCCACGTGGCGTTTTTGATAAAATAAAAGACATAACAGGGACTGAGTGGGTATTTACACGGACTGAATGAGTATTTGTATTATTATTTAATTCATTTTAAAGGTCACGTGACATCTCCTCATTGATTTGTGTCAGCTCTAGCTGACCAAAGCTGGTCAGCCAAGTTTCTTCCTTTACATATTGGGTTACTCATGAGTTCACTTACAACTCTTCTTTTTTGTAGGGATGGTGTGAATGTTAAAGGATACTTTGCATGGTCATTGCTTGACAATTTTGAATGGAATTCTGGTTACACCGTCAGATTTGGTATCAACTACGTGGATTACAAAAATGGGCAGAAAAGGCACCCAAAACTTTCTGCACACTGGTTCAAAGGTTTCCTGAAGAAAAACTAAAGAAATTTTTTGTGATGGATATGTAGTAAGACTTGTAATTTGCAATGTAGATCACTTCCCTCTCTTTCCAATTTTTACTTGAAGAATAAGGTTACTATTTTATGTGTCGATGAATTATAAACTTCTGTTGAGTAATCAAGTATCTTAATCATATTAAACAAATTAAAGGGCTGTAATTAGTGATCTTAATTAATTGCTTGTGTCACAAATATAATCAAAAATTCATTTGCTCTATTTCAGAGCTCTATTTCATATTCCACACGTTCATTTTTCCCTATTTGTCTACACAATAATGAGTTAGAATCGAATTATTTGGTCCGTTTTTTTCCCACTACAAGGGTTGTGGTGGCGTCGAGGAATGATGAAAATTTCTTTGATCGACTGTCATCTCCTACATGTCCTAATTTTCGGCCGCCAGATTTGGATTGTGGCAATTTTGAGGAAGGGTTATACCAATTTTCTGCTTATGGCATTGTTCTTTAATTAAAAAAAAAACTTTCTTCACAAGTTAGTTAGTAATGCACATCACTTTCATAACTTGATAAGATCTATGACATACAAAAATGATCGGCCTTGATCCCATCTCAAGAAACACAACAATCCATAGTAACGTTCACCAAACTTTAAACAACAATAACACACGAATTCGCTGCAAATATTTGGACAAGGACAAACAGAGATGAAGTGGAGAATCTTCAAAAAGAACATTAGACAAGAGCAAAAACAGAAAGAAGGACAAACAGAGATGAAGTGGAGAATCTTCTTTATAATACAAAACAACTAAGAAACGGAATTGCACTCTTCAATCGGCCGGTCGGAATGGAATAAACACTTGGAACCAAGGAGTGAAAAATCAAAAATATCGTCGATATTTCGGCGATATTTTCGTTTTTCCGTGGGATCGATATATCGATTCAATTCTTCCAATTTCTCGTCGAAATTTCCCGATAGTTTCCGATATTTCGCTGATATTTTCCGATATTTCGCCGATATTTCCGATATTTCCGCGAAGTTTCCGATATTTTCTGATATTTTCTACAAAATTTCTAACCTACCTTCAAGAGCTAATTTTCAACAATTTAAAACACCTAATTTTAATTTCTAATGGAGGACAACAAATGTATTTTACTGAGGAACAACATTATACACATGCAACTCAAGATGACGACCATGGTGACAGAAGATCAGGTCATGGATACAGTGGAGGTGCCACAAAAGGTAACTTTAATCCAAGACAAAGGGGTGATGTGAGTCTATCAAGAATTGCAGAAGATTCTTTGTCAGCTAATTTTGGCTCAATAAGTATGGATCACGGTAATTATCAACCCTACAATCATGGTCAGAACTTCACAATACTGTATCCATCATATTACTTGCCTTATGGTATGCTATCCAGTGATAGCTCATGGTCACAGACACAAACTAACTTAGATGCTGATAATCATGGAGCAACGCGTGGTACATACTATGAGTCTCAGAATCCTCAAATATCGCCACTTGACCCATATGGTTGGCATGTAAGTCAATATATGCAGAATTTTAGAGGAGAGCAATCATTCAACGAATATTCTTCGCAGTTCACCAATGACTACACAAGACGATGAAGAAGGCAGTGCGAATTTCGAACCTCATCAGTCTTCTGTATGGTTTTAAAAACTTCATGTAATTGTTTTTGTGAAATATTATGTACAACCTTAGAAATTATATATATTAAATCATATTTCAATAAATATCAGCCCTATTCACGTAGTAATTCATATAACATTTCAATAAATTGATATATATTTGAGTTTATTAATATTTTCTTCTCACATATGATCGATAACGTAGCATAAAACAACCTTAAGAAGTTTAAATACAAATTATTATGTATTTCTTATAGTTTTCGTCATTTTTATCAAAATTTCTAATGGATCGATATTTCCGTCGAAATATCCGTATTTTAAAACGTCGATATTTCTTCGATATTCGACTTGGAACAAGTAATAGCCTCATATCCTTTCAAAAGAAAATTAAGGAAAGCCATATACAAACGATTCTTGAATCATGACTTTGCGCGCGTAGCTCATCATGTTTTGGTACACAAACTGAAGTATGACATTTCATCCTTATATATGTGTCTCCTCAATTTTTTTTTTCTTTTTTGTTTTTGTTTCTGTTTCTCCTGATGGTCCGTAAGTTCTTATATTTGCATTGGTCTCAAACAATACGGGTTTAATCACCAGTGCCATAAGTTGTCCACGACTTATCTTTGTTTCTCGGAAAAAATCCCGGTAGTACAACCTGATAGAGTAGTTTGGGTTTCCAATTCAAAACAAATTGACAATAGAAGGATTAGCCCAAACCTATAAACCCATAGGCTATGCCTCATTTTCCCATGTGGGATGTGTTGGAAAGTATATCTCAGGGAATCTGTTTTGATTAACTTGATTTGCACGTATATTTTGTATCCTAGATGAAGATGGGATTTGGTAGAATATTCAATTGTAATTACAGTAGGTTTTGTTTCCTAGTTGGTTTCCTGACTTGTAGGACAACCACTAAAGATGCAGTAGGTACTCTATATATATTTGTCAGATTGAATACAGTGAATTATTCAGCCAAACTATCTTTTCCTATATGGTACCAGAGCAGGCTTGACGACCTGTTTTCTGTCTCTGCAGTGTCTTGCAGCCTTAATCCTTTTATTTTACCATGGCCATCGATGATGACACCTCTTCAAACAACCACAACAATTCGTCCTCTTCGGATGATTCTGCCAGCCCTTTCTTCCTTCACCATTCAGACCATCCAGGTCTGGTTCTTGTCTCCAAGAAATTAACAGGGGACAATTACACATCTTGGTGCCGCGCTATGCGCATATCTTTGAGTGTCAAAAACAAAATTGGCTTCATCACCGGTAAAATTACAGAGCCGTCTGCAGTCCTTGAACAAGATGAGCATGCACTGTGGCAAAGGTGCAATGATATGGTGCTTTCATGGATCCTCAATGCCCTCGAGCCTGAACTTGCCGATTCAGTCCTCTCTTGCGCTACTCCACATGCTGTTTGGGAAGATCTTCGAGAGAGATTTGCGTTGGGCAACGCTCCTCGCATTTTTCAGGTTCAAAGAGACATCTACCGTATTGAACAAGGTCAATTATCCATTGCAGCATATTATACAAAATTGAAAGGCCTTTGGGATGAACTTGCTTCATACAACACAGTCTCCTGCACATGTGGAGCTCAAAATGATCGAAGTAAGTTGATGCAATTTCTTATGGGATTAAATGAATCTTATGCTGCTACTCGTGGACAGATTCTGTTGATGAACCCTTTGCCTTCGGCGAGACAAGCTTATGCTTCCCTTGTTCAAGAAGAAAAGCAACGAGAACTTGGTTCTTCTCTTCTCATGCAAACACACACTGCAGCCATGGCAGTGCGCAACAACTACAGGTCACAACCTCAAGTGCATGACAATCAAGGCAGTACTCAAGGTAACAACTTTCGTCCTCGAGCACCAATCAAACATTGCACTTATTGTGACAAGGATTATCATACTGAAGCAACCTGCCACAAGAAGCATGGCTACCCTCCTGGTCACCGTCTCTACAAAGGCCCTAAAGTGACTAACTCTACAAGGAGACATCAAGGAAATCCTGGTGCTAATCATGTTGATGCAACTCCAACATTTGAGGAACTGCAAAGAATGATTCCAGATCTTACAGAAGATCAATACACTCAAGTAATTGCTGCTTTGGTTCCTACATCATCAACTCCTCAAGCTAATGCTGCCTCTGCAACAGAATATGCTGCATGTTTGTTGCCAGTTGCTCCAAATCATTGGATACTTGATTCTGGAGCAACTCACCATATTACTTCCTCTCCTACATCATTAATAAATGTCAAGCATCCTCATTTGGCACCTGTATCTTTACCTAGTGGAGACACGGCTGGTATTACCATGACAGGATCATTTCGATTTAATGACTCTTATCAATTAAATGATGTCTTATGTGTACCAAGTTTTCGAGTTGATCTTATGTCTGTTGGCAAGACGATCGATGATTTACATTGCTCAGTGACATTTTTCCCATCTTGGTGTATTTTACAGGACTTGGCTACGAGGACGATGATTGGTGTGGGTAAGCGACGTGGTAACCTTTACTATTTGGCGGCTTTGGCTTCGACTGCTCCTTCATCTCACTTCTCTTGCAACCTCATCATATCCTCTGATCTTTGGCATCGGCGTCTTGGTCACCTTTCATCTGCTCGTTTACAATTTTTAGCTAATAAATCTCTCCATTGTGTTTTTGATTCTAGTCATAAGTGTGATGTTTGTCCGTTGGCGAAACAAACTCGTCAACCTTTCCCTTCTAGTTCAATTTCAACTTCAAGAATATTTTCTCTTATTCATTGTGACATTTGGGGTCGTTATAAAACTCCTTCTATTTCTGGTGCTCATTATTTCTTAACCATTGTGGATGATTTTTCTCGATTTACATGGGTTTTCTTGATGCGACACAAGAGTGAAACACAACCCCTTCTTCGTCGTTTTTTTACTTATGTCACCACCCAATTCAACACAAAAGTCCAACAACTTCGTTCAGATAATGGGGCTGAATTTCTATCCTTACAAAATTTCTTTCTTGACGAAGGTGTTCTTTTTCAACGTTCTTGTGTTTATACGCCACAACAAAATGGTGTTGTTGAGCGAAAACACAGACATATACTTGACACAGCTCGTGCCCTCAGTTTTCAAGCACATCTACCTATTAAATTTTGGGGAGAATGTGTTCTCACAGCTGTTCATATAATCAATAGACTTCCCACTTTGTTGCTTCACAAGAAAACACCTTTCGAAATTCTTTATAATAAGCTTCCTGATTATTCTCGAATGCGAGTATTTGGGTGTGTTGCTTTCGCTACTATTCCACATCCTTCCTCAAAATTTTCTCCTCGTGCAACAAAATGCATTTTTTTGGGTTACCCTGAGGGACAAAAAGCCTACACACTCTATAATATTAATACTGGGAAAATATTCACGAATAGAGATGTTATCTTTCTGGAAAATAAATTCCATCACCTGCCGGCCTCAAGTCCAGCCGCACCAAGCCCAACAGCCCAATCCCTTCCTGTTGCCATTGACTCTGACCCCTTCTCCAGTCAAAACTCTCCTCCGCAACCTTTGACTTCTCCTTCTCCTCTTCTATCCTTCTCCCCGATCAACACAGACCCGTCACCGGCTCCTCCTGCTCCGGCGCCGGTTTCTTCTCTTCCCGATCCGCCTCGACCCCCCCTTTCTATTCCCTCTGCGTCGGCCGACGCAATCCCCAATCCATTTTCTTCTTCTGATTCTGATCCTTCCTCTGTTTCTCCATCACCACAGAGTCCTCCACCACTAGAACATTCTCCATCACCGGACACTCTTCTCCCCCAGCCACCCGATTCGGCTCCCTTTCCCAGTCCTTCGGATGTTCCTGCCGAGCCTCTTCGCCGCTCTCACCGTTCTCGCGAAGCCAATGTCCGCCTCAAGGATTACGTTTGCTCGCAGGTGATTCTGCCTCCACATCAATTGTCCTCAGCCTCGTCCTCTCCGACACCAGGTACACGATATCCTCTCTGTCACTACTTGTCTTATGATCGTTATTCTGCTGGTTATTTGAGTTATGTTGCTAATGTTAGTCGAGATGAGGAACCGACTTCATATGAAACTGCCTCGGCTGATCCGCATTGGCAGGAGGCTATGGCTTCTGAGCTTCGAGCTCTCGAGGATAATGGAACCTGGAGTTTAGTTCCTTTGCCCCCTGGCAAACGCCCTATCAGCTGTAAATGGGTTTATCGTATCAAACGGAAGGCTGACGGTTCTATCGAGCGCTATAAGGCTCGTCTTGTTGCTCGGGGTTTCACCCAAACTGCCGGTATTGATTACCACGATACATTTTCTCCTACTGCCAAAATGATTACTGTGCGTTGTCTTCTTGTTGTTGCTGCCAGTTTGAATTGGCCACTGCATCAGTTAGACGTCAATAATGCCTTCTTAAATGGTGATTTGTTGGAAGAAATTTACATGTCTCCTCCTCCTGGTCTTCGGCTACAGGGGGAGAATCTAGTGTGTCGCCTTCACAAGTCGTTATATGGCCTCAAACAAGCTTCTCGTCAATGGTTTTCAAAATTCACAGAAGCTATCCTTGCTGCTGGTTTCTCTCAATCCAAAGCCGATTACTCTTTGTTCATCCGCAAACATGGTACATCCCTCACTGTGTTATTAATCTACGTGGATGACATTGTGATAACAGGAAACAATATGGAATCTATTACTACTTTGAAGCAATTTCTCCATGCTCGTTTCCATATTAAGGACCTTGGTGACTTAAAATTTTTCCTTGGCATTGAAGTAGCTCGCTCCAAGAAAGGAATTTATCTTTCTCAACGCAAATATGCCTTGGAAATCATCAAGGACAGTGGTTATTTAGGTGCTAAGCCTATGGAGTTTCCCATGGAGGAATCCAAGCTTTCAAACAAAGGGGAACTACTCCGAGATGCTGATGTATATCGACGTCTTGTTGGTCGGCTGATTTATTTGACCATTACGAGGCCTGACATTACTTACTCAGTACACATTTTGAGCAGGTTCATGCATGAACCTCGCTTGGAACATATGACTGCTGCCCTTAGAGTTGTTCGTTACCTGAAGTCATCTCCTGGTCAAGGTATACTCCTCCATGCCAACAATTCTTTCAATCTGAAGGCATTCTGTGATTCTGATTGGGCTGGATGCCCGATTACTCGCCGATCTACTACGGGTTATTGTGTATTTCTTAGTAATTCTTTAATATCATGGAGAGCCAAGAGACAAAAGACTGTATCTTTATCAAGTGCAGAAGCGGAATATAGAGCAATGGCAGGTACTTGTTGTGAACTCACTTGGCTGCGTTATTTATTAACAGATTTGCATGTGTCTGTTTCAAGTCCTGCTGTTTTACATTGTGATAATCAAGCTGCTTTACACATTGCTAAGAATCCAGTGTTTCATGAGAGAACTAGACATATTGAGATGGATTGTCATTTTATTCGGGATAAAATTGTTAAAGGTGAAGTTGTTGCTCGTTTTGTGACTTCTTCACAACAGTTAGCAGATGTTTTTACGAAGGCACTTGGAAGAGAAAAGTTTAGGCAACTCATCAGCAAGTTGGGAGTTATCGATATACACTCTCCAACTTGAGAGGGAGTGTTGGAAAGTATATCTCAGGGAATCTGTTTTGATTAACTTGATTTGCACGTATATTTTGTATCCTAGATGAAGATGGGATTTGGTAGAATATTCAATTGTAATTACAGTAGGTTTTGTTTCCTAGTTGGTTTCCTGACTTGTAGGACAACCACTAAAGATGCAGTAGGTACTCTGTATATATTTGTCAGATTGAATACAGTGAATTATTCAGCCAAACTATCTTTTCCTATAAGATGTATATTGTCAACAAGCCCCCGCACGTGTGGCGAATTTTCAAGCTATACACGTAGACAACATTTTAGGTGACGTGTAGTCCGTGTGGCCATTTGGGTTTCACACGTGAACGTGGATAACCCGCTCTAATACTATGATAGAGTAGTCTGCGTTTCCAATCCAAAACCAATTAGTAATGAAATGAGTAACTCAAACCCTTATAAACCCATAAGTTAGGTCTCATTTTCTCATATGAGATGTATATTCTCAACACAACCAGCAGCTAGGTAATCCCAAAAATTACAATTCATGAAGTTTGACCACACATATATACATAGGGCATGAAGACACGCCAGCTAGGTCAACTAAAGGAATTCATAAAAAATACGTTTACTTTGAAAAGTAGTTGCTCCAATGAATCCATATGCATGGCTGTAAGTCGATCTCTAGCGGCATCAGATACAGAAACTCATAGGATAAACATGAACTTGATGACTTTTCGTTTTGGTTTATCCAAAATGCAGGCAATTCTCACCACAAGTACGCTAAACTACTTGAGGAACTCGATCTCCCTCGCCCGCGCCCCCGGATTTCAAATTGTTAGACAAGTTGGATCTGTTTCTAAGTCTTAATTTTCTAAGTCTTAATTTTCTCCGTATTTTCTAAGTCTTAATTTTCTTAAAATTATGGACAATATTTCTTCGTTTTTTTTAGTAGCACATATTAATCGAACTTGTTGATCATGCCAAGTCCTAGTCATGTATATATATCCATCGTGATCTGTTCGATCGGCTAACGTTTCCCGGTAGCTTAGCTTCCAATTTTTGGACCAAACTGATAAGACGTACGAACGTATCCAAGTCCCACCAAACAGTCTCCGTATCACTGCATTTCTATACATCTAGTATTAGGACGTACGTACGAATGTGTCAAGTAAATCATTATAGTGTATTATACACAGAGGCCGGTATCTGTGTGTGTGCATGTAAGTATACATGAATCCATTGCATATATGGTTATTGTATACAGTACCCACTGTTTAGTTGTGCGTACTAGCAGTTTCAAATTCATATTACTTGACCTCATGGCATATGCAGAGCTTATCTTGAACGTACGTACAATGCCTTTGAAATGAAAATTGTGGTAGTGAAAGACTCAATGTCTTGGACCATGTCTTACATGTTTATCTCTAAGGTCACGTTTCCCCTCTATATAAAGGGTCGAGTAAAGAGCCAGAAAACTGCAAAAACATAGTCGATCAGTTATGGCACTTCAAGGCACTCTCCTCTTTGTAATCCTACTTGTTTTTAGCTGTACATTGGTAACTACCATAGCTACCTCCCCAAGTCATTACGATGTTGCTTCCATCAACCGGAGCACCTTTCCGGCAGGTTTCATATTCGGGACAGCTTCTTCTGCTTACCAGGTACCTCTAGTTCGGGATTTGTACAAAAGATGTCGCTTTACCATTATTAATCTAGTTAAATACGTACATGTTTGTGTATTTTCATTAATTGGTGCTTGCATTTTAGTACGAAGGTGCTGCAAAAGAAGATGGAAGAGGACCAAGCATATGGGATACATACACTCACACAACTCCAGGTCTCTTCCTTTCTTCCCGTCCTTTTTCATATGTGATCTGTTTCTGATAGTTCATAAGTGAGGTCGTGATTATTCTAGAGATTTCTGTTTGAAAGTTCAAATCCTTTTCCTCAGCTTGGAAAATGACTAGGTATTCGACAACATCAAGTAAAATTGACCCATATATCATATTTGAGCATTTGATATACGAATAGTATATGTACGTCCAAACGTCTTCCACATAAATTGTTTGAAAAGGTAAAACGGAATCAGTGCAAAAAATAAGGCATGCGTATATATGTTCACAGTTCAGTATATCATTTGCCAATTAACGTTGGTGACAATAACACGGTTCTGAAAACGGACTGAGATCCTCTGCTCATATTTGTCTTCTCATATTGCCTCATGTTGCATGTAGGCCATCCAATCTTGATTTTATGGTCAGATTTCCTTGCATTGGTATGGGCTCCATATTACATGGTTTAAATGTAGGGAAAAAAACTGTCCACATGATTAGAATTGGATGGACAAGATTTATTCATGTGGCAATATGAAGAGACAAATATGAACAGAAGATCTCTGTTGCTCTGAAAACTTAACAAATTGCAAGCTAGGAGCCATTCTCGACCTCCCAGCATGTAATTGCTTAATTGTCGATTTCCATTTTTTGCGAAGAGGACTACTGTTGTCAATTCTTGTCAACAAAGCCTCACAATTTCACACGGACATTAGTTTTCACATATATGCATCTCTTTCTTGTCTTGTTTAGTTGTTTAATATTAGTTGATTTAGTATAATAATCCTGAAAAATAACAAATTAACAAGAACAACAAAAACAAAAAAGTGCTTCTGAATTTGTATGGCTATCTTTTTCATAGATTTATTCATTGATTTCTTTTTCACATCTTCACTATTGATGTTCAAGTGTGTGTTAATGGCAAAAACCAGATAAGATAAAGGACCACAGCACTGGAGATGTCGCTATTGATGCATATCACCGGTACAAGGTATTGTTCTTTGACTAGTGACTAAAACCTTATAAGTATAACACACATATACATAAATTATATCCCATATAAGTAGGTACCATATCAGAGTTGTAAGTATACTAATTAGCAAACCAAGATTTTCTTGGTCGGTAAACAAGAGAAAATGTATTCATTTATTTTTGTGTGGACGTTTTGGATTTGTTCTGATTGTATAGTGTTTTACAGGAGGATGTAGGCATCATGAAAGATATGGGTTTTGATGCTTACAGATTCTCCATCTCGTGGTCTAGATTACTACCAAGTAAGACGACCAAATCGATTATATTGATCACTACCCTGTTTTGCAAATACCATTTTAGTCACTTTTGGTTATTCCTTTGAATTAATTGAATGGCTTTCATCACAGACGGAACGCTAAGTGGGGGTGTGAATAAGGAAGGAATCAATTATTATAACAACCTCATCAACGAGCTTCTAGCCAATGGTACGTAGTAGTTATAATCTAATCAATCAGTATATTCAGCAACTTTAACAGACTCTCTATTATAACTTTTTAGCTATTTTAGATAACATATTTAACTTTTTGTGAAAAATAACAGCTATACCAGACTCTCTATTATAATTCTATGTTAACTTTTAGCTATCTCGCTAGCCAAATTTAGAGAGCGTGATAGCTAAAAGTTAAAACATTTAAATTTAATACATTCCTTATATGTAATTATATATAATTTTTATATATATATTTAAACCACTTTTTATTTATTTAATAAATATTTTTAATTCAAATCAAACTAAAATAGAGGGAACTAATGCAGACGTATTTCTAAAGTGGCTAGCTAAAATGATTTTTTTAGCTATTTTGGCTAAAATTTAACTAAAATATGACTATTATTGTTGGAAATACTCTAAAAATTGACATGTAGTTAATTAAATAACTTGATTTACCATTTTTGTATGTTAATTGTTGATTAATGCGCGCACGCAGGTTTAAAACCCTTTGTCACCCTCTTCCATTGGGATCTTCCTCAAGCTTTAGAAGATGCATACGGTGGCTTCTTGAGCCCTCAAATTGTGTAAGTGACAATGATCTTACACCTTGACTGATCTAATTCAAAATAAATTAGTTCAACTATCTTGTACATATCAAGTTAATTTTCTTTCTTCATTTATAGAAACCATTTCCAAGACTACGCAGAGCTATGCTTCAAGGAATTTGGTGATAGAGTTAAGGACTGGATCACATTAAACGAGCCATGGAGCTACTCCCGTGGTGGTTATGTAATTGGGACGTTTGCACCGTGCCGATGTTCCGACTGGCAACACCTAAATTGCACCGGAGGAAATTCAGGAACAGAGCCATATTTGGCCTCACACTACCAGCTTCTAGCTCACGCAGCCGCCGTAAAGACATACAAAGAGAAGTATCAGGTATGTGCACACACCGGACAATTCTTGGAATTAATTTACTCTATAAGTTTAAGGAGCTGAAATTCGCACTCCTCATTTTACAATCCACACTCCTATTTTCTTTTTCTGGTTAAACCTTTTATAATAAGACAAAACACATGTTACTAATAAAACAAAGTTAAGTTACTTAAAAAAGAAAGTGGGAGTGTAGATTGTAAAATCAGGAGTGTAAATTTCAGTTCTCTAAATTTATTAAAACTGACTCAAATATGCATATGCAGGCTGATCAGAAGGGTGTGATAGGGATAACAATACTTTCCCACTGGTTCGTGCCTTTTTCTGATGCCAAGCACCATAAAGAAGCTGCTCTACGAGCATTGGATTTTATGTTTGGATGGTATGTAATAATACTAAACATGCTGATTAATTTGAACTTCCATAACTATTAGGGCTAATTGGTATTTGGAATCTTGATTTTAACTGTACGTTAACGTAGGTATATGGATCCCTTAACAAAGGGCGAATATCCGCACAGCATGAGATCTCTTGTCGGAGATCGATTACCCGAGTTCACTAAAGAGCAATCCGAGATGATAAAAGGTTCATTTGATTTTCTGGGATTGAATTACTACACTGCTAACTATGCTACTTATGCACCTCATCTCAAGAATGCTGCAAATCCTAGCTACATAACGGATGCTATAGCTACTCTTTCCAGTGAGTTGAACCTTAAACTAATTCAAAAGTGTTATTAGTTAAGATTGCAATTATAACTTAAATTCTAACAAGGTTTTGATCATGTATTTTGTTGCAGCCGAGCGTAATGGTATTCCTATTGGTCAAAAGGTATTACCTGTACTTCACATAGTT
This sequence comes from Potentilla sterilis, assembly GCA_963682095.1. Classification (NCBI taxonomy): domain Eukaryota; kingdom Viridiplantae; phylum Streptophyta; class Magnoliopsida; order Rosales; family Rosaceae; genus Potentilla; species Potentilla sterilis. Next base: position 61,534,366 of record OY821755.1, read on the forward strand.
ATTGGGTTAATTGAACACTTAATTAAAATGACAATACCTGATTAACTTGTTTTCAATTATTTTTTCAGTCTGCTTCAGATTGGCTCTATGTTTACCCAGAAGGAATTCGAGAACTTCTGCTTTATACGAAGGAGAAGTACAATAATCCACTTATTTACATCACTGAAAATGGTAATTGGTATTATGTGATTTCAACTGCATGCATGTGTAAGCTATACTAAAATTAATAGCTAGCCAACTAATTAAACATGTCTCATATATTGTATTGTAGGAAGGGATGAGCACAATGATCCCAAATTATCACTTGAGGAAGCCCTAGCCGATACTCACCGAATCGACTTTTACCATCAACATCTTCACTATCTTCATGAAGCGATCAAGTAAGTTCTAATTAACAGCTCAGTAAATATTAACTGTCGTAATATACTATAGTTAAGAATTAACTGGTTTGTGTTTTTGATCAAGCAGGGATGGCGTTAACGTGAAAGGATATTTTGCATGGTCCTTGTTTGACAACTTCGAATGGAATATGGGTTACAGTGTTAGGTTTGGGATCAACTATGTGGATTACAATGATGGACTCAAAAGATACCCTAAACTCTCAGCACACTGGTTCAAGAACTTTCTTCTAAATTAGCGAAGCCACATTTGGATCTGGCACATCATTCCCGATAATGATTGAATGAACAAATAAGCGTGGTGTATTTACCTATCAATAAAAAAGATTGTATGTAGTTTATGTACATCCGTATTTTCTTTTCTTACAAATATACGAAAGTAGTGTATTTGTGTAATGATATTATTGTTTTCCGAAATAATATATGGTAAGTGATTTTAATATAAGTGAAAACTTATGATCCGCCTTGTACTTTGATGAGTGCGTAACTTGTTGGGGTTTTTTTTTTATGCATAGTCAATTAGTTGTGGAAATCTAATATTCCAAATAAGGCAAAAGTGCATGGTTGGAGAGTATGCCTAGATATTCTTCCATCTCTGGAAAGTTTGTTAGCTAAAAGAGTAGTGGTGGAAGGTACTCACTGTGTGCTCTGTGGTTTAGCTGGGGAGTCGACTTTACATTTGAGTCGAGATTGTGATTTTATTAGGGAAATTATTATGTGTCACCCTGATCTCATAATTGTTTGTTATCGTTGGAGTAATCTGCAAGAGACTGTAGTAGACTGGCTGATTTATTGTGCTGAGGAACTCAGTATGACACATTTTGGGGATCTTCTTTTCATACTCTGGTCAGTGTGGAAAGAGAAAAATGAGAGAGTATGGAATAATAAAATAATGGGGGCGTTGGATATATGTTCCCAACTTGCTGCTCATCTCAAACACTACAGAGCTCATAACTTGGTAGCAACCAAGTAAGTACTGGGGAGAGACTCTGTGAAATGGAAAGCTCCATCTCTGGGATTATGTAAGGTTAATGTTGTTGACACTAAATATAGTGCACCGCCAAGCATGTTCTACGACCTCGTGGATCGTCTAACCGGCGTCATAGGTCCTACTTTCGGCATCCATCGGGCAGACCAGCACCTCGGTTACATCCCCATGGTGGAAGGTCACCGATGCCACATCCGGAAGGCGTGCCTCCGGGCCCCTGAAGTAGCCTTCATAAGCAGGCAAGGTGGTCAAGCATCCCACATTGTAGAAATGTAAAAGAGAGGGAGCCTTCCTTGCTTATAAATATAAGGCCCCCCCTTAGATAGTGGACAAGCTGGATACTTACTATTCCACCCTTGTAACACCACCAGGCTTATTGGCCGATACTAGTATATTCTAAGTGAACGTAGCCGTGCCCTCCGGCGGCACGGCGAACCACTATACATGCTTGTGTCATTAGTCTTCATTGTACTTCTGTCATTAGTCTTCATTGTGCTTCTATCAGGCCTACGGGTTACAACAGAAACAAATGTCGATGGAGCTTATGATCCTCTCAGTCGAACTGGGGGCTGGGGTTTTGTTATTCGAGATCATTTGGGAAGTATGCTGGCTGGAGGGGCTGGACCGGCAATGGGATTGGTCTCAGCAGAGCATGCTGAATTATTGGCTTGTTGCAAGGCAGTGACTTTTGCAGTGAATCATGGTTTTACTCCATCCATATTGGAGACGGATGTCTCAGAAGTGAAACGTCAACTGGAGATGGCGATTTCTAATACTTCAAGACTGGGTATAGGATATATGATGATTTGAAAGCGCAGATTCAACATCAAGGTAACTGGATGATATCTCATATTCGACGTCATGGCAACAAGGCGACACATTGTTTGGCAGCCTATGCATGTTCTTTAGACAGAGATGAATTTTATTTTTCTCTATCTTCTTTTCTTGATGCTGTGATTACAGCGGAATATTGTAATGTTTAAACTGTCTCTTTTTCTAATAAATTCTTGACAACTGATTGAAAAAAAAAATAGTTTTTACTATCATCACTATGCGAATTCTCGAGTTTTGAAACCGAATTCACTCTAAATTTGCATGATTATCATCACTGATGTTCCTTATCCGAATTACATAGGGTGTAGTGACGTAGATCAACAAATCGAGGAAGTAATGAGACTGTTTTCATTGGGGGTTCAAACTACCATTGACCCTTTTCAACGATTTTTCAACGGTTTCGCAACTAAAACCTTGAGCATTGACCGCTTCTTGTTAAAATACAGGAGGCTAGGGAAGGAAGCCACTCAAACGCCTAAGTATAGAGATGGATGCTACTTACATTCCTGAAGTTGACACACAGATTTTCCTTGCTTTATCCTAAACAACTATGGCTCTCCGGTTAGGCGTAGGTACCCTTCTCTTTGGCCTCCTACTTGTTCTTAGCAGTACCGGGATAAGTAGTAGTCACAGTAACCGTAAAGCTTTCCCCCATAAGAAGTCAAGTAGCGATACTTCCTTCAGCCGCAGCTCTTTTCCGGCAGATTTCGTATTCGGGACAGCTTCCGCGGCTTACCAGGTGTCTTTTAGGCTTTGATTTCTCTGATTGTAGGACTATATATATGCAAGAAGAATGGTCAAGCATGATGACTTAATATAATTGTGTGTGTTTTTTCATTTTAGTTCGAAGGGGCTGCAAAAGATGGTGGTAGAGGACCATGCGTATGGGACGCCTTTGCTCACAAGTATCCAGGTGATCTCTTACTCCAGAATCACACACACAGAGACTATATTCTGTTTTGCTTTCTAAAATGTCTTCTCTGTCTCAGAAAAGATAAAGGACCGCAGCAGTGGAGATGTGGCTACTGATCAATATCATCGGTACAAGGTACGTGATCGAGTAAAAGTCGAGCATCAACAAGGTTTTCTTTTGATATATGCAATATTGCTTATTCTCTTGTATGCATTCTTGTATATAGGAAGATGTGAAGATGCTGAAGGACATGGGTTGGGATGCTTACAGATTCTCTATCTCATGGTCTAGATTGTTACCAAGTAAGACCATCAAATTGATTACAACGTACACGTACACCACTCTTTTTCATATTCTAGATTGAACTAACTAATTTGGATCATGATGATATTGATCAGAAGGTAAGCTAAGTGGGGGTGTGAACCAGGAAGGCATCACATATTATATGAATCTCCTCAACCAGCTTCTAGCCAATGGTAGGACACGTTAGCTTATCAATATATCGATAACTTGCACGTATCCTTCATTCTTTTCCTCATTCACAATTAAAATGCTCAATGTTAATCATATATTTCATATCCATACCAGTTTCATTCTAATTTTGTTATTGATATTAATGGTTAAATGCAGGCCTAAAACCCTTCGTCACACTCTTTCATTGGGATACGCCCCAAGCTTTAGAAGAGGAATACGGTGGTTTCCTAAACCCTCAAATTGTGTAAGTAATTGTTCCCCAATGCCAATATGTAACAAAGCTAGCAGAGCAAAAGAGAAAGATAAAATCTTTGCAAAAGCCCGTGATGATGTATATTTATCTGTAGGTTTTGGTCATAACTAGCATTGCGTTCTTGTTCTATATGGAATGTACAGGAATCATTTCCAAGACTTTGCAGAGCTCTGCTATAAAGAATTTGGTGACAAAGTCAAGCACTGGACTACACTAAATGAGCCGCATACCTACAGCGTCAATGGGTATGCAACCGGAGGAATGGCACCAGGCAGATGCTCTGCTTGGAAAAACCCTAATTGCACCGGTGGCGATTCAGGGACAGAGCCGTATCTGGTGTCACATCACCTACTTCTAGCTCATGCCGCCGCTGTGAAGGTGTACAGAGAGAAATTTCAGGTGTTGCTAGAAGTTTTTCAAGTCATCACTACTCACTACTATTGATATGTGCTCTGCTTAAAGACTTAATCAGATATTGTTGAACAGGCAAAACAGAAGGGTTTGATAGGGATAACGGTAAACACAGGATGGTTTGTGCCGTATTCGGACTCAAAGCCTGACCAAGATGCTGCACAACGAGCTATGGATTTCAACTTAGGATGGTATATATCAACAATCTTAAACTAAACGACTTGGGCACTGTAACACATTGTTTAGAACTAATCTTGTATTAAAAATTTGCTATCTTAGGTTTATGAATCCCGTTACAGATGGGGATTATCCGGAAATCATGCGAACTCTCGTCGGAAATCGATTACCCAAGCTCACTAAAGAGCAATCACATATGCTAAAAGGATCGTTTGATTTCATTGGAATGAACTACTACTCCGGTGGTTATGCAGCGGATATAACTATTAAACCTGATCCTAAGCAACCAAGCTACACGTCTGACTCCCTCGTTAATACAACATGTTAGTAAAATTTTCAGTTCAACTAAGTTAATCATAGAATTCTTTATATATTTTACGAATACAAACAATTACTAACCAAGCTTGAACATGATGTTGTGGCAGCCGAGCGAAATGGTGTCCCTATTGGTCCAGTGGTATGTACCATCTTAATTATCCTTGAGCTTGAATGAACTGCGCGCTATTGATTTAAGCATATCAAAGTTTTCATCAAGCCTCTCCAATGAATACCTTATGATTGCTTTTAATCAAAATTTAAGATGAATGTGCTAATGTAAGATATAGAAATTAACCGTCGAAATCGTCACCGTAAATTAAAATTAGTTTAGTTTCTTATGATCCATGTTTGTATTAGGGTTCTTATATATACAAGTTTCAATGATGATATATATACTTGTTAATTTCAGGCTGCTTCGTCGTGGCTCCTTGTCTTTCCTCAAGGATTTCTAGATCTAATGCTCTACACGAAGAAAAAGTACAATAACCCAACTATGTATATCACTGAAAACGGTACGTAGCTAGGTTCATTCGATGAGTTGATTTCTATATTGCAGTAGTGCTGTAAACTGATCGAAATTAGTGGCTATATTTCAAGAACTCTATGTTCGGAGCTAAATGAGTGTTTCCTGGTGTTACTTTAGGAGTGGATGAGGTGAATGATCCAACATGGACGCTTGAGAAAGCTCTTGATGATAGTAAAAGAATCGAATATTACGATCAACATCTTCAGAAACTTCAGGCAGCAATTAAGTGAGTGCGGATCAAATGTTGTTATTTGATCAGTGTTCATTAGGTAATTCAATTAGCTAAGAAATTCTGACTCTTTGTTTTTTGTTTTTGTGGACAGGGCTGGCGTTAACGTAAAAGGATACTTTGCATGGTCATTTCTTGATAACTTTGAGTGGAATGATGGTTACACTGTTAGATTCGGCATCGTCTATGTAGATTTCAAGAATGGACTCAAAAGACATCCTAAAAAGTCCGCAGATTGGTTCAAAAATTTTCTTAAGAAGTCTAAAAGATCAGGAAAGAAACTCCCTCACAAATCACTATAGTGAGATCGAGGTGGATGAGACTTTTGTGATTACATTTCTCCCGTTACTTCGAGCATATAGCAAAAGCGCACCATAGTACGTAAAGCATGCATGTAGCACACTCCTAGCACACCCCATTTTCTAAGTTGACATTCATAAGAAGAAACTAGAGCTCCATAGAAGATCATTGTCTCTCATTTCTTTGTTCAAATGTTGTTTGATAAATGTTCATCACTGAATGCAATGATGCTTTGTAATCTCATTCCTTAATAACTTTGAATGGGCTGATAGTTACACGTTTACGTGAATTTCAAAAATAGACTAAAAAAACACCCTAAAAGGTCAGCAAAATGGTTCAAGAATATTCTTAAAAGGAGTCTACAAACTTGGCATGAGCTATTTTTTTTTTATGGAATTAACTAGCTAATTAAATTCACTGATGTACATTTATCAAATAACATTTTCTAAGTGAATTCCATATATTAAAAAGTTATAATAATTGTTAAAGAAAAAGGTTGCACTTACTTTTTTGTATAATAGTTATTTAGAGCGCACTACACAGTTCATCTTTAAAACAGAGTAAACTAATTTAGCACACTCGTAGCACACCCACTGTTCAGGTATACACCCCCAGAACAAAGAAAGCTAGAGAAAATTGTCTCTTTTTCTTTGTGATCGAATAACATAATAGACTTAATAGTCGATCTTTTTTTCTTTTTCTTTTGATTTTTGAGAATGAGACTCAATATCCATTTGTAAAAAATATGCAGGCCCAATGATAAGTAAAAATCTATATTTTCCCTATGAATCCAATAGATCCCAGCCCATAAGCCCATATGGGGCCCAACCGCCTCCTGTGTCAGCCGAGGCTGTAAAGTTAACATACCCGATATTCTCCGTTGCGTATCCAGAAATCCAGCCCATATCCGTGTAATGTGATTTTGCCTAAGGATACGCCTGGATACGTGCCGGATACTGTTGAAAACGCTTCGGAAATGATCGGGTACATCTGGATACGCTATTGGAAAGACAGTTATACCCCTATGTAGATCCTCCTCCTTCCACACTTGTTTACGTCCCTGTTGCCACGTCCGTCGTCGTAGAGCCGTAGTCTTTGTCATAAAGCAAGGCCCGCCTTGACGAGGGACACCCACCAAACCAACCGCCGCCGTGAAATGGGAAACCCAACAGATTACTCAGGCCACCCAGCATTCCAGCAACAAACCATTCCCGATCAGAAACTCATGCATGCCCACAAGTCCACTACATGTTCCCTTTAGCAACGTGTTTGGTGCTTAATATTTGTCTTTTTTTCAACTGAAAGCAACCCGGAATCTGCCTTTTACCAGAAAACGTCATGAGAGAAGTAAAAAGGTCAGAGCTGTAGCCCAATATGGGGCTCAGGCTGCCCACTGTCTTGATGTGTTATCGTTGTTTTTGACCCTAGATGTGTCTTTATATATCCTTCTTATAGAGATTGAAATCTCAGGAAAGGGAGCCTCGTACATGCTATTAATGTTCTGGCTGGATTCATTGACCGTTTCGCCAGTATTGAAATGACTGGATAAAGGTGCATACCATTTATAGCATTGAGATTGCTCTTCATGTTGAATAGTTTCAACTCTCTATATAAAATGGCCAATTGTAGCTAGACTAAACCCTGCAGGAACCAAAAAACAGTTATACTTACATATGGCACTGCAACGCACCCTCATCTTAGGCTTCCTTTTTGTTCTTGGCTGTGCTGTGACGAGTAGTGGAGTGACTAACTCTAAGCAATGTGACAATGCTTCCCTCAACCGGAGCAGTTTTCCGGCAGGATTCATATTTGGGACAGCTTCTGCAGCTTACCAGGTAATGTACATGTATATATGTTGAATCTATGATATACATCTGGCCAGATGATGAGAAATGGTGGGGAATTGAGTATTAAAGATCATTTAGGCTACATTAGGGCTCCTTTGAATGTAACCAAACACACAATTGAGAACATTTAACAAACATATTATTGATATTTGGGGTAGTCACTACCTATTCATTTGTGCTTGAATTCCAGTACGAAGGTGCAGCAAAAGAAGGGGGTCGAAGACCAAGTATATGGGACACATTCACCCACAAATATCCAGGTTCTTTTCTTTTTTAGATGCCTGAATATTGTAATCAGACTTGGTTGAACACAAGTCTAGGTTCCCCAGCTAGTCCCAATTGCAGGGGTCGAGCTTCTCAAATCTGGCACACCAGGATGCCTTTTCTGGGATCCCAAATTGGGTGACCCCATTACATGACAATGAAGTAGGCGCATGACTTTACCTACGTTTTCATTTTCAGCTTTTGTTTGTATGAAATGGTCGATTCATATTTCAGTTCTTATTACACTCGATTATTAGATCATGTCTTCTAAGTAGTTCTAACAGTCTAACATATATGCTGCCTTGTGATTATAAAATCAGAGAAGATCTTTGACAACAGCAGCGGAGATGTGGCTATTGATCAATATCATCGCTATAAGGTACAAAGCATTGTGGATTCTGTGGAAATGTGGATTATGAGTACCGTATAAATCATCCAATATCTATATCAGTTTTGATTCAGTGCATCCATTTTTCACTAATCATTTTCTGTAGGACGATGTTCGGACTATGAAGGACCTAGATTTCGATGCTTACAGACTCTCATTCTCATGGTCCAGATTGTTACCGAGTAAGTAACTATATGAAACTCGTGATTGAATACGTTCTTTTTAGCTTTTCGATTGAACTGATTTTTGCAAGTAACTATTACTATGTCAAAGTGGTAGAACTATTTTATTTGTGGGAGTAGGAAGAGGAGAAGTAAAGAAACTCTTGTATAACTATCAGACATTTTACCAAGCACCTTGCAACCTCATCCTTTCAGAAGTTATAGAACACCAATTTTTTAGTCAATAACCGGAAATTTATTTGAGGTTGCCTTGATGCATTGAGCAGATGGAAAGCTAAGTGGGGGTGTCAACAAGGAAGGTATCAAATATTACAACAACCTCATCAACGAGCTTCTAGCCAATGGTCATTCTCTTTTCCCATAGATATATATCATCCACTTAATCTTGCACCATTCAGAATTGAATATGTAAAATTCATTCAATCTCACTGTTCTACTGTTATATCGACTGTTGAATGCAGGTGTGAAGCCTTTTGTCACAATCTTTCATTGGGATCTTTCCCAAGCCTTAGAAGATGAATACGGTGGCTTCTTAAGTCCAAAAATTGTGTAAGTCAGATATATTGTTGCAGAATGACTATAACAAATTGGACCTACCTTCATATGTAATGAAATTTTACATTGATCGGAATTTCTTTGTATGCTTTATTTCATTACCTTGTGTTATGCAATGTACAGAAACCATTTTCAGGACTATGCAGAGCTCTGCTTCAAAGAATTCGGTGACAGAGTTAAGCATTGGATCACCTTAAATGAGCCCCATAGCTACAGCCGTAATGGTTATGCAACCGGAAAGTTTGTACCAGGTCGATGTTCTGCTTGGCAAAAACGAAATTGCACTGGTGGGGATTCAGGGACCGAGCCATACTTCGCATCACATTACCAACTTCTTGCTCATGCAGCCGCTGTAAAGTTGTATAGGCACAAGTACCAGGTATAAATTTTCAGTCACCGGTACTATTACTTCAATTATTAGTTATTAATGTAATCTGTTTCTCATTTTTAATTAATGAAAAAAATGAAATTATTTGTATACTGCTTAATATATGAGTCATTTAGATACGGTTGAATATGCACAGGCAAAACAGAAGGGCTTGATAGGGATAACAATAAATTCACACTGATTTGTGCCATATTCTGATTCAAAGCAAGACCAAGCTGCAGCATTACGAGCATTGGATTTTATGTTTGGATGGTATGAATTGAGTGGCTATTATATATGAATCTCTTTATTCTTTTCTTATAGAGTGACATACAAACTAATCTTTTCTTCAGGTATATGGATCCCATGACAAATGGTGACTATCCAAGTAGCATGCGATCTCTTGTTGGAAATCGACTACCTAAGTTCACGAAAGAGCAATCAAAGATGCTGAAAGGTTCATTTGATTTTCTTGGCTTAAATTACTACACAGGTAATTATGCAGCCAATTTACCGTTTCGTAATGTTAAAGAACCAAGCTACTCAACAGACTCTCTTGCAAATCTCACAGGTTAGTTGAATATGTTTTAGAAGATTAACTTCCAGTTTATGATATGGCTTTCCTTCTGCGCTACATAAACGCATACTAGTTAGATAACTCTTGAATATAATGTTGTTGCAGCCGTGCATAATGGTATTCCAATTGGTCGACCGGTAAGTACAATGTTAAGCACCTTTGAGTTAATTAGTTTTATGGTCTGGCGATCTTCACACTCTCACTGTACATTTGCACAATTTTCAGTTAAACTATGCTCTGATATAGTTGAACATTTTTAAGGGTATGTACAAATTTTCAAAAGTTTGTCACCCTATTTAATCAAATAATATTGAATTACTGACGAGAGCATTAGAATCCTTCAACTGTTGATGATGATGATCCGAACTCCTATTGTCTGATATAATTTTGCAGGCTGCTTCAGATTGGCTTCATTTTTATCCACAAGGGTTTATAGAGATATTGCGTTACACAAAGAAGAAGTATAAGAATCCGGTTATTTACATCACTGAAAATGGTAATTAGTTTTCATTTGATTTTCTGCATTAAGTACTGACACGAGTGACATCTAGTATTTTCAAAATCATACATAAACTAGAATTGGTTCGCAGCTATGACATTGGTTACACTACAATCTACATCTGAAACTTAATAAGTATCTTGATCCTGTTGTTCATTTTTGAAGGGTGGGATGACCGCGATGATCCAAAATTATCACTAGAGGAAGCCCTCAAGGATAATCACAGAATCGAGTATCACAATCGCCATCTTGTTGAACTTCATAAAGCAATTAAGTAAGTATGGCTTACCTAGTTAAGTTTGTGTCTGTGCTTTCTCTCTAGTACTAATTCCTTGCTCCCATTATCAGATGCTGATAATCTTCGTTGGGTCTTTTTTTCAGGGATGGTGTTAAGGTGAAGGGGTACTTTGCATGGTCATTGTTTGATAACTTTGAGTGGGCTGATGGTTATAGTTGTAGGTTTGGTATCAATTTTGTGGATTACAAAAATGGACTCAAAAGACACCCTAAACTCTCCGCATCTTGGTTCAAGGACTTTCTGCGAAAGTAGAAGTTAGATATATCGATCTGAATCACTAGAAGAAGAGATTGATGAAGACGTTTTCTTCATATAGCAGAAAGAGTATTCAACTAAACTCTTAGTTTTGAAAGTACCTCCCATATCAAAATTGTATTTTACTTATGCCGGGTATGGACATTAGAGCAAGACTAGTCCTAATGAGAATTCTCTCATCAGAATGTAATTGAGAATATAAATCATCTCAATTGGTAGGGGAAGTCCGAAAGATACGGTTGAAACTTAAATGGAGCGGAGCTCTACGAACTGAAGCGCCAATAAGTGGAGCAAGCATGAAGGATCAAAATGCTTCTTCTATAATTGTACTCGTCACATCATGGCATAAAAAGTTTTTGATCTATAAAGCAAAAGAGCATTCTAAGACAGGACTCATTAGCTAACGCTTACCATTATTCAATGTCATGAAAGCTAAAGATTTGGCACCATGGCACACATTGTGGTCCGGAATAATGTTATTGCTTCATATGTCATATTTATTCCTGGAATAATGTTATTGGTTCATATGTCATGTATTTATTCCTGGAATAATTTCATTGGTTCATATGTCATATTTATTCCTGATCCGTTCATTTTGTTTAATTTCCATTCATTTCATTTAATTTTTTATTTTTCACTCTTTTTTAGTGTTATTATTAACTCGAATCACCACCAACTGCACGTAAGCTCAGAGGATAGAAGAGATTAACCTGATCCACTGTAATAACTGTCACAATTCGATCGATCACAACTGAAATTGCAGTCACGAACCCTAAAACCCTAACAAAACATGTACACCTAATAATTAATGAGGTTTTTACCCAAAACTACAATTTTGTGTTAATATTTACCAGTAGCAAAATTGTTTTTTAAATTTACCGCTGGCAAATTTCCATCCAAAACTAACAGAATCTGTTAACTCATAAATTACAAAATTATCCTAAAAAATCAATACCACTGAGTCTCAAAAATCAATACCAGTAAGCCTCAGAAACCAATCGATTCTAATGCTACTGACGGTTTGGTAGATTTGGGGGGAGGTGGGGAAAGGGTTAGGGTTTCGGAGGGGGATTGAGCGAGTCGGTGAGGTGGGGGAGTCAGGGACGAAGCGGCGGCCGTCGTGAAGGGTGGAGGCGGCGGTGGAGCCGCAGTCGAGGAGGTGGCACTACCAGAAAAAAGGCTTTTGCCGACGAAAAAAAAAAAACGGCCGACGAAACCAATTTTCGTCGGCTATTCTCAATAATGGCCGACGAAAATTGTTTTCGTCACTAAAAAGAAAAAAAATCGTCGGCTATTCCCCTAGAATGGCCGACGATTTTTTTTTTCGTCCCTTAAAAAAAAAGTCGTCGGCTATTCCCACTGAATGGCCGACGATTTTTTCTTTCGCCGCTAAAAAAATTATTTCGTCGCCTATACCCCCTAGAATGGCCGACGATTTAAAAATTTCGTCGCCTATTCTCTGAAAGTATAGCCGACGAAAACTTTAGTAAGTTTGGCCGATGAAATTGTCATTTTCGTCGGCTATAAGTTTATATATTTTCATATCAAAACCCGGTTTACTGCAGATTTGGCGTCCAGCGTCCGAATGACGATTGTGATACCATTCTGGAAAGGGAACGACGCCAGGAATCAAACTCGTAGCTTTGCTACGATGTGTGGGTATTTTCGGGCTTTCGAGTTCGTTTAGGGTCTCAAAACGGCAGTTTAGTATGTTTTCATAGAATAGCCGACGAAACATTGTAAATCGTCGGCTATTCTCTAAGTTTAGCCGACGAAAATTATATTTCGTCAGCTAAACTCTTGCGATCCGTGCCTTTTTATTGTCCGCCGTTGGATGGCTCAGATCCAACGGCTGTTGATTTTCCAAAGTATAGCCGACGAAATATATTAAATCGTCGGCTATTCTCTAAGTATAGCCGACGAAATATATTAAATCGTCGGCTATTCTCCTTCTAAATATTTTAAATCGCTTCCTCCCGCCTTTTTTCTCTCCTCCTTCCTCCCCTCCTCCGGCCTCCTCCTTCCCCTCCTCCTCCTCCTCCTCCGGCCTCCTCCTCCTCCTCCTTCCCCTCCTCCTCCGGCCTCCTCCTTCTCCCTCCTCCTCCTCCTCCTTCCCCTCCTCCTCCTCCGGCCTCCGGCCTCCTCCTTCTCCCTCCTTCTCCTCCTCCTCCTCCTCCTTCCCCTCCTCCTCCTTCTCCTCCTCCGATCCGGTATTTTTTTTTTGCCCAAAATGCAGTTATAGCCGACGAAATTGACATTATTTCGTCGGCTATAACTTTAAAATATTAATATATTCCGACGAAATAGCCCAAATCGTCGGCTATACTTAAGAACAAATAGCCGACGAAACTAAATTTCGTCGGCTATAACTTTAAAATATTAATATATTCCGACGAAATCGTCGGCCATACTCGTAAATAGCAGACGAATTTCGTCGGATATTTGACCAAGCTTTGGTCGACGAAATCATTTTCGTCGGCCAAGGTTGGAATGGCCGACGATGTCGTTTTTTTCGTCGGCCATTACTTTTACCGACGGGCTTTTACCGACGAATTATAGCTGACGAAATTTTCGTCAGTAGAAGGAATAGCCGACGAAAATTTGGAATAGCCGACGAAAAAAATTTCGTCGGCTATTCTGTCAAAGCTGGTAGTGTGGTTGTCGACGGGGGAGAAGGCGGAGAGGGAAAGGGAGAGGGCGGAGAGAGAGAGAAGAGAGAAGGAGGGTGAGGTTTGGGGAATATATAGGATGATATGGGTTGTAATTTATAGATTTTCAGGGTTAATTATGTCATTAAATAGTGGATGGGTTAACAACCCTTAACTGCTGATGGTATAAAAAAATTAGGTCTTATTATTGGTAAATATCACCACAAAATTGTAGTTTTGGGTAATTATCTTATAATGAATTACCGACACATACATCAACAGATTTTGCGCATTGACCGGTTCCTATTGAAAAACAAGACTAGGAATCGGGGATGTATAAATACTAGATCCCCCATTGAGCTTAGGATTGTTTTAGTCATGGCACTCCGATTCGGAATAACCCTTCTACTTGTTTTTGTCTGCGCTGCTGCTGCTGCTGCAAGTAGTAGAGCCTGTAATTCACCGCACCGTGACAGATCTTCCTTACACCGGAGCAGTTTTCCGGCAGGTTTCGTATTCGGAACAGCTTCATCGGCTTACCAGGTATATGATTTGAACTACACGTACCCTAGCCTTGGCGTGTGTTAGACTGAGTTTTGATTTTGGTCCTCTACATTACTGAGAATCGATCAGATCGTATTCCGTTGTGACAATGAAGCTTGATTTTCTATAACATTGATCACATTTATGTAGTTCCTCTTCGGTTGTAATTTGTAGTTTGAAGGTGCTGCAAACGAAGGGGGAAGAGGTCCAAGTATATGGGACACATACACTCACAATTATCCCGGTAAGTCTATCTTTTTTTTCTTTCTTGAAATTTCCGGTCCTCCATTTTTTTTTTTTCAAAAAGCTTTGGATTTTCTTTCGACTAAATATATCTTCTCTTTTTTTATGGGAAAAAAAATACAGAGAAGATACACGACCACAGTACTGCAGATGTGGCTATTGATGAGTATCATCGCTATAAGGTACAAGTACCCGTTCTCAATGGATTTTTGATAATTCTATGTAAGGTATTGGTTACTCTGGCATGGCATATATGCTTCTTCTTTTTTTTTTGTATTTTTTTATATGCAGGAAGATATCCAGGTTATGAAGGATATGGGACTTGATGCTTACAGGTTTTCAATTTCATGGTCAAGATTGTTACCAAGTAAGACACTAGCTAGTCTAAGTGGTTATATATAGATCACATATGCATCAATGCCTTACTGTTGTTGTAATGCAATAACTAATTTCTTTTTAGCAATGCATTACTATACTTAACATCTTCTTTTTTCCTTCAAATAAAAAAAAATAAATAAATAAAACTTGGTTTCAGATGGAAAGCTGAGTGGAGATGTAAACAAGGAAGGAATCAAATACTACAATAATCTCATCAACGAGCTTTTAGCCAATGGTAATATTTGCATAACTGAGGATCTGGAGTATATATTCCATTACAAGTAATGGGACTGCATATCATTTTTCTTTGGTCGACTCTTTGAATATTTCAGGCCTTGTACCCTACGTTACACTCTTTCATTGGGATACCCCTCAAGCTTTGGAAGATGAATTCGGAGGTTTCCTTAGCCCTCAAATTGTGTAAGTGAAAATTATAATACGATGTAAATTTGAACAAAGAATATTTCTGCTTTGTTTAGGCTAAGAAATTATAATTTGGATTATGAACTGTATATAACATATGCATGCAGGAACCATTTCAAGGACTATGCAAATCTCTGCTATAAAGAATTTGGTGACAGAGTTAAGTATTGGATTACTTTAAATGAGCCATGGAGCTATACCAATGGTGGTTATGTTATTGGAACATTTGCGCCAACTCGATGTTCTGATTGGCAAAACCTAAACTGCACCGGTGGGGATTCAGGGACTGAGCCATACTTGGCCACACATTACCAACTTCTAGCTCATTCAGTAGCAGTAAAATTGTACAGAGACAAATATCAGGTTCTTTTTCGAAAATTTTAAGTCGGGGTATAGATACACTAGTTGTTCTTCTCTTTGTTCTAAGATTACATTTGAATATACAGGCATCACAAAAGGGAGTCATTGGAATAACACTACTATCATACTGGTTTGTGCCATATTCTGATGCAAAGTGGGATGTAGATGCTGCAGAACGGGCATTGGATTTTATGTATGGATGGTATGTACCTGCTAAGTTACTCTAGCAAGTCCGTAGTTGAAATGAATATATATAATCGAAACACTGCATGCTTCTTGATACTTTTATTGGCAGAAAGAATATATTCAAACCGCTCTTCTGTTCTTCTAGGTTTATGGACCCCCTGATTAACGGTGACTATCCACACAGCATGCGATATCTTGTTGCAGACCGATTACCAAAATTCACAAAAGAAGAATCCAAATTACTCAAGGGGTCATTTGATTTTATTGGAGTGAACTACTACACGGCTAATTTTGCAGCCTATAATGCACCTCGTTTAAATGCTACTCATCCTAATGCAAATAACCCAAGCTACTTGACAGACGCTCTTGTTAATCTTTCAGGTCAGTAACATTTTTTATGCAATCCTCATATATATATCATGTCCGGAGTTGTCTATGGTTCTTTGATACTACAAACGTACAATATATATTCTAACGAAGCTTGAACATGAACGTTGTGGCAGTCGAGCGTGATGGTGTTCCGATTGGTCCAAAGGTGATTACCAAGTTGATCAACCTTATAGATCTAATTACCTTCGTTAACTACTAAGAAATGATTTTTAAATTAAATTCTGCAGACTGCTTTGGACTGGCTCTATGTTTATCCAGAAGGATTTCGAGAGCTACTGCTCTACATAAAGAACAAGTATAACGATCCAGTTATCTACATCACTGAAAACGGTAATTAGTTTGAATTCCTTCTTGAAATGATTTTCCATCTCTCTGTCATTCAAATCGAAATGCTAGATTACTACTATCTGAGGCATATTAAGTAATAAACATTTCGTGTTGCTACTGATCGAAGGAGTTAATGAGCTGAACGATCCCGGATTATCACTCGAGGAAGCCCTAGCCGATAATCATAGAATTGACTATTATGATGCCCATCTCAGTTATCTTCTTTCAGCAATCAAGTAAGTGCGATCAACTGAAGAGTGATTTTCAGTTATTTGGTGATGAATACTATTTGAGTTTTGACTCGTATCTTTTTGAACAGGGATGGGGTCAAGGTGAAAGGTTATTTTGCGTGGTCATTGTTTGATAACTTTGAATGGAATACTGGTTACACTTGTAGATTCGGCCTCAACTTCATAGATTACAAAAATGGACTCAAACGATACCCTAAACTCTCAGCTGGCTGGTTCAAGAAGTTTCTTCAAAAATCTGTTAAACTAGATACAATTTCCTCTCGCGAGTTTCAATCAATGTAATTAATCCCTTTCTTCTTACAAGAATATTCATGTTATGGAGTTCTGTCATTATCTTTCGGGTTAATTACTTGGTGAAGGTTAATGTGTATACCTATATGGCTATATTAAAATTACGGCTGTACATGTATATGTACGATCTCTTTGAATCCAGTCAAGTATAGCTAGTTTCGTACAAGCCAAAGTCCCCATTTCTTTCACCCTTCTCTTTAGTCTTTAGTGATGAATGTGCATAGTTTGCCCATATCATACCCGTCATGAATTTTACTGAAGAAACTAAGCATGGCATGGGATACAGTGCACATTCACGTACATACATCTCTAATATGATGCACTAGCTAAAGCGCCAGAATGACAAAGCATCAAGAAATTCTTCTGAATGGGATTGTGGGATGATCTTGTGCAATTGAGGTCTTGTGTCGATTGTCACTGATAACGGTAGTGAAACACATCACGGAGCATATATTGTTGTTGCGGCCAGCTAAAATGTCACCTCAATAGCTTGCTGGGATGTCATTTTTTTTTTTGGAATGTCATTCTTCACAAAGGTTTTTTGTTTTCACCATAAAAGAATTTGCCGTTCTGCTTTAGTTTTGTAATGGAGTATCTGATGGGATTAATATACTAATCGTGACCTAATTAGTAGATAAGATTTATTCAGCGCGGGGAACCTGCACAAGATTAAATGTCAAGTATAGCCGTCCACGATTCCACCTTCCAATGATTTTTGTTCGAGCAGTCCGACCACCAGGTCATTGTGCCGGTAGAAGTGAGTTAACCACAAACCACAATAACTATCGCCCAACAATGATGATGAATATTCTACGTGTATATGACAATAGACGAAAACAAAGACTTTAGAAAAAACAAAATGGAAACAAATTAAACATAGTACTTATTTTTTTTTGGGACAAAAATTGGAAGTGTCTTTCAGATATTTTTTTTGCTAGAACTGGGATTGAAATCACCAATCCCAATTTATTAGGAGAAAGAAAAAGTTACAACCAAATGGAGAATTAAAGTCTCGCATAACGTACATATATACAAAAGACTTATACCAAAACATTATAAACTAAAAAGACTGCTTAGTTTATCCGAAAAATCAAGCATAGTATATTTTATACTACTTTATTCTTTTTTACTTAATTGGTCAGATTTTACTATTTCATTTACTATAATTAAAACAGAATCGAAAATGGTTAATTAATTCTCTATTTGTCCCTTTCCTTTTGCCTTTATTATTTCTTTATAATCTTTTGACTCAAAATCTCATGGTCTATATATGCATGCCTGCTGCACGTACAAGTAGAGCCGAATTAACAGGCATTGCCACCTACTTGATCGAAATCAACTATGGCGTCCATTTCCAGAGGCTCTTCTTTCCTTAACACTATCAGTATAAGCCTTGTAGTAATTGCCTTAGTGAGAGGTAGTACTAGTTATACAGCAACGCAGGCTGGTGATGATCTGATGAGCAGTGATCGCTATGCAACTACTTTTCTCAACCGGAGCAGTTTTCCAGCGGGTTTCGTATTCGGCACAGCTTCAGCAGCTTACCAGGTAATTTATAATTCCACTCATTATTGTTTGATCTATACGCGCCTAAATTCTTGTAGCATTTCATGTTCTCTGATATCTGGCTTTCACATTACTCTATATATATTTGACATTTTTGTTTCATTTTCTCTTCTAACGTTTCCTCACTAGTGAATGTTTCAAAATTAAAAGGAAATAAATGTAAAGGAAAAGAAAATGTAGCTGTTCTGATATGTTGCCTGCTTGAACCGATTTCATCAGTATGAAGGTGCTGCAAATGAAGCTGGCAGAGGACCAAGTATATGGGATACTTTCACCCACAAATATCCAGGTTTAAGTCTTTCAACTTCTTTTTAGTTTATTTGATCATTGGAAAGCCAGCTAGCTAGGTTCCATTCTAAACAATTTGTTCTTCGGATCTCGTCAACTCAAATCTGATCCAATTTGTTTAATTAAGTGCATGGGTAGCATCAATGATTCTGGCATGCTAGCTAACATGGGATTATTATATCCAAATATAAAAAACAACAATACATATTAAAGGAGACCCGCGTCCAAAAGCTCCACAATTTTCTTTTGATATCAGCTGCACACTACTAGGGAAATTGACGAATATGCTGGACTTGTCTGTATGACACAGTTCAGCAATCAAGAGGCCAGACTAAGCACATCTACCTTGAACATCTTGTAGAGGTTTCACAAATTTGAATAGTTTCATTTTCCTCAGCGTTTGATTTTTTGGTAGATGCACCTACTCCTTTTCTTTTCTATTTTTGAACTAACGTTCTGATGAATTAAAGATTCTAATTTTTCACCATTAATCTCATGACTGAATTGAAGGTTAAACACCCATGGATGGATTAGTTAGTTGTCTATGAGTTTGTTACAGAGGAAAAAGATGGAATCGAGAAGATTATACTTTCTGACATAAAATTATTGTATAAGTCCAATTTATTCTTTCACTTCCAGCTTAAGAAAAATAGAAAGATTAGGCGATGATCCCATCTATATGTGTAGTAAATTAAACAGCGTACGTAGTCACACTAATTAACTAACCCACTAGATGAGATCACATACTAATATGATCGAACGTACTTCCAAGGTTATGACGACTCGTGCATTCTGATAATGAAAATTGTTGAGGAAGACATGCCGATCCGACTTTCTTTATACCATGACTCTCAACACATTCATTAACCAACTTGATGAGATGATTCAAATAAACTGGAAAATTTGTTTTCTGTATATGTATTCTTCAACATATATACATGTTTGATTGCAGGTAAGATAAAAGATGGTAGCAATGGAGATGTTGCAATAGATTCGTATCATCGCTATAAGGTACGTACAATAGAAAATATTTTTTTTTATCATAAATTACAATCATCATATATAATTTCTAATTAAGCACATATAGATACTTACATAAGTGTTGCAAATTATAGGAAGATGTAGGGATTATGAAGGAAATGGGTTTGGATGTTTACAGATTTTCTATCTCATGGTCCAGAGTACTACCAAGTAAGTTCATTTGGTTCGATCAGTATATATATATATATATATTCCCTCACTACTACAAAGTTCCCATTAGCACCCCTTTAATAGTCACTATTAATCATGTATCACGTACATACTGGCTTAATTAACTAGTTTAATTTGATTGTTTTATTTCAGAGGGTAAAATAAGTGGGGGTGTGAACAAGGAAGGGATAGAATACTACAACAACCTTATCAATGAACTCCTTGCCAATGGTATAACTGCTTCTTAGTTAATTTTCTGAAAATTAGCTAGTGGTACTTTGTTTGATATAAAATTGTAAATATTTACACTTTAAAAACCGAGTGCAGGTATAAAGCCCTTTGTAACACTCTTCCACTGGGATCTTCCCCAACCCTTGCAAGATGAGCATGGCGGCTTCCTAAGTCCCCATATGGTGTAAGTGAATGAAACCTTAACTATACGTTTTCATTGATATATACTGGTACACGTAATTGAGTCCGCTCGTGTTGTGTCTGTTTTAGAGTATGCTGAGTATGATCGACAGTTATCCATGCATGCTTAATTTACACGACTAAAATATTTTTAATAAAATGCAGGAAGCATTTTAAGGCCTATGCAGAACTCTGTTATAAGGAATTTGGTGATCGGGTGAAGCACTGGATCACATTCAATGAGCCAATTGCCCTTGCTGTGGCTGGTTATGGACTAGGGGCATTGGCACCAGGACGATGTTCCGATTGGATAAACCCCAATTGCACTGGAGGAAATTCGACGACGGAGCCATATCTGGTCACACATTACCAACTCCTTGCTCATGCAGCTGCAGTTGATTTGTATAAGAAACATTATCAGGTCAGCAACTCTGCATTACTAATGAGTTCGATCATATTCTTGAATTTTACATCAACAAACATGCATGCATCCAATATAGTTGAATCTACACGTACAATTATGCATATGCAGCATGCATCAACCTCGTCTTAGTTTATAGCATGTTTTTTGTTCGAGACATTTTATCAAACATGTGTTCTTTCTCTCATTCCTACACACTCGTATCATATGTTCGAGCAGTGATGACTGATGGTAAAAAAGAAATTATCATGGCGTGTTGCAGGAGTCCCAAAAAGGACTGATTGGGATAACCCTGGTGGCACAATGGTTGGTACCAAATACTACGTCACGGCGCGACCAAGTTGCAGCACTTAGAGGCCTGGATTTTATGCTTGGATGGTATATGGACCCTTTGACAAATGGTGACTACCCTAAGAGCATGAAAACTCTTGTCGGAGAACGATTGCCACAGTTCAAGAAAAAGCAATCCAAATTGCTGAAAGGATCATTTGATTTTATCGGATTGAACTACTACACTTCAAACTATGTATCCGACGCTCCCCAGCTAGTGAAAGTCGCCAATGCAAGCTACATGACAGACTTTCTTGCTACTATGTCACGTAAAAGTCCTAAACTTGAAGCTATATTAATTTACCTACAGGTTTCTCATTACATTTATCCCAACCAGAGCGTGGAATTATGTGATCCATGATTATGATACTTGTGCTGCTTTTTCTCTTGATTTCCAGCCCTTCGTAATGGAATCCCCATTGGTCCAAAGGTCTGTATCAAATAGAGAACTTCATTTCGAATCAATTATTTTCCTCTGGAGCAACAGGTTCATAACAATCCAGTTGATTACGATCAAATACTCATTATCTGATGACATGATCTCCTACAGGCTGCCTCAGAAGGCCTCTATATTTATCCTAGAGGCATCAGAGATATTTTGCTTTACACAAAGAAAAAGTATAACAGTCCGCTTATTTACATCACAGAGAATGGTAAGCCTCAGGACTAGTGAGTACATGGCTGTATTTATCTCTTTTGATCTATCTGCAGGACTGTGTTGTAGTTAGAGGCTAGAGTTTGTAGTACTCCTGGGAGGGTTTCGTTTTTGTATCATGAACATTGGAAGTAAACTTACATTGTTCCCTGTATTGCAGGCGTTGATGAGTTTAATGATCCCAAGTTGACACTTGAGGAAGCCCTTGCTGACAACCAAAGAATTGACTACCACTTTCGCCATCTCTATTATGTCCGAGAATCGATCAAGTAACATTTTTTTTTCCTTTTCTCATCGTACATTATAATGAGGTTAAGTTGTTTGAGTACATGTAGCAGATTCACCGACGACAATGCAGATCGTTCGTTCCAATATGTAGAAAGCTTTGGGGGGAATAGACCAGAATCGTGGGATCATATATATCTGACATCTGATTTTTCTTTCTATGCAGAGAGGGCGTTAATGTGAAGGGCTACTTTGCATGGTCATTGTTGGACAACTTTGAATGGACATTAGGTTACACCGTTCGGTTTGGCATCAACTATGTCGATTACAAAGATGGGCTGAAAAGATACCCTAAACACTCAGCATTATGGTTCAAAAATTTCCTTAAAAAGTACTAAGATATGGGCTAATAGTACTAAGCTGGTGATCTGTTATTTCAAAGTTGTAAATGTTCTCATGGACATGAATTAGTTTGCATAAAAAAACTATTAAAAAAAAAAAAAGATTGACAAGTAGTCATGAATTAATATATTTAAGCTCCCGGAAAGCCTTTGAGAACGTACAGTTTAGTAGCTGATTCACTTGACAACGTGAATAACGGGGTTTTGGCTCTTCTGGGTCTTGATTTGGACAGTGCTAGCTGTAGTGGTCCATCTTGACAACGTTTGATGCTGAATAATCTCGCAAACTGTCAATTTCTGTTATGTTACAATGACATTGGTTGGTGCCTGCCTCTAGCTTAATTTATATGCAGACGACAGAAAACGAAAGCTTCATCTTCTGTACTTTGTCGTGCTCAGATTTTATACACTCATTGATTGGATTTTTTCTCAGAAAGATCCATTGATTAATTGGGTTCAAGAATTAAGGAAAGCAAAAACTTAAGGGTTCAGAGAGACGAGACAAATATATAGGACCCCGGCGCGGCCCCCCTTAAAGATTGCAATCGCTGCTGAGCTCGACGTGCAATCTTGAATGACTTCGATCAATATTAGAATCCAAAAATGAATTATTGAAGACAACCAATTAATTGATTCAATCTTTCATATCGTATGGTCGATCTCTTCTTCGCCCACAGCTAGCGCAACCGCAAGCCGTACTATGTAATACACTAATAATTTGCGCGCTAATATCATCATTCATCATCTGTGGTCGATCATTACATATAAGTTAGGGTACCCGGCCTCGATCTGGCGTCTATACATTATTTCTGGTTTTCTGTCACAGATTTAACCTAGCTGGATGGATGATCTGATATACATTTGATCTGCTGGACCGCGCTAGCATACGTCCATATTTGCTTCACATGCGCTACGGGACCATATACGTACAGTATACACTCGTTTCTCAATTTCGATGTTTTTTTTTTAACAGATCTCAATTTCCATGCTTAATTAACGGTCATAAAAAAATTCGAAGCAATACTATAATTTTTATACTTTATTTTGAACAGATCTTAATTTCATGCTTAATTTACATACTGCAATACAGATCGATTCTTGTTTATGAATAGATAGAAATAGATGGCATGCATGAATGTATGCCGACGTAGATGCATGTATATATAGGACATTAAGTAGTTTTTCATCTGTTATTGGAACAAATTATACAGAAACTCAAATAGAGATGCTATATGGAACACCCTTCCCGGTAACCCCAGGTTCTGAAAATGGCTTCAGAAGCTCATAAGGCACAACCCCAGCTCCAGTTCTGTTCCTCAACTCAGAATTAGCATTTCTACTATCAATAGTTTCTTCAATCACCTTCAACCTCCCCTTAAACCGCTCAAACGCTGCCATTATAACTTCGTCTTCAGCCCACGCGTCCTCCATCTTCTCTCCAAGGTACTCCTCGTCTGGCGAATGAGTCGACAAAATGTCTAAAACAGCCATCACCATTGTCGCTTGAATCTGTGAAGGAAAGCACCGCAATAGTGCTTCCTCGGGTTTCTCCAAGAACCTTTTCCAGACCTCCTCGTCGGGATCCTCCGTCGGAACGTTAGTCCTTGCAATTGTTGGGCGGTTAGGGAAGTAGCCTGCATAGGTATACTGACCGAAGTTGACTGATGCATGGTGACCGGATGCAACCCAAAGCATTATTGTAAGGATGTCGATGAGCTCTTGAGGGGTATTTAAGTCAGGCCACCAGGGTTCATCCTTCTTGTCTCCATGACCTACTGTTCTGATCTCTGTCCACCATGCTTGAAGCTCTTGATCAGTTTGTACAAGGCTGGAGTCTTTGTAGTAGTGGTTTACATAGTCAGAGACCCATTCTTTAATGGCATCCCATAGGAGGAGTCCATCGTTAGCAAAGGGGTAGTCTTCGATTGCTAGCCTCAGACCGTGGGGAGCAGTTGGGTCCTCAATAGCCATGCCCCTAAAAACAGAGAAACGGTACATGATCAAATTGTTAGTCATGTACGCTATAATTATAGCATATAGTATAGTAAACTCAGTAGCTACTGTTGAGTTGTTTATCGTTCGATCAATATGAAATTAACGTGCGTTTTAAGGACATCTACAAATTAAGTAAATACCTGCGAATAAGGTCAGCTGGAAGAGCCTCGTGGTCGAATCTCCACTCCTTAGCATAGGCAATAGAGCAAAGTTCCATGGAGTATTTTCCAGGTGAGAATGAGGATTCAATTATGCCGCCGGCATTGATTAAGGATTCACGAGCAAGTGCATTGATCTCCATTGTGTATCTGAAATGGGGATGCAACAATTTGTAGATTGGGTGCAATACACTCAGTTGACGGTTGGTTGCGATTATATATGGTTCTGTGGCACAGTGCGTTCTTAGCCTGAAAAATAATCAGCACAGTAAGATGCATGTGAACATATATAGAAACATAGGGTTAATTGAAAATGTAAGTAATCTTTACTAATTACCAGTGACTAACAAGTTGATGGTAACAAGAGTCATGAGCAAGGACATGAGCTTTGGCAATCCTCCAAAGCCAGACATCGGTAGCATTCCAGCTGGGTTGAAAGACTTGCTTCCACTGAGGCTTCCCATCCATTGGCGGTCGACTCAACTCAATCACAAGCGGCCTTAGGGTGCCTTTTGGGGTGAGGAAGAACAATGTCCTCGATCCATATAGTGTCGTGCCTTCAATCTCTCGTACTTTGCTCACGTATGGTAATAACAAATCATGGTAATCTAGTATGAACAACTTCTTTTCTTTTATGGCCTACATTTTAACAAAACTATTCGAATTACACATATATGTGCCACAACTTCTTTCTGTTAATGTTAATTGAAACAATATTGTGGTACCTCTTCGATGGTCACAAAGCCTTTGATTTCTTCCTCAATCATTTCCGAGGTGATTGCAGATTCTGGGGGACCATAGACTTCGGGATCCAATTCACTCTTCAATGGCCATTCCTGCATTTGATTCCTTTGTTAGTTTAATGTTTAATCAATGTATCGTTATATTTGTAGGATGACTGTAATCATAACTTCGATCTGCAAAAGCATTCCTGCAATGGTCATAACTTTTCAGTCCCCTATTTTTTGTGTATGTCATGAATATTATCTTTGATAACTAATTGTTAAGGATTTAGGGTTTAGAATTCTGTAATAGCTATGGCTGCGAAAAAGTCCTATGTCGTCACTACTATATATGCTGTTAAAACTTTTAGCTATGGCCTGGAATTCTTAGACATGAATTAGGATCCAACAAATTTCATGATAATACATGCAGACATAAATTTAAATTTTAAACGACGTACTTTTTTAGAACTATACATGTGAATTTTCAAATTAATCTGTCATAATTCACTCCTTAATTTACATACCGTCACCAACTTGATGCTGTATGGGTTGAGACCGGCAAGAGTCTGCCTACCAAATTCCTCGTCCCTAAACCAGAAGAATCTATCTCCTAAAAACACAACGAGAAAAAAAAAAATGGGGTTAATTATAGAATAAAACATGTCCTACAATTTAACGTGCTATATCGTTAATTAGATCATCCATTTGAAAGCAATACTGGGGACAAAAGATTCAGAATGATAGATCTAGCTCCTTACTATTCATTGTTTCCGGGGGCACGAACCGCAAAACATCACCTCCAGAACCCAAAGCATTTACGAGTCTGGGAAGTATAGCTTGGAGAAGCCCTTCTTTCTCTTTAGATGCAGGCAACTTAATGCCGTCATGGTAGAGTGCGTCTATTGACGTAAACAACGCGAATCCAAGATTCACGTCGTCGATGGCTTTCCCCAAGGAAGGTACTACTACATGCATGACAGCGTACATTGTCTTGGCTGAAAATGTTAGCTGCTTTATCTCCGAGAAGGCTTCGTCTCTAGGAACGTACACCGGCTTGCTGCTTCTTTTCTCCGAATATGTGACTAAAATGGAAAACAGAAAAGTATTATCATTTTATTCTAGCTCATTTGTACATACCATTGGAGAGAATCCGGGTTGATTATAAGAACAATCATAAAAACCTTACAGTATTAAGCTATTTGGCTAGAGAACGTTATTTTTTGTACCTACTTCACTCATTGGTCGCCCCGTTCGACATCGCCTAGGATAGGGGAATTCTTCGCTTCCTCCAAGAACTGTTCTTATAAGCTTTATACTCGAATCAGGACACCCAAGATCATTGTAAACATCATAATCGTATATTCTTTCAAAGCTCTTGCGCTCTCCCTGGCAATTGCCGCGCAACGTCGCAAGCTCCTCCTCTCTTAGCCTCACTAATGCACTTGGAGTTTGCGATGGCAAATATGACTGCGCTACTCAAACACAGTACGTAGTTTAGTATACTTACAGTAGAAATTTAGCTCATTGTTATAGAAGATTAGGATATTAATTCAGTATGAAACACTCATTATTCTTGTGTCACTCGTTGTTTTAGTGGTCCTTTACTCTTATATATATTCTCACGTCACTTGGTTATCACCAAGCACAAAAACAGTGGTCCTTATAATTTGCAATAGCACAATTAACTGGATAATTTCATACATATATAATAAATATATATTATCCGAAGCTGACCTTGTTAGTGAAGAAGACCCTCTTAGCTTGATTGTCGTACTTGGAGTGGAGCCATGAATTACAAGTAAGGAGTACATGACTATTAGGCAAGCCATCCAGGACAATATCCTTCAGATACATCTCCTTGTGGTGCTCATTCTCTATTAGAACAGCTCCCACTTCCCCAAAATCTAATGGAACTTTGAAATCTGTCTCGTATATAATCTCCCCCTCCACTCGGCGACTTCGGTGTGCGAATCCTGAAACTGGCTCCTTCTCTAATCCAGTTTCTGCATGCACCACAAATTAAACTCAACAGATTAATGACGAAACCATTCATTTTATCACACTTCTATGCACTAGTACTTGGATCTGTTTCTGCTAATTATATTGTTTTGACTAATATATCCATGTTGATTCGTGAATTAAGTTAAAACCTTTGAACGTACAAGTGCGTATATCGCTACGGCGTTGTGTTTCTTGGTTGTTCAATTTCACGCCTAGACTTCGTCAAAAGGGACCACGTACGATATGTCTCCAGAGTCCGAGTCGTTTTCCTTTCCTCTGTTGGTTTGGGATACGTGAAGTAGAAGACATTGATGTCCTTTCTCTGTAACGTAAAGCTTGTAGCTAGAATATATATGGTGCTCGGTGCATTATCCCGATTATCTTCTTCTCTCCTCATGCGTATATAATACAAAACATAACAGACCAGACGTCTATACATACAGTAAATGTGAATCGACTATCGATCATAGTTAAGGACATTCTTCTATTTAATTCATCATGTTGCAACTATATTAGAGATAAACTAAATATATCATCGTTAAATCGTATAGACATACGGTTTAGAATTTGGAGTTTAGAGTTCATATCGTATATTATCATCATTATGATAATAAACTCTAATTTAAATCGTATATTATCATCGTTTTGACAATAAACGACTTATATTCGATAAATTCTGTTTCGCTAATAGATTTATCCTAAATAATTTTCAGTTTTATCGGTACTTTACACAAATTATAAAACAAACAAGATAACTATATCTCTCAGGAAAATTAATATCATAAAGTTTGTGGTGACTATTTGTGCAGGTTTGTATAGATTTGTATAGCGCAAAAAATTTCCCTAAAACTTACTGATTAATTTTGAAACTGATTCTGTATGAAATTTAAAAAATAAATAAAAAAATTAGGTGATGATAATTGGAAGTACGGTTAATTTCTTGATTTTAAAATCTGCATCATCATATCAGTGCGTGGACAAGTTAGTTTTGATCGGTTTATAGTTTGATAAACTTCATAGCTATATGATACTTACTGGGATCAAGGTGAGCGCTAAGAAGCTCCATGAAGAGCGTTCGACCAAGCAAATCTTTGATATCATCTAGTCCTCTGGTGATTCCCATGTGAGACAGAAACCCACCAACTGTAAGAGTCACCGTTATGGTTGCTTTAACACTGATGAACTTCTCCTTCACCACTTCTTCTGTGGTGACTACTTCTCTCTCCACCACTGCATCTTCGTTCTCCGTCACTACTTTGGTCACCTCAGTCGTAGTAGTTATTGTTGTAGTTGTTGTTGAACCAGGAGAACTACTGATGCTGCTACTAGTACTCTTAGAACTACTTACGGCCGGGGCTTCTATGTTGTTGCTATGATTCTTAATGGAACCAACACGAAGGTTTTTGTGTTGGTTGGGGAATGAAGGACTTATTGGCCAGACAGAAAGTGAAGCTCTGGTGCTTCTACTTCCATGGATGAACGGCTTGTTCTGAAGGAAGAAAGACGGTGATTTATGGGGTTTCAACATCTTTTGCTGGAGATGGAGACTGACTGGGCGGTGTCTTAGGTTAATTTGATTGCAGGTGCCGATATATACATCGTTTTATATGAAAGGGAGGACAGTTAAAGACAGGAGGCTACAGTAAACATAAATTAAAACTAGCCACAAACACACCCATAGGTGTGAAAAACAGAAATTTGTAGTTATAGAAACACCTAGATAAACTGTTCTACATTTTTATTCAAATTTGAATTGAGCAGTTTGACGAACAGTGAGAAAAAGATGGGTTAGAGGAGAGAAAATAGTGGGGAAAACTACCTAGAGTTGCATATAAGATTGTTTTCTATATATTTTATTTTTTTCACTTATTTAAATTTTTTTTTATGTAATTTGACGTATTTGTCCTGAGACAGAAAAAGTTATTGAAAGTTATTTAATATTTAGAGGGTAAAAAAGTAAAAAAAAAAATCTGTTTTGGTTGACAAAACTTGTTCTGTTAAATAATAGTATAGATAAAAACACAAATAAAAAGGGAAAAAGAGAGATCTGGTACAAATTAGAACTAGCTAGAGAAGCATTATTCGTTGATACAGACTTCACATAGAGGTAGCAAAATAAGGTTTTGTAGTGATTCAAAAAAACGTT
This sequence comes from Potentilla sterilis, assembly GCA_963682095.1. NCBI lineage: Eukaryota > Viridiplantae > Streptophyta > Magnoliopsida > Rosales > Rosaceae > Potentilla > Potentilla sterilis. Next base: position 61,563,972 of record OY821755.1, read on the forward strand.
ATTCACAAGAGAGGGAGCGCCGCTGCTAGCCTAGGGTTTTCTCCAATCACAGATCCGACATCGTCCGGCGGCACATCGACGTTCTGGCCGGCCTCTGGCCTCGCCGCCGTCTTGGGTTAATGCTGCCGGATGGGAAATTGGGGACTTTGCTCGTAGGGGAGTTTGATGTGGGATTGTTTAGGGCTTGGATGGTGGTCTTCGGCTGGGTGGTACGACGGGGATGGTTGGGTGCTTCTTCGTTGCAGTGGTGATTGTGTCGGCACTGGGGACGCAGCGCTAGCGTTTTGTGGCTGTTCGTTTCGGCGGCGGCAGCGGAGCATGACCGACGACGGGTTGGAAGGCAGATGGCGGTCTGGTCCGTACCCATTTGGGCTTTGGGCTCCCTTGGATGACTCTCTCTTGGGCTTGGATTGTGGTCTAAGGCTTCTGGCTTTACTTTCCCTTTTAGTTTTCTTGTGTAATTTTCATTTACTATAACTCCTTTTTTGGAGTCTAGGTATGTTTTAGTTATCTATTGCCAATGATTCCTTGTATTAGGAACCGACGCACTTTGTGTGCACTCATCGAGTCTAGTGTTTCGGCCTATCTACTATGTAATAGTTAATAGTCTATGGGCTCTCTGATGAGCGCGGAATCCGTCAAATGATTGGACCTAATTCTATGTATCATTGTGCTACTACCACAAACTATTTATCTACCCCATGTCGGTAGAGGGAGGATATGTAACGGCCCTTTCTGGCTTTTGACATCAATATATCGACAATGCCTTATTCAAAAAAATAGAGGTAGCAAATAGCAATAATTATATGTGAAATATTGACTCACACACACACACACACACACATATATATATATATATATGTGTGTGTGTGAGTCAATATTTCACATATAATTATTGCTATTTGCTACCTCTATTTCACATATATATATATATATATATATATATATAAAGTGATTTTCAGGTGCGGACGTCGGCACCGTGCGGATGCCGCGTATCCGGCCACCGGCGAGGCGGCTTCGGCGTATCCGGTCGGTGGGCTTTGCTCGCCCCGGCCCGGCGACCCCGTCTGTGCCGGCCCGAGGTCCGTCGCCGGCCGGCAGCGGCCGGAAATCCAGAAAATGCAGAAAAATGACGGGGTACTGTTCATTTTTCTGCTTTTTCTGGATTTCCGCGGGGCTGCCGGCCGGCGATCGAGCTCGGGCCGGCACAGACAGGGTCGCCGGCGTGGGGCGAGCAAAACCCACAGGCCGGATACGCCGGCGCCGCCTCGCCGGTGGCCGGAAACGCCGCATCCGCACCGTGAACAGTGCGTGCGGACGTCCGTAGCCGAGAAGGACTATATATATATATATATATATATATATATATATATATATATATATATATATATTATAGAAGAGAGACGTTCAATAATTTTTTTTTAAAAAAAAATGTTTCATTAGTATACGTACACATACCAATTAAGATGACCATTACATTACATATCCACCCGCTATCACCTATTTTCATGATAGAGTAAGACTTCATAGTGCATGCACCATATTGATACATAGGTGTATGCTCTATAATCGAAACTACCGCCCATTAACAAAACATGATATAACACACTTAGGTGCTAACCTCCTAATTGAAGGAGATGAAATTAAAATTAATCTAAAGACAAAAAGCAAAAAATAGAGTGAGGACAAACCCAATATACAGTTAGGACAAAGCCCAACTCACTGTTGAGACAAGCCCAACTTCACACTTAGAAACCGAAAGAGAAAAGGGAAAAAGACTTAGGTCGGCCCAGACCTAAGCCCAGACGTAACCCTAACTGATTCCACCACACTAGTCTGCCACAGAGGTCGTGCCGCCACCCTCAAGACGACGTTCGAAGTCCACCTCGCCATCGACAACAACACCACTAAACTGTCACTACTCCTCTCCATGCAGCCATAAACAAGGTTTGAAAAGAAAGACACCCAACCATAAATCGGACCTTACCGGTCTATCTGAGGTTGTCGGTTGCAGCATCGTTACCGACGACACCCCAGCCAGGTTGCCCTTCTCCCACCCTTGGCAGGACCACCATGCCAGCATCCATTCTCTAACCTTCACTGTCGATCTCAAGAAAAACCTCTAAACTCGCCAAGTAGTGACGCCATCACTCTACAGCAGCCAAGTACGGGCAAGATTCAGCCATCATGCCCGTCTGACGACAACGCCGCATGGGACAAGGGACTACAAGCAGAAGTTCTCTCTCTCTCTCTCTGGCCTTAGGGGTTTTTAAAAAAAAAAAAAAACAAGTTGAGAGACATTCAATAATTGAAAGGTAAAAACACAGAAATATCACCTAATTCTTTATTTAATCCTTCAGTTTAAAAAAAATGTTAAAACACAGAAAAACGAAAAACCATCCAAATATAAGCTTGTTTTTCTTTTACACTCAACAGTTACTATTGTCATTTTGATACCCTATTTTATTATGATGATCAATAAGATTCCACTTGAGTCTTTTTCCTTCGGTTTGTCAGTTTTGCAAGTTTTGGCATACGACTACTTCAGTAATATATGAACTTTCTTGAGTCATTTCAACTACGTATGAAATGTGACGTATATCAAGAGAAAAACAACAAAGATAGCACTGATATCATAGAAATATATATATGGCATAATGGTAATATGGATGAATTTGCACTATTATCACACACACGCGCACACATATACGTGATATAGTCATGTAGACAGATCTCCAAATGATCGATAAATCTATGCAACTGGCAAAGCAAGAGTCCAGTATAGCGTAAAAGCAGTGGTAGTCCATCAGTTCTCGTGTAAACGCTTGATTCGATTATGCATTGGCCATATATATATGGATGTCAATATATCTAAGAATCTGATCATGAATTTCATATAGGAAAATGGTGACATGCAAATGAGTTTACAGAGATTTGAATTATTCCATTTACGGTCACATTGTCAATTAGTGTGAAGCCCGTGATATTATGGTATATGGATCACGTTGTCCCGCGTGTGCATGCCTCGCGTCCACGAGTCACAAGACACTGTTAGCTTTCTGTATATTCTGCTCTTGATCGAGGATATATTATTCATTTAAAAATTATTATTAAGTACGGTAGCGTGAGAGAAAATTTCTAACTTAAAAATTCATTATACGTGTATGAGTGTGTTGAGAATGAGTATCGCATGACGTATGAAAAGAAAAAACCTTATTACCAACACGATTAGCTAGGGTACTTCCATCTTGGACATGCATGTGCATTTAGTTTCACTAGTTCGATAGTTTAAATATAGGTCGAATTGGTTTTAGTCATCCCCATACCCTATTGAAGGGACTGAGATTCTCTACTCATATTTGTCTGCTCATATTGCCTCATGAATGAATCTTATTCATCTAATTGTAATCATGTGGACATGTTTTTCCGCCTACATTTAAACCATATAATGGATGGCTTAGATGACCACATGATTACAATCTAAGGAAATCTGACCACATGATTACAATTGGATGGCTTAGATGCAGTATGAGATAATATGAGCCGACAAATATGAGCAGAGGATATAAATTCTCATTGAAGCTGAAACTGTGAAAAGAAAATACAAATTGACTTATAAAAATGAGTAATTCACGTATTTTTTTTTTTTGTTGCATCTAATATATAACAAACTCAAATTTATTTTTCCATGAGGTGAATTCAAAAGCTCTTAGTTACAAGTCTAAACCAAATGAAATTTCCGTAGATTTTTATAAATTTACGAAAACATTCAAATAGAGATGCTATATGGGACTCCCTTTCCTGTAACCCCCGGTTCTGAAAAGGGCTTTAGAAGTTCATAGGGCACAACCCCAGCTCCACTCCTATTCTTCAGCTCATAATTAGCATTTCTATCATCAATAGTTCCTTCAATAATCATCAACCACCCTCTAAACCGCTCGTACGCCGCCTTTATGACTTTGTCTTCAGCCCATGCGTCCTCCATCTTCTCTACCATGTACTCTTCATCAGGCGAATGATTAGACAAAATGTCCAGAACCGCCATGATCGTTGTGGCTTGAATTTGCGAAGGAAAGCACCGCAAAAGTGCCTCCTCGGGTTTTTCCATGAACCTTTTCCAAACCTCCTCGTCCGGATCCTCCGTCGGAACGTTGGTCCTTGCAATTGTTGGGCGGTTAGGGAAGTAACCTGCATAGGTGTATTGCCCAAAGTTGACTGCTGCATGGTGAACGGAAGTCACCCAAACTATCGTTGTGATAATATCGATGAGATCTTGAGTGGTATTTAGCTCAGGCCACCAGGGTTCGTCCTTTTTGTCTCCGTGACCTACTGTTCTGATCTCTGTCCACCATGCTTGGAGCTCATGATCATTTTGTACAAGGGTGGAGTCTGTGTAGTAGTGGCTTACATAATCAGTGACCCATTGTTTTAGGGTATCCCATAGGAGGAGTCCGTCGTTAGCAAAGGGGTAGTCTTGGATTGATAACCTCAGACCATGTGGGGCAGTTGGGTCCTCAACAGCCATGCCCCTAATAAATTAATAGAGAAATTATAGGGCATGCAGCATCATGTTAGTTAATCATGCAGTTTATTTGTTGATACTTTTCAGTCTGACAAAAATACAAACAAATTGATCAAATACCTGCTAATAAGGTCTGCTGGAAGAGCCTCTTGGTCGAACCGCCACAGCTTTCCATAGGCAATAGAGCAAATCTCCATGGAATATTTTCCTGGTGAGAATGAGGTTTCAATTATTCCACCGGCATTGACTAGGGCTTCACGAGCAAGTGCATTGATCTCCATCGTGTATCTGAAATGGGGATGCAACAATCGATAGATTGGGTGCATCACACTCAGTTGCCGATTTGTTGCGATTATGTATGGCTCTGTTGCACAATGTGTTCTTAGCCTGCACCACGAGCAAAAAAATTGTTACCTCTGGAAATTAACACCTGAAGTACGTAAAGTATGCATAAATTATGTCAAATTAATGGTCCTTAATAACCAATATATATATATACCAGTGAGTATAAAGTTGATGGTATCCAGAATCGTGAGCAAGGTCGACATGAGCTTTGGCAATCCTCCAAAGCCAGACACCGGTGGCGTTCCAGCTGGGTTGGAAGGTTTGCTTCCATTGAGGCTTTCCGTCTAGTGGCGGTCTAGTCAGCTCAATAACAAGCGGCCTCAATGCGCCTTCTGGTGTGAGGAAAAACAATGTCCTAGATCCATATAGAGTTGTACCTGGGATCTCTCTTACTTTGCCCACGTACGGCAAGAACAAATCATGATAATCTAGTATAAACAACTTTTTTTCTGCTATATGGCCTACAGTCGATCACCAAAACTATTCAGATTAAGAATGTCACAGTTTGAACTTTCATAAACTAAAAATATGTCAAATAAGAGTATTTCTAGTTGAACAATATTGTCACATATATATAGAACTATCATCCAAAAAATTAATACTGCGATACCTCTTGGATGGTCGCAAAGCCTCTGATCTCTCGCTCAATCATTTCCGTGGTGATTGAAGATTCAGGAGGACCATATACCTCAGGGTCCAATTCACTCCTCAATGGCCATTCCTACATAATTTCATTTTTGTTATAAACTTTTCTAATCTATAATTAAATGTTAAATGTTTTAGGGAGTATATAAAATCAGTCGTACCGTTACCAACTTGATGCTATATGGGTTAAGACCCGCAAGAGTCTGCCTAGCAAATTCCTCATCCCTAAACCAAAAGAATTTGTCTCCTGAAAACAAACCGATGAAAAAACTTTCAGGAAATCATGTTTTCTGAAGACGAAGGAAATCATGTTTACAATAATATTAATTAGAAATTGATCGAATAATCTTTTCCTACTATTTCTAACAAAATTTCTCATTGATCTATTAATTTGCATGCTTACTATTCATTGTTTCAGGGGGCACAAACCGCAGAACATCATCTCCAGAAGCTAGAGCATTGACTAGCCTAGGAACCATGGTTCTGATAATCCCTTGATCCTTAAGGGGAGGCAAGTTAATGCCTTCATTGTAGAGTTCGTCTATAGATGTGAACAATGGGAATCCGAGATCAGAGTCGACGAGAGCAGTCTCCAAGGCAGGTACCACTGCGTGCAAGACAGAATATACTGTCTTTGCTGAAAAAGTTAATTGTTTTATCTCTGAGAATGCTTCATCTCTGGGAACATACCAAAAACTAGTTCTTTTCTCTGAAAGCGGATCTGTACGCATCAAAGAAAATACTAATTAAGCTATTTGGTAAGACAATATTTAAAAATTCCAGTTTGTGTTTATACAAATAACACACACACATATATAGTACCTGTTTCGCACATTGGTCGCCCGGTTCGACATCGCCTGGGATAGGGGAACTCTTTGCTGCCTCCAATAACAGTTCTTTTTAGCCTTAAATTTGAATCAGGATCCCCGAGATCATTGTAAACATCATAGTCATATACTCTCTCAAAGCATTTGCGCTCTCCTTTGCCATTGCCACGCAAAGTAACAAGTTCCTCTTCTCTAAGCCTCACCAAAGCACTTGGGGTTTTAGATGGCAAATATGACTGTTCCTGATGCATCTGTTAAGAGTCCAATGCTTAGTCCAATAACCTTGTTTTGGAAGTGCAAATAGTAATTTAATTCATGGTCTCTAGTCATGCGTATGGGAAATTGTTATGTTAGCCTTGGTCATAGTAAGAGTCCTATTGAAACTTGTATTTCATTTAATTTGTGTCTCCTATATATATCATGTTGTATTAGCCTTGTGGGGAGATTAGACATTATGAAAAAGTATATTTACAGAGTAAGTTCTGTTATTTGGTGAGTGATTCCCGAAACCCTATTTTTGGTGAGTGATTCCCAAAACCCTATCTTCTGGTTGAGTGATTCCCAGATCAAACTCTTTCTTATAAACCCCCTTTATTTTCCGCTGCATCAAGTGGTATCAGAGCAGGTTATCCGTTGTCTATTGCTGGTTTCCTTGTAGCTATGATGGAAGAGATCTTGAGGCGGCTCCCCGCTCAAGACGGTGGAAGTAATTTTGGTGGTGGCAATCAACATTCATTCCATATCCCGGAAGAACAAGTTAGTTTTGAGTATGAATGTTCAAATTCTATCTTTACTTTTTCACTCGATGAAAATATGGAACAAGAAGAAAATAAGAGCGTCGTGGATTTTAGTAAGCCACCAATTTATGATTGTTGCTTTGAGGCTTGCTGCTATTGTTTTATTGGTGATGACAACATTGGTGCCAATCATGGATTTTCAAGACCAAGGCATGAGCATGATTTAATCTCGGATGATAGTGATACAAATTTGGGTTTTGGAAGAATTACCTACAAGAAAAAAATTCACAGCTTTGTTGATTTTGTTGGGTTTGAAGTTTTCAATTTTCATATTCCCAAGATATTAATCGATACTATTAATCTCATAAAAAATGGTGGTAAGATTTTTGGGTTATTTGGTGTTCCTCACAAGTCAAGGTTGAGCTTCCTGGAAACTATAATGTTCATGCAATTTTCAATATTGCACATCTTTCGTCATACTATGAGAATGATTATAGAGAAAATTCAGGGACGAGCGAAGCGGAAGCGAATGATATGGGAAAAGACCTACCAACCAACCTGTGAGCATGTGTGGATTAGTGAAGAAGAATTGCATATGATTGACAAGGCTGCTTGGGAACAAGTCTTCAAAACTCTAAACTCAAGGACGAGTTTTTTCCAAAAAGGGAAGATTGATGCATCTGTTAAGAGTCCAATGCTTAGTCCAATAACCTTGTTTTGGAAGTGCAAATAGTAATTTAATTCATGGTCTCTAGTCATGCGTATGGGAAATTGTTATGTTAGCCTTGGTCATAGTAAGAGTCCTATTGAAACTTGTATTTCATTTAATTTGTGTCTCCTATATATATCATGTTGTATTAGCCTTGTGGGGAGATTAGACATTATGAAAAAGTATATTTACAGAGTAAGTTCTGTTATTTGGTGAGTGATTCCCGAAACCCTATTTTTGGTGAGTGATTCCCAAAACCCTATCTTCTGGTTGAGTGATTCCCAGATCAAACCCTTTCTTATAAACCCCCTTTATTTTCCGCTGCATCAGTTCCAAACATATACCAACCATTCATGCATATGTTATAATTACGATTTTGGTATTGCATCATTTGCATGTTTTTGCTATTTCACTAGCTATTTCTATCTCGTGCTAATATGTAATCAGAATAATGAAGACAATTATCTTGGCAGTTAGAATTGACTAAATCGTTTGTCCCTAATTAATGATGCATCCACCAGCAACAAATGTGCTCGATTATCTAAAGTATGACCTTGTTTGTGAAGAAGACTCTCCTCGCCGGATTGTCATACTTGGAATGAAGCCATGAATTACAGGTAATTAGTACAGGACTATTAGGCAAGCCATGCAGGACAATATCCTTGAGATACATCTCCTTGTGGTGCTCATTCTCTATCAAAACGGCACCAACTTCTCCAAAATCTAATGGAACTTTAAAATCTGTCTCGTATACAATCTCACTGTCCTTTTGGCGACTCCTGTGTGCAAACCCGGTTACATGCTTTTTCTCCTTTCCAGTTTCTTCACAAAGCAAACTCAATAGATCAGTAAAATTAAAGTGTACATGTATAAAAGCCACCGACGAAACCAGTTCTAGCTATGATGAGTCTCAACAAATTCATCAACTCTTGTTTAATATGTCGATAGAATATAGAAGGCATTTGGTTCCATGCCCTAGAATTCGTCGATACCAGTTGCATTTCCTTTCATCATCGAAATCAAGCATGAAGTGAAAACAAGCTAGGTTTACAACAACGCTTTGCTTAAAAGGAATATTTTATTGTTTTGAAGAAACACAGAGAGAGAGAGAGAGAGAGAGAGAGAGAGCTATCTTCTGAAGAATAGTTTAGCAGCTGATTAATCCACCACTTGGAAGTCTAACTCATACCAAATTTGGATCTGAATTATTGAATAAGAATGAAAGAACAAAAAACTTTGACAGGCCGGTCGGAAAAGATTAGAACAATAATTAACGGGCGGCTTAGCTAGCTGTTCGTTGCAGGTTACTAATTTCGTTCTCATATCAAAATTTCGATGTCATAAGTAGCTGAACGTACAATATACTTACTGGGATCAAGGTGAGCACTAACAAGATCCATGAAGAGAGTTTGACCAAGCATATCTCTTACATCATCTAGTCCTCGGGTTAAACCCATGTTCTTCAGAAAACCTCCAACTGTAAGCGTCACAGTTATGGCGGCTTTAACACTGATGAAATTCTCCGTCACCACTTCTTTGGTGGTCACTACTTCTACTTCTTTCTCAACCTCTGCATCCTCCTTCTCGATCACCACTTCTGTTACCTCAGTGGTTGTAGTTGTCGTTGTAGTCGTCGTCGGTCCAGGAGGGGTGTAGTACTACTCGTGCTGCTGCTAGTAGTAGTACTGCTAGTGCTGCTAATATTACTATCATTACTGCTTACTGCTCTTATTTTGTTTCTATGATTATTGGATGAGCCGAATCGAAGGCGTTGGTGTTTATTGGGGAATGAAGGCATTATTGACAAGACGGGAAGTGAAGCAGTACTGTTGCGGCCACTGCTTCCATGGAGGAACGGCTTGTACTGGAGAAACAGAGACTGTGATTGGTGAAGTAGTTTGGGTTTCAACATTTTTTGCGTGGTACTACTTGCATAGGGCAGAGGATAAATATAGATAGAGAGTGTGCTGCCACCGGGCGCCTTAGACTAATTTGATTGGAGCTGCCCTAAACGCTTCACGAAGAATCATTATATAGATAGTACAAAGCGAGATGAACTGCATTAATTGAATATCGATTATCCATTATATTACGGTTTTTTCTAATTTTCTGTTTTTGTGGATCCTGTGCTTATAGCCAGAAACGTACGTAATATCGCTTTAGGTTGAAGACTTGAAGGCCGATTATTATTTTGGTTAGGAAGAAATATCACTTTGGTCATCCAACTATGTTTGGTTCAACACTTTGGTCACTCAACTTTTAAAAACTTCACTTTGATCATTCAACTATACCACCCTATTATCACTTTAATCATTCCGTATATTTTTCTCCATTAAAATGTGATCTCCCCATTAATTCCAATGGTATTTTCAAGATGAAAATTATTAGTGGTAATTTATTTTAATTAAATTAAAACTCTCTTGTCTAATATAAGCAACCTCTTTCTCCCTCGAGATGAACGAAAACAGACAGAATGACCAAAGTGATATCCAACGGTATAGTTGAATGACCAAAGTGAAGTTTTAAAAAGTTGAGTGACCAAAATGTCGATCCAAATATAGTTGGGTGACTAAAGTAATATTTCTGCCTTTTGGTTAAACTGAGGAGTGAGGATATTAATGAAGGAAAGAACGAAGGCCTAGCTAGTGCGAGTAATTTGATCAAGTTGCATGCAGTCCTTTAGAAAGATAGGTTTTAGACGTCGTTTTAGGTCTATCTGGTAGTGTAATTGGTTACTTAGTTACTTTATTTAGATTTAATCCTATGCTTGTATTACTTTATTTTGTGAATCAAGGTTTTCTTAATTTTGTCTTTCATAGCTCGTGTTTTTACGTAGTCAGGATATATATATCTTGATGAGTCGTGTTTGTAATGTAATATATTTTTCTTATATTAATAGATGTAACGCTCCGCTAGATTCAAAAAAGATATCGTGTAGTCGACATAATATCTATGACATGATTGTTAATGTGTATTAGTGTTTTTTTTCCCTTTTCAAAAAGTGAAATTTTGAGTTAGATATTAGTTTTGATGAACAGCCACACTAAACTGGACCATTTCCAATAATTCAATTCCAATAATTCAATCACAACAGGCGTATCCAAACAAACTGGCATGGGATTGTTCTCCCCTTTCTCCCAGTTTGGATATTACACCGTTCGTGACTGGATCATAGTGATAGCAAAAGTTAACAGACCTAAACGGTGGGTTAAGGGCGGAACCAGGATTCTTTATTAACTGGATCACGTAGTCGACAGCTGTATAAATTGTATGATGTTTGGATTAATGATCTTGTTTAATCACACTCTTTGCCATAGCTATGTGTTACTTGATTTCTTCTTCCTCTTCTTCTTTGATCTGTTTTTGGCTGTGATACGTATTCAAATAGTTGTATACTGGTGTTTGGATTTGAGAGATTACTAGCTTAATCTATACCCACCGATTACTTGCCCTAGCCGCTACAGCGATCCCCTGAGAAGCACTCACTAGCCTCCTCTGTCTATATATATACACTTCCCGAGTTCCCGGGCCTTTTTCCATTTTTCGTCTAATAAATTAATAACATGCAAATTTCATAATTCATTAGATCTTCTCCTGTCATTTCAATCAAATTTTCCATTACGTTTAGTCTGGTTCGGCAGTCGATCAATAACAAATAACAAATAAATCGAGTATATATGTTCGTAACTCATCATCAGGAAATCTGCAATATCAAGCATTAATTGCTTGTTGAGATATCCATCCAGTCAGGTCTGGAATGCAAAAACCCACAAGGATTTCTTGTCCTTTTCATCAAGATATGACCATGGACACCAGAGGTATTCATCGATTTTGATCACTCAGCATTATGGTTCAAGAATTTCCTCAAAAAGAACTAAGATATTAGCTAATAGTATGCAGCTAGTGACCTGTTATTTCAAAGTTGTAAATGTTCTAATGGACATGAATTAGTTTGCATTCAATTTTTTTTTTTTTTTTAAAAAAAGAGAGGACAAGACGTCATGAATTAATATATTTGGACTTCCGGAAAGCCTTTGAGGATATAGTTTAGTGTTCGATTCTATTAGAAAATATAAAAGGTGGTGCTATTAACACACCCTTTTTCTTATTCACACAACCCCTTGATCTATAATTTGAGCCAATCAGAATTAAGTTTAAAGTGCTATTTTGTAATAAAAAAAAATAGATAAGACTGGTGTGTAAATAACATCACCCTATATATATAATCTCTATTCATTAAGAAAATTCTCCTTATGTAACCACTTTTCAGATATCTTTAGAATTGTCTTTCGTTTATTAGATTACTTGAAGAGAAGAATTCACGCTTTACGGATAAAGTGGTAAAACTTCTTAAAAAATTGAAACTAAGAACAATCCCTATGATTTTGGCGTGGTGGACACTCATCTGTTTGTAGGATCTAAAAAAACTCATTATTTGTAGGATTGAGTTTTTAGAATTTCATCGTTAGATAATTAAGTTAACTTTTACTATTGATTCTCATTTTATAACAGAACTGTTGGTAACGTGAAAAAACAAATCGACACGCGCGTGTTGAGATGCTAGTGATATCTTAGTAACATTCACGTACTGTCCAAAAAATAGATAAGTTTTTTTTTCTTCAAGATTTTGAAGTCCTAATTCGTTAAAACTTATCTTTGGACAAAGAAAACATCAGATAGATTTGAATCCCAAGAAAACATCAGGCATATCTAACTCATATAAGTTGAGAGAAATGATCAAAACGATAACATTGAAGATATATGCTTGGTTCAAGAACCTATTGTATACCAAATGAATCTGAGAACAAAACGAATTTGAACCAGAACACAAATAAATCGAATTTGGGGTCAAATGATTCTTCTTCTATTCATTTGTACGGTCTTCGATCATGAAGTGACCAGCAATCCAGAAAGCTTATGTTACAGTCCTTAGATCTAAAGAATATATAGAGCTTGAAATCTCCAATTAAGGGGAAGAACTAACTTCAGCCCCGCGGAAGAAATCTCCAATATATATGTTACAGCCCCGCGGAAATCCAATGCTTCTCAACCATTGGATCTTTTCTGGCCAAGATGTGAAATTCACGAAAGAACTAACTTCAGAGGATCTTGATCCTATATATATATACACGCGCCTTGTTAGTTAAGAAACTCCGCACTAATTTTTATGGTGCAGATTTTATATTTTAACTAACTACTTTCTAATATTTAGGTACTCATGTATAGATTATTTCTGTAAATTTTCAGCCAATTTAATAACAATTAACATAAACCATATATATATATATATATATATATATATGGGCCGGGTTGTTTAATGAGATGAGGCCCATAACGGGGTTTTGGCTCTTCTGGGTCTTGATTTGGACAGTGCTAGCTGTAGTGGTCCATCTTGACAACGTTTGATGCTGAATAATCTCGCAAACTGTCAATTTCTGTTATGTTACAATGACATTGGTTGGTGCCTGCCTCTAGCTTAATTGATATGCAGACGACAGAAAACGAAAGCTTCATCTTCTGTACTTTGTCGTGCTCAGATTTTATACACTCATTGATTGGATTTTTTCTCAGAAAGATCCATTGATTAATTGGGTTCAAGAATTACGGAAAGCAAAAACTTAATTGAGCTCGTGCTTTCATTTTGAGACGTGCAATCTTGAATGACTGCAATATCAGAATCCAAAAATGAATTATTGAAGACAACCAATTAATCGATTCAATCTTTCAAATCATATGGGTCTCTTCTTCGCCCACAGCGCATGCGCAAGCCGTACTATGTAATACAGTATACTGATAATTTGCTAATATCATCATTCATCATCTGTGGCTATTACATATATATAAGTTAGGTACCCTGTCTCGATCTGGCATCTATACATTATTTCTGGTTTTCTGTCTCAGATTTAACCTAGCTAGCTGTATGAACTTAATTATATACATTTGATCTGCTGCCATGGACCGCGCTAGCATACGTCCACATTTGCTTCACATGCACCAAGGGACCATATATACGTACACTTGTTTCTCGATTTCCAGGTTTTTTTGTTTTTGTTTTTCAACTGTTCTAATTTCCATGCTTAACAGTCATCGAAAATTCGAAGCAATACTGTAATTTCATGGTAGATAACTCAAAAGATCGATGTTCTTGTTTAAGAATAGATGGTAATCGATGTTCTTGTTTAAGAATAGTAGATGGTAATCGATGTTCTTGTTATTGGACATTATGTAGTTTATCATCATCTGTTATTCGAACAAAATATACAGATAATCAAATTAATAGAAATACAGTATGGAACACCCTTCCCGGTAACCCCAGGTTCTGAGAAGGTCTTCGAAAGTTCATAAGGCACGTACAACCTCAGCTCCAGTTCTGATATTATTATTTTTGATGAACAGCCAGACTAAACTGGACCATTTCCAATAATTCTATCACAACAGGCGTATCCAAACAAAAACTGGCACGGGATTGTTTTTCCCTTTCTCCTAGCTAGGTTGGTCCTAAGGGCGGAACCAGTACTCTTGAGTGGGGAAGGGAGTGGTAGTCCAAATAGAAAAAAATCGTTCGACAATAAACCTTCTTTATCTTCCGAGCTCGAGAGTATATATATATAGATTCACTACCCCAGAACAGGTTCGAAGCGACGACTTTTTGTAGTCGCTACAGCAAAAAAGTCGTCGCTTCGACACCGAAGAGACAAAGAGGTCGTCGCTTGATTTTCGTCGTTTCAATTTCGAGGCGACCACTTTTGCTACAAAAGTCGTCGCTTGGATATTTCAAGCGACGACTTCAAAGTTTGTCGCCAAATAATGAGCGACGAAGTTTAGGTCGTCTCCTCACATTCGAGGCGACGAATTTTGGGTGGTCGCTTCCAATTTGAGGGGACGAAGTTTGGTTCAAAAGTCGTCGCTAGAGTGTATGTGATAAAATTTCATGCTACGAATATCAATGTCCGTCGCTTCATGTCTGTTACAATTTTTTGTCAAGTTTGAACCCCTCATTCCCGCCGATTTCGTTTCAAAAATAATTTTGTCCAATTTTTGTCCAGTTGAGGAGGAGTTGGCGACGGCGAGGAGGAGAGGGAGGGAGGCGGTGGAGGAGGAGAACGACGTCGCCGTAGAGGTGGACCTCGGAGAACGACGTCGCCGTCGCTGCGGGGTTGGGGAGTGAGGTCTGCAGCAGTGGCCGGCGCGGTGGGAGGAGCTCCGGTGGAGAGGCGAGGTCGGCGTCGAATACTTGGATGGAGAATGCGAGGTCGGCCGGCGTCGAAGACTTGGATGGAGAAGGCGAGGTCGGCCGGCGTCGAGGACTTGGATGGCGACGGCGAGGAGGAGAGGGAGTGAAGAGGAAGGAGGAGAGGGGGAAGAGATTTATATAAAAGGGGAGTGAATTATGGCCGTTAGATCTGGAAAATCTGACGGTTCATAGGGTTGATCCGCGCAATGTGTTTTAATTGGTTCTCAGCATGTGGCGCGAATTCTACTTTTTTAAACACTGAAGCGACGAAGTAATAAAAAATTTGTCGCTTCAATAATATTTAAAAGTGAAGCGACGAAGTAATACAAAATCCGTCGCTTCAACAATATTTAAAAGATTTTAAATTTTTCATTGATTATACTTAAGCGACGAAGTAATACAAAATCCGTCACTTCAATAATATTTAAAAGATTATAATTTTTTTTATGAGATTATACTCACGTGTACAACTTTTCGAAGCAACTATATAAAAGAAGTAAAATTTTGAAAAATATTGTGAGATAACATTTGATCGTTATGATGAAATACGGTTGTGGTAAAAAAATCACTTAAATCCGACAAAATTAGAGCCCCGATCGACGCGGTCAACCTTATTTAAACTTATTTCTCTCTATGGGGAACCATAGTATCGGGAGGTAAAAGTTACCAAATTTTTACATGGCTGATTACGTCTCATCTATTTGAGAGTTTAATGTTTGGAAGAGTTGACGAAACAAAGTCATCTAAAGGTACGTAATAGGGTTTTCGTGTGATAAGTTTTATGAAAATATGGTTGACCGTTTCGATCGAGCGTCGAACGTTTACGAAACGAGTTGATTTTTATACTCTACTCATATTTAACTATAAAGATCACATCAAACGGTCAAAATTTTCATTTAGTGAATTTAGCCATTATAACGACAACATGTTTACTAATACGGTATAACTTGATTATAAGATTATACTCAAGTATACAACTTTTCGAAGCAACTATATAAAAGAAGTAAAATTTTGAAAAACACTGTGAAATAACATTTAATCGTTATGATGAAATACGGTTATGGTAAAAAAATCACTTAAATCCGACAAAGTTAGAGCCCCGATTGATGCGGTCAACCTTATTTAAAACATATAAAACTGCCGTTTTGAAGGCCTAAACGAACTCGAAAGCCCGAAAAAGCCCACACGTAGTGGCAAAACTATGAGTTTGACTCGTGGCGTCGTTTCCTTTCCGAAAATGTATTACAATCGTCAATCGGACACCAAATGCCAAATCTACAACTCTCCAAACTGCAATTTTAACCCTGGTTCTACCACTGATCGCCATATTTGCAGCAAACTCGACTTCCCTTTTACATGGCTGATTACGTCTCATCTATTTGAGAGTTTCATGTTTGGAAGAGTCGACGAAACAAGGTCATCTAAATGTACGTAATAGTGTTTTCGTGTGATAAGTTTTATGAAAATATGGTTGACCAGATTTTAAAACATGAAGCGACGACTATTGCTCAAAACTTGTCGCTTCGTATAACAAGTCAGCGACGAATATTGACGAAAGTTATAAATTCCGTCGCTTGAATTTTACGTCGGCGACGAACTTTGAATTTTCGTCGCTATAGTTTACAAAACATTATTGGGAGGCGACAACAAACCAATATTCGTCGCTTCAATAAGATGTGAGCGACGACTATTGATCCAAAGTCGTCGCTCTCGTTTTCTGAAGCGACAACTCCAATATTGGTCGCTTCAATGTGTTGAGGCGACGAAATTTGATTTTCCCGTTTCAATATTGGTCGCTTCAGACTTAATTTCCAGTAGTGATTGTATGATGCTTGGATTAATGATATGCCTTTTTCTTTTGTACTGTTTGCCATAGCTATGTGTTACTTGACTTCTTCTTCTTTTGGCTGTAATACGTTTCAAATTGTTGTATAATTAATGATGTTTAATTTGGATTTGAGAGATGACTATAGCTAGCTTAATCTTTACCCACCGATTACTCGCCCTAGCCACAATAGCGACCCCCTGAGAAGACCCTAGCCTCCTCCGTCTAATTCCCTGTCTCCTTTTTCCATTGTATTGGGTATTGTCCAGTCATTTCAATCAAACTTTCCATCACTTTTAGTCTATCTCAGCAGACGAGAACAGATAACAGATCGATATATCGAGCATGTTAGTGACTGATCAATAAATCTGCAATCTCAAGCATTGCTTGTAGATAAGGAATGGAAATATGATATGGTATCGTTCTCGAACACGGCCTCGATCTTCTTCTGGTTTGGTTGTATACACTGTTCGTGACTCATGATCATAGTACGTGATATATAGTCAGCAAGAGTTAACGGACATAAACGCCGTGGTCCAGCTAGCCTTCATGATATAAGAACGTGCATGATCATGACTACAATAGCCTTCTTTCAGATTCTCTATATCTTCATCTGTCCCAGAACTCAGGCTTTGGTACGAAAGTTACAGACGACACCACGTCGATCTAGCCAGCAAACATTTACTGTCCTCAACACAGTTAATTTCATTCACCAGTCTTCGATCAAGTAGACTCATGTATTATTCTGTAGAAACAATAATTTGACTCTAAATTGATCGCAGATTGGCTGGAACTGTGCCTGCATGTATAGGCATCACCGCATCAGTCCTGACATTTAGTTCTTGGATGACCTAAATGGATATCAACATACTTTAATATCCCGGGCCTTTGACCCATGTAGTTGGTGGCCCATGCAATGAGTTTTGAAATCCGTTATGGGCCTGTAATGTTTTTTTTTTGCCAAATGGGCCTTGTACGTTGCTAGTACAAAATGGGTTCTTCCAATTCCAACTCAGGGTGTAGGGTTGATGAGAAATTTTCTTTTTGAATTCAAATAAGAGCGTTCCAAAAGTAAATTGTAACACCCCCTATCCAAACTTAATCCAAGAGTTAATTCCCAATTAAACTAGTTTCATAGCACTTAAGTTCAATTTACAGTTCAGAACTTACCCTAAAGAATTCAAGTTTATAAACCGACAATCCACTACTAACTTTTTCCTCACTTGAATCCGCCTAGCATTTGGCGTCTCCCAAAATCAATCTTTGTTTCAAAGTGCCGGAGACAAACCCAAAAGTCTAAAAATCACTAGGAGAGTCAGGCTCCTCTATGCACCGCCAAAAGGAAGCTAAACACATCGATCTGACGTATAAATATAAAGTGAATTCAATTGACCGTTCTTTGATTTTCACCGCTTACTTAAACTCATACTTTTGACACAAAGTCACAAATGCAACTTAAAAAATATACCAGTCCACCATCTCCTTTCGTGTTTAGTCTAGCAATCCAAACTTATAGTTAATCTTTTTGTTTTGGTCTGAAAAGTTAATCTAATATATTTGGCGGGAAAGAGAATGGAATAAACCAAGGTGCTGATCAGGTGCACTATACACACACCAAGTATCTTACTCTTGTCTCAATCCCAACCGTCATTTTCATCACATTTACATATTAACAGTTAAAAATCTCAACCCTAGACAAAACCCTAGCTTCTTCTTCTAGCTCATCTTCTTGTTCAATTTTCAATTCTCAAACTCCAAAGTTTGGGGCTTTCTGGATTAAAAGTTAAATTAGGAAAGTACCCAGTTGGAATTTGGGAATGGAGAGCGGTAAGAAACCCAGATCAAACACGCAGGCAAAGAAGCCCAAAGATAGCGTTCTTGAGCAAAGTGAGTCTCTTTATGCTTCTCTCTATATAAAGTTTCTGTCTTTTTGTATTGGGTTTAATTCTGATTGGGTTTTTTGTCTTTCAATTTTTTACTGCAGAATCTCCAGCTGAGTTCTTCGCTGAGAACAAGAACATTGCTGGGTTTGATAATGTATGCCCTTTTTACTTTTCTTGAAGTTTTGTACTGATCAAGTTTGAAGCTTTGTGTGAAATGTAAAGGTTTTGAGAATTTGAAGTGTCTGACTTTGGATGTTTTAGCCAGGGAAATGTCTTTATACTACTGTCAGGGAATTTGTAGAGAACTCACTCGATTCGACAGAGTCGATATCTGAGCTTCCTTTGATAGAAATCACAATGTGAGTGCTATATGTCAAGTTATTACTGGATATGTTAATTTGTATGATGTGGGGTAAATGTAATCGAGAAAGTTTGTGTTCTGATAGATCAGTTATTATTCGAAATTGGTTTTTGTACAGTGAAGATATTGAGAAGAGCAAGTTCAATTCTATGATTGGTCTTATTGATCGAGACCGTGTTGATGAGGAACTATATGACGATCATGAGACGGCCAAGGCTCGTGAGGTGTGCTTACATGTGATTTGAATCTTTTCTTTTGTTAATTGTATCATTTGTATGATATGTAGAATAGATCATGCAATGATATCAAGAACCTTGATATTTGTGCCCTTCAAAGAAAGAAGTTTATTTACGTTATTTTTTTCTATGTTATGGGGCTTCAATCTGTGTGAACTTACCTGACAGTTCACTTGCTTTACATGTAAATGAACTTGTATTTCTGAAAGACCAACATAAAGAATGTAATCTCAGCTTTTGTAGCTATCTCTATTGGGTCTCTCATATTCTCTTGAATCTCTTCTATTAAGTCCTGTTATTCATTTTTACATATTCAGAAACGATTAGCAAAGGAAGCTCAAGCCCAAGAATTGCAAGCAAAGAATGCTTCCCTTGGAAAGAAAACCAAGGAGCCTGCAGCTTCGAAGACCATGAAGGGTCGAGGTGGGGCTGCATTTTACCGGGTTACTTGCAAGGTATGTAACCTCCAAGCATACTATAGTTTCTGTATACTATTGCAAGGTCTGCTCATGATATATACTAATCTGAATCTCTGTAGCTCTGATTAATTAATGTAATTGGTTCTAAATACAGGATAATGGAAGAGGAATGCCACATGATGACATTCCAAATATGTTTGGCCGAGGTACATTGAAGTTTTATTTTAGTAGCAAGAAATATTTTGCACATGGGCTTTCATAGTGTTCCTAATCATAGATGACAGTATGGATTCTGTTGGACATCTTTTAATTATTTTTTTTATGTATACATATGATATGATACAGTACTGTCTGGGACAAAATATGGCTTGAAGCAGACACGCGGAAAGTTCGGTCTTGGTGCAAAAATGGTACGAATTGTTATATCTGGCCTAAATTCCAGAAATTTCTAACGTTATATCTGTAATAGTTAATACATGCACATACACCCACACTAGAGATATGACGTAAATTGATCTTGTCACCTTTATCCTTACTAAGGTTGATCATGTGAATTCAATACTAGGATTTTAAGACGATGAGTTTTAAATGTAGTTTATAGCA
Organism: Potentilla sterilis; assembly: GCA_963682095.1. Taxonomy (NCBI): domain Eukaryota; kingdom Viridiplantae; phylum Streptophyta; class Magnoliopsida; order Rosales; family Rosaceae; genus Potentilla; species Potentilla sterilis. Next base: position 61,584,318 of record OY821755.1, read on the forward strand.
TCTGTTGGTATCTAGAAAAATATAATGACCAATTAAATATATATCTCTAAATGATTATGTAGGTGGCCAATACAACACCACAGAATGAAACCTTAAATAAGGAAACTAAGGGTTCAAGATGCACATCTGCATCATTGTATAATCGGGTTAATATGCTTGTCTACTTAATTCTTAGGTATTTATCCAAAATTAATAAGATATGGTCATGTATGCAGGCATTAATTTGGTCAAAGATGAGTACAGGGCTTCCTATAGATATATCTTCATCAATGAAGGGCCAAAATTATAATTCTTTCTGCAGGCTGGATATAGATATTCATCGGTATGACTTATATATTGGACACAGTCCTGAATATTATATCTATCACAGAGGTCCATAAATGGTGTTTCTTTCAACTTTCAGGAACATTCCCCATGTTCATATACATGAAAAACGGGATAACAAGGATAAGTGGCATGGAGCTGAAATCCAAGTTGTTATTGAGGGAAATTGGACAACTTATCGTGTATGTACTTGATCGCTGGGTCATCTCATGTTGATTCCTTATAGCTTTTATCATAATTTTTTGATAAAAATTGTTTAATGTGGTCAACCAAGCTTTTCTTGTTTCATTAGCTGAAAACTCCATTCTTGGCATATGCAGTCCAAGATATTGCATTATATGCGACAAATGGCTGTTATCACTCCTTACGCTGAGTTCATTTTTAAATTTGTATCAGATGTTGCTGAGTATGCTCTCTCTCTCTCTCTCTCTCTCTCTCTCTCTCTACACACACACACACACACACACACATAGTTATTATTTTTCCTGAATATACTAGCATTTTACTTTTGGTGCAGTAAAAATGTCACCATTAGGTTTGCTAGGAGAACTGATGTTATGCCCCCTGTTCCTCTTGTTACCAAGCACCATCCCTCGTCTGTTGACTTATTGCTAATCAAACGCCTCATTGAAGAGACTTCAAAACAGAACCTTTTACAGTTTCTTCAGCATGAATTCGTTAATATAGGAAAATCCTATGCTGAACGGCTAATCGGTAATTCTTTTAAAATTGCCTTTTGTTTTCTTTACAATTGCTTGTGCAACTTTAAGTAATCAACTTCAGCTTGATACTTTACAAAGGTCATTCCTGGAGATAATTGAGGACAGTGCTTTATGAAATCTGTATCATATGATCCGCATGATATCTACTGTAAGACAATTGAAGGAAGTTGTATATCATGCGGAGATTCGGAGGAGTCTTTGTTTACTGCTAAAGGGGATGACATATGATTTTTCTTTCCCGTACTGAGTTATTAATATGGTGTTGCTTCTTAGATGCTGAAGTTTATGCTGTTTTCTTTTTAGGGGAATTGGGTCCTGATTTCAGTCCAAAGATGCCTGTGAAATCTCTAACTTCTCAGCAAATTGTACGCATCCATCAGTTATTTCGTCAAGCCAAGTTTAATGATCCTAGTGGTGACGTAAGAATGTCTTGGATGTTTACATTAATTTAAGCTGTCAGGATTTTATTCCAATGTTATTTTGATAGTGTTTTTCCAAAGTAGTTTAAGCATCGTTTGGCATATTACTTAGTAATTCGTTCCAGTGCCTGAGTCCTGCAGGGGAATACAACCTCCGTCTAGGAATTATAAAGGAGCTGCATCCGGAGTTGGTTGCGACTTATTCTGGAAGGTTTTTATTTTTTAATTTTTTATTCCCACTCTGCTAGTTCTAGTAACTTTTTTTATTTAATTTTTTTTTTGGTGTTCTAAAAGTTCTTTTAGAAGATTTTTATTCTTTAATCATCTTATACCCTATCCTCGTTTGATTGATTGGCATTTACACTGATGCCAGTTCCTTTTCCACATCATCTGCATGTACTCTACAGTGCTCAAGTTTTTGAAGGCCACCCATTCATCGTTGAAGCTGGTGTCAGTGTTGGCGGAAAAGATGTGAAACAAGTAGGTGATTCTCTGTTAATATTGACATGTCATGGTAGATAGCTCTGAAGTTATTAGATAGCAAAGAAGATATTTATCAAGATGCCACCTTGACTAAAACTGTTTTTCTATAAGTTGCATTTTACGTCGTTGTCTACATAACTAGATAACAAAAAATGCAATGTGGGGAAATGTGGGCATAGTGAAAAACAAACACCTGAAAAGTGAGCATAGTGTTGCGTAGTGCTCCTTTTTGTCGTTACTGTGTAAGCTAGACCAGTGAATATTTGGATGAAAACATGAATATGTATGAAAGCTAGTGTGGTTTCCATTCAATAAGGAATAACAAACTAAGAGATGGAGTTAGCTTCTTTTTTATTCATTGTACTTTTACTTGACTAGCCAGTTTAGCACTACTAAGGATTGAAACATTGCTGGTTCTTTCTGGTATCTATTGTAGGGTTTGAATATTTTCCGATTTGCAAATCGGATTCCACTCCTTTTTGAGCAAGGTGCTGATGTTGTCACAAGGACTGCCCTTAAGAGAATCAAGTATGATACAAAAGGATTTTTTTTTTTTTTTTTTTTGGGTATTGTAATTGTTCATATAGCAATAAAATCCTCGTCAGTTCTGTTGGCTTAATGTGATAAATGTATTCTCCCAGTTGGAGTAGTTACAAGATCAACCAGACTCAGGATAAAGTTGGTGTTTTTGTGAGCATTGTAAGCACAAAGATTCCCTTTAAAGGAACTGGGAAGGAGTATATTGGAGATGATATAACTGAAATAGCTTCTGCTGTTAAGGTATATGATTTTCATTTTATAATTTGTATATTCAAATATGTGCGTTTGACTATTTGTAGCCAACTAATTAACAATTATCTCCAGTCTGCCATTCAACATTGTTGCATTCAGCTGAAAACCAAGATAGTGAAGAACATCCAAGCTCGTGAACAGAAGGAGAGAAAACGGAATTTGAGCAAGTAAAACTAATTGCGCATTTTGGTTTGCATTCTTGAGTTTTCGTGAATGATAATTTAAGTATTTAACCCTCCTTTGCTGCACAAACTGAAATAACTATCCAATTTCAGGTATGCTGAAAATGTTGCTGGTGCTGTATGTGGTGTACTGAAGCAAATGCAACAAATACAAGCATCAAAGAAGAGGCGTTATGATGACAAGGAAGCAGAAGTACTTAAGAAATTGTCAACTGGGATGATCACAAAAGAAATGATCAAGGAAAAGCTTGTACAACATGTTGAACAGGTGAGATGATGCTTGACTTATCATTAGTGTCTTTAATTAGTGAATGCTCTTTTCACCTTCCTGTTCATTATTAATTTTAGGGGGGGGGGGGGGGGGGGGGTGTTAGTATGCATATAAGCATAATGTATGAGTTGCAGTAAATAGTGAGCACAATCATCCAGTAAAAGAAATTACTTCATAGTATAATAGACACTTATGTCCTAAAATGAACCATGTGCCAAAGGCACGTACTGAGCTCTTTGGTTCTGGAAACTGCCCAGAAATCTAATGCTACAATCATATAAATGTCTCCTATACATGGTACTACCAACTTGTAAATGATGTTTTGAACATGTCAAGGGTGGGAAAGCGCTAGAAATCTTAACTTTCAAACATAAGCACTGGGTCTGTATACTGCAGACATCTTTGAGTAGATTTGTTTCATTTGCCAAAGTTGAGATGAAGTGCATGCAGTAACATTTGCTCAAATTTTGCAGGTGGACTCGGAGATGGCAATGGAGTTTGCTGCAAATTGTGGAGTGAGCGAGGAACCACGAGAATGTATATATCTACAATCATTAGAATCTGCAGAAGATAACTTCATCGACTTGCACAGTCCCCTATATGTCTTTCGGCTGTTCTGCTAGGGATTTGTTGGATACTAAACATCCAACTCATTTTAAACTAGTTATACAAAATAGAAGTGCCACTGTAATTTATTCAATTAATGTTCTTTGAATCTAATATCCAAAAAGGCGGCCTCTTAAAGGGTTGCAATTACCACTTTTTCATACTACCCGAGTTTAGCTTCACTCTTCATTTGCCATTTTTGCCAAGGCACACCCCATTTAACTCCTCAATGTTTCTCACAAGTTACAACACTTCATAGTCCATATTATTAACACAATTAATTTGCTATATTAGTTTATTACTTTATTTCTTACTTTGACAAACTTTTAGTTAGTAAAATTGGTAGGTAAGTATGTTTATTTGCCATGAAGTGATGAAACAGTGCTATATATTTGGACATGAAATAATTTGATTGAACCAAAGGAAGATGGCTTTCAATTGTCGTTTTTGTAAAAAATAAAACGTGAACTTTAAAAAGGAAAGCCATCAACTTTGGAATAAAGAATGAAATACCCACTGACTATGAGTCACCATCTCACTCTATATAACTGGAACCAAGCAAGCAAGATTCAATACCCAGTTGCCACATCTGCACAAAACCAAGAACTGCAAACTGGGTTCTGGCAAAATGGCAGAAGCACCCCAGATTGCCATTTGTGGAGCTGGTACGTTTGTGAAGTCCCAATACATTCCAAGGCTGGCTGAGATCTCTAACCTTGTCAGTCTTAAAGCCATTTGGAGCCGTTCAGAGGTACCTCAAATAACTTATATATTCTTATTGGATTTGGATCGTTTTGTCATTGATTTAATCTCTTTTTTGGTTTAGGAATCTGCTAGAGGTGCAGTTGAGATTGCCAGGAAACATTTCCCGGGAGTACAATGCAAATGGGGTGATCAGGGTCTTGAGGAAATCATTGCAGATACTTCAATTCTTGGTGTTGCTGTGGTCTTAGCTGGCCAAGCTCAGGTATAGCTAATACTAAAGCTTGCTTCTTTTTCTAATAAATCATAGAACCAAAAGATTGGTAGTAGAATTTTTTTTAATCTTTTTAGCGATTATTGTGTAAGAGGATCTTATTAAGATGAGTGGATAACAGGAACACTATAATGCCAGTGAAGTAACAAGTGTTTGGTAAACCTACAAATAGAATGTTGAACTTATTTTGATGTGGTTGTTGCTTCAGATTATAATAGTACCGTTTGTCCTTATTTTTGTCCAAATTGTGATTCTGATGAAACAAAAAAACAATGGAGAACATAGTGAACTAACTATATAAATGTGAGGATGTAATGAAGTTTGTGTGTTACACCATTTTGGACATAATTTTAGCGCTCGGAGTAGCTATATAGATGTGAAGATGTAATCAAGTGTGTGAAACGACCCAACTCATGCAGGTTGATTTCTCATTGAAGCTGCTCAAGGCAGGAAAGAATGTCCTTCAAGGTTAGTTCTAGTTTCTAAACAATTGTATAGTTGGATTGTCAGAAAGATCCAATTTATTTGTGAGATGGAAAGTTATGTTGAAGAATTTGTAAAGACACCTCCAGTCAACTGCACTTGCTGGTGCCGTCTTTTTTATTAGACAGAAAGCTAACATATTCTGGTGCCAGAATAAACCATCTATCCATTTCAACAACTACAATGGACTAAATCTTTCCTTCTGTTTGTCATTGCTGTACCTCTTCACTATTGCGTGGTCAACTTGGTGGACTTAAAGAGAAACCAGCAGCAGCTAGTAAGTAGGATGCAGCTTACTTTTATGTGTTATAACAATCTTTCTTTCTATCTTATGACATCTTGATATGTAAATTGTTGGTTATTTGTTGTGTTATTAGTTTTACATGTTCTGTTTAATCTAAGTTACTTATTCTGTTATGCAGCTACAAGTGAATTGGAAACTGCACTGTCAAGTTATAAATCTATTGTTGCTAATACCCCCAGTAAACCAATTTGGGCTGTTGCAGAAAATTATCGATTTGAACCTGCTTTTGTTGAGGTACTCTTTTCTCCATTATATATACAGCTTAACAATGTTTAACTTTCGCTGTATAATCCTCAATGTTGTTTCCACAGGGCAAAAAACTAATGACTGAAATTGGAGATGTGATGAGCATTCAAGTTATTGTTGAAGGATCAATGAACAGTTCAAATCCTTACTTCTCAAGCTCTTGGAGGCGAGACTTCAATGTATGTACTAAGCTGATAACTATGAAGTTCTCCCTTGTTCATTAGAAACCACAACTTTGTGCAAAGTACTGCTCAATGTATTGATATTAACTACAGGTGGAAGTTTCTTACGTACAGTACACAACTTAAAATCAACACGACAGTTTAATCAGAATTCTACCTCTAGTCAAAGACTTGTGACTAATGAGATACACCTATAGCTCAATCCATGCAATTAATATAAGTAACAAGTATTCAAAATACAGTTAATTTGTTTTTCATGGTTGTGATGACATATGTTAAATGCCTCATTTTATTCCTGAGAGCAGTGTGTAAAGAATTTACTATATACGTGAATCAAAGAGTTCTGAGATGTATGGTTTGATATAGCAAGTACATTTGTTATCATACTACATCTTTTGTTGTTGTTGTTGTTTTTCCCTCAGCTTTATCATCCCTTTATGGCAGGGTGGTTTCATTCTGGACATGGGAGTACATTTCATGGCAGGACTGAGGATGGTAAGATGTTTAAGTATATAGTGAATACTGATCGTATGCTTCTTTACACTAATACTGCTAGGGAGTTTGCTCTTCTGAATTTCATTTGAGTTGTACTTATAATTCTCTTTTAGTACCAGTCTTTCCCCACTTTTCTCTTCACCTCTATTTTATTACATAGCTGAAATTAGTAGTAGTACTCTAGTACATCAAGTGCATAATGCTTTTTCTGTAGATGCAAGTATGCATCTACTATATAACATCCATGCACAACGATATGTGAGTTTTCTTCTAATCAACATATGAATGTCATTCTTTCCGGTTCATTTGAACAGCTTGTTGGGTATGATGTAGTCTGTCTGTGTGTGTCAACTTTTGCCTCTCATGATACCATTTGATCTCTACCAGACTACTTGTCATCTTTGTAATGTTTCAGTCAAGACATGAATCTTATTTTCTCCTTTTTATTTGAAAGCTTGCTGGATGTGAGATAGTCTCGGTGTCAGCTACAACTTCTCATGTTGACAAGTCTTTACCTCCCCCAGATAACATATCCTCTCTCTTGTAAGTTACTTCCGCATATCGTTAGCCTGCAGAATCTCTCACCTGTTCCTAAATTTTATTTCTCGATAACAAAAATTCTAAAGGCTAGTACTCGGTATTTCCCTGCCTCAGTCAACTGGAGAATGGATGTTCGGGGATTTTTGTGATGGTGGTCTCCTCAAGGTCTCCCAAGGCATGTCCTACAAGTTAATTTCACTTTATACTCTTCATACAAATAAAACTGTAGTTTCTCATAATGTTTATACCATCAGATAGTTTGGCGATTTGTTGGCTTGAAGGGAACACTGGAAGTTGAGCGTGGGAACCAAGATGGACGACACGGCTATGTGGTATGTTGAAAGTCATCCTACAGTTTATTTATTATGTGTCGCTGTAGGTCAGAATATGATTTATATGTTTGGGTTTGTAGGGACAGTATTTCCCATTAACACTTAATCTTTTTGTAAATCAGCTGGTAATAAGTTTGACCATTTCTTGATTTCTTATAATACTATGACAGGTCATATTCTACAGTGCTGATGGACAAAGGAAAAGCTTCTTCTACCCATTTAGTGGAGTGACAGAAGAATTCATAGCTTTTATTAATGACATAAAGCAAGCCACATTAAAGGTAATTGCAAATGCTAATCGTCATGGTATACAAATAATGTTAACATTCTCATTTTTCTTTCTTTTTGAGTTAAAACTTTGGCTGGCATATCTGTTGGTATAACAAAACTAGTACCAGACTTAGACTCCCCAACATTTTCTGATTGTGTACACTGCATGAGTGCAGAAGGGAGCTGGCTATGAAGCTGAGCCTCGCATGTCATTTCTGGAAGGTGCTAGAGATGTTGCTGTTCTAGAGGCAATGCTTGAATCTGGCGGAAAGCAAGGGGCACCAGTCCATGTGAAGAAATTTTGACAGAACGATAAGATCTCTTACTTTTCTATCTCTCTCTTTCTTCTCTCCACCCTGATTGCAGTGGAAAAGATTCTGGTTGAAGTGCATTATCAGTTCAGTTTTCTACACTGAAATTAATATGAAATGAAGAGGGAATATAGTTTATGTAATGATATTTATTTAAAACTTCTAAAGATTATTTGGCTACCTGGAATGTAAAGGAGGAGCGTTTAGCTTATGTAACTACTTATGCGTTCATCAATAAATCATAGTTAGCTGTGTATATCTCTTATTTTATTTTATTTTACTTTTATTTCTATTTTTATGTTCATCTGTACTGTAACTTACTGAAGTATAGGCAAGAACACATCCAGATTTCATATCACATCTTCACCTATAAAAGGATACCAACTCTGGTTAATCTACCTAATGCTAGAGTTTCAACCTCATACACTTTTATTCCATAATCTTTGGCAATTTGTATGATTGAGAATTGGAATTCTATGAAGTTAAATAGGTAAAGAGAAATGTTGGTATTGTTAATTTGAATCATATCCACTAAAAGCATCTCAGTTCTAGTTGTGGGCAAATGATTGATCTTTTTCCTGCCTAACCATGACACTTGCTTTTGCTGGCTTGGGTACATAGACAGTTTTTCGTTTTATTTGAACAAATGTAATGGACCATTTCAAGTTCAGTCCCATTCTTCATCTTCAAAACCTTGATAAAGCTATCACATGATGCAGAGTACAGCAAACGGCCCATTTTGATGAGCATCACCACATCTAGCATTCAATTGATAAATGGCATGTCATGCAAGGCTTATATAGATAGTAGCACTACTATAAGGAAGCCCCCAAAATCTTAGACATTTTTGTGTTGCAGAGTATTGAAACTTTGGGAGCTGTTAGATTAGGTTGTACTTTGTTGTGTGTCAATGCAGTGAACTAATCCAACTGCTCTACCGTATCTAGAGTTTCAATTACTAGGAAAATAAGTCACTGAATCAAAGTCTTAGTTGTGGTTAATGTGTCTCTGTCCTTTATTCTATTCTTGCAGACATTTTAATGACATTGTTTCTGGAGAATGTTCAACCAAAAGGGGTAGCTCACTATTGGTCTTCATTGATTACACATTCTTACTGCATTGGCATGTAAAATTTTGCAGCTAGTCTGGTACATTTTTCCTGCTTGCCAACTGTTAGTGTCACATCAAGTTTCTACACAGCAATGGAAGCTTTGTTTATTTCGTCTCCTCACCATTTTGATAAATTGAATAATTGATTGTTCTACCGAACAAAACCTACAAGGCTACTCAAACTTAAATTTTGCCACACATACTTTCTTCTACTATTTTTCTTCGTTTTCTTTGATATTCACTTGATTATGCACCCATCTGGAAAACAGATATCATCTGGTCTTTTTCTTTCCCTTTTTTTTTTCCCCTTCTTTTGATTCCAAATTTTTGTTACAGTTCTAAATGAGGTAGTTTTCCAAATCTCGGAAAAAATGACCAATTGATATCCAATCATGTACCTAACACATATCTTTCTCATTATTTTCTCAGCTGTAACAGCCAGCATTGTGGGGCTATAGCTTAGCAAGTTATCCTTCAAAAACTATGAGTGACATTGATGCTATATGAATAGAGGTCACCTTTTGCTTTCGATATTGGCCCCAAGAAACTAACACCCCCTTATGATGGGAATTGAAATTCTGGTATGGGTATGGAACTATGGATGGCCAAGTAATATGCTTGTGCTTAAGACTTCAACTATGATTGGTGTCCATGAATTTCTATGGTCATTAGTATTCTTCTGATTAAGGCTCGACCTTAGTAATAAATAGCTGAAGCTCTACCTCCCTTCTTTAGCTAAGGCAATTTTAATGTGACAATGACTACATAGAAACATACATATAGCCATGATGGAGATAGGGGATAGGTCAATGAAATAATGTTGGAACATCTTTATGTAATATTTGGGTAAGAAACATATTTGACAAAATCATATAACATGATTTTCAACTTATCAAATAAAACCATATATCATTTTTTCCAGGTGCATTGCAATATTCTCAAGTAATGTTCTTTGATTATCAAACCTATGAACAAGTAATGGAATGGTGAGGAAGAGGTTAAAATGCACAAAGCAATTTCTGTGTGTTTATTTGTTGAGCCCAAAGTGTACATAACAATGCCAAACACATGATTCAGAAAACCAAGGAGGTAAAAAAACACAGTTTATTTCTGATGACCAAGAAACCAGTGTTCCAAGACCAACACTCCCTGAATGAATCCAGCCTAAACCGACCACAATCCCCTCGCACGTGTGCCACGGGTTCTACTGTTCTAGTCTAATTGTAAAACCCCTTCCCCAAAAAAAAGTTGAGAATTCAAAAATATTAAATAAAATAGTATAGAAGTTGGTACAGTGTAGGTTGAAGTGTTCTCTGTAGAAAGATTCAGTCTTTCTTCACAGATCTCAACCCCACTTCACTCTTCACCTTCTTTTTTCCTCACAAACAAAAACCCATTCCTTATATTTTCATAAACTTGGAGATTTTCCATTGCTGCAGTACCTGAAGAAATAGCACTGTAGCTTAGCTAACAGTACCTGCCTGAGGTCAGTGTGGACTCTCTCTTTCTCTCTCTATTTGAAGCTCATGTTTTTGTGAACTGAAAGAAGTTGGCATTACTTGTTGAGTTGAACAATGCTTGCTTTTAAGAAAGTTTATTTCTTTGAGTTAGATATGATTAGGTTTGAATAATGTGTTCTTTTAGTGTAAGTAGTTGCTGTTGGTGAAGTTAATGTGTGAGTTTAGTGGAACTCTGAGCTTACTTCCTGTCTTGAAACTTAAATGGGTTTTCTGGGCTGGATCTGTGAGCTGTAAATGATATGCTATTTTTCTATTTAGAAGGTAAATTACTTGAAGAGATTGTTTCTTCTTTTAGTAGACTTTGGTTTCTTGTAGTGTTCAGTGTGGTTGGTCAGAAAAATTTATTAATTTGAGATAAATCCACACAAATATTAAGAATGAAATTATTAACATTTTCTCTCAGTTGAGTTGTGTCTTCATTTTCTTTGTGATCCCAAAAAAGTGAAGGGAAAGCAGTTTAAGGTTTTTAGTTTCTTTGTTCTTGTTCTTCTCATAAACCACAAGAGGGTACTTTGTAGAAGGCTATCATTTTGATTTCTTTATCACTTTTGAACTTTTGCAGGTAATGAATTGCTGTTGTGTTAAAGCTCTTTGATTAGGTTCTTTCTTTGGAAACCCTTGAAAAAGTTTTTACCTTTTTTTCTAGCTTCACAACCATATGCCTGTAATATCATCACAAAACATGGAGTATTGGCATGTGAAATGTTGAGGTTGGTCTGGCAGTGATAACATCTCTTTAGAACCATATCTTGTTTCAGATCTTTCCTTTGATTGCTTAGTTCACCCTTAAGCTAGAAAAATGCAGAAGCCTCCACAGTCTCAAGATTTCGCTTTGAAGGAGACCTCGCCCAACATTGGGGCGGGGTCGGTCACAGGTGACAAGCTCTCATGCACCTATGACCTTGTTGAGCAGATGCAATACCTTTATGTTAGGGTGGTAAAAGCAAAGGATTTACCTGGAAAAGATGTAAGTGGTAGTTGTGATCCCTATGTTGAAGTGAAACTTGGTAACTACAAAGGAGTCACGAGGCATTTCGAGAAGAAGTCTAACCCTGAATGGAATCAAGTGTTCGCTTTCTCCAAAGATCGAATTCAAGCTTCAGTTTTGGAAGCTGTGGTGAAAGACAAGGATTTTGTGGTTGATGATTTCATGGGCAGGGTTGTATTTGAACTAAATGACATACCGAAACGCATTCCACCTGACAGCCCTTTGGCACCACAGTGGTATAGGCTGGATGATCGAAAAGGTGTTAGGGTGAAGGGAGAGTTGATGTTGGCAGTTTGGATGGGAACTCAAGCAGATGAAGCATTTCCGGATGCTTGGCATTCAGATGCTGCAACAGTTGGACCTGAAGGTGTGAATAACATTCGATCAAAGGTGTACCTCTCCCCTAAGCTTTGGTATGTGAGGGTCAATGTAATTGAAGCTCAGGACTTGTTGCCTACTGACAAAAGCAGGTACCCCGAAGTTTTTGTGAAGGTTATCTATGGGAATCAGGCATTGAGGACTAGAATATCACAGAGTAAAAGTATCAATCCAATGTGGAACGAGGATTTGATGTTTGTTGCTGCTGAACCATTTGAAGAGCCTTTGTTTTTGACTGTGGAAGATAGAGTGGGATCAGGCAAAGATGAAATCTTGGGGAAGTGTGTCATTGCCTTACAGAATGTGCAGAGGAGGTTAGACCATAAACCTGTGAACACAAGGTGGTTTAATCTAGAGAAGCATGCAATTATAGATGGGGAACAGAAGAAGGAGATCAAGTTTGCAAGCAGGATTCATTTAAGGGTTTGTTTGGATGGAGGGTATCATGTCCTGGATGAGTCGACACACTACAGTAGTGACCTTAGGCCAACAGCAAAGCAGTTGTGGAAACCAAGCATTGGGATTTTGGAGCTCGGGGTTATAAGTGCAGTGGGACTGATGCCAATGAAGGCGAAAGATAGCCGAGGAACCACAGATGCTTATTGTGTAGCTAAATATGGGCAGAAATGGGTTCGAACAAGGACTATCGTGGATAGCTTTACGCCCAAGTGGAATGAGCAGTACACCTGGGAGGTTTTCGACCCGTGTACTGTCCTTTCAATTGGGGTTTTTGACAATGGCCATATACATGGGGGTGACAAAGGAGGAAAGGATTCGAGAATTGGTAAAGTAAGGATTCGGCTATCTACACTTGAAGCTGACAGGGTTTACACACATTCCTATCCGCTTCTTGTCCTGCATCCTTCTGGGGTGAAGAAAATGGGTGAAATTCAACTGGCAGTGAGGTTTACATGCTCATCTTTGGTTAATATGTTGCACATGTATTCACATCCTTTGTTGCCAAAAATGCACTACATTCATCCATTGTCTGTAATTCAGCTAGATAGCTTGAGGCATCAGGCTATGCAGATCGTGTCAATGAGGCTCAATCGGGCTGAACCTCCACTGAGGAAAGAGGTTGTGGAGTATATGCTAGATGTTGATTCGCATATGTGGAGCATGAGAAGAAGCAAGGCCAACTTTTTCAGAATAATGGGAGTTCTAAGTGGGGTGATTGCAGTAGGAAAATGGCTTGATCAAATCTGCAACTGGAAGAATCCTCTTACAACCATTTTGATTCATGTCCTTTTCATCATATTGGTTCTTTATCCGGAACTAATTCTCCCCACTATTTTTCTTTACCTGTTCCTGATTGGCATTTGGAACTTCAGATGGAGGCCGAGACACCCTCCTCACATGGACACCAGGCTATCTCATGCTGATGCTGCTCATCCCGATGAACGTGATGAAGAGTTTGACACATTCCCAACTTCACGGCCATCCGACATTGTCCGAATGAGGTATGATCGCCTGAGAAGTATAGCTGGGAGGGTTCAGACTGTTGTTGGTGATATGGCAACTCAAGGGGAAAGATTTCAGTCCCTTCTGAGTTGGAGAGACCCCAGAGCAACCACTTTGTTTGTTACTTTCTGTCTGATTGCTGCCATTGTTCTCTATGTGACTCCATTCCAAGTTGTGGGTCTTCTAGCAGGAATTTACATGTTGAGGCATCCCAGATTCCGCCACAAGCTTCCTTCGGCGCCACTTAACTTCTTTAGAAGGCTGCCTGCAAGATCAGACAGTATGCTATAAGTAATTCAGCACAATTAGCTTTGTACTGTCACCACCACTGATTATTTCACAAGTCTGTCTAAACTTATTTATGTTCTTATAGTTCAAGTTCCGTTTATTGTAATCAATGTGTGTTATCTTGTATTAGTAGAATTCAGTTTGAACATGTCCAATGCAGAACTAGAATTTGGGCTCACTAGACTCATTTGCCTAATAAGCCTGCAACTCTAGACTCAAGGTGCACCTTGGTGCTTCTGAACGTCTATACTAGAGCAAACTATATATCTGCTTTTCAAGGGAACGAAAAGAACACACTAGTTGATATGTTTCAAAGCTGATTTTGAAGGGTTACTCATCCTGCTACTCTAATTAGGAGCAATCTTGTGAAGAAACCATACGTTTGAATGATTTCAACTAATATGCTATCTGGGGTATTGAAACTCATCAAATCTTTCATCTCAACATATCTATGTAGGGAGCTAGCTAATATCCTTGAAAAAAGCCTCTGCAGCTTCAGGACTTTGTTTTAAAAAAAGAAATCACCTAATGTTGGCTGAGGGGTTCAGACTCAGATGTAAAGCTTTCATGCATGCCACAGGCTTCACCGGTGAAAGATGTCGCCTAGCAAGGAATTTGTGTATCGTTGCACCTGTGTCCAAGCCTTAGTGCAGTCTCATTTCTGAATCTTATTTCATTTTCCATCTTTATGCATGACATTCATACGATTGCTTTGGAACCCTTACACCATCCTAAATAAATGAAAATTATCAACTCATAAAAACCAATATGGTTGCTCTTGAGTCTTGACCAAAAACACATAAGAATATTTGTAGGTCTAACGTTTCAAGTGAGCTTCTTGATAAAATATCCTTCTTCTTTTTTTTCTGTTAATTGTGAATTCAGAAAGTGAGAACTAATTAAGTGCTCCTGATGGAATAAGCAAAACGATAAATAGTGGCTGAATGACGTCCTACATTATGTCATACAGCAAAATGAGCAAATTCAATTGAATCTTGAGCTCTAGCTTTGATCAGTTCGTGATCATGACACTGTAACCTTCTGAAACAGATATCAACGGTTATGTATATGTTGTAGTACGTACTCTATATATAGTTTCCTAGCAATGTCATTGTCGATCAGCTTCCTTATTTTCTAATAATTAAAAGCTATTTTTATCAATGGTTTTGTAAAACACGGCTGGCATAAACCTCCCCAAGTTGTTAACGCATACTGTGATCATACATAATTTGATTGACTCCTCTTAATATGCATAAATTATCATCTATTAATTCTTAATTGTTTGATATGATTAATGTCTGCGTTGTATACTTGTATACAATTTATAGATATAGTATGGAAATATATAGATACATCTAGCATCTTTGTGTTTAGTCCCTGCAGTAGTACGTATACTAAAGTATATATATATATAATCCAGTGTATGTATTAATTGGAGATCGACGTACGTATAAGGTGGTCGGGTGCGTGCTTTCAGTGAAGTCTACAAGCTAGCTTAGTCCTTATTTTCTAATCTAAACCAAACTTGTCACTATTTTGGATACCTAATCAGTTCAGATCGATCAGCCAGTCGATTTGTATTGTAATAAAAATGAGACCTAACCCAGAATAAACAAACTTTATAGGTAATTATATCTAACTAATCACAATTAAATGTGTTTTCTTTCTTCTTCCAACATAATAATCATCAATTCTTCAGAATCGATCTGTTGATAACCATACATGTTGTGGATGTCTTTCAACGCATGTTGTACGTATCACTTGTATGCCATGCATATTAGGCTGGAAAAAGCATACTCTCTAAAAATGACGCCGGGGAATTAGGGTAAAACCTGCAGAACAGTGTATATATATATATATATATATATATATATATACAAAATGTACGTAGTTATGAATAAACAAAAGGTTGACAGTCGAACTGGTACCCAGAAATATTGACATACTGCTAGCTTTCTTCTGATATTGACATGATGCTAGCTGCACAAACATTGATCAAGTCCTTAAGTAATTGCGACAATGTAATAGGTGATAGAGACTCTTAGGGATCAAATTCACTGTTAATCTGCCGTCCTAGCTAGTTATCCATTTTTAACTGTTAAAAGTTTTATCAGCAATTATCTATATATATATATATATATACGAGTCTGTTCTAAGAGATTTGACTATTGTAAATCTACCAATCAATAGGATGTCATTTTTAATTTAAAAGGTATACTTAATCTCTTCTTTAATTTCTTAGACATGCTCTTGTGTCACAGAACTTGCAGCTAGAGCTAGACAATTTCTCAAACGTATAGAATTATATATGATGACGAAGCTAGCTCACCGTAAGTAGAAGGCTTTGATTGAAAGTACGTGATAATTTTGCGTGATACATGAAAGCTGAGAGAGCTTGAGAGAAAAGAAAGCTTCTATATTGATGAAGAAGAAGAAGTGACGATTACAATTAACAGAATCAGCTAAATATCTCAGTATGATGGCCACACACATAAAGCCACGTGGATAATGCTGACAGAAGGATTACAGCTCATTACAGAAGGTTTAACAGAAAGCTGAGGAGTAACAGAAATAACAGAAAGCTTTAACAGAAAGACTAAGCTTTTTAACAGACTAATCCTAACACCCTCCCTCAGCTTGATGGTGGTGGAACAAGCATCAAGCTGGAGCAGAGATGAAGATGCTGAGGAGAGCACAAACCCTTTGTAAACAGATCTGCCAGTTGATTTTTGGAGGAAACAAAGAGTAGCTTAATAGAACCTGCTTTAACCTGATTTCTTGTAAAATGAACATCCACTTCTACATGCTTCAGTTTTGAATGATATACTGGATTGGTGGCAAGAGCAATTGCAGAAATATTGTCACAATGCAGTAAAGGAACATCAGCAAGGGATATCTTCAAGTCTTTGAACATATGCAGTAACCACATTACTTCAGATGTTGTATCTGCCATACTCCTATATTCAGCTTCTGTTGAAGATCTGGAAACAGCAGTTTGTTTCTTACTACACCAAGAGATAGGACAGTCATTTAGCATAACAACAAATCCAGTTGTGGATTTCCTATCATTGGGGTCTCCGGCCCAATCTGCATCACAGTATGCTTTGAGATGTAATAGACTCTTATCATGAGTTCTTTTCTTGAATAAAATTCCCTGATCAATTGTTCCCTTAACATACTTTAGGATTCTTCGAGCTGCTTCTAAATGAACATAAGTTGGAGAGTTCAAAAATTGACAAACTGAGTTGACTGCAAAAGAGATATCAGGCCTTGTGAATGTTAAGTATTGTAAGCAGCCCACCATGCTCCTATACTGAGAAATATCATGAGCTTTCAACATTTCCCCATTGTCTCTGAGAAGCTTCAAGCCTGATTTGCAGGGAGTAGGATGAATGTGACAGTCAGATAGACCTGACTTATTAATAAGATCCCTTGCATACTTCTGTTGAGATACAAAAATCCCATTTGCAGAATACTGGATTTCCAGTCCTAGGAAGAAGTGAAGGAGACCAAGGTCCTTCATTTCAAATTCATCTTGAAGAGCACATTTTACTGCAGTCACCATAGATTCACATGATCCAGTGAGTATGATATCATCCACATATAGGAGCAAGAATACTGAGCCATGTTGATTGTGTTTAATAAAGAGGCTAGGATCAGTAGTTGAGACTTCAAAGCCAATGGAGGGAAGAAACTGAGTAAATCTGTCATTCCATGCCCTAGGAGCTTGTTTCAAACCATATATAGATTTATTAAGCTTACAGACTAGAGATGATGAAGTAGGATGAACAAAGCCACCAGGTTGAGTCATATACACTTCCTCATTTAATGAGCCATGTAAAAATGCATTCTTAACATCCATTTGGTGTAGTTTCCAAGAGTAGAAAGCAGCAAGAGACATAATGAGTCTAACAGTGGTATGTCTGACTACTGGTGAAAAAGTTTCTTCATAATCCACTCCATACTCTTGGCTAAAACCCCTGGCAACCAGCCTAGCCTTGTGCCTTGATATTGAACCATCTGCATTTCTTTTAATCTTGAACAGCCACTTGCATGACACAAGATTTTTGTTATCAGGAAGATGAGTGAGAGACCATGTATTCTGTTGCATTAGAGCATTGTATTCTTCCTCTATAGCAGCTTTCCATTCAGGGATTTTGAGAGCTTCTTTATAACTTTGAGGTTCTGAAGCACTAGGATCAAGATTGAATTGAGTTAAAGTGGCATTGTAACATTTTTTCTTCTGGATACCCCTTTTTCCTCTAGTGAGCATGTTATGAGTATTGTGATCAGAATGAAAGATTCCAGCTACTGGATGTAAAATGTTAGCTTCAGAAACTTGAGCTGAGGGTATATGCTTAGAGGCAGAATCCAGATTAATAGAGATAGAGCCTGATCCAGGACTTGAGGATAGAAGCAGTTCTCCAGTGGCATCAGTAAATTGAATTGTGGTGTCAGCAGATGGTTCAAAAATTGTATCAGAAGCAACAGTAAGTGATGGCTCATTATCAGCAAAGTCACAAGCATTTATTACAGCAAGAGGCTCAGAAAAGTGTAATGGACTTGCCATATCTTGATTTGACATATGAACATCAGATGAATTCTCAGGATTAGATTCAATGAATTGATCACTGGAAGAAGAAGACTGACCTGGAGAATGGAGAGCAGCTGGTGAGTTGAGGACAGGAGCAGGCAAGTCTATTGAGTATAGAGGTTGAGTGTTGTTGAAGCAAGGGTTATTACTTGAAGAATTCTTCTTGACAGATACTGCAGAGATTCCTGGAGTAGTTAAGGAGTATGGAAAGATGGATTCATCAAAGAACACATGTCTTGAAATAATATACTTCTTTGTAACAGGACTGTAGCAGACAAAGCCTTTGAATCCTGCTGCAAATCCGATAAACACACACCTCATTGTCTTTGGTTGAAGTTTATTTGTTCTTCTTGCAGCCAGTAAAGGAAAGCAGCTACACCCAAAAACCCTTATCATATCTAATTTGGGAATATGTCCATATAACAGTTCATATGGAGATTTCATCTGCAGATTTGAAGAAGGCATTCTGTTGATAAGGAAGGTAGCTGTAGCACAGGCATGAAACCAAAACTGATTAGGCATAGATGCATGCTGTAACATGGTTACTGCAGTTTCCCTGATATGCCTATTTTTCCTTTCACTTACTCCATTTTGCTCAGGAGTATAAGGACAAGAAACCTGATGCAGAATTCCATTAAGAACCAGGAACTCTCTGAACTGATTATTAACAAACTCACCTCCACCATCACTTCTGAAAATTTTAATGCAAGTATTGAACTGATTTTTCACAATTGCACACAGAGACTTGAAGAAAAAGAAAACTTCATTTTTATTCTTCATTGGAAAAATCCAGGTAAATCTTGTACAATCATCAATGAACAGTACAAAATACTTGTATCCATCAAGGGAAAGATGTGGAGATGCACCCCAAACATCTGAATGAACAATTTCAAAAGGACTAGAACTTCTGGTCTGAGACTTAGGAAAAGGAAGTTTATGAAATTTTCCTAGTAAGCAAGACTCACAGACTAAACTTTCACTATCTGCAGAAGAGAGAATGCTGTTTTTCTGAAGCATGGACTTGATGACTTCATTAGTAGGGTGTCCTAATCTCTGATGCCAAAGAGACTGCTTGATTTTCTGTCCAAGATTTGCAAAGAGAGGAATCTCATTTTCTGTTTTATTCTGAGAAGTAGACAGCAGCTTGCAAGAAGAAACTGATCCTAGATTTGCTGATACTGAGGTTGAAACACTTGAGTTCTTAGACAACACAGGCAGTTGAAATGGAATTGGATATAACCCTTGTTCACTCAACCCCTGAAATAGAATCTTGCCCTGCACCTTGTCCTGTATTATACACATAAACTCATCAAACCAGACAGCACAGTTGTTTTGTTTACATAATTGATATATGGAGAGTAAATGAGTAGCTAAATCTGGAATATAAAGAATATCATGAAGTTTAAGAGGTCCCAGATTAGCATCACCAGAATGTGATATGTTTAATCTTTTACCATTACCAATTTGCACACCCTCATTTATAGGATAGGAGGTGACATTTGATAGCATCTGCATATTGTTGGTCATATGATTTGTGGCTCCTGTGTCAGCTAACCAGAATTGAGGAGTCAAATTTGTTGCTGCCACCATTGCTGTTGCCTGACCATTGCTTTGATCATGTTGTTGTCCAGGAAAACCAATCAGAAAATAGCATCTGTCAGCTGAGTGACCAGAGAGCTCACAGTACTGACATTTCTCTTGATCAGGAGTGTTGTTACTGTTCTGATGTGCATTTGGAAGGGACCTGCATGTTTTGGCACTGTGACCAACCTTATTGCACCACTGACATGTAATAGGGGGCCTTCCATTGTTGTTGTTGAAGAACCGTTGACCACCATTCCCATTATTTCTGCCTCCACCATAGTTGCTGTTTCCATTGCTTCTGCTGCCATTTCCTCTTTCTCCATTGTTGTTGAAGAACCGTTGGCCACCATTCCCATTATTCCTGCCTCCACCATAGTTATTGTTTCCAGCATAGAAACCACTCATTTGAGGAGAGGGGACCATGGTATAAGCAGGCATAGGAGAAAAACCATATGGCATGGTTGGAATGTTCATATATGAACTTTGAGAAGAAGCTGGATATGTTGAGGATGTTGGAGCAGAAAAACCAGGAGGAATGGTTGGAGCTGCAGAGACATGAGATGCAGGATTTGATGACATAATAGAAGCTGGAGTTTGACTAGATGAAGAGGAAGCCTGATTTGAGGTTTCAGCAGCATTCAGATTACACTTAGCAAGCATAGCAGTCAGAAGACCCTGAATTCCTGGCATCTCATTATTGATGTCCATTTCTGCTGCCTTAAGCATAGTTTTAAGCTGACTTAATGGGGCACTAGTAAACTGAGCTCGAATAACAGTTTTAATAGCAGCATATTCTGATGGAAGTCCATTCAAGACAGCAAGCACAACATCATCATTATCAATCATGACATTGACAGTTTCTAATGCATCCTTGGCTGCCTTAACTCTATCTAGATAGGTTTCTATGTCATCAGAACCCTTCTTTAGACTATGCAAATTAGCTTTTAGCTGAAGAATATTTTGTTTGTTTGAATCAGCAAATTTCAACCTCAGACGATTCCATAAATCTTGAGCAGATTTACTCCCAACAGCACAATTCATTGCAACACTACTCAAGGTTTGACCAATCATATGAATAATGCATTTATCTTGAGCTTTCCAAGCAATAAACTCAGGTGAAACCACAGAGGATGATCCCTCTACAAACTGAGAAGGACAAGGTATAGAGCCATCTACAAATCCAAACAGATTCTGTCCTTGAAGAAATGATTCCATTCGAAATAACCAAGTAGGATAATTCGAATCATCGAGCTGAACATTAGGAAGGAATACTGTGGTTTGTGATGAAGAACGAGTGAAGGTTTGAGAGCTAGACATGTTTCTGAAGCAAAAGCTAGGGATTTAATCAAGATTCAAGCTGAGACTGAAAACGAAGGAAAGGATTTAAAGTAGAAGCAGAGATATGAGCTTAGATTGTGAATTAACACAGGTCTTCACAAATCTAGGTTTTCAGATTTCATGAACATGAAGTTTTTCCAGGCCAATTTAACCAATTCAAGACAATTCTAGTATAACAGAGCTGAGCAATCAACTATATATCACATATCCAGAAGAATCACAGCGAAAAAATCACAACCATGATTAACTTGAGCATCAAGAAAATGAAGAACAGAGCTTCAGAATCAAAGAAGGCTTATCTGATGAAGCCGAGCTGCAACCGAAGCCAGAGAGACGAAGAATTCCTGGAGAATTGATACACTTAGGGTTCCAAAATCAGAACCTGGGCTCTGGATACCATGAAAGCTGAGAGAGCTTGAGAGAAAAGAAAGCTTCTATATTGATGAAGAAGAAGAAGTGACGATTACAATTAACAGAATCAGCTAAATATCTCAGTATGATGGCCACACACATAAAGCCACGTGGATAATGCTGACAGAAGGATTACAGCTCATTACAGAAGGTTTAACAGAAAGCTGAGGAGTAACAGAAATAACAGAAAGCTTTAACAGAAAGACTAAGCTTTTTAACAGACTAATCCTAACAATACACAGACCCAATTACCACAAATAGGTTCTTCAATATTGTAATTTTGAACTTTTGGCACAATATATATACGTATGCAGTATGCGACTTGTTAAACGGATTGATGGATCATCATTACTCTTAATTTTAAGTCATATTATTTGTTGTTATAAAAAACAAAAACAAAAAAATATTATGAATGACATAATTTTGTGTTTGTCATCTTTGAAGATTACTTCCTTGAGAGGAACAGATCCATCGTAATTTTAAATTCTAAATCTTTTCTAGCTATCAGGAACAAAAAAAAAAAATTCTTGAAAATTGAGAAACCATATATGCAGAAAAGATTGTAGCATATATATTCTAATTGTCCCCCAAATCTTGTTCCATTTGTACATCTTAACATTTGCTGGATACATAGTGACAAGAACAAGTCATTGTTATCATCATTGTACTAACTTCGTGCGTTACGTTTTTGCTACAAACTTCTTGTTGTTAATGCCATACTTATAAATGTCACTTTCCCTCTCAAGACACTTACTCTAGTTGATGCCGCTTTTTGTTGTAAATGATTAATTCCCTTATCCTATAATATTCCAATTGAGAACTTGCTTAATTGATGAATAAAACAGTCTTGGGGTGATTATTTGTTGGAAGACAGAGTTTTGTTCAGGCAGAAAATATCACTTTAGTCATTGAACTATGTTTAGCTCGATATTTTGGTCACCCAACTATTAGAAACTCCACTTCAGTCATTCAAGTATGCCACTTAATTATATCACTTTGGTCACTCCGTTTATTTTCTCCGTTTAAATGTGATATTTCTGTTAACTTCAAGAGTATTTTGGAGATGAAAATTGTTGGTGGCCATTTTTTTTAAGAAAACATAAAACTCCCTCCAATGTTGCCTAATTTTCTGGTTATTTATAAGGGAAAATTACTGCTTTGGTCACTGATCTTTGTCAAAAACGACAGTTTGGTCACTATCGAATTTCAAATATCAAAATGGTCACTCAAGTTATGCCAAAATATATCAAAATGGTCACTCCGTGAACTGAGACGTTAAAATATGTCACGTGTCGTCAATGTTCACTACATGTGCCAAAATATTGAGGGTATATATGTCATTTTAAGCCTTAATCGATTTAAAAACCCTAAAACAATAAAGCTTGAATCATAGCATTTAGTCGACCTCCTCGATCTTGGGCCGGCACCACCGCTTCCCCATTTTCTTGCACAGGCTACGCAATCATCCAATATCATGTTGGTATCGTATTTATACATAAATCCCTCCTCACTGAGCTTGGTAAAACCCCAGCCAATTTGCCTCTTTGGTAAATCCAAACACCTGAAACCCAATTCCAGAAAATCCCATTAATCTTGAAACTCAGCTCGGGCTTTGGCTTGGCATAAATTAGAAGAAAAAGAAAATGAAAGCTTAGGTACTTACTCTTGCTTCACTTCAAGTTCTGGATAGTGTTGCTGATAGTAACTAGCAATTTGTGCAGATGAAACATAGGATGTTGCGCACAAGAATCTACCATTCATTGAAGGACTCTCCATGCAGAAGATATGGGCATCACAAACATCATCAATATGGACTATTGGAATTTTCCCCAACAATTCCTCAAGGTATCTCACAGAATTGTACTCAGTTGCACTATTTGTAAGCTGAGAAACAATACAAGCTACAGTTACAGGTGTGAATGGTGGAAGTGAGTTCCCTCCCACAAGACCACAAACCAAGCTCACAATCTCAGGTCCGTTTCTATTGGTGTGATTCCCATAGCTCAAGATTTCTCTCTCTGATAGTGTCTTTGAAACTGTATAATCCTGCAATTGAAGGATTTTAGTACCCCCTAATATTCAATAACAATGAAGGATAAAGTAATTTAGACTTTGGACTAGCATATTTGAACAGTACAAGTCAGAAACAAGGCTACATGAAACATTGCCTTAATTTTGATTCATCTAAGAAACTCGGGTACCTTGAGGAAGTCATTAGAACAAGCAACTGAGAGATCAAGAGGAGTCCAACATGTTTCATCCATGATGTCTTTGAAACCACTACCATCTTCTTTAAGGGGAGATGCAGCAACCACGGAAGCGGTGTAGATTAACCTCCTAACTGTTCCTGATTTAAGACAAGCCTCTGCAATGCTCTTTGCCCCAGCTATAGCAGCTTCAGTTGTGTTCTTGTACTGCTTTTGTCATAAAGATAGAAGTAGTCTATTATCACGGATTGCATTGTAAAACAATGGGACATGCCTGCTATTTTGTAAGATGAAAATTGCGCTAACCAGTTTATCAATCCGGCGACATAACGTTGCAGTAAAGTAAAAGAAAGTACCCTTTGGAAGGCTCTTACCTGCAGGGAGTTTGGGGTGTGCATCATGGGAGTAGCTACATGGAAAACAAACTCACATCCTTCAATTGCCTGCTCAAACGTAACTGGATTGTACAAGTCAGCTTCAAACAGTACCAGCCTTTCATCAGAATCAGGAAGGCTCCTCAGAAGGCTCACCTTAGAAACATCACCTGCAATCCTGTACCTGAATCTTGCAGATCGTTTGGGTTTGGTTTTGGATTTGAAAGGGGTTGGCGTGGGCTGAGCTGTGCTTGTGCTGTGCTGCTTTTTAGATCAGCACAGAGTCAGACACGAGGACGACGACAGCGATGATGCGAAGCCACCCCATTACACCAATATACCTCAGTGACCAAAATACCCCTGTAAGAAACGGAATATTCGAAGAATATTCTATAATTAACAGTCGTTTGACGTCTAATGACCAAATTGATAATGAAACATTAACTTGAGTGACCATTTTGATATTTGACATTCGATAGTGACCAAACTGTCGTTATTGACATATATCAGTGACCAAAACAGTAATTTTGCCTATTTATAATTCCTCTACGAAACAACCACTTTCTCTCAATTTATTGGTAATGGATTAATGGATGAATGTAAAGTGATCATAACATGCTTATGTGCTTTTTATTTTCAGTAATCAAAGTTGCTGGGCATTTTAAGATCAGCATTAGGTACTGTAAATTTCTTAACAAATAGAAATCAACAAGTTTGCTCCAAACACCCAGAGCATCATTGAAGATCTCTCTCTCTGTCTCTCTCTCTGTCTCTCTCTTATGCCGCTTTTTCTCTACCTATTCTGGATTCGATTTGCTTTACTCAATAGAAAATTGAATTCGGTGAGAGAAAAGGGACACTAGATTCTTTCCAAATGGGTTGACGAATATACTCATGTCTATGAGGCTCATTTGCTGCATAAACGGAGTGACCAAAATGATATAAAGTGACGTACGTAGTTGAATGACCAAAATGAAGTTTCTGATAGTTGGGTGACTAAAGTGTCGAACGAAACATAGTTCGATGACCAAAGTAATATTTATGCCTTTTGTTTAAATGATATTTCACATAAAAATCATAATGAAAACTACGGACGCATTGAGATGTTACCAAGACAAAAGAAAGTGAAGTCTATCTCACCCACCCATAGAAACATGAATATAAGAATAATGTGTAATCAATGACACCATCGTATATTTGACTTACTAATATCTCACTATTATTTTTGCAGTCATTTTCACTAAAAAGGTCTCAAAAAGAGAACTCTCTAAGAAAATAATACCAATCTAATTGATAACAAGTAATTTTAACTAATGATCTGCTTTTAAACCTTATGTATTTAGAGCATTTTGACATAATCCTCGAGTACATGCATGTTAGTCGATCTTTGAATCTATTTGAGGAAACTTTGTGATCTTAATAAAAGAAAATATTCAACGTCCGAGCCAAAAGGAAGATGTATAGCATGCACGCGTACGAAGTTTTGAACTTTTGATATAGATATCCACGCCCTTAATGCTTCATAACCATCAACATTAGCGAGTCGACTGAAACCCTAAGGAACAATGGCAGCTCCCGCGCAATTCAAAAGTCAATGTACAACAAAGATTTACAAGGAAGGAGCTCATGGGTTTGTTATCTCCGCCAACATTGGACAGATAATTGATTCTCCAAGATCCAAGGCAAGTTCCTATTCCATAGTATTATCATATGATCATATCCCCTACCCCGTCTAGAATATCCTCTTCCATTCTCTTATTTTGAAGCACATACTTTATTATTAAACGATATCTCTTCTTCAACCTGAGGATTCTATATTGTATTTGATCCATACGTGGTCGACAATGTCAATAAACGAAGAGAAGGGAAAATGGAATATATCAAAGCAGCAGGGAATATGAGAATATCGGATTATTGGGTTGGAAATTCTCGGAGTCACCAAGGAAGTTGGGATTTTGGAAGCAAGGCAACAGTTGGGATTCTTTGTCTGCTTGTTATGGGAGGAAAAGAAGCATCTGGGTATTTAAATATCAGTCCAAGTTTTGAGAAGATGATGAGATCATCAGCAGTAATAAGATCAGCAATAGCCTCTTTTGGGTGTGGAGGACCGGCTTATCTGACGCACTTTCGACATTGTTATATGCCATTTGGCATTCACTGGCAACAACCCCTATTGCCCACTTCAGCTCTAAGGTAAGTCACTTTCATGGTGATCATCTTTGTTACGTAGGTAGAAAGATTAGTTGTATATAAATGTGTAGGTGGATTTGTGGGAGAAGTTAAAGTTCATGCCTTTAGTTTTGCCCAAGAGAGATTAGAATGTGTTATATGTAGGTATTGTAGAGAGTATGATGAATGAGAGTGAATAGTACGGTTTTGATGATAAATGGGTGGGTGAAGATCTTTGCTTTCTTTCGGTATGGTTTCTGTAATTCCATGTTTGTTTTCTGAAGTAAGGTGATAATGGCATTGCAGGGACTATGTGATAGATCGAGCATATTCAATTGATCAAGCTGCAGCCTTTGGAAGGCGTAAAGTAGTTCAAAGTCTCTGCACTTCTACCAAGGTATGTTTTTGTTCATAACATATATAGTACTTGTCTGTCACATAGATGGAATGTTATGAGTTCTTATCAGCATATAGAGACTTTCTATAGAGATTGTTGCTAATCTGCAGAACCAGAGTAGATCAGTTTATGACATGTTACATGTATAGTAACTACAGTCCCTTATGAAGTCCATAATTTTGACCTGTGCCTACTGTCTAGTCCAGTCTAACTACTTGAAGTTCAAAACTATAGTGACACAAATTGAGTTTTCCAGTCCAAGGAAGTAGGCAAATAGCACAACATTGCAATCATTTGGATATAGTTCATATCGAGAAACATTATTGTTGTTTTCCTCCACTCTTTTGCTTCTCATGATCCAACAGCAAAACTATAATCGAGTTGCGAACTCATGAGTTTGTAATTGATCTCAGTAGGAACCGTCAGAACGCTTAAACAGCAGAGGATGGACCCTGGCAAATCAATAGAGGATCAGTTCTGCAAGCTGCATCCATGCCTGCCTCTCAACACAAGAATTGGGATAGTGGGCGCTGGTCCAAGTGGTTTGTCAGCTGCTTATGGTCTAGTAAAGCTCGGTTACAGCAATGTCACTGTGTTAGAGAAGTACCATTCTGTTGGTGGCATGTGTGAATCAGTCGATATTGAAGGTGAGGATTACAAAATATTGTCTTCTGTGTCTGGTGTTTTGTGCTATTAAGTTTTTGATACATATTTATTATCTTTACAGGAAATATATATGATCTTGGTGGCCAAGTTCTTGCTGCAAACAGTGCCCCTGTCATCTTTCATTTGGCAAAGGAGACCGCGTCCGAACTCGAGGAAATGGACTCCCACAAGCTTGCTCTCATTGACAATGCTACAGGAGAGTATGAAGATATTAAAGTTGCAGATGATTATGTATCTGTGATCTCACTGACCCTAGAACTACAGGTTGGTTCCTAGTCTTATAGACCCTTTCCTATTTCCTGATTTCTCATGTTTTGAATTCTTATATCTTCATTTCAATATCTCTAGGATAAAGTAAAGAACTCAGGCCGAATTGGGATCCATGCTCTGAGTGAATTTGCCTCAGACTCAGCTCCATCATATCTTGAACGTCAAGGATTTAGTTCTGTTCCCAAATCTGTGGCTTATGGATATACTGCTTCTGGTTATGGGTATGTCGAAGACATGCCTTACGCTTACATTCATGAGTTCACCCGAACTTCTATGGCTGGCAAAATTCGCCGTTTTAAAGGTGGATATACAAGTTTATGGAACAAGATCAGTAAATCACTCCCAACGGTTCACTGCAATACTGAAGTATTGGCAGTCAAACGGTATTCTGATTATGTTAGTATCGATGTGAAAAAATGTGATGGAGAAGTCCAAAATATGGAGTTCGATAAGATTATTATCTCTGGTTCGTTTCCTTTGAACTATGGAAGAACTTACAGATCACCTTCACTGTCTACAGGTTTGTTTGTTACTCGATCGCTTTAGTTTCTTTTATGACTCATTTCATTATTATTTGTCTTTACTGGATTTCTAACTACTAATTCATAATAGCAGAACATAAAAATGAAGTGATGGATATGAGTGATGTTGAAAAGGAGTTATTCAGCAAAGTACAGACCATTGACTACTACACAACTGTTTTGAAGGTTAAAGGGCTAGAGCAGATGCCTATAGGATTCTATTACTTTAGTGAATACATTAGCAATCCTGCAACAATTGGACATCCAGTTGCAATGCAGAGATTCTTTGCTGATACAGATGTTTTCTTATTCTGGTCATATGGAAATTCTGTCGACATCATGGGACCAACTGTTACAGAACTTGCAATTGAAGCTGTTAAACGCATAGGGGGAGAAGTTAAGGAGGTGGTTCTCCAGCGCCGGTTTAAGTATTTCCCTCATGTTGAAAGCCAAGGTATGCCATTGGTTTGCTTGTAGGGATATACACCATATACCCTGTCAATTAGAGATACTGATTGCAAAATGTTTAATGCAGCCATGATGAATGGATTTTATGACAAATTGGAGTCTGAACTTCAAGGCAAAAGGAACACTTATTATGTAGGTGGGCTTATGGCTTTTGAGCTTACAGAGAGGAATTCATCATATGCTATGGCTTTAGTCTGCAAGCACTTTGCAAATGACAATTCTTTGCCAAAGTTCCCATATGTTAAGGTAAACCCATTACTCAAAGCCCCAGATTGATAAACTACTACTTTTAATATACTGATCTTAGCTTAAAATATTTCTCGACTCTCGACTTTACTTGTCTATTTTCAGAGTTTGTATTCTATGCAACATGAGTTGGAAAGAAGCCCTACAATCATGAATGAATTACCAGGAGTGGAGTACCCTGATTTGTCTTCCCTTGATGGCTATCTGAAGCACTGGGGAACTCATAGAGTCACTCAAAACAATACACTTTATACTTGGATCAATGAAGAAGGGGCAGTTGCTAGCCAAAGGACTTATGCAGAACTTCATGCAAATGCTTCTTGCATTGCTCATAAGATCTTGACATGCCAGAAACCAGTAATCAAGCCGGGCGATAGGGTTCTTCTGGTCCATGTCCCGGGCCTGGATTTCATAGATGCTTTCTTTGGATGCTTAAGAGCTAAGGTCTTGCCAGTCCCAGTTCTACCTCCTGATCCTTTGCAAAGAGGTGGTCAAGCACTTTTGAAGATTGAAAACATTGCTAAATCATGTAATGCAAAGGCAATTCTAACCACCATTAGCTATCACTGGGCAGTACAGGCAGGTTCAGTTAAAAATATGATCTCATTGACTAGTAAAATGCAAAAGTCCTCAGCTCGTTGGCCAAGTCTTCCTTGGTTACATACAGATTCTTGGGTTAAGAACTCCAAGAGTGGGGCTGTGGAAGCTCTCGAGGATGAATCTGAGTCACAGCCTGGTGATGTATGCTTTCTGCAATTCACATCAGGTTCGACTGGCGATGCTAAAGGAGTCATGATAACTCATGGAGGGCTCATTCATAATGTGAAGTTGATGAGAAAGAGATACAAGAGCACCTCAAAAACAGTTTTAGTAAGCTGGCTTCCTCAGTATCATGACATGGGACTGATTGGTGGCCTTTTCACAGCTCTTGTTAGTGGTGGGACTGCAGTTTTGTTTTCACCATTGACATTCATCAGGAATCCATTATTATGGCTCCAAGTCATGAGCAAATATCAGGCTACTCACAGTGCTGGCCCCAACTTTGCCTTCGAGCTAGTAGTGAGGAGGCTAGAGTCTGACAAGACTAAAAAGTATGACCTTTCTTCCATGAGGTTCCTCATGATTGCTGCTGAACCTGTTAGGCAGAAAACCCTGAAAAGGTTTGTTGATCTGACTCGTCCTTTCGGCTTAACTCAAGGAGTGATGGCACCTGGCTATGGTTTGGCAGAAAACTGTGTGTTTGTCAGTTGTGCATATGGTGAAGGAAAGCCTATCATAGTAGATTGGCAAGGAAGAGTGTGTTGTGGATATGTGAATCCAAATGATGAGGATGTCGACATCAGAATAGTTGATCCAGAGAGCAATGAGGAGCTCAAAGAAGCTGGAAAAGAAGGTGAGATATGGATTAGTAGTCCCAGTGCTGGAATTGGGTACTGGGAAAGGGAAGAGCTAAGCAAGAAAACTTTCAAAAACCAGCTTGCTAACAATGCGGGACGTATCTACACTAGAACTGGGGATTTGGGACGCATAATTGACAGCAAACTCTTCATCACTGGAAGGATCAAGGATCTTATAATTGTTGCAGGAAGGAATATTTACTCAGCAGATGTAGAGAAGACAGTAGAGAGTGCATCAGAAGTTGTGCGTCCGGGTTGTTGTGCAGTCATTTCTGTTCCAGTGGAAATCCTATCAACAAAAGGAATCTCAGTTCCAGACATTTCTGACCAGGTTGGTGTAGTTGTCATTGCGGAGGTTAGGGATGGAAAACCTGTTGGAAAGGAGGTGGTTGAACAAATTAAGGCTCGTGTTGCAGAAGAACATGGGGTCACTGTTGCTACTATCAAGTTGATCAGGCCGAAAACCATTAGTAAAACAACTTCAGGAAAGATCAAAAGATTTGAATGCCTGCAGCAGTTTACTGATGGAACATTGAATATTGTACCGGAGCCACTTTTAACGAAGAGAAGGCTGCTTCGGTCCTTCACTACAGGAACATGCAAGGAGGGAAACACCCCTCGGCCTCACCTTGTGAGAAACTCTCCTCCACCAAGTTCCAAGATAGGCAATAAACAGATTGTGGACTTCTTGAAACGGCTAGTATCTGAGCAGACTGGTATTTCAATCAACAAAATCTCTGACACTGAAAGTCTCGTATCTTATGGTATTGATTCCATTGGGGTAGTCAGAGCAGCTCAGAAACTTTCAGACTTTCTTGGTGTGCCAGTAGGAGCTGTTGACATTTTTACTGCAACTTGCATTGCAGACTTGGCAAGCTTCTCGGAGAACCTTTTAGTAAATGCTCAACCTCAACAGTCAACTGATTCATCCCATGTTGCACAACCTGAGACTGAGACTGATTCTGCTGAGCTTTTGATGGAAATACATGAGTCCAATCACTCGGTTGTCTGGTCATTCCAACTTCTAGCTCTTATTTATGTTGCGTTCATGCTCACCCTTCCTGCATTTTTATCAGTTTCTGCTTTCAAAAGTTGTGTCTCAGCCACTCATGCATTGGTAGAAGGAGTTCCCTATCTAGATTATTTGGCCGTGCTAACTTTTGCGCCCCTTGCTTGGATGTTCTGCATACTTTCGTCCTGTGTTTCGATTGCATTCTTGGGGAACTCTTTCTTGAAACCAAACTATGCCCTGAACCCTGAAATCTCGGTATGGTCAATGGATTTTGTCAAGTGGTGGGCTCTATACAAGGGTCATGAAGTTGCTTCCAAAGTTTTGGCAGAGCATCTACGAGGCACGGTGTTCCTCAAGTATTGGTTTCAGATGCTTGGAGCTAGGATTGGATCCTCAGTTTTGCTAGACACAGTTGACATAACAGACCCCTCTCTTGTTTCAATTGGAGATGGAGTTGTGATTGCAGAAGGTGCTTTGATTCAAAGCCATGAAGTGAAAAATGGAGTGTTGAGCTTCCTCCCAATAAGAATTGGTCAACATTCCTCAGTTGGCCCTTATGCTGTTGTCCAGAAGGGAACTATATTAGCAGAAGACAGTGAGCTGATGGCCTTACAAAAAGGTGGAGGCAAGTCTGTTATCAAGGCTAAAAATCTTCAGAATGTAAGTGTTTTTTGTTCTGCATATACAACTGAACTGTTTAACTTAAAACTACAATTTCTTACTTTTAATTTCACCACAATTCTTAAAGGATCTCTTCAAAACAAAAATGATATATTTCTTGTTAATAGAAAATTCAAACTTCATATGCCTGTATCCACGTTGCATTGCTAATGCTATGCATCCTCATTTTAGTCTTCAGTTTTCATATAAATCCGATTTTGAAATACTTATCTTAACTAAATTTTCAACAATTCAGGGGCTGGCAAAGGTCACAAGCACTGAAACTGATGCCATTTACCAATTCTTGGGCATATATTTGGTTGGCTTCCTCGGCACTCTATCAGCTTCCATTGTGTATTTAGCCTACATTTGGCTAACTCGAAACCCGCCTTCAGTTGAAGAATATGCATTCTGTTGCTTATTCGGGGCCTTTCACTGGATCCCTTACACCATCATAGCATATGCTACCATGTTTGCTAGTGTCCCATCAGACATAATTTACTTCTCCATGTCAGTAGCTGCTGGTTACCTAGCTTATGGCCTAGTACTCAGCTTTCTCACAAGTGCTTTGATTCGTCTTGTTTCTAGTAAACGGACAAATTCGGCACATTTCAGCACTTGGTTTTGCCACAGAATCACCATTGCCTGCCATCTTAGGTTTGCTAAGCTTCTGTCAGGAACAGAAGCCTTCTGCATCTACTTGCGCCTTCTTGGTGCCAAAGTTGGAAAACATTGTTCTATCAGGGCCATCAATCCAGTTTCAGACCCAAAATTGATATCATTTGGTTCTGGTGTCCATCTTGGTGATTTCAGTCGGATTATTGCTGGGTATTATTCCTCCAATGGGTTTGTTAGCGGGAAACTTGAGGTGCAAGATAACTCAGTAATTGGGAGTCAAAGTGTAGTCCTTCCTGGTTCAGTTATTCAGAATGATGTAATTCTTGGTGCACTTTCAGTTGCACCAGTGAATTCAATGCTCCAGGCTGGTGGTGTTTACATTGGTTCTCAAACTCCAATCATGATCAAGAACACCATGCATTCACTGGATGACCGAATAGAAGAGATGGACATGAAATATAAGAAAATAGTTGGTAATCTTGCTGCAAATTTGGCTGCCACAACTTTGAAGGTCAAGACAAGATACTTCCATCGAATTGGTGTTAGTGGGAAGGGATACTTGAAGTTTTACGATGACATTAAAGGCTTGCCACACCATAAGATCTTCTCCCCTGGAAAGAGGTACCCTGTTATAGTCAGGCACAGCAACAGCCTGAGTGCTGATGATGATGCAAGGATTGATGCACGCGGTGCAGCCATCCGGATACTTCAAGATGAGAGTAGTGACTCCTCACTCCTTGACCTGACACTGAAGACAGGGAACGCATTCTATGCCCGGACAATTGCAGACTTTGCAACATGGCTAGTGTGTGGACTTGCTGCAAGGGAAGAGTATGTCAAGCGAGCATCGCATGTGCGTGATGCAGTGTGGACTTCCCTTCGCCATGCAAACTCATTCACCGAGCTGCATTACTACTCAAACATCTGCAGGCTGTTCCGGTTCACAGACGGACAGGAAATGTATGTGAAGTTCAAGTTGAGGCCTTCCAATGAGAACATTAGTGAAGAATCTGGTAAGGTAGAACCCATTGGTATTCTTCCACCTGACACAGGTGCAATTCCCAGAGATGAAAAGGATACTCGCCCTCTACTTTTCCTTGCTAAAGATTTCCAAACCCGGGTCAATGCTGAAACCGGAGTTCGTTATATATTCCAGTTACAGGTCAGGCCTGTTCCACAGGATGAAGCTACCCGAGACATTGCACTTGACTGCACCAAACCATGGAATGAAGCCGAGTTCCCATATATTGATGTTGGGGAGATTAACATCAACCAGAATTTGTCTGCAGAAGAATCAGAACAGCTGAATTTCAATCCTTTTGTCAAATGCCAAGAAGTCGATGTCATCAGGGCTTCATCGTGCTCCCAGAGCGCTTCGATAGACCATGGTCGTTCACTGATCTATGAGATTTGCCAGCACTTGCGCAATGGTGAACCCCTGCCAGAGGCTTGGAAAATCTTCGTAGAGCAGTCTGATGTCAAAGTAGACCTTTCTGGTTGTCCAATGGCAGCAGCATTGCAGAAAAAAGAGTCGCATACAGTGACACTGGAAAGAACCGCCTTCCAGACTCTATGGGCAACGTTTGCACAACCTTTCCTACAAACAGTTCTCCCTCATTTCCTGCTTGCATTAGTGATCTTCTATCCTTTGAGCTTAACTCTTCACTTGAAGAATGTGCAGAAACTCCCTCTGCATTGGTTGTTCCCCTTGTTCTGGGTTTGCTCAGGCTCTCTGGCAGGGTTAGCTTGTGTTGTTGCCAAATGGGTACTTGTAGGTAAGAAGAAAGAAGGTGAAGCCATACACATGTGGAGCCTAGGCGTCTTTTTGGACACTACATGGCAAGCCTTTAGAACCCTAGTTGGGAGCTACTTCATGGAAATGACAAGCGGATCAATTCTCTTCATGTTGTGGATGAAGCTGATGGGTTCAGAGATTGAGTTGGACCAAGGTGCTTATGTTGACAGCATGGGAGCTTTGCTCAATCCTGAAATGGTGGAGATTGAGAGAGGTGGCTGTGTGGGAAGAGAAGCTCTCTTGTTTGGTCACATATATGAAGGTGATGGGGGGAAAGTAAAGTTTGGGAAGATTACAATTGGAGAAGGTGGATTTGTGGGAAGTAGAGCAATAGCAATGCCGGGGGTGATAGTGGAGAGTGGAGGCAGTCTTAGTGCACTCTCCCTTGCCATGAAAGAAGAAATTATCAAGTCAAGGTAGAGAGAATAGACAGGATCATGATGATATTTACTTTGATAAAAAAGAAAGGTTGCAACCTTTTGTTGCCTAGCTACACGTAATACAGGTCTGCCTGGAAATTTTGAATAAAGGGACCCCTAGATATACAGAAATAAAAGAGGAAATTGCCAATTTGCTACCCTAGCTTTCCTCTTAGTGTCAAATTGCTACTCTAGGATTTATTTCAACCATTTTGCTACCTTAGGATTCACAAATTGGTCAAATTGCTACCCATATCCCATTTCCGTTACGTTTTCTGTCAAGGGCCAACACGTGTGGGTTCTTAGATATGTGACTATGATTTAATAATCAAAAACCCTTCCATTCTTAGATATTTAACTTAAATAGTGTACTTTTTGTCGTCACATGCATGAGTTTTGCTTGGTCCGAATCTATGCATAAGTTGGATATATATATATTATTTGTGTAAAAGGGATGCATAAGTTGGTTTTGGAATTGAGATATATTGAATTTAAAGAAAATTACGAAAAGGCCCTCCTGAGTTGTGCATGTGCTAGCCTTTAATGGGAATAGTTAAAAGAAATGAAATCAATTCATGTTTCGGTAGCAATTTGGTCAATTTGTGAATCATAGGGTAGCAATTTGGCTTAAATAAATCCTAGAGTAGCAATTTGACACTACGAGGAAAGCTAGGGTAGCAAATTGGCAATTTTACCGAAATAAAAGGATTAACATTGATTTCTCTGTTTCTATATCAAAGAACAAGTAATGCTTCAAGTTCATGCTTACCAGTTACCACCTTTACCTAATAACTTACATATCATTCGAGTACTACAGCTTTAACCACAGTTGCCAACTACAGCTTTCTGACCTTTCGTACCTATTCATGATTATTTGCTCATTTCATTGGTCAAGAAGTCTATATCCTCGGTGTTCTTTCTGTTACTAACAATACGTACTGCATCGTCAATGCTTGTATTCCCTTGATTTTGACCGAATTCTGTTAACAATAGATGGTTATAGATGAAATTTAGGAGTAGCTGATTGCAGGTTCTGCATTTTTACGCTTCGTTACTGAAATCGAATACAAATTGTATTTATTCTCAGCAGAGATACAATGCATGAATGACTAGATTCTATGTATCTAGACATTTAATTCGTGATGATTTTGTTGTTTTGTACAGTGAATGTGCGATATCTATATTTCCTTTTTTGTTTCCAAAAATAAATCAAACCAAATTATGATAGTGTCCAAAACAAAAAGAGGACAAATCAAGGTATTAAATATCGACGATTACGGAAATATCGATGGTTTGAAAAAAAAAAATTTCGATGGAAATTTCGAGAAAATATCGAATATCGATGGAAATTTTACCAAAAATTTATGTAAAAATTGTATATTTAGATAAAAATATACTAAAAGTAAAATATCGGAAAAATATGAGTATTAATATCGACGTTTGAAAAAAACGGAAATTTCGAGGAAATATCGAGGATATTTTAGTCCTTGGGACAAATTGAATTTCTCTTTAGAAAATCCAAATTTTGGTAAAAAACCCTTCATCTATCATGTATTGCACCATTCCCCCTGAATTGTGCATTCCTCACGGCAACAAAACGGAGTCCAAAGTTGCACATTTTAAAAGCGTAGAGTAGTGCACCATAAAACATTTGAACACTCTTAACAAAGTTTCTCGTTTTAAGTATAAAATGTAGGAACTCGAGAGCTCACATAGTTATATGTTGTTCAAATGTACATCATAATAAGTTCGAAACTTGTTTATAAAAAAATTACAATCGTTATTGCCAAAATTAAATATCGAAAACTCATGGGAAGGTTAGTGAAATTAAAACAAAATCAATGTTGGAGTCCATGAAAGGCGAGTTGGGCAAGACAAGGTCGTCCACACAAAAGTGAAAAAGTCACACATATAAAATAGGCCGCGGCGCAGGAGAACGCGCCTCCCCTATTGGCAGCTCTGTGAGGTGTTGATCCATTTGTGACACCCCCCTTCCTTTTGATTATGGCCGCCTAGCATTAGCATCTTTCCTTTCTCTCTCTCAAAAGTTTCAACCTTTCTCTCTCCTATTTCTCATTGAAATCTACAGTCCAATTCTTTCCTTTCCAAGTTAAACCCTTTAACGTAGATTCACCAATCTCTTATATTATCACATTATTCTTATTCTTCTTCAATTCAGTGACAGAGGGACCAGAAAAAAGCCCCAATCTTTATTAGGGTTTGGTATTCTCTGCATGCAGATTGAGCTTAAATGGGTGACCTTGGAGAGGTTGGACCTGAAATTAGGTGAGAATTCTGGGTTCCCACTACTTCAATTGTATTGGGTTTTCTCTGTTTTGTCAATAGTTTGACTAATTTCATTGTTGGTGTTTTGGGAATTGATTGGATGATTGTGTGTTTTGTAAAGTTTCAATCTTTATGAAGTTGTTGATCAGACTATGGTGTATTGTTTTAATTATTGGAATTGGGGATGTTGGTTTTTGGTTATGTAATTATGTTATGGGTTTCTGGTTTTTGTTTGATATGTTAGTTTCACTTTTTGTAATATAGATTGATTTGGTATCATAGATATGGCTTTTTGTTTGAGAATCATTGGATTTTTGTTTGGCTGCTGAGAAAGTAGGGTTGAAAGGTTTTTAGTTCTTTTGTGTTTGTTGTTTGAGCAATTGAGCCAAATGGAACGAAAGCGTCTGCTTTACTGACTGCATGTCAGCTCAGCTGCTAAGCATTCGTCCCAACAATGTTCAGCAGCTAAAACAGTATTGATTGGAGCATTCTCTGATTGTTGTTCTTCTGATTTGGTGACAGTTCGGATATAGAAGAGGACTTGAGGTGTGATAATATAGCAGAGAAAGATGTCAGTGATGAGGAGATTGATCCAGAGGAGTTGGAGAGACGAATGTGGAAGGATCGAATCAAACTCAAAAGGATCAAGGAGAAACAGAAACTCGATGCTCAACAGGCTGCGGAAAAGCTGAAGCCCAAGCAGTCATCTGATCAGGCACGAAGGAAGAAGATGTCAAGAGCTCAAGATGGGATTCTGAAATATATGTTGAAGCTGATGGAAGTGTGCAAAGCTCGTGGATTTGTGTACGGTATCATTCCTGAGAAGGGCAAGCCAGTAAGCGGTGCTTCTGATAACATTAGAGCTTGGTGGAAAGAAAAAGTGAAGTTTGATAAGAATGGCCCTGCAGCCATAGCCAAGTATGAAGCAGAAATTCTTGCCATGACTGATGCAGACAATAACCGAAGTGGTAATTCCCAGAGCATCCTCCAAGATCTACAAGATGCAACTCTTGGTTCTCTACTATCTTCATTGATGCAACATTGCGACCCCCCTCAAAGGAAGTATCCGTTAGAAAAGGGAGTTCCTCCCCCTTGGTGGCCAACAGGAAATGAAGATTGGTGGGTGAAATTAGGGTTACCTCATGGTCAGAGTCCTCCTTATAAGAAGCCGCATGACTTGAAGAAGATGTGGAAAGTTGGGGTGTTAACAGCTGTGATAAAGCACATGTCCCCTGATATTGCAAAGATAAGGCGGCATGTCCGCCAGTCAAAATGCCTGCAGGATAAGATGACAGCAAAGGAGAGTGCAATTTGGTTGGGGGTTCTAAGCCGAGAAGAAGCCCTCATCCGGCAACCGAGCAGTGATAATGGGACATCTGGCATAACTGAGATGCCACGTCGTGGCAGTGGTGAAAAACATGCCACTGCTAGTAGTAACAGTGACTATGATGTTGATGGTACTGATAAGGAGCTAATCGATGCAGGATCTGTTTCATCCAAAGATGAGAGGAGGACTGACCTGATGGATGCAGAACCATCTAGCAATCTACGCAGTAGTACTCCTACTAATCGTGTCCAAGATAAAGAGAGAGGTGAAAAGCAAAAAAAGAGAAAAAGGGCTGCTGTAAGACCAAGCTCTGATGATCAACTTCCTGCACCAATTCACGATGAGCCTTCGCATGTTGAACCAATAAATGCTTTGCCTGATATAAACCACACTGATGCACAGATGATTGGATTTTCTACTCATGAAAATCACCAGGAAAATGTTTCAGTCACAACTTTACGGCCACCAGAACAAGATCTTGGTATCCAAGCATTACCAGCATCAGGGTTCAACTACTATGCTGATGTACCATCTGACGGTGTATTTGCGACGACACAGAGCATGCATGTGGGTGGAACACCAATGCTTTATCGTGGGGTGCAAAGTGCTGAGATGCATCATGGGAATATGTTTGACTTTTATAATCCATCAGCAGAATATGTGCCCGGTCATGACAGGCAGCAGTCTCAGGTTGTGACGAATGAACCGCAAATTGGAGCAGCAGATGGAGTCCCTATACAAACAGTAGGGAATGGAAATGAAATTTCTGGAGGAGATTTATCATTCTATGCAAAAGACCCATTTCAGAGTGAGCAATACGGAAAGGTCGATGCTAACTTTGGGTCTCCAATTGATAGCCTGTCATTAGATTATGGGGTACTATTCAACAGCCCATTCCGACCTGAACTTGGAATGGACGGTAGTGCGTCGTTAGACCTGGATGACCTGGCTGCGGATGATATTATGGCATACTTTGCAGCATAACTTGTAAGATTTCAAGCCGTACAGCTTAGAAAGTAAGCCATATTTTTCTCTAGGATACTACCAGATTTATATCTTGTGCCCGGAAGTTTTGCTTTTAGTGTTTTGAATAATTTTGCTAACTAAGTGAAGGGAATAATGGGATTTAGTGTTATAGTTTCCTTTCACTTATCTTCAATAAGAATTAGAAACATGGGGTTTATGTAAATAGTCAATTTTTTAGTCTGGATAAATGTCATAGTTGTGATTATTTTCTCATTTCACTGGTCAGATCCCCAAGTATTTTCTCTGTTGTTTCTTTTTCAAAAACAATAGTACATACTTCATCTAATTTGTAGTTTTCCCTGTAATTTTTTTTTTATCAATTCCAATTTATGCCAGTATGTAGCCAATAACTGGTACTTGTTGTGATTGTGTTGTTGTATCTTGCCAGAAAAAAAAAAGTCCATTTTCGTAACACCTAATTAGTTGAGGACAAGTTCTGCCATCAGATCTGCTTACACGCCATCCATGTTTCTATTCCCTTGTTTTGACTGAATTCTGTTAAAAATAGATTGTTATAAATGATTCTTAGCAGTGCTAGGTGATAGCAGGTTCTGCATTTTTTACTTTGTAGAGTCCTATTAATGCTTCGTTATGAACTAGAATCAGGCTTTGTTGAAATCTTTATATTGTTTTGGACATGAACATAGCTGGACTAGGTCAGCAAGGTTAGTTTCCATAGTAGAGTATAGCTACAACCCCTTGCCGACTTGCTGGTAAGTTGCCTTTGAGTTCAGTTGATGATAGGAATCATAGGATTACAGAAACATCGGTTCAAAGAGGGAGATGAAGGATGATAGAGCAGATATGAGGTCCTAGCTATGGAAGGAGAAATGGACCAGACCCGTGGTTATGAAACTTTATATGGAAGACGAGGAGCAATCCCACTAGTTTAATTCATTACATTTAAAAAGTGTGATCGGAGGACGGGTCGGAACGATTTGGCGGTGATGGCCGCCTCAATTTGGCCGTGATCCCCCGCTCCACATTTTGGCCGGTTTTTTGACGGGTTGTTGATTGTTGACACTTGACAGTCTCATTCTCATACAACTCTTCAAAAAGAAACGAAATTTCTGTTTGCATCATAATTTTAGTTAATTGTTATGAGGTTATTATAGTAATCTACTCTCAAAGACAAGGATTCTGTGATCATTTGTGACCAAAGTGGCATGCTTTTCACTACGTTGTCTTTGAAAAAGACACACAGAGGACAGAGCCCCAGCAAAACAT
The DNA here is from genome assembly GCA_963682095.1 of Potentilla sterilis. NCBI lineage: Eukaryota > Viridiplantae > Streptophyta > Magnoliopsida > Rosales > Rosaceae > Potentilla > Potentilla sterilis. The sequence continues at coordinate 61,625,013 of OY821755.1, forward strand.
CATCTGCACTCTGCACCCTCTCAGTCCCTCTGTCCAATATCCCCTCCTCTCCTCCAATCCCACCTCGCCACTTGTCACTCCGTCTTTCACGCCGGACTCCGCACTCGTACGAGGCTGTCTCTCTCGACACCTGGCCAGCCCGTAAACAGAACAGTTCCTCAAAAGACAACTCTACCCTGGTTCGCTTCTACTGGTTCTGGCACCCATATGGGGGTGAGTTCGGTATTTTCGTCCTCACTGGCTCTGATATCAGAGGATGATTCAGACGACGTACCCACTCTCTCGCTTTCACTATTTGTGTCTGTGTCACTTGTGAGCTGGGGGCTTTAGTTTTGGGGATCAACAAAATCAAAATGGGGCATAACAAGCTATCTCTGAACTGGGTTTCAATCTTGGTTCTTGTTCTAATGGTGTCTTCAATCTCATTTGTTCAATCTTCTCGCAGCTGTAAGCTTAGCTCTTCTCTCTATCTATATCTTTCTGTTTGTCTCTCTTATATTTAGAGTGTAACTGAGAGCTTTTTGGCTACCCCCAATTTCAGGCCTCCAAGTAAGAACATCAACAACCTCAGAAAACAGAGATACACAGGTAAATATAAACTTAAACGGCTCTCAAAGTTCTCATCTTTTTGAATTTTACTGTCAAAGCTGTCATCTTTTTCACATTTTAAACAACCCTTTTCTGTTCTTCATCTTGTTGTGGAGATTTAAAGTACCCATTTGTGTGCTTTCTGTAATTTTTTCCCTTCTACAAGTGAGCAATGAAGAAAACAGAGGCCCATAGAAATATAACTCAGCTTCTATGGCTCTCAAAGGTTACATCTCATGGATTTGTAAAGAACCCATTTTTAACTTTACATCCTCTTGCAGAGTTATACAATAACGTTTTGTGTGATGTCTATAGTTCTTGGCTTAACAAGTTCAAAACTGGACCTTTGTTGTTTTCTAAAAGTTAACATTGCAGACAACAGAGGCATAGAGATGTATAAGCTTAAACTAGTTTAAAAGTTCTCATCTTTTTTGAGTTTTAAAGGACCCAATTTGTGCATCTTTCTTGTAGAGGTATAGTTGTACACATTTGTAGACTATTGTCCTTTTATAAGTCCATGATTGAAATTGGGCATCTGCTAGTTCCTAAAAATTTCTCACTTTTCTTAATAGGGGGTTCAAATCAAGGAGGCTGATAGAGCATTTGGGAATGCAGCTAAGGTTCTCAGCAGTGTGGATAACTCAGACAGGCTAGTTCCAACTGGACCTGACCCCCTTCACCACCATAACAACCCCATTAAACCCTAAAGCTAGCTAGCTCTCTCTGTTTTGGCTACATTGTTAGGTTAATGGGTTTGACTGATGAGCTTATCCCTGTCCAGAAAAGCAGAAGATTTGTGGAATATTGACCTTGTATAGGAAGGGTTAGTTTTGCAGCTTTTGCTTAGTGATTCAACAGTAGATTGCTAATATGGATGTCTCTAATTTTCTGTCAACTTAGAATATTAGCCAATGTGATACAAGATTAAGCCTTCCTGTTACTTTTGAAATTATTAATCTATCAGCCTGTGCTTTTTTCATTTTTCTGTTTCTTAATACTATATGTCTATATTGTGATTGATTATATGAAGACTTGAACAAGGACAAGAAGAACCCGAAAGTTCTATGCTTTTGACAATCTAGGAAATATGGCACAAGAAAGTCCATCAAGTTAATAGCTGTTTTTCACCCTTGCACTTGCAAACGTCTAGCATCCAAAGTCCAAACAGACAGTTCTCTTCTAGTGTTGTACATCTCAAAATCACTTTCCTAACTTATGAATGTTTTTAATATCTTTTTTATTTATCAGTAAACTGTATTACAATGCATCCCACAACACAAATGAAGTACATGGTGCCAGAATACTCTCACAAGTTAAACAACCATAGGTTTTTTAGCCTAGTTCACAAACACAAGACTGTAACTTATAAGTTCCCAACATCCATGGAGGGATAAGTAGGGTGATGAACATTACTCGGTCTCGGGCTCGGTCTCAGACCGGGATCACTCTTCAATGTTGGGGGAATTTCTCCTCTGCACCTCTTTAGCCTCTTCAAAACTCTATAAAACACTCTATGCACCTGCATTTGAGAGAAACTTGGGATATTTGAACCGGAATTGGCTCTTTTACTTGGATTTTTTGTGTTTGGATTTGCTTGATTTCTTATAACCATTAGATTGAGTAAGGATGACACAAACAACTTATAACCATTGTCATCCTTACTCAGTTTAATGGTTGTATGCATCGAAACAAATCCAAGCAGAGAAGCTGGATCCATTTGAATCAATGTTTTCAAGAACGAAAACAAATGCGAAGCGACTTGATGAAACATCGTAAAACAATAACTTTTTCAATAATGATTATTTTAATTAATTTATAAAAATATTTCTAAACACCAAAGCGTTAAGGGGATCGCTTTTCCAACCATGATTATTTTAATATATATATATATTTTTTACATGGAATAAAAACATCCCCCTTTCTCCAAAACAAAGAAAGTAGAAACAGCCCAAACAAAAACACATGGTAGAAACCCATATGAATAAGCCTAAAAAGATAATACAAAATAGGAGCACGTAGTCCAATTTTTGGGAAAGAAAAAAAAAAAAAAGCATCATCTTCAAAATTCTGCACTACCGCTCGATCGAGGCTTTCTGGAAAAAGCGCCGCCGCTCTGACGCCTTGGTGGTGGCCTTTACAAGGACGTACTGACGTTTGGATCGGCGGGGCTTTTCCTTCACGTCTAACATGGTGGTGCGTACCGACAACGCCTCAGTAGCAAGACTGCCGGATCATCCCAGAGTGAGAGACACTAAGCCCTCCCTCCCTCCCTCACTTTGGTTTATATCATAAACTTTCATGATATCCTCCTTTTCGTGACCGTCTTAAATAAATTAAAACTACTCAATTAGTCACTTAAGCAACCAACGCCCTTTTCATTTTGGTGAGAAATTCTAATCTTATGCTTTTCATAAAATCCAATTAAGTCACAAACACCATACTTCATATGCTCAAAAATATCTCTCATGGAAATCAATCATCATTTCCTCCCCGACGCTCCGTCCTCATGGTTACGTGTCGCAAAACCATAGCACCAAAAAATATCTTACAAAAAAGCACATTAAAGTGCCACGTCACCCAAATATCTCACAACAAAAAGCGCAATATAAAGAGATCCAAGTCGAATCCGCGCCAACACGTCGCCTACTCTCTCTCTCTCTCTCTCTAACTCTAACCACCGTCTCCGCCGCCGCAAATGGCCAACTCCGACCACCACCACCTCCCCACCCCGACGCTCGACTCCGAGTCCCCCGCACTCCTCCACACAGTCTCCGAGCACGGCGGCTACGCCTACGTCAGCATGGCCTCACGCGCCGCCGCCGCCGGCGACGTACGCGCGGCGGAGGCGGCGCGCGAGATGGCCTGGGAGCAGCTCCACTCGGGGCCCTGGCACTCCGTCCTCCCCGTATGGCGCGACGCCTACGCAATGGCCTGCCTCCACGTGGCCAAGCTCCACTTCGCCGCCGGCGAGTTCTCCGACGCCCTCCGCGCTCTCGACATGGGCCTCCTCATGGGCGGCCCGCTCTTCAAATCGGATCTCCACTCCGCCGTCGCTAAAGTCTCCGCTAAATCCCGGTCCGCCGCCGCCGCTAGGGTTTCTGAAGAAACCGGCCCCAATTTGGACCGCCGTTTGGTCCGTGACGACCTCAAAGCATCGGAGGTTAGGTTCGTAATTTCACAATTCATTTATTTAAATTTCACAAAATGTAAAATGAAATTGAATTTTAGTTTTTTGATTTTGTTAGATGCTTGGGATTTTGCCTCCAAAATCATTATCTTGTAAAATGGTGGTGAAGAAGTCTGGTTTATCTTTAGAAGGGTTTTTAAGAGAGCATTTTGTACCGGGATTGCCGGTTATTTTGACTGATTGTATGGCGCATTGGCCGGCGAGGACTAAGTGGAATGACATGGATTACCTGTTGAGAGTTGCCGGTGATCGGACGGTGCCGGTTGAGGTGAGAAAGATGGTTGCTTTAGTAGAGAATGTGAGTGTGTTTGAGTAGGGTTTTATTAAAGGACTGAAAATTGGTAAAGCATTGAATGCTTTGTAGGTTGGGAAAAATTACTTGTACCCGGAGTGGAAGCAAGAGCTCATTACATTTTCGCAGTTTCTTGAGAGGATGAGGGGTAATGACTCTTCCTCTGGTGCCCCGACGTATCTTGCTCAGCATTCATTGTTTGATCAGGTACATTATGTGTTTCAAGTTGCAGGGTATCATATCGTAATAGATTTTGATAGAAATTAATTGCAGCCTTTTAACTTTTTGATATAACAATTGATTGGCAGATAAACGAGCTGCGGGAGGACATATGTATTCCTGACTATTGTTGTGCTGGTGGTGGGGAACTAAGGTCTCTCAATGCTTGGTTTGGTCCGGCTGGGACTGTAACCCCGTTACACCATGATCCTCACCATAATGTGTTTGCTCAGGTACTTCATAGTTGTTTTCTGTATTTAAAATATCACCATAAGCTTGTACTTCATAGAGTTTATATTCATTATGGATGTTCTATGTTGTTGCTTTTAGGTTTTTATATTATAATTTTAGGTATCATCTTTGAATTCGTCTTAGCTGTTCTGATTCTATTGGAAAATGTATGACACTGATCAATCCAGACTAGCCATAAAAGAAGCATTCCTTTGTTCTATGGGTTGCTTCTTTAAATTGTAGTTTAATTATCCTGTCCTCTTAGTCAAGCTGTAATGTCCTTAATCAGCCTGCCTTCTAAACATGGATTGCTATCAAATAGGTTGGATTTAGCACCAAATATGTTTCCCTTATGAACTATAGCTGTCCCAGCCTAACTTCATGATGTGAAAATCCCTCAGAAAGGGAAAGAATGGTTGTATACAGAATGCTTGGCTACAATACCATCAGTATCATGATGAAAGAATCTGATAATTTCTTTAGTATATACCTAGATACGCATTGCACATCCATTTGTTGGGAAGACTGGGATTTGTAGCGCCTATGAAACATGTCTGTCTTAAGTGCACAACTATTATACCATGCATATGACATCCTGAATCATATATCTTTATACGAAGACATTTGTGCTTGTGTCCATGAACTTTGACATGCATATCTCTTTGATCAAACGTCTAAGTGACTAGAATCAATTGCTTAATCTTCAGGTAGTTGGAAAAAAGTATATAAGGCTCTATCGTGCTTCATTGTCAGAGGAACTCTATCCACATACTGAAACCATGCTTTGCAACTCAAGTCAGGTAATTGCATTCTTGACCTCATCAGAGTAAGGGAAAGATCTAAACAAATTTGCTAATATCTTGTTGAGAAGGGAGATGCTAAAAGTATACCTATATTTGCATTTTGGGTCTTGCATGTTTTGCATGTGCCAACTGCCAAAGCTACACGTGCTTTTTAGAAACAACCGAGTCATGCTGGAAAAGAAGATTTTTGATTACTAGTTAGTTCGTGTCAGGTTTCAATGAGTCTAGACTTGTGCTGGCGTATTCTTGAAAAAAAAAATCTCATGAAGATGTAATTGGTGGATGGTTTATCTGGTGGCTAGTTCATTAAGTTGCACTTAGTTGTGATAACTAATAATTTATTTAGAATACAAACCAAATTTAGTATTTTTGTAAATCCTTATATGTTGAGATCATGTCACCTACTTTATATGAACTCAATAAGATGATATAAAGGATGATGTTCTCTTTCTAAGGTTCAGTATATTATATATTTACTGATTGAACGTACTTTGGTTTGAAGGTTGATCTAGACAACATAGATGAGAAAGAATTCCCAGAGGTGCAGGACTTAGAATTTCTTGACTGCATATTAGAGGAAGGTGACATGCTTTATATCCCACCAAAGTGGTGGCACTATGTGCGCTCTCTGACAACAAGTATGTCTGTTAGCTTTTGGTGGAGTGATTATGACAGTTCAGCTATGTCTTGATCGTTTGTGGTTTCAGTAGTGTTATTCCATTTTGATATTGTTAGACAGGGCAGTTTTCAGTTGCAGTCTTATATTCTCATGTATATATCCTCCTGTGTTATAACTACAAGACTTACACAGGTCTGGAGAAAAGGAAACTGCATGTTTCTGACAATTTTGGGAATAGTAATTTTAACATCTTTATTATGTCACACGCTATACATCTGTATCCACACACTTGTGCAACTAGTGTTCTTATGTTTCATGATTGAGTGCAGTTCTATCAATTTGGTTAATAGATTAATGTGTTGATTTGGTTTTCCCAGTGTGCACTGATCACTTTCATGTTGTGGAATGTTTTCTTTTTCTTCTCTAGGATGATATATGAAAATAAGTCTTCCATAGCTTTCATAGAAGACCCAATTGTATTCATCCTCCGTGGTTTTCTTGCCTCACAAGCTTTGATATTCAGTTGCTTCCCTTTCTCCGTCTCATTCATTACCAGTGTGCTACTCTATCTTTGCCACAACATTCATACCAATGTACCGTTGTTTCCTGACTTTCCTCCACATAAACCCCAATCTGTTCCTCCACAGGCCACCCAAGTGAAGGCAGCACATGGACTACAACTGACAATACTAGATGTTGCTTTTCTTTCCATAGGCCACCCAAGTAACATAGAAAGCGGGAATGCCAGAGAGAACTTGGTCTCAAACTAACCACACCAATAGGTAACTCCTTTTTTCTGCATGCCCATACGGACAATGAAGAACACGATTGAAAGAAGATAATACCGGGAACGTGATACACGTAGAGAAACCAAATTGTTTGCCTTATGAATGATGATTCACTATAGAATGGATATAGTTGACTGCAGCTTCACAATCAAATGAGGAATCTTCTTCTTGGCCACTGAAGGTCTCTTTGTGTTCCTTGTATGCGAGTAGCTTCTTCACCATACCCATGATCTAATGGTCCATTTCAGATGAAGCACAAGTATATAAGCTAGATGCGTTAAATACAAAAGTCTCAAAACCTTGTAAACAATGCATTTTACAATGTACTAGGAATATGTAAACAATAAGCTAGGAGAAAAATCCAGGAGCAAGTACACTAAAATGAAACATTAGTAATGACTGACTGTACAATGGTAAGCAAATTCACAAACTCCCTGTTTTCCAAATTTTCTTCGCCTACCTAAAATGTACTGAATAGGTACTTTTGTAGGAACCCTGTCAAAGTTCCACTACTGAAATGGTTACATAGAAAGCTGCACTCCCTGGGTACATTTGAGATCAAAGATGAGTATTATAAATTGAAAATCTAGTGCCTGTCAAAAGTCTCAAAACCTTGTTAACAATACATATTTTCCAATCTACTTGGAAAATGGAAACAAGAAGCTGCTATGAGTAAACAAATCCAACAGCAAAAAAGCTAAAATGAAACATTATTGGATAACTTCAGATGAAACACAAGCACCTTATTATCAAACTCTCTTCAAAGCGTACCAAATTTTTTGATACTGTAGTTTGTTTAGTAGAGCAATCAAACTCAAACGATCATAAATTGTACTTTGCTCGCTAGCACCTCTTTCTTTTCTCTTTTCTCCTCGACTCCTTCAGTTCTTTTGGTTCTTCTGGTGGCAGAAGATGATCTCCGCTGTTGAGATGCGTTGACACCTTCCCAAATCCTTTCAGCTGGTTGGCTTGTACACCTCGTTGTAGGAACTTGTGGGACTTTAGTCCCACATTGAAGAAGTGGAAAGGGTTTTTACATTTATAAGAACTCACCCATTTAGTCTATTAAATGGGTGAAGTGTGAGAGAGTGGGCTTATGGGCTTTTCTATTGAATTTTCAATAGAATTGCACATAAATTAAATATATATTTAATAGTCAAAAGATGGGCCTTGGGCCTTGGGGCTCTGTTGATTAAAATAATTAATTTATTCGAAAATATTTATTTTAATTTTGAAAATTGAATTTAATTATATCTGATGAACAGTTACAACTAGGGCTGGGCACGGGCCGGGCCGGGCCAAGAATTTCGTGAACCCGACCCAAAGCCCGAAATATCGGGCTCGGGCCGGTTCGGGCTCTTCAACAACTCAAGACCGACCCAAAGCCCAAAATAACGGGCTCGGGCCGGGTCGGGCTTTTTCGGGCCCATTTTACCTGGAAAACAAATCATCAAAATTTGTTGGAGAAGAGAGGACTCGAACCCCTGACCTCGAAGAAAACAAACAAACTCCAAACCACTAGAGCAGAAGCTGCTTATGTTTAAATAGTTACAAATATTATATATATTTATGCATTATAGACAGAACAATAAATCATCAAAATTAAGTTGGAGGAGATGAGACTCGAACCTCAGACCTCTTACAAAACAAACAAGCTCCAGACCACTGGAGCAGAAGCTACTTTTGTTTACATAATTACAGATATTATATTTATTTATGCATTTTCGGGCCGGGCCGGGTTTTCGGTCCCAAAAATTTCAAGGCCCGAGCCCGACCCGATTTTCTTGTTTCGGTTCGGGCCCAAATTCGGTCCGGGCTTTTAACTTGAAGGGACCGGCCCGTTTCGGGTTTTTTCGGGTTTTTCGGGCCGGGCTTTCGGTCCCTCGGGCCAAAACGCCCAGCCCTAGTTACAACTGTTGGGAACAGTTATAACTGTTCAGTCAGACATATCCTTTCGTTTGACTATTATATATACGTTGTATGTGTTGTTGTTCCGACAACATATTTTTTTTCTCCTTCTTCTTCTTCTTCTGTTCTTCAGAGAAACACAAAGAAATTCGCCAGAAACAAGTTCTTGTGCAAGAACTTGTTTTAGATTGTTGAATCCTCTAGATAGACGTCTGAAACTACAGCACAAGTGGGGACGAATTTCTGTCTAAGGACACTGCTACGCAGGCCTCAATCTGATCAAGTCAGTAAATTCTAAATTCAATTTCGTTATTGGTTTTGCTTGTTTGATTGTTGTTAGTAGAATTTATAGTATTTGATTATAAATAAAAACTGTTTGTATGCCCTATATTGATTGGTTCTAACAATCTTAGACAGAAATTTCTTTGAGATGGATCAATCTGTATCGGGTGTGAAAAATAATCATGTGGAGAAGCCTGAGAAATTCAAGGGCAAGGATTTCAAACGTTGGCAACAGAAGATGTTGTTCTATCTGACAACGCTTCATGTGGCCAATGTTCTGACTTCGGAGGCTCCACAGGCCTTACCTGAAGGCGAAGGAGAAGGTGCTCCTACTGCTGTTCAAAGGGCTGAAAGCCTGAAGGCAATAGAGTCATGGGAGAACAATGAGTTCTTATGCAGGAACTATATCCTCAATGCCCTGGACGATTCCTTGTATGATATCTACTCCAAATTCAGTAGTGCAAGGGAATTGTGGGTGTCATTGGAGAACAAGTACAAGACTGAAGTTGCTTGTTCAAAGAAGTTTGTCGTTGGCAAGTTCCTCAACTACAAGATGGTTGATACCAAGTCTGTTGTCAAGCAAGTAGAGGAACTCTAGGTCATTGTTCATGAGTTGGATGAGGAAGGTATGGGACTGAACCCTAATTTTTTAGTTGGTTCTGTTATTGAAAAATTACCTCCTTCATGGAAAGATTTCAAAGTATATCTGAAACATCTAACTGAGGATATGAATTTTGAGCAATTGGTTCTGAAACTTCGTGTGGAAGAGGGTTCCCGAAACAATGAAAAAGCTGATGTGGTTTCAATGGAGGCCAATGCAAACATGATTGAAGGCAGTCCATCAAAGGGCAAGTTCCAGAAAAACAAGGGCAAGGGTCCTATGGTGAGAGCATCCAGTGCTGCTGCTCTCTGTCCACAAAAGAAGGCTTTTAAAAAGCCAAAAACTGGAAATTGCTGGGTGTGTGGCAAACCAGGGCATAGGGCAAAGGATTGTCGCTTCAAGAAGGATCAAAGTGGAGGTGGTGGTTCTGGAAATTCCAACAACCAAGCAAACCTTGCTGAGAATCAAAATCAATTCATTGGAGTGATTGAAGCAAATCTGGTGACTAATGCTATGGATTGGTGGATTGACACCGGTGCTACAATGCATGTGTGCTCTGATAGGAAGATGTTTTCTTCATACCAGCCAATGAATGATGATGGTGAGACCTTGTTCATGGGGAATGCTACTACTGCCAAAGTTGAAGGCAAAGGAAAGGTGATTTTACTTCTGGAAAAGAACTTGTACTTATTAATGTACTTCATGTTCCTTCTATTTGTAAGAACCTAGTGTCGGGTCCTGTTCTTAGCAACAAGGGATTCAAGCTAGTGTTCGAATCTGATAAATTTGTGCTCACCAAGGGTGGGGTGTATGTTGGGAAGGGTTACCTCAGTGAGGGACTCTTCAAACTCAGTGTTGTACCTGTCATGGATGCTATTATTAATAATAATAATAACGCTGGCACTAGCCAAGCTTCTATGTACATGATTGAGTCATCTTCCTTATGGCATTCTAGATTAGGACATGTAAATTTTCGTTCCTTGCAAAGAATGATTAATCTAGGATTGCTGCCAAAGTGTTCTATGAACACAATGACGAAATGTGGGGTTTGTGTTGAATCTAAATATGCAAGCCATCCACATAAATCTGTAGAAAAATCTAATGAAGTGCTTGGTTTAATTCATTCTGATTTATGTGATTTCCAAGCAACTCCAAGTCGTGGAGGAAAAAACTATTATATAACATTCATTGATGATTGTAGTAAGTACTGCTATGTTTACTTGTTACATACCAAGGATGAAGCTTTAAATATGTTCAAAACATACAAAGCTGAAGTTGAGAATCAACTTGAGAAAAGAATAAAAATTCTAAGATCCGATAGAGGTGGAGAATACCAATCTAACGACTTTGCAGAATTTTGTTATTCTCATGGTATTGTGCATCAAACTACAGCCCCATATACTCCACAACAAAATGGAGTGGCCGAACGAAAGAATAGAACATTGAAAAATATGATAAATTCAATGTTAAATAGTTCGGGTATACCACTTAGTTTTTGGGGTGAGGCTTTACTTGCTGCAAATGATATATTAAATAGGATTCCTCATAAGTCAAGTAATCAATCTCCTTATGAGTTATGGAAAGGTCGATTACCTACTTATAAAACGATGAAAGTGTGGGGTTGTCTTGCTAAAGTTCAAGTTCCTCTTCCTAAGAGAACTAAACTTGGACCAAAAACTATAGATTGCATATATATAGGCCCTGCTAATAACAGTGCAGCCTATAGGTTCTTAGTTTATAACTCAGAAGTTGAGGACATAAATAAGAACACAATTATGGAATCTGCCGAAGCAGAATTCTTCGAGGATATTTATCCTTACAAGGAGAAAACGAATCCAAAGAAAAGAACATATGCAGATGTTTCTTCTCAAAATGAGTTAAACAATGATGCTTCAAAGGGTAAGAGTTCTTCTTCTGTTCAACAAGAAACTGTAGAACCAAGAAGAAGTAAACGGGGAAAAATTGTCAAAGATTTTGGAAATGACTTTATGACCTTCATGCTTGAAGGAGAACCTCAAACATATAAGGCTGCAATGGAATCATCCGAAGCACCTAATTGGAAGGAGGCTATCCAAAGTGAAGTAGAATCCATTATGCAAAATAATACATGGAAATTGGTTGATTTACCTCCAGGTCATAAACCAATTGGGCATAAATGGATATTTAAAAGAAAATTAAGACCCGATGGTACTATCGAAAAATACAAAGCTCGTATAGTAGCTAAGGGTTATCGTCAAAAGGAAGGTATAGATTTCTTTGATACATATTCACCAGTAACTAGAATTACGTCTATTCGAACGTTAATTGCTATAGCAGCTGTTCACAATTTGGAAATACACCAAATGGATGTGAAAACTGCATTTCTAAATGGTGAATTAGATGAAGAAATCTACATGGAACAACCCGAAGGGTTTGTTGTTAAAGGTCAAGAAAGGAAAGTCTGCAAATTGGTTAAGTCTCTTTATGGTCTTAAACAAGCTCCAAAACAATGGCATGAGAAATTTGATAATACGTTATTATCAAATGGATTCAAAATAAATGAATGTGACAAATGTGTCTACATAAAGGAATGCAAAGAAGCATATGTTATTGTATGTTTATATGTCGATGATATGCTTATAATGGGAACTAGTAAGGATGTAATTAATCAAACCAAGAAAATGTTACATTCAAATTTCGATATGAAAGATATGGGAATTGCTGATATAATTCTTGGTATTCGAGTTCAAAGGAATTCGGATGGTTACACACTCACACAATCTCATTATATAGAAAAGGTCCTTAGGAAATTTGGACATTATAATGATAAACCGGTCGTTACACCATTTGATCCCTCTACTCACCTTAAGAAGAATCAAGGTGATAGTGTGTCTCAATTGGAATATACCCAAGTTCTTGGAAGCTTGATGTACATAATGAATTGTACAAGACCGGATTTGGCATATAGTTTGAGTCGACTTAGTAGATACTCACACAATCCGAGTAATGATCATTGGATTGCTTTGATAAGAGTTATGAGGTATTTAAAGCATACAATAAATTATGGATTGCATTATTCCAAATATCCTCCCGTATTAGAAGGATTTTGTGATGCAAATTGGATTTCATGTAATTCAGAGAGTAAGTCCACAAGTGGTTATGTATTTACACTTGGTGGAGCAGCTGTGTCATGGAAATCATCAAAACAAACTGTGAATACACGTTCAACGATGGAAGCAGAATTTGTAGCTTTAGATAAAGCCGCCGAAGAAGCGGAATGGCTCAAAGGCTTCCTAGAAGGTATTCCATTGTGGCCAAAGCCTGTAACGGCCATTTGCATACATTGTGATAATATGGCTGCTCTTACAAGAGCAAAGAATGACATCTACAATGGCAAGTCAAGGCATATAAGGCGACGTCACAAGACAATACGAGATTTGCTCAAAAATGGAATTATTTCCATTGACTATGTAAAATCAAAGGAAAATATAGCAGATCCTTTGACTAAAGGCCTTAATAGAGAGCAAGTTATATTTACATCGAGGGGAATGGGCTTAAAGCCTATACAATGAGTCACCACTTGGCGGAAACCTAACCTAGCAACATTGGAGATCCCATGGTCTAGGTTCAATAGGCAAACTAGTTAGGGAAGACTCAAGAAGCATAAACACACATATATGCCTATTCCTATGGTGACACAAAGTGTGTTTCCGTTGATGATTACAGGATGAATATTAATATTCTTAATAATGCTAATAGCTTTTCTCAAAGTGGGATAGTACGGACTATTCTTAATTAGCATTACCTATATGAGATTGATGTCGGGTCGCATCTATGAGAACCGAAATGGCTACGTTCTCTAGAAATCTCATGAAGTAAGGAGTTGTTCAGGACCAAAATGAACACAACTGTAAGAATTGAAATGTGTTCTAGTATGACATGTGTGATACTTATTGTCTTGATTTACTACACAACGTGAATAGTTCAAGACTTTTGTTCACTACTCACAAAGTGAACCCGATAAGTACTCACTACGATAGGTTCAAGTCCAAAAGACACCTTTTCCGATACATGTCATATCTAAGTTCTCTGAAAACGCGATAAGTTCCTAATTATCTTATTTTCTATTCAAATGTGGGGTATTATTAAAGTTTGAATAGAAAATGTGGGGTATTGTAGGAACTTGTGGGACTTTAGTCCCACATTGAAGAAGTGGAAAGGGTTTTTACATTTATAAGAACTCACCCATTTAGTCTATTAAATGGGTGAAGTGTGAGAGAGTAGGCTTATGGGCTTTTCTATTGAATTTTCAATAGAATTGCACATAAATTAAATATATATTTAATAGTCAAAAGATGGGCCTTGGGCCTTGGGGCTCTGTTGATTAAAATAATTAATTTATTCGAAAATATTTATTTTAATTTTGAAAATTGAATTTAATTATATCTGATGAACAGTTACAACTGTTGGGAACAGTTATAACTGTTCAGTCAGACATATCCTTTCGTTTGACTATTATATATACGTTGTATGTGTTGTTGTTCCGACAACATATTTTTTTTCTCCTTCTTCTTCTTCTTCTGTTCTTCAGAGAAACACAAAGAAATTCGCCAGAAACAAGTTCTTGTGCAAGAACTTGTTTTAGATTGTTGAATCCTCTAGATAGACGTCTGAAACTACAGCACAAGTGGGGACGAATTTCTGTCTAAGGACACTGCTACGCAGGCCTCAATCTGATCAAGTCAGTAAATTCTAAATTCAATTTCGTTATTGGTTTTGCTTGTTTGATTGTTGTTAGTAGAATTTATAGTATTTGATTATAAATAAAAACTGTTTGTATGCCCTATATTGATTGGTTCTAACACTCGTTGCTTCTCCATCTGCGGCAGTGCCGGCACTGTTGCTTCTGCTTGTCCTCTGGAACTTTGGTGCTCCTCGGCTTCGGCTCAAGTGTCTTTTTTTGTTCGGGTCCGTTTGTATCGAGTTGAATAAGAGTGCTGGTTGTTTTGTCAAAAAAAAAAGAAAAAGATCACATTAAACCTTTATTATATATTGATAATTATTTGATGTAACTGTAAAAAGTTTCAATGAAAAAATAATGGATCTTTCTAAAAAAAAAGAAGAAAAAAAAGATGATTACGAATGATATTAAACAAAAATATCAACTTAAAAGATTGAAAGGAACAAGGTTACATTTTGATTGATTGGTGTACTAGAGTCGGAATTTAAAAACTCATTTTCGAGATTTGAATTTTTTAACAGTTTATGGAGAGTAATCAGACTATCACATAAATATGACAAATCAAGTAAAGTTTTTGATACAACATACCGCGAGATAAAATTTGAATTGCACTTGTTTCCTGCTGTGGAAGTCGGAGCAAGAAGCTGAAAAGTTGGGGCAGTTCCACAATTCCAAGTGTTCCAATGAAGGACACTCAATATCAAAAGTAGCACTTTCATAGTACAACATTGGAAGTTCCGTCAAACTTAACTGCTTCAATTTTGGAAGGATGATCTTTTTGTTGCTTGGTTCAACTATCTTTTCCAATAAAAGGCATTCCTCTAGTACCAATGAATTCAACTGAGAAAGACACTGCGCAACATCATAGCTGAAGAGACTTCCCTGCAACTGCTTGCACCGCAAAATGGTGAGACTTTGAAGATTCTCGAACATCGCAGGTGGAGCAGGTCCATCACAAAATCTCACTGTAGTTAGATCGTACAATCTTATTTTTCTCAATTTAAATTGTTTTGACACGAGCAACGCTTCACAATCAAACACATATTCACAATTCATGTCACAACAATCTAGTATTTCCAGATTTCGTAGTCTCTGTAACAATGTTGATGGTAAAAGTATATTTCCCCAGTTGTAACAAAATTCCATACCTTCAAATTGATTAGAGACCCAGGTGCTAATTCGACAGCACATAAATCCGCGCAATACACGTTCTTCAGTATCAACTCTTCCAATTTCTCGAACACTGGTTTTTTCGGAACCCGTGCCATTACAGAGAAAATCTCAGGTTCCTGTAATACCTGATGCAAAACTACGGGTAATCCCAGAATCTTCCGCTCCCCTGAATAAACTGGCAAAACTTTGGGTAATCTCTGACGCCCCATTCCCTGTGGAATCCCCGAATAGAGACGCGTCCGTTCCTGTAATCTCTTTGCCTTCATCAGCTCATACCTAACTTCCACGGGACCCCGCTGTATATTGAGCTGCTTCAGTCCCTGCAATCTCCCATGCTCAGATTCCACAAATATGTCAATTAACCTTTCGCTGCACCCTTCCCAGTGTAGCCTCTCTGCTAGCTTCATTATCTCGTTCCAAAACCACGCCGGTAAGCGACTGATGACGTCAACCTCCAAGAGTATTGAGTTAACTCGATTTTGTTTATAGGATTTCATCTCGCATGGATCGCATGGGTCGCATATACGACCGATACGTATATCAAACTCGATCCATTTTGGTATGAACTCAACATACTTAGGGAGACATAAAGCATCGGAGATACTAACTCTCAAAACTCTTAACTTTGACAAACTAGTTACCTCATCAAAGCTAGCACTGGATGTTCCCACCACTCTACTCCCCCACTCCCTAAATCCTTGCATGTACAGTTCTTCTAAATTATGCAACTTTGATATCACTTTGGATGGAATTCTAGCAATCTCTGGACAAGTGATATCTAACAACCTTAGATTGGTCAAACCTCCTATTTCTATCGGCAACTCCTTTAAACATGAATTTCTCATACTAAGAATCTCAAGGTTTTTAAGTTTTCCTAGTATGGAAGCGTCAATCATGCCAGATGTCGAATCATCTAAATACAAAGCTTGGAGGTTGGTTAGGAGACTAAATGAATGGGGTAGTAATGACAAGCTAGTGAAGCTAAGGTCTAAGACCCTTAATTCATTTGGACTTTGAAAAACTGTTTCCGGGAGCTCTTTTAGAAAGAAATTATTGTTTAGTAACAAAATCTGGAGTTTTGGACATACCAGCCTTTCGGGTACGTAGCTTGCAAATATAATTCCTCATTAGTGAGATTGCACAGTAGCCTTCATGTAATTTAAGTGGCCATTCCTCTAAACGACAGCCAGATTTCACCAAAAACCCATATGCAGATTGGGCAATTTGAATGGCGGCATCAAATTAAATCACTGACCTGATAAGTTGAAGTCTTCCCGCCATAGACAGAAAAGATCCCATCTAACTTGACAATTTAATTATGATTTTATCCACAATGGGTTGAAAGTGCAACACCCGCGGCTTGTCTTTAAAAATAGGAGCCCTTAAATAAGTGAAAGGGGCTGAACCAAATAGGATACCCAAGAAACTCAAAATAGAATGCCGACACCGATACATATGCTTGCTAATGAATACCTACGACTTGTCTTTATAAAAATATATAAAAACTACCATGCATGTCTAGTATGAAAGTTTCTCAAGAGTTTCTATTGTGGAAAGCAAAGCTATGAGGGAGTTGCCCCTGCCGGCCAGTAAATATTGCAAGGGGTTGTGTGACCAAATGATATCATGTCTTTGATTACTCAATTACTCCCCATGGTCCCATAACCATCATTCTACAGTTTTATTATGTACATAGTCGGTCCCAAGGGGATTTACCTCACATAGATTCGTTTTGAGGGGATTTCACAACACCTAGATCCGGTTTGAGAAGAATTCTCCCCTCTTACATTTTTCTCGAGAAAATTTTCACCTCACCCAGATCCAAATTGATAAAATTTCACGTCGCTTATATCTCTCTTAAGGTCTCGTTTGTTTTACAAAGAGTAAGCATTTGGAAATTAAAGTTGTTCATTTTCTCCTTTCTTATATGAAAGTTCTTATTCTTTGTAATATATTTTCCCCAAAACCTGGTCCTAATGAGCATTGGGCTCGCATTGCCAATTTAAGAGTCGACCCGGACAACCCAACTCATAACCCGACCCGGAGCCTCAAAACCCTTCAAAGGTGTACGCGCGGCGGAGGCGGCGCGCGAGAGGGCCTCCTCCGCCGCGCGAGATGGCCTGGGAGCAGCTCCACTCGGGGCCCTGGCACTCCGTCCTCCCCGTCTGGCGCGACGCCTACGCAATGGCCTGCCTCCACGTGGCCAAGCTCCACTTCGCCGCCGGCGAGTTCTCCGACGCCCTCCGCGCTCTCGACATGGGCCTCCTCATGGGCGGCCCGCTCTTCAAATCGGACCTCCACTCCGCCGTCACTCAAGTCTCCGCGAAATCCAGGTCCGCCGCCGCCGCTAGGGTTTCTGAAGAAACCGGCCTCAATTTGGACCGCCGTTTGGTCCGTGACGACCTCAAAGCATCGGAGGTTAGGTTCGTAATTTCACAATTTCATTTCTGAAGTTTCACAAAATGTAAAAAAGAATTGATTTTTAGTTTCTATTGGTGTTTGATTTTGTCAGATGATTGGGATTTTGCCTCCAAAATCATTATCTTGTAAAATGGTGGTGAAGAAGACTGGTTTATCTTTAGAAGGGTTTTAAGAGAGCATTTTGTACCGGGATTGCCGGTTATTTTGACTGATTGTATGGCGCATTGGCCGGCGAGGACTAAGTGGAATGACATGGATTACCTGTTGAGAGTTGCCGGTGATCGGACGGTGCCGGTTGAGGTGAGAAAGATGGTTGCTTTAGGAGACAATGTGAGTGTGTTTGAGTAGGGTTTTATTAAAGGACTGAAAATTGGTAAAGCATTGAATGCTTTGTAGGTTGGGAAAAATTACTTGTACCCGGAGTGGAAGAAAGAGCTCATTACATTTTCGCAGTTTCTTGAGAGGATTCGGGGTGGTGACTCTTCCTCTGGTGCCCCGACGTATCTTGCTCAGCACTCATTGTTTGATCAGGTACGTGATGTGTTACAGGCTACCTCGTTGCAAGTGTGATATGCATATATGTTTGGATAGATATTGCAATGTGTCAGTTTTTTTACATACGGTTGATTGGCAGATAGACGAGTTGCGTGAGGATATATGTATTCCCGATTATTGTTGTGCTGGTGGTGGGGAACTAAGGTCTCTAAATGCTTGGTTTGGTCCGGCCGGGACTGTAACCCCTTTACACCATGATCCGCACCATAATGTGTTTGCTCAGGTACTTTAGAGTTTGTTTTCGATATTGAACATTATGAACATTCCATTCCATTCCGGTTGTTGTTTCTGGGTTTAATATCAATTTTTTAGTTATCATCTTTGAATTCTGCTTAGTTGTTAGGATTCTGTTGGGAAATGTATGACACTGATTAATCAGGACTAGCCATAAAAGAAGCAGTCCTTTGTTCAACTGGTTGCTTCTATGAATTGTAGTTTAATTATCCTGTCCACTTATTCAACCTGTAATGTCCATAACCAGCCTACCTTTTAAAACTAGATTTCCTATCAAATAGACTGGATTTACCATTAAATCTGTTTCACTTATGATCTACTGCTATCCCAGGCAAATCTTCATGATGTGAAAATCCCCTTAGGAAGGGAAAGAATGGTTGTATACAGAATGCATGGTTACATTACCATCTCTAAATAGTAAATTCATGTGCACTAACATGATTAAAGAATCTGATAATTTCTTTAGTATATACCTAGATACGCATTACACCTCCATTTGTTGCGACGATTGGGATTTGTAAAGCCTGTGAAATATGTCTGTTTTAAGTGCAAAACTATTTTACCATGCATAGACATCCTGAAACATAATTCTTCATACAAAGACATCTGTGCTTGTATCCATGTACTTCCACATGCATATCTCTTTGATCATACATCTAAGTGACTTGAATTAATTGCTCAATTTTCAGGTAGTTGGAAAAAAGTATATAAGGCTCTATCGTGCTGCATTGTCAGAGGAACTCTATCCACATACTGAAACCATGCTTTGCAACTCAAGTCAGGTGATTGCATTCTTGACCTCATCAAAGTAAGGGAAAGATCTAAACAAATATGCTACTATCTTGTTGAAAAGGGGGGTGCTAAAGCCTAAAAGTATACCGATATTTGCATATTTTGCATAGCTATACGTGCCTTTTGGAAAATATTGAGTCATATGGAAAGGAAAATTTTTGATTAGTTAAATCATCTTAGGTTTCAATAAGTCTAACTTAACAGATCACTTGGTTCAACTGTTTGCTTACAAAATCCAAAGAAGAATATTATCTGATAATCCTGTCCTGGCATATTTCTTGAAAATATCTCATGAAGATGAAATTGGTGGATGGTTTAATTAGTGGCAGTTGCATTAAGTTGCACTTAGTTGTCATAGTTATAATTTACTTAGATTACAAACCGTATTTAGTTTGTATTTCCTTATAGGTTGCGATTCATGTCACTTACTTCATATGAACTTAATATGATGATATAAAGGATCATGTTCTCTTTCTAAGGTTCAGTATAGTATATATTTACTGATGGAATATACTTTGGTTTCAAGGTTGATCTAGACAACATAGATGAGAAAGAATTCCCGGAGGTACAGGACTTGGAATTTCTTGACTGCATATTAGAGGAAGGTGACATGCTTTATATCCCACCAAAGTTGTGGCACTATGTGCGGTCTCTGACAACAAGTATGTCCGTTAGCTTTTGGTGGAGTGATTATGACAGTTCAGCTATGTCTTGATCGTTTGTGGTTTCAGTAGTGTTATTCCATTTTGATATTGTTAGACAGGGCAGTTTTCAGTTGCAGTCTTATATTCTCATGTATATATCCTTCTGCGTTATAATTACAAGACTTACAGAAGTTTGGAGAAAAAGAAACTGCATGTTTCTAACAATTTTGCTATACATCTGAAGCCACACACTTGCGCAGCTACTTTTCTCTTGTTGTATGACTGAGTGCATTTCTATCAATGTCATTAATAGATTTATGTGTGGATGGAGTATAGAGTTTGATTAATCTTGATTGTGATCAGATCACTTTAGATTCGATTTCCCCAGAGTGCATTGGACAACTTCATGTTGTGGAATTTGTTTTCTTTTTTAGAAGGAATATGAAAATAAGTCTTCCAAAGCTTTGATAGAAGACCCATTGCTCATCCTCCTCCTTCATAGTTTCTTGCCTCACAAGCTTTGATTTTCAGTTGCTGCTTCCCTTTCTCCGTCTCATGTTCTCATTCATTACCAATGTACTCTGTCTTTGCCACATCTTCATACCAATGTACGCTTCGTTACCTCCACATACCCCAACCTTCTCCTCCATGTACTTGGCGTCTAGAGGCCAGGTGAAGGCAGCACATGGACTCAACCACTGACAATGGCAGAGGTTGCTTTGCGAGACAGGAATTCAACTTTGTTTCGAGGTTCAACTATTATGGGAAACAACACCTTGATATCTGTACAATTTTCTTCGAGTATGGTCGACAAATTAGTTGGCTGCTCTTCAAAATTTTCAGTGTGTTTTTCGGTGTAAATTTCTTCCTTGTATGTTGTCAATGCAAGTAGTTTTTGGCTTATGGGATTATCGTAAGTAGGGGTTAACTTTTTCAACTCGGACAACATAGTACCTCCAACTTTTATAGTGATCGTACATGTACCCGATCACTGAAAAAATGTTCTGATTAGGATTTTTGTGGGAATTCGGTCAAAGTTCAACCGCTGAAATGGTAACATAGAAAGTGGAACTCCTAGGGTGAACTTGCAATCTCAAACAACTATACGAATTGGTAAATCCATTTTCTGCATGCCCGTATGAACAATGAAGAAAACTCATAAGTTCAATTACATGCCAATTCCCATAGCAACAAACTAATAATGGATGCAAATGCACCATCGCAAGAAAAAAAAAACTAGGAACAAGATACAGATAAACGAAAATGTTTATCTTAAAAATGATTAGCCTCGGTAGAATTAATATAGTCGACTACAGCTTCAAAATCAAATGAGGAATCTTTTCTATCGATCAGCTTCGTTATCACCACCTAAATGACCTAATGGTCCATTTGAGATCAAAGATAAGTATATAAGTTGGAAATAAAATGCACCACAAAAGTCTCGAAACCTTGTTAACAATACATTTTACAATCTACTTGGAAAATGGAAACAAGAAGCTAGGAGAAAAAAAGAAATCCAAAAGAAATGAGCTAAAAAGAAACATTAGAGGAGACAACTTCAGATAAAACAGTATATAATTGAATATACAATACAATAGGATGCAAATTCACAATTGTTTTCAAATTTTCTTCAACGCGAGGTTAAACTTTTGATACAGTAGTTTGTTTAGTAGAGTCATTAAACACAAACGATCATCAGTGACATGAAACCTCTGTTAATTATTAATAACGATGATGTTAAAAGAAAAAGAGATGTATAATTACGAATAATATCAAAGAAAATAGTAACTTAAAAATTGATTGGTATACCGACTTTGGAATTTTTTCATTGAAAACTTGCAAGGATTTTGATGGAAAGACGGTTAACATTAATATGACAAATCAAGTAAAGTTTTTGACACATACCTTCTGAGTTGGACTTATTTGCGGCCGTGGAAGTCAGAGGAAGAGACTGAAAAGTTTGGACATTCATTCACATACATGTGTTCCAATGAAGGGCACTCGACATCTGAAGTAGCACTTTCATAGTACAACATTGGCAGTTTTGACAAACTTAATTTCTTCAATTTTGGAAGGATGATCTTCTTGTTGCTTGCTTCAACTATCCTTTCCAATAAGGGACATTTCTGTACCTTAAAGTTATTCAACTGAGAAAGACATTGAGCAACATCGTAGGTAAAGAGACTGCCCTGCAACTGGTTGCATCCTTCAATGAACAGCTCCTCCAATAAAGGACACTCGATATCAAAAGTAGCACTTTCATAGCACAACTTTGGAAGATCCCTCAAACTTAAATGCTTCAATTTTGGAAGGATGGTCTTCTTGTTGCTTGCTTCAACTATTCTTTCCAAAAAGGTGCAATGCTGTACTTCAAAGTGATTCAACTGAGAAAGACACTGAGCAACTTCATAGGTGAAGAGACTTCCCGGCAATTTGCACTGTTCTATGGACAAACTCTGAAGATTCTGGAACATTGCAGGTGGAGCAGGTCCATCACATAAGCTCACTGTAGGTATACGGTGCAATCTTATCTTTGTCAATTTAAATTGTTTTGACACAAGCAACGCTTCACAACCAAACGCATATTCTATCTTCTCCGTGAACTCACAGTGTAGTACTTCCAAATTTAGTAGTCTCTGTAGCAATGTTGATGGTAAAAGGATATTCCCCCAGTTGTAACAATGATTAATACACAATGCCTTCAAATTGAACAGAGACCCAGGTGCTAATTCGACAGCACATAAATCCGCGCAATCCAGCCCCGTCAGTACCAACCTCTCCAAATTCTCGAACACTGGTTTTTTCGGAACCCATGCCATTGGGCGTACAAAGAAAATCTCAGGTTCCTGTATATTGAGCTGCTGTATATTGAGCTGCTTCAGTCCGTGCAATCTCCCATGCTCAGATTCCACAAATATGTCAATTAACCTTTCGCTGCACCCATACCAGTGTAGCCTCTCTGCTAGCTTCATTATCTCGTTCCAAAACCACTCCGGTAAGCGACTGATGACGTCAACCTCCAAGAGTATTGAGTTAACTCGATCACCTTTTTTTTGGGCCAATGAGTTAACTCGATCTCGATTATAGGATTTCATCTCGCATGGATTGCATGGGTCGCATATACGACCGATACGTATATCCAGTTCGATCCAATTTGGTATGAACTTAACATACTCGGGGAGACATACCGCATCGGAGATACTAACTCTCAAAACTCTTAACTTTGACAAACTAGTTACCTCGTCAAAGCTAGCATCGGTTTTTTCTCCTTCTCCCTCCACTTTACTCCCCCACTCCCTAAATCCTTGCATGTGCAGTTCTTCTAAATTATGCAACTTCGATATCAATTTGGATGGAATTCTAGCAATTTCTGGACAAGTGATATCTAACAACCTTAGATTGGTCAAACCTCCTATTTCTATCGGCAACTCCTTTAAACATGAATTTCTCATACTAAGAATCTCAAGGTTTTTAAGTTTTCCTAGTATGGAAGCGTCAAGCATGCCAGATGTCCAATCATCTAAATACAAAGCTTGGAGATTGGTTAAGAGACTAAATGAATGGGGTAGTAATGACAAGCTAGTGAAGCTAAGGTCTAAGACTCTTAATTCACGTGGACTTTGAAAAAATGTTTCCGGGAACTCTTCTAGAAAGAAATTTCTGTTTAGTAACAAAATCTGGAGTTTTGGACATACCAACCTTTCGGGTAGCTTGGAAATATAATTCCTCATTAGTGAGATTGCAGAGTAGCCTTTATGTAATCTACTTGGCCATTCCTCTAAACGACAGCCAGGTTTCACCAAAAACCCATATGCAGATTGCGCAATTTGAATGGCGGCATCCCGGACAACATCATGCATCCTTACAAACTCATTGTTTCGGTCATCCAAAAGCAAGCTAGAATATTTAAGGTGTCTAGCCACAGAATCAGCTCTTTCTCTTGCTTCTTTGAGTGTTTCAGCATCTTGAAACAATCCTTTCCCAATCGCATACCTGAACAAAACTTCCACCGGGATGTCATAGTCCTCTGGGAATAAGCAACACAGCAAGAAGTATGACTTGTACTCCTCATCTTTCAAGTAATCATAGCTTAATCTTATACATTTGGATGCTTCTCCGTGATCGTCAGGATTGGCAGATTGCGACTTCTCTAGTTGTTGAGCTGCTCTCTTCCACTCGACCAACTCTTTATCTCCGAGTGCCCTTGCAACTGTTACCAAAGCAATCGGTAGACCACCACATTCTCCAGCTATCTTCTTTGCCACACTCTCGAAAGTGGGCGATTTGAAAGACCTTCTTGCTTTTATCACAAACAAGGCCCAAGCATCTTCTTTTGAGAGAATGTTGAGGGTGATCTTCTCTTGGCACTCCATGACATGACAGACATTCCTTAACCTTGTGGTGAGTAGGACTTTGGACTTGCACTTCCGAAGTTCCTTGTAACTTGGAATTCCTATTCTTGATAACTCGATTCGCTCCCAAATGTCGTCCAGGATTATAAGGATCTTTTCTCTCCTCATTATCTCCTTCCTCAATCTAGCTGCTCTTCCAATTTCTGTCTTCTCATGTAATTCGAATCCCAACTCCTCTGCTAATGTGTCTTGAAGTTTTTCAAAATCAGGATTTTGGGATACGACAACCAAAGTTACAAAATCAAAAATTCCACTATTCCGGACTTTTCCACGGACGTGTACCACCAAGGTTGTCTTCCCGACGCCTCCCATTCCGTAGACACCAATGGCAGTGACATCGTCTTCTTTAAGGGCCTTCATAACCTCATCCATAGCTTGTCTTGTTGCTTCAAATGCTTGGAAATCTTCTGTGGTCTCGATTGGCCCAGGTACTACCTTACTGAGGAGATCTTCCACAATGATGTCAACAAGTTCTTTGTGAGTCCTACAAGCAAAAATTAATCAAGGGTCAATTATTTGAAATTTATATATAGAACCGAAATTAAAGAGACATAAAAAAAAAAAAATTACAAACATAATGCTTACTTATGATCATTTGTATTCCACCCAGAGATATTAGCCACTTTGTTTAAAGCAGCTCTCCATTGCTTCACCTTGTATGATTCATGTCGCGCAGAGGTTTCATGCTTAGAGAAAGCTGCTTCGAAATTGCCCTTCTGATATCGAACATCAGTAGGGTCAACTTGATAAAAAAGTGGCAGAATTCTGTTTTCTTCCATTGTTAGACAAATCTCTCTAAGTTCCTCCAAACACCAACTAGATGACGCATAATTTTGTGAGAGAACAACAATTGCAAACCTTGATCCTTTGATTGCTGCCAAGAGCGTAGGAGTAATAACATTTCCCACTTGAAGTCCTTGCTCATCCATGAACGTTTTAATTCCTCTCTTATTAAGTCGATCGTATATGTCAACTGTAATCCCCTGGCGAGTGTCAGGACCCCTGAAACTCAAAAATACATCATACTTCCAACATGGATCTGATGAAGGAGGAGATTCACTGGCTATTTGGGAGCTGGAGGCCATTGGAAAACCACCAAATCAATAACAGGAACGAAGAAACTTCAACAACAAGATTTCCAGAAATCCAGTACTGGAAAATAGTCAAGATACTGCAAAAGCCAATGATAAAAGGGTTGATGAGGTACGACGAATTGAGAGAAATAATCGATGAAAGAAGAGTTTGAAAATGAATCCAAGACTTTTGCAGAGCCTAGAGAAATAGCATCTTGGATTTGGTCTAACTATAGTAGTATATCTCAACTAGCTGCCGACTAATAATTTGTTATAATATGTTAGCATGTTAGCCAAAGCTTCTCGTCAAATATAAAATGTAGTTAAGCAATCATATACACAGCAGGTTTCATATGAGGAAGACTCTGACTGTGTCTAATAGCACATCACGAAGACTTTCAAATGCACCCTTGCACCATTTACTAATCCTTGCATCTTTACTATAAGAAAGTTAGTAGTTCAAAATTTTTACTAAAATGTATTATGCCAATTTAATTCTTCATATTAAACATAATTACATTAAAAAAATTGTCCTTTTAAAAAACACATTAAACAGAATGAAAGAACGAAGTGACAAACAAAGCTCTGTTGTAGGAGAAACAAATGATAAGCAAAGCGTTGTTTTATTGATTGATAAGGAGACATTTATATAAGCATTACATCAAGTATCCCGAATAATCAGGGATTCCCTATCTACTAAAGATACTACGTACATATCTAGTCTAATTAGGTCAAGACACACCACGGAAGTTACAAAATTATTCTTCCTTGAACACTCCCCCTTGTGTCGCGTACCTAATGTGACACGGTGCATAACATATTGCCTCGCTAAAACCTTGCCAAGCAAAGCAAAAACCACTTGGGTAAAATAAAAAGCTTGGTCGAAGGGAAAAGAGCACAACGCACCAACTATAATTGAAGATTACATGTGAGGTAGACTCCCCCTGATGTCTACAAGACAACTACCCCTGATTGGTAACTCAATCTTGGAGTTTAGATTAGTGACGTATACAAACGCTCCTCACAAGCTTCAAAAGTAGGCGTGGCCAATGATCTAGTCATTGAATATGGCCATATTATCCTTATATTAGACCAGCTATACTTAGCTTTACTTGGTCTTAAGGAAGAAGGTTGCTTAACAACTCAAAACTAGAGTTCGCGTTGAAAATCAGATTCACGCGCAGCATGACCTTCGTATACTTAAATAGTCAAAACTCCTTCGATACAATAGATATGAACAAACCGTACGTAAAGAGTTCTGAAAACTAGACACCCATATCTTTCCCGTAATATAAAGTACATAACGTGGTTCGTTCTGACCTGATCACAAAAATCTGTCGAATGTGACTGATCTGCAAATTACCGGATAGATTCATCCAACTTTGCCAAAACAGCCATAACTCACTCAATATGATAGCTATGATCGAATGGTTGGTGTACCTAGAAAGTAGACACATATAACTTTCCAACGATACTAATTTGATCATTTTTCGATGAGTGGGCTGTCCTATAGGCCTCGTGGAAGTCAACATACATAACCAGGCTGCTTCTGGAATTGCTTTTTGATGTGACTTTCATGATGGGATTGAATGGGCCTAAACCTTTCACACTTAAAGAAAGTACCGCCATATACTATGACATTGCGTAGGCGCGTCTAGCCATTATATTGGCTTTATAAGTTATAGCGAATGAGATGTCATGTCGAGCATATTATGACAAGTACATGATTGCGCACATGGTACTTAGATGGAGAGTTCATCTCCCAAGACTTCTCGTCATATGGACGTAATAAGTCTTCACAAGACATCGACTAATCATGGGATACATATAGGCTTTGGTTTAACGTTCTTTAGATAGCCATAAGCCGATTGATGAGTAAGTTCATCACTAACGGTTCTCACTCCCGAGACCAAGTATTCCCAAGATCTTTTCATTCTTAACGTCGGATTAGTGATACTTTAATCACAATTCATCCGAAGTTTACATGCAAATAGGCATGATTCTTTACATCCCATCTCCAATCAAGTAATCACTCAATCGTGGTTTTTGCTCACTTGACTTGGGTGAAAACTAATCCGTTTAGGATGCTTATGCACATCTCTTTACTTAGTCCCAATAGAGATGATTTAAGCTGCATGTTCAGTTTTTCGGAACTACCTAACTGACAAGGTAGTGGAGTACAATATGACTCTATTACGAGAGCATATGTCTTCGTAGTCGATTCCAGGGCGTTTGTGAGAGATCTTGCGCCATAAGGTGAGCCTAGACTCTTTTTCTCACTATGATTTTCATCAAAGATTATCGATAGGGTTTACACTTGCGGTGTCGGCATCACCTGACCAAAGACTTATCTCTTTGTTTAAACTGGATCGCATATCTTTCCGTGTAGGCCAATTCACAACGTTGGTATTTGCTTTAACGAAGTGAGTGTTCAATATCTAACTCATAGACCACGTACTCATGTACACTAGTGTAATTTGTATTTATAGAGATCTCCATATGGATTGGCTTTTCATTGAGGCGTCCCCCAATGATGACCATAATCCAGAAAATCCTTGAGATGAATGAGTTGTCATTGATCAAAGGATCAAGTTGTGCCAAACTCGCATTCGGCGGATATATATCGAACTAAGTGCCCTCTCTACACTTCTTGTAAGAGTCACGGCCTAGTGACACAATCTACCACTATTGTGGAGTCACCATGTCACCATCTATGGGTGACAATGTGTCTATTTATTCGGACATCGATCCTTACAAGCATGTTTAATACAAGAGGACTATTCCGATCTTTTCCTTGAAAGACCAATAATTTACTCTTTGCAGCATGTATATTAAGATCTCGTCACTTTGATTTATGGGACTTTGGGAAACATGATGAGGCATAGTGGGGACAAACCACGGCAATGCCAAGTCGTTCTACTTGAAAAAAACTTGTTCTTTTCTCCCCCTAACAACGGGGAGACTGACTCATCAAAAAGTGACATAAACGAGATCTCCTGTTATGGTTTTCGTATAGCGGACTATAGGTGGAAGCTAATGTCTTATTCAAAGAAAATATTCATAATCAAATAACTCATTATTAAGCACTTGTGGTAGCGCAATATGACACATAAAGTATGTGGACGATAAAGGGTATTGATTGTTAACACTTATACGTTAACAAGTTGCATTCCGTTATAAAATGTAACATGCATGTATGCTACCTGAAACGTTTCACTAAGTTCCGGGACACCAAATGCCTCTAAATTTTAACAGTAGGTATGCACATGTGTTAGGATTCCAACGTCGCTGGTCTCATTGCCGGAGCCGGTCGGAAACATACCGAACCGGTCGGAACAGTCTCCGAAGGTTAGTGAACGTTTGTGTCGAGCGGTTCACCACCTTCCATGTGTCCAATGGCTCTGAAATTCTATAAGAAGGTAGCCATGGATGTTAGGAATCGGTGAACTAAATTTCACCTAAAAAACCGGCTTAAAAGTAGGTGAACCAGTCAGTCTAATGACAAGTCCACAAGCTGGAAAACCGGGATTTCTAGGTTTTTCTCAACTTTTCAATCATTGTCAAAGTGCTTCATAACATTTAAGTGTTATGGCTTGAGTTTAACCATTATGCATATCACCATAGTATCATTGTGTCTCAAATTGAACTATGAGAAGGCATCAAACTCATCATCTTATGTATCATTAACTTTAGCGTAGGAGGGCGTTACTCCAAAACTTTGCTAAAGATTAGGCTTTCAAATATTGACCATAGCTAATGAAGGATCATAAAGGGGGGGGGGTCATATGCACTTTTAAATGCATAAATAGTGCTTCCATTGACTTGGATGAAGACTTGGGTGACGTTAATGTCATCCTTAATCCCAATAGCTTCTTTGCTAAAAAGAAATGATGTCCATGTAACTTTCATATATGAATCATCAAAACATGGCCAACATTTTGGACGATGTTCATTAGAGTCTATATGAGTAGCCGATTCAAAGAATCCGAATCATAATATATGTGAAATATATTCACAATATTGACTCATATGTTGTGCGCATTCATTAGAAGCGATACATAAGAAATCAATTCAATTTTCACAATGAGTTTCAACGTGATAAACGTTGGCACAAATATCTTTAAATAGTGAGCAAGGTTCGATTGCTTCTTTATGCATAGATAGCATATGTGACTTTAAATCATAATGTCATAAGATATGGAAATTTTGAGCATGAGAATGCTCTATGATTATGTGTGATGATCTAGTCATCATAATCACAATGGATTTATAAAATCCATGAAGATTAGCTACACACTCAATGTCTCTATGATACATTTGTATATAAGAGTGTAGAGACAAGGTTTTATGCCAAGTCATATAAACCGGAATATATACTCAATTCCTATAGAGTGCGTTACATAACGTGTAGTATCACAAGATAAAACATAGACATGCGTAAATGCGTAGTAAATACATCCGTTAAAGCTAAAAAATAGAGTCGGAAAACAACTAAATGAGGCAACATTGATACTGTATAGACATAAATGTCTAAAAACTAAGTATCAAGGACCGAAGCTATGAGCTAGCTATCCGAGGCCGAAGCCAAGCTAGAGTGGAAGCCAAGCCGAAGCAAGGCAAGATAAAGACCTGGTCATGTATAGGCATGTGCAACGTTGCCAAGGCCGAAGCCGAGGTAGTGCACGGGCGGGCCGAGGCCGAGCAAATGCCCAGGCATGCCAAGGCCGAAACCAAGGCGTGTCGAGGCAAAGACAATGGCCTATGGGGCCGAGGCTTAATTCTGGGGTCGAGGTCATGCGGGTTGCCGATGGCTAGCCGAGGCCAAGGCTAAGACTTACCGAGGCATAAAGTAAGGACCTGACAAGGCCGATGTCATGCTAAAGGGCCAAAGGCATGCTGAGGCCTAAGCCAATACGTGCCGGGGCGAGTGCATGGGCTTATAGGGCCGAGAGGGGCAGCGGGCCGGGCCGTGTGCAGGCCGACGCCAGGGCCAAGGCCGGGGCAGGGCTAGGCGGGCGGGTGTGTGCCATGGTCTGGAGACCGAGGTGTGCCTCATTGTTTGGTTGTGGCGGAGCTGTTGTCCAAGCAGCGCGCAAGCCAAGCCAAGGCTGAAACCGAGGCTAGGCAAGGCGGGCTTTGGTGTGCGCAAGAGTGCCAAAGCCGAGGTCGGGCAATGCGCATGCATCCGCGCATGTACGCAAGCATATCTATTTGTTTCTTGACGAGCATAGGCTCATTTATCTTTGTGATTTTCGAGTTAACATCACCAATTAGATTGGTGAACTCAAATCAACATGCCATGTATACATTGCATTCACATATAGCTATGTAGGGAATCGAATCATGTATGCATTATAAAATTCTCGTCCGTTCATTTACTTGAACAATATGAGAGAATTAAGATTAAATGTCAACGGTTACATCAAGGTCTTGACCATAAAGAGTGTATCAACTAAGTAGCATTAGCTAGTCACACATGTGAGGTCTATGCCTTCACAAAATCAACGGATTTGTAGTCACTTTGACTATGAAATTGAAGTCATATCCTTCATATTTATCGCAAATTATCTTTTACTTTTGAAATCCGTAATCATGAGGATATACTCTCATCTTCTTCCATGTATCTCTTATATACATTGACCATATGATAGCATTATTTGCAATTGTTGAACCGATGTACAACCATATCAATGACATGATTCTCTTTTTTTTTTTTTTCAATTGCCCTTTTCTCTTTTTTCTTTTCTTTATGATATGGGGGTGTCGAGGCATAGCCTCCCACTCTTCTTTTTTTTGGCGCATTTTGCGGTAATTTTTTTTTTCTTCAAAAGAACAAGAGGGAATGTAATGAATTTAGGTCGAGACCAAGATTATGGTAACTCAATTCAATATCTGTTGTGACAATTTCCGTCACATATCGATGTTACAGCGACAATTTTCGTTGCACATCATGAGTTTGTCCCTTTTGTGATCGACTCCCTTAAGATCATTACAAGTATCGATAATATTTTGTCGAAATCGTGATAGTCACGAAGAGTTATGGTTCACAGTGACATTACAGCCACAAACACAACTTTGGAAGGTAATATCACAGTTACCCCTTAAATATTGTGATACGCCGGGGTGGGTGGGGCCCCTTTGTATCGTCATGAAAAACACACAAGTTCCAACACACAAGTTCAAATAATTGAAATTGCGAAAAACGAGAACTTTTATAAAATCATACTTGCTAGTTCGCCAAATGAACTGCGTAGAAATATAAATTGCGCTTGAGGACTCGGTTCTGATCTTTGTGCGAATTTGAGATGTTCTTTCATGTACGTGCAACGAATAATTCTCGCAATTCTATCGCG
Source organism: Potentilla sterilis (assembly GCA_963682095.1). Classification (NCBI taxonomy): domain Eukaryota; kingdom Viridiplantae; phylum Streptophyta; class Magnoliopsida; order Rosales; family Rosaceae; genus Potentilla; species Potentilla sterilis. The sequence continues at coordinate 61,656,908 of OY821755.1, forward strand.
ATGTGTCGTGCAATAAATTTCATGGAAAAGAAGAACATATGGTTAGTCATATTTACCATATACAGTGCAGTAAAACTAAAAAAGAAATATTACAGTAACTGTTTTAACCCGTATGGTAAAAACTTTTTATTTGAGGTAAAAACAAGGGTTTTTTACCGATAACTACAATTTTGTGTTAGTATTTACCAGTAGCAAAATTCTTTTTTCAAATTACCAATAGCAAGATTCCATCCAAAACTAACAGAATCAGTTAACTTTTAAATAACAAAATTACCCTCAGTGAGCCTAATGTTACTGATCCTCAGAACTCAACTTAATACTACTGACCCTCAGTAGCTCCGCCGTACTCCACCGTGCTCCAATACTACTGACCCTCAGTAGCTCTGCCGTACTCCGCCGCGCTTTAATACTACTGACCCTCAGTAGCTCCGTCGTCCTCCGCCGCGCTTTAATTCTACTGGCCCTCAGTAGCTCCGCCGTCCTCCGCCGCGGTTTAATACTACTGACCCTCAATACTACTGAACTCTAATCTACCCCCTCCCAAATTCAAACTCAAATCCCTAGATGGATCTCCGGGCTGCTTCGTGGCGTCGGTGCTGAGCCGGAGAGGCGGTGGTGACAGAGGGCGCCATCGATTCGGATTAGATTCCGACGCGGGACTGAATTGATGGACCAGGAACGACATCGATTTGGGGATGATGCTGGGCTGATGCAGCGACGACCCCAAGCTAGGATCCGGCGCGCAAGACTGCTGGCGTTGGTGGCGCTGAGGATCGGCTCAAGACGGTGGCGGCGGCGCTTGTTCCAGCGGAGATCGGAAGGGGAGGAAGAGAGTTGGGTGCCCAGAGCAATTTCATGGGTGCCTTGAGTTCTTCCATGCTTTGCCAACAAAGCTTTGTCGGCAGAATAAGATTGCTTTTCTTTTGCCGACAAAGAGGTTGTCGGCAGAAAAAGATTTCTAGGGGTTTGGCTTTCTTTTCCGACGAACTGTTGTCGGTAGGGAGAATTGCTGAGGGTTTTTCCGACAAACTGTTGCCGGCAGAAAAATGTTTAGGGTTTTTGGTTTTGTTTTTAAGAGATAAAACCTGGGGTTTCTGAATTTTCTTTTTAGGGCTATAGCTGATAACGTGTTGTAAGAGAAACAAAAGATAAGTAAAGCGTTGTTTATTGATTGATAAAGAGGCCTTTATATATGCATTACATCAAGTATCCCGAATAATCAGAGATTCTCTATCTACTAAAGATACTACATATCTAGTCTAATTAGGTCAAGACACACCACGGAAGTTACAGAATTATCCTTCCTTGAACAAGCTCTATGTTTTCCTTATATTCATCAATAACACGTGCATCGTACGGGTACGAGGCTAGAAGTATTGAGAATAATTGATAAACACACATAAATTTATTCTCCTTTGTTTGTGGCTAGTCAGTGTAACTAGAAGCATTGGTTTGTATAGACATTTGTTTGTAATCCCTAGCCTATAAATAGTTCAAGATATATTGTTCTCCTTCAACAATTGAATACAAGATGTAGACATTCAAGCCTCTCTAGTGTTTCTTTATATTTTTAATATTTTAACTTTCAATAAACCATGATCCTAACAGGGAGACCTACCATGATTCTGCAATAGCCACATGAAAAGAGACCCACTGAGATGGGGATCGGGAAATTTCAATGAAAGAGAGAGGGTGTTGGAAGTCTGAAGTCTCAACAAGTCAACAAATGTTGGCCGACTGGAATGTCCCCACTTTACTTCTCTAGTCCGACCCGGCTGACCCAATGCCTAACCCGGCCCGGACCCGTAGTCCGGTTTTTGTGCCCAACTAGAAAGTAGAAACACAAAGAAACTATCAAGCCTTCTCTGTTCGCAATCCTTAAAACCCTTCAAAGCTTACGTTTTTTACTCTCCGATGCTCCTCTGCCACTGCTAATGACATTTCAAGTACACCCACTTTTGCTACTCTGCTTTAATTCTCCTCTCTCTCTCTCTCTCTCTCTCTCTCATTACACTGGTGTGCTCTAGGACCTGTAAAGATTCAATTTTTATGTGATAATTGATTCATTGGCCATTTATTTTGACTGATTGTACGGCTCATGGGGCGGCGAGGACGAAGTGGAATGACATGGATTCATTGCCCACAACAATGTGTTTGCTCAGGTACTTCGGAGTTAGTTGTCTGTATTGAACATTATTAACAAGGTGTTTGCCTTTGACAGTATTCATTATGAAGCTTCAGCTTGTTGCTTTTCTGTTTTGGTTTAATTATGTTAGTTATGATTTTGGAATTTTGCTTATATCATTTCTTTTTATCGGAAAATTGATTGCAATGCTTCTGATGAATTAGGATAGTTAAATTGGTTGCCGCCTGTAAGGTAAAGTTTAGCTGTTCTGTCTCCATTTTAATCTGTTACGCCCCTAACCGGCTACCTGTGAAAACTAGAGTAGCTATCAAGTAGACTGTATTTACCATTAAGTCTGTTCCAGTTACGGTTCATCCCATGTTGGGAAGAACGGTTGCAAACCGCATGGGTTACGGTGCAATCTGTAAACAGTAAATCCATGCGCACTATCATGGTTAACTAATCTGATAGTTTGTTTAGTACATACCTATAATTGCATAACACCTCCATTTGTTGCAAGGACTAGGATCTGCAGCGCCACAAAACATGTCTGTTTTAAGTCTTAAATTTCATGAATCATAAGTGTTTATACAAAGAGATATGTGCTTGCCTGCGTGTACTTATATGTACATGCCTATCTGTCTGTGTGCTTGTGTTTCAGTGTGTGTATTTTGCCCACTTACTAGCTTATATGATCAAACATCCCTGTGACTTGAATTGATTGCGCATCTTCAGGTAGTTGAAAGGTTCTAGTTGAAAAAAGTTTGTAAGGCTCTATCCTGCTTCATTGTCACAGGAACTGTATTCACATACTGAAACCATGTTTTGCAACTCAAGTCAGGTAAACTCTAAATTCAACTTATAGTTCCCAAATATCCACTAGAAAATCTTTGTTTCCAGCTTTAACTATATTCAAAAACCTTAGTGGCAGCCACGCCTTGAAAACTGAATTAACATTATTTGAGAATGGGTCGACAATTAGTCGGCTACCATTCAAATTTTTAAGTGTGTAATTTTTTTTTTGTGTAATATTATTTCCTACTGTGTTGTCAATGGACGTTATTTTTGGTTAATGAGATTTTATCATGAGTTGGGGCTGAACTTTTTTAATCGGACAATAGTATTTCAAAGACTCGATTAAGCACTTCTGTAAGAATTATGCCAAATTTCTATAACCTACACCGTAACATAGAAAGTGGGAACGCCAGAGAGAACTTAGTCTCAAACAACCACACCAGTAGGTAAATCCTCTTTCTGCACCCCCATACAAACAATGATGATTCAGAAGTTCCATTACATGTCATTTCCCACATCAGTAAATCAATAATGCATACAGATGCACGATTGAAAGAAAATAAAACTAAGAACAAGATACACGTACATAAACCAAAATGTTTATTTAAAACATGATAAGTGGACTCAGGATAGAATGGATACAGTTGACTAGAGCTTCACCATCAAATGAGGAATCTTCTTCTTGGCCATTGAGGGATCTTCTTCTTTGTGTTCCTTGTATGCAGTAGCTTCTTCACCATTGCCATGACCTGATGGTCCATTTGAGATAAAACATAACTATAAGTTTATTAAATGCATCTCAAAAGTCTCAAAATTTTGTAAACAATGCATTTTACAATGTACTTGGGATATCAGAATATGTAAACATTAAACTAGGAGAAAAATGATGTCAAAGAAAAATATTTATTTAGGACTGAAAAGAACAAAGTTACAATTTGATTGGTGTACTAGTGTCGAATTCAAAACTCAGTTTCATTGAAAGCTTGCATGGAATTACTGAATTTTATTTTTTGTATGTGGTTACTATATATTAGTGAGCAATGACTATCACAAGAATATGACGGATCAAATAAAAGTGACACTCCAACATACCTACTGAGTCGGACTTGTTTCCTGCTGTGGAAGAACGAGGATGAGGCTGAGAACTTGGGGCAGTCGACCACACGCAAGTCTTCCAACAAAGGACACTCGAGATCAGAAGTAGCACTTTCATAGTCCAACATTGGAAGTACAGTCAAGCTTAATTTCTTCAATTTTGGAAGGATCATGGTCTTGTTTCTTGCTTCAACTATCCTCTCCAATAAGGGGCATTTCCCTACTTCAAAGTGATTCAACTGAGAAAGACATTGAGCAACATCGTAGGTAAAGGGACTGCCCTGCAACTGGTAGCACCCTTCAATGAACAGCTCCTCCAATAAAGGACACTTGATATCAAAAGTAGCACTTTTATAGCACAACATTGGAAGATAATCCAAACGTAAATGCTTCAATTTTGGAAGAATGATCTTCTTGTTGCTCGCCTCAAATATTCTTTCCAAAATGGGGCAAGTCACTAATTCAAAGTGATTCAACTGAGAAAGACATTGAGCAACATCATAGGTGAAGAGACTTCCCTGCAACTTTTTGCAGCCGTGAATGGACAAACTTTGAAGATTCTGGAAAATCGCGGGTGGAGCAGGTCCATCACAAAATCTCACTGTAGTTAGATTGTACAATTTTATCTTTCTCAATTTAAATTGTTTTGACACAAGCAGCGCTTCACAATCAAACACATATTCACTCTTCATGTAACAAAAATCTAGTATTTCCAGATTTCGTAGTCTCTGTAACAATGTTGATGGTACAAGTATATTCCCCCAGTTGTAACAAGATTGCATTTTCAATACCTTCAAATTGATTAGAGACCCAGGTGCTAATTCGACAGCACATAAATCCGCGCAGTTCAGCTCCTTCAGTTCCAACACTTCCAAATTCTCGAACACTGGTTCCTGTAATCTCCGAAACTCAAATTCCTGTGAATTCCCCATACAGGGACGCTTCCGTTCCTGTAATCTCTTTGCCTTCATCAGCTCATACCTAACTTCCATGGGACCCTGCTGTATATTGAGTTGCTTCAGTCCCTGCAATCTCCCATGCTCCTCAGATTCCACAAATATGTCAATTACCCTTTCGCTGCACCCACTCCAGCGTAGCCTCTCTGCTAGCTTCATTATCTCGTTCCAAAACCACTCCGGTAAGCGACTGATGACGTCAATCTCCAAGAGTATTGAGTTAACTCGATCACCTTTGTTTTGGGCGAATGGGTTAACTGGGTCGAATAGATTGAATACACAACCGATACGTATATCAAAATCAATCCATTTCGGTATGAACTCAACATACTTGGGGAGACATTCCGCATGGGAGATACTAACTCTCAAAACTCTTAACTTTGACAAACTAGTTACCTCGTCAAAGCTAGCATTGGTTTTTTCTCCTTTTCCCTTAACGTTACTCCCACACTTCTTCCTAAATCGCGTGTACAGTTTTTCTAAAGCATTGGTTTCTTCTTTTTCACCCTCCACTTTCCTCCCCCACTCCCTAAATCCTGGCATGTACAGTTCTTCTAAATTATGCAACTTTGATATCACTTTCGATGGAATTCTATCAATCCTTTGAAAAGTGACATCTAACAACCTTAGATTGGTCAAACATCCCATTCCTATCGGCAACTCCTTTAAAAATGAATTTCTCATACTAAGAATCTCAAGGTTTTTAAGTTCTCCTAGTATAGAAGCGTCACTTATGTCAGATATCGACATCCTATTATCTAAAAATAAAACTTGGAGGTTGGTTAGGAGACTAAATGATTGGGGTAGTAATAACAAGGTGGTGACGCTAAGGTCTAAGACTCTTAATTCATTCGGACTTTGAAAAAATGTTTCCGGGAACTCTTTTAGAAAGAAACTTCTGTTTAGTGACAAAATCTGGAGTTTTGGACATACCAACTGTTGGGGCAGCCTGTCAATATAATTGCTCATTAGTGAGATTGCAGAGCAGCTTCCACGTAATCGACGTGGCCAATCCTTTAAACCACAACCAGCTTTCACCAAAAATCCATATTCAGATTGCGCAATTTGAAGGGCTGCATCCCGGACAACATCATGCATCCTTACATACTCATTGTTTTGGTCATCCAAAAGCAAGCTAGAATATTTAAGGTGTCTAGCCACAGAATCAGCTCTTTCTCTTGCTTCTTTGAGTGTTTCAGCATCTTGAAACAATCCTCTCCCGATCGCATACCTGAACAAATCTTCCACTGGGATATCATAGTCTTCTTGAAATAAGCAACACAGCAAGAAGTATGATTTGTACTCCTCATCTTTCAAGTAATCATAGCTTAACTTTATACATTTGGATGCTTCTCCGTAATAGTCATGGTTGGCAGATTGTGACTTTTCTAGTTGTTGAGCTGCTCTCTTCCATTCCACCAAGTCTTTATCTCCGAGTGCCCTTGCAACTGTTACCAAAGCAATCGGTAGACCACCACATTCTCCAGCTATCTTTTTTGCCACATCCTCGAAAGTGGGTGACTCGAAAGACCTTCTTGCTTTTCTCACAAACAAGGTCCAAGAATCTTGTTCTGAGAGAACGTTGAGGGTGATCTTTCTTTGGCACTCCATGGCATGACATACATTCCTTATCCTTGTGGTGAGTAGGACTTTGGACTTGCATTTTTGAAGTTGCTTGTAGCTTGGAATTCCTATGCTTGGTAACTTCATTCCCTCCCAAATGTCGTCCAGAATTATAAGGATCTTTGTTCTTCTCATTATCTCCTTATGCAACCTAGTGGCTCTTCCAATTTCTGTCTCCTCATCAAATTTGAAGCCCAACTGCTCTGCCAATGTGTCCTGAAATTTCTCAAAATGGGGATTTTGGGATACAACAACCTTAGTTACACAATCAAAAATCCCACTATTCCGGACTTTTGCACCAATGTATTCCACCAGGGTTGTCTTCCCGACGCCTCCCATACCGTAGACACCAACTGCAGTGACCTCGTCTTCTTCAAGGACCTTCATAATCTCATCCATGGCTTCTTTTGTAGCTTCAAATGCTTGGAAATCTCCTGTGGTCTCAATTGCCTCAGGTGCTACCTTACTAAGGAGAACTTCCACAATGACGTGAACAAGATCTTTGTGAGTACTGCGAGCAAAAATTAATTACAGGTCAAAAATTAGTAAACTGTATAGATTCGAAAGTAAAAGCATAACGCATGCTTACTTTTCCAGAATACTTACTTGTGATCATTTGTATTCCACCCGGAGATATTAGCCACTTTGTTTAAAGCAGCTCTCCATTTTTTCACCTTCTCTGATTCATATCGGCCAGATGTTTCATGCTTAGTGAAAGCTTCTCCGAAACTCTGTTTCTGATATCGAACATCAGTTGGTTCAACATGATAAAAAAGTGGCAAAATTCTGTTGTCTTCCATTGATCGACAAATCTCTTCAAGTTCCTCCAAACACCATGTTGAAAAAGCATAATTTTGCGAGAGAATAACAATTGCAAACCTTGATCCTTGAATTGCTTCTATAAGCGTGCGAGAAATAGCATCCCCGACTTTAAGATCCGGATCATCCATGAATGTTTTAATGCCTCTTCGATTCAGTGCATCATGTAAGTCCACTGTGATCCCTTTGCGAGTGTCAGGACCCCTGAAACTCAAAAACACATCATACTTCCAACATACATCTGATGGAGGAGGAGATGCAGATGCTACTTTGGAGCTGGAGGCCATTGGAAAACCACCGAATCAAAACAAGAGGGCTATCAGGAACAGGAAAGAAGAAACTGCAAGAACAAGGGAGACCCACTAAGAATCTGCAATAGCCACACGAAAAGAGACCCACTAAGGAGATGGGGATCGGGAAATTTCAATGATCCGGTTTTTATGCCCAACTAGAAAGTAGAAACACAAACAAAGAAACAGGATGGCCATCGCAACTATCAAGCCTTCAATGTGTTTGCTTATGGGGCGGCGAGGACGAAGTGGAATGACATGGATTCATTGCCCACGACAATGTGTTTGCTTAGGTACTTCCGAGTTAGTTGTCTGTATTGAACACTGTTAACAAGGCGTTTGCTTTTCTGTTTTGGTTTTATTATGTTAATTATGATTTTGGAATTTTGCTTATATCATTTCTTTGTATCGGGAAGATTGATTGCAATGCTTCTGATGAATCAAGATAGTTAAATTGGTTGCTCCTGTAAGGTAAAGTTTAGCCGTTCTGTCTCCATTTTAAGCCGTTACGCCCGTAACCGGCTACCTGTGAAAATTCGAATAGCTATCAAGTAGACTGTATTTACCATTAAGTCTGTTCCAGTTACAGTTCATCCCATGTTGGGAGAATCCCTCAGAAAGGGAAAGAACGGTTGCAAAACGCATGGGTTACGGTGCAATCTGTAAACAGTAAATCCATGCACACTCTCATGGTTAAGTAATCTGATAGTTTGTTTAGTACATACCTATAATTGCATAACACCTCCATTTGTTGTGAAGAATAGGATCTGCAGCGCCACAAAACATGTCTATTTTGTTGGAATTCATGTTAGAATTCCTGATACTTCAACTTTTAACTCTGGCGAGTGAAGTATTTCACACTCTGTTCTTGGCGAACGGTGTGGCGAGCAGGTGTGAAGAAGATTGGATGACTGAACTTATGCAGCTTTTCTTTGATCTCAAAATTCTTACAGATTACAGAGTAAACACTTCCCTTATATAGGGGGCACAAAGTAACCTAACAAAATATCTAAGGCTAGAAGCTAGAGATCAACTTGACAATTATAGTACTATGATACTACAAATATCTAAGATGAAAATCTCAGTGGGAATGAACAGTGGAGCAGGTGCTGGAAAGCATGTAAGCTTTTCCACACTGACTCCTAGTCCTCCCAGGAAAGCATTAACATTTTAACACTCCCCCTTAATGCTTTGCCTTATCATTCCTAACAAGCCTCGTAGGTATTCAAACCTATCTCTGGCGAGTGCCTTGGTGAAGATATCAGCAACTTGGTCGTCTGTATTGCAGTACACCAAATCAATCTCATTCTCCTCGACTGCATCCCTGATGTAATGAAACTTCAAGGCGATGTGCTTTGCCCGACTGCGATAGACAGGATTCTTGCTCATGGCGATTGCAGACTTGTTATCGTTGAGAATGGTTGTTGCTGTTCTGTTCTTCTCACCAAAGTCTTCTATGACTCTCCTTAGCCATATTGCTTGTGAAGTGGCGAGTGAAGCTGCGACGTATTCGGCTTCAGCTGTGGACAATGCCACTGATTTCTGCTTCTTTGAAGCCCAGGAGAATACCCCTGTTCCCAGTGTGAAAGTATATCCAGATGTGCTCTTCAAGTCATCTACACTTCCTCCCCAGTCACTGTCACAGAACCCAAAGAGTTTTGGTTCTACATTCCTCTCATACAGAATTTCAAAGTCCATTGTTCCTTGGATGTATCTCAGGATTCTCTTTGCAGCTCCATAGTGTATCTTGGTTGGATTGTGCATAAATCTGGACATCAAGCTTGCTGCATACATAATGTCTGGTCTTGTTGCAGTCAAGTATAGCAGACTTCCCACTAAGCTTCTATACAGATTCTCATCCGCTGGACCACTCCCATCTTCTTTGGAGAATTTTTCACTGACCACTAGAGGAATTGCAACTGGATTGCAACCAAGCATTTTGAACTTCTCTAGAATGGTCTTTGCATATCTTTTCTGGGTTATGAAGATTCCCTCCACTGCTTGAATTATTTCAATTCCCAGAAAGTAATGCAGGATTCCCAAATCACTCATTTCATATTTCTTCATCATATCAGACTTGAAATTTGAAATCATTTTTTCACAGCTTCCGGTAAATATCAGATCATCAACATATAAGGAGACGATAAGAATGCTTGATTTACCTTCAGTCTTTGTGTAAAGGGCAGGTTCGTTTTCACTCCTTTGAAAACCCCTTGCTGTGAAATAGGAATCGATCTCACCATACCAAGCTCTTGGGGCTTGTTTCAGGCCATACAGAGCTTTCTTCAGTTTGTAAACTTTCTGCTCTTTGCCTTTGATGATGAAACCTTGTGGTTGTTCCACAAACACTTCTTCTTTCAGCACTCCATTTAGCAACGCCGATTTAACATCAAGTTGGTGTAGATACCAACCCTTTTGTGCAGCAATGGAAATCAGACCTCTTATGGTCTCATGCCTTGCCATTGGTGCAAAGGTCTCATTGAAATCCACTCCGGGTATCTGTGAGTATCCTTTCGCCACCAATCTTGCCTTGTTTCTTTGAACAGACCCATCTGAGTTCAGCTTGGTCTTGTATATCCACTTCAAACCGATGACATCCTTGTTGTCTGGTTTGTCAACTAGCTCCCATGTGTTGTTCTTCACAATCACATTGATCTCATCTTGCATTGCAATTCGCCATTCATTTTCCTTCACTGCTTCTTCAAATCTTTCTGGCTCAAATAAGCATGTATTGCAGCTTTCATACACTTCATTTAAGCTTCGCATTCTCATTGGAGGCGAGCTTGATGATGATTGAGTTTCTGAAGATTCTGGCGAATGAGTCGCTGGCGAATGAGTCGCTGGTGGATGTGACGCTGGCGAATGAGTCGCTGGCGGATGTGACGCTGGCGAATGAGTCGCTGGCGGATGATCTTCTGGCGAATGAGCTTCAGTTGCTTGCGGATTGAGTTCCAGCTCTACTGGATTCTCTTGTTCATTTTGAACATTTCCTTCTTTGTTTTGGGCTGAACCTTGGTTCCAATCCCATGATGAATTCTCACTGAAGAGAACATCTTTGCAGATTAACATCTTCTTCTTCTGCAGATTGAAGAGCCTATAGCCCTTTGATTGAGAGCTGTATCCCATGAATACACACTTCTCACTGGTTTCATCCAGTTTATATCTCAGCTCCTCTGGGATATGTGCATAGCAGATTGAACCAAACACCCTCAAGTGATTTACACTTGGCTTTCTGCCACTCCATGCTTCAAACGGAGTCTTTCCTTGGACAGCAACTGTTGGATGTCTGTTCATCAAATACACTGCAGTATTTACTGCTTCTCCCCAATATACTTGAGATACTGACTTGTCATGGAGCATGGACTTGGCCATCTCAATGATCGTTCTGTTTTTTCTTTCCGCTACGCCATTCTGCTGTGGCGTGTAGCTTACAGTGAGCTGCCTTTCCAGCCCAATGTCTTCACAGAACTTCTTGAATTCATTCGATGTGTATTCGCCACCTCTATATGTTCTTAACTTCTTCAGTTTGAGGCCAGATTGTCTCTCCACCATTGCTTGAAACTTTCTGAACACGGCGAACACATCAGACTTTTGCCTTAGGAAATAAACCCAAGTCATCCTTGTGAAATCATCTATGAAGGTAAGAAAGTATCTGTTTCCTCCATCAGTTGTAGTTCTCATTGGACCACAAACATCAGAATGTACCAGCTCCAGAGGTACTTTCGCTCTCCAGGCTTTTCCTTTCGGAAATGGGAGTGTGTGTTGCTTCCCCAATGCACATCCTGCACACACTTCTTTTGCATCATTTATTTTGGATAGACCCTGCACCATTTCCTTTTGATGCAGCAACTTGAGACTCTGAAAATTCAAGTGTCCAAGTCTCTTGTGCCAGAGCCAGGAATCATCCTTTAGCTCCATTCTTCTTGCACTTTCAGTTGCATATTTCAGGGTCAGAGGAAAACTTCTGTTCCTCTTCATCTGGATTTCTACCATCAGGTTCTTGTTGCTCCCTTTCTGATATATCTTGCAAGTGTCATCACCAAAATGAAGGTGATATTTGTGCTTAATGAGCTGTCCGACACTTAGCAGATTTGAATCCAGAGTTGGAACCAACATCACATCTCTGATGTACATCTTTCCAGACTTGGTTTCAACAGCAATGCTTCCCTTGCCTTTTGTATCCACCATCATTCCATTGCCCATTTTCACTCTTGTGATGCTGTTGCAGTCTATATCATGTAGAAGATTGGCATTCGTCGTCATGTGATTACTGCAAGCACTATCAACAAGCCACACATTTTCATCTACTACAGCACTCGCAGCATGAGTAACACAGAACATGTTTGAGTCACTCGCTTCAATGCTGTTCGCCTGTTGATTTCCCTTGTAGTTACAATCCTTCTTCACATGACCAAACTTTTCACAGGTTGAGCATTTTGGTTTCCCTTTGAACCAACACTCGCCTGCATGAAGCTTATTACAGACAGTGCATTTGTTATACCCTGAGTTGCTACTCTCCTCATTGTTGCTCTTCATCCGCTGAGCTGATTTTCCCTCCCACTTCTTTCCTTTACCTTTCCAGTTCTTTTTCTGCTTAGAATTTGAACTAGATGGCTCACTCCTGTTAGAGTTTAGGTTGAGTGATTGGAAAGCTTTTTCAGCCTCTTCTTCATGACTAGACAACCTATGATCGAAAGCTTTCAGAGTCCCCATCAGATCCTGAACACCTAGAGTTTCCAGATCCCTAGTCTCCTCTATAATACTAACAATAGCATCATACTTCCTATTCAAGCTCATAAAGATTTTCTGTACTACCCTCTTCTCAGGTATTGGTTCCTTATAGGTTCTCATTTGATTAACTATATTCGTCAATCTGGTGCTATAATCACCTAACAACTCAGTATCATTCATTTTTGTATACTCAAAATCTCTTCTAATAGATTGTACCTTGACAGCTCTGACTCTCGCAGATCCTCTGTATTCAAGGCTGAGTACATCCCATGCTGCTTTGGCTGTCTTCTCATTTGAGATTCTGGGAAAAATCTCATCTGTGACCGAAGTCTGCAAGATGTTGAGTGCTCTTGCATCCTTTTTGATGTTCGACTTCAGTTCTGCCATTTGTGCAATTGTTTGCTCCTCTTCTGCATCTGGTCTCTTGTATCATTCTTCTACGAGGCTCCATAGATCTCGTGAGATGAACATGGTCTCCATCTTGATTATCCAGAAATCAAAGTTCTCTCCATTAAAGATTGGAACTCTGTTTTCTGAACTTCCTGATGCAGCCATTCCAGTAACAGAAAAATAAAGACTTGTGTTTGTTTTTTTTGTTTCTGAATCAACAGATGGTACACCCCAGTTGATATTGATCAACAGAGCTCTGATAACATGTTGGAATTCATGTTAGAATTCCTGATACTTCAACTTTTAACTCTGGCGAGCGAAGTATTTCACACTCTGTTCTTGGCGAACGGTGTGGCGAGCAGGTGTGAAGAAGATTGGATGACTGAACTTATGCAGCTTTTCTTTGATCTCAAAATTCTTACAGATTACAGAGTAAACACTTCCCTTATATAGGGGGCACAAAGTAACCTAACAAAATATCTAAGGCTAGAAGCTAGAGATCAACTTGACAATTATAGTACTATGATACTACAAATATCTAAGATGAAAATCTCAGTGGGAATGAACAGTGGAGCAGGTGCTGGAAAGCATGTAAGCTTTTCCACACTGACTCCTAGTCCTCCCAGGAAAGCATTAACATTTTAACATGTTTTAAGTGAACATCAATTTTACCATGCTTAAATTTCATGAATCATAATTGTTTATACAAAGAGATATGTGCTTGCCTGCGTGTACTTATATATACATGCCTATATGTGTGTGCGCGTGTGTTTGCTCAGGTACTACCATGAGCTTGTCTTTGAGAGTTTATATTCATTATGAATATGTGCTTGTATGCATGTAAATCCACATGCATATCTGTGTTTATGTGTGTGTATAGATGCATATTTTGGCCACTTGCTAGTTTATATGATCCAACATCTACATGACTTGAATCCATCGCTCAATCTTCAGGTAGTTGGAAAAAAGTATAAAACGCTCTATCCTGCTTCATTGTCAGAGGAACTCAATCCACATACTGAAACCATGCTTTGTAACTCAAGTGAGGTAATCGCCTTCTTTACCTTATTTAGTGAGGACAAGATCTAAACAAATATATGCTAATATCTTGTCGAGAATGCAGATGCTAAAAGTATACCTGTGTATGCATGTTTGCGTGCTAAGACTATACGCGTTTTTTAGGAAGTACCGAGTCATGGTGGATTGGTGGGAAAGAAGATTTTGATTACTAGTCGCCTCCTCTCAGGTTTCATCGAGTACGTCTAGCTTAATGGATGACTTAGTTCAACTATTTGTTTACAAAATCCAAGAGAAGAAGAAATCTGTGCAACCTGCCACCGTCATATTCTTGTGAAGCTGAAAATTGGTGGATGGTTTATTTAGTGGCAGTTACATTTTAGTTACACCTATAACTTGTCTAGATTACAAACAGATCTTGGATGTTAAAAACTGAAACGTTGCGATTCCTGTCAGCTTCTTTGTATGAACTCGAAAACATAATATAAATTGGATCATGTTCTCTGGATGATGAAAGATCACTTTACATTTGGCAACTTGATCATCATCATCATCTTCTTCATGTAAAAGATATCTGTTTTCCTTTTTCTTTCAAGGATGAATTTGAAAAGTAGCCTTCTAATGTTTCCATATAAGACTCATTATCTTCATCCTCATGACCTCATCCTTCATAGTTTCTCAGTTGCTTCCCTTTCTCCGTTTCATTCATTACCATCTCAGTGTCAATGTAAGTAGCTTTAAGTTAACGAGATTTCATCATAAGTGGGATTTAGGCTGAATGGAACAAAAAAGCGATCAAAGTGATCAAATATAAGTTAGTATTCAAGTTTTAAACTCGAAACTTGAAAAAATGTACCGATTTTTGTCCCCAAAAAAGTACTTTCATTACAATTCGGTCAAATCTGTTGGCTAACGGTAATATGGAATAGAGAATCTAATCTGTTAGCCTGATGGTAACATGATTACATGAAGGAGAGAATGGAGAACAGTTTTGCCAATTGGTAAATGCATACTGTGTACGCTCAGATCAACAACAAGGAAGAACATTCGGAATTTCAATTACATGCAATTTTCCTTATTAACAAATCAATAATAGATACGAATGCAAAAATCAACAATCGATACAAATGCAGGACTGAAATAGAGAATCAGGAATGTATATTTAGGATTGATCATACACAACACAGTTAAAATAGTTGACAAACATCTTCACAATCAAATGAGGAATCTCCTTCTGGGCCTCTGGAGGTCTCTCTTTGCATTTTGGCGATTAGTCCCCTCCGTCCATCCACTAGAATCTATTTGACACAAAATATAAGTATGTAAATTGAAATTTAATGCATATCCAGAGTCCGAAAATCTTCGTAACAATACTGTCAATCTATTTGGAAAACGGAAACAGTAAGCAGAGCGCAGAAATCTATATATAAGCAAAGGTAAACTATATTGTTTGTTTCTATACAATCTGGTGGAACTTCACAAGCACCCTTTTTTAAAGTTTTATTAAAATTACATATTATATCAAAGAAGATGTTATGGTTTGATTAGCTCATTTTCCTTGCAATTTCAAATGCATTTTAATGGGAAAATATTAACATTTTGTATTTGTTTACTGTTTATTGGTGTATGAATAATCAATTGAAGTTTATGACACACCAACATACCGTTTGACTTGTTTGCTGCTGCGGAAGTCATAGGAAGAAGCTGAAAACTTGGGGCAGAACGACACATCAAATATTTCCAATGAAGGACACTCAATATCAAAAGTAGCACTTTCATAGCACAACATCGGAAGTCTCGACAATTTTAATGTCTCCAATTTCGGAAGGATGATCTTCTTGTTGCTTGCTTCAACTATCTTTTCCAATAAGAGGCAATCCTCTAGTACCAATGAATTCAACTGAGAAAGACACTGAGCAACATCATAGCTGAAGAGACTTCCTTGCAACCTGCCGCTCATCTTGATTGTCAAACTTTGAAGATTCTGGAACACTGCAGGTGGAGCAGGTCCATCACATATGATTGCTGTAGCGAGGCGGCACAGTTCTATACTTCTCAACTTTATTTGATTCGACACAAGCAGCGCTTCTTCATACCCAAGCATATATTTACTCCCGACCATGCCCTCAAAATTTACTTCTTCCAAGTTTGGTAGTCTCTGTAACAATGATAATGGTAAAAGTTTATTCCCCCAATAGGAACAAAATTGTACCTTCAATACCTTCAAATTGAATAGAGACCTCGGTGGTAGAATTTTAAAATCACATAACTCCGAGCAGTCCATCCCAAACAGAATCAACTCTTCCAAATTCTCGAACACTGGTTTTTTTGGAACCCATGCTCTTGTGTTCATCAGGTTGTTTCTTGTAGGACCCCAACCCCCGCAATCAAATTGGCGAAACCCTGTCTTGGGGCCCACTATATAGAGATGCTTCAGGCCCTGTAATCTCCCGCGCTCACATTCCACAAATACGTCAACTAACCTTCGGCCTTCTTTCCAATATAAACTCACTGTTATCTCCCCCATTACCTGGTTGCAAAACCAGTCCGGTAGGCGACTGAAGATGTCAAGCTTCAAGAATACTGAGTTATGATCATATCGGTGACGAAACTCATCCTCGATTGAGTCTCTATTGAACTCGTATACATCGATACATATATTAAACTTCACCCAATTCGGTTTGAACTTCACATATTTAGGGATACATTCTACATTGGCTGCACAAACATTCAAAACTCTTAAATTTGACAAGCTCGTTACCTCATCAAAGCATGCATAGGTTTCTTCTCCTCCTTCTCTCTCAACTTTACACCCCCAGTCCCTAAATCCTTCCATATATAGTTCTTCTAAATTTTGCAACTTTGATATCACTCCGGATGGAATTCTATAAAAACCAGTGATATCCAACATCCTTAGTTCGGTCAAACCTCCTAATTCTACCGACAATTCCTTCACACCTGAATATCTCATACTAAGAATATCAAGCTTTTTGAGTTTTCCTACCACGGAAGCGTCAGTTATAGGACAATAGTCTAAAAACAAAGCTTGAAGGTTGGTTAAGAGACCGAAGGATTGGGGTAGTAATGAAAATCTACTGTCTCTAAGGTCCAAGACCCTTAATTCATTTGGACTTTGAAAAAATGTTTCTGGGATCTCTTCTACAGACAATGTATGGTACAGTGACAAAATCTGGAGTTTCGGACATACCAACTTTTCGGGCAGCTTGCAAATATTATTGAACATTAGCGAGACTGCAGAGTATCCTTCATGTAATTTACGTGGCCAATCCGTTGAACCATCCCCAGCTTTCACCAAGAACCGATGCCCATCTTCAGATTGTGCAATTTGAAGGGCTGCATCCCGGACAACGTCATGCATCCTTACAAATTCATTGTTTCTGCCATTCAAAAGCAAGCAAGAATATCTTAGGTGTCTGGCCACTGTATCAGCTCTCTCTCTAGCTTCTTCGAGTGTTTCAGTATCTCGAAACAATCCTTTCCCGATCGCGTACCTGAACAAGTCATCTATTGCGATGTGATAGTCTTCTGGGAATAAGCAACAGAGCAAGAAGTATGACTTGTAATCCTCATCTTTCAAGTAATCATAGCTTAATTTTATACATTTGGATGCTACTCCGTAATCGTCAGGGTTGGCAGTTTGTGACTTTTTCAGTCTTTGAGCTGCTATCTTCCACTCCACCAACTCTTTATCTCCGAGTGCCTTTGCAACTGTTATCAATGCAATAGGTAGTCCCTTACATTCTGCGGCTACCTTCTTTGCCACACCCTCGAAAGTGGGCGATCCGAAAGACCTTCCTGCTTTTCTCACAAACAAGGCCCAAGAATCATCTTCTGAGAGAACGTTGAGGGTGATCTTTCTATGGCACTCCATGGCATGACAGACATTCCTTATCCTTGTGGTGAGTAGGACTTTGGATTTGCACTTTCGAAGTTCCTTGTAGCTTGGAATTCCTATTGTTGATAGCTTCATTTCCTCCCAAATGTCGTCCAAAATGATAAGAATGTTTGTTCTTCTCATTATCTCCTTACTCACTCTAGTTGCTCTTCCAATTTCTGTTTTCTCATATATTTCGAAACCTAGCCGTTCTGCCAATGCATCTTGAAGTTTTTTTATATCAGGATTTTGGGATACAACAACCTTAGTCATATGATGAAAAATCCCACTATTCCGAACTTCTGCACCGACGTGTTCCACCAGGGTTGTCTTACCGACGCCTCCCATACCATAGACACCAACGGCAGTGATCTCATCTTCTTTAAGGGCCTTCATAAGCTCATCCATGGCTTGTCTTGTTGCTTCAAATGCTTGGAAATCTTCTGTGGTCTCAATTGGTTCAGGTACGACGTTACTGAGGAGAACTTCCACAACGACGTCAACAAGTTCTTTGTGAGTCCTACAAGCAAAATTCATCACGGGTCAAATATTTGAAATATATATAAAACCGAAATTAAAGGCATAATGCTTACTTATGATCATTTGTATTCCACCCAGAGATATTAGCCACTTTGTTTAAAGCAGCTTTCCATTGTTTCACCTTGTCTGATTCATGTCGCCCAGAGGTTTCATGCTTTGAGAAAGCTGCTTCGAAATTCCCCTTCTGATATCGAACATCAGTAGGGTCAACATGATAAAAAAGTGGCAGAATTCTGTTGTCTTCCATTGTTTGACAAATCTCTCTAAGTTCCTCCAAACACCAAGTAGATGAAGCATAATTTTGCGAGAGAACAACAATTGCAAACCTTGATCCTTTGATTGCTGCCAAGAGAGTAGGAGTAATAACATCCCCCACTTGAAGTCCTTGCTCATCCATGAACGTTTTAATTCCTCTCATATTAAGTCGATCATAAATGTCGACTGTAATCCCCTGGCGAGTGTCAGGACCCCTGAAACTCAAAAATACATCATACTTCCAACATAAATCTGATGAAGGAGGAGATTCACTGGCTATTTGGGAGCTGGAGGCCATTGGAAAACCACCAAATCAAAACAAGTGGCAATCAATAACAGGAACGAAGAAACTTCAAGAACAAGATTTCCGGTACTAAAAGATAGTTAAGATACTAAAAAGCCAATGAAAAAACCCACCAAGGAGATCTATAGGGATAGAGTCATAGAGGTTCGAGGAATTGAGGGAAATAATCGATGAAAGAGGAGTTTGAAAGTAAATCTCAGACGGTTAGACTTTTGCAGATCGAGCCTAGAGAAATAGCATCTTGGATTTGGTCTAACTAGCTGCCAACTAGTAATATGTTAAGCATGTTAGCCAAAGCTCACGTCAAATATAAAATGTAGTAAAGCAATCATATACACAGCAGGTTTCATATGAGGGGAAGACTCTGACTGTGTCTAATAGCACATCACGAAGACTTTGAAATGCACCCTTGCACGACTTTTAATTTCCATCACCATTTACCATTCCTTATCTATGTATCTTTACTATTAAAAAACTAAGCGCTCAAAAGTTTTGTCGCACAATTTAATTCTTCATATTAAACATAATTACATTAAAATATTATCCTTTTAAAAAACACATTAAACAAAAGGGTCTGGATCAAGGGACACATTTTTTGGCACAATATTTTACACTATTTTATAGCCCTTAGATGTAAAAACATTCAATGGTTTAGATTAAAGAATATTAATCTAATAATATTATTTTCATATTTGTTGAAAAGAATTAATGCCATGTCATTAAAAATAACTAATCTCAACCATTGAGGGCTATTACATCTAAGGGCTACAATAGAGTGTAAAATACTGTGTCAAAAAATGTGTCCCTTGATCCGGACCCAGGTTTGAAATCTCCAAAATCCAAACCATTGCCAGAGGTAGTATTTTTAAGTAAATTTGAGGCTGTTGGATTTGCAGTGATGTAAAGTTGTAAACTACACACTGAACATTAGTGAGTTCGTCATGTAATGTATGGAAAGCAACCATATCTACTACTAGAGCTCCACAACTGCAAGAGTAGCTATTGTAAAAACCAAAGCTGTGAAGAAGTTTCCCGTTCTAATCAACATGTTTAGCATGTATAGGAGAACTAGGTGTTTGGGCCAAAACTGACATTTGTCCGGAACTTGAGTCTAGGCCCATGAGGTTATTCGGCCGGGAATAATCTAAACACGCGTTTAATTTATATCCTTCTCTAGGAAGGATTTGGGGTTCCTTTAGGAATCCGAATTGGGGTTGATTATGGTAATTGAGTCTTAATCAATCTTTGAATCCGAATCTATTATGATAATTGATACGCAAGTATTAGGGTTTGGAATCCTCTATATAAGGGTCTCTTGTGCAACGAAGAAGAGATCCACGATCAATCAAACAAACAAGCTTTTGCTCACAGCAAACCTTGCAAAGCCTCCCCGGAGCATCTTACGCGCACTGCCTTCACAAACTGCAAACAACCACCTTTCAACTCTCCTGCAAACCTACGCCCTCCACCGGTCGCTGTATACCTGCATAGTTGTCAAAGTGTGCCTTGCATTCGTGTAAGCGTCGCTAAGACCGATCGCTTCCAGCACATACGCACAGAGCCGCTCGCTCGCCTCACGTTCGTTTTGCTGAAGCACCCAGCGTCAGTCGCTACGCCGTAGCACATCGAGTCGTTACTTAGGTAACAAGCACAACCAATCTGCAATAGGTTGGAAAAGAATCGTTTCCCGCGGTTTTGATATATATAGCTCTGCTTTGCATCACGAGATCAAAGTAAGATTACTCGATCTAACGTAGGTTGAGAGAAAATCCTAGTAAGCTCTTATTAGGTCTTGTTCGAGCTCTTTACGCCGGCTCGGTTAACGCCCGCGTAACAGTCGCTTGATCAGGAAGTCAGGAATTGGGAGCAGAGAAGCACGCTCGCCAGAAGCACGTTCGCCAACAACGCGCTCGCCAGAGGTCGTCTGCAACATAGTTGTACCTAACTCAAAGGTACTGGCACGCTCGCACACCACAACAGGACTCGACATTGAAGTCCGCCACCCTACGTATTGACCGTTCGCCGGATACCAAATCCGACACGAACATTTTGGCACACCCGGTGGGACCAGTGTCAAGATTGCGGGATCTAACCCTTATCGACGAATCATGCCTTCGTGCAATAAACCAGAGCATAGGTTGTTCGCTAGACACAACTCAACTGAGTGCAGAGGTTTATCCGAGGATGAAGTTGGCATCAGATTTGGAGGTGCCACGACCGACGTTGAAAACCTTGATGAGGTCGTCAACGTTGGTACAG
Organism: Potentilla sterilis; assembly: GCA_963682095.1. Lineage (NCBI taxonomy): Eukaryota > Viridiplantae > Streptophyta > Magnoliopsida > Rosales > Rosaceae > Potentilla > Potentilla sterilis. The sequence goes on from OY821755.1 coordinate 61,678,002, forward strand.
GTTTACCTGAGATTACAATGGCTACTGATAGCCAAGATAGGTCGGCCGACATTCTAACTAAGAATACGGCCGTTCCCTTGGAACCTTTAGGGGTTTCAGAAAAGGATAACGAGGCGGTTCAGACAGGTCCATCCCCTGAAGATATGATGGAGTCTCTGAATCTGGTATTGACCAAGTCTGCAAGAACTGATGAAGTTCTACAAAGGATTGAGGCTAATTTGAGGGAGCTAAAGACGGAACAAACTGGTGCCTCAATTAGCATGCAATGGTTGCAAAAGCAGCAAGAACGGGTCGACAACCGCTTGGTTGCATATGCACGGAACTTTGATAATCGCATGGCTACCCATGCGAAAGAGATGGCGGAGCAGTGTCAAGTTCAGCAGGATCAGATAACCAAGACCTCAGCTGCTATCGAGCAATTATCGCTGATGTTCGAACAGAAGTTGGACTATGAACGTCGAGAGTCCGACAACCCGAACCCACGTAAGACGACCAACAGAAAGCAAGGAGGGGGTCCTTCCGGCAAGGTCAAGCCTCCTACTCGGCCCCAGGGTAAGGACTCTTCTGCAGGCCCACTTAGAAGAAGAGGAGGTGGCGGAAAGAACACCATCCCTCCACCTGAAGAGGAGGAGGAGGAGGTCGATGAATCGGAAGAAGAGGAAGTTTTGTTTCTGACCGCCGATGATGTGAATCGCCTGTTCGAGGAGAAAATGCGGGTTATGAGCGGTTTGCCAGATACAAACCGGACGTATACCAACCCTTTCCCTGCTGAGATAAATGCGATCCCTTGGCCACCAAATTTTAAACAAATCCGGTTCACCCAGTTTTCGGGAGATTCTTCGGAAGACGCTGAGACACACATCACCCGCTTCAATAGCGAATGTGGACCTTACGCGAATAACCCTATAATTAAGTACGTTGCGAGTGTTCGGTACATCTCTGACTGGATCAGCGCTAGCATGGTACAAGGACCTGGCACCAGGATCGGTGCCGGATTGGCGAACCATGGAAACCATGTTCAACTCCATGTTCGGGGTCGTTGAAGCTAAGGTAACTGTGAAAATCTTAGCCGAAACAGAGCAACTACCTGGCGAGTCGGCCATGGACTTTCTGAAACGTTTCAAGCTACTGGTAACCAAGTGCAAGGCCAAGCTTCCAGAGGATATGCTAGTGGACATGGCTATCGCTAGCTTAGACGAAGAGGTCCAAGCCGGTTTCCAGCAAATATATGTCTCCAACATGGCTGATCTGACCAATAGGTTGGCCAATCAGCAACATTGGGTTGATCGCATGAAGGAGAAGAGGGAGAAAAAGAAGGGAGTCCCTGTTTCCTATTACCCAGGTTCGTTGAAGCCCAAAGCGGGTATTCCTTCGGGTTCGAAGACGGTGGCGACTGTCGATGCTGAGTTACCCCCGAACCTGACTTGGGTTGAGGAGGAAGCGGAGGAAGAAGAAGAAGTTGCGGTTGTGGAGATAATCGGCCGCCAGCAATTAAAATCCCAGAAGTTGAAAATAACTAAGGAACCAATCAGGATTACGACTTCTGTCCCTACTAAGTCAACCTTTGAAAAGTATACCTACAATGCACACATGGCTCCTGAAATTCTACAAGAGTTATTCACCCTAGGAAGGCTCAAACATGATGGAGGATTCATTCCCAAGGCTGACTACATGGCGGGTAAGAAATATTGCTTATACCATAACATCAATAACCATTATACGAAAGATTGCGTTAAGCTTAGGGATCAGATCCAGACCTGGATAAATGATCAAGTCCTGAAGTTGGACGAGCCAAAGGGACCGACTTGGACAGAAACTAAGCCGTTCCATCAGGTGAATGTGGTGGATTTGCTGTTCGACCCAGCTCAGAAGGCGGAACTTGGCGAGTGTACTTCTAAGTTTGCGTATTACACATATGACGCAGCTAGGGCCCCAGAGATTTGGGAGATCTTAATCCAGCAGGGCGGTGTCAAGCCTACTGAGGCTCGCTCGCCACAAGGGTTCTTCCAGTCTGGCGGATCTTACTGTGCCTTTCATCGTTCTGATGACCATAGCACCTCCAGGTGCGTACCATTGATGGATCAAATCCAGGAATGGTTGAATGATGGCACGTTGGGGTTTGCCGAAGAGGCGGTCGCATCCACACCTGAATTCTGGGTGAATGCTATCGATGAAGATAAGAAAGCAGAGCGGCCAGCTGGAGGGCATCCGCCAGAGAAGGAGGAGATGGTTTTAGTCCCGCGGTCAAAGTTATGCCTTAACTGTAAGGTGGGCTGTCATCTACCTATCACGTCTGAGGAACTGCAGTCAGCATTGAAGGAGGCTGAGCAAAAAGCCCTGGAGAAGGCCAAACCCACTTACCCAGCTTCCGAGCGGTTCAGGTCTGACAGCTACCGGCGAACGAAGTATCATCCTTATGATCGGGAAACTTATGCTGGCAAACTCGGATCTCAACCGGGTCAAGGATCCAGTGGCGTTAAGTCTGTACCTGCTTATGGTCCATCTAAACCAATCGATCCTGCGGTTATTACTAAACCATACATACCACCCGCTTCCAGTTTGGAGATTAAAACAGATAAATGGTATCAACAGCAGAACGGTAAGGCTGTCGAGATACCTCCCAATCCAACTAGGAACATGCAGAAGAGGTATGGCCGGGCGAAGAGAACCTTGGATGCCTTGGCTACTGGAGAGGTCCTTCCGTCGGAGCTTTCGGTTCCGATTCACCATGTCAGAAAGACCTATAGGCGTTATAAGACCAACACATATGTCGACACTCGCCGGGCGCGAACTAACCAAGTTTCGCCACCTCGCCGAAGGAGCGCTCACGATAGATTATCGCAGCCAGAGCACACAGCAGGCGCACCACGAAGGTCACCAAGGTGGAGGTCGGACTATTCTCCGGAGGGCCATCATATCAGAACTGCCGCATCTGGTGACGCAGGTCCTCAATCTAACGAAAAGATGTTAGGGGTTGGCGGAAGCCAAACTTTGAAATGGATGCCGAAAGAGGCGAATGTTACCCACGATGTGAAATTGGCAGGGGTTCCTCAGGGGCAAGTAATTGCCAAGGAATCCGAGCTCGCTAGTACTCGATCCGACAAGCCCATCACGGTCTTGGCTCGCTCAAGGTCGTCTGGCATTCGCCCTGGAATGTCCTTGCCGGAGTACGTAGCACAAAAGCTAGGAGCGGATCCACCTTCGAGAAAAGCGGATGGTGAGTTTACATCCCGGCTTGCGAACAAGGAGGTGGACGCCGAGCTACCAGAAACGGATGATCAAATGCAGGATGATAATGAAGAGCAGTTGGATTATGATGAAGATATCCTGGATTGTAACATGGTCTCGCTTGATCCAGAAGTCATGGATTGTCATATGGCTTTCATTTTATCATCAGCTTATGCCGTCTCAACACCTATTCCCACTTCTCAGTTCATTCAGGAGGAGTCACAGGACAAGCTGGTGTCTCTCATAGCAGATCCTCGCGGAGAGGTTTCGGCGAGCGGAGACGATCAAGATCTTCCATTTGCCAGACATCTTTCAGGGAGTTCTGTTGGGTTTTCGCCGCTAAATGTGGTGTTCCCAAAGCCTACGTTCGCGCATGTCCCAACACATCAAACCATTGTACGTGTCAGCAGAGGTGGCGGGCCTCAAAGTTAACAAGATACTTATCGATAACGGAGCTGCGGTGAGCGTTATCACGCTTAGTACCATGGAGAAGCTTCAAATTCCAGCAGAGAAGATCATAGGTACCACTATGAAGGTCAGAGGTTTCGCCGGAGCGGTGACACCGACCAGTGGTATCTTAATGCTCAAAGTAAAACTTGGACCTTCAGATGCCTTCCAGGGATTTATTGTTACAGAAACTGCCAACGCCCCATATAGTATGATCTTGGGCAGAGATTGGATTCATAAAACGCTGTCCGTTCCTTCATCCTTGCATCAGGAACTGATTATGTGGGATCCAGTGGCTGACGTTCCAGTATTGGTCAAGGCGGATGACCGTCCTTACACCATAGCTGCTTGCTCGCTAGAAGCAGACTATTACTATAGTTCCATCAAACCTCTCAAGATTGAGGATGTGGACGATGCAGGGCATCCAGTTGGGGTGCCCGCGAACGATTTAGTTCGATGGGGTTTGACGCAGGCCGTAACAGACACATCTCGGCCAACCTCCGTCGAGTTCTTATCAAATCGATTTAATGAATAACAACCTCACGTTGGAGGAAGAAGAAGCCCTTGCTTCTATGATACAGCGTTTCGCTGTTTTTCGAAGGGAGCAATTGGCTTGGGATGCGGTCGCTCTAGTTGAGTGTATCGAAGAAGATGAAACAAAAATAGTGGAAGAAACGAGGGCTTCTTTTGCTTCGACGGCTTGAGCGTAAGTGATTGCATTGGCCATAGTGTTTGGGGTTTGAGGAATTGGAGGTTGAAGGTTTGAATTTTGGTTGTTCGATCTGGGTTTTGTAGAATCTGGAAAGGGTCCTCGGAACTGAATCGGTGGGTTTAGGTCGTTTGAGGGTTTTTGTGAATAGTGTCCTTAGCTCGAGTTGGTAAAGTTATCTGGAGAATAGGGAACGTCGTGTTGTTTCGGAATGTTTAAAGAGTCGGTTTGGGCCGGGCTTTCATCCTTTATCGATTTTCCCGAACTCATCAATCTCAAAGGCTGGGGGGCAATGTTTGGGCCAAAACTGACATTTGTCCGGAACTTGGGTCTAGGCCCATGAGGTTATTCGGCCGGGAATAATCTAAACACGCGTTTAATTTATATCCTTCTCTAGGAAGGATTTGGGGTTCCTTTAGGAATCCGAATTGGGGTTGATTATGGTAATTGAGTCTTAATCAATCTTTGAATCCGAATCTATTATGATAATTGATACGCAAGTATTAGAGTTTGGAATCCTCTATATAAGGGTCTCTTGTGCAACGAAGAAGAGATCCACGATCAATCAAACAAACAAGCTTTTGCTCACAGCAAACCTTGCAAAGCCTCCCCGGAGCATCTTACGCGCACTGCCTTCACAAACTGCAAACAACCACCTTTTCAACTCTCCTGCAAACCTACGCCCTCCACCGGTCGCTGTATACCTGCATAGTTGTCAAAGTGTGCCTTGCATTCGTGTAAGCGTCGCTAAGACCAATCGCTTCCAGCACATACGCACAGAGCCGCTCGCTCGCCTCACGTTCGTTTTGCTGAAGCACCCAGCGTCAGTCGCTACGCCGTAGCACATCGAGTCGTTACTTAGGTAACAAGCACAACCAATCTGCAATAGGTTGGAAAAGAATCGTTTCCCGCGGTTTTGATATATATAGCTCTGCTTTGCATCACGAGATCAAAGTAAGATTACTCGATCTAACGTAGGTTGAGAGAAAATCCTAGTAAGCTCTTATTAGGTCTTGTTCGAGCTCTTTACGCCGGCTCGGTTAACGCCCGCGTAATAGTCGCTTGATCAGGAAGTCAGGAATTGGGAGCAGAGAAGCACGCTCGCCAGAAGCACGTTCGCCAACAACGCGCTCGCCAGAGGTCGTCTGCAACATAGTTGTACCTAACTCAAAGGTACTGGCACGCTCGCACACCACAACAGGACTCGACATTGACGTCCGCCACCCTACGTGTTGACCGTTCGCCGGATACCAAATCCGACACGAACACTAGGATTAATTACCCCTTGTAACAGCTTGCTCGATTGTGGCTTGAGTTGGTGAAACCAGTTTCTGGCCTGCGTGGTTTGTTGTGCCGTGATAGCGGTGGTGGTGCAAGGGCAGAGTTGGTTGGGCCAGTCGGGAGTGGGCCGTAATTGTCTTCTGGGCCATTTAAGATCACCTTAGAGACTGAGATGGGATACAGCAAAGAAGGCTAGGAATGTAAATTTGCTTTGCCGATACAGAGAGGAGACGACGAGAGGCCGGTTTCCAATCAGAAACTTAAGAAGACAACTGATAATGGAAGAACACAGGGACGAGCAAAAGAGAGAAACAGTAGAATAGATGAAGAAGAATAGAGGAGACCGATCGAGATGGACAAGAGAGAGAGTAGAACATCGAAAAGGAAGGGGGAGAGGAAGAGCTTTAGATCCGCTATGATCTAATTTCCAGGTTATGCGACATAGGTAAATTCCAGAGCTTCCAAGAATAAAGTGCAAAGAACGCATCCCATCAAAAATTTCTCTTCTTTAAAATCAATATTTACAAGTTACTGATTTTGGGTTCAGATCGTGCAGGCAATGTTGAGATTACATTGGATTTCAATTGAGTTTGAAACTTATGAATTTTAATGTAGGATCATCGTGGTAATTGACTGAGGTATGTTCTCCATTGATTACATGCTTCTTCTGTTTGTAATTTACATTTGAAGTGGTGCTTTATGACGCCAGTCGGTTAAATCTTTACTTTGTTGATTCATATATGTCATCATAAACATAGATTGGACTGAATAAGATAGTTTACTCTTTTGTTTGAACATTCTCAGATTAAAAACATGATTACGTGATAAGTGATGAGTGGTTCTGATGCCACAATTGACTACTGCTGCCCCTCAAAGTTTGAACTATTGAGCTTATCAGCAAGTGATGTAAGGGAATCTATTTGTTGCTGCTAGCTCTCACTCTTATACATGGATTGATTGCAACGGAATCAGAATACAAAATTTACTTTTATTGGGTATGAGTATTTGTGCTAGCAATTTTTCCATATGATCTGAAGATATTGAGGAGTTATAATCTATGTTTTGCTATTATGGGTTTCCATTCATGCTATAGCTGACTTAATGACACAAGTTTCTTTATTCACGATTGGTTGATTTGGATATGGACCTACTGTGTTTGTGCTTTGTGTTATTGGGTATGAATATTAGTGCTAGCAATTTTACTATATGATCTGACCATAACATTCATAGTTGAACTTCGCATCAATGTGGAATATAGTGTTTGGCATTTGAGCTTGGTGGGTAATTGCGTGTGTTGTGTTCATTTTCTATCTTGATTTTTAAGTTGTGTACATCTCTTGACTTCTTGGTCAAATTCGTCCATGATGTTCGCAAGTGTTCTGGATATGTTTTCTTTCAATTTCTTTGGTAAGTTCTTTGGCTAATGGATATTTGTATTTAATATGCAGAGCATTCTCACGTGAAGGTTCTTCTATTGGAGACCATGAAAAACACCTCAAGAGAAGAGAAATCTATAATTCATGTTGATGTGCTTATACAATGATGTTAACCTTTTACTCTATAGTGTGTTATTCTCAATTCTCCAACCAAGATTTGTTTAATTTGGATCAAAGTCGAGAAAGTGAGTGGTGCAAAATTCATCTCTTACATAGTAAGAAGGCTAGTGTATATATATCCTTCTGTATTATATTTACGATTAGAGTTACAGAGGTCTGGAGAAAAAGAGACTGCATTTTTATTAACAATTGTGGGAATAGTAATTTTAACATCCTTATTATGTCACATGCTATACATCTGTAGCCACACACTTGTGCAGCTACTTTTCTCTTGTTTCATGATCGAGTGCATTTCTATCAATTTGGTTAATAGATAAATTTGTTGATGGAATTTAGAGTTTGATTAATCTTGATCATGATCAGACCACTTGAGATTTGGTTTTCCCAGTGTGCATTTATCATCTTCATGTTGTCGAATTTGTATTCCTTTTTCCTCTCTAGGATGAATATATCAAAAGAAGTCTTCCAAAGCTTTTGTAGAAGACCCATTGTATTCAACCGCTATATACTACCAATGTACTTTATCTATGCCACAACATCATCCAATTTACCGTTGTTTCTTCCACATAAACCCCAAACTCCTCCACCATAGGCCATTGGAGATGCTCTAAGGAGACCATAGGCCATTGGAGATGCTCTAAGGAGATCAATATACCATTTTTAGAGGTATGAACATATGTACTCATTTATTATTCTAGAGTCAAAATAGTTGACAAAACAGCTTCACAGTCAAATGATTCGTACACATACATCTTATAAATGTTTCTCATATGAATATATGAACACATTCTATTCTCAGAAAAAGAAAAAGTAAAAAAAAAAAAAAAAAAAAAAGAGGAGTAAGTAATCTTCTTCGTCTCTTTGCTGCGGTTAGTCCTCCGTCCACCTATTAGAATCAATTTGAGATAAAATATATGAGTCAGAATCTCAATGCATCTAGCCATATATATTTCAAGAACTACATGAGAGATCAAGTAACGATTTTGACACACCTTCCGAGTTGGACTTGGTTCTTGCTGTGGAAGTCAGAGAAACAGGCTGAAAACTTCGGGCAGTCCCACAATTCCAACTGCTCCAATGAAGGACACTCGATATCAAAAGTACGACTTTCGTAGTACAACATTGGAAGTGCCTTCAGACTGAATTGCTTCAGTTTTGGAAGAATGATTTTCTTGTTGCTTGCTTCGACTATCCTTCTTAAAAACGGGCATTCTTGTAAATCACAAGATTTCAATTGAAAAAGACATTGAGCAACATCACAGGTGAAGAGACTTCCCGGGAATTTGCACCGCCTGATGGACAAACTTTGAAGATTCTGGAACACTGCAGGTGGAGCAGGTCCATCATTTATGCTTCTTACGGTATCCAGACCACACAACCGTATCTTTCTCAATTTTGTTTCTTTTGGCTCACGTAGTTCTTCATACCCAAACACATATTCAATCTCGTCCATGGAATCACAATCTAGTTCTTCCAGATTTAGTAGGTTTTGCAACGACGTTGATGGTAAAAGTATATTCCCCCAGTTGTAACACAAATGTATCTCCAATGACTTCAAATTGATTAGAGACCCAGCCGGTAGAAACTCAAGAGCTAACAACTCCGCGCAATCCAGTTGACACAGATGCAACTCTTCCAAATTCTCGAACACAGGTTTTTTCGGAACCCACGATTTTTTGTTCATCATCTTGTTGGTCTTGTTACCCATTATATCGAGATGCTTCAGTCCCTGTAATCTCCCACGCTCAGAAACCACAAATATGTCAACTAACCTTCGGCCACATTCCCATTCAAGACGCTCTGCTATCTCCATTATCTCAATGCAAAACCACTCCGGTAAGCGACTAATGATGTCAAGCTCCAAGCATATTGTTCTATCACCATGTCGATCGAGGACTTCCCAACCCAATGCGTCTGGGTCGTATGTACCGATACGTATATCAAACTCAACCCAGTTCGGTATAAACTCAACATATTCAGGGATACATACTTCATTGGAGAAACAAACCTTCAAAACTCTTAATTTTGACAAGCTAGTTACCTCGTCAAAGCAAGCATTGGTTTCTACTCCTCCTTCTCCCTCAACTTTACTCCCCCACTCCAAAAATCCTAGCATGTACAGTTCTTCTAATCTATGCAACTTCGATATCACTTTGGATGGAATTTTCACAATATCTCCATGAGTGATATCCAACATTCTTAGATTGGTCAAGCCTCCTATTTCTATTGACAACTCCTTCAAACTTGTATTTCTCATACTAAGAATCTCAAGCTTTTTGAGTTTTCCTAGCATGGAAGTGTTGAGTATGCCGCACTTGTCTAAATGCAAAGCTTGGAGGTTTGTTAGGAGACTGAATGATTGGGGTAGTGATGAAAAGCTAGTCCAACTAAGATCTAAGACCCTTAATTCATTCAGACATTGAAAAAAGGTTTCTGGGATCTCTTCTACAAAAAAGTTACTACCGTTCAGTAACAAAATCTGTAGTTTTGGACATACCAAATTTTCCGGTAGCTCGTGGATATAACTATTTATTAATGAGATTGCAGAGCAGCCTTCATGTAAATGACGTGGCCAATCCAATAAACCACAACGAGCTTTCACAAAATACCCATGTGCAGATTGCGCAATTTGAATGGCTGCATCTCGAACAACATCATGCATCCTTACATATCCAGCAAATTCACTTTCTAAAAGCAAGCAAGAATGTATAAGGTGCGTGGCCACTGAATTAGCTTTGTCCCTAGCTTCTTCGAGAGTGTTGGCATCTCGAAACAATCCTTTTCCAATCGCATACCACAATACATCTTCTATTCTGATTCCAGAGTCTTCTGGGAATAAGCAACATAGCAAGAAGCATGACTTGTACTCCTCATCTTTCAAGTAATCATAGCTTAGTTTTATACATTCCAATGCTTCTCCGTAATCGTCCGGGTTGGCAGTTTGTGACATCTGTAATCGTTTAGCTGCTTTCTTCCATTCCACCATGTCTTTGTCTCCGAGTGCTCTTGCAACTGCAATTAATGCAATCGGTAGACCCTTACATTCTCCAGCTACCTTCTTTGCCACACTCTCGAAAGTGGGCGATTCGAAAGATCTTCTTGCTTTTCTCACAAACAAGGCCCAAGAATCTTGTTCTGAGAGAACGTTGAGGGTGATCTTTCTTTGGCACTCCATGGCATGACAAACATTCCTTATCCTTGTGGTGAGTAGGACTTTGGACTTGCATTTTTGAAGTTCCTTGTAACTTGGAATTCCTATTGTTGATAAGTCCATTCTCTCCCAAATGTCGTCCACGATTATAAGAATTTTTTCCCTTCTCTTTATCTCCTTCCTCAATCGAGCTGCTCTTCCAAGTTCTGTGTTCTCTTTTAATTTGATGCCCAGCTGCTCTGCCAATGCGTCTTGAACTTTTTTGAAATCAACATTTGGCGATACGACACTCTTGGTCACATAATCAAAAATCCCACTTTTCTGGGCTTGTACACTGACATGTTCCACCAAGGTTGTCTTGCCGACGCCTCCCATGCCGTATACACCAACGACAGTGACCTCGTCATCTTCAAGTGCCTTCATGACCTCATCCATGGCTTGTCTTGTTGCTTCAAATGCTCGGAAATCTCCTGTGGACTCAATTGTTTCAGGTACTACCTTACTGAAGAAAACTTCCACAATGACATCAACAAGTTCTTTGTGAGTCCTACAAGCAAAGCAAAGATTAATTATGGGTCAAGAAATTGTAAATTAAATCGAACCGAAATGAAAGGCACCATGCTTACTTATGATCATTTGTATTCCAGCCAGAGATATTAGCCACTTTGTTTAAAGCAGCTCTCCATTGCTTCACCTTCTCTGATTCATGTCGGCCAGAGGTTTCATGCTTAGAGAAAGCTGCATCGAAATTCCCCTTCTGATATCGAACATCAGTAGGGTCAACATGATAAAAAAGTGGCAGTATTCTGTTTTCTTCCATTGTTAGACAAATCTCTCTAAGTTCCTCCAAACACCAACTAGATGAAGCATAATTTTGCGAGAGAACAACAATTGCAAACCTTGATCCTTTGATTGCTGCCAAGAGAGTAGGAGTAATAACATTTCCCACTTGAAGTCCTTGCTCATCCATGAACGTTTTAATTCCTCTCTTATTAAGTCGATCGTATATGTCGACTGTAATCCCCTGGCGAGTGTCAGGACCCCTGAAACTCAAAAATACATCATACTTCCAACATGGATCTGATGAAGGATGAGATTCACTGGCTATTTGGGAGCTGGAGGCCATTGCAAAACCACCAAATCAATAACAGGAACGAAGAAACTTCAACAACAAGATTTCCAGAAATCCAGTACTGGAAAATAGTCAAGATACTGCAAAAGCCAATGATAAAAGGGGTGATGAGGTTCGACGAATTGAGAGAAACAATCGATGAAAGAGGAGTTTGAAAATGAATCTCACAGTTAAGACTTTTGCAGAGCCTAGAGAAATAGCATCTTGGATTTGGTCTAACTATAGTAGTATATCTCAACTAGCTGCCGACTAATCACGAAGACTTTGTAATGCATCCTTGCACGACTTTCAATTTCCATTACCAATCCTTTTATCTGTATCACTGTAACTAGAAGCACATGTTTGATATCTCCAAAATCCAAACCATTGCCATATGCAGCATTTTAAGTAAATTTGAGGCTGTTGGATTTGCAGTGATGTAAAGTTTTAAACTACACACTGTATATTAGTGATTTGGTCATGTATACAAAGCAACCATATCTACTACTAGAGCTCCACAACTGCAAGAGTAGCTATTGTAAAAATAAATTTGAAACAAAAGAGAAGTAAGTAAGTTGGGAATCTAATACACTTCTTGATCTATAGTTATGTATACTATACTGTTAACATGCTAAATATACACTTCTTGATCTATTTGGAAAGTGTAGCTGATTTAGTAAACTAAAATGCAACCATCAGGCTGTACCTGTTCATATTGTAACTTATTTAGTTGAAAATATAACATTGCTGTAAATACCAACGTACCTATCTGATGACAATTCTTTTTCCTCAAGGAGTTCGACCTGGTTCTTGCTGTGGAAGTCAGAGGAAGAAGCTGAAAACTATGTTGTGAGTTCATGTATAAAAAATAACCATGTCAATTACTAGAGGTCCACAACTACAAGAATAGCTATTGTACAAACAAAGCTGTGAGCGAGGAAGTTCTCCCTTCTAATCAACATGCTTGGCATGTATAGGAGAACTAAGCTTTGATTTTCAGTTCCTGCTTTGCTTTCTCCGTTTCATTCATTACCAGTTTACTCTATCTCTGCCACATCTGTATACCAATGTACCCTTTGTTTCCTCAACATAAACCCCAACCTGCTCCGCCATGTACTTAGAGCTAGAGGCCAGAGGCCAACCAAGTGATTAAGTGAAGACAGCACATTGTCACGAGCTTAAGTTTTGCGGAAGCTTTGCTCGTGCGGCCTTAGCAAACCCCCTTGCTAAGTCAGCCTTTCCCTTGGTCGAACAACCCTTTGGCTAGAACAAAAATGGTAGAGGGAACCAAGTCGATGAGGAATATCAACTTGTATTGATTTTTAGAGAAACTTTACAGAATTGCAAAATTCCTAAAAATGGTGTTTCCCCCGTGCCAGGCGAATGTCGCCTCGACAGCCTATATATAGACATGGCCGACCTTGGCATGTCTCCGGAATTTTCTAGACCTAGCTAGATACAAGAGCACTCTAGATCTTTCTATACACACTAGAGATGCCAGGACTATACATGCGTATCCTAGATGCTTCTAGATACAATCGTATCCTAGAGAGTTCTAGATACGCCGAGGTTCTCTCTAGAACCTTCCCGATTTTGCGACACTGCCCCGCGTCGCCTCGCATGGCCCTGCACCATGCTGCGCCACCCTGCGCCTGGCTGCGGCGCCCTGCGCCACGCAGCCCCTTGCCGTGTCGCCTTCCGACACGCTGCTCCGTCCTGCTGTGCTGCCCTGCAGCACGCTGCGTCGCCCTGCGACGCGCTGCTCCGCCTAGCATGACCCTGCCATGCTGCGTCGCCTTGCACAGCCCTGCTGTGCTGCCTTGCGCTAGGCTTCTGTGCGCTCCACAGCCTTGCGACACCCGGTGCCGCCTTGCAGTGCCCTGCACTGTGTTGCACAGTGCTCCGGAGTTGCCTAGACACGCCTGGAAGCTTCTAGAGTCTCCCGGAGACCTCCGCAACTCTCCAGACTGCCCAAGGACCCTCTGTCCCTCTCCGGAATCTTCCTTGAGCCTTGCACCTCCCTTGTGCTGCTCAAGGAGCCTCGCGGGTTGTGACACACTCCCGCGGCTATGCCTGCGACGCCCTCGTCGCGCCTTCGCGAAACTGCCGTCCCGTGTCCTCGTGCCCCTGCATGTCATTGGACACCCTCCTTGGCTCGACATATCGCGGCACTCGGCCCTTGGCCTCGCGGGGCACGACCCTAGCATGGCCCCTTGCCTTGCGGGTCGTGACATTCTCCCCCGCCTATTCACTCGACGCCCTCGTCGAGGTGCTGCGAAGTTGCCGGACTTAGCCCCTGCAGTACCGTCGCATATGGGACTCCCATCTTGTCGCGGCTCCTCGCTGCCTGTTCCACTCGATAAGGCACTCCGCATGCGGCACCCTTGCCCCTTTGGCCATATCGTCCGCGAGCACTCTTTGCTCCCAGCGGAAGTCTTGTGCAAAGCCGCTCGAGCTACACCTTGCTCGTGTGACGCCCCCGCATCACTAAGCGCGGCACGACCCAGTCCGTCGGGTCGAGTGACAAGAGATATCGGCTGCTGCCCCATAACAGCCTCGGAAGTACTCGCCTGCTGTCCCATACCAGCTTGCTGTCCCATACCAGCCTTGGTAGTACTCTCGAGTTGTAACGCTGACAACACCATCAAGTCTTGTTGCGTGCCTCTCTTCATCGGCACCACACAAGTCTTGTCACCATCCATGATGCACAAGATGTTGGCAAACGGCATCGAAATCGCCTTGGCTTGATCGTGGAACTCCATGCCCAGGATGATCTTGAAATCATCCATTGGAGCTATCGAGAAGTCCAATTTCCCGGACCAAGCTCCCACGCTTGTCTTGACTCCTCGAACCGTGCCCTGCACCGGTTTGGCTGCTGAATTGATCCCTTTGATGGAGCCCTCTCCATCGCTCACCCTAAGTTCCAGCCTTGACGCCTCCTCAATCGCGATGAAGTTGTGCGTCGACCCCGTGTCGAGCATCGCCGTCGTCGGCTTTCCTCCTATCACGATGTCCATATAGAGTAAGCTCTTGGCCTGACCCTTAGGCGTGGATTAGATCGCATTGAGCAGCTGCATAGCTCCCAAAGGTGTGCTGCCATTGCCGCCCTCGGCTTCTACCTCGCCTTGACGACTTCCCCGCAAGGCAGTCAACGCCTGTTTCTGTGGGCAGTCCCTTGCCCAGTGCGGTCCGTCGCACAAGAAACAGCGATTGTCCCTGGGCTTGATCGCGCTTGAGCTCCAAGCTTCTTTGCGCTTGCCCTTATCCTTGCCCCTAGCCGAGTAGTCTCCTTGACGTGGCTCGTCGTTGCGCTGGCCTCGATCTCCCCCGCCTTTGGCATGGCCGCTCTCCCTTTCCTCCGACTTGTGGGTGGACTCCTTCGGACTAGTGTAGTCGATTAGGCCCTCAGCTGTGGCTATGGCGGTCGCAAGGTCCTGCACCCCACGACGTCGTAGCTCAGTCTTGGCCCATGGTTGGAGACCATCCATGAAGTTGAAGAGCGCCTCCTTGTCGGGCAGATCGGGGATCTCAAGCACTAGGCTGGTGAACTCCGTGATGTAATCTCGAATAGCCCCCTTGTGCGTGAGTCTCCGCAAACGAGCTCTCGCCTCATGCTCGGCATTCTCGGGATAGAATTGCCTCCTCAGGTCCTTCGTGAAGTCATCGAAGGTAGATATGGCGCACGTACCTTTCTCGATGTCACCTCGCCTTCTTCGCCACCACAACATGGCTGTATCGGTGAGGTATAGAGCCGCTGTCCTAACCTTGGCATCTTCCTCAGTGATGCCGACGGCTCCAAAGTATTGCTCCAGCCCCCATAAAAAGTTGTCAACCTCGCGAGCTTTGCGCGATCCCCCGAAGCTGCTAGGCTTTGGCACCTCAATGCGCCTCGCCTCCATTGTCCCACTGCTGCCTACTCCTGCCGCCAACGTACGCTTGCATAGGACCAGCTCCTCCCGCATCTCCTCGATGCGTGCTAGCGCGCCGTTGAGTTCCCTCTTGTGGACTTGACGCATTTGGGCAAGTTCACCCTTGAACTCCTCGCGTATCTTCATCTCCATGTGCGACAGCATGTCCTTGATCGCAGAATGGATAGCGACATCCTCCTCTTCTAGGCCGTCAGCCCGTTGGCTTAGTTCTTCCACTCGGATGGTTAGCTCCTCCATCTGGACACTCTCGTCAATCACACTCGCCTCCATATGAGCAAGTCGTGACTCAAGGTCAGCTATCAACTCCTTCGACGCCTCCCCTTGAGATGTCTGTGGGTTGGAAATGTCAGCGCGGCCACCTTCTTGCGTCGCCACTTCAACAGGATCAGTCCGAGAAGCACCACCCTTGGCACCCTCGGTAAGCTTAACAGCACCACCCCTAACCATGGTGTCGGACAGAATATCGGATACGACCCCTCGTATCGGACACTGGCTTCGGTTGCGAACAGCTCTAACTCCAACTCAGCTCACGAATAGACCACCCCACAAAGCTTCGTGCCGGAACGAATCCTCCTTCCTTGCGAAGGCACCCTGCCTACTCGACACTCGCACGGTGTGACCGCTTGGCGACTTGCGGACTGCCGGAACCCTGCCTACTCGACTCTTCCACGAGTGAGCGCTTGGCGTCACGAACGCTGATACCACCTCGGTATCGGATGGCTCTGTATCGGAGCTTGGATACCACCTCAGGTATCGGAAGTTGGCTCTGATACCAAATGTCACGAGCTTAAGTTTTGTGGAAGCTTTGCTCGTGCGGCCTTAGCAAACCCCCTTGCTAAGTCAGCCTTTCCCTTGGTCGAATAACCCTTTGGCTAGAACAAAAATGGTAGAGGGAACCAAGTCGATGAGGAATATCAAATTGTATTGATTTTTAGAGAAACTTTACAGAATTGCAAAATTCCTAAAAATGGTGTTTCCCCCGTGCCAGGCGAATGTCGCCTCGACAGCCTATATATAGACATGGCCGACCTTGGCATGTCTCCGGAATTTTCTAGACCTAGCTAGATACAAGGGCACTCTAGATCTTTCTATACACACTAGAGATGCCAGGACTATACATGCGTATCCTAGATGCTTCTAGATACAATCGTATCCTAGAGAGTTCTAGATACGCCGAGGTTCTCTCTAGAACCTTCCCGATTTTGTGAAACTGCCCCGCGTCGCCTCGCATGGCCCTGCACCATGCTGCGCCACCCTGCGCCTGGCTGCGGCGCCCTGCGTCACGCAGCCCCTTGCCGTGTCGCCTTCCGACACGCTGCTCCGTCCTGCTGTACTGCCCTGCAGCACGCTGTGTCGCCCTGCGACGCGCTGCGCTTCCCCGCGCAGCACTGCGCCTCCGCGCTGCTCCGCCTAGCATGGCCCTGCCATGCTGCGTCGCCTTGCACAGCCCTGCTGTGCTGCCTTGCGCTAGGCTGCTGTGCGCTCCACAGCCTTGCGACACCCGGTGCCGCCTTGCAGTGCCCTGCACTGCCTTGCACTGTGTTGCACAGTGCTCCGGAGTTGCCTAGACACGCCTGGAAGCTTCTAGAGTCTCCCGGAGACCTCCGCAACTCTCCAGACTGCCCAAGGACCCTCTGTCCCTCTCCGGAATCTTCCTTGAGCCTTGCACCTCCCTTGTGCTGCTCAAGGAGCCTCGCGGGTTGTGACACACTCCCGCGGCTATGCCTGCGACGCCTTCGTCGCGCCTTCGCGAAACTGCCGTCCCGTGTCCTCGTGCCCCTGCATGTCTTTGGACACCCTCCTTGGCTCGACATATCGCGGCACTCGGCCCTTGGCCTCGCGGGGCACGACCCTAGCATGGCCCCTTGCCTTGCGGGTCGTGACAACGTACATGGAGACTTAACCAATGACAACAGCAGAGGTTGCTTTGCGAGACAGAATTCAACTTTGTTTCGAGGTTCAACTATTTGCATAAACCCTAGTGGCTAGTACTTTCTTTGAGAATAATAGCTACTCTTCAAAAAATTTCGGTGTAAATATCTTCCATATTTTGTTGTCAATGCAAGTAGTTTTTGGTTTATGGGATTCCCCCGAACTCGATAAAACGTACTGAATAGGTACTTTTGTAGGAACCCTGTCAAAATTCCAATACTGAAATTAATGCATGGTTACATAGAAAGCTGCGCGCACTCCCTGGGTACATTTGAGATCAAAGATAAGTATTATAAATTGAAAATCTAGTGCCTGTCAAAAGTCTCAAAACCTTGTTAACAATACATATTTTACAATCTACTTGGAAAATGGAAACAAGAAGCTAGGAGTAAACAAATCCAACAGCAAATAAGCTAAAATGAAACATTATTGGAGTACTTCAGATGATCCAGTGGATCTTTCTTTTCTCTTTTCTCCTCGACTCCTAAAGTTCTTTTGGTTCTTCTGGTGGCAGAAGATTATCTCCGTTGTAGAGATGCGTTGACACCTTCCCAAATCCTTTCAGCTGGTTGGCTTGTACACGTCGTTGCTTCTCCTTCTGCGGCAGTGCCGGCGCTGGTTCTTCTGCTTGTCCTCTGGAAGTTTGGTGCTCCTGGGCTTGGGCTCAAGTGTCTTTTTCTGTTTGGGTCCGTTTGTGTTATTCAGAATATTCGTCCTGGTTGTTTTGTCCAAAAAAAAAAAAATCATCAGTGACATCAAACCTTTAGTAAAAAGTTTCAATGAAAAAATCATGGATCTTTCTAAAAAAATACACGATGATTACGAAGAATATTAAATAAAAATATTAACTTAAAAGATTGAAATGAACAAGGTTACATTTTGATTGGTGTACTAGAGTTGGAATTTGAAAACTCATTATCAGGATTTGAACTTTTTTACAGTTTATGGACAAATCAAAGTAAAGTTTTTGACACAGCATACCTCCAGATGAAATATGAATTGCACTTGTTTCCTGCTGTGGAAGTCGGAGGAAGAAGCTGAAAAGTTGGGGCAGTTCCTCAATTCCAAGTGTTCCAATGAAGGACACTCAATATCAAAAGTAGCACTTTCATAGTACAACATTGGAAGTTCCGTCAAATATAACTGCTTCAATTTTGGAAGAATGATCTTCTTGTTGCTCGCCTCAAATATTCTTTCCAAAATGGGGCAACGCCCTAAGTCAAAGTGATTCAACTGAGAAAGACATTGAGCAACATCATAGGTGAAGAGATTTCCCTGCAAATTTGTGCAGATCTGAATGGACAAACTTTGAAGATTCTGGAATATCGCAGGTGGAGCAGGTCCATCACAAAATCTCACTGTAGTTAGATTGTACAATCTTATTTTTCTCAATTTAAATTGTTTTGACACAAGCAACGCTTCACAATCAAACACATATTCAATCTTCTTCATGCGACAACAATCTAGTTCTTCCAGATTCAGTAGTCTCTGTAACAATGTTGATGGTAAAAGTATATTCCCCCAGTTGTGACAATATTCCATATTCAATACCTTTAAATTCATTAGAGACCCCGGTGCTAATTCGACAGCACATAAATCCGCGCAATCCATCCCCTTCAGTACCAACTCTTCCAAATTCTCGAACACTGGTTTTTTCGGAACCCATGCCATTGGGCGTGCAAAGAAAATCTCAGGTTCATGTAATCTCCGATGGTTTATTTTGAGCTGCTTCAGTCCCTGCAATCTCTCATGCTCAGATTCCACAAATATGTCAATTAACCTTCGGCCCCCTTTCCACTCTAGACGCTCGGCTTTATTCATTATCTCGTCCCAAAACCAGTCCGGTAAGCGACTGATGATGTCAAGGTCCAAGAATACTGAGTTATCACCGTTCGGATTCAAGTATCTCCGCATCTCGCGTTGGTTGTATCCATCAATACCGATACTTATATCAAACTTAACCAAATTCGGTTCGAACTCAACATATTTAGGAATACATTCTACACTAGAGAAACAAACCTCCAAAACTGTTAAATTTGACAAGCTAGTTACCTCGTCAAACCCAGCATTGGTTTCTTCTCCTCTTTCTTCTTCATCTTCACTATACCACCGCAATAATCTTGACGACCAGCTGTAGTATGGTGGTTCTTCTCCAACTTTCCTCCCCCACCCCCAAAATCCTTCCAGGTACAGTTCTTCTAAATTATGCAGCTTTGATATCATTTTCGATGGAAGTCTAACAATTTGTCCACCACTGATATCCAACGTCCTTAGATTGGTCAAACCTCCTATTTCTATCGACAACTCCTTCAAACTTGAATTTCTCATACTAAGAATCTCAAGGTTTTCAAGTTTTCCTAGCATGGAAATGTTGAGTATTGGACCTTTAAACTCATCCAAATACAAAGCTTGGAGGTTGGTTAGGTGACTGAATGATTGGGGTAGTAATAATAATGCAGTATAGCTGAGATCTAAGACCCTTAATTCATTCGGACTTTGAAAAAAGGTTTCTGGGATCTCTTTTATATTATTACCGTTCAATAACAAAATCTGGAGTTTTGGACATACCAACCTTTCGGGTAGCTTGCAAATATAATTCCTCATTAGTGAGATTGCAGAGTAGCTTCCACGTAATCGACGCGGACAATCCTCTAAACCACAACCAGCTTTCACCAAAAATCCATATTCAGATTGTGCAATTTGAAGGGCTGCATCACGGACAACGTCATGCATCCTTACAAACTCATTGTTTCGACCATCCAAAAGCAAGCTAGAATATTTAAGGTGTCTAGCCACAGAATCAGCGCTTTCTCTTGCTTCTTCGAGTGTTTCAACATCTTGAAACAATCCTTTCCCGATCGCATACCTGAACAAAACTTCCACTGGGATATCATAGTCTTCTGGAAATAAGCAACACAGCAAGAAGTATGACTTGTACTCCTCATCTTTCAAGTAATCATAGCTTAATCTTATACATTTGGATGCTTTTCCGTGATCGTCAGGATTGGCAGATTGCGACTTCTCTAGTTGTTGAGCTGCTCTCTTCCACTCGACCAACTCTTTATCTCCGAGTGCCCTTGCAACTGTTACCAAAGCTATCGGTAGACCACCACATTCTCCAGCTATCTTCTTTGCCACACTCTCGAAAGTGGGCGATTCGAAAGACCTTCTTGCTTTTATCACAAACAAGGCCCAAGCATCTTCTTTTGAGAGAATGTTGAGGGTGATCTTCTCTTGGCACTCCATGACATGACAGACATTCCATAACCTTGTGGTGAGTAGGACTTTGGACTTGCACTTTCGAAGTTCCTTGTAACTTGGAATTCCAATTCTTGATAGCTCAATTCCCTCCCAAATGTCGTCCAGGATTATAAGGATCTTTTCTCTCCTCAGTATCTCCTTCCTCAATCTAGCTGCTCTTCCAATTTCTGTCTTCTCATGTAATTCGAAGCCCAACTCCTCTGCTAATGTGTCTTGAAGTTTTTCAAAATCAGGATTATGGGATACGACAACCATAGTTACACAATCAAAAATCCCACTATTCCGGACTTTTCCACCGACGTGTACCACCAAGGTTGTCTTCCCGACGCCTCCCATTCCGTAGACACCAATGGCAGTGACATCGTCATCTTTAAAGGCCTTCAAAATCTCATCCATAGCTTGTCCTGTTGCTTCAAATGCTTGGAAATCTTCTGTGGTCTCGATTGGCTCAGGTACTACCTTACGGAGGAGATCTTCCACAATGATGTCAACAAGTTCTTTGTGAGTCCTACAAGCAAAAATTAATCAAGGGTCAAATATTTGAAATATATATATATATAGAACCGAAATTAAAGAGACATAAAAAAAAATAAAAAATTACAAACATATTGCTTACTTATGATCATTTGTATTCCACCCAGAGATATTAGCCACTTTTTTTAAAGCAGCTCTCCATTGCTTCACCTTGTATGATTCGTGTCGCGCAGAGGTTTCATGCTTAGAGAAAGCTGCTTCGAAATTCCCCTTCTGATATCGAACATCAGTAGGGTCAACTTGATAAAAAAGTGGCAGAATTCTGTTTTCTTCCATTGTTAGACAAATCTCTCTAAGTTCCTCCAAACACCAAGGAGATGAAGCATAATTTTGCGAGAGAACAACAATTGCAAACCTTGATCCTTTGATTGCTGCCAAGAGAGTAGGAGTAATAACATCCCCCACTTGAAGTCCTTGCTCATCCATGAACGTTTTAATTCCTCTCTTATTAAGTCGATCGTATATCTCGACTGTAATGCCCTTGCGAGTGTCAGGACCCCTGAAACTCAAAAACACATCATACTTCCAACATGGATCTGATGAAGGAGGAGATTCACTGGCTATTTGGGAGCTGGAGGCCATTGGAAAACCACCAAATCAAAACAAGAGGCAATCAAGAACAGGAAAGAAGAAACTCCAAGTCTACAATTGACAGGCAGGTAAGAAGATACTGCAAAAGCCAAATGAAGAAACCCACCAAGGAGACCGATAGGGATATAGAGGTTCGAGGAATTAACAAATAATCGATGAAAAAGAGAGTTTGGAGTCTGAACAGTGTAAATATAATCTCAGAAAGTTACAAACAGCATCTTTTGCATTTGCAGAGTCTGGAAAACAGCATCTTTTGATTTGGTGCAAGTAGTAGTATTATACCTCCACTACCTGCCGAATAATAATATGATAGCAAGTTAGGTAAAGCTTCAGATCAAATACAAAATGGAGTTAAGTAAGCATAGCAGGTTTCATATGAGGGAGGCTGTTAGTGTGTTTAGCTAATGTTATAATAGTTATAATAATGCACAAGACAAGGACTTTGTAATGCAACCTAACACAATTTTCAATTTCCATTGCCAATCCTTATCTCTGTAAGACTATAACAGTGTAAGTAGAAGCATTTTTCAGTCAAGAGCACATCCACTCAGAAAGAAAGAGAAAGAGTGAACATCTACTCAATCCACAGAGAAAGAAAGAGGGCAATGCAATCCACCTAGATAGTGAAATAATCCATATTTTCAGTCAAGAGCACATGAAAAGGAAGCAGTGCCATGCAGTTTGTAATGCCCCCAAGTCCCCAACAGAGTTTTCAGTTTATCAATCCTAATCTCTGTAAACTAGAAGCATTGGTTCGTTTCAATTTTGAAGGTCCTAGAGGGGGGGGGGGGGTGAATAGGACACTTTGCAACTTTTTCGTTATATGTTGTAATCCGAGGCTAGCAAGGAGTTGTGCTATCCCGATTAACAGTTTGCAACGATTATACAAGTAATGAAAAAGATTGCTGAAAGTAAAAACAACACAGAGATGTTTTTCTTTAACGCAGAAACCCTGAACTCAGGGAAGAAAACTGCGTGCCCTTATCCGAAGGACAAACCTTTCCAATATGTGATTCGTAGACTTATACAAGAATAGAGCCTGGGATACCAGACCTTGTTGTTATCCTGTTCTATGACTCTACCTAGTCTAACTAGAACGCTCTCCCATCTTGTCCCCTAAGTCCTCACACATGAAAGCTTACTGAACTCAGCTATCACCAAGCTGGTTCATAAAAGCGCTAAACACTTCTCACAAGATTACAACTCCTGAGGGGATAGCTAACCTCGTTACTATCCTGTCTAGACTCGCCTAGTCTAACAACTCAGCTCTCGTGTCTCTCTTGTCTCTAAGTGTTGTCCCACGCATATAAACAGAAGCTTCACCCTTGAATTCAGCTACTTCTCAACTGATTCAACTATGAACACTTCTTGGGTTGTTGCATCACCAATCACAATCTCATGGCATGCAAGTGTGAATGATTTTTGAAAAACGGTTTTTGATTTCTCAAGCTCTAAGATTTATAATCACTAGGAAGACTTAGAGCAGTAGAGAGTAAGAACACAGCCAAGCTGATATTCTTCAATAATAACAAAAACACAATTAAATGCAATATGGGTTTTGAAAGATTGTTCAAGCCAATGCTCTAAGATTTATAGTCACTAGGAAGACTTAGAGCAAGAGGGCTTTATGAACTGAAAATCATACAAAAGATGATCTTCACAAATACAAAACAAAGACCCAAAAACAACCACCAAACAAAGGAAACTTTGCTTGGTATTTATAGGCCAAGGTGTGTACTAAGAGGGCATCACACTTGCCAATGAATTTCAGAAAGTTTGGACTGATGTGTTTGGCTTAGATGCTGTTGAAAACCTTTGAGGACAAAGCCAAGCACTAATGGACAAAACCAACTTTCCAAAAATGGATAACTTTTCATAAGAGGGAAAAAGGTTTTGCAAAAGCATTCAAAAGGAATGCTAACATGTATGAATAGGCAAAACAGCTTTCTCCTAGGATTAGACAGCCCACTATCAACTGCATAGGTAAGTGTATCACAAACCAAGCAAACAAATGGACCTTGAAAACATCAAGGTCACGGGTTGAAGCATTTCTTCACCCATTGATAGTTTGAGCGCCAAAAGCATCACATGCTTGGCTAGCTATTTGAATTTTGAAAAGCAAATCGACTGGAAACAACTGGAAATGCATTGAGAAGATAAATCACAGTTTTCAAGACGATTTGAACATAGCCATAAAAATACCCAGAAAACTCGGAAACAAAGCAGTACTCCTATCCTTAGTAGAAGACATAGGATACAAAGTGGTACTGCTATCCTCAGTGAAAACATGATATGAATATGCATGAATATACCTTAGTTTTCTGAGATTGTGTTGGGCCTTGAACTAGTTGGGCTTCAGTACTTCACTTGTACTTGTGCTGGGACTCATCATACTACATCTTGGGCTGTGTTTTGATCCATAATGAGGACTGCTAATATCTTTATACTTACAAATTTTATCTTTTATTATGATATCAGAGATGCTGCATTTTATCTAGATTTCACCCTGTTGGATTTGCAGCAATGGACAGACACTATATGTACAATTCCGGTGATTAGTGAGTTCATGTAGAAAAATATGGTACTTATCGAAGAAAAAAATGTATAAAGACATGGTTTTATATTTACTCAATAGAAACCAAAGCAAGCTTTGAGGGAGTTTCCCCCTGCCAATCAACATGGTAATTAAATAAATATATTTAGCACACAGGAAATTAATCACCTCTAGTGAAACCTTTTTTTTTTTTTTTTTCTTTCCTTAAGTCACCTTTAATTTAGGATATTTACTCACAGATGAATATCCTGCAGGCTTGGACTCGCTTAATAACATGTTATTGACCTCATCACCAATAGCAGATTCTTCATCATCCCTCCTCATCACCTCCGCAACATCCTGCGCTCTAATCCTAGAGCTCTAGTCCTACGAGGTTTGAGGCCCTTTCTTAGTACCCTTTGGCCTAAAGTAATTAACTTGCTTTAATTCAGTCTTTGTGTTCTGTATTTGATGCCTCTATTGTTCTAAAATAGGGCTCAAGTAAAAAGTCTCTAGTCCGACCTGGCTGACCCAACTCCTAACCCGACCCAGACCCGTTAGTCCGTTTTTTATGCCTTAAAAACACAAACAAAGAAAACAGGGCAAAGTGCAAACAGAGAAGCGCCACTACCGCAACTGAGAGAGAGAGAGAGAGAGAGAGACAGAATGGCCACCACAGCAGCTATCAACTTAGCCCTCATAAAGCCTTCACCTTTCTCTATTTCCAAGCATCAAAACTGTTGTAACGAATATAAAAAAAGAACACAGATTTACGTGGTTCACCAATGATGTGTTGGCTACGTCCACGGGCAGAGGAGAACAGTTTTATTACTTGAGGAAAACAGAATACAGAATACAATTAGGGTTTAGGACGTTTATATATTAAGTCCAATAGGAAACCATAACCCAGCGTAACAGGTATTGTGGGGATAAAAGATCCCCGACTCTGTCAGCGCCACCAGACAACCAGTTCAAGGCATATATTAACAAATCTCTACCTTGACTTGAATCCTCTCACAGACAACAGATGTACCAGATGCATCATAATAATGTCAGATGTACAAATAACTCCTCTGCCACAGATGTTGCCCCCAAAGGGCAACTAACAGCTTGTAACATTCAGCAAGTCCAAACAATGTTGGAACTTACTGTGCGGAACCGGCTTGGTGAACATATCAGCGGGATTATCAGCAGTACCCACTTTCTTCACATTAATTCTGCTCTCACTTCTCAGAAAATGAAACCTGACATCAATGTGTTTAGTCCTCTCATGATGAACCTGATCCTTTGCTAAACATATTGCACTCAAACTGTCACAATATACTATAGCCTGATTATGATGTAAACCAAGACTATTGACCAGTCCCTTCAACCATATTCCCTCCTTTGCTGCTGCTGTCAAAGCCATGTACTCTGCTTCAGTTGTAGACAAAGTCACTGTAGGCTGCAAAGTAGCTTTCCAACTAACAACAGAGCAACCAAGAGTGAAAACATAACCAGTCATAGATCTCCTGGTATCAACATCTCCAGCATAATCGCTATCTGAATAGCCTGTTACTAAACACGTTGTATCACCTCCATAAATGAGACCAACATCAGACGTACCTTTGAGGTACTTGAAAATTCTCTTCACAGCTTGCCAATGCTCCTTTCCAGGTTCACCCATAAACCTGCTGACAACACTAACAACATGTGCAAGATCAGGCCTAGTGCACACCATAGCATACATCAAGCTTCCTACTGCACTAGTATAGGGAACTCGAGACATGTACTCATTCTCCTCAGCAGATTTAGGTGCAAACGCAGTAGACAAATGAATATTTGCAGCACTTGGAGTATCTATAGGTTTTGAAGTAGACATACCAAACCTGGACAATATCTTCTGTATGTAACCTTTCTGTGATAAGAAAAGCTTCTTCTGACTTCTATCCCTGTAAATCTCCATTCCCAGAACTTTTCTAGCTGCTCCCAAATCCTTCATCTCAAACTCTGCACTGAGAAGACCCTTCAACTTCTGGATATCTGACTTGTTTTCTGCAGCTATCAACATGTCATCTACATACAGGACTAGATAAATGAGGGAACCATTTGTTACCTTGTTGTAGTAGACACAACAATCATACGGACTCCTGATGTAGCCTATCTGTAGCATATAGCTATCAAACCTCTTGTACCACTGTCTAGGAGACTGCTTTAGTCTATACAAGGACTTCTTCAACTTGCAAACATAGTCTTCTTTTCCAGGAACTTGGAAACCATCTGGCTGAGTCATGTATATCTCCTCTTCCAACTCTCCATGTAGAAAAGCTGTCTTCACATCTAGTTGTTCAAGCTCCAGATTCTGATGTGCAACTAAGGCTAGCAGCACCCTGATAGAAGTATGTCTGACCACTGGTGAGAAAATCTCATTGTAGTCTACTCCCTCTTTCTGATGGAACCCTCTTGCAACTACCCGAGCTTTATACTTAAAGCCCTCAGCAGGTGACAACCCATCTTTCTTCTTGAAAACCCATTTGTAAGTAATGATCTTTCTCCCCTGAGGTCGTTTAGCCAATTCCCAAGTCTGATTCTTGTGAAGTGACTCCATCTCATCTCCCATTGCACCAAGCCATTGAGTAGACTTTGTACATGTAACTGCTTCCTTGTAGGTGGATGGCTCATGGGGATCCACCTCTTCAGCAACCTGTAATGCATAAGCCACTATGTCCTCAAAACCATACCTCGTGGGGGCTATCCCAAAGTTTGCTCTCCTAGATCGCTCAAGAGCCAAACTATGCTGATTAGATACCACTAGTTCTGCAGTTTCTGAATGTAAGTGTTGCTCTTCTTTCTGTGGTTCACTCTCATCTAGAGTAACTTATTGCTCCACCTGTCACTCAACACTACAATTTTCTGATACAATAGACTTCACAGTAGGGTTAAACATAGAATTTTCATCAAATACTACGTTTCTGCTAAGTATAACACTGTTTTCGGATGGAGACCAGATTCTGAAACCTTTAACCCCATCCCCATAGCCTACAAACACTCCCTTTTTAGCTCTTGGTTATAACTTACCCTCACTTACATGATAATAAGCAGTACACCCAAAAACCCTCAGATTGGAGTAATCAGCAAACTTACCAGACCACATCTCATAAGGTGTTTTGAGATGTATACCTGTGTGAGGTCCCCGATTTATCAGATAACACGCAGTACTCACCGCTTCTGCCCAGAACCTTCTTTCTAATCCAGCATTAGAGAGCATGCACCTAGCTCTCTCCAGAAGTGTCTGATTCATACGTTCTGCTACACCATTTTGCTGTGGTGTATTCCGGACTGTATGATGCCTTGCAATGCCTTCAGACTTGCAGAACTCATCAAATTCAGCAGAACAGAATTCCAGACCATTGTCAGTTCGCAGCCTCTTGATCTTCTTCCCTGTTTGATTTTCCACTAATGCCTTCCACTGCTTGAAATTCTTGAAAGCGTCACTTTTATGCTTCATCACGAACACCCAAGTCATTCTTGAGTAATCATCAATCATTGACACGAAATATTTGTGACCTCCCAAAGAAACAACACGAGAAGGACCCCAACAATCAGAATGGATATAATCAATCGTGCCTTTAGTTCTATGAATTGCTTTCGGAAACTTGCTGCGATGTAGCTTCCCAAAAATACAATGTTCACAGAAATCAAGATCTTTGACCTTGTGGCCACCAAGAAGATCATTCTTTGACAGAGTTTGCATCCCTCTTTCACTCATATGACTGAGCCTCATGTGCCATAGCTTGGTCATGTCATCATTCTGAACCTCTGATGAAGTAATAACAGCGGAACCTGACAGCGTAGAACCTTGCAAAATATACAAGGTACCCCGCTTGAAGCCTCTCAGAATCACATAAGAACCCTTGTAGACATTTAGAACTCCACATGAACCTGTGTACCTGAACCCTTTACTGTCTAGTAGACCCAAAGAAATCAAATTCATCGTCATACGTGGAGCATGCCTAACATCATTCAGTGTACAGAATTTACCATCATGTGTTCGTATTTTGATTGAGCCGATTCCAACCACCTCGCATGCAGAACTGTTAGCGTTATAAATAATACCTCCATCTATCTGCTCATAGGTTGAAAACCACTCCCTGCGCGGACATATATGATAAGATGCCCCGGTATCCAAAATCCACACATCCCTGTGATGTGTTTGTGCATCTGCAACTAGGACAAAATCCTCTTCAGAATTTAAGTCATCTTCTGCTAAAGCAGCAGTACCAGATGCTTTCTCATGCTGCTGCTGCTTCTTCTTCTTTGGACATTCGTTTTTCCAATGTCCCTTCTCTTTACAGTAATTGCAGACATCATTAGATTTGGTACCCTTTGACACTGGTTTCTTGAATTTCTTCTTCCCGAAACTTCCCTGTCCCATACTTCCACTGGCTACCAAACCAGCAGCATAGCTATCTGAACTTGTACCGACCGCCTTATGGCGCATCTCTCTAGTATGAAGAGATGATCTAACCTCCTCCAGAGTCACAGTATCTCTCCCACCAATAAAAGAATCCACAAAATTCTCATATGATAAAGGAAGAGATACCAACAGAATTAGGGCAGCATCCTCATCCTCCACTTTGACATCAATGTTACGCAACTCTAATAGAATTGTGTTTAACTGATCTAAGTGATCTCTTAGAGTCGTGCCATCTTCCATTCGCAGGCTGAACAGACGTCGCTTTAATAGCAACTTGTTGGTTAAAGACTTCGTCATGTATAGACTCTCAAGCTTCGACCACAGACCAGCCGCAGTTTCCTCCTCTGCGACCTCGGTGATGATATCATCTGCGAGACACAACAAAATTGTCGAGTGTGCCTTCTCCTCCAGACTGGCCATCTCAGCAGTTTCTGGACCATCCGTCTTCTTCACAAGCGACGCCCACATCCCTTGTTGTTTTAACAAGGCTCGCATCTTGATCTGCCATAAACTGAAACTGTTTCTCCCTGTGAATTTATCGATCTTCACGTTTAAACCAGACATTTTTTCTTACCAGAATTCAGACCTAGCCTGAAGCTCTGATACCAGTTTGTTGTAACGAATATAAGAAAAGAACACAGATTTACGTGGTTCACCAACAATGTGTTGGCTACGTCCACGGGCAGAGGAGAGCAGTTTTATTACTTGAGGAAAACAGAATACATAATACAATTAGGGTTTAGGACGTTTATATATTAAGTCCAATAGGAAACCCTAACCCAGCGTAACATGTATTGTGGGGATAAAAGATCCCCGACTCTGTCAACGCCACTAGACAACCAGTTCAAGGCATATATTAACAAAAACCCTTCAAAGCTCAGGGTTTTCACTCTCCGGTGCTCCTCCACCACCGCTAATGCCGTCTCAGGTATACCCACCTTTGCTACTCTGCTTTTACTTCTTCTCTCTGTGCTCCAGGACTTGTAAAGATTCAATTTTTATGTGATAGTGGTTTCCAATTTACTATGGGGTTGATTTATTAGTGACTAGAGTAAGGAGAAATCGATTGGCTGCCACGCAAAAGTTGATGTTGGTTTTGTTTCATGGGCTCATTGTTCTTGTCTTGGATGATTAACAACCAATAGGGATGGTATATGTTGCACATTAGTATCTCAACCCTTTTGGGTTTCGGCCACTTTTGCTTTAGCTTTATACCCAAACACATATTTACTCCATCCAAGAAACGACAAACTAGTTCTTCCAAATTTAGTAGTCTCTGTAACAATGTCGATGGTAACACTTCATTCCTCTTGTTGTAACAGTGTAGCTGCTCTAGCACCAATTTCTTCAAATGTAACGGAGACCCCGGTGGTAGAAATTCAACAGCACAGAAATCCGTTAAATCCAGCAGATACAGATGCAACTCCTCCAAATTCTCGAACACAGGATGTCTTGGAACCCAAGTTACTGTGTTCATCAGCTTGATTCTCTTGGGACCAACTATAAAGAGATGCTTGATTCTCATGGGACCAACTATAAAGAGATTCTTCCCTGCTCAGATTCCACAAATATGTCGATTAACCTTCGGCCCTCTCCCCACCATAATGTCTGCCATCTTCATTATCACGTCACGAAACCAGTACGGTAAGCTACTGAGCTTGTCAACTTTCAACCATGTGGAGTTATGAGCGTATAGATCAAATTCACTTTTCGGCAACATAAAATCATAATTTTCGTATCTACCCATACTGTCGTAACAAGTTATACCGTCGTATCTACCGATACGTATCTCAAACTCAACCCATTTCGGATTGAACTCAACATATTTCGGGATACATTCTGCATCGGGGATACTAACCTTCAAAACTCGTAATTTTGACAAGCTAGTTACCTCTTCAAAGCCAGCATTGGTTTCTTCTCGTCCTTCTCCCTCAACTTTACTTCCCCACTCCAAAAATCCTTGCATGTACAGTTCTTCTAAATTATGCAACTTTGAAATACACTCTGCATGGAATTCTAGCAATAGCACCACCAGTGTTATCCAACATCCTTAGATTTGTCAAACTTCCGATTTCTATCGACAACTCCTTCAATACTAAAAATCTCATACCTGTACTAAGAATTTCCAGCTTTTTAAGATTTCCTAGTATGGAAGTGTCAATTCTGTGACACCCATCTAAATACAAAACTTTGAGATTGGTTACGAGACTGAATGATTGGGGTAGTAGTGAAATTGTAGTATCGGAAATATTTAAAACTGTTGACTCATATGGACCTTGGAAGAATGTTTCCGGTATATCTTTTAAGAATTCATTACCCTTTAGTAACAAAATCTGGAGTTTTAGACATACCAACTTTTCAGGTAGCTTGCGAATAGAATTCCATGCTAGTGAGATCACAGAGTAGCCTTCATGTAGTTGACGTGGCCAATCCTCTAAACCACATGCAGCTTTCACCAAAAACCCAGGCCCGTCTTTAGATTGCGCAATTTGAAGAGCTGCATCCCGGACAACATCATGCATCCTCACACATCCACGACGACCACCCTCCAAAAGCAAACAACAATGTTTAAGGTGCGTGGCCATTAATTCAGCTTTGTCTCTGGTTTCTTCGAGTGTTTCAACATCTCGAAACAATCCTTTGCCGATCGCATACTTGAACAAGTTTTCTATTGGGATGTCATTATCTTCTGGGAATAAGCAACAAAGCAAAAAGTATGACTTGTAGTCTTCATTTTTCAAGTATTCGTAGCTTAATTTTATACATTTGAATACTTCGCCGTTATCGTCGGGGCTGGCAAGTTGCGACTTCTCTAGTGCTCAAGCTGCTCTTTTATCTGTATCACTGTAACTAGAAGCACATGTTTGATATCTCCAAATTCCGAACCATTGCCATATGCAGCATTTTAAGTAAATTTGAGGCTGTTGGATTTGCAGTGATGTAAATTTGTAAACTGCACACTGTATATTAGTGAGTTGGTCATGTATACATAGCAACCATATCTACTACTAGAGCTCCACAACTACAAGAGTAGCTATTGTAAAAAGTAAAAACCAAAGCTGTGAGAAAGTTTCCCGTTCTAATCAACATGTTTAGCATGTATGGGAGAACTAGGATTAATCACCTCTTGTAACATCTTGCGTGGTTTGTTCACTTTGTTGTGCCGTGATAGCGGTGGTCTGACGGTTATGGCGGGGTTCCAGCGGTGGTGGTGCAAGGGCAGAGTTAGTTGGGCCAGTCGGGAGTGGGCCGTAATTTTCTTCTGGGCCATTTAAGATCACTTTGCTTTTCTAAGTTTTCTTCCAAGGATTAGCTTCTTTATTTCGGCTAGCTTTTGCTCTTGCAGTTTGTTGTGCATGTTAGAATTTACCCAATCGTCGTCGGCCGCACTTTCATCCGACGACCCTTCCCACAGGACCAAATCTTCCCCCTCGTCCGCCGAACTAATAATCAATTTGAAACAAAAGAGAAGTAAGTAAGTTGGGAATCTAATACACTTCTTGATCTATAGTTATGTATAGTATACTGTTAACATGCTAAATATACACTTCTTGATCTATTTGGAAAGTGTAGCTGATTTAGTAAACTAAAATGCAACCATCAGGCTGTACCTGTTCATATTGTAACTTATTTAGTTGAAAATAAAACATTCCTGTAAATACCAACGTACCTATCTGATGACAATTCTTTTTCCTCAGGGAGTTCGACCTGGTTCTTGCTGTGGAAGTCAGAGGAAGAGGCTGAAAACTTAGGACAGTTCTTCACACACAAGTCTTCCAATGAAGGGCACTCAATATCGAAAGTAGCACTCTCATAGCACAACACTGGAAGTTCCGTCAAACTTAACTGCTTCAATTTTGGAAGGATGATCTTTTTGTTGCTTGATTCAACTATTCTTTCCAATAAGAGGCAGTCTTCTAATACCAAGCAATTCAACTGAGAAAGACACTGCGCAACATCATAGCTGAAGAGACTTCCCTGCAACTGGTTGCACCGCTTAATGGTGAGACTCTGAAGATTCTGAAACATTGCAGCTGGAGCAGGTCCATCACATATGCTTACTGCAGCTAGATCACACAATTCTATATTTCTCAATTTTTGTTGTTTTGACACAAGCAATGCTTTTTCATATCCAAACACATATTTACTCTCTCCCACGGCATCACAATATAGTCTTTCCAGATTTAGCAGTCTATGTAGCAATGTTGATGGTAAAAGTGTACTCCCCCAGTTGTAACATGATCGTATCGTCAATACCTTCACATTGAACAGAGACCCAGGTGGTAGAAATTCAACAGCACATAACTCCGCCCAATCCAACTTAACCAGATGCAACTGTTCCAAATTCTCGAACACAGGTTTTTTCGGAGCCCATGTCATTGTGTTCATCGGCTTCTTTCTTTTCGGACCCACTATAAGGAGATACTTCAGTCCATGTAATCTCCCCTGCTCATATTCCACAAATATGTCAATTAACCTTCGGGCCCCTTTCCACTCTAGACGCTCTGCTCTATTCATTATCTCGTCCCAAAACCAGTCCGGTAAGCGACTGATGATGTCAAGGTCCAAGCATACTGAGTTATCACCGTTTGGATTCAAGTCTCTCAGCAACTCGCGTTGGTTGTATCCTCCAATACCGATACGTATATCAAACTTAACCAAATTCGGTTCGAACTCAACATATTTAGGAATACATTCTACACTAGAGAAACAAACCACCAAAACTGTTAAATTTGACAAGCTAGTTACCTCGTCAAACCCAGCATTGGTTTCTTCTCCTTTTTCTCCTTCAACTTCACCCTCCGACTCCAATGATCCTGCCGACCAGTATGGTGGTTCTTCACCAACTTTACTCCCCCACCCCCAAAATCCTTCCAGGTACAATTCTTCTAAATTATGCAGCTTTGATATCACTTTCGATGGAAGTCTAACAATCTCTCCACCACTGATATCCAACATCCTTAGATTGGTCAAACCTCCTATTTCTGTCGACAACTCCTTCAAACTTGAATTTCTCATACTAAGAATCTCAAGGTTTTCGAGTTTTCCTAGCACGGAAATGTTGAGTATTGGATCTTCAAACTCATCCAGATACAAAGCTTGGAGGTTGGTTAGGAGACTGAATGATTGGGGTAGTAATATTAATGCAGTATAGCTGAGATCTAAGACCCTTAATTCATTCGGACTTTGAAAAAAGGTTTCTGGGATCTCTTTTATATTATTACGGTTCAATAACAAAATCTGGAGTTTTGGACATACCAACTTTTTTGGTAGCTCTCTAATATCATTATCCATTAGTGAGATTGCAGAGTAGCTTCCACGTAATCGACGTGGCCAATCCTCTAAACCGCAACCAGCTTTCACCAAAAATCCATATTCAGATTGTGCAATTTGAAGGGCTGCATCCCGGACGACGTCATGCATCTTTATATACTTATTGTTTGTGCCTTCCAAAAGCAAGCTAGAATATTTAAGGTGTCTAGCCACAGAATCAGCTCTGTCTCTGGCTTCTCCGAGGGTTTCATCATCAAGAAACAATCCTTTCCCGATCGCATACCTGAACAAGTCTTCTATTGCGATGTCATCGTCTTCTGGGAATAAGCAACAGAGCAAGAAGTATGACTTGTACTCCTCATCTTTCAAGTAATCATAGCTTAACTTTATACATTTGGATGCTTCTCCGTAATCGTCAGGGTTGGCAGTTTGCGACTTTTCCAGTCGTTGAGCTGCTCTCTTCCACTCCACAAACTCTTTATCTCCGAGTGCCCTTGCAACTGTTATCAATGCAATAGGCAGTCCCTTACATTCTGCGGCTACCTTTTTTGCCACATCCTCGAAAGTGGGTGACTCGAAAGACCTTCTTGCTTTTCTCACAAACAAGGTCCAAGAATCTTGTTCTGAGAGAACGTTGAGGGTGATCTTTCTTTGGCACTCCATGGCATGACATACATTCCTTATCCTTGTGGTGAGTAGGACTTTGGACTTGCACTTTTGAAGTTGCTTGTAGCTTGGAATTCCTATGCTTGATAACTTCATTCCCTCCCAAATGTCGTCCAGAATTATAAGGATCTTTGTTCTTCTCATTATCTCCTTATGCAACCTAGCGGCTCTTCCAATTTCTGTCTCCTCATTTAATTTGAAGCCCAACTGCTCTGCCAATGCATGTTGAATTTTTTTGAAATGAGGATTTTGGGATACGACACCCTTAGCCACATAATCAAAATTCCCACTTTTTCGGGCTTGTGCACCGATATGTTCCACTAAGGTTGTTTTGCCAACGCCTCCCATGCCGTAGACACCAATAGCAGTGACCTCTTCATCTTTAAGGGCCTTTCTAACCTTGTTCATTGCTCGTCTTGTTGCTTCAAATGCTTGAAAATCTCCTATGGACTCAATTGCCTCAGGTACTACCTTATTGCGGAGAACTTCCACAATGACATCAATAAGTTCCTTATGAGTCCTGTATGGAAGAATTCAGGGTAAAAGTAAAATAAGCGTCAAGTAAATTGCACATATACTGTAAAAATATATAAATCAAGTAAGAAAAGAGGATCTCTCACTAGAATGGTTCTATGATCTTTATGCATAACTACAATTAAAGGCTTCATACTTACTTGTAATCATTTGTATTCCACCCGGAGAAAGTTGCCACTTTGTTTAAAGCACCCCTCCATTGCTTCACCTTCTCGGATTCATGCCGTCCTGATGTTTCATGCTTAGAGAAAGCTTCTTGGAAACTTTTCTTCTGATATCGAACATCAGTAGGATCAACATGATAAAAGAGTGGCAAAATTCTATTCTTATCTTCCATGCACTCACAGATCTTTGCAAGTTCCTCCAAGCACCAAGTAGAAGAAGCGTAGTCTCGAGAGAGAACAACAACTGCAAACCTTGATTGTTCAATTGCTTCTATGAGCGTGCGAGAAATAGCATCCCCGACTTCAAGATCAGGATCATCCATGAATGTTTTAATTCCACTGCTCTGTAGTCGATCATACAAATCAGATGTGATACCCTTGCGAGTATCAGCACCCCTGAAACTCAAAAACACATCATACTTCCACTCTATAGCTGCTGATGATGAAGGAAGATATGCAGATGCCATTGAAAACCACCAAGAAAGAAGAAACTAATTTTCCAGTGAGAAGCAAAGAAGGGAGGAACTTGACGAATTGATCTATAATAGTGTCCAAAGAACCAATAATTTCTCCTATAACGGTACGCATCAATCCTTGCACCCCACTAGGGTAAAAGCTTGTCCAAATTATTGGTGCGTATGGGTCCTATCACTCCAATGGCATCTTCGCCTAAAACCATAGCCAATGGACCTCTCAATCCACCGAGAAAGAAAAACAGCAAAAATGCAGTCCACCTAGACGGTGGAATATTCCATATTTCAGTTAAAACATATAAAGGAAGCAGTGGAATACAGGTAGCAATGCCAGTTTTTAATTTCCATTATTAATCCTAATCTCTGTAAGTAAAAGCATCGGTTTGGCTTGCTATTGGAGATGTCATTGCCAAAGCATCTTATGCAAAATTCAAGCTGTTGGATTTGCCGCAATGTAAACTATGTACAGAATTACCATGTCTAGTATGAGAGTTTTAGTCAATAGTCTCTATTATAGAAACTAATGCTTACCCCTGTCAATATATATTGTAAGGGTTTGTGTGACCAAATGGTATCATGTCTTTGATAGAGTAATCACTCCCCATGGCCCCATGAGCCATACCATGATTCGCATGCACTCACTAAACGTTAAAGCTTAGTGAAATTATTGGTCTTTACGGTCCTATGTCAATCTTCACCTGAATACATGACGACCTTAGTAAAATAAGTCTCGCCATCCAATCTAGTTCAAATGAAATTACTACTGAAAAGGTTTTTTTTTTTTTTTTCTCTATTATTAAAATGAGAATTTAATTTTATCGTGATTCGAACCTACCTAATAACTTAATTCCTAAGTAATTGTGCTACACAAAAATTTATAGAAATAACTGTATACATTATCAATTAACTACATTGATATTTTGTTTTTAATATATCTTCTAATCTATCGATCGATTCAATGTGGACTTTTGCAACTGTATCACTCATCAACCTGAATCCACATGCCCAACATACAAAAGATAAATTGACAAACTTATCTGAATTTGTGGGTGGTGGCAGCGGGGTAGCCCGGTTTTTGTCTGTCAAGGATCAACAGGAGGGAATTCTAAGCGGGGTGGCCCAAAATAGTAACACCAACTTTTTTTTTTCTTTTTCCCGGAATTAATGAAACTTCCATTAATCGGATAGGGTACCGAAACTTGAAAAAAATGTACCAATTAGGTTCTTCCATTACAATTTTATCGAATCTATTAGCTAATGGTAACATGAAGAAGGGAATTCTAGGGAGAACTTACAATCTCATATAACTATGGCTTTAGGTAAATGCATATCAAGCTCGCTCATATCACGAGGCTAAATATTAGGAATATCAATTACATCATTTACATGTAATTTCCCTCATTAATAAATCAACAACGGATATAAATACACAAGTAAATAAACATAAAACCAAAAAAAAGATACAGAGAAATAAAAATATATATATTTTGTTCACGATAGAGTTAAATAATTGACAAGTGACGAATATGAAAGCTCAAGAGGTAAGAGCACCGTTATCTGAGTGAATAAGTGCGAAACCCTTATCTCTTTTTTATTTTTTTTTAAGAAAGAAAAAAAAAACAGTTGACAAGTGAAAAAAATAAATTTCACAATCCAGTGTGGAATCTTCTGGGCCACTGAAGGTCTCTCTCCGTTTTTTTGTATGCATTCAGTACGATGACTAGGTTCTTCACCTATTAGAATCAATTTGAGATAAAACATAAGTATATAAGTTGGAAATACTGTATTTCCTAAGTCTCAAATTGGTGTTAATTAAAAATACAGTTTTGAACTTATTTGAAAAACAGAAACAATAAGCTTTGGGCAGAAATGTATATAAGCAAAGGTAAAGAGAAATATACGTATAAAGTCACAATTTGATTCGTGTACTAGTATCCGGAAACTCATTTTCGTTGAAAGTTATGGATCCAAAATTTGAAATGAAAAAAAGAAATTTTAAATTCTTTCTTCGTTTACTGTATATTGGTGAGCAAACGGACTACCACAAATTGCAATTTTGACATACCTTCGGAGTTGGACTTGTTTCCTGCTGTGGAAATCAGACAAAGAGGCAGAAAACATGGGGCAGTCCCGCATTACCAAGTCTTCCAATGAAGGACACTCGATATCAAAAGTAGAACTCTCATAGCACAACACTGGAAGTTCCGTCAAACTCAATTGCTTCAATTTTGGAAGGATGATCTTCTTGTTGCTTGCTTCAACTATCCTTTCCAATAAGGGACAATTCTGCACTTCAAAGTGATTCAACTGAGAAAGACATTGAGCAACATCATAGGTAAAGAGACTTCCCTGCAACTGGTTGCACCCTTTAATGGTCAGCTCCTCCAATGAAGGACACTCAATATCAAAAAAACTAGCACTTTCATAGCACAACTCTGGAAGTTCCGTCAAACTCAAGTGCTTCAATTTTGGAAGGATGATCTTCTTGTTGCTTGCTTCAACTATCCTTTCCAATAAGGGACAATTCTGCACTTCAAAGTGATTCAACTGAGAAAGACATTGAGCAACATCATAGGTAAAGAGACTTCCCTGCAACTGGTTGCACCATTTAATGGTCAGCTCCTCCAATGAAGGACACTCAATATCAAAAAAACTAGCACTTTCATAGCACAACTCTGGAAGTCCCATCAAACTCAATTGCTTCAATTTTGGAAGGATGATCTTCTTGTTGCTCGCTTCAACTATCCTTTCCAATGAGGAGCATCCGTCTAATACCAAGCAATTCAACTGAGAAAGACATTGAGCACCATCGTAGCTGAAGAGACTTCCCTCCAAGTCGTGAAGGTACACAATGGATAAACTCAGAAGATTCTGGAACATTGCAGGTGGAGCAGGTCCCTCACATAGGCGGAGCAGGTCCCTCAAATCTCTCAGGTGTATCTCTCTCAATTTAAAATGTTTTGACACAAGCAACGCATCTTCATACCCAAACACA
Source organism: Potentilla sterilis (assembly GCA_963682095.1). Lineage (NCBI taxonomy): Eukaryota > Viridiplantae > Streptophyta > Magnoliopsida > Rosales > Rosaceae > Potentilla > Potentilla sterilis. The sequence goes on from OY821755.1 coordinate 61,716,827, forward strand.
TATTTACTCCCGACCACGTTATGACAACTTAGTTCTTCCAGATTTACCAGTCTCTGTAACAGTGTTGATGGTAAAAGTATATTTCCCCAGTTGTAACAACTTAGTATCTCCAACACCTTCAAATTGAATAGAGACCCAGGTGGTAGAGATTTAACAGCACATAACTCCGCGCAATCCACCTTCCACAGACAAAACACTTCCAAATTCTCGAACACTGGTTTTTTCGGAACCCAGGGCATTGTGTTCGTCGGCTTCTTAACATTCTCGGGACCCCTTACTTCGAGCTGCTTCAGTCCCGGTAACCTGCCAAGCTCAGATTCCACAAATATGTCAATTAACCTTCCGCCCTCTTTCCAATATAGAGACTCTGCTGCATTCAATATCTTGTTGCAAAACCAGTCCGGTAAGCCACTGATAGTGTCAGTCATAAACCATGATGAATTTCGACCGTCAGCAAACTCCAGCATCTCATGGTGGTCGTAATTACCAATAAATATATCGAACTCAACCCAGTCTGGTATGGGCTTAACAGATTTAGGGATACATTTTGCAGCGGAGAAACAAACCTTTAAAACTCTTAATTTTGACAAGCTAGTTACCTCGTCAAAGCCAGCATTGGTTTCTTCTCCTTCTACCTCAACTGTACTCCTCCACTCCCCAAATCCTTGCATGTACATTTCTTCTAGATTATGCAACTTAGATATCACTTTGGATGGAATTCTATCAACACCACCACCAGTGTTATCCAAGATCCTTAGATTGGTCAAACTTCCTATCGACAACTCCGTCACACGAGAATTTCTCATACTAAGAATCTCAAGCTTTGTAAGTTCTCCTAGTATGGAAGTGTCATTTATGTGAAGGCCATCTAAATACAAAGCTTGGAGGTTGGTTAGGAGACTGAATGATTCGGATACTAATGAAAATTTAGTCCAGCTAAGATCTAAGACCCTTAGTTCATTGGGACTTTGAAAGAAGGTTTTTAGGGTCTCTTCTGTAAAGGAATTATTGTTTAGTAACAAAATCTGGAGTTTTGGCCATACCAACTTTTCGGGTAGCTTTCTGATAGCATTCCTCATTAGTGAGACGGCAGAGTAGCCTTCACGTAATTGACGTGGCCAGTCCACTAAACCACAGGCAGCTTTCACCAAAAAGCCATGCCCATCTTCAAAACTTGCGAATTGAATGGCTGCATCCCGGACAACATCATGCATCCTTACATATCTTCTACCATATGCACTCTCCAAAAGTAAGCAAGAATGTTTAAGATGCTCGGCCACTAAACCAGCATTGTTTCTCGCTTCTTTTAGTGTTTCATCATGTCGAAACAGTCCTTTCCCGATCGCATACCTGAACAACTCTTCTATTGGGATGTCAAAGTCTTCAGGAAATAAGCAACATAGCAAGAAGTATGACTTGTACTCCTCATCTTTTAAGTAATCATAGCTTAATTGTATACATGAGGATACATCGCCCTTATCGTCAGGGTTGGCAAGTTGCGACTTCTTTAGTCGTTCAGCTGCTCTCGTCCATTCCTCAAAGTCTTTATCTCCAAGTGCCACTGCAACTGTTCTCAATGCAATAGGTAGTCCCTTACATTCTGCGGCTACCTTTTTTGCCACATCCTCGAAAGTGGGTGGTTCGAAAGACCTTCTTGCTATTCTCACAAATAAGGTCCAAGAATCTTGTTCTGAGAGAACGTTGAGGGTGATCTTTCTTTGGCACTTCATGGCATGACAGACATTCCATATCCTTGTGGTGAGTAGGACTTTGGACTTGCGCCCTTGAAGATCCTCGTAGCTTGGAATTCCTATGCTTTTTAACATCATTCCCTCCCAAATGTCGTCCAGGATTATAAGGATCTTTTCGCTCCTCATTATCTCCTTCCTCAATCTAGCTGCTCTTCCATCTTTTGTCTTCTCGTGAAACTTGAAGCCCAACAGATCTGCAAATGTGTCTTGAAGTTTTTCGGAATTAGGATTTTGAGATACGACAACCATAGTCACCAAGTCAAAAATCCCATTTTTCCGAGCCTGTACACCGACATATTCTACCAAGGTTGTCTTGCCCACGCCTCCCATGCCGTAGACACCAACCGCAGTGACCTCGTTATCTTTAAGGGCCTTTATAACATCTTCCATGGCTTCTCTGGTTGCTTCAAATACTTGGAAATCTTCTGTGGACCCGATTGCCTCAGGTGGTACCTTACTACTGACAAATTCCGCAATGACGTCGATTAGTTCTTTATGAGTCCTGCCAGCAGCAATTGATTACATGTCAAAAACTAGGAAAATATATATATATATATATATATATATATATATATATATATATATATATATATATATAATCGAAATTAAAGGCGCCATGCTTACTTATAATCAGCTGTGTTCCACCCAGAGATATTAGCCACTTTGTTTAAATCAGCTTTCCATTGCTTCACCTTCTCTGATTCATGTCGGCCACATGTTTCATGCTTAGTGAAAGCTTCTTCAAAACTCTGTTTCTGATATCGAACATCAGTAGGATCAACTTGATAGAAAAGTGGAAAAATTCTGTTGTCTTTCATGGATAGACGAATCTCTCTAAGTTCCTCCAAACACCAAGCAGATGAAGCATAATTTTGAGAGAGTATAACAATTGCAAACCTTGATCCTCTGATTGCTGCTACGAGAGTGGGAGTAATAACATCCCCTACTTCAAGATCTCGATCATCCATGAATGTTTTGATTCCTCCATTAGTAAGTCGATTGCATATCTCGACTGTAATGCCCTTGCGAGTGTCAGGACCCCTGAAACTCAAAAACACATCATACTTCCAACATGGATCTGATGAAGGAGGAGATTCACTGGCTATTTGGGAGCTGAAGGCCATTGGAAAACCACCAAATCAAAACAAGAGGCAATCAAGAACAGGAAAGAAGAAACTCCAAGTCTACAATTGACGGGTAGGTAAGAAGATACTGCAAAAGCCAAATGAACAAACCCACCAAGGAGATCGATAGGGATATAGAGGTCCGAGGAATTAACAAATAATCGATGAAAGAGACGGTGTAAATTAAATCTCGGACAAACAGCATCTTTGGATTTGGTGCAAGAAATAGTATTATACGTCCACTACCTGCCGACTAATAATATGATAGCAAGTTGGGTAAAGCTTCAGTTCAAATACAAAATGTAGTTAAGTAAGCATAGCAGGTTTAATATGACTGTGTTTAGCTAATTTTATAATAGTTATAATAATGCACAAGACAAGGACTTCGAAATGCACCTTAACACAATTTTCAATTTCCATGGCCAATCCTTATCTCTGTAAGACTGTAACAGTGTAAGTAGAAGCATTTTTCAGTCAAGAGCACATCCACTCAGAAAGAAAGAGAAAGAAAGAACATCCACTCAATCCACAGATTAAGAAAGAGAGCAATGCAATCCACCTAGATAATGAAATAATCCATATTTTCAGTCAAGATCACATGAAAAGGAAGCAGTGCAATGCAGTTTGTAATGCCCCCCAAGCACCAACAGAGTTTTCAGTTTATCAATCCTAATCTTTGTAAACTAGAAGCACTGGTTCGTTTCAATTTTATCTTTTATTTTGAGGGCAAAGAGACTTGAGGTGTGCCCAAAGTAAACCACTAGGAGTCATATCTTAGACTTAATATCATTCGAATTAGGATCTTTACTGACAGATGAATATCATTACCAATAGCAGATTCTTCATCATCCCTCCTCATCACCTCCGCAACATCCTGCGCTCTAATCCTAGAGCTCTAGTCCTACGAGGTTTGAGGCCCTTTCTTAGTACCCTTTGGCCTAAAGTAATTAACTTGCTTTAATTCAGTCTGTGTTCTGTATTTGATTCCTCTATTCAGTCTATTGTTCTAAAATAGGGCTCCAGTAAAAAGTCTCTAGTCCGACCCGGCTGACCCAACTCCTAACCCGACCCGGACCCGTTAGTCCGTTTTTTATGCCTTAAAAACACAAACAAAGAAACAGGGCAAAGTGCAAACACAGAAACGCCACTATCGCAACTGAGAGAGAGAGAGAGAGAGAGAGAGAGAGAGAGAGACAGAATGGCCACAGCAGCTATCAACTTAGCCCTCATAAAGCCTTCACCTTTATCTATTTCCAAGCCTCAAACCCCTTCAAAGCTCAGGGTTTTCACTCTCCGGTGCTCCTCCGCCACCGCTAATGCCGTCTCAGGTATACCCACCTTTGCTACTCTGCTTTTACTTTTTCTCTCTGTGCTCTAAGACTTGTAAAGATTCAATTTTTAATGTGATAGTGGTTTCCAATTTACTATGGGGTTGATTTATTAGTGACTAGAGTAAGGAGAAATCGATTGGCTGTCATGCAAAAGTTGATGTTGGTTTTGTTTCATGGGCTCATTGTTCTTGTCTTGGATGATTAACAAAAAAATAGGGATGGTATATGTTGCACATTAGTATCTCAACCCTTTTGGGTTTCGGCCACTTTTGCTTTAGTTTCATTCTGTGTTAAAAAGTCTGATACTGTGTTGGAGTTTCTTAGTTCTTGGTAGAGTGGAGTATCTTGGCTGTTTTTTTGTTTTTGTTTTTTGTTCCTGGGTTTGGTTCTCAGTGATTGCCTGACTAGGTGTTTGGAGGGAGTATGTGGGGGTATTCGTGATGGGATTCGAACACTTAGAATTGAAGTCATAGGGATTTTATGACTTTTCTGATTAAAACTTTATAATGAGAAATATAAAGTTTTGATTATAATGTTGGGACGCGCAAATCTGTAAATTCGACTGCTGGTTGTAGCAGTGGTAGCGGCTCTGGGAGTAATGCTGACAAAGTGAGTGAGGTGTTAGTGGTTGGTCGGATAGTGTGCGTAATGGTGTTAGTGTAGCAGCTCTCCTTTTGAGAATTCCAGTATTCTCAGATTTGAATTAAGGCTTATTTAGGTGGTTGACGATGAGATTTTGGACTTCATATTTCTTTTCATATTTTTTTGAAGTTCACCAAACATTATACTCATGTGATTAGATTTTAGATCCTTTGTAACCCAAAATCCCACTTCAAACTCTGAAGCTAATCCAGAACAATGGAACTATTGCATGGTAGTCCCTTAAAGTTTTCATCTTTGTGTTTTATTTATTTAAATTACTCTTTGTGCTTCAGACTTGTCCGAAAGACCTTGGAAGACTTCAGATGCTAGACTTGTGCTTGAAGATGGTTCAATCTGGAAAGCAAAGTCATTTGGTGCTTCAGGAACCCAAGTTGGTGAAGTTGTGTTCAATACTTCCTTGACTGGGTGAGTTAGCTTAGAAAATTTGTGTTTCATAATCTCTATTAACTTGTTGGGTGTGGAGGCTTCTATCTCCAGTGGTGGATCACTTATTCCCCCCAAGAATACAAGAGTGTGCCTTCCGTTAAGAAGTTTTATTCAACTCCTATCACTTTTTGCATGTGAGAGTGAACTGAAGTCCACTTTTGTGGGGATGAAGGATATACAGTCCTTGCATAAGTGAAAGTAGCTATCTTAGCTTTAGTATGGAATCATTGGTTCAGGTTGCTCATACGTAGAGTCTCTGATACATTGATACATTCTTTTGCAGATATCAAGAAATTATTACAGACCCAAGTTATGCTGGCCAATTTGTGCTGATGACAAACCCCCAAATTGGAAATACTGGAGTAAATTTTGGTGAGTAAAGTTTCCTTTCGTAATATTAGAGGAATATACCGTCTTGAATATGTTGAAATCTGATGTTGTTACTTTCTGTATCAGATGATGAAGAATCAAGGCAGTGCTTCCTTGGTGGTCTAGTGATCAGAAGTTTAAGTATCAGGTATTCATCCTTTTTCCATATTCTATAGGATGTCAATATCGGAAGCTTCACTGATTGAGCTGTTCTGAATTATTTCAATGAATTGCTTCTGTTTGTTGTTTTTCAGTACTTCAAATTATAGATGTGCAAAAACTCTTGGTGATTATTTAGCAGCAAGGAATATCATGGGAATTTGTAAGTTAAACCATGGCATTAGTCTTGAGGCACTGATATTTTCGGAATTGCGTAATATGGTGTACTGTGCTCTATCTTTTAACTTCTGATGTTGACCTTTGATGCTGCTGCTACAGATGATGTTGACACACGAGCTATCACCCGCAGATTAAGACAAGATGGAAGCCTTATTGGTGTTTTGAGCACAGAAGAGACAAAAACAGATGAAGAACTATTGGAAATGTCTCGATCATGGGACATTGTTGGTAAGGATGTCATGGTGTTAGTGAAAATTATGCAGAGGGTTAAAACTTCAAATTTCTAAATTTAACTTTGCACTTTGTAGGGGTTGATTTAATAAGTGGTGTTTCTTGCAAGACTCCTCATGAATGGGTTGATAAAACCAATTCTGAATGGGAATTTATGTCCAACCGAAACAATGGGGAGACTTTTCATGTAAGTGCGTGTTACGTTCTAGTTTTTAAGTTGTCATCTTCGGTATTTGGTTCTTTCTTTGGGTATTAAACTAAAAGACGGAGGAAAAGGATACAAAAATGAGAAGAGAGATGTCAGATGTGAAGAGTTGAAAGATAGAAGAATTAGAAGGTTTTTGAACAAAGCAAAAGTTTTCAGTTTTAGTTCTACCTAGTATTCTTACTCTTCTCCTTCCCATCTCTCTCTGCATTCTCACGTCGCTCTTCCCTTTACATCTCTTTTTAACCAAATAAGGTTCTGGTGCAGCCTCAACTGACTCTTTTCTATAATTATGAATTGAAGGTTGTTGCATATGATTTTGGAATCAAGAGCAACATACTTAGGCGATTGGCTTCCTATGGTTGCAAAATATCTGTGGTGCCTTCGACATGGCCAGCATCAGAGACTCTTAAGATGAAACCTGATGGAGTCCTTTTCAGCAATGGCCCTGGAGACCCAGCTGCTGTTCCATATGCTGTTGAAACAGTAAAGGAGATTCTTGGAAAGATTCCTGTTTTTGGAATTTGCATGGGTCATCAGTTGATTGGCTTGGCATTAGGCGGTACAACTTTTAAAATGAAGTTCGGTCACCACGGAGGAAATCATCCGGTCCGTAACCTTCGTACTGGAGATGTTGAGATAAGCGCTCAGGTGTGTTAAGTCCCACCAATCTCTTGTAGAATGTAAACTTCTTTAATTTGTGTTAGAAATTTTCAATTTCGTAGAACTGAACTACCTCCTGAAGTAAATATGTATGTCAGCAAGCTATTTTGCGAACCTAAGGTAATACCATCTACATCTATTAACGTTTCTACTTTGTATTTTGTGGCAGAATCATAACTATGCGGTTGACCCCAACTCACTTCCAGATGGTGTAGAAGTAACTCATGTCAATCTCAACGATGATAGCTGTGCTGGCCTTGCTTATCCTGCACGAAATATAATGTCTATTCAGTACCACCCTGAAGCGTCCCCAGGACCTCATGATTCAGATTATGGTAATTTAAATTATGCTCGTGTATAATGATAGACAACTATCAGTTTTACCAATATCTCACTATGAACACCATTACCATCTGAAAGGTGAAGGTATAGCAAAATTTCCCCAGTTGCTTCTTGCCAACTGTTTTCTCAGCTCACAAACCTAATACCGTTTTTTAGAAAGACACATCGTGCACGAATCTGCCTAAAAAAATTGTTTTGAGTTGTGGAAATTTTTTGTTGCAGCTTTTAGAGAATTCATTGAGCTGATGAGGAGAGTGAAAGTAAATGCATGAGTGATGTCTGCATTGAGCAATGAATTGAGGGATGAAGCCTAAAGCCGCAAGGTTGCAAATGCCAGTACAGACATCCAGGCCCTCCTGTCGACTCTATGGGATTTAACATTTGCGGTTGCAGAAAACTAGTTAGAACTGTTCTTTCCCGTTCTCTATTGTCAGTATGTTTGTAGTGGTATTGTGTAATAGTTGAGATGATCCCTTGCCATTTATAATTGGCATTTTTGAAGACTAAGTTGCTTAGCTTGTAACAAAGAAATGAATCATGTCAAATGATTGTGATCATGCCGTATCCCTCGGAATGTTACTAAATTTCATTGTTTGCTCTTTGATTGATGTTGTCCCCAGAATTTTGAGTAAGATGTTATATTATAATCATGCAATGGTTGCGTAGGGTAAACTACACTGCCCCATTTTTTTGGATAAAGTTCCCAACTTGGTTAAACAAAAGGAAAACAGAGCAATAAGGTACGAGTCGTTATCCATACACTTTCTAATGGAAAAACAATTGAACAGTATTAATATGAGCACCATAACTTACATACTTATCTTGTTGAGTTGATAAAGAAAAATGAAAAGAGAAAGGAAAGAAAAGAAAGAAAGAAAAGAAAGAAAGAAAAAGTCAATTTGCTTGACCTGCAGACTTATACCTGCAGAGAACCTTGCACCTTAAAACCCTATCCTGAACATAAAACCCTGGCATTACCATAATCTTAACCCTGCTTGAACCATGCGATCTCTGTCTATCCATAAACATGTCTTCCATGTAATGTGGATCAAAGCTCCTATTCTCTTCCACCCTCAAAATCCCCAAAGGCGGATAGAATGAAAATGCAAGCAAATGAAGCAACCAAATGCATTTGGTAGCTACAAAGAATGCTTGAAGAACTTGCTCAGGCCATGGCCTAGTCCAATTTAGTGTTGTAATGATGCAACTCATCTTCTGATCACAGAACTTGCTGAATTCCTCACAGTAATACTTTGTTCCCTTCCTTAAGACTTCATTCCAGCTTAAGTTTCTTAGTGCCACGAATGAAGAAAACTGCACTTGGCGAGCTTGTTGAGGATCTAGAAGCTTAGGTGAGCCATGCTTCTGAAACACACAGTTCTCAAAGTCTTGGTAGAGTGACTGGTTTATGATGGCTTCCAAGTGGTATGACACAGCTTTCGAATACTTGGAATTCAATGACAGTTTGAATGGTTGGAGGAGCATGTTCAAATTGTCCACCAAGGTGTTATCTGTTAGTTCAATTTGTGCTACAAGGATTTTGCAGAATTGTCTTACTGAAAGTCTTGCTTCAGACACTATCTGCAGGAAACCTTCTACCATTACTTCCTCGCTGACCGGCATCAAATTTTCAGCAATTCCAAAACTTGATTTTCCTGGTCGGTTTGGGAGATTGCCAATAGTTTCTGGCATTTGGAAATTCTTATTAGCATATGTTGCTTGTCTCAAAGCCTTCTTCAGCTCTTCACAGTAAGTTTCCAAGTACTCCAGCTTCTGCTTCAGCTCTCCAAGCGAAGATCTCATCTCAGACACCTCCTTTAACGCCGAATCTCTATTCTCATTTGCTTGTATGAGCTCTTTCTTCAATACTTCCACTGACATTATTCCAAAATCCTTGTAGAGTTGAGAAACTTCCTCAGATTCTGTCCGAGTTGGAGAGCTTCCATTCTTGTGCTTCTTCTTTAACCGCGGAAACAACCAAGACATCACTCCCCTACTTTTTGGCTGAGACTGTGTAGTAGATACATGAGAATCTGTTAATGGCACAACAATGTTAGAATTTCTGCTGTTCCTGGTTGTGTTTTCGGGTTCACTGGTTATAGTTGCAGGCTTGCATCTATTACAAGATGAGATTGAGTTGAAATCCCCCAAACTGTTTCTCCTACTTGACTTGAAGTATTCAGTACCTGGTGATGTTTGAAGCACAGTGATGTTGTTTGCACATGAGCCAGTGACAGATTTGTTATCTTCAGCTGGGCAGATGTGGGATTCAAAGTTGGATAAATCAGAAGGAAACCCTTTTCTTGAAGATGAGTTTTCCTTGAAATTTGACACAACTGATTCATCTCCATTTCCTTCTAGCCCATATTCATCCCAACTTTCGGATAACGTTCTGTTCTTCATCGGTTGAAGGTACCCGGATATTGGTTCATCTTCATAACTCTGCAAATATGGCTCCAAATTCAGTGAACTTGAACAGTAACTCAGAAACCATAGGTCACATTGCTTATGCATTTGGTAAAATCCAGTTCAAGATTCCAACTTTACAGTCTGATATTAGTCATGAGACTCATTACATAAAAAACTTGTAGCATTAAAAAGATATTTAATTGAAATTAAAATGTCTCCTGGGACTACTATCTGATAAATACTGTAGTCCTCTTCATAAACTTTCAAATTTAAAAAAAAAAAAATTAGTGTTTGTTTCTCCAGTGTTCATAGACATGACTTATAATCTTATGTATACAACCACCATCAACATAAAAACTACTTCTAGGAGAGGAATACATTCATATAAGTCCGTAAGGTAGTTCAACAATGGAAAGATTATAGTAGTGAAAAACCGATGGTCTAAAAGTGTGTCTTCATAGTAGAATTAGTCCTGTAAATATTGAACCTTGACTATTTCTATATAAACATAAATGGGAGTCTGGGACTGATAAAATGAAGAGACACATTGGAGTAGCAATGAATTAACTGTCTCAAAACAACAAACACAACACAGAAAAAGCTCCAAACTATTTGAGTAAAAAGCAAGAAAGAAGGTTAAAAAGATTTTACTCACAGGCGTGAAAACAGGGTAGTCCTGAGCAGAGAAGTGAGAGGCATGGCGTGAATTAGCAGGAGAAGCAGAAGAAGGGAACCTAAGATTTGCAGGGCTGCTTCCTTGAACTAAAGCAGCATGAAGAGCTCTGAGCTCCACAGCTTTGGCAATGGCTGCTTGGATTTCCACTCTGTTTATCTCATTGTTTTTGGTGTTGTTATTGTTTTGGTCTGGAAAAATTCTGGTGTCAGTAGCCATGAATGGAACAAAGGAAACAACAAAAGGAAGAAATGGGTGGGAAATTCTTCTTCTCTCAGAGAGAAACAGAACAAAATTAAGAGGATGATGAACAAGTGGGAATCCAATGCTTGGATTTGGTTTCTAAAGAGAGAGAGAGAGAGATAGAGAGAGCTTGAAGCCAATGAGTTGGTTTTGGCTTGGTGTGTTGTTGATGGAATTTTTGATAGAAAGGAGAGTGAACATGTGAAGCAGAGAAGGGAAGGGAGAGTATTTCTTACTCAATACAGGAAGTATGGTTCAGAAGTGTGGCAGATTACCAAAATGCCCATGGTTTCCTAGAATAACCATGTAGCCAAACATGAGGTGATGGTGGTGGTGCCGCTACTGTGAGCATGATTGCTTTGGGGGTGGTGGTGCTAATACAAGGTGTACTGCTGTTGCTAATGGTGTTCAATTTCAAGTGATGGAAGATGCTCATCCAACTTTATTTTGAAGTTCAATTGCTTATTTGATTGCACATGCTTTCCTTTTCTTTGTGTTCATGTTTGACATTATGATGAATACAATAGTTACATGATGATATGTAATACCACTCAGATCTTGAAAAAGACTGGTTTTTTGCAGAGTTCCTCAAAAACTGGGTTTAATTTGATTAATTTTCTCTGCAAAAAGCACCAGATGCTTTCTATAGATGCCTATATGAGTAACATTTATATGTACTTTGACCAAAAAGAAGCTTCAGCAATGAAAAAGTGCCCTCTACCCCGTTCAAGTTTTAAGATGATCCACTCTGATACAAAATAGAAAATAAAAATATAATTTGGGTTTAATGCTTCAATGATTTATTCTTCTTCATAGAACACGTATATATAGGGATACAAGTGTACACCTATAAGAAAAATATATTATATGATTATAAAGAACAATTCACCTATACAACTAAAAAAAGTAAGTAAAGTAGAATATTCTACACATTTGACAATTGTCTATTAAGATATTCTAAACGTTAAGTGTGTTAGAATTTACGTTCTCAAGAATTTCAAAATACTATCGGATTTAAACACCAAAGAGCGTTAATTTTGAAAAGTGAAAGACCAATTGTGATATTATCAACAATAAAGTCACTTTTGTTAAGAATACGATTGAGCAAGACTACCTACAACAAATCGAGCGATAGTACGAGAAAGGGGTAGTTTAGTCAGTGAGAGAAACAGTGTTAGCTGTCCAAGTGCTTAAAGGAACCAGTGGTAGTGGACCTTGGGACAGAAATACATCCAAAACCTTCCAAACACTCATTGTCTTGCTTTTCTGTAATCAAGTGAATCTTGCAAAGCATGGTGCTACAGCGGGGACCAATACAGGGGCATCAACAAGGGTATTTCCGGAAACTGATTACACATTTACAAATGGGATTTAGTAAATGTTTAACATTTTTTTTTTTTTTTTGAAACCAGAGTACCTTTTTTTTTTATCAATCAACAACGGAGGCTTTCTAGATCTAAAGACTAATCCGTGCCGAGAGATCTTGTCAAAACGCTTCCTCTCTTCTGACCACCAAGAATAAATTGAGATTTAACTCTAATCAGTGTCGGCGGGATTCGAACCTGGATATGAGGAATTCTCACACCAAGACTCTTACAAACTCGACCATATGCTGTGGTTGAAACCAGAGTACCTAATCTTAACTAGGTGCCTCGCTAATGTTTAGCATTTTCTTCGAGAAATGTGTAGTATTAGTTGGTTGATTTATTATAACTACTCTGCTTTAAATACTAATTATCTTTAAGAAAAAATTAACTTTTGAAGCAACCAAACCACCAACTCAAAAAGTAGTGTTGATTTGTCAACCTCCACATGCAAAAAGTGTGTTATATTTGTTGTTCATCTGGATTATGGTTTAACTAATCTTTATTTTAAAATTGTTACACTGGAAATCTGCTGTAATTATTCACAGTCGTGTTGTTGCTAATAAACCTAAATCAGTTATGTTTACCAGCTCAATTAAGTATGAGGTAGTTTATTCGATAAGCAATGACAATTAACATTGGACAAGCTCGATACATACGATCTAATTGAATGATAATATTGGATATGATAAGGAAACGTGACATCCTACTCTTCCTGCTATGTAAAGCAAATGCTCGATATAAACAATCATTCTTCTATCATGAGTCTAATGACCTAAAGAAATTCATATGCTAGGCTCTCCATGACTTGTTAGTTGGTACCAATTATTGGGCGTGCAAGACAACCCAAGATGTAAATGATGTAGTAACATAATTCAATTAACGAATATAGGTGAAAGTAATCGACTAATCAAAAAGATAAAATGTTTGATGAATTATCTCGTAGTGTTGATCGACTATTGAGATATTAAGCATCCATCAATATTATTGCTCATTACTCATACTTGAGAATAATAGGGAATGTTAAATATTGACGTATAATATATCATATACGTATATATTAAAGAGAATTGATTAGGTTAATTTGGTGTCTCTTTCGTCGGGCCTCAAGGAATATATCTAACACGAGAAGAGGCAAAGATACAACCAAGTGCTAGCTCCAAGCAAAACATGCATGCAACCATTGTTTTCGTTTTTCTAGTGAAATGTCATCCACAATCAAAACAAGTGTAGCTTGTTGGTTCTATCACTTTGTGAATTGTGCAGCTTGGCCGGTTAAGCTAGTTATTGGTAGCTAGGTACAGCACAACTATTCTCTGCCTCTGCCATTTTCAAGCATATATATATTCTTCCCCATGTCAAAAAGCAAAGCATGCAAAGAGATAGATTTATATATACAAGCTGGTGCTGGGTTTGTCTTCTTTTTGTTGTTCGATCCTAGTAAAAGGGGATTCTGGTTTAACCCTATTTGATCACCCTTTTGCTCATCACCAAATACTTAATTTAAACAAAGTTTTTAATATGTAGTTGTTGTTGTTAGGTTGCTAGCTAGTTGTGGCATCTTTGTTCTTTCTGGGGATTCACCTAGCTTGTGTCTGGTCTAGTTCTTCTAAATCAACATTAAGCTTCTGCTTTGTCTATATATATCTGTCTTCATGTTTGAGTTGATCTTTATATTATCAAGTTTAGGTAAAACATGGAAATGAGCTTTTCATTTTACTTGATTAATTTGATGCCAACCTGTACGTATTCGCTCGATCATATCCCATTTGTCGTAATGGTTAGCTGCGAATGAGTATTCTTTATTTGAACAAGAGTGTAATACTTACTACTTACTACTTCAAATGTTTCACTTTACTAAGTATTTACAGGGAGCTCCAGTAAATATCTGAAGTAGTGCACGTACAATAATGAGCTTGATTATACTGTAATAGGTCGACCTCGATAATATTCTACCTTCTCGTCTCGAAGAGATTTATCGATCTCACTTGGATTCACCTTGAGGAAATTCCACCTTGCTTAGATTTGTCTTGAGGAGATTAACGTTGATGGATTCCTTGAGAAGATTTCACCTTATCGAGGAGATTCTACCTCACTTGGATCTTCATCGAAGAGATTTCACCTCAAAGAAGTTTCTTCCTCGACAGTGTTTGGCTGCCTATGTTTCAGTCTTTTCCGCGACTTGAACCATTCTCAGAATACTACCCAACAAAATAAAGCCCATCCCAGCAGCATCAACTCACACTGTGCAGAACCTGTTACATCTCCATGCATATATGGTACGTAGAAAATCGTATTTAGCAAACAACAACGACAACCATCTTAATTTCTCTTGAAGAACAACATATATTCGCAAGAATATAACGAAAACTACAAAAGCACGAAACTGTTGAAAATAAACTTTAAACTTGTCATGTAAACTTAGGTAAAAAAAAAAAATGTTGAAATGATGATAAACGAGAGCAGTAAGGATCGTTGAACGAAGGAGCATTTATAGTTCTCTTGTTTGTTTGTCTTAAATGATCCATGAACAAATGTGTTTTTGTAAGGGATGATGAATAAATGTCTACGTTTGTTGTTTGTTTTTTTGTTATTTCTGTTTATTCTTAAAACTTAGGTTATACTAGCTAATTTCTGATTTCAGTACTGGAATTCTATCTATAAATCAAAAAGAAATTTGAGCAGTACGTACTTCTATTCTGATTTCAGTAGGCTAGCTAGGGTTCAAGGAGATGATCATGAAGTTCATATGATAAATATATGAATCTTCATGAACCGAAAATGGATGAAATGGAGCACATCTCATTCTTGTGTAAACCCTCCAAAAATAAAGGCATTTGGTTTGGTGAAAATCCCTTGGATTCTCCATTTTCTCGTCTAATGGCCCAAATCATCCTACAAGTTGTCACCTCCCGACTGCTTTATTGTGTTCTAAAGCCTTTGGGGCAAACTAAATTCGTCTGCAATCTTCTGGTATGTGTCTAGCTCCCAATCTTTATATTATAGATATAGCACAATGCAAACCCTTAGTCCTTTGCTAGCTTATTATGAAGCCTAGGGAGATTGATCATGTGTCAATTTTTATGTTGAACAAATGCACACCCTTAATTCTGTGATTTATTATTATTTTTCTTCAGGGTGGCATTATCTTAGGGCCGTCTGTGATTGGGCAAAACAAAGTATTCAGAAACCAACTATATGGAAAAAATGAACAAATTCCACTGTTCCGCGTAATACCGTTGATCGGAATAGTATACTCCATATTCCTAATTTCAGTCAAGTTTGATCCACACCTTATGAAGATGACAGCAAAGAGTTCATGGAAGATTGGTGCTTCGACGTTTCTGTTTCCTTCGATCATCCTCATTTACCCTTTAACCCGAGTCCATGGCAGCTTCAATCCACCTAACTTCAACATGCTATTGACCAGTATATTAGCTAGTTCTATGAGTTTTTTCCCAGTCATAACTGAGGCCTTGTATGAACTTAATCTTATGACTTCAGAGTTGGGGCAGCTATCTAGCTATGTCCTCTGCAATGCTTAACGATGCTGCACTTTGGTTCCTCATTATAGTTAATATGGTGATTAATTCATCAAAAGGTATTCCGATATTCCTTTCCACAGTCGGGTTGTTACTCTTCACAGTCTACATCTTACGCCCACTTATGCAGTTGATAGTTAGCAGAGACGGATGATTTTCCCCCTTCTACTACCCATCAACACCAATGCTCCCTGAGGATGATCCAGAGGTAATTAATAACCCTGTTTCTAAATTTCATGATAACATAAATTCTGACCCCAACTCTGAAACAGAACCACATATGGTCCCTAAATTGCCATTTCGGAAAAATTGAGGTCAACCAAAAGCTCAGTATGAGCCAGATCCTAAAGCCATGGCCAAATATCTCATAAACAATTACATGTCCTCCCATAGGTTATCCAAGTCATATGCATTTTTTGTACTTCAATCATCTGCTATTGTCATTCTAAATAAAGTGCAGGAAGCTCTATCAGATCCAAACTGGACAAAAGTTATGGAGGATGAAATGGAAGCCTTGCAAAAGAATCAGACATGGGAACCAGTGCCAAAACCAGCAGGGAAGAGAACAGTCGGGTGCAAATGGGTCTGTACATTGAAGTACGCGGCTGATGGTACACTGGATAGATACAAAGTCAGGCTAGTCGTTAAAGGATATACTCAGACATATGACATTGACTATGAGGAGACCTTTGCACCAGTAGCCAAGATGAATACTATTCGAGTACTGCTGTCATTAGCAACCAACCTAGATTGGCCTCTAAAGCAGTTTGATGTGAAGAATGCTTTCCTACATGGAGACCTAAAGGAAGAAGTCAACATGGATCTACCCTCCTGGTTATTCCCTACATTCACAAGCAGGAATTGTGTGCAAGTTGAAGAAGTCTCTTTATGGACTAAAGCAGTCCCACAAGGCGTGGTTTGGAAGATTTAGCCAATCTATGAAACAATTTGGTTACAAACAAAGCAACTTTGACCATACATTGTTTCTGAAGCGCTAGAAAGATAAACTTACTGCACTTATCATTTATGTTGATGATATGATTGTGACAGGTAATGACCCGGAAGAAGTGAAAAGACTCCAAGAACATTTATCATCTGCTTTTGAGATGAAAGATCTTGGAGGATTGAAATACTTCTTGGGTATTGAGGTGGCTAGATCAAATGAAGGCATTTCCTTATCTCAGAGGAAGTATGTAGTTGACTTACTCATGGAGACTGGTTTGCTAGCATGTAAACATGCTGATACACCAATAGAGCAAAACCACAAATTAGCAGAATATCCTGACCAAGTGCCTACTAACAAAGAGAGATATCAGAGGTTAGTCGGCAAGCTCATTTATCTCTCACATACTCGACCTGGTATTGCATATGATGTAAGCATTGTAAGTCAATTCATGTACGCACCAAGTGAAGATCACATGAATACAGTGCACAGAATTTTGCGGTACTTGAAGGTCAATCCAGGTAAAGGGATCATGTTTTCAAAGAATAGCCACACGGATATAGTTGGATATACATATGCAGATCGGGCCGGTTCTATTACTGATAGAAGGTCTACTTCAGGTTACTTTACTTTTGTGGGAGGTAACTTGGTCACATGGAGAAGTAAGAAGCAAAAAGTGGTTGTTAGATCCAGTGCAGAAGCCGAGTATAGAGGAATGGCTCATGGATTATGTGAAATGTTGTGGCTTCGTCATATGATGAAGGACTTGGGATTCAAACTCGAGTATGCTATGAATTTGTATTGTGATAATAAAGCAGCCATCGACATAGCACACAATTCAGTTCAACATGACAGAACAAAACATGTTGAAGTTGATCGACATTTCATCAAGGAGAAGTTGATCGACATTTCATCAAAAGTATTCCACAACTCACTAGACAAGTTGGGTATGCGAGGCATCTACTCCCCAGCTTGAGGGGGAGTGTTAAGTGAGCTGCTTCATTCAACACAACTACAGTATTAAAAGCAGCAAATCTGGACTCTCTTCCTGACAAGATCTCTGCATTAATGTAGTTGTATTGTATGACTTATAGTTTATAAGTTTCATACATAGCTCTACTATTGTATATATCCCCCTTTCATATTTAGCTATAGATTAATTTGTACTACTATAAATATTTTCCAGATTGGAGAAGAATGCATATGGGAATTATACCATACCTATTCTCAAGAGTGAGTTCATTTAGAAAGTTAAATTAAGCATCCTAATTAATTCAAAGGGAGTGTTCCCAAAGATCAAATATGACAGGGGATCTGCTCTTGCATTCAAATTAACTACTTGATTGGAATGGATAAAAGGTTTAGTCTGTTCTTGTCCAGAAAGTAACTTGCTGATATAAACAACAATTCTCTTAGGCTACGGATTCTTATACCATATCTCATTCTCAGATAAGTATGCTAAAGATCGAAAGGAAGAGTCCTAGAGTGAAGTGATAATGGAGCAAAGGAAATTGATGCAATGTACTTGATTGGAAGTTGAAGGCAGAATCTGGTCCAGGAATTACAGCTGCACTTGGGTTCCTATCAAATCTTGAAGACACACAGGCCGGCTTCAGGCTAGGGTTTTTGGAGTTAAATTCCTAAACAGCGTTTGTTTTGTATTTACAAATATGTTTCATCTTCTAGTGGTTTTAATTGCAAACATATCAAACTATTGCTCTGAGTCTAATCATTTTCTGCTAAAGTAGTTGATTAGCATCTCTTATTTTGAAATCTGTATATAACTAAATACACACATATATATATGGTCATAACACCATATTTTGGAATCTATAAAACAACACTATGTGTGTGTATATATATATAGTCCCTATCTAGAGCGGAATTCCGCTCTGAAATTTAAGAGCGGGGTTCCTTATTTGACCCACTTTCCGGTCAAGTTTCTACATCTTCACCGTTCAGTATTTAGGTATATGTGTGTATATATACATATTTCGTTATTTAACCTAATGTTTCATAATTGTTGTCGCATAAACTGATATTCCCGCGGTATCGCACGGGCATCAATACTAGATTGTTGATCAAATATTCCTATTTTAGGCATGGGAACGTACATAAAATTTAGGAACTGGTGTAGGCCACCATGGGAGCATAACTTGAAATGCTTTTCCTTCAAATTCATCATCGCTATCATCGGATTCTTCATCACCATTATTGAGAGGGTTGCACTCTTTGGTGCGAATGTTGCACTTGAAAATGACTTTAGGACCATATATGGAACTCATCTGTTAGAGTTAGAGACACAAAACATGTGTCCAAACCATTTGGATCCACTACCAGCTTTGACAGAATAGCCGACGAAATTTTTTTCGTCGGCTATTCCAAATTTTCGTCGGCTATTCCTTCTACCGACGAAACTTTCGTCGGCTATAATTCGTCGGTAAAAGCCCGTCGGTAAAAGTAATGGCCGACGAAAAAAACGACATCGTCGGCCATTCCAACCTTGGCCGACGAATTACGGCCGACGAAAATGATTTCGTCTACCAAAGCTTGGTCAAATATCCGACGAAATTCGTCGGCTATTTTCGAGTATGGCCGACGATTTCGTCGGAATATATTAATATTTTAAAGTTATAGCCGACGAAATTTGGTTTCGTCGGCTATTTGTTCTGAAGTATAGCCGACGATTTGGGCTATTTCGTCGGAATATATTAATATTTTAAAGTTATAGCCGACGAAATAATGTCAATTTCGTCGGCTATAACTGCATTTTGGGCAAAAAAAAATACCGGATCGGAGGAGGAGGAGGAGGAGGAGGAGGCTGGAGGAGGAGGGGAAGGAGGAGGAGGAGGAGGAGGAGGCCGGAGGAGGAGGGGAAGGAGGAGGAGGAGGAGGCCGGAGGAGAGAAAAAAGGCGGGAGGAAGCGATTTAAAAGATTTAGAAGGAGAATAGCCGACGATTTAATATATTTCGTCGGCTATACTTAGAGAATAGCCGACGATTTAATATATTATATTTCGTCGGCTATACTTTGGAAAATCAACAGCCGTCGGATCTGAGCCATCCAACGACGGACAATGAAAAGGCGCGGATCGCAAGAGTTTAGCCGACGAAAATTATATTTCGTCGGCTATGCTTTGGAAAATCAGCAGCCGTTGGATCTGAGCCATCCAACGGGGGACAATAAGCGGATCGAAGGAGTTTAGCCGACGATTTACAATATTTCGTCGGCTATTCTATGAAAACATATTAAACTGCCATTTTGAGGCCCTAAACGAACTCGAAAGCCCGAAAAGACCCGCATATCGTGGCGAAGCGACGAGTTTGATTCCTGGCGTCGTTCCCTTTCTGGAATGGTATCACAATCGTCATTCGGACGCCGGACGCTAAATCTGCCGTAAACCGAGTTTTCACTTGCAACGGTCAATCTGCTCTTCAATTTTGTCGGAATCTTGTCATTTTTCAACCGTAGCCGTATTTCATTATTTCGGTCATATCTTATTTGACGACATATTTGCATTTGAAGAGTGTACGTATAGTAACTATTTGAAACTATACATTCACTTAAACACTTAGTAAACAAGTTAAGGAACATTAGTGCATATGTTCCGATTTTGAATCTAAAAGTTTGGAAAATCTATTCCAACCGTTAGATATCACCGTTTAGATTAAATACATGTATGAAAAAAAATCCAACTACATCTGACAACGTTAAAGGCTCGATCGGGACGGTCAACCGGGTGAGTCAACCTTTTAAACGCTTAGAAATGGTAATTGGCCTGTCTAAATGACGTTTTTTTGCCTGACCTTCAACAGATAATAGTTTCAAATCGATGATACGCAACTAATCGTATAAAAATTTTCCTCAACATTTGTACCGAACGTCAGGCTACACATAGGAAAACGGAAGTAAAAAACAGTTAACCGTAACATTCGGCACACAGATTTTGTCGGAATCTCGTCATTTTTCAACCGTAGACGTATTTCATTATTTCGGTCATATCTTATTTGACGACATATTTGCATTTGAAGAGTGTAGATATAGTAACTATTTGAAACTATAAATTCACTTAAATAAAATTTAATTTTAATCATAGCCGACGAAATCAAACCTAGTACTCGTCGGCTATATAGACTTATAGCCGACGAAAATGCCAATTTCGTCGGCCAAACTTTCAAAAGTTTTCGTCGGCTAAAGTTTCAGAGAAAGGCCGACGAAAATACAAATCGTCGACTATTCCATGGGAATAGCCAACGATTTTTTTTGTTTACCAACGAAAAAAATAATCGTCGGCCATTCTATGGGAATAGCCGACGATTATTTTTTTTTACCGACGAAAATTTAGGTCGTCGGCCGTTTTTTTTTTTTTCGTCGGGAAAAGTGTTTTTTCTGGTAGTGATCAGAACCCATATACTCAAACCTTGTATAACTATGATAATATACTCGGTCCATTATAGGGGTCCTAAAATTTCTTGCTCTCCAACGGTGAAAAAGAGGGGTTATGTACGCTATAAGTTTAGGGTTGGGTCTCATCCACCGTCTCATTTTAAGACTTCATTTGAGACGGGTGCTAAACATTTGGGCTATGGCAGACAAAGGGACAGAAGTGGGTCCCGCAACACGTGGTGAAGGCAGAGACCAGTTGCCCCCTTTACAAACCTAATGGGCAAACCATCCAACGGCCATAATTCATACAACAATCAATCCAACGGCCTCAATTCAAAAGAGAATTAATTTTGTTTTTATATTTTCCTAAATTAATTTTTGATCTGACGGTTCAAGATATGTTTCAAATTAATCGACGGTTCAAATCAAATATATAAATTTAGGACTTTAAGATAGATTTTTACCATTGAAGATGGTTAAAGTCCTATAATGAATAGTGTCCAAATGAAGTCCTATAATAGGTATAGGACCCCATTATAGGACTTTGTGGTTGGAGATGCCCTTATATCTTAAGGGTTTCGGTGTTTCTGACTCAGTTCTCCACCGCCTAGTACCGCCATTTGTTCTAGTTCTTCTTTTTTCAGCTCCCAAACAAATAGCCTTGCTCCACGCTGCACCTTAATTCCCCATCGTCTGCACCAACTGTAGACGTCCACGGTGCGCCTGAAGGTAATATAATGAAGGACGTAAATCTTCATCTTGACGTTCCTACGGATCAAGTTTAATTACATGAAATTTATATCCGAAATCACCATTAACAGTAGTACTAGAACAAGTGGCTGTGCTCTTGTTGATCATCAAAGGTCCCAACCCAAGCAGGTCACCATCCTTAGCATTCCAATATAGCATTCCATTAATAGCAAATTAAAGGCGTTTAGAGAGGACTGAAGTTTGACGAAAAAAAAAAGCCGCGTGGACATGATACTAGTGATTCTCTCCACTCACCAATCTCACTAGAGAAGATCTGAATCTTGAACTCAAAGCAAAGTTTGTCCTTGTCATCAGGAGGAAGAATTCTCACAACCTTGCACTTATACTCGGCATTCACCTTCCTAATTCCTTCCTTCTTCTTCTTCTTCATTATAGAATGGTTCACAGATGAATCCCAGAGCTGGCACACCGCACTGATGGATCGGAGGGAGAGGAAGTGTTGCTAGTTGCATGGTCCTTGGATTGCAGATGTAATATTGCCCGTCATCGAATAAATAATAGTGTCTGCAGAGAACCAAATCGTTCCATGTAGCTAAGACTACTAAGTGTTAGCGTGAGTCATGGAGTTAGTTTAGGAATGTAAATAAACTTGTTATTGCTTTCCTATTCTATGTGTGTAGTACATGTAGTACATAGTACGTAGGGTTTGTACATCTTGTATCAGTATATATAGCCTCCACTGTGACATGAATAATATATCAGAAAATTATTCTCCCAAATTGTGTTATATTTGACTTGGTATCAGAGCAAAGATCCGGAAGGACTTTGTCTCTTTATTTTCCGCTGCAATTCTTCGTCTGCCGTTGGTTCTCTGTCAGACGTGTGAAGTTGTTTTGTCTTCTCTCTAAACCCCATTGTTAGGGTTTGGTAATCTCTTCATAATCAGATTGTTTGTATTTGGTCTGGTGTTCAGTTTTTTATCAGCCAAATACTTTGCCGACAACTGCCTCGTCGGGAAAGAAGATCCTTTCTGTCTGCACTCTTTTACCGACAATAGTCTCGTCGGCAAAAGCATTGTTGTCTTTTCTGCACAACTTTTGCCGACAACGAACTCGTCGGCAAAAACCCGATCCGGCCAATCTTCGTCTTCCTCTCCGCTCCGGCGTGCGTCTTCAAGCTCCTCCTGCGTCTTCCTCTCCGATCCGGCGTGCCACCATCCCTGCTGGTCCGCTCGGCTGCCCGACCCGCTCGATCCCGGCCGCTCGTCTGCCCTCCGATCCGTGCAACTCCACACCGGCGTAACCTCCACACCGGCGTAAACCCCACACCAGCGCAACCTCCACGCCGGCACCGCACTCCATCTTCCATTGTTATCACTCACCGGCACCTCATCTACAGAAGGAAATCGGGTTGACCCGATCGTTTGCAGAGTTTGACCCGATTACAGAAGTTGACCCGATTTCAGCCTACCCGACCCGGTTCACTTCCAGACCCGACCCGGTTCACTTTCAGACCCGACCCGGTTTCAGACGACCCGTTTCTTGCTCGACCCGATTGTAGTCCGACCCGCTCCGGAAGAATGTCTCGGGTGTATGTTGGAAATTTGGGTTCTTGGATTTCAGAAAAAGAACTTGAAAATGAGTTCCATGGTTTCGGAATTATCAGAAGAATATGGGTTGCAAAAAGGCCACCGGGTTATGCTTTCATCGATTTTGTGCGTAGGAAAGATGCAGAGAATGCTGTTTATGAGTTAGATGGCAAGAATGGCTGGAGAGTTGAGTTTTCACATAAACCTATACATGCGGTTGGTCAATACTGCAACAATGGTAATATTTCCACAACTAAACAGACTCCCGCATGTGGTAAGATCGGTATGACCTTAAATATTTCTAGCTTTGTTGGTGGTGATACATGGATTATTGATTCAGGTGCTTCAGATCATATGACTTATGACAAATCTTATTTTACTGAGTTATCCTCTCCACCAGTACCATATGTTACTAATGCTAATGGTGAAGCCTTCCCTGTGTTAGGAAAGGGGTCAGTTCGTATCACTCCCACAATAGTACTACAAAATGTGTTATATGTGCCTGCTTTATCTCATCATTTGATATCTGTCTCACAGTTGAATGTTGAATCCAAATGCTCTGTGACCTTTTTTCCTATGTATGTGATTTTTCAGGATCTTCTCACTGGGGAGTTACTAGGTCGGGGGTACTTGAGGGGCAGGCTGTTTCGTCTCGACCAGACATATGTCGGGGAGAAACCAGGAGCACAGCCACGGACCGCTTTAATGTCAACTTCTGACAGGCTAGGTGAGGTTTGGTTATGGCATCGTCGCTTAGGGCATCCATCTTTTAGTGTTATGAAAAAATCCATGCCTTCTTTGTTTATTGGTGTGGACGAGTCAGTCTTACATTGTGAAACATGTGTTTTGGGCAAGAGTCATCGCTCAACTTATTCACCTCGTATTTCTAATAAAAGTGTCGTTCCTTTTGAATTAATCCAATGCATTCTGATGTTTGGGGACCTTCAAAGGAACCTACTGTGTCTGGTATGCGATATTATGTGTCATTTATAGATGATTGTACACGTCTTACTTGGGTTGTTCTTCTTAAAACTAAGGATGAGGTTTTTCCGGCTTTTCAAGCCTTCCTTTCTGAAGTCCAAACACAGTACAATGCAAAAATTAAAGTTCTTCGTTCTGATAATGGGGGGGAATATGTGAACCGTGTCTTTCAGTCTTTTCTACAAACACATGGGATTATCCACCAGAAAACATGTCCTTACACACCTGAACAAAATGGGGTCTCTGAAAGGAAAAATCGTCACTTACTTGATATGGCTCGTTGTATTCTTTTCAGTGCACATTGTCCTAAGGATCTCTGGGGTGATGCTATCATCGCATCTACCCATCTTATTAATCGTCTTCCATCAAGTGTCCTCCAGGGAAAGGTACCATTTGAGGTACTGGCTTCTTATGTCACTTTATCTTCCTTTCATAATCTCCATGCTCGTGTTTTTGGTTGTGTTGCTTTCGTCCATATACCAAAGAGTCAAAGGTCAAGTAAGTTGGATGCCCGGGCGCTGAAATGTGTGTTTGTTGGCTATGGGGGACATCAGAAAGGATATAAGTGCTACCATCCACCTACTGGGAAGTATTATGTCACTATGGATGTCACTTTCTTTGAGGACATGAGCTATTACACCTCTTCTGATACTGCTCTTCAGGGGGAGCATTCATATTTTGAAGAGCTGTATCATGGAGAGGGGGAGATAGGTCATTCAGTTGAGGTTACTAAGGTTACTGATGCATCAGCTTCACATGCACCAGTTACCCCAGAGGTTCAGGAATCAGAGGCTGATAGACAGGTACCAGAAGCAGCTTCACATGCACCAGTTACCCCAGAGGTTCAGGAATCAGAGGCTGATAGACAGGTACCAGAAGCTGCTCCTCCTGCCTTGCCTGCTGTTACTAATACCTCTGACTCATGTCTCCCTGGTACAGAAGATCTTCAATCTGAGGTTAGTGATTCTATTGGGATTAATACTAGTGATGCTAATAGTAGACAATATGTGTTACCAAATAGGTCTGCTAGGGGTAAACCAGCAAAAAAGTATGAACCTACCCTTCAAGCTAAAGCTAAGTATCCAGTGACAAATTTTATGTCTACCAAGAGATTGTCTAAGTCATATGAATCATTTGTGAATCAAATATCTGCTGTATCAGTACCTAACAAAGTGCAGGATGCGTTGGGAGATCCAAAATGGAGGAAAGCAATGGATGAGGAGATGGAAGCATTACAGAAGAATAATACTTGGGAGCTTATATCCCCACCACATGGAAAGAAGACTGTGGGATGTCGATGGGTGTTTACAGTGAAGCATAATCCAGATGGGTCAGTGAGTCGATATAAAGCACGCCTGGTGGCAAAAGGGTTCACTCAGACATACGGCATTGACTATGATGAGACATTTGCACCAGTTGCAAAGATGAATACTATCCGGGTATTGCTCTCTCTTGCTGCTAACTTAAACTGGCCTCTTAAACAGTTTGATGTCAAAAATGCTTTCCTTCATGGAGAACTTGTGGAGGAAGTGTATATGGATCTTCCTCCTGGATATAAAACTGCTCCTTCAGGTAACTTTGTGTGCAGATTGAGATAGTCGTTGTATGGTCTTAAACAATCACCTCGTGCTTGGTTTGGAAGGTTTTCACAGTTCATGAGGAAGATTGGTTATAAGCAGAGTAACTCAGACCACACGTTGTTTCTCAGACATCAACAAGGGAAGGTAACAGCTCTGATCATATATGTTGATGATATGGTTGTTACTGGTAATGATACTGTTGAGATAGATAGATTGCAAAAACAGCTAGCCACAGAGTTTGAGATGAAGGACCTTGGTGCACTCAAGTACTTCTTGGGCATTGAGGTAGCCAGGGGGAGTGAGGGTATTTATCTGTGTCAGAGGAAGTATATACTTGATCTATTAGCAGAGACAGGTATGTTGGATTGTACTCCAATTGACACTCCTATTGAGCAGAATCACCGATTAGCAGAGTATCCTGATCAGGTACCTACCGACAAGCCTCGTTATCAGAGGTTATTTGGACGTCTGATTTATTTGACACACACCAGACCTGATGTTGCATATGCAGTAAGTGTGGTGAGCCAGTTCATGCATAATCCCAGTGTAGATCACATGGATGCTGTTGTGAGAATTTTGAGGTATCTGAAGTCAGCTCCTGGGAGAGGAGTAATGTTTTCTAAACACAACAATATTCTTGAGGTTTCTGGTTTTACAGATGCAGACTGGGCTGGAAATATTACAGATCGGAGGTCTACATCAGGATATTTTACCTTTGTGGGAGGTAATCTTGTTACTTGGAAGAGTAAGAAGCAAAAGGTGGTGGCTCGGTCTAGTGCTGAAACAGAATATAGAGGTATGGCTCATGGAGTGTGCGAGTTGTTATGGCTGAAAAATGTGTTACGAGATTTGGGAGTTAAGCCCAAGTGTGCTATGCAGTTGTATTGTGATAACAAGGCAGCCATTGACATCTCACAGAATCCTGTGCAACATGATCGTACTAAACACGTGGAGGTTGATCGTCACTTTATAAAGGAGAAGCTAGATGCTAAGATAATTAGCTTTCCCTTTGTCCCTACAGAAGAGCAACTTGCTGATATACTCACGAAAGGAGTTTCTAAGAAGGCCTTTTATGACTCACTTAGCAAGTTGGGCATGGTTGATGTATATGCGCCAACTTGAGGGGGAGTGTTAGCGTGAGTCATGGAATTAGTTTAGGAATGTAAATAAACTTGTTATTGCTTTCCTATTCTATGTGTGTAGTACATGTAGTACATAGTACGTAAGGTTTGTACATCTTGTATCAGTATATATAGCCTCCACTGTGACATGAATAATATATCAGAAAATTATTCTCCCAAATTGTGTTATATTTGACTCTAAGAAGTTCCGGTTCTGGGGTTTGAAACTCCTGAATGTTGCAAACAAATCTGTGGTGAGGAGTTCTTCCCCCAGCGGTTTATAATAGTACCAGGTATTAGGGTTTGGTTCTCTCTCTGGAGCCACAAAAACCGGCCGACAAAATAAGGATCCAACGTGAGTGAGCGCCAATTCTTTGAAACACTCCTGCATTGAAAGACAGATTTTGCGCAAGGCAGTCGACAAAGGATTTCAGCTAATAATTCCTTTGGGATATCATGTATATTGGTTGACGATAGTCTTTCCGGTGCTAATGGTTTCGATTGGCTTTGATCGATCACTATATATTCTTTTGCTGGTTGCAGGATCATTAATTGGTTGATGATGATCCATCCACAGCTGATGTCTTGGTTCTCTTCGATTTTCTTTGGTCATCATCAGACGAAGATTCATTCAAATTTCTTTTGCTAGCAGCTAGGATTTCTATCGGCCAGCATATTGATTTGGTCAGCAATTTTTTCATACCAATTAATGGTGTTCGATGTTATACGTCTTTACTATTTATAAAGGGTATTTAAAAACCTTTATTTCCAAGGAAAGCTTCAATGAGTCATAGGTGCACTAGAAGAAAAGAACCCATCATCAAAGCCTAATAGTTAGGATTGAGGCTCAACACTAATTACTTGTCTGTTGTGGATTTTCTACTTCTGAAGGATTTGAGTAAGGTATTCTAGTACATCTAGCTAGGATTCTTAAAGTTTTCCTTAGAAGTGAAGATTTAGGAATCTTATTGTTTAGGAATCCAAAATGGAGATCTCGGCACTGAATCTTGCCTCCTTGGAATACATTCCATATTGCAACTGCAAGTATTTTTCCATAAAAACTCCGCGGTTTATCCAGATTTTTTTTCTCATCCGATGGTGTACGTAATTACCTCAAGCACTAATCCAATTGGCACTGTGTCCGGGGCTTGAGAATCTTCATCTGCAGATGCCAGCGGAACTACCCCGAATCATTAGCTTACCCACTTATGGAAATCTCAACCGACTTAACTTGGATATGAACCTATTGTATTTAGATTTGTATGAATATTTTGTAATTCAGAGACTTTTTAAAAAGTCCACAGACTCTTTAAAATGTTCACAGATTTCTGTTGATTCTTTAAAACCATCGACTTTTACACAGACTTCATACTGATTTATAAAAATCTACAAACTTTATTATGAACGACTTGTACATGCAGATTCTTAATACTAACAAACAAAAATTAAAAATGGAAAACAAAATTCATTTGAGTTGATGTAGCAGAGTGATGCTCCAATCTACTACGCATAATCGATTCAGTACCTAAAAAGGGAAACAAAACTTCTAGTTACGAAATAATTGAGCGTCCGTCCCCATATAAGATGTTAATCATGACAACCTTATAAACCGACTACAAATATATAATTTAATTTATATTCATTTGATCAATCTTATTCATTAATTAATGAGTATTGGAAAAAATGAAATTGAAAACTCCATAACTGACTCGTGCAAACGATAATATTTGTGTTTTAAGATTTCATATTTAAATGAGAAATAAATTAAAAATATTTGATAAAAAATTCAACAACAATGAACATGTTAGTATAAGATATAGTGTTATCACCCACCACCCCTTTTGATTTCTTTCCTATCTCTAAATTCATACCAACACTTTAATCAAGTAATCAATTAATCATCCACAAAACAAAAAAAGTACTGAAAAAAATGGGAAGATGTACGATATTCTGTTCTGTTCTATCACTGCCTAGTCTGTTGTAACCAGGATCCAATTTTATGTTCATAACTAATACGAAACAAAGTGCAATTCATTCTTAGTTAAAACTTAAAAGTTAAAACTAATCGACTGGATCAGGCAAATTTGGTCACAGCATCACAGGACATCACCAGTATGTCGTGCTGCATCCATGGTTGATCGGAGTATACATAATTTGCTCAGCAATTTTTTCA
Source organism: Potentilla sterilis (assembly GCA_963682095.1). Lineage (NCBI taxonomy): Eukaryota > Viridiplantae > Streptophyta > Magnoliopsida > Rosales > Rosaceae > Potentilla > Potentilla sterilis. The sequence goes on from OY821755.1 coordinate 61,745,986, forward strand.
ACAGCATCACGGGACATCACCAGCGTGTCATAATAAAGTATGCTGTCGACGTCCAATTCCTGCAAAATATGCATAAGAACTGAGTTCAAACCCAACAGCTGATTCATACATCCAGATAACTCTAAATTACTGATTTTGGATGTCACGGTTGATATATGGACAGCTAGGTAAACAAGAATAACAAAAAATGAAAGGAGGAAAAAAAAAAAAAAAAACGTGCAACTAACACTTGAGGGCATCACAGTCACATAATGTAACTTTTTAGTAGCCAACTTGAGCTTTTCACTTATTGGACCACCATCCACGAGCAGAATTTTCTTCTTTTTCTCCTTTTTTCGTTTTTGCTTCACATAGTTCACAATGTTCTTGGGTTTATTTCTGTAGATCCCAAAATCCTCAAAAACCAGAAGCTGTAATTTGTACAGTTTTCTCTTGTTAGGTTCCATACTGTACATAAATCAACCTCATATGTACAACTTTATACATGACATAGCATATAAAGTAAGGACTTTGAAGTTTGAACAACGTTAATAGGTGAAAGAAAATGAAATTGGAGAGGACAGACTCGCCTTCCCCTGTGCCGCTCGAGATGTCAGAGCAATCTTTAGTCCCAGACGTTCGACATTCTTAAAAGTATGACTCCGTGCCTTAAGACCTCTGAGCTGTTAACAAGCATTAGATTCATTGAGATGGATGCAAAATGATGTATCCTAAAGAAGAGTCAGGTTGCAAGCCATTGAACATGCTGTACTTAAGGATGAAAGTACAATACCTTGGGATCACTCAATGTTCCATGACTGGTTCGACCACTATACTTCCGATTCGATGGCTTAACATGAATTCCAAAACATTTGACATGTGACAATACAATATTGAAAAGTTACTGAGCAGTACTTGCCCTTCTGTAATTAGCCTTATATGTGTCGATCTGTTCTTTCTCAGTTCTCAATATAACTTTTGTGCATGATCCTTATGTGCCTTTTACGAAAATGTTTCCCACACAGCACAAGGGATAATATAGAAAACAAAATGACTACAAGAGACTGATACTTCAGAAAGAGAGGCTATAGGAGTTTGTAATTTTTTTTTTCTTCCTGAAATTATTCATTGACAGAATGCAGAATACTGAAAAGAGCCGGTACCTGTTGCCTTTTCGCTAGCTGCCACATCACAACCGGATGAAGCCAACGAAAGAAGAAAAAAACCCGACGAGCAACATCCATTGTAATAGGTGCATCTAAAACATCACTAGCCAAAGTTGTGGAGCCTTTCTTTTCATCACAAAATTTCGTCACTGAATCACAAGAGCATAACAACTTTCCTATTTTAGAATACACATTCACCAATAAAAAATTCCACATCTATGTTTCATACTTTTGGCAATCTACTGTAGAACAATTACTTCAGGTAATTTTTAATAAACATAAACCGAAACTTGAGACATGTCATGTTTTGACATTGTTCCACATACCTGTAGTGCACTCTGAACCCCCCTCAGGCTTTAAGGACAATGAATCAGAGCAAAATGAAACTCCACTCGACTCATGGGTCAAGACTGAAGTCGAAAGCATTTGACAAGCACTAAACACTGATCCACCCTATATCGAGAGTTTCCATATATACAAGAAAAAAATGCATGAACATAAATCAAAAACATGAATATCACAACAAGCTACATCATTCATTTGATAATTTCAACATAAACTAGTACAACACTTATATACCTTGGAAACATGGCCTGATGCTAAACCAGAACCAAAGGCACGTACAATTCTTCTGGAAATGAACAAGGCCATACTCCAAACAGATTCAGCTGTATTACACTGAACTGGGTTAGTGGGTTAGCTAAGAAACAGCTTAAAGATTACATCTTTGAATAGAATTACAACATCAATAAGAGAGTTTAGCATGTTGGACCCTTTAATCTGTATTATACTAAACTGGGTTCGTGGGTTATCTAAGAAACAGCATAAAGATGACATCTTTGAATAGAATTACAACATCAAAATAAGAACCTTAGAAATTTGGACTTTTTTTCTACATTTTTTTGGGTGTTCGATGAAATGCCAAAGTAGGTAAAACAAGGTAAAGAAGAAGAAGCGAGATGTGGCTGAGTCTTTGAGAATTGGAGGAAGCAGAGGAAGAAATGGATCAGTTTAGATACTTACGTATATGTGTTACAAAACAAAGGAAGGAGAAGAAGACTGAGTTCTCGTTTGTCGGCGTCTATCGTATTTCTGCCATATGCTTATGTTTCTCGAACTAAATGATCAATTTACACAATTTTTGTTCCGCTCGAGAGAAAATAAAAAACAAAAACAAATAATGGTATCTGCTGACATGTCAACATATGTTAATTTTTTTTTTAAATTTTAAAAAAGGATTAGAGAAAAAGAAATCAAGAGTTCAATGATAAACGAAATTCAGGGTTTGTGTTGAATTGGACTTTCTCTAGCAAATCATTTCTTCTTGATCATTCCCAATTTGAGTCTCAGATCGAAATGCTCAAGATGATGGGCAAGTTCATTTCTCTGTTCTGTGAACACACATTATTCTTAATGAAATTATAATTGATCTCTCTTGAATATCATCAATTAAGGACAGAAAATCTAACTGGACTCAGAACAAAAGTACAACTTGCATTAACAGAAAGAATAAATCAGACAAAACAATCACAATAAGCTCTAGATTGTACTTGCCTGCACAGCTACGCAAACAAAATGGGTGTTCAGGCTGCTCTGTTATATGGAGGTGGAGATGGTGGAACACGTATTTCCTCTACTCCTTCAAGAATCCGCACAACCTTACTCATCATGGGTCAAAGAGATGGTCGGGTCTTCTTTGATCACCAAAGAGCAATCATAGATAATGGTTGATGGGTCTTCCTTAATAACTGCCTCAAGCTCAATGACTCAACGAAGCATGGTGGATCTATCTCCTTGGGTGGATTCATATTGTCCTACTGAATCTAGGACTCATGGAAGCTTTCCTTGAAAATAAAGGTTTGTAATGACCCTTTATATAAGACGGTAGACACGGTAGAGATTGAGAGTTAACCATACTGTTTTTTTTTATTTGGAATGCGAAGGAGGAGGATGGTGATCTGCTGACCTTTGATGATCAACAACAAGAGCACCAGCACTTGTTCTAATAGTACTGCTGCTAATGGTGATTCTACATATCTACTTCATGTTATTAATCTTGTTCGGCAGGAACATGAAGATGTAGATTTGCGTACTTCATCATATCACCTTCAGGCGAACCGTGAACGTCTGCAATTGGTGCGGGCAGTGGCGAACGAGAGCAGGAGTGGAGTTAGGTTATTTGTTTGGGAATTGGAAAAAGAAGAAGTAGAACAAATGGCGGTACAAGGGGGTGGAGAGCTGGGTCAGAAACACCGTTATGATCTGCTGGACAAAGTAAAATATCAATATCTTCAATGGCTGAGGTATTTTGGTTCTAATCCAAATGATTTGGATACATGTTTTGTGTCTCTAACAGATGAAAAGGAAGATGATGATGGTCCACGTACAGATACCGTCTTTTACAAGTGCAACATTCACACAGGAGAACATTGAGAGATGGAGATGGGGGATAGAGAAGAAATATTTTATGGCAGTTGTCATGCATAAAGTCCCAACAAATTTCAATACGTTGTAACATTTCATTATTGCACCTAGTTTGCTGGTAATTTCTTCTTTGTTTTGCCTTTCACCCTAACAAATAATAGTTGAACCTTACCCGAACACATTCTCATACCAATAGTACATTATAAACAAGTAAAAGAAAAATATACATTTCATTAAGAGCACTACATTGTCTGATTCTGCCAATCATTTCTTCTAAATAGAGCATAATTAGTTACAAGTTCTTGCAACAGCATTAGACGAAATGATTTCACGAATTTCTGTCAGGTTAATATTACTCTTATATTATATGTACATATTTCGGATTGCCGGATTTTGATGTTTACTAAAAATATGATGCATTGGAGGAAATTTTCTTTACATAGCACAAAATTGTTACTTCGACTTTGTGACACAGAAAGTATCACATAAATTTGACAAATATTGAGGACGGATTTGGAGGCTCTGAGACTTCGACTGTGCCTTCAAGCATCTGAGTAACTTTCTTCATGGTAGGTCTTACAGATGGATCCTCTTGAATGCACCAAAATGCTATCATCAAATACTTCTCCAACTCCTTCATGCCATCCATTGCCTGTTCGTCGCCGACATTCTGCAACAACAGATGCAGTTTCTTTTCCTTATAGCAATAGTATGCCCAATCGGCTAGTATCATTTCATCTTCAGCTGGTGCTTCTGCTTCGTAGCTTTTCCTGCAGCAAACAATCTCTAACAACACAATGCCGTAGCTATAGACATCAACCTTCACTGTGACAGGCACGCTTTTGAACCATTCCGGGGCCACATAACCTTTTGTGCCTCTGATTCTAGTAGTTGTTCGAGATTGTTCACATTTCAAAAGCTTGGCCACTCCAAAGTCAGCTATTCTTGCTGTGAAAGTGTCATCGAGAAGAATGTTTTGAGGCTTAATGTCACAATGTATGATTTGGCTGGTGCACTCCTCATGCAAGTACAAGATCCCTCTTGCAGTTCCCAGGGCAATGTGCTTTCTTTGATACCAGTTCGGCCTTATCTTTCCGAAGAGGAAGCTTGCTAGAGAGCCATTGCTCATGTACTCGTACACAAGAAGTTGGTGTTGGCCCTCGTTACAAAATCCTAGTAGCTGGACTAAATTCCTGTGATTTGTTCCGCCAATTGCGGCCACTTCAGCTTTGAATTCCAAATCATTTTCTTTAACCACAGCGTTCAATCTTTTGACAGCAATGAACGTCCCACCATTAGATGGTAAAACTCCTTTGAAAACTGTTGCAAAAGCACCGCGGCCTAGCTCTTCCTTGAATCCGTTGGTGGCTTCTTTTAGCTCTACGAAAGAGAAACACTTCAGATTTATGGCTTGAACCACATGACAAATTCGACTGACCTTTGCATGAGAACTAACCAGATAGGTTATTATAGAAACAACCAAATTGGTTAGTACTAGAATGATCACTGCTCCAACTAGGTACAGAGTTAGATTGTATCTTTCTTTTGCTGCTGTCAAAGTAGAAACTTCTTTCCTTACCTTTACCAGAGCTAACCACAAACTGCTGTTGATGTTCCCATTGGAAAGAGGGATCCCCTTCTTAAAACAATCACTGTTTCCTTCACTGAATATAGCAGTGGCACAGAAACAATCTGCTAAGCAACTTTGCTTGCACTGTTCCTTGTTTACTGGCTGCAAATGCTCATAATCTCCACCAGGCCAATCGGTGTGTGGAAGCTCTTGAAATTCAAAGATGTCTGTTTCAGATGAGGCTTTATCACAATTGTGGGGGACAAAGTTTTGCTTACAACCTTTCCTCTCATCATCCGGGTCGACGTGGATGTAACTCGGAGGGCACGAGCAAATAGTATGAGATGCATGCTCATGATTACATAAGCTGTTAAATCCACATGCACCACCACCTATAGATTCCACAATTGCTGTGCAAATATTTGAAGGTGTGATGTTAGAAACGGACCAATAACCAGAATAGTCCTTGCCTTTCCTGAAGAGCCTCAAAACTCCATCATAGCCAAGAGTTACTCTCTGATAGATATCTTGTGTCGAAACTTGAGCTGATAAGACCATTCTAAGTATGCTTCCATTCCGTGCTGCGAGGTAAAGTGAGCCAGATTGGTTGAAGATGACCTGAAAACCACTACCAGTTTTAGATGACCAGTACGGAAAATTAGTACTTTTGTATGGATAATTCATTGTATAAAGTGTAAGATTTCCACGAGACTCTAGAATAAACTTGAATCTTCCTTCTGAGTAATCTGTTGCTGTAAGTTGAGCAAAGAGACTGCTATTTAGGTTCAGGGTCTGTGAGGGAAGGATGGTATCAGTTGGATGATCAAAACTCTGCCACAAATAGGTTGAATTTCGGGTTGCCAGAATGAAATTTCCTGTATCCAGCATGGCTGCATAGGCAACTCCAGTATCCCTACCATGAGCAACGATTGTTTGTTTTCCTGTTGCAATATCAGTGAGAATCAACTTGCCTTGTGCAGAGAATTTAAGCTTCGATCCTTGCTGCACTGGACTATTGCGATTGGCTGACCAGACTATAGTCTTTTTGTGTATTTTGTTAAACCAGATGGCTAGTAAGAAGCCAGCATTGCCTACTTTCCTGAAGCCAAACGCGAAGTCCCCAGACGGCGAGCCCCAGTGATGGTCACTGTCCACCTGCGCAATAAGGGATGAGCTAAGAGATATATTTTTGTACCTTTCAGCAATGGTGAAAAAGGGAAGTCGTAGAAGAACAAGGAGAAAGCATAAAGAATATAGCAGTTCAGAAGCCATGGTTCAATAGCTTAAAGTAAACGTGAACGGTATATAAAGTTATAAACATCAAGCATACTTTCTTAGTTTCTTTTGCCTACTCTGGATTTCATCGAAGTACATTAAAGTCATCGGAAGAACAATAAAATTAGAGATAAGTTTTCTTGTTTCTACAATTTTTCATATCTTTGTATTACTAATGAAAAGTTGATGCTTGCAGCGTCAGCTATTGAGTTCTTGTGTCCCAGACAATATGAGCACCTGAAAGAGCAATGTTTTGTTCGAAATCTTAAGGGCTGTCTCTTGTTTGTGTTCATGTGGAACTGATACTCTATTCGGCTAAAAAAGACGGGCTGTTTTGTTAATTAATAATTCCATATGCCTAATGGTGTTTACTTGTCTTAAAAGATACCAGCATATGCCCACACTCTACGTGTGTGAGTTAGTGGGTAGTTTATTATATGATGAAGTAGTTTCTTACAAAAATATCTCTATTAATTATATTTTTAATTTTATGAAGAATTTCTTGTGCTGCCATATAAGTAGATTTCTCAATTTTATATATCTACATTATCTTTATTAAAAAAAAATTAAAAATTTGAATGTAAGATTGAACGTGAGAAAAGTAGGGTGTGAAGGAGAAAAAAATGGTGACAAAGTTGTGAAGAGGAAGTTGTTGCAGAGTGAAAATTTCTTTCTCAATTTTTTTTTAATTTTTTTTCTTTTTGTAATTTGACATTGTGTCTTGAGACACAAAAAGTTACTGAATGTTTTTTAATATTTAGAGGGTAAAAAAGTTTAAAAAATCAGTTATAGTTGACAAATCCTGTTTCTTTAATAATAGTATAGATACCTGCAAGGTCATTCCACAAGTACTTTCAATTGAAAGCAAAAGCTAATACAACAAAAGGAAACTGTACCAATTGAAACAGAGAACTAAACCAGAGATTAAAATAGAAACCTCAACTTGAAACATATATGCTTGAAGCTTTAATCTCTAAAGATAACTTGCATATAAATGTTTTACAAACACACCTTATTATCCTTAATGAGAAATCATAATGATCTCTTATGATGAAGGACAAACAGAATCCAAATGAACACAGAACAAAGCTAGAAATTAAAAACACACAGAAAAAAACACAGTGAGTAAACATGAAAAGTGAGCTAGTACTGACTACAGACTGAAAATCTTTGACTGCAACACAAATTAGACACTGTTATATGGGGATGGGCATGGTGGAACATGCACTTCCACTAATCCTTCAAGCATCTGCACAACCTTCCTCATCGTGGGTCAAAGAGATGGGTCTTCTTGAATACACCAAAGAGAAATCATGACAGTTTCTTCCAGCTTTATTTCACCTTCCAAGACGTCGACTTTGTGATCCAGAACCGACTCTAATACTCCCTCTCGGTAGCAATCATAAACCCAATCAGTCAAAATTGCTTTCTCTTCACAGCTATTTTCCATATCAACACTTCTCCCGCAGCAAATGATCTCTAGCAGCACAATGCCAAAGCTATACACATCAACTTGGTAGTGATTGCCATGTTCCTAAACAACTCAGGTGCAACATACCCTTTTGTTCCTCTAATGGCAGTATGCTTCTGGCTCTGATTCATCATCAAAAGTTTCACCAAGCCGAAATCAGAGATGTGAGCAATGTAAATATCATCAAGAGGAATGTTCTGAGGCTTTATATCACAATGGATGATTTGCGTGGTACACTCTTCATGCAAATACAGATACCCTTTGCAACATCACAATTTCCATGCACTGCCTCCAACTGGGTTTCTCATCACTAAAAAGGAAGCTTGCTAATGTTCCATTACTCAAGAATTCATATACTAGTGATCGATGTTGTCCCTCATCACAATATCCAACCAGGTGAACAAGATTCTTGTGATGTGTCCGACCAATTATGTTCAGTTCCGCCTTGAATTCCTTCTCACCATCTTGTATAACATAGTTGAGCTTCTTAACTGCCACTTGGACATCTGAACCAATTTTTATTTTGTATTAATCCTTTGTAAACAACTCCAAAAGCACCCCTCCCTAGTTCTTCGTTGAATCCATTTGTTGCTTCTTCGAGCTCTTTGTGACTAAAAGACTGCAAATTTGTGTCCAAATCATTCTGCGGAATCTTTGCATGTTTCATCCGAAAACCAAAGAAAAGCCCCAGACAAATTGCAGTACTCAACATAAAATTAACAAAGACAAGTGCCCAGCAGAATTGCTCCCACATGTCCAGAAGTGGTCCCGCTCTTCTTGTTCTTAACTGTCGTCAATTTGATGAACGTTGTTGCATTCAAGTTGTTATCTGCTCTCCCATATGAGAGAGGAAACCTCTTTTTCCGACAGGTTTGATTGCTGTAGATAGCAACAGCACATGAACAATCTTGCAAGCAAGATTGACTGCATGTATCAGCAGAAGAATCATTTAACTGCATATAGCTGGAGGTGAGCCAATCAGTGTTTTCTAGCACCTGAACATCATACAGATCTTGTGCATAACTAAGCTCGTTTTTACAGCCTTCTTTGCAATCTGGATTGCTCCCCGATGGATCCTCTGGATCAAGTGAAGAGTATCCTGGAAGGCATACACAGGTGTGCCTCTTCTCTGCTTTGAGTTTACAGATACTGTTGTGTCCGCAAATACTGGGACCTGAATCAGGCTTAATTTCTCTGCAAATATTTGGCGGCACTGAAAGTCTTTGGGAGGAAATATTGAGCCCCATCAAAGCTGAGTTGACCGGAGATAGTAGTCCCTTGGTGCACGTTCCTCCACTGTGAAAGTATAATGTCCACCATTCCCTCGCAGAATACAGAAGTTACCTGAGTCATTGAAAACTAACTGTAGGCCTTCACTACCTGGAATATCCCCTGTGGTAGTCTCGGTTGAGTAAAAAGGTCTTTGCGCACTAAACACAAGATTTCCATCATCTTGAAAATTTAGCTTGAAGCTTCCTTTCGAATAGTCAGTCTCTGAAGTTTGAGAGGAAAGTTACGCTCCTCTTTCCATTATTTGCCCAGGCAACATGGTATCAGTAGGATTCTTGAACTGTCTCCCATAACTTTGCTGACTTCTCATCTTCCAGAACAAAGCTACCTGTATCATTCATAACCCCATGAGCAACAATGCCAGCAATGGTTTGATTGGATTTCCATAACTGCTTGCCTTGATGACTTGTAAGAACTAGCCCACTGTTAGCAGTCAAAGTCACAACTGAACCATTAGGTGCAGGCTTATCCCCATTTCCATACCAAACTATGGTTTTGTCTGGTACCTTGGTGAACCATATAGAAAGCAAGAAAAGATCATTGTTTTCAAGTTGCTGAAACCCAAAGGCAAAATCACCAAAGGGAGAAAGCCATGAGGAATTTCCTGCTGTGGATAAAGAAGCACCCACAGGTATGCTACCATTAGTTTGTGCAAGCACATAAGTTGGTAGCAGAAGCAATGAAGAAAGCAGAAACAAACATACAGTAAAAGCCATTGCTATTTGTCACCACCAATGTGGTTAAGCAATTACTCCCATATAAACAAGAAACAAAATAAGAATATGGTAAGAGTCTGGAGTCCGGACAGACCAAGTTATGAGTCCATAGACGAAAAACTGACCTTATAATATTGTACAACCGTTTACCTGTGGAAGATTTGCACCAAAACTCTACTCACTTCTTCAAAAGCGATGTAAATTATATTTAAGATTTCAAGTAGGCTACGACATTATCATGGGAAAGGATATACTTTTAGAATATCAGAGTTGATGAGAATGACTCAGAAGTGTAATCTAGCCGGCAAAGGTCAGGTTTTACCATTCTATGAATGCTTCTAAACTAACAATGGAACAAGTTTCACACCTGTTGCGTGAACCTGGCTTCTTAAACACGCAACTATATAACATATGATTGTAGTCCTAACACAACAATGAACGACTGAGAATTTTCCAGTATGAACTGGGTCCTGGATATTTAATACATCCTGAAGACGCTAAGATCAAATCACCAATCTAAAGTAAGTCAAGTTGATCTAGAGACTTATTAAAAATGTACGAAAAAAAAAAACTACTTGCACTATGGGATGACCAGAGAGATTCTATCAAAGACAAAGTCTGATTTGCAGCTAGTGGCTATCTGAGAAGGACCATGTACCAGATAATTATCACTTGTCTTGATACAAATGAAATCTACTATTGAAGATCATTTCGTACTACTTAAACTAAGCCTCATTGTCCCAAAATTCCATGCGACTTTTAATATATATGATAAGAGCTCTCACAGTCACACACTTGGGTCTACAATTTTATGAATATTATCGACACTCTTCTACCTCGTTTGTTTAATTCAAGCTAAGAATTTCATTTCACCAAAAAGCACTAAACTTGAGAGAATGAGGGCTATGATCACTACAGAAACTAACCCAAAACCAAAATTCATCCAAAACCCACCTCAAACCCATCTTCAAATTCCATCACAGAACCCATAAAAAGCAAGAAAATCAAATACCCAATAAACATGAAGCTGTAAAGTTTTGATCTTTGGTTTAGTTAATAAAAGACAGCAAGAATAAAAATAAAGAAAATGAAATAAAGATTAAAAATTGATAGCTAACCGGAGTCCAATGCAATGGTGAAAGAGAGTAATGGAAGAGAGAAGAGTCGTCTCTCCCATTCTGGTTTCTCCGATCAAATAAAGAACGAAACTTTGGGTTTCTCTAAGTCTGAACTCTCAGCGACTAATGACACAGTAGTGAAGACTGTGAAAAACCTATACAGCCCTTTTTGATTGGGTTGGTTGGGCCTATTGGTCGGCTTGGTTTCTGGGCTTGTAAAGTTGGGCTTTCTGTTTGGGAAAAGGAGGGAAAGCCCATAAATCTGGACAGTAGGTGAGATTTAAAGTTTAACGGCTGATAGTTTCTTGAGCAGCAATTAATTTAAAGCCAGCTGTATTTATTGTTACCTACTTTAAGAAGGAATTGGGGTTTAACTAATCCGAATAGGAATAGGAAAGACCAAACCCGGAGGTTATAAATAGGAGCCAGTGCTATGTTGAGAAGTCACAATTGGAAACTGAGTGAGAATTGGAAACCAAAAATGGGGAAGAGTAGAGCAAACAAGCCTGTGAAGAAGAGAGTGGAGAAGCTTGAGACTGTGTTCACTGGCCCTTTCTGCAACTATGGCTAAAGCGTCGAGTGCAAAATTTATGAGGTGAAGGGGGCAATGGTTGGCCCTTCCATCCAAAATCGTGTTCAAAATTTCATATAGATTGGAAAAATAGAACCCCTGAAGGAGTTGTCTGTATGTCCTAGTGGTGAAACAGAGTTCCTTAGTCCTTCATACGCTCTTCTTCAAATTCCAACACTGAACCCACTAATAGCAAGAAAATCAAATACCCAATAAGCATGAAAGCTCTAAAGGTCTGATCTTTGGTTTAGTCAATGCGATAAAGCAAGAATATAAATAAAGAAAATTAAATAAGGAATAGGACAAAATACTGGTCACTCCTCTAGCTTTCACTAATTCGACAGTTTAGTCCTTAAGGTTTCAATTTCAACAGATCACTCCTTCAACTCTCTAATTTCGAACAATCTACTATCTCCGTCAATTCTCCATCCAATTGCACCGTTAAATGAGTGATGTGGCACCAGACACACTGTGTAATGTCATAAATACCCCGGTATTCTTCTGTTTTAACCTTTCCCGACGACTGCTTCGTCGGTAAATGGATTCACTTTTCCTTGTTTAATCTTTGCCGACAACTTGTTCGTCGGTAGTATTAATTCTTATCTCTGCCGACGACAGATTTGTCGGCAGAGATAAGAATTAATACTACCGACGAACAAGTTGTCGGCAAAGATTAAACAAGGAAAAGTGAATCCATTTACCGACGAAGCAGTCGTCGGGAAAGGTTAAAACAACTCCCTCCGCTCAAATTTCTCCACCATCGTCCTCTCTCGTCCGGCCACAACAGATCGTGCTCCACCTACCCAAGTGCTCGCCTCGCTCTCCTCTAGAACCACCGTGCCGTCCGCAGCCGAGCCCGAACGCCACTGCCACAGTCGACGCCAAGGCAGGCGCACCACCGGCCGATCAAAAGCTCGAGGCTTCCATCGTCGTGTTCTCTTCCTTCCTCTGAGCAAGCTTCGGACAACCGTAGAGCGCGAGGGAGGCGGCAGCGGCTGAGAAACAACGGGAGGGAGGCTGTAGCATCTCTGCCGACAAAGCTGTCGTCGGCAGAGATAAGAATTAAGCCTACCGACGAAGAAGTTGTCGGCAAAGATTAAAACAGAGATATGAATTCATTTACCGACGAAGGAGTCGTCGGGAAAGGTTAAAACAGAAGAATACAGGGGTATTTATGACATTATACAGTGTGTCTGGTGCCACATCACTCATTTAACGGTGCAATTGGATAGAGAATTGACGGAGAGAGTAGATTGTTCGAAATTAGAGAGTTGAAGGAGTGATCTGTTGAAATTGAAACCTTAAGGACTAAACTGTCAAATTAGTGAAAGGTAGAGGAGTGACAAGTATTTTGTCTTAAGGAATATGAATTCATAGCAAAACTAAGTCCATTGCAATGGTGAAAGAGAGTAGTACTGGAACAGAAGAGTGGTCTCTCCCATTCTAGTTTCGACGATGTTTCTCTCAAGTCTGAATTTTGATCAAACCAAAAAAGAAAATAAATTGTATCGAAACATAAATAAATTTATAAATAATATAGAAAGCACATTTGTGGAGGAGCTGTCGATATGTCCGAGTGGTTAAGGAGACAGACTCGAAATCTGTTGGGCTTTGCCTGCGCAGGTTCGAATCCTGCTGTCGACGTTTTCCTTTTTCTTTTTCTTTTTTATTACATGGCCTTATATATGTTGGTAGAACTCACTGCAACCTACCACAGTACCAGCAGCACCACCACCTTCAACAATATGATTCCGAAGAATGCTGAGCATTTTCATACCTTTTGCACATTACGATACGACGGAACTCATTGCACGCTACCTTCGACAACTCCTATTCAACCCAGCCTCCAAGATGTGATGTCTCTCAGTTCCTACATGTTTATTAGTATCCTGGAGCTAATAATGTGTTTTGTATTAAAGTTATTCAGGATTGTTACAAGATTATGAACCTTGCTTAGTCTAGCCAATATGCTGTCAAGTTTCATTGGACATTATGTGGTTCAATAATTCAGCTCCATGTTCAGTAGTCAGTACTAAAACTTTCAACTACAAATGGAACTTGAAGTTTCTGAAATGATTTATTCCCAACAAGATCATAACTTATAGATTCTAATTAAACCACATCTGAAAAAGCCAGTCTAACAGACTTATTACTAATACAACAGCATACACCGGCCTGCACCAGCATTAGAAAAAAGTTGCTTCTTGGAGTGATCACAAATTCAAAATGCTAATTAAACAAAGTTTGAGGCAGTTGTGCGGTATGGTGATGGACATGGTGGAACATGTACTTCCACTAATCCTTCCAGCATCTGCATAACCTTCCTCATAGTCGGTCGAAGAGAAGGGTCTTCTTGAATGCACCAAAGAGCGACCATGAGGAGCCTTTCCAGCTTTGTTTTCTCATTCAAGGCCTCAACTTCATTATCTACAATAGCATCCAAGGCTCCTTCCCGGTAGCAATCATAAACCCAATCTGTTAGAATGGCACTCTCTTCGGAGACATTTTCCATATCAACACTTTTCCTGCAGCAAATGACCTCTAGCAGCACCACACCAAAGCTGTACACATCGACTTTGGTAGTGATCGGCGTGTTCCGGAACCACTCAGGTGCAACATAACCTTTTGTTCCTCTTATGGCTGTTTGAGTCTGGCTCTGATTCATCATTAAAAGCTTTGCCAATCCGAAGTCAGCTATCCGAGCATTGCAGTTATCATCTAGCAAAATGTTCTGAGGCTTAATGTCACAGTGGATGATCTGGGTACTACACTCTTCATGTAAGTATAGAAGTCCTCGTGCAACTCCGTAAGCAATATCAATCCTTTGCATCCATCTTGGTTTGGTATCAGCGAAAAGATAGTTTGCCAATGTGCCCTTGCTCAAGAACTCATATACTAGTAACCGCTCTTGTCCCTCGTCACAATATCCAACAAGTCTAACCAGATTCTTGTGATGCGTCTGACCAATTATGTTCAGTTCCGTCATGAATTCCTTCTCACTATCTTGTAACACAAAATTTAGCTTCTTCACTGCCACTGGGACACCAGAACCAATTTGCAATTGTCCTTTGTAAACAACTCCAAAAGAACCCCTCCCTAATTCTTCATTGAATCCATTTGTTGCTTCTTTAAGTTTTTCATAACTAAAAGAATGCAGATTTGAGTCCAAAACACGTTGGTTAGACTTACTTACATGTTTCTTCCGGTAAACGAAGAAAAATCCCGGACAAGCTATAGCACTTAACATTAAGTTAGCAAAGACTGAGGTACCAAGTAACGCTGATACAACGCGTATCAAAGTGGTTCGGTCCTTCGGATTTGGCATTTGAGGGACTGTTAGAGTCAAATTACCCTTCCTGACTTTGATGAAGGCCAGTGAATTAAGCCCTCTAACCACTCTTCCATTTGAAAGAGGCAACTTCTTTTTCCAACAGGTACCATCTCTGTAAACAGCAACAGCACACAAACAATCTCCAAAGCAAGATTCATTGCAACTTTCTGCAGTAGAAGGATTTAACTGCATATAGTCTGAGGTTGGCCAAACAGTATTTGTCAGCACCTGAATTTCATATAGATCTTTTGCAACAGTCAGCTTATCTTCCTGACAGCCTTGTATGAAATCCGGTATGCAAGTCCCATATGGATCATTCGGATCCAGTAAAGAGTATCTCTCTGGGCATTCACAGGTTGGCCTCTGATTTTGGAGAGTGCAGATGCTGTTGTAGCCGCATACACCAAGACCTGATTCAATAGTCATACTGCATATGTTATCTGGCACTGACCAAACAAGACTCCAGCTTACATTACCAGTGGAACTTTTCGGGTGAGAGTATAGAGCGAAAATCCCATCAAAGTTGAGGGTTGCTCTAAGATAGAAGCTTCTTGCTGAGACTGTGTCTACTTCTTTGATATTGAATTTTTCACCATTGTTTTTCAAAACATACATGTAGCCTGAGCTATTGAACTCCAGCTTTAACCCAACATTAGAAGAATTCAAGTCATTGCTAGTGCCAGTTGCATAGTAAGGCTTGTTGGCAAACTCCGTTGGCAAGTTAATGGTGTTGAGCACAAGATTGCCATCATCTTGCATATGTAGCTGGAATCTTCCTCTCGAAAAGTTTGTCTCGGATTGTTGAGACCAAAGCTTCCCTCCTTTTTCGACATCCTGCCCAGGTAAAATGGTATGAGTTGGATTGTTGAAGGTCTCCCATAAACTCTCTGAATTTTCATCTTGAAGAACAAAGTTGCCTGTATCATTCAAGACCCCAAAGGCAACAAGTCCGGAAATGGACTCAGATTTCCAGAGCTGATCACCCTGAGGACTTGTAAGCACTAGTCCACCGTCAGCAGTCAAGTTCACAACTGATCCTTTAGCTACAACTGCAGGAATTACCCCATTTGCATACCAAACTATGGTTCTGTCTGGAATCTTAGCATACCATACAGAAAGCAGGAAAAGATCACTGTTTTCAAGTTGTCGAAAACCAAAGGCGAAATCACCAGAAGGAGAAAGCCATGAGGAGCTGTTACCTGCAGTTGCAGAGAGAGAAGCACCCACAGCAACTTTGCCAGCATCATTCTGAGCCAAAAGTGATTCTGGAACCAGAAACAATGAGGACATAAGCAGAAGCAGCCTTAAAGTGAAAGCCATTTTCGCTGCAAGTCTGCAACAAATGTGATTGAGCAATCACAATTTCAACATGTACCACCAGTTAGCTCTGTATTATAATGAAGTGTGGACCATGCAAGGCCATCTTGCTTCCTTGAAACATAAGGAATTACAGGCGTATAGGTTAGTCTAGGCAGTGTTGACTTGTTCGAAGACTTTGACAATAAGGAGTTGCAGAACCAGTGTCACACTTGGAACGTTCTTAGCTGCCGGTCTTGTTAAAAACGCATCTCATACTCTAAAGACGTTGTCCCTCCACATACTCTTGAACAAAATTCAAGAGACAATAAAATGATCTCCCCCATAGAATGATATGCATGAAATTTCCTCATTTTATCTTGAAGAAAAACTGAGAAAAACATTTTGATCGACATTCATTGACCAAACAATGGTACCTATGCGAATTGTGACCAATCTTCCTATCATTTTCGAAATGTTCGTGCCTGACCCGACTTACGACTCTCCTGGTTTCCTCTTGGAAAGCACCTGTGTGAGTTCCTAGCCAAAATGTGTGTGAACTCCATGACTCGAGTAATTTCAGAATATTCAAGTTCGACGTTTCAACTTTACAAAAATTCTTATGTTTATGTTCCATAAACTTAATAATGTTCAAGGAATGTTAATTTTGTAACTTCCGATGTGTGTCATGACCTAATTAGACTAAATTAGTAGAATCTTTAGTTGATAGGAAATCTCAGATTATTCGGGATACTTGATGTAATGCCTATATAAAGGCCTCTTTATCCATGAATACAATATGGGTGGCTCTATTTGCACCTCTAAATTTGCTATATGTACCTCTATTTATTTTTGTACAATTTAATTTTCTACTCTACCCTTAACATAAAGTAATTCTTCCCCTTAAAATAAGAATTTTCAATAAAAAATAATCTATTAATTCAAATCGGAGGAAACCACGAGCGAGCATAATTAATAATTGGTTTATTTTATTCAAGAGCAGTTGTTGTATGTTGACTCTTTTGCTATATATGGGTCATGACGATCAGATGCAGAAAATTGAAGGGAAACGAAAAGAAGAAGATGAAGAAGAAAGGAATTAGCTCTACCTAGCTAGGGAAGAAAATCAGGAAGCTACGCAGGATAATGGAAGCAGAATTAGCTGTGACTGCAAAGATGATAGTACTGTCAGTATTGGTGGGTGGCCTTCTGATCTTGTTTTCTTATATGTGTCAACTTCTGTTGTTGAGGCCTAAATCCATAAGATCAAAGCTGGAAAAGCAAGAAATTCGAGGGCCTCCTACATATTTGTTGGGAAATTAGGGTTTTGTTTGGAAATGAGTAGTAGATTAAAGGGGTTTAGTAAAAGGGAATCAGATTCATAGAATGAGTAATAGATTAAAGGGGTTGAGTAATAGGGAATCAGATTCATAGACATGGCTATG
Organism: Potentilla sterilis; assembly: GCA_963682095.1. Taxonomy (NCBI): domain Eukaryota; kingdom Viridiplantae; phylum Streptophyta; class Magnoliopsida; order Rosales; family Rosaceae; genus Potentilla; species Potentilla sterilis. The sequence continues at coordinate 61,763,638 of OY821755.1, forward strand.
AACTGGCAAGTGTAAAGAGATCTTCATCTTTGTGTACTCGAAATTAGCGAGAGAGTAAGAACCAACTTTAGATTTGTTAGTCTAAGTTTTTAGAATGGGTAAAATAGGAAATAAAGTTTTACAAAAATTAAGGGAGGTTTACACAGTAAATTTAGAGGTGCAAATAGAACCACTCATAAAATATTAATTTGCATCTTCCTTTTTCTCCTAGAACACGCTAATGACATTATCAGCACGTGGCTCTCCTGAAAAAGAAAAAAAAAATTCAGAAACCCTTGGTTCTGTCCCTAAAAAAAAACACAAAATTCTCTATTCTGCCGGCAACAGTTTGTCGGAAAAGAAAACCCTCCCCTCCCCCCGATATTCTTTTTTCCGACAACTTCTTTGTTGGGAAAAGAAAAACCAAACTCATCCTGCCGACATCTTTGTCGACAGAGAATGAAGATTCTCAGGGCACCCAGAAATTTGCTTTGGGCACTCTCCCTTCTCCGATCTGACATCTACGGCGCTCCTCCACACCGCCGCTCAGCCTCGAAGCCCAGAATCGTAGACCGACGCCAACGAGACCTTTCAGCTCTCCGACTCCGCCAAAGGGCCGCTAGCCCAGCGGCGCCCCAAATCCGGCAGCGCTCCTCACCATTCCGACGAGGACCCATCACGCCCCAGCCCCGAGTCGACGATCTCTGCCCAATTGAAGATCGTCGAGCCTCACATCAACGCGCACCTAGCGCCACCCCGCTCGACGGCCTCTGCATTAAACACTGGACCGAAATTCAATTTCGATTTTGACTCGGTATCAACCCGGATTCGAAGATTCAACCCGAGTCGGCAGTCAGACCCGATTCAGTGTGAGGGCAAAATGGTAATTGTATTTTCCACACATAAAAAGTTTTTTTACCTACAAGTTAAAACAGGTTATTTACTGCAGTAATTCTTTTATAAATTTTACTGTTTATATATATGGTGAATATGACTAACCATATGTTTTTCATTTCCATGAAATTTATGCACGTACAACGATTCGCAATGAGATTGGAAGAGTTATTTTGATGCACGTATATGGAAGACAATTATAAAATTTGCACAAGGATCAGAACCGAGTTCTCAAGAGCAATTTATATTAAACGCAAGTTCATTTAGCGAACTAGCAAGTAAGCTTTTCTTAAAGTTTCTGCTTTCTGCAATTTTCAATTGTTGGGACTTTTGTTTTTTCCGGGACTTTAAAACTCTCTGCTACATCATCCTCATTCTTCTGCTTCTCGGGACGATACAAAGAGGCCCCACCCAGCCCATTGTATCACTAGGGTAACTGTAATGTTACCGTCCAAAATTGTGCTTGTGGTTGTGATGTCACTATGAACTACAACTTTTTGTAACTATTTTGTCACTATTCCAACAGAATATTTTTTATGATTGTGACGATCCTAAGGGAGTCACATTATATAAAAATGGACAAACTCATGATGTGTGACGGAAATTGTCGCTGTAACATCCATATGTGATAGAAATTGTCACAATAAATATTGAATTGAGTTACCACAATTTTGGTCTCGACCTAAATTCAATACATTCCCTCTTGTTCTTTTGAGAAAAAGAAAAATTGACCTCAAAATGCGCCCTAAAATGACATTGAAAATACAAGTGACGAAATTCATATCACACGTATAGAAAAAGAGGGGGAGGCTACGCCTCGAAACCCTCATGTTATAAAGAAAAAGAAGAAGAGGGCCATTGAAAAAAAAACGAGAATCATGTCATTGATATGGTTCTACATCGGTTCACTAGTTGCAAGTAATGCAATCATATGGTCAATATATACAAGAGATATATGGAAGAAGATCAGAGTATATCCTCATGATTACGGATTTTGAAAGCAAAAGATAATTTGCGATCAATATGAAGCATATGACTTTGATTTCATAGTCGAAGTGACTACAAATCTGTTTATTTTGTGAAGGCATAGACCTTACATGTGTGACTAATGCTTCTTAATTAGTCGTTACACTTTTTATGGTCAAGACCTCGATGTAACTATTGGCATAAGACTTGTCTCTACATTCTTGTATATAAATGTATCATAGACATTAAGTGCATAGTTAATCTTCATAGATTTTGTAAATCCATTGTGATTATGATGACTAGATCATCACACATAATCATAGAGCATTCTCATGCTTAAAATTTCCATATCTTATGACATTATGATTCAAAGTCACATATGCTATCGCTGCAAATCCAAATCTCACAAAAGCATACAGCAAAAAGCAAAACACAAACCACAAAAACAAACAAAAAGGAGACATGAGGACAAGCTGCTGCTATTGGTCCCACAACCAGCCAGCCATCCAGCCGAGCCACAAAGCTAGCCGAGCCACCAGTGCCCTGCTGCAAAGCAGAGCTTGTCGTCCTGCACCTGCCCTGCTGCACAACAGAGCTTGTCGCCCTGCCACCTGTCCCACCACCTGACGCAGCCGGCCTATTAACAGTCTATTTTTTCCCACAACACACGTATCAGCAGCAACCCAAATTTTCCAACGGAAAACGAAATTAATCACTACCACACCACTGCATCATGCCACTCTCAAAACCAACCAAATTCGTATGGAAACATAAAGTGCCCGCTCTGTGGATATTTTGGTTATAGCAAGCAACAGTGCTATGAAATACTTGAATACCCTAATTGGTAGGATTTCACCAAGAGATCTCGCAAGATTCTAGCAGAGTAATGGATCTGGCCTCTCCCAGTGTTGGATGGCATTTCGCCATATTTCACCAAAATACCCTGCAAATTCGCCAGATGATAACATTTTGCAGGGTATTTTGGTGAGTTTAGTCATTCCCTCCAATTCAATGTTACCATCTGGCGCCAATTTCGTTTACCTCCAAATTGTATATCATTTACCTCCAACTTCAATACCATTTGGCGCCAATCTAATCTCTTACCTCCAAATATGTAGATGGGGTCATAATCTCTTAAGAACATTCCCTATACGTATATAAGTTTGGTACCTGATGTTTTTATTTTTAGTCAAAGGTACCTGATCTTTGTAAGTTGACATAAAATTAGGCCATTACATCTAGAACAACATATTCACAAGAACACACAAGTTTGAAAAATGTTAGGGTGAAGCGATATTAGATGGCAGGACGAAAATACCCTAAAAAATTTGAATTTTTTTCCTCTATGTAACGGAGCTAACGTCCAGGGATACTGATGTTGGGTGGGGTTAAAAGATGAGACACATTTTTGAAGTTTTGGAAACGTGAGATACCAAAAGTTAGAAAATGGAAAAGGTGAGACACTGTTTAGTCTATTTTCTCTTTATTACATGACCTTATATAGGGCTGGGCGTTTGGGCCCGAATGACCGAAAACCCGAAAAAAAACCAAAATGGGCCGAGTCTTAAAATTTTAAGGACCGGCCCGATGAAGGACCGGCTCGACACTGTGAAAGTCGGTCCGAGCTCGGGCATGATTTTTTTAGGGCCCAAAATCCCGACTCGCTCTGATATTTTAATATATATTAAAAAAAAAACAAAACAAAAAAAACATAAACCTCATCCTCTTCCCCTGCACCCTCCTTCACCCCAACTCCCCCCTAAGGCCCCACCCCACGTCTCTCTCCTTTTTCTTCGTCAACAGACCACAGTCTCACACCATTCTCTCTCTTTTTTTCTCTCTCTCTCTCCCCGCCATGACCAGCTCCTCCGCCTCCTTCCGCAAGGTCCTAATTTCAATTCAGACACAAGCATGTTTTGGGCCCGAAAAAGCCCGAAAGCTCGGCCCGAGCCCGACCTCATTCTCCGAAAAACTCGGCTCGACCCGAAAATATCGGACTTTGGGTAAGGTTTTGCAAAATTTAGGCTCGGCCCGGCCCGCGCCCAGCCCCTTATATATGTTGGTAGAACTCACTGCACGCTACCTTCGACAACTCCTATTCAACCCAGCCCCCAACATGTTTATTAGTATCCCGGAGCTAATAATGTGTTTTGTATTAAAGTTATTCAGGCTTTATGATTGTTACAAGATTATGAACCTTGCTTAGTCTAGCCAATATGCTGTCAAGTTTCATCGGACATTATGTGGTTCAATAATTCAGCTCCATGTTCAGTAGTCAGTACTAAAACTTTCAACTACAAATGGAACTTGAAGTTTCTGAAATGACTTAGGCTTAGTTTGGGACAACTGTGCTGTGAGTAAAATGGCTTTTGAATCAGCTGTGAGTAAAATGACTTTTGAATTTGCTGTGAGAGGAAGCAGTTTAGGTGTTTGGTAAACTGTTTTCAAAAGTGTTGTGAGAGCGAAAAGTATTTTTTTTTGTTTGGTAAGTTCTAAGTAAAAAGTATTTTGAGTGGGTGTATTTATCAAAATAATCTTAAATATTTAAAGTTTTATTAAAATAGATATTACTTCTCTAAATTATAGACTATGGTTTTGTGCAATTATTTTGGTATAATTTTTTACAATGTATGACCAGTTATTTGGACCAAATAAAAGATTTACGAAGAATTCTTAAATATTAAACCAAATTCATTTAAAATAATATTAGACAAAGTATTTTCCATCATAATCAAATGGAACTATTACACAAAATATATTAGAGTCTATTAATATTGCAACTACATTGCATTCATTAAACTTTGTGCAATCATATTTCTTAGCACCACCATTTTTTCAAAAGCTGTTTTCCAAAGCTCCATTTCCTAGCTTTTTGATTTCAGCTTTTGGAGAAATCTATTTTGGCCAAAAGCAGCTTTTAGAGACTTTACCAAACACCATACATTAATTCTAAAAACTAAAGCAGTCTCAAAAGCAGCCTTAATTATTCCCAACAAGATCATAACTTATATATTCTAAACCGCATCTGAAAAAGCCAGTCTAACAGACTTATTACTAATACAACAGCATACACCGGCCTGCACCAACATTACAAAAAAGTTGCTTCTTGGAGTGATCACAAATTCACAATGCTAATTAAACAAAGTTTGAGGCAGTTCTGCTGTATGGTGATGGACATGGTGGAGCATGTACTTCCACTAATCCTTCCAGCATCTGCATAACCTTCCTCATAGTCGGTCGAACAAAAGGGTCTTCTTGAATGCACCAAAGAGCGACCATGACGATCCTTTCCAGCTTTGTTTTCTCATTCAAGGCCTCAACTTCATTATCTACAATAGCTTCCCAGACTCCTTCCCGGTAGCAATCATAAACCCAATAGGTTAGAATGGCACTCTCTTCTGAGGCATTTCCCATATCAACACTTTTCCTGCAGCAAATGACCTCTAGCAGCACCACACCAAAGCTGTACACATCGACTTTGGTAGTGATGGGCATGTTCCGGAACCACTCAGGTGCAACATAACCTTTTGTTCCTCTTATGGCTGTTTGAGTCTGGCTCTGATTCATCATTAAAAGCTTTGCCAATCCGAAGTCAGCTATCCGAGCATTGCAGTAATCATCTAGCAGAATGTTCTGAGGCTTAATGTCACAGTGGATGATCTGGGTGCTACACTCTTCATGTAAGTATAGAAGTCCTCTCGCAACTCCATAAGCAATATCAATCCTTTGCCTCCATCTTGGTTTGGTATCAGCGAAAAGATAGTTTGCCAATGTGCCATTGCTCAAGAACTCATAAACTAGTAACCGCTCTTGTCCCTCGTCACAATATCCAACAAGTCTAACCAGATTCTTGTGATGCGTCTGACCAATTATGTTCAATTCCGTCATGAATTCCTTCTCACTATCTTGTAACACAAAATATAGCTTCTTCACTGCCACTGGGACACCAGAACCAATTTGCAACGTTCCTTTGTAAACAACTCCAAAAGCACCCTTCCCTAATTCTTCATTAAATCCATTTGTTGCTTCTTTAAGTTCTTCATAACTAAAAGAATGCAGATTTGAGTCCAAAACACGTTGGTTAGACTTGGACCTTACATGTTTCTTCCGGTAAACGAAGAAAAATCCTAGACAAACTATAGCACTTAACATTAAGTTAGCAAAGACTGAGGTACCAAGTAACGCTGATCCAATGCGTATCAAAGTGGTTTGGTCCTTCCTCTTCTTGTCATCCGGATTTGGCATTTGAGGGACTGGTAGAGTCAAATTACCCTTCCTGACTTTGATGAAGGCCTGTGAATTAAGCCCTGTATCCACTCTTCCATTTGAAAGAGGCAACTTCTTTTTCCAACAGGTATCAGCTCTGTAAATAGCAACAGCACACAAACAATCTCCAAAGCAAGATTCATTGCAACTTTCTGCAGTAGAAGGATTTAACTGCATATAGTCTGAGGTTGGCCAATCAGTATTTGGCAGCACCTGAATTTCATATAGATCTTTTGCAACAGTCAGCTTATCTTCCTGACAGCCTTGTATGAAATCCGGTATGCAATTCCCATATGGATCATTCGGATCCAGTAAAGAGTATCTGTCTGGGCATTCACAGGTTGGCCTCTGATTTTGGAGAGTGCAGATACTGTTGGAGCCACATACACCAAGACCTGATTCAATGGTCATACTGCAAATGTTATCTGGCACTGACCAAACAAGACTCCAGCTTACATTACCAGTGGAACTTTTTGGGTGAGAGTATAGTGCGAAAACCCCATCAAAGTTGAGGGTTGCTCTAAGATAGAAGCTTCTTGCTGAGACTGTGTCTACTTCTTTGATATTGAATTTTTCACCGTTCTTTCTCAAAACATACATGTAGCCTGAGCTATTGAACTCCAGCTTTGTACCAGCAAGAGAAGAATTCAAGTCATCGTTAGTGCCACTTGCATAGTAAGGCCTGTTGGCAAACTCAGTTGGCAAGTTAATGGTGTTGAGCACAAGATTGCCATCATCTTGCATATGTAGCTGGAATCTTCCTCTCGAAAAGTTTGTCTCGGATTGTTGAGACCAAAGCTTCCCTCCTTTTTCGACATCCTGCCCAGGTAAAATGGTATGAGTTGGATTGTTGAAGGTCTCCCATAAGCTCTCTGAATTTTCATCTTGAAGAACAAAGTTGCCTGTATCATTCAAGACCCCAAAGGCAACTCCGGAAACGGACTCAGATTTCCAAAGCTGAACACCCTGTGGACTTGTAAGCACCAGTCCACCATCAGCAGTCAAGTTTACAACTGACCCTTTAGCTACCACGGCAGGAGAATCCCCATTTGCATACCAAACTATGGCTCTGTCTGGAATCTTGGCATACCATAAAGAAAGCAGGAAAAGATCACTGTTTTCAAGTTGTCGAAAACCAAAGGCGAAATCACCAGAAGGGGAAAGCCATGAGGAGTTGTTGCCTACAGTTGCAGAGAGAAAAGCACCCACAGCAACTTTGCCATCATCATTCTGAGCCAAAAGTGATTCTGGAACCAGAAACAATGAGGACATAAGCAGAGGCAGCAGCCTTAAAGTGAAAGCCATTTTCTCTGCAAGTCTGCAACAAATGTGAATGAACTCAATCACAATTTGGGGTAACATGTACCACCAGTTAGCTCTGAATCTTAATGATGTGTGGACCATGCAACGCCATCTTGCTTCCTTGAAAGCTATGGAATTAGAGGCGTATACGTCATTCTAGGCAGTGTTGACTTGTTCGAAGACTTTGACAACTAAGGAGTTGCAGAACCAGTGTCACAATTGGAACGTTCTTAGCTCCCGGCCTTGTTAAAAACGCATCTCATACTCCTATGACATTGTCCCGCCACATACTCTTGAACAAAATTCAAGAGACAATGAAATGATCTCCCCCATAAATTGATATGCATGAAATTTCCTCATTTTAAGAAAAACTGAGAAAAACATTTTGATCGATTGACCAAACAATGGTACCTATGCGAATTCTTGTTTTATGAATATTTCAATTGACCAATCTTCAAGTCATTTTCGAGAGAGGAAAATTCACCAATAGTGTCTCAACTCTTGTGACCCGGTCAGTTTGATACCCGACCTTTAAAATTTATTAAATTGATACATGAACTTGTGTTTTGCCATCAATGAGGTGCCCCGTCCAATTTCCGTCAACAATTTATTGACGTGGCTCAGATGTGGGTCCCAAAGAAATGGCAAATTAAGTCATTTTAGTGAAACCGAAACCTTAATTAGGGTTTGGTAAAATAAAAAAAAGGTATGGTCATGTCTATTCAATTTTTGTTGAGTTTTTTTATGGAGAGAAAGATAGGGAGAAAGACGGTGAAGGAAAAAAAATGAGTAAGAATGTTTCAGTTTCAGTAAAATGACTTCATTTGCCCTTTCTGCGGGACCCACATCTAAGCCACGTCAGTAAATTAACGGTACTATAACCGAAATTGGACGAGAACATCTCATTGATGGCAAAACACAATTTCAGGTATCAATGATCAATTTTAAAGGTCGGGTATCAAACTGACCGAGTCACAAGAGTTGAGGCACCATTGATGAATTTGTCTCTTTTCGAAATGTTCGTGTCTGACCCGGCTTACTTACGACTCTCCTGGTTTCCTCTTGGAAAGCACCTGTGTAAGATCCTAGCCAAAATGTGTGTGAACTCTATGACTCGAGTAATTTTAGAATATTCAAGTCTAACGTTCAACTTTACAAGAACTCTTACATATATATGTTCCATAAAATATAAAGAATTAAAGACAAGAAGCAAAATGAAGTCATAAACTATGCAAACAAAAGGAAGAGGACAAGAGCACCTATGAATACACTGAATAAAGATGAATAAAAAGTGGAATTGCTCTGGTGCTGTCAAATCTAAATTCAGTTTTAGCAGTAGAACCAACTAAGAATGGGGAAACAAGACCACAAAGATTTTACCAGTCCTATAAAAAAATCTAAGAAAGACAACGAGTGATGAAGACTTGTGGAAGATGTTAACATAAGTCATGAATATTATGTAATATTATGTATTTAATATTTTCATGTTCTGTATATGGTAGTACACGGTAGTACAATGTAGTACGTAGTACATCTTGTAAACTCTTTATATAGCCTCCAATGTGAGACGAATAATACATCAGAAAATTATTCTCTCAAATTGTGTTATATTTGACTTGGTATCAGAGCAAAGATCCGGAAGGACTTTGTCTCTTTATTTTCCGCTGCAATTCTTCGTCTGGCGTTGGTTCTCTGTCAGACGTGTGAAGTTGTTTTGTCTTCTCTCTAAACCCCATTGTTAGGGTTTGGTAATCTCTTCATAATCAGATTGCTTGTTTTTGGTCTGGTGTTAAGTTTTTTATCAGCCAGATACTTTGCCGACAACTGCTTCGTCGGGAAAGAAGATTCTTGTCTATCTGCACACTTTTGCCGACAACGTACTCGTCGGCAAAGAAGACCTTGCTTTTGCACACTTTGGCCGACGACCTTCTTGTCGGGAAAGAAGCCTTGCCGAATTTCGTCTCGACCTCTCTCCCTGCCCAGGTCGAACCGCCGTTCGCTCCTCCTCACCGGCGCTTCCTTGCTGTTCTCCAGGGGATCGAGGATGCCTTTAGTCTCGGCGTCTCGTCGCCCAGCATCTCCGGCACCCAACTGGTGCTCCGGCCTCGGCATCTCGTCACCCCTCTCCGGCACGTCTCCTCGATCGGACGTATCCCAACCGGAAAAGCTCGACCCGGTGCTCCAACCCAGTTCAAGAGTGTGTTGTTCAGCCCGATTCGGCTCCTTGGCCCGACCCGGTGCTCCGGCCAGACCAAGTACCTCAGCCTCGTGCCGTTTTTCAGTCCGATCCGAGCCTTCTTCGACCCGACCCGGATACTGCTACAGTCCGACCCGGATACTGCTACAGTCTGACCCGGTCCACAGCTTCCCTGTTGACCCGTTTTTCTTGTTGACCGCTCCCAGCTTCATATCCGACCCGCTCTATTGTTCATCCTTTAAGAATGTCTCGGGTGTATGTTGGAAATCTGGGTTCTTGGATTTCAGAAAGAGAACTTGAAAACGAGTTCCGTGGTTTCAGAATTATCAGAAGAATATGGGTTGCAAAAAGGCCACCGGGTTATGCTTTCATCGATTTTGTTCGTAATAAAGATGCAGAGAATGCTGTTTATGAGTTAGATGGCAAGAATGGCTGGAGAGTTGAGTTCTCACATAAATCTATACATGCGGTTGGTCAATACTGCAACAATGGTAATATTTTCATAACTAATCAGACTCCCGCATGTGGTAAGATCGGTATGACTTTAAAAGTTTCTCGCTTTGTTGGTTCTGATACGTGGATTGTTGATTCTGGTGCCTCGGATCATATGACTTATGATAATTCTTATTATATTACTGATTTGTCTCCTCCACCCGTGTCATATGTCACTAATGCTAATGGTGAAGCTTTTCCTGTGTTAGGGATAGGGTCAGTCCGTGTTACTCCTGTTTTAACTCTTCATAATGTTCTATATGTACCTGACCTGTCACACCATCTGATATCTGTTCCCCAGTTAAATACTGAGTCTCGATGCTCTATAACCTTTTTTCCCATGTATGTGATTTTTCAGGATCTTCTCACCAGGGAGATAATTGGTCGGGGGGATTTGAGGGGCAGATTGTTTCACCTGGATAAGACGTATGCGGGAGAGAAACCAGGGGCACCGCCACGCACAGCTTTGACTGCAAGTTCAAATCAGCTAAGTGAAATTTGGTTATGGCATCGTCGATTGGGGCATTCATCTTTGCATGTTATGAAAAAATCCATGCCATCTCTGTTTTTTGGTGTGGAAGAGTCATCCTTGCGCTATGAAACATGTGTTCTTGGTAAGAGCCATCGTTCTACCTATTCTCCGAGTTCTTCCAAGAGTAGTATCCCTTTTGAATTGATTCATTCTGATGTTTTGGGACCTTCTAAAGAGCCTACGGCCATGGGTATGAGGTATTTTGTGACTTTTATTGATGATTGCACAAGGGTGACATGGGTTGTTCCTCTTAAAACCAAAGATGAAGTCTTTCCGGCATTTCAAGCCTTTTATTCCAATGTCCAAACACAATACCATGCCACAATTAAAGTTATTCGGTCTGATAATGGGGGGGAATATGTCAACCATACATTTCAGGAATTTTTTCAAACACATGGGATTGTTCATCAAACAACGTGTCCTTACACACCTGAACAAAATGGGGTATCTGAAAGGAAAAATCGTCATTTACTTGATATGGCTCGTTGTCTTATCTTTAGTGCCCATTGCCCTAAGAACCTTTGGGGTGATGCTGTCAAAGTTTCTGCTCATCTTATCAATCGCCTTCCATCTAGTGTTCTTCAAGGAAAATGTCCAGTTCAGGTTCTTGCATCTCATGTCTCTCTTCCTTCCTATCATAATTTACCTGCCCGTGTTTTTGGTTGTGTGGCTTTTGTTCATGTCCCTAAGAGCCAGAGATCGTCTAAATTAGATCCTCGGGCGATCAAGTGTGTGTTTGTTGGTTATGAAAGCAATAAAAAGGGGTACAAGTGTTATCATCCACCTACCAGAAAATACTATGTCACTATGGATGTTACTTTCTTTGAGGACATGAGCTATTTTACCTCGGATGATCCAGCCCTTCAGGGGGAGCATTCATACTTTGAAGAGCTGTATCATGGCGAGGGGGAGCAAACAGGAGTAGAAGTCTCAGTACCAGCAGCACCAAAAGTGACAGAAGCTCAACCAGAGGTAGAAGTCGCAGTACCAGCAGCACCAAAAGAAGCTCAACCAAAGGCAGAAGCCTCAGACATCCATGTTCCAGGAATTGAATAAATAGCTGAGAGCACAACAGATGTAGAAGATCAATCTGCCCCTCCAGCCATCACTCATACCCCTGATCCTCAACTCCCTGATGTAGAAGATCAATCATTTGAGGTATGTCCTTCCATTAACCCTAGTAGTATTGAGCCTAATAGTGAACAATATGTGTTACCTAACAGGTCTACTAGAGGTCATCCCCCCAAAAGATATGAGCCTAGTTTACAAGCCAAATCAAAATATCCAGTAGCCAACTATATGTCCACTAGGAGATTATCAAAGTCATATGAATCATTTGTGAATCAAATATCTGCTGTATCAGTACCTAACAAAGTGCAGGATGCGTTGAGTGATCCAAAGTGGAGGAAAGCAATGGAGGAGGAGATGGAAGCATTACAGAAGAACAATACTTGGGAGCTGGTATCTCCATCACATGGAAAGAAGGCCGTGGGATGCCGCTGGGTGTTTACAGTGAAGCATAATCCAGATGGATCAGTGAGCAGGTATAAAGCACGCTTAGTAGCAAAGGGATTCACCCAGACATATGGCATAGACTATGACGAGACCTTTGCACCTGTTGCAGAGATGAACACTATTCGGGTATTGCTCTCTTTTGTTGCTAGCTTAAACTGGCCTCTTAAACAGTTTGATGTCAAGAATGCATTTCTTCATGGAGAACTTACAGAGGAAGTGTATATGGACCTTCCACCTGGATATGTAGCTGCTTCTCCAGACAACTTCGTATGCAGATTGAGAAAATCTTTGTATGGTCTTAAACAATCACCTCGTGTTTGGTTTGGAAGGTTTTCACAATTCATGAAGAAGATTGGTTACAAACAGAGTAATTCAGACCACACATTGTTTCTCAGACACCAACATGGGAAGGTAACAGCTCTGATTATATATGTTGATGATATGGTAGTTACTGGTAATGATACTGTTGAGATAGATAGATTACAGAAGCAGCTAGCCACAGAATTTGATATGAAGGATCTAGGTACACTCAAGTACTTCTTGGGCATTGAAGTAGCCAGTGGGAGTGAAGGAATCTATCTGTGTCAGCGGAAGTATGTCCTTGATCTACTGACAAAAACAGGTATGTTGGATTGTACTTTAATTGACACTCCTATAGAGCATAATCATCGATTAGCAGAGTATCCTGATCAGGTGCCTACCGACAAGACTCGTTATCAGAGATTAGTTGGACGTCTGATTTATTTGGCACATACCCGACCAGATGTTGCGTATGCAGTAAGTGTAGTAAGTCAGTTCATGCATAATCCAAGTGTGGACCACATGGATGCTGTTGTGAGGATTTTGAGATACTTGAAGTCAGCTCCAGGTAGAGGAATAATGTTCTCTAAACACAATAACATTCTTGAAGTTAGTGGTTTCACAAATGCAGATTGGGCTGGAAATATTACTGATAGGAGGTCAACATCTGGTTATTTTACCTTTGTGGGAGGTAATTTGGTTACATGGAAGAGTAAGAAGCAGAAGGTAGTAGCTCGATCAAGTGCTGAGGCTGAGTATAGAGGTATGGCTCATGGCGTGTGTGAATTGTTGTGGTTGAGAAATCTACTACGTGATTTGGGTGTTAAGTTGCCAAATGCAATGCGGTTATATTGTGACAACAAAGCAGCTATTGACATTTCACAGAATCCTGTACAACATGATCGTACTAAACACGTGGAGGTGGATCGCCATTTCATAAAAGAAACGTAGACGCCAAGATTATTAGCTTCCCGTTTGTTCCTACTGAAGAGCAGCTTGCAGATGTACTCACTAAAGGAGTTTCTAGAAAGGTCTTTCATGACTCATTAAGCAAGTTGGGCATGGTTGATGTGTATGCGCCAACTTGAGGGGGAGTGTTAACATAAGTCATGAATATTATGTAATATTATGTATTTAATACTTTCCTGTTCTGTATATGGTAGTACACGGTAGTACAGTGTAGTACGTAGTACATCTTGTAAACTCTTTATATAGCCTCCAATGTGAGACGAATAATACATCAGAAAATTATTCTCCCAAATTGTGTTATATTTGACTGAAGATGGACTCTTTCAAAGTTCAAATCTTCTCCCTAACAAAAGGACATTTTTCCAACATCAATAATGCAAAGTGGTAGCTGCATATCACCAAAATATCATGGTATTATTGCTCCAACTAATTTCACAAGAGTGATGAAATGATCAGAAAAGTATTGAGGTGGACAATTATCCAAAATAGAAATATCCATTAATACAAAAAGAGCACTTGTTCATAGAATGATACCATATATCCTGTGTATCATAGGTTTATGAAACTTCATAATCCACAAACCAAAAATCTTTACTACATCAAAAACAACAAATACAATATTCGAAACAGAAATAGAAACAGAAACACATAAGAAACTGAGAAGCAACCTTTATTTCAGTCCAAATGAAATCGCTTTGCTGTAATCTCTTAGTGAGTACCATATAGTTGGCTTTAGTCAGACGTTCTCCTTCTCTTCTTCCTTTCCTCATTGTCTTCCACATCACATTTCGAACTAGATGGCTCTTCTTTGTTCTGTATGCCTGGAGTGGTTTCCTCGGGTAAGGTGTGGGGCAGACCTATTGCCTGTCCCTCAACCTGTGTCATCCGATTACAGATGCATTTAGGCTGTTCCATCTTGCAACCCTTTTTGATAAAGAAGTTGCACACGTTCTGTTGCTTCAGTCCAGATGTTTCATCTGTTTTTTCATGGTAATATATATAACCCTTCAATACAAAGTGAAAACTAATAATAGAGAACCGATAAATGAAAAATGCTTTGCTTAGTTATTTTTATATAAAGATAAAAAAGAAATTAAAAACAATGTAAGGGCCAGAGGAGGGCAGAGGAGGAGGAAGGCCGGCAGGGAGCTTCTTAGTGGAAAATAGTTTTAATAACATTTGAGGCAAATGGCTCTTATTACCAGCGAGCAATGTTTCCTAGTAATTTTTTCCACTTTGAGAATTTTGTAAACAATATCTGTCATTAAGGCTTCAGAAGTACATTCGATCACATACGTAACTGAGTGCCTGATAGAAGATTTTATTAACTTTCAGTTACCTTGATCACGAGATAATGAAGCCATAATCCCTTCAGCAAATTCAGCTGCTTTTAACTTTCTTCTTTTCCTGTAGAGCATCAATAAGGAAATTTATTTAACAAGAATGAAGTAAAATTTATACGTCACGTTGTTCTCGTGTTCAGAATAGGGTCACCATGCTCATGCAATCACGGATAATTTAATTTTACGTCCATGTTACATGCAGAATGGGAACCTTCTTTACTTTATGTATGCAACGGCTAAGAAGAGATAGCTGCTTAAACAAATCAGATGGACACAATGAAAATGATGAGACTTCGTCTTTATATCAAGGTTGATCCATAAAAGATGTGGATGCTGCCCTCCTCAAATAATATAAAGAGATAATGGTAAGAAGAATTGGGATTACAATAATAATTACCTTAAAGTTCCTCTGTTATCAGACTGGTCATCTGGTGCATCTGAAAGTTGGCAAGCCCAAAAAAAGGTGCGCCAAGTGGCGCATGTATGCACAACAGCTGAAGAAACCTCTGGCTCTTCATGTGGTAAGAGATTATCTGATGAACTCACCGAGCTAGATGGAGGTGGGGGAGGCTTCCAGTGCTCTCTAGTTCTCATTTTTTTGTCTCAGAAAGTACCAAGATAAGATGAAAAATAAAGAAGATTATGACAGAAAATTGAGGATGGGGATTGTTAGGAGATTGAAGGTGATTTACGGAATGAAAATCTTTATTCTTGGCATGATAATCATCAAACAAAAGGGAACATGTAGTGTAATTAGTGACCAGGCACTGCAAACTGAAACACCTACAGGCTTAGTCTTGGTTACACCTTTTGAATTGATTTGAGTTATAGTTTCAAACTGAATAACACACACAAAATTACATTAAAGGATGGCAACAATTCTCACAGATTCTGAAAGAATAATTATAAGAAAACAAACTAACGGGGTACCAAAGAGAAGTTTCTACCATGACTCCATGAGATGGTTACACAGGAAAGCCCCAGATTCTGATGTGAAACAGCAACACAGAGAGAGTGGGGCTGAAGGACTAATAGAATTACTCTGAAAAATATTAATTACACAGGGTGGAGGGTTTAACATAATATCACCTCATTAGGTACATATGCTGCCATTCATCTATGATCTGTCAAACCTCAATTCAAAGAATTATATGTGAGTATTAGAAGTCACTAAATTTTCATAACTGCATTAACATTTAGAGCATAATGAGTATCCAAGCAGAAATTATTACATCTGATTTGGCAAATTCAATATATAAGATTATTAGGTAACTTAATGATGATACCATGTAAGCAGTTATAAGCAACAAACTTTTTCTCAAATGTCTGCAGAAAACAAAGGATAAATCATCCAGGAGTGTAATACAGTTATATTTTAAAATCAACCAATTCAGATGCATCATGCATAAATAGATCATAATCACCAAACTGAAGATGCCTCGCACAAAAGATAGGACAGACAATCAGTAGTGCTAGTATTTTCTCAATTCATATGCAAAGTCATGCTAGATAAGGGTCAACAAAACCATACTTTTTCTCCTTATCCCAAATCAAGAACCTGGCATCATTCATCTTTGCAAGACATAGAAAGAAATCTTCCGCTTCCCATAAAGCATTCCTTTTCTGCTCTACTACATCTGAGTACTTTTTAGTAATCTAGCCTCCAGTGATTTTTTGAGAAAATTACCCGTACAGAATTTATCTGAAAACAACCAACAAGCAGATTATAATACTCTTTAACCGGTTAGTCTAAGAGCATTGGTTATGTTCATTTGAACTTTTTTCACAACGTTGTTGGGCAATAGCCATAGGCCTTACCCATGAATAAGCATAAGATGACTATATATATGATGCACTCAACTATTCAACAGTATGTCTCTTTATCTTTCATTTTCTTTTAGCTTTTTGGTCGAAATGTATTCATCTACTACTGAATTTTTCAAATTTTTGAGCATATAACCATCAACAACAAGTTAACTGAGCCATATAATAGCAGTATACCACCAAAAATTTGAACCTATAAACCAATCATTGGAACTGATGTGACCATTGTAGCCATCACCTTCAAATGCACACGACTTCGTTTGATTGTAGTTTTACTTGAAAGGAGAAAGCATACGTTTTAAACTGGTTATTTATGAGGATTCTAATTTAAACAAACGAAGTAGTTTACCTTGTTAAGAAGATGTACAAGGAGCAACGACATCAGCAATAATTGCAGCAGTTACACTTTCTATTATCTTAGTCCTGAAGATATGTCAGTTTGTTAAATTTAAAAGACCTCATTTTTAAGTTCTCTAATCCAATAGCAATAAGCATATGTTAACCTAACTTGGAGCGTCAACTTACGAGTATCCAAGTAACAAATAACTAATTCAGAGCTTCTTTATTCTCATTAAAAACAAATACATAAAGAGATGGGGATGTATGAATCAAACAAAGAAAATCATAATTGTTGATGGATTCAATGTGCATTTCAAATGGAAGACGATGCAAGGTATCTACATCCCCAAATTACAAAACTAATTGGCAATTACAATACGTCAGCAGATGCAAATGGATGAGAAATCACAAGAAATTTACCCTGGGAGAACCGGTGCATAAAGAAATCTATTTGCTTTCATCTGCTTCTCCTCACTCTTCCAAACACAAAGTTAAACCTTTTGAAACACTAATGAAGTCATTATTAACTGAACTGATCAGTTTTCAGGTGTTATGCAGTTTGAATAAGAATACGACAAATTATTTAAAACAAAAAAGAAGACAATAACAAAATTGATCTGGTAAATTGCATATTCCCAAAGTGAAAGTGAAGGGATAACTACTAAATTGTACTTATTTCCATGCAGTGCTATTGTGTCTCTCCTTGCCAACAAGGTTCAAGGCTTAATCTATGTACTAATTTTCTGTTCGATTTCATCATGAAATTTATTCTCCCTTAAAACTTGACCAGAAGAACTTTATGTTGGATAGCTGGACCATTCAACATTTATATACTCTTCTTCAAATAGGAAATTATTGTTTTGTGAACCTTGTTAGGAAAAGAAGATGAGCAACCCTGGCTGTGGTCACAGATTGATAGAAACTAGGTTGGCTATTTAGTAAACTTCTGTCAGGATAAGAAGCAAGAATTTCTATTCCAAAAAAAAGAGATGCAATAATTTTCTATACCAAAAAAACGAGATACAATAATTTCTATACCAAAAAAAGAGATGCAAAAATTTAGATTTGTGACTGAAGTTTGCTGAGGGATGTTACAGGGATGAATGCCATGAGAACATTCAATACTTAGAAACCAAATATTTCTATGGGAGGGATAGCTGATTTTTATTACCCATGTGCCAACTGCTGAAATGGAGTTACTACTGGGTCAGCAGTTAAAAATCTAAAGTATATACACGTTGCACTGCATCATAATTGAGATATTAACAGAACTATCACAAGATTTGCAACTGCAGGCAGAAATTAATCACATCCGGAAGGAGGGGGAAACTACTGCAAGGTAAAGTTTGTCACTACTCACTCAGACTCAGTTATTCTGTTTCCATCTAACACAGTTGTGTTAAATGATACATCAAGTCAAGGCTTCCCAATCTGATATGTGATGCAAATGTACAAGGCTTTTAATCAATTATGAATCCTGGATCCAATGCTCCTGTTTGTTGTTCCATTTCAAGACTTGTGTGATATGTTTCTAAAGGGTTTGAATGGCTAGGAATATGTAGGACCATCAGATATACGAGATTACTTATGAGCTGAACAACCCTTACAAAACTTCGACTAGAAAACATCAGTACTTTTTACCATAAGAAACATAAAGCTAGATACAGTATTCTCATTTCTAACTATTCCACCCCCTAGATCTCTTATCAAGAACAATAGTTCGGTTAATGAATCTCTCAACCATCAGAACATAAATGACAGGGATGATGAACAATGGTTCATGCATGGTTCCAACAAAACAAGCAAACTTTTGGTATCACAATGGAGCCCCTTGAAGTAAATAACAGTACTAAATTGAAAAACAGAGAGAGAGAGAGAGAGAGAGAGAGAGACATCAAAGAAAACACCAACTATCCCAAAAATGCTCTACTTCTTTTACCAGACAGATTCATTTCCTTAATCTTGCATATAGAAAGTACAATTGAAGCAGCATTAACTATGTACATACATGGTTATAAACAAGTAAACAAAATGACTTCAATGTTAGAACCATCAATGGCTAAAACTGATTGCCTAAAGGAAACTGGCAATTTCCTAAAAGAAATCAATACTATTTCTAACAGGGTTCTTCTGTAAATACATGTTCTTCCTTCTCCTCCTAATTCTAACACTAAAACCAAACCAACTTTGCAAAACTAGCAACAAACGAATCGAAGCAAATAATGTATAAAGATCTGATCTTTCTATCTATATAACACTGAAATATAACAAAAGCTGCAAAATTTGGTTCTGTATTCCATAAACAAATGTCAATGTCCCCGTTACCGATTGTGGGTCGGATTCGATTTGCTGGGTGGGGCCTTCTTCAAGCTTGTCTCTATGGGTTTCTGGGGATCCTTCATTGCTTTGTTGGGCTTGTTTTGGTTCGAAGAAAATGTGACTGATGAAGCGAGCAATCTTCTGGGTTGGTTTCTGGGTATGATCACATGGGTTTGTGGGTGTGAAAGTTGAGAGCTTTGGGAAATGTGGAGAATGAGAATGAGGGCGAAGAAGGAAAGTAACAGTCTTTGATATCTGGGTTTCATGGCGAAGATTGAAGAAGAGAGAGAATCGAGTTGAGTTGTGGTTTATGAGACACGATCAAGTTGTGGACTCACAGTGCATGCTTTGTTTAGTTTGGTTAAGAAGTGAGTGTCAATATATAGAGAATAGTGATTAGTGATTAACTAATCCAAATTACTGTAGTTAGAAATGGATAGTAACTTTTTGGTCTAACTTTACCATCTCTTTTTTAGCAGAGGAGCTGATCATAGATTGTTCTTAATCCGGGACTAAACTAGGAAACTGAACTGAAGTAAATTCCATCTCTTTGCATGAACTCTAGTGTAAATTTAATTCAGAAAGATCATAACAAATTTGAGGGAGATATTCCACGTACTCCATGAAATCAAACTTTGACCAAAACTCGATCTTAGAAGTTAGAATACTGATAGTAATCAGAAAATTCTACACTAACATGTTCTCTTTCAGAGATTTAACCGACTTGTTCTTTGTTTTGTAATAGGTTGGAACTTGGAAGCAGCTGATCATGTGATGCTGAGCTTCTTTACATGACTTCTCTGCACACATTTATATTTTACAAAATATCTCATGTGACTTATCACATGAAACCAAATCAGATGCCTCATTCATTCCCTGTCCTTCCTTGGTTTTTGTTTAATGGGAAATTAGTATTCAATGTTAAGTGTTAACAAACACAGCTGAAGTTGGCTGGTTAAGCTTGCTTTCCGAACGTGACACACCCAAAATCTTCAGAGAAACTGTCCTCTTCTTTCACCTTTTATGTTTCACTATCTTCTATTCTTCTATTCTTCCCCTTTTAGACCTACTACTTGTCCCATATGTTCAGATCCTCTATGAAAAATAATGCTAAAAAACCTGCAATGTGTGAACAAAGGTTCATACTGGAACTATTTTTGTAATCCCATCTATAAATTTTTCTTTTTAAGGCTAGATGAAGTCTTAAATCTCTGAGAGACAATTCATCAAACAACTTGTCTTAGTCTCTTTAAGACAACCGCCCAAACTCGGCACATCTTGGCCCTCTTAAGCCTATCTCAAATATTTTAGCTTCCCTGCTTCAAATGTAATCTACATTTCCATACTCGCACGATTATCAGATTTTTGTTCAGTTCATAAATTGGTTGAAATAAGAACAAGAATTTAGTTTTTAGTTTTTAGTTTTTACATATGTAGCAAGTAGATAACTTAATATTCAAAGCATGTCATCTGCCCAAGCTCCATCACGCATATGGAAATTGATCATTTTCTAATATAGCATGATCTTCTCTATTAATTTATGTGATTTGCATCTACTCGATATAGCAAGCTATAATTGATCCACTTGGGATCAAAAAGTTTGAGTCTTTACTCTGTTTTTAATAACAAGCCCCATGTGTTCAATACATTTTCCTTTATTTGGTAGTTGTTGCTAATACTTCTTGCTGAATGGTCTCTACTGATCTTATGGCCCTCTGCTTGTGGTTATGTAACTCTTGTACATGTTCTAAGGTTTACATTTTTAGCATTTTATAGTTTAAACTTTGAACAACGAAGTTTAGACACAAGTACAAGATCAAAACAAAGCCGATGAGTAGGGAAATCGAGATCACATTCCTTTCACTTTCTTGTTTAATAGTTTTACGTCCATGTATGTCATGGCTGACGTCTAAAGTTTCAGTATCTATTGAACTCCATAGACAGAAGTCAATTAGTAAAGGAGGTTGAAGAAGATTGAACCTATGGCATCACTAGATCTGGTCAAGCAACTCCTGAGAGTTGTATTAGAATAAGTTTGGTGAAATTTTCTTAAGACGATTTCCATCTGCTTGATTCATGAGTACATGTGAATTGAAGAATCTTTATGTAGAGAATAGCATGTGATCAATGTCAGCACTCAGGAGGTCAATGATAGAACACAGTGATGACATCTAACCATTTGCTAGAACACTGGATTGAATCCAGAAGCTCATGGTTTTCCTAAAGTTTGTTTGTTGTATCGTAAAGATACTGAGAACAGGGCATAACCCTTATACAGATGAGGTAAAACATACAAATCAGTAGTAGGAATTTGACAAATAAATTCGATGAAGGAGTAAGAAACTTACATAGTTGATTCATTTACAACAGATATATCTCATTAAATTTCCCCACTGTTTGATAATAATGACGCAGCATCTGCATCCTTCCATACAAGATTATCATAACCAAACAATCTTGCAAAGCAAGAAATCAACTGGTCGTGAACTACTTCTTCTGTAGGAAGTGCCATATCTGTCTCCTTCCTCAGAGAAGTAACTTCTTTATCGGCAATACCACATGGCACAATATGCTTGAAATAGTTCAAATCTGGATCAATATTGAATGCCAACCCATGAGAAGTGACTCCATACGAAATGCGCACACCAATTGCACCAATCTTCCTCTCTCCAACCCACACCCCAGTCTCTCCACCTTGCCCTGGACAAGCTTTCACACCATACTGAGATGCCAACTCAATCATTGTCAACTCAAGAGTCTCCACATATTTCCGAGCCCCAAACCCAATATCTCTAAGCGAAATAATGGGATACAAAATCGCCTGTTTTGGACCATGAAATGTAATGTCTCCTCCTCTTTGTGTGTAGTGCAGTTCAGCTCCTATTTCTTTTAGCTCAGCCTCAGTTACTAACAGATTGTGATCAGTCCGGCGCTTGCCAAGAGTATATGTGGGTGGATGTTGCAGGGCCAGGAGAGTGTCCGGAATCTTATGAACCTTCCTGTCGGAAACCAGCTTCTCCTGCAGCTTAAGTGCCTTCAAATAGTTGACAGTCCCCAGTTTCCAGACCTCAAGAGTCCGCGGAGTTCTCATTTCCTGCAGAGCACATTTCATCAGCTTATATCATCACACGTTGTTCTCTGGTTTCAGCATGCGCATTGCCTATCATACTATAACTTCATACATCGGAAAAAACCAACATAAACATGTCATGATATGTATTGGGTATGACATTGAACTCTAGAGCTGCAATTAATCGAAAAGGAAAGTGGCATAGTGTGGTCCAGATATTCATTGAAGCATTTGATTAAACAGGTGGTGGGCATATTAGGCATGGATTCGCGGATTTAGGGGAACACGAGAATTGAACGAGCAAATTACAAATAATCACATTTTGGGTGAAGATTTAATATCGAATGCCCAGACCCAAAACAAAATCAACTGAATTTCATACCTACAGAGATCAAAACCAGTAAAAGAAGAAGAAAAATCTTGAGGTTCCGGGCAGTCCTGTTTCTTGTTTGTTTGGCACAACTAAAAGTAACTTTTATCTTGTAAGCTAAAGGTGCTAAACGCACCGTTTCAGCTTTTTGTTTTTCATTCTTTCTATTCTTTTTCTTTTTATTAATTTTTTCAAAAAATACTCTGAACTTACCATCTGGGTTTCCAATTGTGAGGAATGTGTGTCTAACGACTGAAAATACAGTCACTGTGAAGTGACCTAACAGCTGAGAATATGTGCAAGAATGTCTGATTTTGAAAGACGGTAAGAGAATTGAATCTGACGACCAAGAATACATATTTTTCAAAATCTTCTTTTTTGCTATGAACGGATAATTTCATCAAGATGGCATTCGTGAACTCGATCTTAGCAAAGAGTGAACAATCCTTTCTCAAGGTCTTGTATTTTCTATGCATTTCATTGAGCTATTTCACTTGCATACATAAACCAGAATCATACAACATTACAACATTATTCCACTGTCGGCGGGGGAAAACTGAAATCGACTATTATATACGACAGACTGCTAATGTGACCAAAGATAAAACTGTTGGGACAAAAACAAAAGAGGGAGTCTCCTTTTGTCAGCTGTATAACATTATGGTCACACAAACAACTCATGATGAGCAAGAAAGCATGCAAACTCCAGGTCGATAAGCCCACGCCGGGGGCAGGCGAGCATACTTTTCCATTCCCGGTTGCTCATCAAATGGTCGTTCCATCACTTTAAGCACCCTTTGAACCTCTCCGAAATCACCTTGTTCAGCTGCATCAATGGCACTCTGGCACAAGTAGTTTCTGAGAACATATTTAGGGTTCACTGCATTCATTGCGGCCTTCCTCTCCTCATCCGGGATGCCACTAGCCGATAGCTGCAAATGCCAAAGACGCGTTGTGTGAAAAAGAAATATTTTAGATCAGAATGATCAAATATGATCAGTGAAACTCGGAAGACATTGGTATCAAACTGGTATATCAAGATGGGAGTACATGAAAACCATAGTTCATAGTACTTGTACCTCCTCTATATAGATTCTCACCCAACTGATCCATGCCTCCTTCCGCTCCTGCCCAATATCTAATAGGACAGCCTTTAGTGGATTTAACAACTCCTCATCTGGGATGCTGGGATCAGCTTTAATATTGGATAGCAACCGGAAAAAATTTGTGTAATCCACTTTGTCAACAGCCATATTATTTAAAAGTTTACTGATCAACTGCTTGACATACTTGGGGAGACCAAGTTTTTTGGTCATTATAGCTTGATAATCATCCATGAATCTAGTTCCATATCTGTAACAAGCACAAAACTGAGTTATATTACTAATTTCAGTGCATTTGGACTAGGAAACAAAAGAAGGTATGGGAATCAAACTACCTTTCCATTGCATAGTTTGCCTCCTTCTCATTTATCAACTCAGCAGATGACAAAGTTCTGGTTAATTGCATAATATTCCATAAACCAATATCAGGTTGATTTGCAAAACAATATCTCCTCCCAGGAAGATCAGTTGTATTGGGGGTATAACTTGGATCAAATGCATCAAGAAATCCAAAAGGACCATAATCAATGGTGAGGCCTAAAATGCTCATATTGTCGGTGTTCAACACACCATGAGTAAAACCAACCCCCTGCCATTTAGCAACTAAGGACGCAGTACGTTCAGCAATCTCCACCACCCAGGCTGTTAAGAAACCATCATGCAAGTAAAATGACAACAAAGCAATCAATCAGCAATCCATGTGGGAACATTTCCATCAGAAGTTATTTGGCATGACAGTAAGGGTAAATGTGACTAAAATGATCAACATTTTGCATCAAGGGAGATTCCTATCTCACAATCAGTTGCCCATGTGGCAAAAATCTAGCAATGAAAGCGTACAAGATAGAATTTCATGAAGAATCAAGCTTTTCTTTTCTTTTCCATGATACACAACTTCTATAAATTCATGTTAAAATGAAGCACAAGATCAACAGCAGACATCAAATTGAACTCACAGTATCACATGCATAATGCAAATGTGCGGTCACATCTCTAGAACTAGATAAATCCCTGGACAGTTAGACATAAAAGAGCATCCAATTGCATTTTCTATACACGAAAATATCAGTAGGACATAAGAAGCATTCAATTTGTACTTTATCAAATCACATGCCCCATATGCGATGTGAGTACACTACTAAAACTTCGAGAAAACTACTGCACAGTTGAACTACTATATATCTGTCACTACTAACATAGTCTGCAGCTATCAAATGAGGACACCAAATATTCCTAGAAAAAAAAATGAGTAAGAGTTAACTCCTACTACAATGACCTGAGATAGCCCAAGATGACAAAATTATGACTTAAATTTAGTATAGAACTTAGGAATTGAAATTCCAATTCATTACACAAGATGAAATAACTATCATGTGTCTTCACGAACCAAAAAAGATGATTACCTGCATACTTGTTAGACGTTAGATCAACAACTTCATGTTCTTCGTTGCCTGTATTGAAAGATAAACTCTCACTTCTACTCATGTTCTCTATATGAGGGAAGTGATGCCTAATGGCATAGTCTGCTAGAGTACGAACAATGGCAAGGTCTTCTTTTTCCCTAGAGGCGTGTATTTGGTAGGATCCAAACCGAAGGAAGGATGGGGCGACCCTGCAAACAATTGCACCTGGCTCTTCTTTTGGATTGCCACTGCAATTTAATAAAATTAAATAATAAGGAACATATATTTTTATAACTTAGGAGGACCTGGAACCAAGTTTGCAGTCTCAGTTGCAACATGCTCTAAAGTCTACAATTCCTTTAATTCTCAAACTTTCTGGACGAGGAAGATATTCATAGGTTAAAATCAAATGTAAACATGAATGTTTACAGATTTGAAAAATAAATTAAAACAGACTAAAAAGACTTATCAACCTATGAAACCTTGAAGTAATTGCAATGTTTTTTAAAAACAACAGAAGTTAGTTAAGACATATATTTATCCTCAAGATTTTTGGACAAGTCAAAAATATTAGCCATATCCATTAGTTAAGAGAAAATAGAAAATAACGTTGTTTTGAACATACTCATAAAACATGTCGCGGGTGACAAGTTTTCCTGTTGTCACAAGACATAGAGCACGAGTTGTTGGAATTCCAAGACTATGCATTGCTTCACTGCAGAGGAATTCCCGAATGCTACTACGAAGCACAGCAAGTCCATCAGCAAACCGGCTGTAAGGGGTCTTCCCAGCACCTTTAAGCTGCAGTTCCCACCTTTCAGATTTAGAGTTAAGAACCTCCCCAAGTGTAATAGCCCGACCATCCCCCAACTGTCCCGCCCACATGCCAAACTGATGTCCTCCATAGCACTGAGCATAGGGTGACCTGTACAAATTTTAAAAAATTATCATTCGGGCTGTATAAATATTGACAAAGCCCCACAATTGAGCCTTATGCAAAATATTCAGAGAAACACTTACGATCCGACTAAAGGAGATGCTCCCGAGAATAAAAGAGGGAAGTCTGGCCTTTCAAATCTGTAAATTCAAGATGAGATGACAAATTAGTCCCACGAAACATGGTACATTATGTGTATAGAAAAAAATGTAATCATGCATCTCATCTAACATAACTAGCATATACAATATCAGTCGGCTATAAATGGAACAGCAAGTCAGATGCCAATACCACACCATATTTTAAAGCAATACAAGACGGGGGATAAACAAAATTACCACACTTACTACAGATCAAAATCATTATGGTCAGTGATATATCAAAAGTCCGATAAAAAAAGTAGTTTAATCGAGAACAAGAATCTCGCTAACCCTCAAACATCTGAAATTCAGTGACTTCAACAAATCTATGCCCAGTGCAATTGGTTCCAATGTGTTGAACTGAAAAGAAATATCTAGATATCAAGGGGACCTAATTTACTATTTTTTCCACAGGGGAATTCTATTAGTTGAGTCATGATACTTCCACGTGAAAGGTTCTAGAGTAGCGATCAGAAAAACAATGTTTAGGATCGGTACCCATTCCTTTCTTCAACTCCCATTAAAACATTAAAAAGTATTATGTCCAGTAGTTCAAAAGTATTCTCCCCAGATCAAATGGCAAGTTCTTCTTGATGGATGTATCAAAGACACTCATTTTCTCATTCATGTTCTATAAAAGCATTACACTTGATGTTTCACAGACCACAAGAAACAAGAATACTCACTCTTTTGGATCCAATTCAAGAAACTCAGCAACCGACTCTGACCACGCAACGAGCTGAGGATCATCAACTTCAGCTGAAGGAGTTACTTTTGTAAAACAGGCATGCAACACCTGATAATCAAAACCCAGACGATCAATATTATAGCATAACACCCCCCATGCTATGAAAACTACAACCTATAGCTCAACCGAGAAGACAGTATCAGAATCAGAATCACTAAAACTTGTCTTCGATGCTGACTTAGCCATTTCTCGATTGACTACATACACCTTCATAGTTGTGACGTTATATTTAACAAATTTTCAATCCTTGGAAAAGAAACACAAGCTGAAGCAATTGCCTTTTAAGCTAGTAGACAAACACATGCCACACATTACAGGAGATAATTTACGACGCAACTTACCTAAAATCCCAAGTGTAAAGAATTCAAATCTATTCAATAAACACACTAGCACAGCAGCTAAAGATTGTATCGTATCATTATCATTCTTCTCTATCGAAACTAACTTCATTAACAACACAAAATCCAGTAACTAACTTCGCCATTTCGCTATCGAAACAGTACTAACTACTCATCTAGTAATGTCTAATTTAACAAATTCTCCAAATCCTAAGCTAGTTCACAAAATACAAGTTATACATAACAGTTAATCTTTCAATTTACTTCAATCAATTTCACAAATTTCTCAGCCAAACCCTAACCCTAACCCTAAAATGAAAACAGAAATGAGCTCCGACCTCACGCGGAAACGTATCGGTTCTAGGATCACCAGGCAGCTCTCGGACGAACGAGTTCTCCCAGTTCAGATCCTCAAGCTTCAACCTTGCTCTCGGGGCGTCGCCGCAGGCCAAGCTCTGGTTGCGCAGACCGTGCGTGACGGAGTCGACGGAGGGCTGGTCCGGCGGCGGCGAGTCCATGGGAGGAGCGGGTTGGTGTTGGGTGTTGTGGCCAGAGCTGAGGTGGCATGCGAGGGAGGGAAAGGAGGAGGAGGGGTAGAAATGGAAATTGGGAGGGCGAGAGCGACGGCGGAAGGTGAGGGCTACGGTGGTGAGAGAGGGAAGGAGAGAAGGTGAGAAGGCTTTGGAGGAGAAATGCGAAACGATTTGCATTATTTCTCTGTGGTCTTTCTTATTAAAATTCTAATTTCTATTTCCGTGTGGGTTTAAAAGTGTACGTTTTTTTATTTTAAAATACAAAATAAATAAGACCAAATAAAATTAAATAGATAAAAAAAACACTAGATATTTACTTACATCAATACAAAAATATTATATTGGTCCAACCATCTTCATTAAATGGTAATCAACCAATGCCCAATCATTTACTTCCACTTATTGCTTGTACACCAATTTCAGCTGTACTGACTTAAGCATCGGAGTAGAAACGACCGGCCTAAATCGGTTCTTCCTTAGTTAGCAGGAGTTTGCAGGTGTTTTCAGGAGAAGAAAGCATCTCACCCGCCGGGTATCTGTGAGTCTACGGGATTTAGGCAGAAACACCTGTTAGTTAGTCTCGTAAAACAATTGAAATTGATATTATTTTTCAGACACTAAGTGAAGTTTGAAGGTTCAGATGTGTTTTGTTCTTATGCATACCTCCAAAACCTCGCTACTTTACTATGGTCGTTTTAAATTTTGTCCACCGTAATCTAAACCCCTCTTGCACTTAAATTTTATTCACGTTCTCTATGGTTTCACAGTCAATCGAGCTCAGGTTACCTTACAAGTAGTCAAGTATCGCCCGCGTGGTAAAGCAATTGAAATTGATACTTTCGGAAGCAATGAAAGAACTTTGAAGGTTGGGATGTTGTTTTATTCCTTCTTTCAATTATAAGTAGCAACAACCAGAAAGATTTACAGTACTTGCCAAAGAATCGCTTCGATTGCCGAATATACGCCTTTACATATATATACATCATATAGATGATCCACATTACAACCTTACAACAGTGTTTACAATAATGTCAACCCTACTGACAAACTACCACCTACAAAACCTAACGAGAACATAATTCCTAGCCTAGGGGAAAGGATTCGATTTTTTTCACAAGGAAAACAAGAAACAGAGTTCTGAGAAATGGCCTATGAAGGAAAAGAATACTCAGTTCTCAGTAGAGCAACAGATTAAAAGCTATAAGGCCGTATTCAACAGTATCCACCTTTCCTATGAAGATATCAGAACTCTGATTTCATGAGCTTTACTCTAGGCTTTATGTTAATGTTGGCAAATGGTTTTGCCTGTTCTACATTGATGTAATCCCTCGTCTTAAGAACCTGCAAAACAGTGGGTACAACCATAAGTAATTTACATGGCAAAACAAACACATGCAGAGAGAGAAGTTTAGGGTTTCTGTATAACATCAAAGTTACAAAACAAGCCTCGTCTATGGGTTTCAACTTTCCAACAAACCAACCTCTAAAAATGACATGAGACAACTACCACAAACCACCGAACAGATTTTGAAACTATTGTCCATATCCATATATCTGGGAAAAGATGACTAGAGATCATATCTATCCAAAAACGATACTACCATAAAAGATACTAATGCCAGCTAATCATAAATAGATACTGTTTGAGCAGAGAATACAATGGGTGCTCACTGGATATGGTAGCTATTTCTCAGTCTCCAGAGTCTGACCCAAACTCTTAGTACCCCTCCCCACCATGGTAGGCCATTATCCTACCATCAGAAGTGATACAACTGATATCATAACGAGGGGGTCACAGAAACAAGGTTCTGCAACTTTTCGAGTAAGAATCATCAATAAACCGTAGAATCTAATTGACCTTTTATCTAATAAATGAATTCCCTCCGGCATTTGAAATTCATTGGACGTATTAGCCATTCTGAAAAGCCATCAAACAAACTATTACTCATTCACCAAGTCATTCCCAGCTTCACATAATATTTAATTACTACCTTATCTTTATAGACACTTTACTTATAATTTTCCACACAATTGAGCAATCTACTTCTACAGGCATCAAAATCTGACACTTTGCAACTACAACCATCCAAGTTCATTACAAAATGTCAACAGTTTCCAAACTGTTGGCAAGAATAAATTCCATGCAAACTCAACTAAAACTTTGTCAATAATATCACCTCAATTTATACTTGAATTGGCTAGCTAAAAGAGCACTTTTCATTGCACACTACAAGAGGAGGACACCTCAAGCCTGAATATCCCACGTGATGCACTGAACTCAACTCCTCTCAATAACAATCTCGCAGCCGCTCGCCTGCTACAAAATTATCCATTTTGTATGGCTCTTATGCTCACAATATTGTAATCTTACTAGTGAACCACAATTCGAACCCGTGGCTGTAGCCCAAAATTTGGTAAACTATATCTTTGTCTCGTGTGATATTCTTATTTAATCCCAAAGTGTAAACTGTCGAGCATCCACCAACCCCAATACTAGCAGGAAAAAAAAAACACCTTCTATTGGAATAGCTTAGAGATCTATCGAGATTGATTAAAAATTTAACCTCAAAAGGGGTACTGAACCAACCGACTTTAATGAAAAAGTGCATAACTTGCATGTCATGACTGTCTCCATGGATTTGTATTAACTTGTAAATTGCATTGACATGCTTTTTGATTTCCCAACATTTTGTAGTGTCTGTCATATAACTATGGAGCTACCAAGTACATATTGAAATAACCCTCTACAACTATCATTAGGAATGACAGACGGAAGAAAGTTTAAAGAAAATATTAATTCAAACACTTACCAATGTTTCAAAGAACATCCTTGAAGCTTCCTTACGAGTTTTTCCATTTAATAAGTTGTCCATGCCGAGAACCTTTTTACCATGCACAGCTTCCTGATCAAATAAAGTTTGAAGATACTTGGCAACAGCCCTATGAAAAAGAAAAAGAGAAATAAAACTCAGTTATTGATTATATGAAAGTTATATCACAAGGTTTGATCATAAACAACAGAAAATCAATTTCACTACATGGCGAAATTGATGCAGAAAGTAAACATCACGACCTACAGCGAATTATGCAAAAAGCAAAAGCATCTATTGTGACTTGCAGTAAACAGGAAAACAGTAGTTGCATTTATCTATGACTATTTAAAGCACACACCTGGTGCGGGACGACCAGCCACTGTTTTCAAGAAGACAAGTATCTTCAGCAGTCGCCATATCATCCCCCTCCTCGGCTATTTCTTCATCATCTACGTTCAAAAATTCTAGGTAGAAAAGAAAAAATATATGTTACCAGAACATATAAGTATATATAAAAAGATATATGTTACTAGAAGAACATAAGTACATATAAAACTACATGATAGCAATTATGGCAAAGAGCATGTCTAATGGTGATTGGCAACATGTATTAACCATCAAGATTCAGATTCAACAGAGTTGACAATTGAACTTTACAGTCCAAGTACAGAGGGAACAACCATAGTTTATATATGGTATCTCCACCAAAGTATAATTCAGGCAGACCAAATAATAAAAATAGAATCTTGACATCATATAAATGAGAAAGCGTCAACCGAGGAAGGAGATTAAAAAGTGAACCTGTATCGTTTCCAAAAACAAAATTGCCATAATCCTGCACAGCCAAAAACTTGATGTTAAAAGCATAATAAAACTTATAAGGAAACAGATTCCTAATGCGATGTTGGAGAACATAAATAAAATGACCTGATTACTGAATAGAATGTTTACACAAGTTTCTTTAGCCCATGCAAAATCATATCCTCCAATGAAAGACGATCAGATAGTCCACCATATTTTTGTTTCACATATTGTCCGAAAAAATGTGTACATATTTACAAAAAATATTCCCTAATAGATACGATCAAGTAACTTCGCTGTGCCGGTCAAGAATAGACTGGCTATCCGATATATCAGTAGCATAAAAAATGGCCCAGAAAGTTTATCGGTCAGCCAAGCGCATTAAGAAAATGAACAATGCCAAGTAGGTGGAGGAAAGGATCATTAACATAACATTATACCACAGTTAGTGAAGTCGAGTAAACCCAAATTAAAATTTAGAAAGTCATGAGAAATAATGTTCACAACTTACTCCGCTATTTCCAGCAAGGTAGTCTCCCGTAACTTCTGCCTCAGTTCCACCCCGTGGATCAGCCTCCTCATGTTCTAGGTTTTCCTTATCACTGAAGAAAATATATTTTCCATCCACATCAAGTTCCAACAAAATTGAAGAACCAATGTTGTCTTCCCCACCAAGCATACAACTAGACTTGGTGTCCTTGTCATCACAACCAAAGGTTGCATCTATGACCTTATTTTCATTCAAACTATGCAGCTCATGTCCCATTTCTTCCATATGTCGATCATTTAAACTCAGGTTTTTCTGGTCACCAGTTTCAAGAGATACAGTTGCAACTGTAGCACTTGTGTCAGTAAGTTCAGAAAAACCCGTCTGGAAATCTGCTCTGATTTCGACATTATGCTCAACAATTCCAATACCGTCAACTCCTTTCTGAATACTTGCATCCATTAAAAACGTATCCACTTCAATGGGTTGACTGTCCATCTTTTCTTCTGGTGACATGCATAATGTACCCATCTGCGGAGAAGTATTTTTCTCATCAATTTTATTCAGGAGCCTTGGCTGGATGTTATCTTCAGATGCCATATCATATATATCTGCTGGAACAAAATCGGTAATTTCAACATTGTTTACATCAATTTCCATTTCACTCATCTCCACCAAGGGTTCATGCTTCGATTCTTCAGGGTTGATCCCCTGCTCTTGAGCATCAGAGTCCTCAGATCTTAGCTTATGATCTTGCATCCCCCGGTTTTCAGTCTCAGTAACTATGTCAGCTTGTGCTTCGGAATCATCTCTTACTATTACAGGTTCAGTGCTTACAAGGATTTCTATTTCCTCAGTTACACTTGACCTCACAGAATGCTGTACATCCTTCAGTACCGCATCAGAAGCATCATCTTGATCCTCTTCAGAAAACCTGGTTCTACTCAGATCACAATTCTCAGTGTGCAGAGATATCAGTTCCGCCGACAAGCCTGGTACAGCAAATCAACTCAGGTGGCTAATAAAGGCTTTGTGGAGTACAGTAATCATTAAAATGGCATAAAAGTCTCCCGCAATAACGTATTTCAAGTGTACATGTTCTTATCATAGAAACTCTCTGGCACTACTAATTACCTGTGAAGATGGGTTCAATGAAAATTTCATCTTCCAAATTTTGTCTCTGAATCATTGAAATTTCTGAGCGGGTACAAGGGGCTTTTTTCCGCACACGACGTATATCTTCGGCATGTGTCAACTGCTGGCGTATTGTACTTCATAAGACAGGCAGGCAAGTAGTTAGTATTGAAGAGAGATTTAATATTACAATACATACGATAATGTATGCCTGACAAGCTTAGTATGCTTTGATTTACAACATTACTAACTCAGCCAGGTCACACTGCTAACCGCATAAAATGTACGCACAAAATACTTGCATAGTGAGCCAAATGTCAAAGCCGGAAAAAAAAAATTAAATAAAGTTCAATACGATAGTTATCCAAAAAGGCCAGACTACTACCATCTATGTCAGAGATTTTCTAAACAAAGAGAATCAATCATCAATCAAAGATTAGTGTTGCCTTAACGGGACAGATGCTCTAAAAATAAACTAGCACCGAGTCACGTACCACTGTGCTAAGTGCTAAGTGCTAACATGGACATAAATACTACCTATATGGTGAACAATATGTAAAGTATCTCATGAAAATGGGCCAGAAAACCCAACCGCTGCCATCTATGTCAAGACAAGTTGTTTTATTTCTTTCTTTCTTTT
This sequence comes from Potentilla sterilis, assembly GCA_963682095.1. NCBI lineage: Eukaryota > Viridiplantae > Streptophyta > Magnoliopsida > Rosales > Rosaceae > Potentilla > Potentilla sterilis. The sequence continues at coordinate 61,797,392 of OY821755.1, forward strand.
TTCTAAAGAAACAACAATTTAACAATATGACCCATGAACCCGAAATGCAGTCATGTCAAGAAGGTTGGCAACTAAAGAGCATGAAACAAGATCATGCACAGATCAACATGGTATTAACAAGGGGTTTATACGACGAATTAAATCGACTTGGAAGTAAAGGTTTTTCCATAATGTCAACATTTTAAAAAGATACCATCATATATCCTTTTAACATATAAACACTTTAGTTGAAAAGACCAAAGTATTTAACTAGAACAACCTATGAGAAAAATGATAGTGAAAACCAATCAGTATATGAATATAAATGATTTATATGAGGACCAACATACTCGCCATGCAGGACCATTGTGTCATCCATTAGCACTTTTCTCTTTGAAGCAGTGCTACGAACAGCAGTTCGGGAGCGTTTTGTGGTTTTCATTTCAGGCACAGGCGGAGTCGGTTTCAGTTTTAGAACTGAAGATCTTCTCCCAACTGAAGCAAAATTAATATAAATCAATACAAAACCAAGTAAGCAGCACAATATTTTTCTGGTTAAAATATAAGGAAAAAAAGAGGTGCAGACGAACTATAAATTCATGTAGAAACTTTCTAAAAGGACAGACGGAGACATGTTGATACCTAAAATAGAAGACAATAAGTCATCATCATCAGGGATGGAATCTGCAGTTCGCTTTCCTCGCGCTTCCCCAAATGATTCGACTGATTTTAAACTCTGAACTGTACTCTCTGTTGAACTGTGTTTCTTCCCAGAGATGAGTTTGGTCCCAGCACCACCACCGCTATCCCCACCAACGACTTCTTTTTCAGGTGTAGACTCAACTGGTAAATCACTTGGTTCAGCAGTGAACCCCTCTGGTATAGATAGAAACTTTTCAAGTGCAAGCAAATCAGAAGTGGCAGACCTACCCAAAACATCCAGTTGATTGTCGCAAGATATAGCGTTGTCCACTGACTTTAACTGCTCAACCTCAGAAGATAAGTTGCAAGGAGTTTCTGCAGTTTTATCTGAAGGAGACAGCACACTGTGATGACTTGGATAGGAGTTGCATCCCTGGAGCACACAGACTTGAGCAGATGCTATCTTTTTATGAGTAGCAGGGTCAAAAGAAACTGCAATGTTAGGTGTGCATGCTTCTCCCGTATCGTTAGGAATAGTAATATCATTTTGAATTTCAGACTTTAGAGATGTTTGTTGACCCTCCATATAATCCTCTGGTTCTCGCACACAGGTCCCACTTGAAGAAATCTTACGAGCAGACTCCTCTAACTCGGAGGTAACCTGAGAGCAACTAGGAGATGCAACGGTTTCATCCAACCTAACTCCTGCAGGTTCTACAAATTGCTCATCCTTTTTTTCTGTGAAGGGCATAGTCGGTACACTGTTTATTACAATACCAGTATTTATATCTTCCACCCTGTTTGGGAAATCCGGTGCGCCAACCATCCCATTTGAACGTTCTAATGCTGGAGAAACAGGTTTAACCTGCTCATGCACTGGTGGCATCATTTGTTTCATCTCCACATCTCCCAAATTGTATCCATTCTCAGGCAAATTTAAAGTATTATCATCCTCACAGCGTGGACCTAACTCGCTACAAACATTTTCTGTGCTTTCTGGTACTGGTAAATTTGATAAACTATGGTCTTCCAGATCCAAGTGATCATTGCAGGCCATCGCTTCCTGAACACTAGACAAGTTTGGCTCTTCAAATAATCCAGGAGTTGATGGAGCCTGAGCATATGTGACAAATTCAGTATTTGCAGCAAGGACCTCATTCTGTTCAAAGGATAAAAACCAGGGCAAGAATTGTATTACACATTTAATACATGAGTTGTCCCCCCACCCAACCAAACAAATAATAATAAAGTTAAAATTAAATAAACTAGCTTGAGCACAAGAAATGATGAGCAGTTGAGGAAAAACCCAACATTTTAGTTTTCTGGGGAATTTAATAAACCTGGTTTCCAGTCCCATTCATTTGCGCAGTTTCTGAAGTTCCAGGTACCTCCTCAAAAACTTCATGTTTTTCCAGGGGTGTTGGTGGTGGAGCTAATGACTGAGGATTGCTACTGAAATGATGATTACAAATAGGGTATGTCAAAAAAAATTTGTTTTAAGTGAGGAAAAAATGAAAATAAACTACCAAACAGGTAAAGTCTCCAACTTGAGAGGAGATGCCACAGGGATAAAAAGAAGTGAAGATATAACTTATACAACAAAACACACTTTCACAGCAGAGTAAAAAATTAAGGACCAGATGTTTACTTGATTATAATACTAAACTATGAAAGTCAAACAAACAGATAATTATAAAATACACTACAATCAGAATATAGGACCATACAGCATTCCAGTTGAACAAAATAACAACATCTAAGCACCAAATCTTCTCACACAACCAAAAAGAAATCAAAAATTTCTCCCTGTTTTCAAAAAAAAAAAAAGCCTCTTCCTTCCCTGCACCTCTACAACCTTTATATATCCTTCTACTTCCCTCCATCCAATGTACCCAAACAGCAGATCCCAAATAACTTTAGCCCTCTTCCCTTTGGCAAAGCCAATATGCCTTGCAGTTAGCAGATCAGTACTTCCTACTGGTATCTCCCAACTCAAACCCGCCTCCAAAAACACCATCTTCCGTAAACAAAAAGCAACTTAACACAATACAGAAACATGATCTACACGCTCTCCCTGCATTTCATCAATAGGGTATTGGGCAGAAAAGCAGGAACTTTCAATTACATCATCTAAGAACACAGATATAGATTTTTCATATAATTTTCTGTTGAAGGATATAGCTCTCATATTGAATATAGGTGAAAACAAGGGCAGTGTTTATTGGACATTATGTGACAGATATATAGGGTCTAAAACTCCATTGCAGAAATTAACATGTTATAATTCGAACTTCTAAGAATCTGTTCGTGCTACCAAAGAATGCATGAGAGATGCTTGACACAAGAGAGATAGATACAAATTACCTGGAAATTCCATCATTCCCTTGAGCTGCAGCCTGGCCTAAGAACAAGTCCTATTTTTCATCATACAACAATGAAAATTTCTAAGTGACGTTGAGATATATAAGACAATATTTATGCACTAGATTCTTGCATAAGCAGTTAACAGGTATAAAAGAATCATACACACACACACACACATATATATATATATATGAAAATGTGCATTCACTTGCTAGCAAGGAGATACAATTGAGTAAATTCAGTAAAGTCACAAGCAACTTGGAGCACATTGAGGCTTTTTTAACCAATGAAACTAATGTTTTATCAAGTTGATTTGCGTACGAAGCAGGTACAAAATAAATTACCTCATCAAAATCTAGACCAATTTGAGAAGTATCACCATCACCAAATCGCTCTGAAAATAAACCGGGAAATATTTGATAAAAATAAGCAATGGTCCATAAACATCAATAAGTTGTACACCCAAGCTTAAATATTAATTGATTGTACCATCATGTCATCACAATAAACTGATGAGTACTAACCATCCAATCCAAACTGAGATGTCGAGTAAACCACACCCTCCATTGCATCTTGGAGAGTTATTTGTTCCCTTGTACTGACATGATGATCAACATAGTTACTGCAAAACAGCTGAATGTTAATATCACAAACATAAATCTTCATCTCCAGACTCAACACCAAATCTTCAGTCTTAAATAAAAATGGTTGAATTACTAACCCCTGAAAGATTTCGTTATCTGGTAGCTCAAAATCATCAAGATCAAAAGTCTCAGGCAAGGTGATAGAATTATATGGTGCAGTCGATTCCTCTGGTGGTAAATCGACTGCGGTGGAGCGAAAAGCTTGCTTAATCTTAAGCAAAGCCTCACTGCAGTCATCAAAAAGGTAATTCACCTTTCTAGAATATATCCTCACAACACCAAGCAGAAGATGACTGGACAACCGGAGAGCAATCGGAACCTCAGGAAAAAGAATAGAATCTGTACAACAACAAGATAAATTATGGAAGTAAGACGAGCGGATACATGAAATTGACATAAAAACATTTAACATAAACATAGAGAAATTAAAATTGGAAAAGATAAAGTACAACACCATATTCCTGAAGTAAACAGGGGTAAAGATAGAACAGCACAATCTGAAATAAATTGCATCCCTCATGGACTAAATGATGTAGATGTAATTTTAGTATCTTTCACCCGATATATTTTTTCCTTTCCTGAGTACAACTTCCTATAAGTTACTTTGGACCAATTATACACTCAAGACCCTAGACAATTGATTGAACACCATAACCTAAAAGTTGTTCATTTTAGTACCTTACACAAGAAATGAAATCTTGCGCTTACTTTTTAAACAATGTGTTGGGTTTACAGTTCATTGGGATTCTAATTAATTGGAAAAGACAATGTAATCCTGAACACAATCATTATATTAGCAACTTCTTAATTGTAGTTTGTTATTTTTGGGTGGTTTGGATGGAGATGATATAAACTTTATACATGAGACACCCATGCTAGAGTACCCGTGCAATAGGTTTGTTTTCTTCAGAAAGATTGGGACATAAAAAAATATCTCTAATAGAGCGGGTTGGCAAGCTTCACATTCTTTTCATGGTGTTAGTTTTTTTTTTATTCTATATAAAACGACGGTATCCTTAAAGGCTTTCTAGGCCAAATAATAATCCGCGCCGGGGGATCTTGTCAGAATGCTTCCTGCCTCTGGCCACCAAGAATAAATTGGGACTTCACTCCAATTAGAGTTGGCGGGATTCGAATCTGGGTATGAGGGATTCTCACACCAAGGCTCTCACCAACTCGACCACCTGTGGTGGTTTCATGGTGTTAGTTGTTCTCAAATAAGTTGCTGTCAGTACATTCCGGTACAGCTCCTACACTACTGTACTGTTTCGTAGGTAAGAGAAGGCTACTAAAAAAAATCCTTGTTTTTTTAATTATTTAGGGTAATAAATAACCTTAATTCTACTGCTTTAATTTCCCTCTATAAATACAAACATAGATCCATAAGGTACGGTAGGAGTGAGGATAAGTAGTTTGATGCTAGAGTGTTAATGACTCATAAGGTAAAATATAGCAACTGACCTACAGAGACGCCAATATCAGTGTCGGCAACCTGATTCTTGCGAAGCTTGCGCTCCAAATGTGCCGCTATCCATATCGTCCCAAGTGGGCCTTTCTTTGCCAATATAAACTGCGAGTAAAACATTCTTCTGTACCTTGTCTCACCTCAAATCAACAAAGAGACCCTGTAATTCACATAAAAATCGACTAATTTCAGAACCCTAATAGTCACGCCCAGAACCATCTTCTTGAGTACCAAATCATAAAAAAAAAAAAAACAAGTAGAAATGCTTCAACTCCAACAGATTTACATGACTCTTGACTGAAACCCTAAATTCATACCACAACCCGTTAGCCAAATAGTCATCCGAAGCCCAATAGTATAGTATATTCTATAAATCCCCAAATCAACTACGAAAACGAAACCCTAACCACAGCATGGCTAGTAGTCCACCTTTCTCCTACTCATCAACACTTGAAAAGACAATGTAAAGGTATGAATTGCTTGAAATCTAGGGAATAACAGCCTTGATCGAAAATTGAATCTTTGACAGATATAGAAAAGTTTTGGAGCTTTTCAAGAATAAGAAATGGTGTTGGGATTTCGAAAACCAAGCTAGAAAAACCAGCTGTGTAGTTTCTTGCAACAAAACATAAAATAAAGCGCATAAAAGTAGACACTGGATAAAATATAAAACAAGACTTCACAAAATTAACATTTTGAAGCTGCAATAAGAGAAGGACTACCTTAGGAAATAAAAGACCTGGCCCACTAGATGAATTTATCATAAGGACCTCAACAATCTTCTCAGAATCAGCTTCGCCACTCTCATCAGAATACCTGAATGGAATACACCGGTCAAAGATTATCTAAGTCAGTTTCCTCATATCTGCAATATAGAAAGAAAGAAGACATTTACATGAAAGAAGTTATATTAAGACATTCTTCAACATCCAATATTTCAACCACTAGCTTCACAATCAAAATAAAGCTTCTTTCATCAATAGTATCAATAAATTGAATAATAAGGTGCATTGCGCATTCACGCCTTGTCCGTATTTCTTAGAACTTACTTCTAAAGTGATTCTGTTGAAGCAGATTACAGATAATTATTTCTTAGGAAGTAACAGCAGCTCACTCTGAAGTATAAACAAACAAATTTCAATAGCTTCTAGATATCTTCAGTGAATCTTTTTCCATCACCCTTTCCATTTGGTACTAACTAGAGTCACCAGATATATTTATAATAAAATGCCCAAGAAAGAGTTGTGTAAACCACTCACTACACATGCTGGTTTGCTATCAAACACAGAGTTACATATGTATATAGAACTAACTTCAAGAAACAAGAATCATATTAAAGCAACACCACATGTGACATGATTTTTCTGCAAGCACTCTAATGGAGGCTTGAACAATCACAGTTTTCATTTTTTCAGTCCAAAGCCACAAAGCATCATGCCCCACAAAGAATGTAACCATCAAACATAGAGCTAATCATATAACTTATGTACTACACCAAGATCTTTACCTGAATTGAAATCGTTGTCCATATGAACTAAATTCCTTATTATTAAGCAGCAGAAACAAACGAACCAATATCCACTTTAAGATTTAATAATCCCATATGAACTAAATTCCTTCAAAACCAAGAACATGAATTCAAAAGAAAAAACAACCATCAACATGCATATTCACCCATATATATATATATATATATATATATATGCCATCGTACCCAGTATACACATTTGTAGCCTCGTAGGTCATCACAACAGAAACCACACCTCTATGTGCGATCGTATTTGTCCAATTCACTTAAACTCATGCCGCAACTCAATTCAATTAAACCCATAACTCAATTCAATTAAAACCACAACTCAATCCAAATTACAAGTTCACAAAATCACAGCCATCTTAAGTTCTTAGCTCAACCAAGAGAGAAGAAGAAGAGTAGATCGGAGTCAGAGAACGTACCTGATGCCAAATCTCAAACCCAATTGACCGAGTTGCCTGGAAAACTTCAATTGCGATTTCAGAACAGAGCTACGACGACGCACAGCGGAAGAAAAGAGAAGAGAATGACGTCGGGGCTTACTTAGGTCAGAGAGAGATATTATGCGTTTTTTTTTTCTTTTCTTTTTAAAAGTTAAATGACAAAACTAACCCCTCGTGTCCTACTTAACCCCTCGTGTCCAAGCCGTGTCTAAACCATGATACGCGTGTCCAAGCCGTGGCTAAACTATGATGCGCGTGTCCGAGCGTATTTGACCGTATTTCAGCGTGTCCGTGTCCGTGTCCGTGTCCGACACGCGATACGAGAGTTAAGTGCCGTGTCCGTGCTTCATAGCTCAAAAATAACAATCTAATTCGCTTTACGAAACAAGATACACATGAGTAATTTAAACTGAATCGTCTGTAAAAAGCATCAAGTACACGAATTTACGATGTCATAAAAGTTCAACAGTTGTTAATAGATGTTTACGAGCACACACGAAGGAAAAAACTCATGGCTTGGAAAAAGTTATATTTCTCCCAAAATTGTGTGTTATAGGGGTTTTAACTCAATTTGATGGAATTTTAGACGTCAGTCAATATGCGAGTTTTCAATAACATACCAAGTTCTTAATACTGGTATACGAGAAATTGAACATATTATAATTTTTGCGATTCACCCAACACCTCAAAAATAACAATTTCATTCGCTTTACGAAACAAGATATAGATGAGTAATTTAAACTGAATCGTCTGTAAAAAGCATTAAGTACACGAATTTACGATGTCATAAAAGTTCAACAGTTGTTAATAGGTGTTTATGAGCACACACGAAGGAAAAAACTAATGACTTGGAAAAAATGATATTTCCCTAAAAATCGTGTGATAGCAAGGGGTTTTAGCTCAATTTGATGGAATTTTATACGTCAGTCAATATGTGAGTTTTCAATGACATACCAAGTTCTTAAGACCGGTATACGAGAAATTAAACACATTATAATTTTTGCGTAAACACATTATAATTTTTGCGATTCACCCTGTTTCTGTCTGAATCCGTAGACTCACAGAAACTAGTGAATCTTAGTGTGATTCCTTCATGCAAATCCTGCTAACTAAGAGAATACCGGGCAGGCAGGTCTATTCCGCTCCGATGCTTAAGTCAATATAGATGGGATAAACTGATAACTTAAGCGGGAATGAGTCGTTGAAGTATTGATTACCTATTAATGAGGGTAGTTGGGACTCATATATAGGTTGTCGAGTATGAGGACTGGCCTCACCATTCGATGTGAGACTGGCCCTCTTCTGCACATATTGCTGGACTGTTTCAGCCCCTTCTTGGGGAGCTGCCATCCCCGATTCCCGGGACCCGATCACAAGTAAAACATGCCCGGGCGCGGAACCAGGTGTCCATGCTTTGTTCCTGGGTCCTGGGTCGGGTCCAGGAGTGCTGGCTGCGGGTCTGGGGGTCTGGGTAGCCTCTCTATGGCTACTGTCAACAAGTCCCCCAAGTTCCCGGTCAAGTGTCATCTTGAATGGGGACTTAAATTTGTCTTGCTTTACAGGCCCGCTGGGATACGAACCCAAAGGTCCCCTTGCCCCCCAAGTCCGCGTTTAAGATTGGGTTTGGCCGGGCGTTCGGATAAACCTGTTATGATGATGCATAATGTGATGAGTGCATGGTTATGATGTTCATGGTGACAGTTTCATACAGGTACAAGATGTAGTACATGAGATGATGATAATGTGGCGTTGAAATCCGCCGTGCCATGCTATGTCCCGGGAAAACCGGGTGAATATAGCGCACGGGTGGAACGAGTCCCCCAAGTGAGAAAGGTAGCCGCAAAGGTCAGTGGTCAGTGGGTGCCTTAAATGGAGTTGTCTTGATGAGGTAACTCGGTACCAGCGGGAAACGTGCCCTGTGTTAGAGGTGTTCCCGATGGGGTGTTGTATGACTGCCTTTGTTTCTATAGGCGTGAAGTATGTGCAGGGTTTTTAGCCTGCGAGAAGAGTTATCCTTTATGAGAGGATCAAGTCTCCCGGTGGGGTGAAGCGGTCCTGTGTTTGTATTGGTCGGCATCCCCGATCGCTTCTCAGCCTGAGTGATACAGGCATGAGGTATGTGCAGGGTTTTTAGCATGCGGGAAGAGTTGTCCTGTATGAGAGGATCAAGTCTCCTGGGTTTATAAAGCCCTGTGGTACCTGGAGCCCGTAGGTCGTACAAGGCTGTCCTGTCTCGGTTCGTACAACCGGTTATTCCGTAGGAGTGAGCGTTAAGCAAGTGTGGACCTGGCCGGTGGAATTCCGCAGCCAATGGTTCAAGCCGGATGTACTGGCGAATAGGATAGCCTTTAGTTGGAGCAGGTACTACAGTTGGAATAGTGTAACCTCTATGATAGGAACATAAAATGCGACGTTCTTAATATGTTTTACCCTCGTTTATACTTTGCTTTAACCCTTATTTTTGTAGATTTGAGTCATAATATAGAATCATGATTTTTTGGTAGAGTTATAATGAAAATGTGCTAAAGCATAGGGAATTTGCATAAATTTGACAAAGTGCTCAAGATAGGAGTCTCTAAATGTTGCGTTGATTCTGTAAAGCTTCCATGATGCTTTTGATGGATTTTTCTCTTATGAGCAGTAGATATGTTAAGAATTGAGCAATGGAAGGAGTTAAAGAAATCGGAGCAAAAGAAGTTGCCAAGAATTACAAAGCAAAAATCGGATGCAATCCAGCAAGTTTCAGTAAATTTATGGACACATCACTCAACTTCCAGAATTTCTCTAAGACGGACCATGAGGAACTAGAAGGCGTTCCATATATTCACAGAAAGCTGTATGAGTCTAGTTTCTACAGAACTTGGAATCGCATCAAAATCTACTATGTGGATAAAGTTATGCCAGTTGCAAGGCCGGAAGGTCACTGCCTGCCGAGAAGAACAACCTACTGCCTGTTTTCACATTTTTCTATATTTGAGCATCAATGGGGCATCTGAATGCATCAAAAGGGAGTTTTCAAGCTACATAATGATTAAAGGATGCAGCCAAGTAAAAGAGAAGTGCAAAATATGGAAAGAAGACATTCCCTAGTGCAAGCAGGAAAGCTGCCGATTCTGGAAGAAAGTTGTCCCGGGTGAGCTAGGAAAGCTTTCAGCCGATCCTTTGGACTTTGATCCACAAAGCAATGTTACTAATCCATTAAGGAGTCCAAGAAGGCTGTGATCCATGAGAAATCAAATAAGAAGATCTAGAAGCTTCAAGAGTGGCCGGTAAGAAACCTAAACCAAATCGGTTTAGGATTTGTGCATTCCTTGTTGCTGCCAACTTTGCCAAGTTTTTCCCCTATATATAGAACGAATTTCTTCAGAAAAATGGTCACATCCTAGTACAAAATACAAGCCTTAAGCTCTACCAAATACTCTACCATAAATCCTATGTAGAATAGCAGGCCAAAAATACATCTCCACCACTTACAAATCACCATACCCTTGCCGAATCCTCCATCATCTCCATGGCTTGTAATTTTATAGTTTTACAATACTATGTCTATGCAGTTTGTATGTTTTTATGGTATTTGTTTTTATGTCTATGTATGAACAATGTGAATGTTTGGTTTTGCATGTTAGTTATAAATTTCGTATTCGAGTCTTATTCTTGTCTTCATGATTTCAAGTTTCGGATTCAATAATCTTTTCTAAATAACATGTAAGCATAAGATCATAGTAAGTAATAGGTTAGGTCTTAGGGACGCATGCCTTGTTTTGATTCTTGATTTGTACTTGGTTAGTTTTAAGAATTCGTGTGCAACCGAAGGAGATGTTTAGATGCATTCGAAAGGCCATGAGTGTTGTCTAGGTGTTTAATTCATTTGCCGTAGCAACATAGGTTGAACTAGAACGATAAGTCGGTTTGGTTTGTGTTGTTGCCTAGGGTTAGAGTAATTCTTAGAACTTGCTTGTCTAATATGAAGAGTGACGCCTTGCATGTTAACTTATTTCCAACTAAAAAGACTTTGTGCCTAATTGCTATGCATGTTTGTTTTCGACGATAAGTGTTCTCAAAGATGTCTAGTATAACTTTAGGGTTAGACGATAAGTTAATCTTGAAGTATTTGTGAGTCTTAATCGATTAGTAAACCGATAAGGAGCTAATTAGGTTGGAACTAAGTCGAGTCTAGCACTACACCAAAAAGTGCATCATACGACGGAAAAAAACTATTGTCTGAGTCTTGCCGATACCGTTGTGTATACGAGCGCTGTCTGATAAAAATCACACAACCAAGTTTTTCACCGTTGTGTGAGTATCGACAGAATTCTGGAAGCTGCTCGGCAGATGCCAAGCGCCTGCTCAAAATTCTGTCGAGAATCACACAATAGTAGGATAAAATCTGTTGTATGATTTTTTTGTCACACAACACTGGGAAACTGTTATGTGATTTTTGATCACATAACGTAACTTTGTTCCTTACTGCCATTGTGTGATCGATTACTCACACAACATGTGGATACAATATTATTTCGTTGTATGATAATTTTGTTCATACAACGGTGGATTGCAATTGAGTTTGTTGTTTGATCAATTACACTAATTTACCAAATGAACAATTTCATTCCAACCAAAACTCATCAAAACATCCAAACCATTGTATTAACCCCAGTTGGGAAATCAAAAGCTAATATATCAATGTATTAGATGCACCAAGATCATTAATGCTAATAAGCAAGATTTGCGTATATTACTAAACTAAAGCAAAGTAAAATGATCAATCTAGTCCTTTGACGATAACCAAAACTAAGTGGGAGAGTCTTCCCCAACTTGCCATCACTTTTCAGCTTTTCTTCTCTAGCCACGATAGTTCCAATGGTTTGGTAATCTTTGATATCGTAGGCTGGCAAAGACATAAGCATGGAATGATGGCCAATATAATAAACATCATCGTAATCTGCATTCAAAGATGGACTGGTCAATGTAATTCTTGGAAGTAATCCCTCCATATCAGTTCAAACAATACCTTGTAACATTAACAAAGATTAAGCACATAAAATAGGTAAATCTATTAAACATGATAAGAATACAGCTCAGCATAGTGCCTTGTTGGAGAGTGGAACTGGATATTGTGGAAATAATATATGTAATATACTAACACCAAAAGTTGAAGATTATATGACCAAACTATGAATGTATAAACTATTTCCTCATATAGTTTCTATATGTTATAGCCTGGTGAAGTGACTGCCAACACTACTAGAAATATGGCTTAAGGGGACATTTGTTAAATGTCCCCTTTGGTACCTATAGGGACATTTAAATGTCTCTATTGAGCAAAAAGGGACACATAGCACATATGTCCCTTTTGTTGGTGTTCCTATTGCAAAATGGAACAAATAATATAAGTGTCCCCAAATAACACAGTGGGGCCCATACATCTAAAACTCTACAATACAACACAAATACATATACATTTGTACAAATACCATACAGCAATTGGGGACACTTAAATCAAATGTGCCCAGATCCCTAATATTCACAAAAAAAAAAAAGATCCATAATATTAATATTAATATTCGTTAACAAATAAGACAAGAACCACCAATCACCACCAATTAGAATGATATCATATGATTTTCATTAAGAACTATTTTCATTAAGAGCTATATGGTTCAAATATCCAGCAATACATAAACAATTTTAAGTCTAGCTTTCCCCCACCTATCAAGGTCCTATTCTGAAAATTGAAGGGATAGAAATTTTTTTACATGATCAAGGTCACTCTTCCAAGCTATGTTCTTCATGTTGACCTTTAGATCTGATACGGATAACAATAGAGTACATGTATCATTAAAAGTACTAAATCCCTGGAAATTTTAGGAATTGGAAACTATTAATTACAAACAATACAATGATAAAACACAGCAGAACATTAGTTACCTAATATGAGGAGAGTATACTACCTTGCTGCAATTGAGTACTATGCCTCCATTTGTAACAAGCAAAAAAAATTAACATTTAACTATAAGGAATTAGCTGATCATTAAGAAGAATGCAGTCACTTTAAAAAAAAAAAAAAAGGATCCATATGTATATAAAGAGCTATACTAAATCCCTATAGGATATCTCAAGCATGTTTCCGTGAGTCTGTACTTGTTATTTGCAACGTTTTATGAAAGCATTGTGTGAGTATTTTGTGTGAAAGATGTCAACCAACATGTATATAGTAGTCTAGGATTTATTTTCAAGTCCTTTATGTTTCTATGCCGTAGGTTTTTAGTTAAAAATCCAAAACCTCCTTTGTTTCGTTTCATGTATATATGTGTGACAATTGTTTGTGTATACATGTGTTGTGTTATCTAACATTCTTATATTTCAGGTACCCTTAATCCCCGGTTAGAATGATCCCTACTTATTCTATACTGCTAACGATTGTAGGGTTATTATTGAAGTGCCTCTTCGGCGACTCGTCACTGTACATAATATTCATGCAGGGTTTTTAGCCTACGGGAAGAAGTCTCATGTGTTAGAGGAAGAGTTCTCCCGGTGGGATACCTAGCTGTTGTTTCTTGGCTATAGTCAACCGCCCGGCGGTGAGATAAAACATGTGCAGGGTTTTTAGCCTACTGGAAGAATCGTCATGTACGAGAGGATCAAATCTCCCGGTTTTAGCCGTTGTCGCTGGCCGTAAAGGTGGAATAAGTTCAACAGGTGGAATGCCTCGTACCGGTGGAATAAATGTTAGAATGCCCCGTACTATTGGAATATTTCAGCCTTGGGTTGGGATAGGTTCCGGGCGGAACGGTTGAATTTTATCTCTTGCTCTTTCAACTACCATCTGCATGCGAGGCAAGTGTCTGTCATGCATTGAAGGGGGTATTCCATTAGTCTCATCAGTTATGATGGCCTTGAAAGTTACCAATACTGGGACACGTACCGCTAGGGGACAGTCAGGGATGGATGGCCCGGATCCGCGGGTGTTTTACTTGCTCTACTGAGTAGTTTGGGGGGAAATTGAAGGGGCACTCAGGATGTTGGACCTGTATATAAACCCCTGCCGCTTCGTGCATTTTACTTTTGGCTGAGAACTGTTCCCCTGTTTAGCGTGCTCAACACAATTGCTCGGTGTTTTCCAGCTGTTGAGTTTCCGTCGTCGTGCATACCAATCGGTGAGTTCTGCCCTTGTGATTTTGAAACTTCCTTTTGTCTTGTCCGTGGGTTGATCCGATTGGCATCTGGTTGTATCTTGGTAACGGGATGGGACCCCGCTGGTACCGAATCTCAGCAAGATCTGGCAGTTTTTGGCTGATAAGCCCAGTGGTCGTTGTGGGGCTGCGCTGAGGCATTACATGCTTCGTGCTGCCCGGCGGCCGTTGTTTAGGTTATACTGCTGACCGACCATAGGGTAATAAATTGTTTTTCTTTCCGCTAGGTTACATGGATTCTAGGAGCTCCAGTGAAACCTCCGCACCGACCGCCATGCGACTGTTGACGGACGACCAAGAGAGGATGGAGGACTGGCTTGCCTCCTCGTCCTCGAGGCCAGATGCTGTCGCCCGTTCGACTGGCGAGGCGTCATCTTCTGGGTCTTTAGGAGAGGAGGATGCTCCCTATGGAGTGTCCTTGGGCACTACCCACCTAGCAGGTGTCTCGCACTACACACTTGTGGACGGGAATAGAACCATAGTCTGTGATGAGCCTGAGCGCTCTTTAAGTCCTGGGGAGATTGCCGCTTTTCGGACAAGGTGGAGTATTCCTGGAGAGGTAGATCTCCGGCCTCTGTATGCTGGGGAGTCGGCCTGTAACCCGGAGGAAGGCTGGGTTGTTATTCACGAGGACCAGTTCCGGCAAGGGTTCTCTCTCCCGCTGCCAAACTTTGTGCAGTATGTGCTAAGTGCATTCATATATCACTGGCGCAGCTCCCCGGGAACCAGTGGAGGCAACTACTGAGTCTAGGCTGTCTCTATTGGCTGTGTGATATGAGCTTCCCAACGATGCACGAGTTCCGGGCCCTGTACAGGCTGACGTACTCGAAGAAGAGTAAAGCCCGGGGGTGTGTGAGTTTTTCCGCCCGGGACTATAAGCCGGTGATAACCCGTCTGCCCTCCTGGCTCAACAATAATTGGAGGAAGAAGGTGGTGATGGCGGGGGGAATTGGCAGAAGAGTAGGAATTACCGCTTTCCTGGGGCCTTTCAGGCGATCGGCGATCAGTCGTACGAGCTGCCTGACCTGGAGAGGGATAGAATCGCCCGGGTATTTGGGTGCTGGTCCGACCTGGAGCGGAGTTCCTACAACTTCATCCGGTGGGAGGTGTTGGACCTGTGTTGCCTGGGGGAAAATCCCGGTGGGTGGTGGGATGTAGATTGATTGTGCTTGTTCCCGTTGAGTAAGTTGGTGTTTTGTCTAACCCCTTTGGTTGGTGTACTGCAGGTGTATCTTCCCGGACGGCCATTAAACCCCACGAGACGTTGTGGTGTTGAACAGAAACCGCAAAGCGTACTCATACGACTGGCCATCCAGGCCAGTTAATATGATGCCGGCACAGCTCCGTTTACTCGTGACAAAGCCATCGACATAAAGCTTCCAACCGCTGGATAATCCTGGCTCCACCTTTACTATGACATCCGGTTGGATACTCCCCGCGTGGTCTAGATGTTCTCCCTTAATCATTGGCGTGAGTTCGCATATGAAATCTGCGGCGGAGGGCGAGCTGAGGTCTTCACGGCAGCCCAGCAGGCACTGTGTCCGGATCCCCCTGCTACGGAGCTGGGACCGAAGCGCGGTTGTCCGAACGAGCCATTCATCCGGAGCCTGCTTATGGATATGAGGGGCATTGTCACATCCCGGGGAGCCTGCTTATGGATATGAGGGGCATTGTCACATCCCGGGACCAGCTCCGCCGTAACACGATATTGTCCGCTTTGGGCACTCTCCTCTGTGGCCCTCACGGTTTTGTTTCTGGGAGCTCACGCGCAACTTCCTAGTAGGTCACCCATCCTGAGATTGCTCTGAGCTCAGCAAGCTTAACTTCATAGTTCTCATCCCCTCTGAAGCCACTGAGCTCCCAAAAGGCCTCGTGTTAGATGAAGGTGGGCATGCACATATAAGGCACATCACCTCCTCTCCGTTGGCCAGAGGGGGATATCACAATCCACCCCCCTTAGGAGTCCGACGTCCTCGTCGGCATACTCCCACCACACGGCAGAGTGGCTCTAATACCAAATTGTCACATCCCGGGACCAGCTCCGCCGTAACACGATATTGTCCGCTTTGGGCACTCTCCTCTCTGGTCCTCACGGTTTTGTTTCTGGGAGCTCACGCGCAACTTCCCAGTAGGTCACCCATCCTGGGATTGCTCTGAGCTCAGCAAACTTAACTTCATAGTTCCCATCCCCTCTGAAGCCACTGAGCTCCCAAAAGGTCTCGTGTTAGATGAAGGTGGGCATGCACATATAAGGCACATCACCCCCTCTCCGTTGGCCAGAGAGGGATATCACAGGCATGGAGCTGGATAAGACTGGGGCTCCGGAAGGCCGGCCGGAGGAGCACCGGCGGAAAAGCAAGGAGATGGCCATCTAGGTAAGGATAGTTTGCCACTGGTATTCGTCCAATCATTATTTTGTGCTTCGTTGCTTTCTAACTGGTGCCTGTCAAACTGTAGTTGTTGTACAACTTGTATCAAGCAGGTGGCGACGTTGAAAAGCGTCCGGGACCTCCTAGAGGTGGAGAAATCCAAGCTCCAACGGGAGAAGGCTCGGTTGGAGGAGAGGGCCAAGAAGCAGGTGGCCAAGCTGGAGGCCCAAGTCGAGGTTCTTGAAGAGGAGAAGAAGGGCCTGGAGGAGGAGTGGGCCGAGCTGGAGACCAAGGTCGAGGAGGTCCAGCGGCAGGTGGCGACGGCCTCCGCTTCTGCAGATGGGGCGGTCGATGAGAATGACCCGGAGCTGTACCAGCTGGCTGTTAAGAAGTATCAGCAAAGTGATGAGCTTCTTGATCTGCTGGAACAGGCACGGGAGGTGGGGATAGTTGACTCATTTGATGACTGGAAGGCTAAGGGCTATCTCGACGCCTCAAAAATACCGCCGCTGCAGGCTGATGCGGAAGAGTACCCGGAGGGAGAAACCAATCCAACCGTGGATGACACAGCGGGTGGAACGGCTGCTGAAGAGGGGGAGCAGGCGGAAGTGCCTTAGCAGACTCCATACTCCATAATTTTTTTTGTTTTTGTTTTTTGTTTGTTATTTTTTTCTCCCACCAGGTTGCTTGCCGGTGGCATAGTCCTTTTGTAAACATTGTCTTGAGTTTTAATGAAGGGACATTTTGCCTGAGTCTGTGTTATGCCTTTTTCAATTTGCTCGACTTGGCTACCAATGATTTGCCCTTTGCACTTACTTGGAAACAAAGTTGGAATAGACGACTCCTGAAATTACACTGGTTGAACCGGTTGGAATGCCTAGCTAATTGTGTTGGAAAAATTAGCATTTTATTCTCGGGCTGATAAGTTGTTGGACCGATGAGCTTCTCTACGGGTTTGAACTGGGGGAGGCGCCGGGTTTAAGCGGGCGGTTTAAATTTCGACCGGTCATACCAGCCTTGGTGTCGCGGGATAGAAGTCCCGGTCCTGCACAGTCCCTACATGCCGGGTTCTCTTTGATACCGCTGCAAGTTGCCGCTTCGGACTAGTCCCTCTATTGTTGTTTTCAAGGCAATGCAGTCGTTTGTGTGGTGTGTGGCTTCATCGTGGTAGGAGCAGTATTTACCGGTCTGCGCCCTGGTCAAGTTCCCCTTTGGGTGCTTTCTCTTTGGCGGCGGAGGGATGTTGTTCCTGTTCTCATACAGGATATCCTCGTAAGAAGAGGTTAAGGTGGAGATACCTCTTGTCGTCCTACTGACATGATTGCCAGGGGCGGGTTTGCTAGAAGTACGAGGGCTTTCCCCCTTGTTGGAGGGTGTCAAAATTGTCCCGTCGGCGCTGCTGGTTCCCCCAACTCCTAGGCTTTCTGTTGGACGAAGCTCCTCAGTCGTGGCCCTGCTGCCAGTGTCTGACTTCCTGCAGGGCAGGCACCGGCTGCTCCTGCCTTCTCTTGTGTTGGCGACTCCCATAAGTTTCGTGGTCCGCCTGGGCGTGCCTGATAGCCATTGCCATCAGTTCATCATAACCCTGCGGGAGCTCCACCCGCACAGCATACGAAAACTTTCCGGGCCGGAGACCCTGCTTGAAAGCCGATTTGGCAATCCTCTTGTCCAGGTCCCTGACCCTGACCCCGGCCGTGGCCGTTTTCCAACGGTTAACGAAAGCTCGCAGCTCTTCGCCGTCTGCTTGCCTGCAGTTAAAGAGAACTGTCGAGGTCCGGGCCCCTTCGACCCTTTATATGAACCGACCTACGAATCTGTCGGCCAACTGCTCGAATGCCTCTATAGAGTTCACCGGTAACTCGAAAAACCAGCTGAGTGCCTCCCCGGACAGGGTCTCTTGGAATATGTTACAGCAGACGGCGTCGAAGTAACTCTTAGCACACGTTTGGGATAAGAAGTTGTCCATGTGCTGGTATGGACAACCGGCCCCAGAGTATGTCAGCTTTAGTAATTTTTTGGTGCCCCATCTTCCGAATTCCAGAACCCTGAGTGAGAAGAGCTCGGCTCGCTCATTGAACTGCGCGTTCTCCGGCGGTCTCGCAGCCTTCCTCTTGTTGGCCTCCATCTGGACCTTCATCTTTGACACCGAGAGAAAAGTATTTGGAATACTCGTGCGGTCGGGCTTAGGGTATCATACTAGAATGAACCTCTTGCCCGCCGAGGGGCCGGGACGATCTCCGGTGGTGCTGTGTCTGTCGAAAGCTCCTCTCCCTCCACGCCGGTGTCCCTCTCTCCCCCTGATGACTGTCCCACCTCCTGGTGTGGGGACTCTTTTGGCGGCGAAACGAATGCTTTTTTCAGAGTGGCATTGCGCTGCTGTTGTCTTTCCAAGGCAGCCACCGGTGCGGCATTCACCACTTCCATGTCTTGATACCGGGTATCGGCTTCTGCCCTGTCTCGGTCGCACTCGGCTCATAAGCGGTTGACTTCAGCTCTCATCTCCTCTATCTCTCCCACCATATTGTACTGGCCGGGACTGGA
This sequence comes from Potentilla sterilis, assembly GCA_963682095.1. Classification (NCBI taxonomy): domain Eukaryota; kingdom Viridiplantae; phylum Streptophyta; class Magnoliopsida; order Rosales; family Rosaceae; genus Potentilla; species Potentilla sterilis. Next base: position 61,816,563 of record OY821755.1, read on the forward strand.
AACATCGTCCTGGCTGTTGCTGCCGGCCAGCCTATCTTCCTCTATGCTCGAGGCACTAGTGGACGCTGGTGCGAGTTCCATGCCCAAGTCTTGGTGGGTTTCCGCCGGGCTCTTCCCGCGCGCATCTCCGTTATACTGACCTACCGTACTGCCCAGGTCACGGTTGGTGGCAGTGTTCTGACTGCAGCCACCAGCGGGCTGCTCCTGCCCCGCCCCTGGGATCTTGGCAAGCACCGGCTCCAGAACCCGCCGGTCCTCCTCTGGATTTAGTTCCCCCCTTTCTTCTGTATTTCCAGACATACTTGCCACGTAACCCTTTTTTTTTTGCGATCCGTAGGGTGATCGATTCCCTTCCCGCTGGTAGGACAACACAACTTTTTGGACTCTTCCCACAGACGGCGTCAATTGTTTCTGTCTGAATCCGTAGACTCACAGAGACCGGTGGATCTTGGTGTGATTCCTTCCTGCAAATCCTACTAACTAAGGGAATACCGGGCGGGGCCGATCTATTCCGCTCCGATGCTTAAGTCGATCAGTATATATGGGATAAACTGATAACTTAAGCGGGAATGAGTCGTTGAAGTATTGATTACCTATTAATGAGGGTAGTTGGGACTCATATATAGGCTGTCGGGTATGAGGACTGGTCTCACCATTCGATTTGGGACTGGTCCCCTTCTGCACATATTGTTGGACTGTTTCGGCCCCTGTTTGGGGAGCTGCCATCCCCGGTTCCCGGGCCCCGATCACAAGTAAGACATGCCCAGGCGCGGGACTAGGTGTCCATGCTTTGTTCCCGGGCCCTGGGCCGGGTTCAGGAGTGCTGGCTACGGGTCTATGGGCCTAGGTAGCCTCTCTATGACTACTGTCAACACACCGAACACCTCAAAAATAACAATCTCATTCGCTTTACGAAAGAAGATACACATGAGTAATTTGAACGGAAAAATGTCAATTTAGTACAAATTTGGCCCCCTCATTACCCATTTCAATGACCACCTTGATTTCTTCCCCTATTAAACATAAGGTAGCAACTCATATTGCTCATTTAAACAAATCTTTTCAACCCTAGTACAATTTTAATATTTTACTTCCATTTTTGCCCTCACTCCTTATACACTCATATGAAGAGCAAGTGGAAGATAGAGAAGACTTTGCCGGAATGTCACCAAAGTTCGCCGGCATCCAATGGCCGGTCGCCGGATTTCGGTCACCTAATTTTTTTCGCCGGAATATTATTTAATATTTTCCGGTTGCCGGATTCCAGTCACCCAATTTTTTTCGCAGAAATATTATTTTTTCAATATTAAATTATTGACTCTAACTTTAAGCATGTTACTGACTCTCAGTAATCAGGTTACTAACCCCTAGTAAGCAACGTACAGATTTCAGATTTCCAGTAATCAAGTTACTAACTCTTAGTAATAAGGTTACTGACCCTCTTAGTAATCAGGTTACTGACCCCCAGTAATCAGGTTACTTCGGGCACGTCTGTGAGTTTCTAGGGCAGTGGGATGTCCTGCTGGATCGTGCTCGTCGATATGAGCATGGGGATATATCATTTGCGTGATTCGGTCGCTGTATGACCGAATTATGCATTTTTGAATCCGTCAATTACGCAATTATTAATTTACGTGCATATCGACCTAGAGTTTGGGCTTGATGTTCGATCCTAGGGTCGAGTAGGCTGCCTAGGGGCCTCCCTCAACTTCACTGATCCCCAAGCCCAAAAATCCACATTGCAATGTGTAATTCTTCCTATCTATGCAACTTTTATATCACTTTAGATGGAATTGTGACGATACTTCCTTGCCATAGTATGATCAGCATTTTGTAACACAAGAATTCTGCTAGCCCCTGTATGATAATGAGCAAAAACCTGCTTATAAGCCATAGGGATCATGAAGTTCAACCTGAAATGAACAGCAAGTATGTTGATGATTTACTACAAATTCTGTAATCACATTTTAGAAAAACCACCCAGAATAGAATTTGTAGCGGAAGGAGTATGAACACTACTCCTCTCCCATAAACTGTGAAACTATAACCTATTAATCACAATTGACGAACTAGTTTTTCTACTGTAGCCTATGCAACAACTTTGGTGGTAAAATGGTTTCCCAACTCGAAACAAGATTTGACATTGAATGTCTTAAGATTATGTGGAGATCCAAGTGATAAATCACCAACATCCTTCCAACAATGCAGGTGGGTGACATACAATGAAACCTCCAAAATGTTCAGACGTGACGAGCTTGTTAACTCATCAAAGTCGGCATTTTTACCCCCATAAAGCTGATTAACCCTTCCTCAAATTTACTAGTTTACTACCCCAGTCAGCAAAGAATGGATCGCAATCATTGCATGTACAGTTCTTATAGTCTATGCAACCTTGATATCACTTGAGTTGGAACTTGGAACTCTCTGAACAATAGTTTCGGTCAAGCCCAACATTTTCTTTTGGAGATTTCTCAGTACAACATCTCATACTAGTCGAGATTTTTGTTTTCTCCAAGTTTCGCATATGTCAATAATGTACCTACAGGCTACAAGTTTGCTCATACTAACATCCAATGCATCAATTATATTCATGATCTCGTTTGCCTGTAATCTATCCATAATGAGCTGCAGCATGAACATTAGTGAGAAAAAACTTGCTGGTATAAGGGAGTTTCCCCTGCCACTGAACACCAATATTGTTTCCAAGTTCTTGATGAAAGTAGTCATTTTAGCTAAATGTTAAAAAACATTGAAACAGGTAAACAATATATATTTAACACACGAGAGACTCCGAGAAACTAAGGCTTAGTTTGGTATTGAGGTGAAAAAGCTGAAAAACTGAGTTTTAAATAAACAACATCTGACCTGCTTTTTAAAATCGTTGTTTTTTCAACTAAAATTTATAAATAAGCATCTTATAAAAAACTTACCAAACAAATAATCAATCATAATGATAATTATAAGTGATTATTTTTTCCAAAACTCAATACTAAACTAAGCCTAAGCCAAATAGTTTTCATTAAGATACGAGTCCAGACTCAGTTAAAGTAAATTACCATGATGCTTCAGAGCCTGAAACATGCTCCAACTTTTAACGTGTAATTGCTATTATATTTTTGCATAATCCTGAGCATAATTCTGTGTGCTGGTTTTTCCCAACTAATACTAAATGTCATCGTCTCCGCTTGCAGCCAACAAAAATAACATGTTAGGTAAAGCTTTGACCAACTAATAACAGTTTAGGAATTGAATTACATGCATTATTCTCTAGTATTGATCATATATATGGCTACTTTAGAAACGTTGCATTTTAAACAGGGTTGTTGCTCTGTTTTGTATATGTACCAATTGCTACTATAGAACAACTACCATCATACGAGCATAATGAGACCGTAAGTCACTTGACTGGTGCTGCTACAATTTCAACATAGATATATACAGTATTTTTGAATTCTTTTAACAATAATATTTACAAATACCAGTGGCAAATCAACTGGCATCTGATACATTCACAGTATTGTAGAATTTGTTAACAATTTGATACAGATATACACGTACCAGTGGCACGAATCAAACGTCATGCATACTGGTTGAGCATGTTGTTGGAAAGTAAATCAAATGTAATTGTGCATATGTTTTCTATTTAATTATATTAGATGTGCATTATGAGTTCTTTTCTTTATCGTCTCCTACCTTATTGGAGACTACTTGTTGTACAAGACTATTGCTGTATATATTTCCACAATATCAATGGATTCATTCATTCCGCCATAACATACTTTTCTATATGGCATCAGAGCAAAGATCCTAGTAAAAAAAAAAAAAAAGGACTTTGTAACTTCATTTTTTTTTTCCCTTCCATTTTTTTTCCGGAATCAATCACCCAATTTTTTTTTTGCTTTGGGCACCCAAAGCTTTTTCACACCCGGTTTTCTTTTTTTGCTTTGGGCACCCTAAAGCCGCCTCCGATTGCCTCCGGCTCGTCTGCTTCCGCACCTCAGGGGTCGTCATCGGTCCTTGTCCAGACGTCAGCATCATCCCGGCGTTGTCACGCACCTGCTCTTCGTCCCGCGTCGTCCGACGACGCGCCTGCTCCTCGTCCTGCGTCATCGCGCGCCTGCTCCTCGTCCGGCGTCGTCGCGCGCCTGCTCCTCGCTCGGTGTCATCACGCGTCAGAACTACCGTTCAGCTCCAATCGGCACTAGCCCGGCGTCGTCGCGCGCCTGTCCCTTTTTTTCCGGCGTTGTCCGATCTGCTCAAATCTCAGTCCGACCCGACCCGAGTCCGACCCGTGTACAACCCCGACCCGAGTCCGACCCAACTCAGTGCTATTACACCATCAGTTCAGCAATTTTTTTTTAGGATTGCTATATTTCATCATGGTTTGTGCTTCTAAATTTGCCTTGTCTCCGGTCACCCCTAATCAGTGGATTATTGATAGTGGAGCTACTCACCATATTGTCAATTCATCGAATTTGATTACTAATCGCAGCAAGATCAATTCATCCGTCACTTTACCCAGTGGCGCTAAAGCACATATTTCTATGCAAGGATCAGTTACCATCAACAATGCTGTTCTACGGAATGTTTTATGCGTTCCGACATTCCATGTCAATCTTATGTCTGTTGGGAGAATCATTGATGATTTACACTGTTCGGTAACTTTCTTTCCGTCTTGGTGTTTTTTGCAGGACTTGACTACGAGGATGATGATCGGTGTGGGAAAGCGACGTGGAGACTTGTATTACTTAGTGGCGTTGTCCTCTACTCTTCCCAACAAACACCCGTTTACCAGTCATATCACCCTCTCTTCTGATCTCTGGCACCGTCGATTAGGACATCCTTCTTCTGTCTGTTTGCAGCATATCGTCAATGAGTCGCTTCATTGTCACTTTGATTCCACAAGTAAGTGTGAAATTTGTCCCTTGGCTAAACAAACTCGCAAATCTTTTCCTTCTAGTTCAATATCCACATCTCGTTGTTTTTCTCTCATACATTGTGATATTTGGGGACGTCATAAGACACCTTCTCTTAATGGTGCTCATTATTTTCTTACTATTGTGGATGATTTCTCTCGTTTTACATGGGTTTTTCTAATGCGTCATAAAAGTGAGGCGCAACATTTGCTTCGTAAATTTTTTGCTTATGTCAAAACTCAATTTAATTCCCATGTTCAAACCTTTCGCTCTGACAACGGAGCTGAATTTCTCTCTCTGCGAGATTTTTTTCTCGAACAGGGGGTTGTTTTCCAAACTTCTTGCGTTTATACACCTCAACAAAATGGTGTCGTTGAGCGCAAACATAGACATCTTCTAAATGTTGCTCGAGCTCTTCGTTTTCAATCACACTTACCACTTCATTTTTGGGGAGAATGCATTCTTACTGCTGCATACACAATTAATAGACTTCCTACACTTTTGCTTGATAAAAGGTCCCCTTTTGAGATTCTTTACAACAAACCTCCTGACTATTCTCGCATGCGTGTTTTCGGTTGTGTCGCTTTTGCAACTTCCGTTACTCCTTCATCCAAATTTTCCCCACGAGCTCACAAGTGCATTTTTCTTGGATACCCAATGGGTCAGAAAGCTTATAAGCTATACAATCTTGAAACCAAAAAGATTTTTACCAACCGTGATGTTACTTTTTTTGGAAGATACCTTCCATTTCACGTCTTCTTCTCTAAGCGTTTCACCATCTTCTTCTTCTTCTTTGCCTTGTCCTATTTTTGATGACATTGTGTCTCATACTATACCTATTTCTCATGGACCTCCCTCGTCCTCATCCTCTAGACATCCATCGTCCCCACCAATTTTAGAGTCATCAAGCTCAGCCACAGTTGCCCCTCCAGCTGAGATTGATACCCCATCACAATCCCCACCTGATACTGATCCGTCTTTACAATCCTCTCCTGAAACTGATAACTCTTTAACTACTGAAATCGATCATCCCGTTTCTGATTCATTAGCTCCTGTCTTACGCCGCTCCACACGATCCCGTGTTCCCAATGTACGTCTCCGTGATTATAAGTGCTCGCAGGTGATTCTGCCACCACACCATCCATCATCTCCTCGGTCGAGTCCTCCACCAGGTACGCGTTACCCACTTTGTAATTTCATTTCATATCAGCGATATTCTTCATTGCACCTTGCATATGTCACAGCTCTTAGTAGGGATGCAGAACCATCTTCTTATGATCAAGCCTCTTCTGATCCTAATTGGCAAACTGCTATGCATGAGGAACTTGCAGCCCTTACAGCCAATAATACTTGGTCATTAGTTCCTCTTCCTCCTGGTAAATGACCAATTGCTTGTAAATGGGTATATCGGATTAAGCGCAAGGCCGATGGTTCTATTGAGCGTTACAAAGCTCGCCTTGTGGCCAAAGGTTTTACACAAGCTGCAGGTATTGATTACCATGATACTTTTTCTCCTACTGCCAAGATGATTACAGTTCGTTGTGTTCTTGCCATTGCAGCTTGTCAGAATTGGTCCCTTCATCAGCTTGACGTTAATAATGTTTTTCTTCATGGTGATTTACATGAAGAGATATATATGTCCCCTCCTCCAGGTCTTCAGCGACAGGGGGAGAATTATGTGTGTCGCCTCCACAAATCACTCTATGGTCTGAAGCAAGCTTCTCGGCAATGGTTCTCTAAGTTCACTGAAGCCATACTTGCTGCCGGTTTTGTTCAATCTAAAGCTGATTACTCTATTTTTGTACAAAAGGTTGGTGATTCCCTTACAGTGTTGTTGATTTATGTTGATGATATTCTCATTACCGGGAACAACCTTGACTCTATTCGTGCTACCAAAGAATTTTTGCATTCTCGTTTTCGTATTAAGGATTTGGGTGACCTCAAGTTTTTCCTTGGCATTGAGATTGCACGTTCACAAAAAGGACATATTATTATCTCAACGAAAGTATGCATTGGAGATCATTAAGGACACCGGTCTCTTAGGTGTCAAACCTGTGGACTTTCCCATGGATGATTCGAAATTGTCAAATAAGGGGGAGTTGCTTAAGGATCCTGCTGTGTATCGACGTTTGGTTGGACGACTCATTTATCTCACAATCACTAGACCTGATATCACTTATTCAGTTCACGTTCTTAGCAGGTTTATGCATGAGCCTCGCCTACATCATATGACAGCAGCTCTTCGAGTTGTCAAATATCTAAAATCTTGTCCCGGTCAAGGTTTGTTTTTGAGTTCTAACAATGATCTTAGTTTGAAAGCATTTTGTGATTCTGATTGGGCAGGCTGTCCTATTACTCGTCGTTCTACAACGGGATATTGTGTCTTTTTGGGCAATTCCTTGATATCATGGCGCACTAAGAGGCAGAGGACAGTTTCATTGTCAAGTGCAGAGGCAGAGTATAGAGCTATGGCTGGTACATGTTGTGAACTTACTTGGCTACAGTATTTATTTGTTGATTTGCATATATCTATTCCTAGACCAGCTATTTTGCATTGTGATAATCAGGCAGCTCTTCACATAGCTGCAAATCCAGTTTTCCATGAAAGAACTCGCCACATTGAGATGGATTGTCATTTCATTCGAGATAAGATAATAGATGGCTCGGTCAGAACTCGATTTGTTGGTTCTTTGCAACAACTTGCGGATGTGTTCACAAAAGCATTAGGCAAAGACAAGTTCAGATTTCTATTGAGCAAGTTGGGAGTTCTTGACATACACTCTCCAACTTGAGGGGGAGTGTTAGAAAGTAAATCAAATGTAATTGTGCATATGTTTTCTATTTAATTATATTAGATGTGCATTAGGAGTTCTTTCCTTTATCGTCTCCTACCTTATTGGAGACTACTTGTTGTACAAGACTATTGCTGTATATATTTCCACAATATCAATGGATTCATTCATTCCGCCATAATATACTTTTCTATACATGTCAACTGATCTCTTCACTCTTCAAGGTTACTAGAATGGCTTATTACAATCTCTTTGGCCACTTTCAAAGTAACGATCCAGCAACGTTTCTATTTTACCAATTCGATTCTCAGCTAGATGACCAATCCTGAACATAATGAAAAACGAGTGAGAGAGTGAACTGCTATAAGAAAAATCTTTCTTTAAGTAGCAAAACAATACTTCTTGCAGACTTGCAGTTACAATTATCCAATGAGTTGATTATCTTAAATGTCCATTGCATTATTGACTACAAGAGATCTTTGTACATTCTGTTTTTATGATACAATCAACCAAGTCTTTTAGTGTATCAACTTAGAAATTTACCCTGTAAGTTCATGAAAAGCACCCTACATTCCCACATATATAGTTAATATAACAAAGAAGAGCTTAATTCGCGTTACAGGGATGGGACTCAGTTAGCTATATATGCATTGTGGTAGTATGATTCCAAACTTTGGACACGGATCTTGATGCAGAAGACAAAAGCTGTTAAGAATTTAATTTAATTTGCACATACGACTTCTCTTCAATCATTCCCAAGCTAGTTGTAAACACATATATTGATGACTACAGATTCATCATTAGAAGAATAATTTCAAAATGCTAACACAATTCTTTAAAATAAATATTTGATGTATGCAATCATCCTGACTGAAATTAGTTTCAAACTAGACTTTTTCATATACCAATAAATCAGTAATTGTATTAGTAAAGTAGTGAAACAAAAACAATCCTCCGGGATACTAAGTTTTCTGTGCAATATTGTTTTTAAGTCACAAATTCATTCATTCCCATCAATTAATCATTAAAACTGTAAAAAAAAAAAAAAAAAAAAAACTTTGATTATGACAAATGATAACAAAGAAAAATAAGGATATCAGACCGGAGAAAAAAACTGTAGTTAAAATTTACTCGTTGTTTATCTGATAAACAAAATACAAAATCTGTTTGTTGCAGTGATACACAGAACTCCATATACTGTATTTATGAAAGTACCAATATAACATTTTTTAGTTTTTATGGCATCGCAAAAATTTTAAATTCAATGAAGAGAAAATAGAAAGAAAAAACTCAGTTGATCACGTAGCATCGTACCTGGACAAAGAAATTGAGTTGAACTTGGTTACTTCCTGCTCTATAAGCCAGAAGGTGAGGGACCATATCAAACCAGCGAGACCATTACATAGTTCCCATCTCCTTTGAGGGACTTCAATCTTTTTCAAAAGAGCATCTGTTGTATCGAGTTGGAACAGATATACATTTGTTTATCATTGAGTTGGACTGGGTTCGCGCTACCAAAGTACTAAGAAGCAGAGGATGAAAATGAAAACCGTTTCCTGCTTTCCAAGATATCAAAGAGATCATCAGAAGAGATTGAGAATGAAATGTTGGGGCAATCCACCACGTCCAAGTGTTCCAATGAAGGACACTCAATATCAACAGTAGAGCTTGCACCATACAACACAGGAAGATTCCTCAAAACCAAAGTCTTCAATTTTGGTAGAGCCGTCTTCTCGTTGTTCACTGCTTCGATTACTCTTTCCAACAAAGGGCATTCCTCTACAAAAAGGTCTTCCAATTGAAAGAGACATTGGGCTACATCAGATGCGAACAGACTTTTCAGCAGCTCACAGTTAATGATGCTCAAGATTTTAATACTCTGAAACATTGCACGTGGGGCAGGCCCACTACAAATGCTCTTCACTGAATCTAGACTCAACAAACGCACCTCTCTCAGTTTTGATTCTTTTAGCTCAGACCCTTCGCACCCAAACACATACTCCAACTTTCTCATACAGCTTAAATATAGTTTCTCCAGACTTGGCAGTCTCTGTACAAATTTTGATACATTCTTCACATGACAAGAATGTATAGCCAATACCTTCAGATTGAAGAGAGACCCAGGTGGCAACTCACCAACACACAACTCCTCAAGGTCGTACAGATGGTACAGATGCAACTCTTCCAACTTCTCAAACACAGGTCCTTTTTGAACTCGTCCTGTTGTGTTCATCAACTCTTTGAAGTACACGTCACCATCAGAATGACCCCATACTGAGAGATGCTTGAGTTCATGTAACCTCCCATGGTCATATTCCATAAGAATGTCACTCATCCCGTCACAGCAATTGTACTCTAACTTCTCTATTTTCTCTGTCATCGCGTTGGTAAACCAATCAGGTAAGATACTTATGGTTGCTCCAATAAGAAACAAGGATCTTGGATTATGATCTCTTACTTCGTCTAGATGACTATGATCTTCAGATTCGTATAGATGACTATGATATTCAGATTTGTATAGCCGCCTATGATCTTCAGATTCGAATAGATGACTATGATCTTCAGTTTCGTCTAGATGACTATGATCTTCAGATTCGTATAGATGACTATGATCAGATTCGTATAGATGACTATGATCTTCAGATTCGAATAGATGACTATGAACTTCAGTTTCGTCTAGATGACTATGATCTTCAGATTCGTATCCATCGGAGACGTACATAGTGTTTCCGCCTCTGCCTAAGATACTTATACAAAAGTAATCCCAATCTGGTTTGGCTTCAACAGTTTTAGGGATGTATTTTACATGAGGTATGTTAACCTGCAATATTTTCAAATATGATAAACCAGCTAACTCACCTAACCCAATACTGGTTTCTTCTCCTCGTCCCTCAACTTCACACCCCCAGTCCTCAAACCGACAACCGACCATGTACAATTCTTCTAATTTATGCAACTTTGATATCACTTTTGATGGAATTGTGAAGGCATATTTCCCGGAAGAGCGATGGACATCCAAAATCCTTAGATTGGTCAAATGTCCTATTTCTCTCGGCAATTCCATGCGAGGACACTCTCTCATACTAAGAATTTCAAGCTTCTTAAGTTTCCCCACTACGGAAATGTCAACGAATTTGTACCAATAATTTAAATACAAAGCCTGGAGGTTGGTCAAGAGACTGAATGATTGGGGTAATACGGAAATACGAGTGTAGCTAACATCCAAGATCCTTAATTCACTCAGACTTTTGATGAACGTCTCTGGGATCTCATCTAAATAAAAATTCCGATTTAGTAATAAAATATGGAGATCTGGACATACCGACTCTTCTTCGGGCAGCTTGCGAATAGGGTTCCCCATCAGTGAAATAGCAGTGCAGCCTTTATCTAATCCGCGTGGCCAACACTTTAAACCCAAGCCAACATTCACCAAGAAACCATGTTCAGATTCGGCAATTCGAATGGCTGTATCCCGGATGACGTCATGCATCTTTACACATCCATTTTTCTGGGTATCCAAAAGCAAGCTAGAGTCTTCCAGGTGCTTGACTATTGAAACCAGTTCGCCTCTGGCATCTTCAATTGTTTGAGCTTTTTGAAAGAATGTTGTTCGAACCGCATACCTTAACAAGTCTTCTATTTTTATTTCATGGTCTTCTGGGAATAGGCAACAGAGCAATAAGCATGACTTGTGGTCTTCGTTTTTCAAGTAATCATAGCTTAATCTTATACAGTTGACAGCATTTTCATCATCTTCTTCATGTTTAGGATTGGCATACTGTGACTTCTCTAGTCGTTCGGCTGCTTTTACCCATTCCGCCCGGTCCTTATTATCTCCGAGTGCCCTTGCAACTGCTTTCAATGCAATCGGTAAACCCCCACATTCTCCAGCTACCCTCCTTGCCAATTCCTCAAACCTCATGAATTCCAAAGACGTGCCTGCATTTCTAACAAACAGAGACCGAGAATCTTCTGTTGATAGGATATCGAGGGTTACCTCTCTTTCGCATCTCATCTCATTCTTGATATTTTTCCTTGTCGTGAGTACGACTTTGGAATTGCACCTTCGAAGCTCCTCGTAACTGGGAATTCCTATGGTTGGCAATTCTATTCTCTTCCATACATCATCAAGGATGATGAGGATTTTTTTTCTATCCATCATCTCCATCATCTTTTTTCTCAGTTTAGCAGCTCTTACAGATACTGTCTTCTCTTTTAATTCAACGCCCAACATATCTGCCAATGTGTCTTGAAGTTTTATCAAGTCCGGGCTCTGGGATACCACGAGAGTAATCACAAAATTAAAAATACCACTTTTCTTGAATCGTGCAGCAACTTCTTGAACCATGGTTGTCTTGCCTACGCCGCCCATTCCGAAGACCCCAACAGCAGTGACGTTATCATCTTCAAGAGCCTTCATAACCTCACCCATGGCTTTTCTTGTTGCTTCATAGGGTTCAAAATCCTCGGTGCACATTGTAAACTCAGTGTCGAAAGGCTGTATTCTTTCGAACACAAAATCCACAATTTTCTCCACAAGTTCTTTATCAGTCCTACAAGGAAGGAAGAATCAAGGGTTAATTAGCAAATCCAAATAAGTCTAGGATGATTATAATAAATAATCACATCATAGTACTTACTTAAAATTCTTTGTATCCCACCCAGAGAAATTGGCCACTTTGTTTAAAGCATCTCTCCATTGCTTCACCTTGTCCGATGTGTGTCGCCCAGAGCTTTCATGCTCATCAAAAGCTTCTTTAAAACTCCTCTTCCGGTGCCGTACGTCAGAGGGTTCCACATTGTAGAAAAGTGGAAGAATTCTGTTGTTTTCTTCCATGCACTCACAGATCTTTGCAAGTTCCTCCAAACACCAAGTAGAAGAGGCATAGTGTGGAGAGAGAACGACAATTGCAAACCTTGATTCTTCGATTGCCCTTAAAAGAGTTCGAGAAATAGGATTCCCGACTTCAAGATCTCGATCATCCATGAATGTTTTAATTCCTCTGTTTTGCAGCCAATCATACAAGTCATTTGTAATGCTCCTCCGAGTGTCGGGACCCCTGAAACTCAAAAACACGTCATGCTTCCAACGACGAGCAGTTGATGATGATGGTGATTGAGCTGATGAAACAGGAGATGCAGAGGAGGCCATTGAAAATCAGCACGAAAGAAGCTAATTTCCGGTGAGAAAACTCTGAAAAGCAAAGAAGGGAGGAGACTTTGAGGAATCGACTCTTTGAATTTTTAATACGCAATAGCGTGTGGTTGTGTACGTACACTCACTGTGAATAAACCACCGAATCTTTTGGCGACTTTTGATTACTCAACTACCCATACCAAACATTTACAGTTTTACTAACATCCACCTTCTATTTGGTTGTACCATTTTACTTCTTCATTACAAAATAAAAATACCTCCAATTAAAAATTTAAAATAAAATCAAACACCGAATTTTTCATTTCTTTTAGAAATCACAACCGAAATTACATATTGAACTTTAGCTTTTGATATAAAAACAAAAAAGAAAATTAAGGATTGAGATTAACTTTGTGAAAAAAGAATTTGTTAGGCTTATCCATCTTTTTTAATTTTTATTGTTCATTTAGGTTTTGCGTCTTCTTCGCTTAATATTGTTCATTATATCATCTTGCAATGTTTCGTCAAACTTCTCCTATAAACACAGACAAACCCTACTCAAGTTCTACTAGTTACAAAAATTGGATTTTGGGTGATATGATAGCTCTTCGTAACTATCTCTTCACTAAATTTAGGCATATTTAATCGTTAGTATTCAATTTTATATTTAGACTGTTCAAGGAAGGTTAATTCCGTAACTTCCGAGGTGTGTCTTGCCCTAATAAGACTAGAAGTCTAGATACTCTATTAGATAGGGAATCCCTGTTCGCCAGGGATACTTGATGTAATGCCTATATAAAGGCCTCCTTATCAATGAATAAAGACAGAGAGAGATTTATCAATCTATTTCTCCTACAACACGTTATCAGCACATTGCTCTAGCCTCCCGTCTAATAAGCCCTAGAAACCCTAATTCCGATTTTTTTCGAAACCCTAACCTACCGTCGGCCGCCGATTCTTCCCTTCGGCACCGTCGGCCTCTTCTCAGCAGCATCTGCGCTGTTCGCCTGCCGCACTGTACCCTCGAGTACTGCTCCTCCTCTGCCTCTAGGCAGACAACCCGCTCGCCAGCAGCTCTCCCTTGCGTGCTACTTTTTGCACGCATCTGCCAGAAGATCAAAATTGCTCGCAAGCCAAGCAAGCAATCCGCGAACCCTTATTCGTGGTTGAGAAGAAATCAAGAAAAATCGAAGAAAACAAGCTTCCCCAAGAGTCAAGTTTCGTTTGATCAAGCTTCTCTTGAAGAGGTAAATATTTTTTATAAACGTTCCCGCTTATGAAAATTTCAATAGTTGGGTTTTGTTTTCTCTTCCGGGACCTTTCCGTGTCCCTGCTTCTTCATCCCGATTCTATCGCTTCTCGGGACGGCATACGGGGATTTAGTCACCCCGGTGCCAACGTTTATTGGGGTAACTGTGATGTTACCGGCCACCGTTATGCTTGTGACTGTGATGTCACTGTGAACCATAACGTATTATTCTTTTTTGGAAAGAAAACAAAGGGAAGATATCGATTGTGACTTGAAGTCACGTTAAGCATCGATTTATGTGACCATGATATATCTTGGCACTGTTCTAAAAGAACAATCAAACTTGATTAGTATTCAAATATACTAACGTCTCCCTGTTTGTGTTCTGTAGATGGCTGACACTCAGCGTCCAGAATTTGACATCTTGGATGTCCAAGGCAAGGAATACAAGAGGTGGGTCTCAGATGTTGAGAACACTTTCATTGGTAAAAGATTTACTGCCACCATCAACCCTCCTGAGGATGAAAGCTTACACGCTTCTCCTGAACAGAAAGCACAAGCCCTGATGTTTCTCAGGCGCCATATCCATCCAACGCTCAAGAAGCAATACCTGAGGAAAACTGATCCCAAAGAGCTATGGGATATCCTCAAGGACCGCTTCGACAATGTGCATGACGCACAACTCCCAGACCTCATGTCTGATTGGGAGCAAATCCGCTTACTGGATTTTGATTCCGTCCAGGAATATCATCAGACTATGCTAAACTTGCAATCTGATTTGAGCTTTTGTGGGGTCGAAAAGACCGATGATGATATGATGGAGAAGACTTTCACGACGTTCCCAGAATCTGCGTCCATGTTGTCGCATCAGTACCGCGATCTCCGCGAGAAAGGCACTATCAAAACCTTCAGCGATTTGATGAATGTCCTTCAGAGAAAGGAGAGGTACCATGAGTTGATTCTTACCACCAATAAGAGGCCTCGAGGACCGAAATTCATTGCGGAATCTCATCAAGCCCGTGGTAAAGCTTTTAAGCAGAAGCATCAACCTCATGAACGTCAAGCACCGCCACCACGTACGCCAAGAGCAATACGTGGCGGACGAGGAGGGAGAAGAGGCGTCGGCCGTGGCCGACCGCTTTCTTGGACAAGGGATGATGGCAGAGCCGCCGCTCCCAGAGGGAGGAACAGTTTTGGTTCCGGTCCCAGGCGTGGTGGCCATCCGCCGAACAATGCTTCGGCTCCTTGCTTCAAATGTGGTTCTACGAATCATCTCCAACGCGATTGCATAGCAAGCAGAGATATTCAAGCCGCTTACAAGAAACACAAACAATACATAGAACAAGAAGCACACTATGTAGGAGACTTTGAGGAAGAAGTATACGATGAGGAAGATACGAACTTCGCCATCGATGACTTCCAACCTACCAAGAAACGTAGGACTCAGGAGTATGATACTCCAGACTATGAATAAGTATTTGACTTCGGTCATGAGATACGTGTTCAAGTTTGATTTTGATTGTTATTTTGACAGAATAGTCAATAAATCACGACTTTGTTCGATAAGTCGTTCTATTTAGAACAACCATGATGTATTTTTGAGTTGTCATCAATAAAATCTATCTTATTCTACGAATGATTTGAGATTTTTACATCCCTGAAAGCAAAATTGGTTCAATGCGTCCAATTCTCAATGGCATAATCATTTTGAGTTCACCAAAATTCTGGTGATGTTAACTCATATCCGAAAAATCACAGAGACAAAAGGAGAGATCCGCGAGCCGCGATACGCCATCCGCGAGCCACGATACGCGAGCCGCGATACGCGATACGCCATCCGCGAGCCGCGATGCACGATCCGCGATCCGAGATCCGCGATCCGTGATCCGCGATCCGCTATCCGCCAACTTGGTCGCGATCCGCCAGGACTCGCTCGCCATGGCTATTCGCCAACTAATCCGCGATCCGCGATCAGCGATCCGCCAACTTGACTGCGATCCGCCATGCCTCGCTCGCCAAAGCCCATAAGCGCTTGGCCGCGACTCGCTAGGCCTCACTCGCCATGGCCATTCGCCAGCTTGGCTCAGCACCGAATCCGGTTTTTGAAACCAACAATCGATAGCCTATCGAACAAATGCAACTTTTGCATCAATGGCTCGGCAACGAAGTGTCTTCGGACTCGCCATGCTTCGGATTTAGCTCAACCGTCGCATCGCATTGCCTCAATGCCTGACCGACTCTCACCACTCGCCTTGCTTCGGCTCGGCCTCTGGGTAGCTTCGGCCTTTGCCTTGGCCTCGGTCTTGGCTCGGCCACGCCACCTACGACGGTGTCCGGTCTCAATCTCTGACCTAGGCTATGATTATCATTGGTGATACTCGGTGATTAAAATGCGGCTTATCTTTTTCTCTCAAGTTTTGTCGTTGCCATGGCTATGTTATTGGCCTTAATGCACTTCATTTTGTGATGATATATTGTCTCAGTACACTTACTTTAAAGTGTTCGCCAAAGTCTAAAGTAGACTATTGATTCAATTTACATTGTTTTTGTAGATGTATCAAGGCGAGATTGAGTGTTTGTTGGATTGTGCAACAACTCACACGATTCTGAGAAATCGGCAATTGTTTTCGGATTTTACGCCAAGAGAATCGTCGTTATCTACGATGACAGGAACTGGACCCGTAATTAAGGGTCGTGGCACTGCTCAATTCTTACTGCCAAATGGCACTGAGATTCGGGTAGAGGACGCCCTATATGCGCCTAAGGCACCAAGAACCTTGCTAGCTTTCAAGGATGTGCGTGACAATGACTATCACCTCAGCACTTATGTTGAAGATGGAACTGAATATCTGTTGATCACCTCCACTCAATCTATGCGCACTCGCATTGTGGAGAAGTGTAAGCGAGTTCGCAATGGCATGTATTTCACAACCATTCGAGCCAACGAATCTCATGTTGTTATATTATGTGATTCTGATGCTTATAAGCTTTGGCATGATAGACTCGGTCATCCGGGTCGTGATCTGATGATCCGTATTTTGAAATGCTCCCACGGTCATCCATTTTTCCGATCACAAAAGCACAGCGGGCGCCTCGGCCTCGGTTCGGCCGTGCCGTCGATAGCCGCCTCTCGGTTCCAAGGAGAGGTTCGGTCCCCTCCTGCTTCTCATGCTTCTGTAGCGATGTCTAATGCTCATCGTTCGTTTTGTAAAGCTTGTTCACTAGCAAAACTTCAAGCAAGACCATCTTTTGCTATTGATAATAAACAGAATATTCCGTTTCTACAACGAATACAAGGTGATATTTGTGGACCTATAACACCAGAATGCGGACCATTTCGATATTTCATGGTTCTGGTTGATGCATCAACGCGTTGGTCACACGTAGCGTTGTTGTCCACGAGGAATGCTGCATTCGCTAAACTCCTAGCTCAGATTATTAAGCTTCGGGCTCACCACCCGGACAATCCGATTAAGTCCATCAGACTGGATAATGCTGGAGAGTTTACCTCAAAGTGTTTTGATGACTATTGCATGTCAGTTGGGATTGAAGTTGAACATCCCGTACCCCACGTTCATTCTCAGAACGGTCTTGCAGAAGCCGCTATCAAGAGACTACAGCTTGTAGCTAGGTCCCTTGTCATGGCCACAAACTTGCCAGTTTCGGCATGGGGATATGCAATATTACATGCAGCTATGCTTATTCGTCTACGACCCACAGATAGCCAACCATTTAGTGCGTACCAGTTGGTAACTGGTTACGAGCCTGATATTTCGCATCTGCGTACTTTTGGTTGTGCCGTATATGTGCCTATCACGCCTCCACTGCGTACCAAGATGGGTCCACAACGACGATCAGCTATTTATGTTGGATATGAAGCACCAACTATTGTCCGCTATATAGAGCCTATGACAGGTGATCTGTTTACTGCAAGATTTGCAGATTGTCACTTTGATGAGACATCCTTCCCGCCGTTAGGGGGAGATGGGGCCGCATCCGTCCCAAGTGAACGTCAGGAATTGACGTGGTTCTCTCCCACTATGTCTCATTATGATCCCCGTACGTCTCAGTGTGAGACTGAAATACAACGCATATTAGAACTACAAAAGGTGGCGGATACGATGCCCGACTCCTTTACTGATATTGCGAAAGTGACAAGATCAACCATACCTGCTGCGAATGTACCTGCAAGGCTTAACATTCCTCGCCATGCGCGAGCACGCGCCGCCGGTCTCGGACCCGCAGCCCTAGGTGCCATCGGCAGCCTAGGCTCGGCACCTCCAAGTGGAGAGCCGGCGTCGACTTCGGATCCTCCTAGAAAGAGGGGGAGACCAATCGGTTCCAAAGACAATGTACCTAGAAAGAGGGCATGTGTCCAGGCACAAAGCGATCCGTTCATCATCGATACTGTGACGCCGTCACACGAGATTGTCTCCGACTATACCTATGTCCAAGAATCAACTCTGAATCATCTGGGGGACGCCTCAGACTCACTGTTGATGTTGGAGAACAAGGAAATCTCACTAAACTACTTATGCATGCACAATCTGATGGAAAGAAATTCCATGTATATCGATGATGCATTCGCCTACGCCGTTGCTCAAGAAGTTATTGACGACGACGATATGGAACCCCGCACTGTTGATGAATGTCAACGTAGGGCGGATTGGCCGAAGTGGGAAGAAGCAATCCAGGCTGAACTAGACTCTCTAAAGAAAAGGCAAGTTTTCGGACCGGTTGTGCCTATACCGCCGAACGTGAAGCCTGTTGGACATAAATGGGTCTTTGTCAGAAAGCGCAATGAGAATGGCGAAGTCCAGCGATATAAAGCTCGACTCGTGGCGCAAGGTTTTTCTCAACGCCCTGGAATTGATTATGAGGAGACGTATTCTCCTGTCATGGATACTATTACCTTCCGATACTTAATAAGTTTGGTAGTCTCAGAAAGACTCAATATGCAGCTTATGGATGTTGTAACTGCGTATCTTTATGGGGACCTAGATACGGAGATGTACATGAAAGTGCCAGAAGGACTTTCGTTACCCAAGTCAAGTGAGCAAAAACCACGAAGTTCATTTGCTATCAGGTTGAGACGATCTCTATATGGACTCCGACAATCTGGTAGGATGTGGTACACACGGTTAAGTGATTACTTGATTGGGAAAGGATACAAGAATGATGAGTTGTGCCCTTGTGTGTTCATAAAGAGAACAAGTTCAGGATTTGCCATTATAGCCGTCTATGTCGATGATATGAACATCATTGGAACTCTGAATGAGATCAATGAGACCGCTAGCTATTTGAAATCCGAATTCGAGATGAAAGATCTGGGAAGGACTCGGTTTTGCCTAGGCTTAGAACTAGAGCACCGAAGTGGTGGAATTTTTATACACCAGTCTGCATATGTCCGAAAGATGCTCAGGCGATTTAACATGGACAAAGTTATGCATCCTACAGGCACTCCCATGGTCGTTAGAAGTCTGGATATCAACAAAGATCCCTTTCGTCCGAAAGAAGATGACGAAGAGGTCTTGGGAGCTGAATATCCATATCTTAGTGCGATTGGAGCTTTGTTATACTTAGCACAATGTACTAGACCAGACATCGCTTTCTCTGTGAACTTGTTAGCTAGATTTAGCTCTGCGCCAACACAACGTCATTGGGTTGGAATCAAGAACATCTTCCGATACCTTAAAGGAACCCTTGACATGGGCTTGTACTATCGATACACTCATCAGGATTCGACACATAGTCGATCTCTTGCATCTAACAGCACAAACCATGGCTCGGATCGCCATCCGCCAGCCATATCCGCCAAGACTGGCTTTGGTTCATCCATCCGCCATCTTGCAGACATATCCGCCAACTTATCCGGACCCGCGGATGCTAAGTCGTGGTCCCGATACGGCTTTGGCGATACCCCCTCCTACTCAGATACACCAAATGATGTGATGGTAGGATTTGCTGATGCTGGATATTTGTCAGATCCACACAAAGGACGTTCCCAAACCGGTTATGTTTTTACCATTGGGAATACGGCGATATCTTGGAGATCAACCAAGCAAACCCTTGTTGCTACCTCCTCGAACCATGCTGAGATTATTGCACTACATGAAGCAGTCAAAGAATGTATTTGGCTTCGCTCAGTTATATCTCACATTCGAGAGTCTAGTGGACTTGAGTCTACTACGATGGGACCAACTTGCATATTTGAAGATAATGCAGCATGCATCGAGCAGATGAAGTTGGGATACATTAAGGGTGACAATACTAAACACATTTCGCCTAAGTTCTTCTACAATCAGCAGCAGCAAGAGACTTTGAATATTCAGGTGAAGCAAGTCAGCTCAGAAGAAAATGCAGCGGATCTGTTCACCAAGTCTCTACCCAAATCTACATTTATGAAGCATGTAAAGCGCATTGGAATGTGTCGCTTATCCGAACTCGAAGACTGATTGACTATCAGGGGGAGTTCTCATCTAGACTTCAGGGGGAGCCTAGTTATGCATGTCTCACATACTTGTAGTTGGTGCGTTGTACTCTTTTTCCTTAGACCATGCTTTTATTTTTGCCCAAGAGGTTTTTGTTTGCTGGCAAAGGTTTTAACGAGGCAACGGTTCATGCACCATTGAGGACGCGACACAAGGGGGAGTGTTCAAGGAAGGTTAATTCCGTAACTTCCGAGGTGTGTCTTGCCCTAATAAGACTAGAAGTCTAGATACTCTATTAGATAGGGAATCCCTGTTCGCCAGGGATACTTGATGTAATGCCTATATAAAGGCCTCCTTATCAATGAATAAAGACAGAGAGAGATTTATCAATCTATTTCTCCTACAACATAGACCATATTGTTGGGAAATTAATCCCTCGCCAAGCAAGTACTAGAAAATTGATGGAAAGAATAAATAAGCAAGTCAATAAGACAACAAGATTTAACGAGGTTCAGCCAATAATTTTGTCATTTCACCTTTACTATGAGAGAAATAATACAAGTACAAGATTACACCGCTCAAGTTTATGCTCAACCCAAGCCTTTGTACCCAAAAGGATACCCCTTGTACACCATCTCTCAACCTAGAAGATCACTTCACTCCAAAAGCTATACACGCCTTTGAACACACAACATAAAAGATCACTCTACCCCAAGAGCTATACACGCCCTTGAACACACAACTCCCCCTATCTTCTACATCTTGAAGATCCTTGGAGTTGCTCCTAACTCTCTCCTTTCTTGTTGTGATTTTCCTCTCCTTACTTATTTCCACACAAACTTAACTCTTTATAGCATTTGATAGAAGTCTCTTCACTTACCCCATCAATGCCTATTCATGAACCAACTTTTCATAACCCTCCTTAACTCCCTAAGAAGACTAAGAGACATTTCATGAATTTAACCATGTATTTATGTCCAATACATGCACTTAACTATGCATCAATTACCATACATAAATTGTCACCATAAATGCATAAACTAATAACACCATGCATTCATGCTATGCAAATATATCTCCACCAATGAGGGATCACCAAACCTAACACATATAACCTTCCAAGAGTTAATAGAGATGCGGAGAGTGATATATTTAGACCATATAAGCTTACCCCAATTTATTTGTTGGAATGTCATGTTTGAAATTTCTATCACACATCATTTGGGAGTGATGCGTATGTTATATTAGATACTACATAGTTCATCTGTTTAGCTTTTATTGTCTGCAAGTTGTATGATTATAAATCCCTACATACCTTTTTTATTTGCTCACCCACCTATAATGTGTACAAAGTCAGATCTAATATGTGCATTAAGGAGCTCAGGTTGGCATATAATTAACAAAAGTTCTGGTTGATCCGGTGAAGGATTCTACCATTGACCGTGTAGCCACCATACTAATAGCATCACCATAATATTCAATGATTTTAAAAAGTATTTTGTTTAAAGCTTAGCTTCTCCAGAATTGTTAATATAACTGATACTGTAATGCAAATTGAGTACCTTGGACGCTGAACCTACAATATTCTATTACTGTTTCGCGGTTTCAACAGAGGGTAGCTTGTAAGACTAATTTAGAACTGAATACAGAAATCAGATCAGAGTAATATAAAACACATGTGTAAGACTAATTCTACTTGGTTGCCAAATGCAACCCTCTTTTATCAACATTATCTAAAAGAAAACGAACAAGTTGTTCAATCCCATGACAACAACTTGCAGACTCCAGAGCAGCCTCCATAGCCGTTTAGTAATAGTAGAGTGGCCGGCCAACTAGGACATTTCTTTTTTGTTCTGGGAAAATGCCAACTATAATATGTTTGTAAAACTTGGAACAAACAGATATGTTTAACTAATGACACTGACTTGGACAACTAGCTCTTAAACAACAAAGAAGTTGATGACCCAACAAAGTTTTGCCTTTTAAGACTTGTTGAGGGCTAGCTCTCAGTTTCCACACAAGTTGAAGTATGTCTATGTCATCATTCATCATCTTCAAGATGATAAGGAAACATGAAAAACAGGGATCCAAAAGAAACAGACTCAGTCAAATTGATCTAGACTTAGAACCAACCTAGTAGTCATAAGATAATAATGTTACCAACTAAGAATAGACTTATTTAACTTGATCTGCATTCTGCACAATAGTTATATCTTACCTGTAACTATAAGCTTATGTAATATAATGACCTAATAGAAACTATGCAGTCTGCACAATAGAAATATCCTCCTAACTATAACCACAATAGATTCCTTCCAAAAAAACAAAAAACAAAAAACCGCAATAGAATTATTTTTTCAAAGAAAAATCCATAATGAAATATAATAAGCCAATAAAAGCACATAAATTACTTAGTGTTACCAAGTATATAGTCGATCGATGAACATAATTACAATTTCGTAAGTATATTGGACTAATTGGAGAACCACATATTTTGAGCAACTTGCATGAATAATAGCTGCATTATCATAGGGAAGCACTGGACCGTTACTAAGATAATACATAGAATTGTTGTCAGTACTGTTACTGCTATAGGAGAAAGGTATGAGAAACACCTTCAGCTCTTCAAGGACATTAGTCTGGCTTTTGAGAAACAAAAAGTGGCGGCTCGTTCTAGTGCAGAAGCAGAATATAGAGGAATGACTCGGGGCTTGTGTGAGATGTTGTGGTTGAGAAACTTACTATTAGACTTGGGGTTCAAGCAGAAAAAAGCTATGACGCTCTATTGTGATAATAAAGCTGCTATTGAGATTGCTCATATCCTGTTCAACATGATCGTACAAAACATGTTGAGGTAGATCGGTATTTCATTAAAGAGAAGTTGAATGGACAAGTTATTTATTTCCCGTTTGTCCCTATAGAAGAGCAGTTGACTGACATTCTTAGAAGGCACTTTTGAGTAAAAGTTTTTATGACTCACTTAACAAGTTGGACATTGATGATTTATATGCACCAACTTGAGGGGAGTGTTGACGTGAGTTGTTGTATTAGGAATTGTGATTATTGTATAATATTTAGTTGTAATTAGTTTCCTAATAGGTCAAAATTTGTCTTGTGTATATACTATATGTTTCTGCACAAACCCGTAGGCCTGGCAGAAGCACAATAATAAAGCTGTAAAGGACACTGCGAGTATAGTGGTTCACCGTGCCATCGGAGGGCACGGATACGTCCACTTGGAATTCACTATAGCCGGCTAATAAGCCATCGGTGGTACAAGGGTGGAATGCCCTGGAACCAAGAGGTCCTTAATACTAAGAGGGAAGCCTCCTATTTATAGGGAAGGAAGACTCCCACCTCTACCGTGTTTCCAATGTGGGATGCTTTACTACACTATTACATATTTCCATACTCACGAAGCTACTTCAGGCGCCCGGTGGCACTGCTTTCGAGTGCGGCACCGGTGATGTGGAACAATGGAGATGTAGCCGGGGTGCTGGACTACTCGCTAGATGCCGGAAGTAGGACCCCCGATGCCGGATGCACGGTCCACGAGGTGGCCGGATGTGCTTGGCGGTGTACTATATGTACTGTCAACAAGTCCCCCAAGTTCCCGAGTAAGAGTGCAATCTTACTTGGGGAGTTAATCACCATGTGCCGCCAAGCGTAGGTGGTGACCGAGTCACCCCTACTACCTCCAGTCCCCCAAGTCCCTAAGTGAGATTGGGCTCTTCTAGAGGTGTTCGACTTTCGAGTCCCCCAAGTTCGTGTTGGAGATGCGACTTGGCCGGGAGTGTTGGGGTGGTGGACGGCCAGGGAGGATCCGGGTTTGACCGGCCCTGACGCGTTGAAGCCTGATCGGGCAGTGCTGGCGGAGCCGCTGCTGAACAGGACTGGGCCGGCTGAATCCGGGGCGACCCGCTGGCTGGGGTGACCCGCAGGATAGGACCGGTCGGCTGAATCCGGGGCGACCCGCCGGAGGGGGTGGCCCGCCGGATAGGACCGGTCGGAGAGCTGGCGCTTCCGTCCGGGCGTTCCGCCATCGGACGGATCGGAGAGCTGGCGATGCCATCCGGGCGTCAAGCCATCGGACGGATCGGAGAGCTGGCGATTCCGTCCGGGCGTTCCGCCGTCGGACGGATCGGTGTGCTCGGCAATTCCGTCCGGGCGTCAAGCCATCAGACGGATCGGTGAGCTGGCGATACCGTCCGGGCGTCAAGCCATCAGACGGATCAGAGAGCTGGAGATTCCGTCCGGGCGTCAAGCCATCGGACGGATCGGTGAGCTGGCGATACCGTCCGGGCGTCAAGCCATCGGACGGATCGGAGAGCTGGCGATTCCGTCCGGGCGGATCGGAGAGCTTCAACACTGGACCTCGACCAGGCGTTCTGCCATATCGAGACGAGTCCAGGAGTATGGGAACTCGACCGGGCCACATGCCATATCAAGACGAGTTCCCCAAGTTAGATGTAGCTGGGTGGACCTCGACCGATGCCCGGACGTAATGCCATTTCGAGACGAGGTCCCCAGTGAAATGCATCGAAGAGCAAGGCGATTCCGTCCGGGCGTTCTGCCATCGGACGGATCTACCGTAACGCGATGCATTGAAATGCGTGCACCGTAGTGCGATGCATAATGATGGTGATGCATTCTGATATGATCGTGAATGTGGAGCGGGTTGAAACCCGGATGAATGAATGTGATGATGTGAGGACTCGACCGCTATGGAGACGAGTCCCATATTGCTAGGCTGCGGGGAGATTACCCCGGTGTTGCGGGCTGTTTTAAAGCGCCGGTAATCACTTGCTACTTCTTCTAAGCTTGTGTTGAATAAGCGATGAGGTAAATGTGCAGGTTTGTTAGCCTGCGGGGAGACTTGTTCTGTGTTAGAGAAACAATATGCCCGGTGGGGTGGTGTTGAGATAACGAGTCTCACATGTATCCCCAAATGTATCGCAGTTCAGTGCGATGCAGGGTTTTTATCCTGCTGGACAAGAGTACATGTGTTAGATGTAAACTCGCCCGGGTTTATAAAGCCCATGCGTTTGCCATGGAACCGGGCGGACTCGACCGGGCGACATGCCATATCGAGACGAGTCCCCCAGTGAAATGCCATGGGTCCGGGTGGATTATGCTTCCCGGAAAATGCTCTCGATTCGGTTGGATGCGACGGAACCGGTGGGCGGAACTCGACCCGGCGTTCTGCCGTATCGAGACGAGTCCCCCAAGAGAGATGCGATTGGACAGACCTCGACCGGTGTCCGGACGTAATGCCATATCCGGACGAGGTCTCCAGTAACGTGATGCATTGATGCGATGCATTGGAATGCGATGCATACGGATGCATAATGATGGCGATGCATACCGATGCGATGCACTCTGATATGATCGTGCAATGCTGAAATGATCAACCGATGCATAATGATATGCGCAGCACTGATAAGCGCATAATGATATGCGTGTAATGATGCATACTGATATGCGATGCCTTGCAATGCTGAGATGATCAATCGATGCATAATGATATGCGCAGCACCGATAAGCGCATAATGATATGTGTGCAATGCTGAGATGATCAATCGATGCATAATGATATGCGCAGCACTGATAAGCGCATAATGATATGCGTGTAATGATGCATACTGATATGCGATGCCTTGCAATGCTGAGATGATCAATCGATGCATAATGATATGCGCAGCACCGATAAGCGGATAATGATATGCGTGCAATGCTGAGATGATCAATCGATGCATAATGATATGCGCAGCACTGATATCACATGTCTAATTATCAATATTTCCTAACAGATTATGCACAGGTGAAGCACGCGTTGAGTAATAATAGATAAGTTAGAATACTTAGCTTTGGAGAAAGCTGCCGGGTGTTGGAATAGCATGCGGGAAGGATTCCCGGGTTGCCCGGTGAATGTCTACAGGTGTAGGGAGCAGCTTGATCTTGCTGTTTGGGGAAGCGGGTGTCCAGAGAAGATATTTGGGTGTAGAGAGCAGCTTGCTGCAGCCCGCTGGAAGCTAACCCATGCCGGCCCAAGACGCTGAACCGTTGCTGCAGCCCAATCCGGCCCAGCTCGGCCTTTGACCGGGTCAGACCTTTTCAAACTTGCCTTTCCCGCCAATTTTCCTTCTCTTCTTCCTCTGGTTTCTCTCGGCCGGGGTTCTCGTCCGGTGAAGGTTTTTGTCGGCCGGCATTCCTCTCGGCCGGCGTCCACCTCGGCCGGCGTCCCTCCCGGCCGGGGACTTTCTCTCTCTCGGCCGGGGTTCTCTTTCCCGGTGGCTCACTCGGCCGGCTGCTCTCGTCTGGTTCGATCCATGCCCGGAAAGCTGCTGCACCGGAGGAGAGTGGGGAGCCATTCCGAATCTGCTGCACCGGAGACCAACGCACCGGAGGACGAAGCCGGGCCTGGAGGAGCCTGCCGCACCGGAGCTCACCGTGCACGGAGCCTCGCGCGGGCTGACCACCTCGGCAGGGCTGCATGGGCTGCATGCTGGGTCGGGGCTGGGCTGCCTGGCCTGCTGACTTATACTGGGCGGGCAAGCTGGGCTGCCTGCTGGCAGGGGCTGGGCTGCCAGCCTGGTTGACCTGTTGTCCGGGCAGTAGCTTGCCGGCAGAGCAACACAGCCTTTTGTAAGTATTCCCACAGACGGTGCCAATTGTTTCTGCACAAACCCGTAGGCCTGGCAGAAGCACAATAATAAAGCTGTAAAGGACACTGCGAGTATAGTGGTTCACCGTGCCATCGGAGGGCACGGCTACGTCCACTTGGAATTCACTATAGCCGGCTAATAAGCCATCGGTGGTACAAGGGTGGAATGCCCTGGAACCAAGAGGTCCTTTATACTAAGGGGGAAGCCTCCTATTTATAGGGAAGGAAGGCTCCCACCTTTACCATGTTTCCAATGTGGGATGCTTTACTACACTATTACATATTTCCATACTCACGAAGCTACTTCAGGCGCCCGGTGGCACTGCTTGCGAGTGCGGCACCGGTGATGTGGAACCAAGGTATTAAATATCGACGATTACGGAAATATCGATCGTTTGAAAAAAAAGAAATTTCGATGGAAATTTCGAGAAAATATCGAATATCGATGGAAATTTTACCAAAAATTTATATAAAAATTGTATATTTAGATAAAAATAGACTAAAAGTAAAATATCGGAAATATATGAGTATTAATATCGATGTTTGAAAAAAACGGAAATTTCGAGGAAATATCGAGGTTATCGATGATATTTTAGTCCTTGTGTGGAACAATGGAGATGTAGCCGGGGTGCTGGACTACTCGCTAGATGCCGGAAGTAGGACCCCCGATGCCGGTTGCACGGTCCACGAGATCGCCGGATGTGCTTGGCGGTGTACTATATGTACTGTCAACACTATATTCTGAGAGAAGATAAATATATCAGAAATTCATATTATGTCTCGTTCTTTTTGACTATATCAAAATTTGTACAAAATTTGTACAGGAGTATGGACACTCCTCTCCCGTCAACTGTAAAAATTCAGTTTAGTTTCCCCGATCAACAATTAGTGAGTTAAATCAAACCATCAATCGGTTTTTTGTTTGGAAACTAAAGAGTAACTCAGAACGACCCAGCATTGAGATACATGAAACTAGTATCAATCAATTGTACTCGGATAGAAAATCCAACAAAAACTAAGAAGCAACTTATTAATCTCCAATCAAACTAACTGAAATCAAATACAGAGTCCATAAACTAATCAAGTACACACAGAAACAGAGCAAAGGGGCAAGAATATGGTAGAGCTACTCGATCATCATCAACATCAAGATGCAGAGGCATAACCTATCGAGTATCGAGTAGACAAAGTGACGTCTCTTGTAGCTGTTAACCAGAAGGCAGGCAACTCGGTCCTGATTTTGCCTCTGAGAATGGAGACGATCATAGGCTGGAGCGACAAGCGGGTAGTCTTTACGCGCGGATACCGGAATCCCAATGAGCTAGCGGCCACTTTTCTCTCGGGGTTCCCGCACTTTCGGGACTCGGCCTGACCCAGTAGCATTTTGGGCCTAGACTCTACTGTGTTTGTTCCACTAAGGCTATTAGTAGAAGGCCCATTCTCAACTTGAAGTTCAAACAACCTTTGTAGAACAAATCACAAATTCCATTTGTATGCACGTGATGAGGATTTGACAAATTGTACTAGCCTATGCCAACAACTTTGATGGCGAAATTGGTTTCACCTACTCCAAACAAGATGCATATTCAATGTCTTAAGATCGGGTCTCTACCCGTGTGGTAATTCACCAACACATAACTCCAAATAAAAACACCATATATGGTTGAGCTTAAGCGTAGAATCATCTATTCAGGTTCGAATTCTAGCAAAGCTAAATACTAATCTATTTTTGGTGGTTAAGGAAAAGAATGTAATTGGTTTCTGACGCCAATACATATATTAAACTTGACCCTATTAAATTGATCGAATTTAACAATTTGAAGCGAGCATTCTACGCCACACAATTTGGAAACCTCGAACACGTTCAGACGTGACAAGTTAGTTAACTCATCAAAATCAGCATTTTTAACCAAAACATGTGGCAACCCTTCCTCAAATTTAGTAGTTTACTACTCCAAAAATGGATTGCATGTATAGTTCTTCTAGTCTATGCAGTCTTGATATCAGTTGAGTTGGAACTTGGAATTGTCCGAACAATAGTTTCTGTCAAGTTCAATATTCAAAAATTTCATTAAACACTACAATCACAAGTAGCTATTGTAACTCTTTAAAACGTCTTAAGTAGTGACAATGGTACGCATCTACGTTAACTCATGGGCCGAAGGAGCATGGGCACACCCTCGATCGTAAACGAAATTGCGTACACAGAAGCTAAATTTACAACTGCAAAGTGAATTACTGTATACATAGAAACAAATGATTTGATCAACAAAAACTATTCTTTATTAATCTGAGGCCTTAGAACACATAGAATATTCGTGGTCGGGTTTTCAGAGATATCATTTCGGTTATTGCTTCATCTCTGGATTAATTTAGAGGCAATCTGATTATGGCCGGCCTCAATTGTTCGTTGATTTTCTTATCTCCCGGCATTTCACATATGCTTTGCATCAACTCCCTAGAGCTCCGTTGCACATATAGTTGAACACGTTTATTGTTCACAATTAATTCACAACAAATAAATCCATCTAGACGTGTTGAAAACCTATAATCACCCTCATTATGATCAGCTTTTTCAATGAATTCTAATATTCTTGAAGTCACGTCTTCAGATATGCAAATGACACGGTGGAAGTGAAAATCTTGTGTCTTTGCTAAATGATGGGCAGCTACAATCATGTCTTTCGGTTTGTTGAAATTAAAAATAAATAAGTGAATAATTAATATATAATTAATTACAAAACTATATATATATATATATATATATATATATATATATATCAATATACGTATATTGGAGTAATCTAATTGATGGGAAGTAGAAATACCCGAGCTTCATTAGATCATCCCCGTATATGAGAGAGCTCATTGACCTATGATAAATTAAGAGAATTGTTCGATTTTCTATTTCGTGAAGAAGATTGTAAGGCGTGTAATAGCGTAAACAAGTTTCAAGAGGATCGACATTATGTTTCTCTACATATCCATTTTTATGCACATAAAATACTGGATGAGAATAGATAAAAAAAAAAAAAAAAGCGTTAGCTAGGTAGAGTTGATGAAATTTTTGGTAGATCGAGAATGGAAATATATGCATTACCTGTTGGTGTGAGTCATACCGCATTATATTAGGAATTGTAATTATTGTATAATATTAGGTAGTAATTAGTTTCCTAATAAGTTTAGGTGTGTCTTGTATATATACCCGGTCTGGAATATGATGAATATATCAGAAATTCATATAATACCTTGTTATTTTGACTTGGTATCAGAGCCGAGACCCTTTCGGACTCGGCTGGGCTTTCATCTGATTTCCGCTGCAGACAAAAAAATCCATTGTTATTTCGGTTAGTGGTTCTTTGTTGAATTGGTTGGTATTGGTTAATTAAGGAGTTGGTTTTTCTGGTTTCGGCAGAAGGTTAAAATTGGTTTCGGTTTCGGCAGTGATTAAGGCAGTGTTTCAGTTAACATTGGTTTCGGCAGAAGGTTAATTAAGGAGATAACTTGTTCATTGTTTGGTTAATTAAGGAGTTGTTTTTTGTTTGGTTCCGGCAGAAGTGTGGTTGGTGAAGTAAGGAGCAGTAGGTCCTTAATTAAAGAGCACCAATTTTCTTTGGTTAATTAAGGAACAACAAGTTTTTTTGGGTTCCGGGCAGAAGTTTGGTTTCGATCCTCTTTGCTTTGTTTGGTGTTGGTATCTTGTAAGGAAACAAAAATATGGTGAAATTGGATATTGTTGAAGAAGAATTAGGCACACCTGGAGGAAAAAGTTGTGTTGTTCGAGAGATTGTTGCTGTAAGGATGACTTGCAATTATTGCAAAGAAGTTGGCCATACCAAGTACTATTGCCCTAAGCTGCAGAAGTTTCATACCAACTCGAATTGGGTTGTTACCAGAGGACGTGGAGGTCGTGGAGGACGTAGCGATGGACAGAGAGGTAAAATTGGTATCGCTTTACATGTTTCTGACTTTATAGGTAGCAATACTTGGATTATTGATTCCGGGGCTTCTGATCACATGACCTATGATAAATCATTTTTTATATCTTTATCCTCTCCTTCTGTATCCCATGTGTCAAATGCCAATGGTGCGTCTTTTCCTGTCTTAGGTATTGGGTCCATTCAAGTTACACCATCCATTCTATTGCATGATGTACTTTATGTACCGTCACTGTCTCATCATCTTCTGTCTGTCTCTCAGTTAAATGCACAAAATAAGTGTTCTGTCACCTTTTTTCCAATGTATGTTGTTTTTCAGAGTCTGTGCACCAGGGTGATCATTGGCAAGGGAGACCTGAGGGGGAGACTGTTTCACTTGGATTGCATGTACACAGAGCCAACACAAGCACCAGAACATCCTTTGGCCCTGACATTGAATTCTGATCGAATAAGTGAGTTGTGGCTATGGCACCGACGGTTAGGACATCCGTCTTTTGGAGTTATGAAGAAGTCTATGCCTTCATTGTTTCTGGGAATCAGTGAGTCTAGCCTGCATTGTGAGACTTGTGCTTTAGCTAAAAGTCATAGGTCTAGTTATCCTTTGAGTTCTCATTCTAGTAGTATGCCTTTTGAGTTAATTCATTCGGATTTATGGGGTCCTTCTAAACACCCTACTCTTTCTGGAATGCGATACTTTGTGTTGTTCATTGATGATTTTACTCGATTATCATGGGTAGTGTTACTTAGGACAAAAGATTCTGTTTTTTTTGCCTTTACCGCATTTCATAATCTCATTCGTACCCAATATGATGCTCATGTCAAAGTTTTTCGTTCTGATAATGGGGGTGAATTTGTCAATAATTTGTTTCATGAGTACTTTCAACAACATGGCATCATACATCAAACCTCATGTCCACAGACACCTGAGCAAAATGGGGTGTCTGAACGAAAAAATCGTCATCTTCTGGACATGGCCCGGTCTCTCCTATTGAGTGCTAACATGCTTAAGTACCTTTGGGGTGAGGCCGTGTTGTGTGCGTGTCATCTTATAAATCGTCTTCCCTCAGTTCCTCTTCAAGGTCGTGTTCCGCTTGATGTTCTATCAAAGTTTGTGTCTATCCCATCATCAAACACTCTTCCTGCTCGTGTCTTTGGTTGTGTCACTTATGTTCATTTGTATAAGAATCAGAGGTCGAAATTGGATGCTAGAGCTCTTAAGTGTGTGTTTGTCGGATATGGTACTACTCAGAAAGGTTATAAGTGTTATCACCCTTCATCACAGAGGTTTTATGTAACCATGGATGTTACGTTTAGTGAAAGTTCTTGCTTTTTCCTTCCTCCAGTGATTTCTCGTCAGGAGGAGAAATCATATTATTATGAAGACATGTTTAATGGGCAAACCGGTGGAGTTTTTTCTGACGGCTCAGTATTGCTAAAAGAACAAGAAAAGTCAAACCAAGCTCATGGCTCGGCCTCACCCCGTGCATAGTTCCACCACTAAACTTGTCGAACACGGTTGCCTCAAATAAAAGTTTCAGAGCCCAATCAGCAGCATCTCCAATAGACATGTTGTCATAGTCTACGTTACTCATTAACACAAAAAACAGTACTCCCAGGTTAAGTAGAATGAGACACAACTATAATGAACCTTATTCATGTTTGTATACTCAAAAGAAATCTTTGCAGTATGTGTGTCAGTGTGTGTATAAGAAAGTTGAAGCACAAACGGACAAACCCCTCCAACAAATCCTTGATAAATTTAGCACCAGTTCCGAGTGCTACTGCTCTATCACACTTGAGCATCCAAGACAACTCCCCTACTAGATGAACTTCATAGAGTTCAAAAGCCTGCATATATAAATGTCATCAAATTAATTAAAATCATAAATCAAACCCGAAATGCCAAAGGAACAATTACCCTTGTTGCTTCATTCCATCCACAGATGATGGTTCCAAAAGTGACATCCCTATCAGCCTTCCGGTACTCCTCACTACGTTGAAGTAAATGCTCAACCATTTTTTCTGATGCGAAAAAAGCTGTTGTACGTCCATTCAGAAGACGTTCTTGATCCTTAATCTGTTTATTTTTTAAACATGCATGCAGGTACGTGGTTAGTCGTCGAGTTAGATCGCCATTGAGCTCAACCATTATATAATAAGAAGTACTGCATTTACCTCTTTCTGTACATGTAGGCATGTATCATCCCAAACAAGAATCTTCCCCGTCAATGTACAAAATATATTGGAATAGGAAGATAACTCCCTAAATTTCTCCTTTGTATCCGAGACTGAAAATATGAGATCGAGTTCAATTATAAACTCATACTGATTATCTAATAGAAGGTATAAGATTTTGAATGCGTATACACTACTAGTAAAATACTACTAGCTAGTAAGTACATATATACTTACGTATAACTTTGTTAGAGGTGATCCGCGATCCAGTGGCAACGATGATGCCCTCTTTGAATTTGAAGCCAATATTTGTAGTTCCCTTCCCCAGCTTCATAATTTTTATCAAAGGAACCTACTTCCAACTATGGTTGATTTAAAATCAAACAAAGTTTGTTAAATTTTAGACAAGCTCTTACACAGATCACTTCGGCAGCTTGCTAATACTCTCATCAAGTTGGACATAATATATAGGAGCTTGGCAGAGCCAATTCCTTGTACTTCAAGATTTATTTTCATGCAGTAATTAAGGGAATTAAGTTCACGTACATTAGAAAATTCCCTTTTCCTTGTTGGATTGATTATTTTTTCTTGATTCCTTCCAGATTGTTTTGCTATCCTCTTCAGATCAGTTAGGATTTGCTTTCCCTTTCTTGTAGACCTTTTTCCTATTCCACATTGCAGGGGAGCTGACACAGAATTTCTTTCTCCATCCCAATCGAGTTATTATTTTTTTTTTTTTTTTATTTTTTTTTTTTACACAAAACCATATCATACAAAAGTAAACAATATCAGGCAGCGTGAGAAAGCTGTTTGATAAGTACTGACACAGAACATAGCTAGGACAACAGAACAGAACAAGAAAAACAGAAGCAAGCTCGCCACATCGAGCACCCAATTCTGCGAAAAGCCACACGAAGACGGAGGTGACTTGAACATACGACTGACAAAGACAACACCAAATGACCGACTCAACATACTAGTAGCAACCACCCATGCTTTATTATAACCACACTGAAGATAGCCTGCACTTGAATCTGCAAAGCGCACAATTCACTTCTTCTTCACTGCAGACTTGGTAACATTCGCTAGCTCCGGTGGGATCCTTCTTCTCCACAGCCTTGATGACTCCCACAGCGACAGTACTCTGGAATTGAATTTCTTTCTTCTTCTAATTATACACAAAGTTCAATACGGTTTATATATTACGCGTTTGAACAAGTTAGCCCACTTCAACGTGTGTTTATAGCAGTTTCTAGTAAGAATTGATGGAATTTATGGAGATAATTAAGCTAGGGTTGCTCTCATTAATGGAGGAAAACAAAGAAATACTTTTAATCAATATTCTCAAAAAAAAAAAAAAATTATACTTAAAAAAAAAATTATACTGATCGGTCACGATTCACGACCTTTTTAAACAAAGTATGTCTACTCATGGCGTGTATCTAAACATACAGTTTAAATAGTCAAGATTAGATGACTTCATATAGATACATGGTATGTTTTATGTATAAAGTATTTTAAATGGCTAACATTGCGCCATACAAAAAATTCCGCTTCTTAAGTTGCTTCCAAATCTGTGAGACTGTGAGAGACTAAATTTCACGATTTCCTTTTAAATTAATAATAAACTTCCTTCCAAATCTCACGACCTTCTTAGTCCTTTCAATAATTTTTTTTTTAAAAAAAATATCCTTTCAATATCAGTATTAACTAAACATTTATAATTGCTCAGATTTTGCTTCCATATTTACTCGATCAGGATTTCAGGGCAGAATTTAAGGTAATGAGTTGTATGCCTTAATCTATTAGGAATTGGGACCCTAAGCCTAGCTAGTAGCTATGACATATAAATAGGACCCTTGCTAATCAGTTTTTGAGTTCCACATATCCTGATCTCGTGTTCCGCCATGGGGAATAACGTTGGAATACCGGAAGACTCTAACATCAGGTTTTGTTTATACACAGGTGTCGAAGAGATGCTCACTGTTTGTCATTTGGATCGTGGTATGTTCTTTATATTTTATGCATGTAATTAGGGTTCTGGAATCTGCATACTGTCCTGTTCTTTCTTTCTATCTTGTTTTTGCCTGTGTTTATCTGAATCTGTGTATGCATCCGAGTTCCAATTATGTATGATCAGTGTTCGCCTTTTGATTATTTCGTCGCAAATGGTTTGATATCATCAGAGTTTGGTCGATCAATATCAAATTGTTGAAGAGTTCAATTCGCTGCTTCTTAAACAAATTTCCAAGATGCAATTATCTTGAAACCCAGTTTCTTCCCAGACGATGTTTGTTAATTTCCATCTTAATCATATGAATTATTTTAATTGCTCTCTTGTTTCATTCCAATCTAAATGATAATCATACATATATATTCGATCTGATTTTCTTCAAAGCTCAACTCTAACTAGTATTTGGTCTAGAACTTACGACTAGTACTGCAGATTGTACATAAGACAATGTAATTACTGTAATCGGTCGAGCTTGTCCTCAAATTTAATTTTGATGCTCAATTGCTTTTAAGTTCTCGGGGATAAAATTGGGTATTGTTTTGGCCGCTATTAATATCACATCATCTATTATCTATTTGACCTAACAATCGAACCACAAACACAGAGAAAATGGAAAAAGAAGCCAAGAGAATGAAGAAAGAAGGCAAGGCAGCTCTAGGCCAACCAGGCGAGTGTTGTGAAATCTGCGGTGGTAACGGTCACAGTACTGTAACATGCGTATCATATTATGACCTTCTCCAAGAAGCAGGTTCAGACGCAGAAAATGATTGTCCCATGGTTTGTTTGCGTTGTTATAAGTTTGGCGACCACCTCCCCGAAAACTGCCCTACAAAGGTGAGCAGCACCACAAGGACTCAAGAATTAGAGTCGGAGGATATAATTGTAGGCACTGCTACTGGCTTAGCTACGTAGCTCGATTATAAGTGAATGCTGGTTCCAAGTATTATGATGAGTACTACTGTTTGTATTCTATGTTGTTCGGTAGTATTCCCAAAAGCCTGTCAATTTGTTGTTTCTGTATTTGATATTCAAAGACCAAATAGGCAAATACCAAGTGATGTCTGGTTGTTTATGTATGAAGAGTACGCTCTACTTACGATTCATTGGAACCAAAAGAAGTAGATTCACTGAAAACTATCCTAAGACATTATTTCCTCAGTTTTATTTTATGATCATTGAGCTAATGAAGCGATCTACAATCTTTTTTCCCTTTTTGTTCTTGTGTTCAGAATAATATAGGACAATGCATGCAACAAGGCAATAAAGCAACTCTTAGTTCTAATAGATGCTCATATTGGTTTCCTACAAGACTATACTGGAGAGTTTGTCTGATTCAACACCTAGTCTTTTTACAATTTTGGTGAAGCTCTAATTGTTGGATGCAGGACTTGTGAGAAACAGAGCAAGGAGTGTTCTAGTGGATGTGGCTTACCTACTCTAGGTAATACCTCATTTGGTGGTCTGAACTTCCACTCACCAGCTACTTTTCATATTCAAATTGATGTACTAGATTAATTCAGTAACCAGTATGAGTGAATTGGGAGAATAATTTGGATTGTCTCTTTTGTTTTAAACAGCATAGTGAATCTTATTGGGGCTGAAAACTGTTTATAGCACGCAAGAGAGGGGGGAGAGTGGATGTGACCCCATTCAATTTCAACCAAGGGACAAATGATGAAGGGAATATCCAAGAAGTTGGATGCAGAAAGTCAGAAGTAGATGCTATGAAATTTGCTCAAGTTTCAGATATCAATTTCTCTAATTGCAAAACCCAACCACTAGAACAACGATATGCAAAATAAAAGTCATTGTGTATCAAAAGTTCAAAACTCTGAACTATTTCTCATGCGAGTTGATAAATAAAGGTGAGGACTCGGAAAGGTGAAGCTCGGTACTGTTTTGGAAGAGTTAGGGCCGAGCAACGCTAATCCTTTTCTGGGATATCACGGGGAAAGGGATTATTAACAGAACTTAACTCTAGGGAATCTGGTGCACCTTGTTGACGCTCGACTAGGGGACTGGCTTGTACTCCGGCAGATAGGACTCTAGGATCAAACGTGAATGGGAAGGTGATGATGTCTCGACAAGCAGATATGTGTATTTCCATCTCTTGTCTGCGTCTTTGAACATCTCCGCAAATACTTTCCCAGCTCCGTTTGGCCCACGAACATAGAAATTGACCTACACTCAAGTGGGCATACAACGACAAATTAGCATTCTAGTCGACAGAGATAGTAGTTCAACACGGAGAGATTTTGGTCAATTAAAAATCTCAAAATGACAAAAGGCAATTACAAAACACAAAATGCTAGAAGAAATCACCTCTACGTGCTCTAAACCATCTTCGTCAGTCCAGATTCTGTTCGGAATGCGTTGTCGAGCAGCACGATTTCTACTTTCTTGACCATATCCTGTAATAGGGTATCCAATCCTCATTCTAACCTAATAAAACACAATCAAAGTAACAAGATATGAGAATACTGTATTGCCATGATAAAATATATATATATATATATATATATATATATATGTTGCAACGACAATTTGACCATCCCACTAATCATGTTTTCCAAGTACTGTATCGAAACTTAAATGGAATTTTCACCAAAGCAGAATTTTCTCAGATTGGTGTGAAGCATTCACACACTTCATTTATATCTCAAGCTTGTAGCTCAGGCATTAGATGCTATTAGGTTTAACACTATAAGGGTGCTTATTTAACTACTGGAATCTTTTGCTTCAACTGGGAGTAGACTATATAGTCCTTATATGCTACTTTTTACTTTTTAGGTTTCTGCCTACCCACACAATTTACAAATAATGCAAGTAATGTGTAAAAGGAAACAGCAAATCTATCAGAAAACACAAGGTACCAGAGACCAGAACACAAGTGCAAACCCCTTTTCAGGAAATCCTCTTGAATCCTTAAATGATAAATTGTTCATGAAAATAGGAGGACAAAGATTTACAAACCTGAGGATCATCTTGAATCCGTTTAAGCGCCTTGTTATAGATTGTGTACCTGTGAACGATCATGTTATAAAATTACAGTGATAATTAAGAGCAGTAAACAACATTTATAATCATGACATTTAATTTAACTAGGAAATTAAAATAAGATTTGTTCGGCGTACTCTTTTGGTTGAAATATAAGCTCCTTGAAAACGGAGTATGCTGCCAAGCCAGCAACTCCAAACCCTATAAGAATGAATACACTATAGGATGCCCCCGCAACAAATGTCAGTGGCTTCTGAGGGATATTGGTTGTAGGAGCATCATCAAAAGGCTCATCCATAGTAGATATGTCTTTCTTAGTCTGCAAAGGAAATAGTTGATAAATTAAGACTGTAGAAGTTTAATGTTATTAAGAGAGAATGGCAATTTTACACGCAGAGCAAGATACTGTTATCTTGAGGAGCTGATACAACAATCTTAATGTTTTTACATTCACACGGAATCATAAAATCCAAGCAGGAAGGTGGATAAAAAACTTTCATCTGAAGAAATAACACGAATTAGCCTGTTTTCCTTGCCTTGATAATCACACGTGTCCAACATATTTCAACCAAATTTCTCTGGTACAATTCAGCATATAATCGATCAAGAACGTGAACAAAGATCAGTAACAGATGATGTGTGCATGGGTTAATGATGCCTCGACAACTATGCAGACAGAATACGAAAGACATGTAACTTTTAAAAAATTTGATTCAAACTCTAACCTCAGATGGATTTCTTCGCTGTTTCTGTGAAGCTTCTGAAGACATGGTTCTACTAAAGCGAGGAACTACATTATTTGCTTCATAGTTTCTTGTAAGTTGTAATGGAGCCCACTTAGTATTGATTAAGTCTATAGTAAACTTCCTTCCAGACAGAACCAAAATTCCTGCCAAACATGATTGCATCAACATAAGATACAAATAATAAACCAATCAATGATGCAATTGCCTACTTTACCTATTGATCAGTTCATCTCAGATTCAACACCTGTTCAGACCCTTCAAAAGATTACCTTATCACCATTATCTATCATAGCTCTATGTTAAGACACATTCACTTTTAGATAGTCAATCAGCTAGCATATATGTCAGTTTAAGCGAATGTGAAAGAGATGTTCCTAAACTACAGACAGGAACTAACAAGTCGTCAAGATCCAACTTATAAACGCCGGTTCAATGTTTTGGAGGCACAACACATGAGCCTTCAAATTATATAAGATGGTTTCTTAAGAAAACGCCAATTAACACCTTTAGAAACTCTATCACATCCCACAAATTAAAGGAAAACTGAGCCTACGAGGAAAGAAATCCCCCCCACCACTACAGACCAACACACAAATTTTCTAATTTACTCGAAGTGTTTCGATATCAATATTCACCAACAAAAACTCTATAAAAGAAGCGAACTCAAGAACAAAATGCATGATGGGAATCACTGACCATCAGCTCCGATTACGCCCTGCACAATCCAAAAAGCAAAAAAAAAAAAATCAGGTTGCAATGCACAAAAGAAAGAGAGTGGTGTAAACCAATATATTACAATTACCTCACCCTGGTCAAATGACTTGAGTGAGCAGTAGACTGCCTTGCAACACCAGATTGCACCATTCCCAGTAGCTGCACCATTGCCAATACCAATTCCAGTTTACAAAGTGGAAGCCTTTAAAAAGCCATAAACACAAGTGAAAGCAAAACCATAAATACCTGATCTGAATTCGTCTTCTGGGTGTGAAAAGCCCTCGAAATCTTCGGCAAAACCCCAACTAAATCTGACTGCTTTCTCCTCCATAGCTGCAGAGCACAGTTGTATGACCCTGAGAATCAAAAAGAGAGTTACATCCGCTGAGTCAACTAAACCCCTTTCAACATTCAAAAAAGTCAAAACCTATTGAGATTTGAAATATACCCATGAGTGTTCGGAGAAGGCTGAGAGTCTGGTGGTTCGGTCTGAGGGGTTTGAGTTTAGGTTTTGTACTTTTGTTGTTCAATCAATCAATACTTCTAAAACCCTCAACTGGCTTCGGTGGTGTTGCTATAGATGGTATCAGGTCGGTTTTGATTCGTTTAGCACTTCTATAGGCCTACAAGGTTTATATCAAATAAATAAGCAAGAATAAATGCGAATATGAAACTCAACAAGCTAGGATTTCAGCATAGCATAAGTCGCGAAGTTCAAACAAAAACTCCATGGCATGAAAAGCCACCATTCGATAAGTTCCAATATGGGAATCCAATTCCAATTCCATCACAAACTTGGCTGGTGGTCATGAATCTGCAGCCCAACTACTTCCCCCTTATTACCAATTCACATTTTCAGTAAATGGGAGCTGAACCCTTCAACCCATGAGCACAAACCCCCAAATTAATATCCAAAACTACTAACCACATTGACTTATAGCCTCTTATTCCAACATACTCTAGTCCTAAACAAGATCAAATCTCTCTTCTGCTTCACCCCAAACACAGATCAGTCCACCAACAACATAAACATCATTGGCAACCCTCAAATCATCAACAGCTTACATTCAAAAACACAACTCCCACACTTTATGACAACCCAGAACTTCAAACAAATCAAAAACACAATAAAACCAAACAAAACACACAACAGAAAAGTACCATTCAAAAAAAATTGTATTCAATTGTAACAGCATGGTATAATCAACAAAATCAAACCACAAAGGGCAGAGTGTATCTCCTGATGCTCAAAAACCATACCATGCTGAAAAACAATTAATGATGTTGGTGTACTGCTACCTCCACCACTAGGCGCTCTTTGCCGGTGGTTCAATTACACCCAACCCAAGCCATAACTCATGACTCAATTCGTTCACAAATCACAACCATCTTAACTCAATCAACAGAGAAGAAGAAGAAGAAGAAGAAGAAGAGTAGAGAGAAACAAGACAACATACCCGATGCAGCGATGCCAAATCTTCTGGAGAATGAAGAGAGAGACAGACACTCCTCCGAACAGAGTTGAAGACTCAGACGAGAGAGGAGCGGAGGCGGAGTTGAAGAATGAAGAGAGGAGCGGCTGAATTGAAGAAGAGAGGAGCGGCTGAATCCCTAAACCCCTTTCAGTAATGTAAAAGACCGAACTACCCCACGTGTCCAACAGCATTTGGCGTGTCCATGGAGGATACGCGGGTGTCCAGGACGTATCGAAATCCCAGTTCGCGTGTCCACGAGTATTGAGACGAATTATAACGTGTCCGTGTCAGATACGTCTCCGACACGCGATACGCGAGTCCGCGCTGCATAAGCCACAGAAACCAGAGCCATGAGAGAGATTCCCCCGCCAAGTACACTGCAAGAAACTGAACCTGAACAGTGCATACTACACACTCACATAAGTAGAATCAGTGAAACAAATCAAAAGGTTCAAGCTTTCAAACCAAAATTCAACCACAAATCCATCCCAAATCACACTCACAATCAAACTACATCACATAAACCAAAAAACACAAATACATATAAACAGATAGAAAATCTTACCAAAAAACTCAACAACCCAGATGAGATTTTGAACCAAATCACTTCACCAAGCCACAAACAGTCCCAAACTGAAAAGCCCAGATGAGATTCTGGGTCAAAATGCTTGAACAACCAACTCTAATCCACCACAGCTACCAATGATCAAATTTTGTTATTTTTTTTTTCCTCCAAAGAAACAAAAACAAATCACAGTAGGGTGTGTCGAGGTGGAGAAGAGTCCGTGAAAGCTGGCCCGGATTGTACGTTGTCTTAGACTGATTCGGGCATGACAAAAGTCTCCAACTTCCAAAGAGTCGAAGACTTAGAAAAATATGGGATAATGAATATTTATGGGTTCGTGGGATTTGATCACTACTCACATAGTGATTATAAAACAATGAATCTCACAACACCTAAGCACATTTCTCGATTTGAAATAATAAATGGGGTCTGCGTTGTCCTCTTCAACAGTACATAGCTTGTTTGGTCATGTGTGGGAAGAGTGAGACTTGGAGTCACAGGGGAAGGTGACATTTCCCGCACGCAACGTTTTGAATAATTTTTGTGTTTCAGGAAAAAAAAACCAAATGAAGCCCAACAGCAATCTGGCCGTTAAAACTTGGATGGAAGGTGCTTTTTCTGGTCGCAGAAGTTGAAAAACTGCAAAAGTGTTTTTCAAAACGGAGTAGATGGGGAGTGCGGTGGTCGGGTGGAGTCCATGCCTCCATGGGACTTTGGTCATGATTGGTTCTTGTTTTGGAAAAGTCATAGACGAAAGTACTGGATCCTATGCAGCTCATCTGATCGTTCCTTTTTTTTCTCCCTTTGATATAAGCATATATAGCACTTAGTCGTCACCAGGTGCCTCACTCAAAGTAATAATAATTTACTATGGGGAGACATACGACACATTTACTTATTTTGAATGAAATTTATTGGAAATAAAAATCAGAAAGAATGAGAGACGAAATAGAATTGTATTTGAATATTCCAATTCTATTGAGACGTTTAATCAATCGTAGTAGGTTGTTACTTACCATAGGGAATTAGAACGAATACTAGATTGATTACTAAATTACCCTTAAACATTGTGGTACAAGATGAGTAGAGTGATCTATACTTTCAAGTACATCAATGAATTACGTCTTTGAAGTTTGAGAATGTGTGTTATTTATAGATTGCTATCTATATTGAGAAAAAAATTAACTAGAGATATACAAGATACATAAATTAATTAGAGTTGGGTAATTTCGGGTTATTGAAATTATGTGAGGATATTTTGGGCATAAAAAGACTAGAAAAGAATGGGTTAATATTTGCTTGGTTATTATTCTTTCTCCATAAGGAGGTATATATAGGATACAAAGCTATATCTACAAGGAAAAATATATCCCAAGATTATATAGAATAATCTACCTATACATGCAAGGAAAGTAAATATCCTAGTATATTCTACACTCCCCCTCAAGTTGGTGCATAGATGTCAATCATGCCCAACTTGTTAATTGAATCGTCAAATGCTTTCCTTGACACTCCTTTTGTAAGAACATCTGCCAACTGGTTTTCTGTATATACGAAAGGGAATCGAATGACTTTCCTGTCTAAGTTGTCCTTGATAAAGAATCGATCCACCTC
This sequence comes from Potentilla sterilis, assembly GCA_963682095.1. NCBI lineage: Eukaryota > Viridiplantae > Streptophyta > Magnoliopsida > Rosales > Rosaceae > Potentilla > Potentilla sterilis. Next base: position 61,859,990 of record OY821755.1, read on the forward strand.
CACATGCTTAGTTCAATCATGCTGAACTGGATTATGGGCAATTTCAATTGCTGACGTATTATCACAATGCAAGTCCATAGGCTTCTTGAGTTTGACACCTAAGCTCTTTAACACATTTCGGATCCACAACAATTCACATACGCCATGTGCCATACCTCGAAATTCTGCTTCTGCACTTGATCTAGCAACAACTTTTTATTTCTTACTACGCCAAGTCACTAGATTTCCTTCAACAAAAGTGAAGTATCCAGATGTAGATCTTCTATCAGTCTTATCACCTGCCCAATCAGCATCTCTGTATCCCATGACCTCTAATTCATTCTTCTTTTCAAACAACAAACCTTTTCCAGGTGCCTTCTTGAGATACTTTAAAATACGATATACTGCATCCATATGCTCTTCACTGGGACAATGCATAAATTGGCTAACCACACTCACAGCATAAGCAATATCAGGTCTAGTATGAGAAAGATAAATAAGTCTCCCTACTAGACGTTGGTACCTTCTTTTATCTGTTGGAACTTGATTCGGATAGATGGCAAGGTTGTGATTCATCTCAATTGGTGTATCAGCTGGTTTGCAATCAAGCATCCCTGTTTCAGCTAACAGGTCAAGTACATACTTGCGTTGGGACAAAGAAATTCCTTTCTTGGACCTTGCCACTTTAATCCCAAGAAAATATTTCAGTTGTCCAAGATCTTTCATCTCAAACTCCTTCGAAAGATATTTCTGTAGGGCCTCCATCTCTTTCGGGTCATCTCCTGTGACAATCATATCATCAACATATACTATCAGGGCAGTAATCTTACCCTGACTATGCTTAATGAACAAAGTATGGTCTGAGTTGCTCTGTCTATAACCAAACGCCTTCATTGATTTTGAAAATCTTCCAAACCAAGCTCTGGGTGATTGCTTTAAGCCATATAATGACTTCTTCAATTTGCAAACTTTGCCTGCATCGCAAGGCTTATTTTTGACTCCTGGTGGTACATCCATATAAACCTCTTCTTCTAAATCTCCATTGAGGAATGCATTATTCACATCAAACTGGCGAAGAGGCCAATCTCTAGTTGCTGCTAGTGAGATCAATATTCTGACAGTGTTGATCTTTGCTACAGGTGCAAATGTCTCTTCATAATCAATTCCATAGCGTTGGGTGTACCCTTTGGCAACCAGTCTGGCTTTATATCTGTCAATACTCCCATCTGCTTTGAGTTTCACTGTATACACCCAACGACATCCAACAGTCTTCTTTCCAGGTGGCATTGTCACAATATCCCAAGTTGAATTTTTCTGCAAGGCTTCAAGTTCTTCATTCATCGCTTGTTTCCACTTGGGATCTGCCAATGCATCTTGTACACTACTTGGAATAGATACAGAAGATAATTGATTGACAACAAATGCATGTAACCCAGACAACATATGATTAGACATAAAATTGGCTATAGGGTATTTTGCTTTGGCTGTGATGTCTGGCTCATAATGTTTTGGAGGAATACCCTTAGGAACTCTATGTGATTTTCTAGGTTCATTGGAAATTAATGGTACCTAACAGGGAACATCAGAAACTGTGCTCAGTGTGGGAATTATTCTGTCTTCAAAAACTTCGTTGAGAAGTCAATGACCCGGTACTGGTAATGTCACAATTATCAGACATGTCAACATTATCATTGGGGCTCTTGGTTTGATTTGTCTGCTCATCAGAAGATTCACGTGGGCCTGACACGGTTTGCCCTGTCTGGACATCACAGCGGCTCGGCTCGGCAGATGCAGGGCTGCTCGGCTCAACAGGGTGACGTGGCGCAGCTGGAGCAGGAGATGCGGATGGCTCGGCAGGAGATGCAGCCGGCTCAGCTAAGCTTGGCTTGGCTTGACTGATTTCAGTTGAAGAAGATGCATTGGTTTCGGCTTGCACATGCTGCTTGGCACGATTGACTGATTGACTGATGGGTATTTCGGCTTGCACATTTGCTTGCACATTTGGAGAAGACACATTAGGCCCACCAACTTGCACATGCTGGTCACCAATCTGCTCATTAGCAACACCAAATCTGGACTCCAATGCTTCTAACTGCTCAAATTCTTCTATATCAAATGAATATTGCGAATTTCCTTCACAAGCTTTCTCCCCCTGAAGGGAAGACTCTGAAACACCTCTTGAGAAATAAGGCTCAGATTCCCGAAAAGAAACGTCAAGTGATGTATGTATTGTGTCAGTGTGAGGTTCATAACATCTGTAACCCTTCTGAAACTTTGCGTAACCCACAAAAATACACTTTCTTGCACGATGATCAAGTTTACTGCGTTGAAGCTTGGGAATATGAACATACACTGTGCAGCCAAATACACGCGGCTCTAAGTTAGACATTGATGGAATTGAAAGAAGCTTGTAAAGTTGTTGCTGAGGGTTTTCAAACTCAATTACTCGAGAAGGAGTGCGATTGATGAGATATGCAACAGACTTCACAGCTTCTCCCCAATATTCACGAGGCACATTCATGCCAAACAGCGAGGCACGAACAACTTCAAGTAACTGCCGATTCTTCCGTTCTGCCAATCCATTTTGCTGAGGAGTATAAGAATTTGAAGTTTGATGTCGAATTCCATGAAACTGTGTGAATTCTTGCATAAGTCCATTAACATATTCTCCACCATTGTCAGACTGGAAAACACGGATGGTCTGTTGATATTGTGTAGACACCATTTTGTGAAACTCTTTGAACCTAGAGCAAACATCACTTTTGTTCTTCAAGAGGGACACCCAAGTCATTCGGGTGCAATCATCAATAAAGGTGACGAAATAACGAGCGCCACATAGTGAAGGGATTTTCGCAGGGCCCCATACATCAGAGTGGATCTTCATGAAAGGGACCGGACTTTTGTGAAGACTTGGTGAGTATGAAACACGGTGACTCTTAGCCAGTTCACAAGTGTCACAATGGAAATCAGAAGCGTTGACATTAGAAAATAACTGTGGTTGCAGCTTCTTGAGATAATAGAAGTTGAGGTGTCTTAGGCGACGATGCCAAAGCCACACAGCTTCTCTTCCACTTACGACGCCATGAACCTGATTAGCTTGCCCCAAAAGATGTTTATGTTTTTCTCCAATCTCTGTCAAATCCAGGTAGTATAATTTCCCTTTTTTTACACCATAACTAAGAATTCGCCTGGTCAGAATGTCTTAAAACGCACAGAATGATGGATAAAAGGTAACAATACATGCAAGGGATAGAATAATCTGACCAACAGACATAAGATTATATGCTAGTGATGGAACAATTAAGACAGATTCAAGAGTTAAAGTATCAGATAAAACGATAGAACCTTCTCCAATAACTGGGGTTGGGGTACCATCAGCAGTAGACACAATATTTTGAGACGGAGATTTAATTGTGGTCAAGAGACTAGGATCATTAGTCATGTGGTCTGATGCACCTGTATCAATTATCCAAGTATTATGTAAAATAGTTTGATCCATACTTGACTGTGCATGAGATGAAGCGGCAGATGAATTGGATTTGATAACTTCGTCCTTCACCATCAGAAATTCGGAGGACCAGAACAAATCCTGTATTATTTGTGGTGTTGCTGGCTCGGGTCCCACTTCGTCAGAGAGAAAGGGGAAGACGTGCCGTGTAGCAGACAGGAACAACAAATGATGCAGGTACAGCAGGTCTGCTGTGTTGCAGAGAGGGAAAAGCTGGGCTGCTAGGCTGGGCTGGGCTGTTTCTTCGGCTCGGCTCTTCTTTGCACGTGGTGCGGGTGGTATGGTCCTCCTTGTGTCCTTTTTGTTTGTGCTTTTGTTGTGTGGATTTCAGTTTGCTGTTTGGATGTGCTATATGGTGGGTTTGTGCTTTGTTTTGCTTTGGGTTTTATCTTTGCAGCGGAACTTTGTAGGGTTTGTAGTTTTTGCTTTGTGTTGGTTCTGATACCAACTAGAAAAGAATGAGTTAATATTTACTTGGTTATTATTCTTCTCCATAAGGAGGTACATATAGGATACAAAGCTATATCTACAAGGAAAAATATATCCCAAGATTATATAGAATAATCTACCTATACATACAAGGATAGTAAATATCCTAGTATATTCTACAAAAATTTCATAGCCTTTCATCCCTAAACCCACCTCCTCTTTTGTTTTTCAAATTCCGGGTTGTTAAGAAATCAATTCCTGATTGGAAAGTTGGACTTACACCAATTTTGATTCCATCATGTGTAAGTGAACGCATGAATTCATACATTTTGGAATCATTCTTTACTTTTCAATTATATTCAAAGTAAGTAAACGTGTTCATAGTGTTTAAACTCCTAGCTATATTAGAGCAATAACACATCCTGGTTGAGCACATTTTATATAATGTCTCATGAGGCTCCTCAAACCAAAGATTATTAAGAAGACAGATCTGTCAGCTACATCAAAGAAGCCAGATCTATGGGATTCACATATATTACATAGATCACATGATCAATACGCTAATATGTATATATACAAGAACCTATGAAATTAATATCAAGGTTTTAATCAAATAAATGGTAAAAAAAAAGGGTGAAATCATTGAAATTCTCTGTGGTATAAACACAAAAGCCCATTTGATCAAAAGAAGAAGAAGGAAGCCCATCACAAATCCACTTTACGTGGACCTGCTTGAGAGAGTGATACAATCAACACTAAACCCTAGCCTCCAACGATATCGTGTATAAATAAACCCCAGCCGCCGACCATCTCTCTGTATCGAGCTCCGTTGGCCATTTGGCCCCAAATCAAGAGGTAGGATTCTTTGTTTGATTTCAACACTATATGTATGCTTTGTATATGAATTGCATAAGCCTCTAATTTCCAAACAGTATATTCTATTTGTACATTGTATGGTTCAGTAACATATATACGTATCCCATTGTTTTTGGCTATCATCTATTGCAGAACTACCACCCAATTAAGCCATGATCATGAGTGGAAGGGACAAGAGATCATCAGATGCACCACACTCAAGCACTACTCCTCCTATTCAATCAGAAGGATCAAAATCCGCAAATGTTGTTAGCTTTGATGATCTCCCTGACTTACTGTTGGTTGAAATCATATCTCGGCTTCCTAGCAAGGAATTCGTTTTTCAATGCAAATGTGTTTCCAAGCGTTGGCTCAATCTCATCTCAGATCAGTATTTCATTGGACGCTTTCTACATATTCAAAGATTTCATAAGAAAACACCAGTAGCACGTTCTCTGATAGACATCAATGGAAATGAATTCATCCCTGCTCCTCAAGGGACAAAGCCGTCATCATCCAATCTTTTAGATCCGCTGCTCAAAGGACTCATGAGTTTCTACGGTTTGGAAGAAAAGCCATATGCGGTAGCAACATCTAATGACTTAGTTCTGTGCATGCTGCCGAACTCAACCTACGGATGACCAACGCGAATTCTACATTTGCAATCCTTTCACAAGGCAATGGATTGCTCTTCCTCCCACCACTCGAAGTTGCACGGAAGCACCCGTTGGGTTCATTTGTGATCGCTACTATGAGGAGGAAGATAGTACTACTACTGATGGTACCAGTAATACCATCAATATTAAAAAGGACTACAGGTGCAAGGTTGTGAGAATTCTCCCTCACGGATCATCTACAATGTTTTGGAGTCACTTCACCAAGTTCATTGTTCAGGTGTTCTGTTTCGAGACGGGTGCATGGAGAGAGTCAATTGTATCATCCCCACGAAGCATTAGCATTGGAACTGGAGGCGTGTTTTATGATGGAATGTTGTATTGGCCATATGAGGAAGACGACCTGCAGATCGGGCTTATTAGGCTGGATCCGTTTATGATTGGCAATGGCAGTGCTGGTAATGGTAGCCCTAATGGTGATGAGACTGTTGACGATGGTCAGTACCAGTTTAGTCTATTTGAAGCAGTTGATGAATCTTTATACGACCCATGTATGTGGGTGTGCCGACGGCGCCTACAAATGTGGGCGTGCCGATCGGATAATGAATTTGTTGTTTGCGAGTTAACAGGTGCTGATGATGATCTTGGATCATCAGCTGACAAATTCTATTTGAAACAAGTGAGTGTTTATGAACTACCCAGTGAAGTTTATGATTATCCTAAATATCGTGGAGCTGTTTTTCTAGCTGTGGACCCGAATGATGAGGATATCTTTTATGTACAGCAATGGTAGAAGCAGCTGGTCAGAAATTGCTACTAGCTCCGAGTATTATGACGGGTTCCTTCAGTTATTGGTGCTCCCATGGTGGCCAACACCACTTCCTAGGCTACCACTGGTTGAAGATTACGTACAATTTCTCTTTGTTTCGTTTATGATATTCGTTCCTTATCTTTAAGCACATATGCAAATCTTATATGATATGTATGTATTTATGTACTGCTTGGATACATATGACTGATATTTTCTTGCAACAAACTGGAGAACAGGTGAAGAACATGGCCCAAGGTGCTGTTAATACTGTGAAAGGCACCCTCGGCATGGCCAAGGATGATGAGGAAGACGAACCTGTTTATTATAAGAGGGACAGGAACTAGTTTGAAGTACTTTGTAATAATCTTTGTTGTTTGTGTTTGCTTTTCAGCTGTTTTCTTCTGTTGTTAACTTGTAATAGCCGGGCATGTTTTACAAGCCCTGTGCTTCCATCTATGAGAATGGAGTTTTGCATTTGGTTTTTTAGGAGTGGAGTTGTAATGTCAGTCATATATGAAATGCAATCCCACTCTTTTGTTTTTATGTTATCTAAAATTTCATTCATATACGTATATTGTGGCACGAATTATCATGTATGTAACCAATAAAATGCAACTCAGAATTGATCGAGAAGATGAATAATGGATAATGGATGAAAGTTGTCCCTATAGTGTCTAGAAGATCTTTGTTTCTTTGAACACGGAGCATAAAGAAACCAATTGCTGGAAATACTAAGCCGACTAGAGGCACCAAATTGGAGGGGAAGTCTAAGTCTTCAATTCCTTTGAAATTAATAGTTCCCTTTTCATCTTCATCTTCATGATCTGGCCGGATCAATCTCCATTGCGTCCTCAGACTTCTCTTCATCTTTTCATCTGTCCTCATAAAAGCCTGGCCTTTGTGCCATAATTATCCAATTCAATAGCCAGTGAAAATTGTTGCATGAATGATAAATTACATATCCCTAGTTGAAGTTTATCCGAATTTTGCATTTGGGTTTTATGTTCCAGGATAAACTGAAAAGACAAGCATGTAGCAAAACCTCATTCATATAAATTCCCATGTGATTGGTAAAGTAGTTTGGTACAATTTGCTAATAAGTTAATACAACAAAAATGCATCAAAAAGTTTGGATCAATCGCTCAAGTCATCAATTCCGTCGAAGTCGCTGACACCACCAAGATCTGCATCCAAATCCTCATCATCTTTATCGTCTTCATCAGTGTCCATGGCATCCTCAGATTCCTCTTCATCAGTATCTTTGTCCTCATAAATAACTGGACCCGTAGTGCCATTCTCATCATTCAAATCATCAACAACCTGCAAAGAAGAGTATAATTGCATGAACTATATATCTCAAAGCATTTCACTGGCAACAACATTCACCACCACAAGCAATCTTACCCCTGTATACAGCAAGTCTAAGACACTTGATAGTTGAAGAGCTGATGAAAAAGTGGAAACTCTGGACTCAATGAGCTGCATGTGCATTGAAACATTTTGTTAAAACAGTTGAATCTCAATCTGGTATGATACAACACAGTCCGTTATTCACTTTGTAGCCTTCTATTCTATGAAGCATGGACACGCTGAAACACTGGCGTGTCGCGTGTCCGACACGTATCGGACACGGACACGCGCGGACATGGTCAAATACGCAAGGACACGCGTATTGAATTTTGGACACGGTTTGGACACGCGCGTGTCCAAAATGGACACGCAAAATAGGTTGGACACGCGGGGGTAATTATGTCTTTTGACATTTCAGAAAGGGGTTAGGTCATTTTTTTGGTCTCTGAAGTTCATTCTTCCTGAGCTGCTGTTCTTCCTCTCGTCTCCTTCTTCCGCTCGTCTCCAGCGCAGACGAATTCAGCTCACCTGAGACGAAGGCGCAGCACACCCGAGACGAAGGCGCAGCACACCCGAGACGAAATCGCAGCACACCCAAGACGAATTCACCAATTCGAGTCCGATTGATCGCAGGTATGCACCCAATTCCCCAATCTTTGTTACGATGGGTTCTTGTCTTCTTGGTTACGATGGGTTCTTGCCTTCTTGGTTATGATGGGTTCTTGTTTGGGTTGTGGTAATGGAAGATAAAAGTGGGGTTCTGTGTGTTGTGTGTGAAATTGTGTCGATGGTTGATTTGTATCGATGCCTGCAACCATCATGATTGTGAGTTGGCCTTGATTAGTATTGTGGTTTGTTAGAAATTGGTGAGAGAAATTGATTGCCTGTTATGATGTTTTCTATGTTTTCTATGTTTCTATGAGAAATTGATTGCCTGCTAAAATTGGTGAGAAATTTTACCTAAGGGTTCTAGAATTTGAGTGTCTTAGTTCTGGAAGTGAGTCTTGGCTCCTCCACTGCCTTCCCCATTTTCAAAATGGTTCATCAAGTAAGGTCGTTTCCAGACTTGAGGCCTGTTTTCCCATGGGGCTGCTCCTCCACAATTCCCTTTGCATGATGATTGTCGTACATACTTGCGACCTCATTGCCCATACAATTGAGGAGATTGGCAGTGACCAGTACAGAACTTGATATTATTGATTTAATCTTTCTATTTGTATAGAAAATTTTGTACTATAACACCAAAAAAATTAATGACAAGTAGGAGGATATGTGGAGAAGAGTCGAATACCTTCTTAATGGATTTCCATCAAGTCTTAAGGCCTGTAAGCTGGGTTCGAGCATACCCTGATCAAAAAAGTCTGTAGGCTTAGAATACAGTAAAAACTCAAGTATGCACAAAGGTATGACTTGAGCTAGTAGACTAATCAGTGGCATCTTCTTACTCATGCAATTTTGTAGTGTGATATTTATATTTAGAACAAGTTAGTTTTGAACAAAAAATTTGACTCCTATTTAATTTATCCATGAATTTGACTCCCATTTCATGGTAATATGATAATGAACTCCTTTTTGTGATTGTTTTAGGATGACTGACAGCATTAGGATTACTAATCAGTACTTGGTTTCTTTTGCAAAATATTGACAGCATTAGTATTGGAAGACTTGAGATTGCCAATCTTTCACTTGATGAACCTCAATTGGAGGGAGAATTGTTTGTTGATGGTGATGATATTGAAGTGGAGAACATGGAGGAGGAGGGTGTTGGAGTTTAAGCATCATTATTACTTGTTATAATTTGTGTTTGAATTTGGTTATGTAATATGTACTTTGTTTGAACCTTTGCTTGTATTAAGATTTGGATTTGGATTAATATTTTGATATGCATTTTGTTTGAACCTTTGTTTGGATTTAGATATGGAGAATTTGTTTGGATTTAGATATGGAGAAATTATTTTGCTTATGTTTATTTTTTTTTTTAATTATATATTATTTAATTAACGTGTCCACCGCGTGTCCGTGTCCGATCAAAATTTGATTTTAACGTGTCCGCGTATCGAATCGTGTCCGTAGTGGACACTCGTGTTCGTGTCCGTGCTTCATAGCTTCTATTGCACAAATGAAAATGCGGACCAACAATTAACATGTGATGGATGATAGATATGTTACTCCATAATTTTTTACGGTGACGATCAATTGAGGAAGTAATAGACAGGTTGATTTTCTTTTTCATTCAGAGGGTTGCTAATAATCAGAAACTTTATGATTAAGGGAGGGGTACATTCCAAGTTACCAGTTCCAGACCTGATATAACGAGTTCAAGGCGCTTATAGAAGATTCTTGAGACACTATCCCACTTGCATGTTGAAGAAGTAGATTTTTCAGCCATGGAAGTGCACATGCCAAAATTGCACCACTGGAATGAATAATACATCATAAAAATTCATTAGGTAGTGTAAGACAGGAATTTGAGTATGGAGCCAACCAAATAAAGCATATTGATTCATATTCATTAAAACAAAAAGGCATAGAAAAGAAAATACACTAAACTTTCCTAATTTTCTTTCAAAACAAATCGGCAGCAAGATTCAGCATCCAACCACCCACAAAAAAGGAGAAACTATTACACAACTTCCCAACTGAGATATAAAAACTCATAAGCTCCACATAATAGAAAAGATCAAGTGATCATCCAGATTATACAGCACACAGATAGGTATCTTACCTTGACTCTACGAGAGATATTAGAGATTGTAAGAGCTTCAAAACACCAGCTGGGTTCAATTGAGAGACAGACTTTGCAATGACCTAAACCAGGAGATATAACAAGCATATTAGCACTTACCCTTAACACACAAATACACAATAACTAAAATGAAATATGAGAGCCACTACCTTCTCATCTTGGGTGTATAAACACTCTAATAGAAGGGCACGGTCATCAGCGTGTAGTGCTTGCTTAAGCAAAATATGTACAGAGTCTGCACTAGGAGGCTTTGCATGGAGAGAAGAGGCTTCTTTATTTTGGCTCTCCATTCTATTATCACGAACTACATTCAAACTAGCATGATTTTCTCCCATGGTAGGTTCATTCAAATCCTGATCAACGAGGATTCCATCTGCAGCCTCTGCATGACCTACATGTATCAGAACACGCATATTCAACAAACTAGTTGTTCAAGAGTTGTATGTTATACCCAAACCAGCATTTCTAACTTAAGATTAGGTAAACAGAGTCGAAACAAATATCAAAACACCTAATCAATACACCTGTTACAATACTTATAACAACGAATATGCTTCAAAACCTCAATCGGCACTCCTATTTGTCTCGAGTAAATCAAGTCCTTACCAGTTTCAACCTTCTCATCAATAGCCAGACTATCTAGCTCCTTTGCTGCCCGCTTCTTACTTGACTTTTTAGTCTTCATCTTCTATTCTAAATCACAAACGAAAAACTGATAAATGACAAGGCTATTGGAAACACTAGAACAGGCACTTCAAAGCATGAAATATGAAGTTTGGTTTCATAATCAACAGACAACAAAACATAAATTTTATGAACTTTGATTTCATCATATTCATCAATACAAAACAAAATTGACAATGATGCATATCAAGATTCAATGGGAAATACTACAAAAATCTGAATTTTGGTTTCACCATTTTCAATTTTTCATCAATACAAAACAAAAATTGATAATATACACATCAAGAATCACTGGAAAGTAGTACAAAACTTCATAAAAATTGAAACCAAGATGAAAAATGCAACAAAACAGCCATTTAAACACAACAACAACAATCATAATAGTTCTTCTTCTCAGAAAAGATTGGATTTTTATAGTTCTAATACCCAATTGAGTCCAACTGAGAAAAGGGTACTAAGGAAACGCTCAATTAACGACACTTCCCACTACACAAGAGTTTCATGGCAACCCATGAAACTCTCCAAAGAGCATAAAGACTTGTGTGGTTACATTCACAACAGTTTCAAAGACAGAGAAAAAGAGCTGGAAAAGAAAGAAATTACCTTTAGAACCTTGGAGTGAAGATCGTTGGCGGCAAAGCTTTGATGAGAGAAAGGAGATAAATGACAGGCGCGACGGCTGCGAGGGAGGGAGAGAGAGAGAGACGGAGGCGGGGGGTTTTGCTCCTTCTTCTGGGTTTTGCTGTTTTGGGCCGTTCGTTGGGCTTATGTTCATTTATTTTGCAAACTTTCGACAATTTCACGGTTTTCTTTCGGAAAATATTTGTGTCCGTCTCATTATGGGCGTGTGTGTCCGAATTCTCTCTAATTTGCATATTTTGGGCAATGTAATTCACGATTTTAACCGTTCAAAAGTTGAATTAATCAATAAAGATCATCTTTGCAAAAATTCGAAATAAACCAAAATCGTTTGCTCATTCGATTGCATAAAAAAAATGAACAACCGCCCATTTGTTTGATACAATCGGTTAAACAAATGATATTTGTTTACATTCATTTTTTATAGAAATGATCTTTATTGATTAATTCAACTTTTCAAGGGTTAAAATCATTGATTACATTGTCTAAAATTTAAAAATTAAAGAGAGTTCGGTCGCACACGTTCATACTGGTATGGACACAAGTATTTTCCTTTCATTTAATTTGATTTTTTTTCCGTGAATATTACTTCTTCTTTTTTAAGTGAAATTAATTATGTCAAAGTGTATTATTCATTGAGAAAAACTCGTCCATTATACTATCAAGTATCAACTCTACTGTAAATATTTCCATCTAATGTATTCATTTGTACGAAATATAAACCTAGGGATACAAATGCAAGCTCACCGGTCACCATATCCTTAAATTCCCATTGTGGTTTCTGGTTTGTAAGCTCTCGTTTTAGATTCTTTTGCAGGTAATGTGATAAGTTTTTGGAATTTTGGATGGCACCAAAGTTTTCACACCATATCATGACTCGGACAGTGTAATACTATATATAATTAGATTGGCCCAGAAAAATTAAAAGAAAAACAAAAAGAAAAGGATACTATAATTGACATGCGACTCTACTGTCCCAATTACCGCTTTAGCCTACTATTCTGGAATCTCAGTTGATAAGAAATCAGGGGCACTCCATTCTTCTTCGAGCCTCACTTTCCCATTACCAAAAGGTCAACCTAAACAAACACAACCATTTCCACCATACTAAGAAACCAACTTTCACAAATTCTGGGAGCCCAAAATAAGCCCATCAAAGACCACTAGGAAGCTGCTGGATGTGGTTTCACCTGTCCCAGCTGATATAGACATTGCCAATTCAGTTGAGCTTGTTCACATCTCTTACCGTACCAAGTATCTTCAGAAGAGCAAAATTTGAATCACAATTCACAGATATTGATCGATGTTTGATCAATTGCTAATATACAAAATATAAAAGAAAAGGACAAATTAAGTAAGTAATTCACAGAAAGACATATCTGTCATTTAAAATGTCGTACACTTGTGTATTATTGAGTTGGACTGGGTTCGTGCTGCCAAAGTAGTCAGAAGCGAGGGTTGAAAATGAACACCGGTTCCTGTTTTCCGAAGAATTGAAGAGAACGGAAGAGGTTGAAAATGAAATATTGGGGCAATTGACCACGATCAAGTGTTCCAATGAAGGACACTGAATATCAACAGTAGAGCTTGCACCATACAACACAGGAAGATCCCTCAAAACCAAGTTCTTCAATTTTGGTAGTGTCGTCTTCTCGTTGTTCACTGCTTCGATTACTCTTTCCAACAAAGGGCAAATCTGTACACAAAGGTCTTCCAATTGAGAGAGACATTGGGCAGCATCAGATGCGAACAGACTTTGCAGCAGCTCACATTTAATGATGATCAAGATTTTAATACTCTGAAACATTGCACGTGGGGCAGGACCACTACAAATGCTCTTCACTGAATTTAGACTCAACAAATGCACCTTTCTCAGTTTTGATTCTTTTAGCTCAGACCCTTCGCATCCAAACACATACTCCAACTCATACATACGGTATAACTCTAGTTTCTCCAGACTTGGCAGTCTCTGTACAAATTTTGATACATTCTTCAACTCCATACAAGAAGTCATCTTCAATACCTTCAAATTGAAGAGAGACCCAGGTGGCAACTCACCAACACACAACTCCTCAAGGTGGTACAGATATGACAAATGCAACTCTTCCAACTTCTCAAACACAGGTCCTTTGTGAACTCGTCCTGTTGTGTTCATCAACTCTTTCAAGTACACGTAGTCACCATCAAAAGAACCCCATACTGAGAGATGCTTGAGTTCATGTAACCTCCCATGGTCATATTCCATAAGAATGTCACTCATCCCGTCACAGCAATTGTACTCTAGCTTCTCTATTTTCTCTGTCACCGCTTTAGTAAACCAATCAGGTAAGATACTTATGGTTGCTCCAGTAAGAAACAAGGATCTTGAATTATGATCTCCTGATGCGTATTCATCGTCGAATTGCATATTGCCAAAGATAGTTATACAAAAGTAATCCCAATCTGGTTTGGCTTCAACAGTTTTAGGGATGTATTTTACATGAGGTATGTTAACCTGCAATATTTTCAAATATGATAAACCAGCCAACTCACCTAACCCAATACTGGTTTCTTCTCCTCGTCCCTCAACTTCACACCCCCAGTCCTCAAACCGACAACCGAACATGTACAATTCTTCTAATTTATGCAACTTTGATATCACTTTCGATGGAATTGTAACCATATCTCCTAACTCGAATTGTTCCACAAGGCGATTGACATCCAAAATCCTTAGATTGGTCAAATCTCCTATTTCTCTCGGCAATTCCATGGGAAGACAATCTCTCATACTAAGAATTTCAAGCTTCTTAAGTTTCCCCACTACGGAAATGTCAATCAATTGGTAGCAATCATCTAAATACAAAGCCTGGAGGTTGGTCAACAGACTGAATGATTCGGGTAATACGGAAATACTAGTGCTGCTAACATCCAAGATCCTCAATTCACTCAAACTTTTGACGAACTTTTCTGGGATCTCATCTAAATTAAGATTCCGATTTAGTAATAAAATCTGGAGATGTGGACATACCGACTCTTCTTCGGGCAGCTTGCGAATAGGGTTCCTCATCAGTGAAATAGCAGTGCAGCCTTCATCTAATCCGCGTGGCCAACACTTTAAACCCAAGCTAACATTCACCAAGAAACCATGTTCAGATTCGGCAATTCGAATGGCTGTATCCCGGATGACGTCATGCATCTTTACACATCCATTTTTCTGGGTATCCAAAAGCAAGCTAGAGTCTTCCAGGTGCTTGACTATTGAAACCAGTTCGCCTCTGGCATCTTCAATTGTTTGGGCTTTTTGAAAGAATGTTGTTCGAACCGCATACCTTAACAAGTCTTCTATTTTTATTTCATGGTCTTCTGGGAATAGGCAACAGAGCAATAAGCATGACTTGTGGTCTTCTTTCTTCAAGTAATCATAGCTTAATCTTATACAGTTGACAGCATTTTCATCATCTTCTTCATGTTTAGGATTGGCATACTGTGACTTCTCTAGTCGTTCGGCTGCTTTTTCCCATTCCGCCCGGTCCTTATCTCCGAGTGCCCTTGCAACTGCTTTCAATGCAATCGGTAAACCCCCACATTCTCCAGCTACCCTCCTTGCCAATTCCTCAAACCTCATGAATTCCAAAGACGTGCCTGCATTTCTAACAAACAGAGACCGAGAATCTTCTGTTGATAGGATATCGAGGGTTACCTCTCTTTCGCATCTCATCTCATTCTTGATATTTTTCCTTGTCGTGAGTACGACTTTGGAATTGCACCTTCGAAGCTCCTCGTAAATGGGAATTCCTATGGTTGGCAATTCTATTCTCTTCCAGACATCATCAAGGATTATAAGGATCTTATCTTTTTTCATGATCTCCGATTTCAATCGAGCAACTCTTGCAATTTCTGTCTCCTCTTCTAATTTCTTTCCCAACAACTGCTCGGCCAATGTGTCTTGAATTAATCTCAAGTCGGGGATCTGGGATACCACAGCCATAATGACATGATGAAACACGCCATTTTTCTTGGATTGTGCAGCAACTTCCTTAACCATGGTTGTCTTGCCTACTCCGCCGATTCCGCAGACCGCGACGGCAGTGACATCTTCATGTTTCAGCGCCTCCATAACCTTATTCATGCCTATTTTTGTTGCTTCATAGGGTTCAAAATCTTCGATGCACATTGTAGACTCAGTGTTGAAAGGTTGTATTCTTTCGCACACACACTCCACAATTTTCTCCACAAGTTCTTTATCAGTCCTACAAGGAAGGAAGAATCAAGGGTTAATTAACAAATCCAAATAACTCTAGGATGATTATAATAGCACATCAAAGTACTTACTTAAAATTCTTCGTATCCCACCCAGAGAAATTGGCCACTTTCTTTAAAGCCTTTCTCCATTTATCCACCTCGTCTGATGTGTGTCGCCCAGAGCTTTCATGCTTATCGAAAGCTTCTCCGAAACTTCTCTTCCTGTACCGTACATCAGAGGGTTCCACCTTGTAGAAAAGTGGAAGAATTCTGTTGTTTTCTTTCATGCACTCACAGATCTTGGCAAGTTCCTCCAAACACCAAGTAGAAGAGGCATAGTTTGGAGAGAGAACGACAATTGCAAACCTTGATTCTTCGATTGCTCTTAAGAGAGTTGGAGAAATAGGACTCCCGACTTCAAGATCTCGATCATCCATGAATGTTTTAATTCCTCTGTTTTGCAGCCGATCATACAAGTCATTTGTAATGCTCCTCCGAGTGTCGGGACCCCTGAAACTCAAAAACACGTCATGCTTCCAACGACGAGCAGTTGATGATGATGAAGGAAGAGATGCAGAGGAGGATGCCATACTGAAAACCACAAAGGAAAATGAAACTAATTTCCAGTGAGAAGCAAAGAAGGGAGGAGACCGACGAATTGAGCTAATAATGTCCAAAGAAGCAATAATTTCTCCTATAGATCCATCACTTGGTGCACCCCACAAAGGTAAAAGCTTGTGGAAATTATTGGTGCTTATGGGTCCTAGACTACGATATCCAATTTGGAGGAAATTTCGAAGATAATGAAATGTTGAATAGAAAAGTCAAAGTCTTCCTATCAAAGCTAAAGCTGGTGTGTATGGCATCTTCGGCCCTCTTTCATTTCCACACGTTGCAAGAACTTGCCTAGAAATGGCAAATTAGGCTCCTCAGTAGTAGTTTCCATCGTAGGAATGGCAAGCATAGCAACATGGACACCAATGCAGATAGCTCAATGGTAAGGAGAAAAGACCCGCTTATACGCCACACAAACCAGAGATATGAGGGAGTATCCCCTGCCAAGCACATTAATCACATTCAACAAGTGTATACTATTAAGTATTCTGTTCAAGGGGTAAGACATGAGAGGGAGTCAGGTACTGGTTAGCCTTCAATTTACCATGTTGCTACATTTTCAGAATAGAGGTCTCAAATTGTATGCTCATTATCTATTAAAAGATAGAAACCTAATTGGGTACAAAAGACTCACTGGAAACTATCCAAAGGGGAATAGACTAGTCAGACTTTAGAGATCATTTGCACTCAATAAGCAAACTAAAATCTCTTTTTCAATTATGTTCTTGTCTTGAGATTAATATAGGACAATGTATGCAACAAGGAAATAAAGCAATTCGGACCAAAATGCTTATAGCAATCATGTTATCTACTGAACAACGCATCAAATACTTAATCACCAATAATGGAGTAGTTTGGTGGACTATGAAATTACCATCTTTGTTTTTATTCGCCAACAGTTGAATGATTTGTAAGCACCTAGGTCCCATTTTTGAATATGCTGAAATGATAATTTCTGCACTCCTCTGCTGAATGATTTGTAAGCACCTAGGCATATTGTGGCTTTAATACAAGCTGTGACTACAAATTCCAGGATTCTCCTATGTGGTTTGGAGATTCAGAATTTTACAGTGAAACACAAATACAACCTTCTTACTTTCTTGGTCGCAGAAGCCAAGAAAATACAGAGCATATAGTATCTATCAATGTTCTTCCCCTAATCCTGTAGTCTTTGTAATAAAACTAGAAAAACTAGCTAACAGAAAACCACACAAAATAGAATTTGTAAAGGAAGCTAGGAGTATGAACATTCCTCTCCCAGTAGCTTTTTTGGGCCTAAACTCTACTGTATGTTCGTTCCACTAAGGCTATTAGTATAAGGCCCATATTCTCCACTTGAATTTCAAACCAGATTAATAGTTTTTTTGTAGAACAAACATACAT
This sequence comes from Potentilla sterilis, assembly GCA_963682095.1. Classification (NCBI taxonomy): domain Eukaryota; kingdom Viridiplantae; phylum Streptophyta; class Magnoliopsida; order Rosales; family Rosaceae; genus Potentilla; species Potentilla sterilis. The sequence goes on from OY821755.1 coordinate 61,877,824, forward strand.
CAGAGAATTTGACAAAACTAGTTTTTTCCACACTGTGTAGCCTATGCAACAACTTTGATGGTAAAATTGGTTTCTCCAAATCCAAACAAGATTGCACATTCAATGTTTTAAGCTTATGTGGAGAATCATCCAGGTGGTAATTCACCAACTTATAACTCCTTGAAACAATTCAGGGAAGTGACCATACAAGTCCTTCCAAGTTCTCAGATACAGATTGAATCGAGTCATTCGGCAACCTAGGCTATGTTATTGTGTTCAATAACACTCATGCACCAAAGGAACCTCTCTTTTCGTTAACCACCTTGATAAACCAATCCGGTAAGGAATTCAGGGTTGTCTTCGTTAATGATCAATGCTCTTGAATGATGATGTTGATGATCTCGTGTTTAAGCTTTTTCTGGGCCTTCTGACACCAATAGATATATCAAAGTGGGATGGAACTTGCAAGCATTTTACACCACATAAGGAAATCGACCTCCAAAATGTTTAGACGTGACGAGCTAGTTAACTCATCAAATTTTTAACCCAAAAATATGGCAACCCTTCCTCAAATTTACTAGTTTACTACCCCAGTCTCCAAAAATGTGGCCTCCCATTCGTTGCTTCTTAGAAAAATTTCCAAGAGATCATCTGTTTCCATCTTAATCAGATGAATTACTTAGCTCTGGTTTCTTAATTGTGACATATCATCCATCATGTTTTCTGAGTACGTTAGCGATGAGGATATACCAGAGGGATATACAAGGGCATATTGGAGTTGTTCCCATGATTTGTTTGCATTGTTATGAGCTTTGTGACCACCTCCCCGAGAATTGCCCTAGAAAGGTGAGCTGAACCCCGCCGAGGTCTCAAGAATCAGAGTCGAAGGCTGTTACTGGCAACAGTTCATGCTCCTCAACACTTGAGGGAAACCGACATGATAATACCAGGGATATAATTGTAGGCACTGCTACTGGCTTGAAGGTTCCAAAGTATTATGATAAATACCCCCGTTGTCCGGTGGTATTCCCAGAAGCCTGTCAATATGTTGTTTCTTTATTTCAATCTCAAAGACCAAATACCAAGTGATGTTTCGTGACTTGTTTGTACGTTTTTGGACGATTTTACTTTATTTTGTTTTGGGGGGCTTCCCTCAACTTCACTGATCCCCCAGTCCTAAAAATCTACATTGCAGTGTGTAATTCTTCCAATCTATGCAACTTTTATATCACTTCAGATGGAATTGTGACAATACTTCCTTGCCATAGTATGATCAGCATTTAGTAACACAAGAATTCTGCTAGCCCCTGCATGATAATGAGCAAAAACCTGCTTATAAGCCATAGGGATCATGAAGTTCCTCCTGAAATGAACAGCAAGTATGTTGATGATTTACTACAAATTCTGTAATCACATTTTAGAAAAACCACCCAGAATAGAATTTGTAGCGGAAGGAGTATGAACACTACTTCCCTCCCATCAACTGTGAAACTATAACCTATTAATCACAATTGACCAACTTGTTTTTCTACTGTTGCCTATGCAACAACCTTAGTGGTAAAATGGTTTCCCAACTCGAAAAAAGATTTGACATTGAATGTCTTTAGATTATGTGGAGATCCAGGTGAGAAATCACCAACATCCTTCCAACAATGCAGGCAAGTGACATGCAAGGAAACCTCCAAAATGTTCAGATGTGAGGAGCTAGTTAACTCATCAAAAGTCGGCATTTTTACCCCATAAAGCTAATCAAATTTACTAGTTTACTACCCCAGTCAGCAAAGATGGATTGCAATCATTGCATGTATACAGTTCATATAGTCTATGCAACCTTGATATCACTTGAGTTGGAACTTGGAACCGTCTGAACAATAGTTTCGGTCAAGCCCAACATTTTCTTTTGGAGATTTCTCAGTACAACATCTCATACTAGTCGAGATTTTTGTTTTCTCCAAGTATGCATATATCAATAATGTACCTACAGGCTACAAGTATGCTCTCATAATCATGATCTCATTTGCCTGTAATCTATCCACAATGAACTTGCTGCTGCATGAACATTAGTGAGAAAAAACTTGCTGGTACGAGGGAGTTTCCCCTGCCACTGAACACCAATATTGTTTCCAAGTTCTTGATGAAAGTAATCATTTTAGCTAAATGTTAAAGAAACTTTGAAACAAGCAACCAATATATATTTAACACACGAGGGACTCCAAGAACTAAGCCAAATAGTTTTCATTAAGATGCGGGCAGTCATAGACATGCAAGTGTTCCAATGAAGGGCACTCGATTTCAATATCAATAGTTTTGCTGCTAGTACTGCACAACCTTGTGAACTTTGGAAGTTCTGCCAAAAGTAAATTCTTCAACTGTGGAAAAATGATCTTGTTGCTCTCTGTTTCCTAACTGGCTTCAATTATTCTGTCCAAGCTATCGCAGTCAGCTACGTAAAGGTATTCCAATTGCAAAAGACATCCAGCTACATCAAATGTGAAAAGATACTCCAGTTTCCGGCAATGTTCCAAGTAAAAGAGTTTGAGACTCTGGAAGATTCCAGGTGGAGCAGGACCATTACATATGCTTCTTAGCCGGTACAGTCTTTTCAACAAATCACTCTCGTGTTGTGGTTCATGCTCTTCAAATCCAAACACATATTCCATTCTTTTCAATTCAGAACAAGAAACTTTTTCCAGACACTGTTAACTGCGCAACAACTTGGACGATAAAAGCGGTTTCACCAACCTCTCACAAAACTTCATATTCAATATCTTAAGATTACGTAGAGATCCAGGTGGTAATTCGCAATCATATAACTCCTCCAAGTATGTACAATCAAGCATTGCCAACTCTACCAAGTTCTCAAACACAGGTTCATCTGACACCCTTGTCCATGTTATTGTGTTCAACAACACTTCTGAATCACGGGAAACATCTATAAACAGATACTTGAGTCCATGTAATCTCCCACGGTCTCATTGCTTGAAACTCTTCCAACTCTCCCATTGCCTCAATTGCAGCAGGTAAGACTTTACGGTTGACAGATTCCACAATGGAGATGATCATTTCTTGGTGAGTCCTACAAGGAAGAATAAAGTTCCATTAAGTAAGAACCTTAACTAAGGGCACATTGATAATCCTTGGTAATTATGATAGCCTCAGGATGCTTACCTACGATCATCTGTATTCCAACCAGAAATATTACCCACGTTTTTTAAAGCAGCTTTCTACTCCTCCAACTTCTTTGATGTGTGTCCTCCAGATTTTACATGCTCAGTGAAAGCATCTTTGAGACTCCTCTTCTGATGTCGCAATCTTTGAGACTCCTCTTCTGATGTCGCACATCAGCTGGAACAACATGATAAAAAATTGGCAGGATTCTACTGTTATCTTCCATGAATGGACATAGCTACGAAGACTATACATTGCTTCACTGCAGAGGAATTCACGAATGCTGCTACGAAGCACAGCAAGTCCATCAGCAAACCGGCTGTAAGGGGTCTTCCCAGCACCTTTAAGCTGCAGTTCCCACCTTTCAGATTTAGAGTTAAGAACGTCCCCAAGTGTAATAGCCCGACCATCCCCCAACTGTCCCGCCCACATGCCAAACTGATGTCCTCCATAGCACTGAGCATAGGGTGACCTGTACAAATTTAAATAAATTATCATTGGGGCCGTATAAATATTGACAAAGCCCCACAATTGAGCCTTATGCAAAATATTCAGAGAAACACTTACGATCCGACTAAAGAAGATGCTCCCGAGAATAAAAGAGGGAAGTCTGGCCTTTCAAATCTGTAAATTCAAGATGAGATGACAAATTAGTCCCACGAAACATGGTACATTATGCGTACAGAAAAAAAAATGTAATCATGCGTCTCATCTAACTGACATAACTAGCATATACAATATCAGTCGGCTATAAATGGAACAGCAAGTCAGATGCCAATACCACACCATATTTTAAAGCAATACAAGACGGGGGATAAACAAAATGGGAGAGGATCCTCTCCTAGCTTTTTTTCCACCTTACCTACCTGAGCACTTAATCCAATGGCTCCACTACAAATTTCAAATTTTGAGGCTTAATCTAATGGCTGGAAAATGCTCAGATAGGTAAGGTGGAAAAAAAGCTCAGGAGAGGATCCTTGTCCAAACACAATAACCACACTTACTACAGATCAAAATCATTATGGTCAGTGATATATCAAAACTCCAATAAAAAGGAAAGTTCAAATGAGAACAAGAATCTCGCTAACCCTGAAACAGCTGAAATTCAGTGACTTCAACAAATCTATGCCCAGTGCAATTGGTTCCAATGTATTGAAGGGAAAAGAAATATCTAGATATCAAGGGGACCTAATTTACTATTTTTTCCACAGGGGAGTTCTATTAGTTGAGTCATGATACTTCCAGATGAAAGGTTCTAGAGTAGCGATCAGAAAGACAATGTTTACAATTGGTACCCATTCCTTACTTCAACTCCCACTAAAACATAAAAAAGTATCATGCCCAGAAGTTCAAAATTATTCTCCCCAAATCAAATGGCAAGTTCTTCTTGATGGATGTATCAAAGACACTCGTTTTCTCATTCATGTTCTATAAAAGCATTACACTTGATGTTTCACAGACCACAAGAAACAAGAATACTCACTCTTTTGGATCCAATTCAAGAAACTCAGCAACTGACTCTGACCAAGCGACGAGCTGAGGATCATCAACTTCAGCTGAAGGAGTTACTTTTGTAAAACAGGCATGCAACACCTGATAATCAAAACCCAAATAAGCTCAATATTATAGCATAACACCCCCCATGCTATGAAAACTACAACCTATAGCTCAACCAAGAAGACAGTATCAGAATCAAAATCACTAAAACTTGTCTTCCATGCTAACTTAGCCATTTCTCGATTGACTACATACACTTTCATGGTTGTGACGTTATATTTAACAAATTTTCAATCCTTGGAAAAGAAACACAAGCTGAAGCAATTGCCTAGTAGACAAACACATGCTACACATTCTCAGGAGATAAATTACATCGCAACTTACCTAAATCTCAAGCAAGTATAAACAATAAAATCTATAAAATAAAGACACTAGCTCAACAGCTAAAGATTGTATCCTATCAAAACTAACACTAACAACACATAATCCAGTAACTAACTTCGGCATTTCGCTATCGAAACAGTACTAATTACTCATCTGGTAATGTCTAATTTAAAAAATTCTCCAAATCCTACGCTAGTTCACAAAATACAAGTTATACATACAGTTAATCTTTCAATTTACTTCAATCAGTTTCACAAATTTCTCAGCCAAACCCTAACCCTAACCCTAAAATGAAAACAGAAATGAGCTCTGACCTCACGCGGAAACGTATCAGTTCTAGGATCACCAGGCAGCTCTCGACATTTTTACCCCAGAAAGCTGATTAACCCTTCCTCAAATTTACTAGTTTACTACCCCAGTCTCCAAAGATGGATTGCATATATTGTACAGTTCTTATAGTCTATGCAACGATATCACTTGAGTTGGAACTTGGAACCGTCAGAACAATAGTTTCGGTCAAGTCCAACATGTTCTTTTTGGAGATTTCTCAGTACAACATCTCATACAAGTCTAGCTTTTTGTTTTGTCCAAGTATGCATATATGTCAATAACGTACCAACAGGCTACAAATATGCTCTCATACTATCCAATAAATAACTTATATTCATGATCTCGTTTGCCTGTAATCTATCCACAATGAACTTGCTGCAGCATGAACATTAGTGAGAAAAAACTTACTAATATGAGGGAGTTTCCCCTTCCACTGAACACCAATATTGTTACCATGTTCTTGATGAAAGTAGTCAATTTAGCTAAAAGTTAAAGAAGCTTTGAAACAGGCAAACAATATATATTTAACACACGAGGGACTCCAAGAACTAAGCCAAATAGTTTTCATTAAGATACGGGTCCAGACTTAGTAAAACCAAATTACCATGATGCATCATCAGAGCATGAAACAGGCTCCAACTTTTAACGTGTAATTGCTATTATATTTTTGCATAATCCTGAGCATAATTCTGTCTTCTGGTTTTTCCCAACTAATACTAAATGTCATCGTCTCCACTTGCAGCCAACTAAAATAACATGTGAGGCTAGGTTGCATGGGCACGGACACGGACTCGGCGACACGACTCGGACGGACACGGCGACACGGTAAATCCCAAGCAGCCTACACAGTATATGAGCGTATCGTGTCGTGTCGTGTCGCTCCGACGCTCCATTCTCAGCCGTGTCCGTGCAACATAGATGTTAGGTAAAGCTTTGACTAACTAATAACAGTTTACGAATTGAATTACATGCATTACTCTCTAGTATTGATCATATATATGGCTACTTTAGAAACGTTGCATTTTAAACAGGGTTGTTGCTCTGTTTTGTATATGTAGAACAATTACCATCGTACGAGCATAATGAGACCACAAGTCACTTGACTGGTGCTGCTACAATTTCAGCATAGATATATACAGTATTCTTGAATTCTTTTAACAATAATATTTACAAATACCAGTGGTAAATCAAATGTCATCTGATACAGTCACAGTATTGTAGAATTAATTAACAATTTGATACAGATATACACGTACCAGTGGCAAGAATTAAACGTCACGCATCCTGGTTGAGCATGTCAACTGATCTCTTCACTCTCCAAGGTTACTGGAATGGCTTATTACAATCTCTTTGCCCGTTTTCAAAGTAACGATCCAGCAACTTATCTATTTTACCAATTGGATTCTCAGCTAGATGACCACCCTGAACATAATGAAAAACGAGTGAGAGAGTGAACTACTTTAAGAAAAATCTTTCTTTAACTAGCAAAACAATACTTCTTGCAGACTTGCAGTTACAATTATCCAATGAGTTGATTATCTTAAATGTCCATTGAATGCTTCTCTTGAATGCATTAATGACTACAAGAGATCTTTGTACATTCTGTTTTTATGATACAATCAACCAAGTCTTTTAGTGTATCAACTATCAACTAAGAATTTACCCTGTAAGTTCATGAAAAGCACCCCACATTCCCACATAGTTAATATAACAAAAGAAGAGCATAATTTGCGTAACAGGGATGGGACTCAGTTAGCTATGCATTGTGGTAGTATGACTCCAAACTTTGGACACGGATCTTGATGCAGACGACAGAAGCTGTTAAGAATTTAATTCTAAATTCACACTCAATTTCTCTTGAATCATTCCCAAGCTAGTTGTAAACACATATATTGATGACTACAGATTCATCATAAGAAGTTTAATTTCAAAATGCTAACACAATTCTTTTGAATAAATACTTGATGTACGTGATCATCCTGACTGAAATTAGTTTCAAACTAGACATTTTCATATACCAATAAATCAGTAATTTGTATTAGTAAAGTAGTGAAACCAAAACAATCCTCAGGGATACTAAGTTTTCTGTGCAGTATTGTTTTTAAATCACAAATTCATTCATTCCCATCAATTAATCATCAAAATTGTTTTAAAAAAAGTTGATAATAACGAATGATAACAAAGAAAAATAAGAATATCATACCGAAAAAGAAAACTGTAGTTAAAATTTACTTGTTGTTTATCTGATAAACAAAACACAAAATCTGTTTGTTGCACAGATACACAGAAGATTGGGAAAGTGAATGAATTATGAGAACTCCATATAATTATGAAAATAACAATATCACATGTTTAGTTTTTAAGGCATTGCAAAAATTTAAAATTCAATGACGAGAAAACAGAATGAAAAGAACTCAGTTGATCACACAGCATCGTACCTGGACAAAGAAATTGAGCTGAACTTGGTTACTTCCTGATCTAGAAGCCAGAAGGTAAGGGACCATATCAAACCAGCGAGACAATTACATATTTGGAAAAAGAACCAGAGAATCTGTTGCATCGAATTGGAAAAAGAAAAGATACAATTATCATATTATATAAATTTTAACATATTTCTAAGAGTGTCTATTAACATTATATGTAATTTGCATTAATAGAGTATAGAAAACAAAACAATCATCATCAACGTCAAGTATTCTGTACATATAAAGTCCCCGGAAGAGCAAAAATTGAATCACACTTTACATATATTAATCGATCAAACTATGTTTGATCACTTGCTAATATACAAAATATAGAAGAAAAAGACAAATTTAGTAATTCACACAAAGACATACCTGTCATATAAAAAGTCGTACAGTTGTTTATCATTGAGTTGGACTGGGTTCGTGCTGCCAAAGTAGTCAGAAGCGGAGGTTGAAAATGAAAACTGGTTACTGATTTTCAAGGATGCGAAGAGATCAGAAGAGGTTGAAAATGAAATATTGGGGCAATCAACCACGATCAAGTGTTCCAATGAAGGACACTCAATATCAACAGTAGAGCTTGCACCATACAACACAGGAAGATTCTTCAAAACTAAGTTCTTCAATTTTGGTAGAGCCGTCTTCTTGTTGTTCACTGCTTCAATTACTCTTTCCAACAAAGGGCAACTCTCTACGAAAAGGTCTTCCAATTGAAAGAGACATTGGGCTACATCAGATGCGAACAAACTTTGCAGCAGCTTACAGTAGTAGATGGTCAAAATTTTAATACTCTGAAAAATTACGCGTGGGGCAGGACCACTACAAATGCTCTTCACTGAATCTAGACACAACAATTGCACCTCTCTCAGTTTTGATTCTATCAACTCAGACACTTCGCATCCAAACACATATTCCAACTTTTCCATAACGATTAAATATAGTTTCTCCAGACTTGGCAGTCTCTGTACAAATTTTGATACATCCTTCAACTTACTAAAGAATCGCATAGTCAATACCTTCAGATTGAAGAGAGACCCAGGTGGCAACTCACCAACACACAACTCCTCAAGGTGGATCAGGAGATCCAGATGCAATTCTTCCAACTTCTCAAACACTGGTCCTTTTTTAACTCGTCCTGTTGTGTTCATCAACTCTTTCAACAACACGTAGTCACCAGCATAATCACCACACACTCTGAGATGATTGAGTTCATGTAACCTCCCATGGTCATATTCCATAAGAATGTCACTCAATATCCCTTCACAGCAATAGTACTCTAGCTTCTCTATTTTCTCTGTCATCGCGTTGGTAAACCACTCAGGTAAGATACTTATGGTTGCTCCATTAAGAAACAAGGATCTTGAATTATGATCTCCTAATTTGTATGCATTGAAGGCGTGCATATTGTTTATGCTGATGATACTTATACAAAAGTAATCCCAATCTGGTTTGGCTTCAACAGTTTTAGGGATGTATTTTACATCAGGTATGCCAACCTGCAAAATTTTCAAATATGATAAACCAGCTAACTCACCAAACCCAATACTGGTTTCTTCCCCTCGTCCCTCAACTTCACACCCCCAGTCCTCAAACCAACAATGGACCATGTACAATTCTTCTAATTTATGCAACTTTGATATCACTTTCGATGGAATTGTGACCATACTTCCTAACTCGAATAGTGCCGTAGAGCAATTGACATCCAAAATCCTTAGATTGGTCAAATGTCCTATTTCTCTAGGCAATTCCATGGGAGGACAATTTCTCATACTAAGAATTTCAAGCTTCTTAAGTTTCCCCACTACAGAAATGTCAATCAATTTCTTGCAATCATCTAAATACAAAGCTTGGAGGTTGGTCAAGAGACTGAATGATTGGGGTAATACGGAAATACTAGTGTAGCTAACATCCAAGATCCTTAATTCATTCAGAAATTTGATGAACATATCTGGGATCTCATCTAAATCAGCATTCTTTTTTAGTAATAAAATCTGGAGATCTGGACATACCACCTCTTCTTCGGGTAGCCTGCGAATTTCATTCCTCATCAGTGAAATAGTAGTGCAGCCTCCATCTAATCCGCGTGGCCAATCCTTTAAACCAAAGCCAACTTTCACCCAAAACTCACGTTCAGATTCGGCAATTCGAATGGCTGTATCCCGGATGACATCATGCATCTTTACACACCCATTTTTCTGGTTAATCAAAAGCAAGCTAGAGTCTTCCAGGTGCTTGACTATTGAAACTAGTTCGCCTCTGGCTTCTTCAATTGTTTCGGCATCTCGAAAGAATCTTGTTCGAACCGCATACCTCAACAAGTCTTCTATTTTTATTTCATGGTCTTCTGGGAATAGGCAACAGAGCAATAAGCATGACTTGGAATCCTCATCTTTCAAGTAATCAAAACTGAATTTTATACATTCGAAAGCCTCTTGCTCATCCTCGACAATTGCAGACTGTGACTTCTCTAGTCTTCGAGCTGCTTTTTCCCATTCTGCATGATCTTTATCTCCGAGTGCTCTTGCCACTGCTATCAACGCAATGGGTAGACCCCTACATTCTCCAGCTACTTTCTTGGCTACATTTTCAAAAGATTCAAAAGACCTTCTTGCACTTCTAACAAACAAGGTCCAAGAATCTTCTTCTGAGAGGATATCAAGGGCGATCTTTTCTTGGCACTTCATGTCATAACAGACATGCCTGCTCCGTGTGGTGAGTATGACTTTGGAATGACACCTTTGAAGCTGCTCGTGACTGGGAATTCCTATGGTTGATAATTCTATTCTATTCCAAACATCATCCAAGATCATAAGGATATTTTTTCTATCCATCATCTTTTTTCTCAGTTTAGCAGCTCTTACAGATACTGTCTTCTCTTTCAATTCAACGCCCAACATATCTGCCAATGTGTCTTGAAGTTTAATCAAGTCCGGGCTCTGGGATACCACGAGAGTAAACACAAAATTAAAAATCCCACTTTTCTTGAATCGTGCAGCAACTTCTTGAACCATGGTTGTCTTGCCTACACCGCCCATTCCGAAGACCCCAACAGCAGTGACGTTGTCATCTTCAAGAGCCTTCATAACCTCACCCATGGCTTTTCTTGTTGCTTCATAGAGTTCAAAATCTTCTGTGCACATTGTAGACTCAGTGTCAAAATGTCGTATTCTTTCGCACACAAAATCCACAATTTTCTCCACAAGTTCTTTATCAGTCCTACAAGGAAGGAAGAATCAAGGGTCAATTAGCAAATCCAAATAACTCTAGGATGATTAAAATAGATAATCACATCATACTACTTACTTAAAATTCTTTGTATCCCACCCAGAGAAATTGGCCACTTTGTTTAAAGCATCTCTCCATTGCTTCACCTTGTCTGATGTGTGTCGCCCAGAGCTTTCATGCTTATCGAAAGCTTCTCCGAAACTTCTCTTCCTGCACCGTACATCAGAGGGTTCCACATTGTAGAAAAGTGGAAGAATTCTGTTGTTTTCTTCCATGCACTCACAGATCTTTGCAAGTTCCTCCAAACACCAAGTAGAAGAAGCGTAGTCTCGAGAGAGAACAACAACTGCAAGCCTTGAGCTTTCAATTGCTTCTATGAGCGTGCGAGAAATAGCATCTCCGACTTCAAGATCAGGATCATCCATGAATGTTTTGATTCCTCTGCTATGCAATCGATCATACAAATCAGATGTGATACCCTTGCGAGTATCGGCACCCCTGAAACTCAAAAACACATCATACTTCCACTCTACAGCTGCTGACGATGAAGGAAGAGATGCAGAGGAGGATGCCATTGAAAACCACCAAGGAAGATGAAACTAATTTCCAGTCAGAAGCAAAGAAGGGAGGAGACTGACGAATTGACCTACAGATCCAGTCAGAACAAAAACTCAACCATAAAATCGATCAATTCCTACCATACCCATACACCTAATCCTTAATCAATCCGCGAAAAAACTACAACCCATGAGCATTTATCAATAGATAATCAATCTTCGGTGAATTTTCAGATCGAATAGGAAAAAGAGAGGCAAAGAAGAAGGTTGTAGAGACGAGAATATGGTAGAGCTAATCAAACAAACACACAGAAACAGAGTACAAGAATATGGTAGAGCTACTAGATCAACATCATCAACATGCAGAAGCATCACCTATCGAGTAAACAGAGTGACGTCACTTCTTCATACCTTTTTAAGCAGAAGGCAGGCAATATTCAGTCGTCTTGATTTTCCTCTGAGAACGGTGACGACTATAGGCCTGAGCGACTACACGCGCGGGAACCGGAGCGCCCGACCCAGTAGTTTTTTGGGCCTAGCCTGTTAATAGAAGGCCCATTCTCCACTTAGATTATTAGATTCTGCTTGTTTGTTTATAGATTCCGCCTGGGAGGTTCGGAGACGGAAGACAGAGAGATATCAGTTCAGACTTTCAGTTCCAACGAGAATGACAACTCCCTTCTCTTTTGCCCAAACTGTTCTCTTCCCCAAAACCTCACTCTCTCTCCGTACCAATGCCCTCAGAAGCTTCGCCTTCTGGCTACCATTCACTTCACCTTCTGCTTCTGATAAGCCTCACAACAAGAAATGGAGGCGGCCAGTGACTTCGGCGCTTGAGCTCGGCGGCGTCAAGATTACTAAAGATGGTAACTTTCAATGTTTTATTCTTACTTTTGAGCTTCTTGTTGCTAAAGATTGTAACGTTAATGGGTTTTGCAATTGGTGCTTCTCTCAAAATGGTGTTGGGTCTCTGTGGAAGTGTGATATATGAATTGGGCAACCTGTTTTAGAACTTGGGTTGCTGCAAGTTGTTTGAAAGTTTATGCGTTGTTTGTATTTATGCTAAGATTTTAGAGTGTTATGGGTAATTGAAATGAGGGCATTGAGTTGTTTAACTCAGAAAAACAATCAACATCTTTGTTTTGATCAACTTTTGGAAGCAAAGCCGCTAACTTTATTGTCATGCTGTAAAGTTTTGTGGGATATAACTTAATAGAGGGATGCATCTCACTTCAATTCTTCCATTTGTGGTGTACTGCTTTTTGAAGCTTTTGTTAAAAATTCTCTTGTATGGGATAATGTTTTCAGTTTATGGATTGTAAATATGTTGAAAGAATGCCCCACAAACAATGTTCTTTCCGCAATGCTCTTGCTTGCTTATGAAAACTATGTATTGGCATTTTATGTTGGGTTATGGTTTTGTAGATGTGTTGAGGAATGATCCTACGAACAATGTTCCGGATACAATTTTCGCAAAGCTTGGAATGCAACTGCATAGAAGATATCAACACCCACTTGGAATTTTGAAGAATGCTATATACGAATACTTTGACACCAATTACTCGAACAAGTTTGATAAGTTCGATGATCTTTGCCCACTTGTATCTGTTAAAGAGGTATGACATTGATCAAGTTTTTTATTTTGGATACCTATGTTTCTTCATATGTTTGATTCTCGTGCACACGTCTGATTTATTTAGAGTGGAGACACTGCATCTAGTCTTTCATTTGAGCTGACAATAACAGTTTGCCCACTTGTATTTGTTACATGATAGTTATGAGACATACAAGTTTCAATTACAAGAACCTTATGGCCAACAAATACGATATTTCTATTTTTTAACTATTAAAGCTGCATTAAGTTAGATATTCATTTAGATCTATAACTCCAGCCCCTAACTACCAGCACATACAAGTAATTGCAGAAAACAGAATCTCTTAAGTTTTGACTGTTACCAGTGCATTTTTTATGAACTCAAAGTTTTGGGGAGAACTCTTGCACATTTACTTCTATGGCTAAATACAGATAATTAATCATATTAATTCAGTTGATGTTTTTTCTTTTTCACTTTAATTTTCGTATAATATTAATGTAAATGGATGTTTGTGGTACTGCTTTTTTATTATTGCAAGTCCTTGTGACTTAGTTCTTGACAATAAGTCATTTTTTTTTCAGAATTTTGATGATGTATTGGTTCCTGCTGATCATGTGAGTCGAAGTTACAATGATACATACTACGTGGACTCTCAAACAGTCTTGAGGTGCCATACAAGTGCTCATCAGGCAGAGTTATTGAGAAGAGGACACACTCATTTTCTTGTAACTGGAGACGTGTACCGTAGGGATTCCATCGACTCTACACATTACCCTGTGTTCCATCAGGTTTTATATCTATAATACAATACAATTGTTGATTACTTGTTGAAACGTTATGTCATATATGAGGAAATAGTTGTTTTCTTCCCAATTAGATGGAAGGGGTTCGTGTTTTTTCTCCTGAAGATTGGGTGGCATCCGGGACAGATGCAACATCTTATGTAGCTGAGGACTTGAAGAAATGTCTTGAGGGCTTGGCACGCCACCTATTTGGTAAGATAAGAGCAACTAATATCTTTAATCCTCATCAACCATATGAATAACTGTAATTTTGGGCACACCATTTTGAGGCCTTCTGGGCTTCAGCATCAAAAAATATTGTGCATAAGTTGAGTATTTTCAGGTGCTAGTTTTCTAAACCCTAGAATAACTCATGTTTGTATACTTATCTTTTGAACCTTCGGATTTGAAGAGATCATTATTTTTAGGTGATGTGGAGATGCGCTGGGTTGATACATACTTTCCATTTACCAATCCATCATTTGAACTTGAGATTTTCTTTCAGGTATAATACTGATGCAAATCATTTTAATGGGTTCGAACTTTGAATTTTAAACTCTGTTTTTATTGATCAGTGTCTTGTTATCATTCTGTTTGAGATTCATTTGTTCCATTTACAGAGACATGTTATTGACTTATTGCAACAACAACAACAACAAAAACTTTTTTAAGAATAGTAGATATTCAAGTTAGATAAGATGAAGTGAAACACTCTTCTTGTTATGATATTTAGGGGCACTAATAGGTGATGAAACTATTGAACTTGCAGATGAAAAAGGATAAGACTTGCAGTAAAATATAACACCATACCCTGAATATGTGATTCATTTCTTAGCAAATAAGAAAATTTATAAACTGATATATTGAATACAATCTCAGGAAAAGTGGTTGGAAGTTTTGGGTTGCGGAGTAACAGAACAAGAAATTTTGAAGAGAAGTGGCAAAACAGACAATGTTGCTTGGGCTTTCGGACTTGGATTGGAGCGGCTGGCAATGGTTCTATTTGACATCCCAGATATTCGCCTTTTCTGGTCAACTGATGAGAGGTTTACCTCTCAGGTGGTTCCTGTACCCATTAAATAATTTTTTCTTCTTCTATTATTCTCCTTTCTCACTTGTAATTCGGTTTCTTTCTTCTCCTTCTTCTTTTTTCCTTTTTTTTTTTTGGAATTAAGTCATCCCAACAAGTGAAAACATCAAATTATCTGTCCTTAATACTTTTGTAATCCACTGATATCTTTTCTTTTCCTTGTTCAATTACTAGTCTGATCGTTTAATTTTGAATTTCTGGTTACAGTTTTTGAAGGGGCAGCTGGGAGTCAAGTTCAAGCCATATTCAAAGGTACTTTGCATCACACACTGAGAGAAGAAACTCATACAGTTTTCTTATGCAATATGAATTGTTTTCAGTACTCTAGTGATGCTTATTTTCTTTGGGAGTTTTTCATGCAGGTCCAAAATTAAAAGTTATGTATCAGTCACTTGAAGGCTGTTTTCTTTATTTTGTAACTTTAGGTTTTCCTGATGTACTGCTGAGAATCATCTCTTATCATATTCGTTCTTTTCTTTTCAGTATCCACCGTGTTACAAAGATGTTAGTTTTTGGATCAGTGAATCTTTCACTGAAAACAATTTATGTGAAGTTGTTAGGGAGGTTGCTGGTGATCTTGTTGAGGAGGTATGGTTTTTAGTGTTTTCACTTGTATCAACTTTCTGGAGGCGTGGCAGTTGAAAATCATCAATTGATGGAATCTATTACAGCGAGAAAATATATGAGTTCATGTGGAATATAACCCCTGCATTTCACAAACTGTTTTTCAATTCAATGTGAGACAATCAGTTCAATGTTAAATGTCTCTTCTACGATTGCATGGCCACTGCAGAACCAATATATTTTACTTTTTCTTACCTTGTCCATCCAGCTATTGCTTCAAAAGATAGAAGTCTTGTGGAATAATCCATAAATACTTGCAATATATTTTGCAATCTATCAATTTGGCTGGCTTCCTATGCAATTTACTGACATATCTCTTGTATAACTGCCAGGTGCAATTGATAGATAATTTCACAAACAAGAAAGGAATGACCAGTCACTGCTACAGGATCGCTTATA
The DNA here is from genome assembly GCA_963682095.1 of Potentilla sterilis. Classification (NCBI taxonomy): domain Eukaryota; kingdom Viridiplantae; phylum Streptophyta; class Magnoliopsida; order Rosales; family Rosaceae; genus Potentilla; species Potentilla sterilis. Next base: position 61,893,919 of record OY821755.1, read on the forward strand.
GGTCCATGGAACGGTCACTTACAGATGAAGAAATAAATAAGTTGCAGGTAGTTCATATAGTACGAGGTTGTGACATTACTGACCTTATATGACACACAAGGTATAACCTCAAAACTTGTTACTATCTCTTATGCAGGGTGCTGTAAGAGAGTTGGTTGAGAGCAAGTTGAAGGTGGTGTTGAGATGAGAGTTCCTGATGCAGTAGCTTATTTTGGCAGCTCAAAATTGTGTAAATTCTGAACTTCGTTTATAGGTGTCGAATTTTTGATTTACAAAGTAAAACCCATTCTTTTCCTGGCCAACTGTATTTGTGCCTGCCCAATACACGACTTGAAAAATAAATACAAACCTAAAATCTATTTGGGTGACGCAATGTACTCCCCAAATGGCATATCGCCAAATGCATCATCAAATCCAAAACCATTTTGTTGGCTGTAACTGATATCTGTTCCCTTTGCATTCTTCTGTGTGCATAGGGGCCTCGTTTTATATGCATTGGTCATTGGATGTCCCCAAATTGCATTGGATTTGCTTCCGTATAAGGGAAAAAAGCATGTTACGTCAAGGATTAAGTTAGAATAAAGAATGGATGTATATTTTATACCGTTTCTAAGAGGCATCATCAAAATCAGAACTATTTGATAGGTTGTATCCATTCATCATCAAAACCAAGGACCAAACTCAATATTCATAGGACTACTAAGATTCAGATGTGTTCATGGAGGCCCTTCTAATGAGTATTTTTAAATTGAAGACTTTCGTGGAGCAATTTTCCTACATAAGCATGTATATAAGTTGCAGAAATCTATGACTGATTATTGTAAGATTGTACTTTAAATCGACAGACAAGAAATCAGTAGCCAGCGAGAGGGATATAGTGGCTAGTAATCTATCGTCAGGATTCAGGGTGGTACAGAGTACGTAGGGCTAAGTGCAGAGTCAAGGGAGGACAGAAGCAGAAGCAGTCAAAAAATAGGGACAATGATAGCTTATGGAATATCTTGTGTTGGGTCCATTTCCACCTCCACCTTGTCTCTCGGAATATACGTACCAGACCTCGATCATCTTAGTTCGATCGTGCAGGCAAGACCTCATACTCTTTCATTGTTTGATTGAGATTGAACTCAACCACACATTTACATCCGGTTTTACCGACATACGATCATTTAAATTCTAAAAAGATCATTTTACGTTACATTATATCAGTTTACTTACACATTATCGAACTAGATTGATATAGAGATCGACTAACTCGATATATTAGTTGCTCGGTCTAATCTCGACCTAGTCTGGTTGACTTCTGATATGGAGAATCAATCTACTGATACCCGTAGTACTTATGTTCAACTTGTTTATAGATTAGAGAAGAGACTAGCTCACACAATGCACCATTTTTGGCGCCATTGATTTTCAGTTTTCAGTACGTGCTAGCTTGCCTGCTAGTGACTTCAGGAATCTCGATCAATGGTTCAATGATGATGGAGTTTGAACGAAATTTGAGTCAACGCTTGTTTGGTCATTTCAAATGGGTTCCAGATAAAAGCATCTCTGAATAATGATAGTGATCCAAGGCTTCTATTTCACGTTCGTTAATATAATCTACCTTCTGCAAAAGAGAGAATTCTGATTGAAAGAAACAAGCCACTCCAACTTTATAAGAATCACAATGCAGATCGAAGCATGTATATACATCTCTGAATCGGGATTGGATCGAGTGCTACAGATCACATATGTATCATGTTAAAGAAACCCTAGCTAGCATGCCCATACAGTTGATCCTATTTCCCAAGATGAGCTAAAACAAACCAGAAGCCATAGATTACAATATCAATTTGAAAACATTTTCAAAATTTTAAGGGTTATTCTGTGCTTTGTCCTGTGATGATAATCTGATATTCTGGGGGAACTCTGAACCGTATTGAAGTTTTCATAACTGAATTACAGCAGTAGGTTTCCATCTTCATTTAACATTGACTAATTAACTAAGCAGTAGTACGTAAGAGTGTAAAACGCATCATTTCTCATGAATGTAGTAGCACTGCGACAGGAGATTGCCATTTAGTACGAACAGATGGATTAATCCAAGTAGCTTTGAAGAGTTTCCCTTTGTTCTTCTTCTTCTTGGCGACAACCTCTGGTTCATGTGACATTACCGAATCACTGTTGTTGGAGCATGATGAGCCTCTGCACTGCATTTCAGGATCCTCTAGGATAGAGCTAGGCATTTGGCCATCGTCATCGTTCACCTCCGAGCCATCCATCCGTAGTCCCTCGAATTGATTTTGTGAAGTCCAATTCATCAAAAACGGTAGAGTACGCTGGATACATCTTCCTCTTGGAGCACCAGGTGATCGACCTGTTCATAAGTTTGCATTTCAATCCACATAAGCGAACCACATTATGTGACCATCATGCGTCCACTACTGCAGATCAGCACTGAAGCGACGAAGAATAAAAAAGGGAAAAAAAAAATTCGTCGCTTCAACACATCCAACCGACGAAGATTTGACTCGTCGCTTGAAAAAAAAAAGAGCGACGAATATTTCTTAATATTTGTCGCTTAAAATTTATTGAAGCGACTTATATTGACATTTGTCGCCTCCGTTTTTCGTTTTGGAAAACCTAGCGACGAAATTCAATCTTCGTCGCTCCGGAAAATTGGCCAATATTCGTTGCTTAGTTTTTTTTCATTTACCTTTGTACTTCGTCTTAAACACAACCTATATAGATCGGTAAAATTTTTGGTTTAGGGTTTATTCGTGTTCTGCTGCTGTTTTTAAAGGAGAAGAGGGAGAAGTTAGAAGAAAGTGAGCTTGAAAAGCTTTTAATTTGTTGCCAATTCTTTGATTCTTAAGTAAGGTTAGTGCAATTTCCTTCTATTTATCCCTATTTGTGAGCATATTATGTATTAATTCAATTTAAATGGTTGTTTATGTTGGTTAATGGAAGATGATTGATGTTGTGTTGAATTTTGGGTTTTGTTGTTGTTTTAGTGTTAGAATATGGAAATTGTGATAAACCATGTTTTGGGTTCATTGAAAATGTTAGAATTTTGGTGAAATTTAGTGAAATTGAGATTACGTTAGTTTGTGAAATTGTGAAATTTAGTGAAAATGAATTTTAGTGTAATTTAGTGAAATTGTAATTTAGTGAAATTGTGAAATTTAGTTAAATCCAAATTTAGTGAAAATGAAATTTTGTGAAATAGTGAAATTTAGTGAAATTTAGTGAAATTTGAATTTTATGGTAGATTAGGTTGTTGAAATTATTAATTAATGATGTAATTGGTTTGTGTTATGTGTGGATTGTGGTAGTTAGGGTTTCTGAAACATGCGAGTGACTTAGTGAGGGAGTGTGGTGCCGTATGTAAATTTATGGTTTCATATTATATAGAATTGTAGTGTTTATCAGCTTAGAACTCCCGTTTGAGAATCAACAACTCATCTAGTTGATCGAGATGAGTTGTTGATTCTCGAATTGTCCCATTTTTGGACACTTTAGACGAACACGACTTTGTTGATCCTTTTTCTATTTATGTGTTTTCAGTTTCAGTTTTGGGATATAGTTTCGACAATGTCTCTCTACAATGTTCCTCGAGTGCAAATTACGTTGTTTAGATTTTTGTGCACTTGAGGAACTGTAGGGAGATGCTGCCGAAATTTCCCAAAACTGTAGCAGAAACCACATGGGTGCAAGAGGGTTAACAAAAGTCGTGTTCTCCTGTAGGGGATAAGACCCAACCTGGAGGCATAAGGAGAATAAGTGTTGGGACAGGTTTTGATTGTATCATAAATGTTGTGTGCTAACCTTATGCATATTGTCTGTTTATGTCAAGACAGAAAATATGGATGATGTCCCCGACAAATCTTTTATGAATCATCATTATACACACCCTGACTACAGAACAAGCGTAGTTAACTTCATCAATTTTGTGAAGACTCACACTATTGAAACCAAGTATCTCCCTTGCCCGTGCGCATTTTGCAAAAATGGTCATTATTATAAGGAAATCGTAGAGATTTATCATCACTGCATGCACTGTGGTTTGGATCCGACTTACACAGTTTGACACCTACACGGGAAAGTTTCTGGTCAACCCGTAATGATCAGTCGACGAAGACAGTGGCTTCAAGACAGAGTCGAGGCTTCCAGTGTTGCCGGTCCTTTAGTGATCCCGCCTGTGGAGATTATACAAGATGTATTTCCATACTCTGCTGGATACCATGGAGATGCACCGCATAATGTTGCTGAAAAAAATGGTGAAGTTCACTTCAATGACATGGTTGATGATGATTATATTAAGTATGAAAGGCTTCTAAGGGAGTCGCAAACCTTAGAAAGGTAAAGACAAAGGAATAATCATACACATGCCTTAGAAATTAGAATGAAATAAAGAAAGAAAGGTCATTTTAAGCATTGGTAAGTTTAGGGTTCTTTTTAAGGGTGTTTAATACCTCTTGTAGCACATGAGTATATGATCACAACATTCTAAAACAACCCCTGGATCCCTTTTATCACATGGCCTCAGCCTTAATACCATTATACTACATTTCGTTAATTACTTTCAGGTAGTGGAAATAAACTTGGATGCATTAATCGTATAATTTTGCTCATGTACATGTCTATAGAGTATAGTGATGAGCAAAATTGTGTCAATATGACTGAATTACATGTATTAGGGTAGTTGTGTAATTTTCCCAAGATTCATTGATCTGGGCAATAAATATTGAAATGGTCAATTTTTAACCCATTTATGTGCAAATGGTCATTTTCCCTATATTTTACTATAATGTATATTTTTGTAACATATAGTTAAAATAGTAATATGTAAATCATATTTCAATAAATATCAGCTCTATTCACGTAGTAATTCATATAACATTTCAATAAATTAATATCTATTTGAGTTGATTAATATTTTCTTCTCACATATGGTCGATAACATAGCATAAAACAACCTTACAAAGTTTCAATACAAATTTCCATGTAATTCTTATAGTTTCTGTCGTTTTTGTCAAAAAAATTTAATGGATCGATATTTTATTGATATTTCCGTCGAAATATCCGTATTTTGAAACGTCGATATTTTCTCGATATATTTTACTTTTAATTATACTCGGGTAAAAAATCCAATAGAAATTAAGAAACCACTTATTGGTCTCCGATAAAACTAACTAAAATCTAATACAGAGCCCATAAACTAATCAAATAAACACACAGAAACAGAGCACAAGAATATAGTAGAGATACTAGATCAACAACATCAACATGCAGAAGCATCACCTATCGAGTAAACAAAGTGACGTCACTTTGTACCTTTTAAGCAGAAGGCAGGCAATATTCAGTCTTGATTTTCCTCTGAGAACGGGGACGCGACTTTAGGCTGGGAAACCGGAGCGTCAAGTTGATGAAGACTGCGCCCGACCCAGTAGTTTTTTGGGCCTAGCCTGTCATGTATGTTTTGTTCCACTAAGGCTATTAACAGGAGGCCCATTCTCCACTCAAATTTGTAGAACAATCCAAACACACAAATGGAATTTGTATGAAATTGCTGATGACAATTAACAAAACTAAAACTATAGCTAACCATGGCTGGTGAGGCAAGTCTCTTCCTTCAGAAAACCGTGCTGTAGCCTATGCAACAACTTTGATGGTAAAATTGGTTTCACCTACTCCAAACATAACTCCTACAGTCACTCCTACAGTCCATGTAGTCTCCTACAGGGCTACAGTCGTGTTCCGCGATGAGGTTAGTTAAGCCGTGGAGATAACTGTAAGTCTGTAACATAGATCCTCTGATTTTGCTTTCACCACATTGATAAACCAATCCAGTTAGGAATTCATTGATTGCCATTAACAGGCTTGGAGAAATGTCTGTCTCGATTTGAAGTCCTACCTCAGTGACCTAATAATGGAACCTCAAACACCAGAGAAAAGGGAAAAAGAAGCCCAGAAATTGAAGAAAGAAGGCAAGGTAGCTGTAGACGAGTGCTGTGAAGTCTGTGGTGGCGGTCACAGAGAACGAACCTGCATCATATTATTATGACCTCGGCCAAGAATTTTCTGAGTACGTGAGCGATTTGGACATACCAGAGGGATATACAAGGGCATATTGGAGCTACTGTACCACGGTGGATGGTGAAAAGATACGAGGACCCCCTAGAATTGCCCGACAAAGGTAAGCCGAACCCCGCCGAGGTCTCAAGAATCAGAGTCAGAGGCTGTCACTGGCAGCAGACACTGTCACTGGTCTCAAGAATTGCCCAACACTTGAGGAAACCCTACAGGATGATACCAAGAAAATAAAGAAAGAAGGCAAGTTAGCAGTAGGCGAACCAGGCGAGTGTTGTGAAATCTGCGGTGGTGATGATCACAGTACTGTAACATGCCTATCATATTATGACCTTCTTCAAGAAGCAGGTTCAAATTTACTAGTTTACTACCCCAGTCTCCAAAGATGGATTGCATGTACAGTTCTTATAGTCTATGCAACCTTGATATCACTTGAGATGGAACTTGGAACACTGAACAATAGTTTCGGTCAAGTCCAACATTTTCTTTTGGAGATTTCTCAGTACAACATCTCATACCAGTCTAGCATTTTGTTTTGTCCAAGTATGCATATGTCAATCATGTACCAACAGGCTACAAGTATGCTCTCATACTAACATCCAATACATCACTTATGTTCATGATCTCGTTTGCCTGTAATCTATCCAAGAACTAAGCCAAATAGTTTTCATTAAGATATGGTCCAGACTCAGTAAAACCAAATTACCATGATGCATCAGAGCATAAAACAGGCTCCAACTTTTAACGTGTAATTGCTATTATATATGCATAATCCTGAGCATAATTCTGTCTGCTGGTTTTTCCCAACTAATACTAAATGTCATCGTCTCCACTTGCAGCCAACTAAAATGTTAGGTAAAGCTTTGACCAAGTAATAACAGTTTACGAATTGAATTACATGCATTACTCTCTAGTATTGATCATATATATAGCTACTTTAGAAACGTTGCATTTTTAACAGGGTTGTTGCTCTGTTTTGTATATGTACCAATTGCTACTGTAGAACAACTACCATCATACGAGCATAATGAGACCATAAGTCACTTGACTGGTGCTGCTACAATTTCAGCATAGATATATACAGTATTCTTGAATTCTTTTAACAATAATATTTACAAATACCAGTGGCAAATCAAATGTCATCTGATACAGTCACAGTATTGTAGAATTAATTAACAATTTGATACAGATATATACGTACCAGTGGCAAGAATCAAACGTCATGCATCCTGGTTGAGCATGTCAACTGATCCCTTCACTCTCCAAGGTTACTGGAATGGCTTATTACAATCTCTTTGGCCGTATTCAAAGCAACGATCCAGAAACCTTTCTATTTTCTCAGCTAGATGACCAATCCTGAACATAACGAAAAACGAGTGAGAGAGTGAACTACTTTAAGAAAAATCTTTCTTTAAGTAGCAAAACAATACTTCTTGCAGACTTGCAGTTACAATTATCCAATGAGCTGATTATCTTAAATGTCCATTGAATGCTTCTCTTGAATGCATTAATGACTACAAGAGATCTTTGTACATTCTGTTTTTATAATATCAACCAAGTCTTTTAGTGTATCAACTGAGAATTTACCCTGTAAGTTCATGAAAAGCACCCTACATTCCCACATAGTTAATATAACAAAAGAAGAGCTTAATTTGCGTTACAGGGATGGGACTCAGTTAGCTATGCATTGTGGTAGTATGATTCCAAATTTTGGACACGGATCTTGATGCAGACGACAAAAGCTGTTAAGAATTTAATTTAAAATGCACATACGACTTCTCTTCAATCATTCCCAAGCTAGTTGTAAACACATATATCATTAGAAGAATAATTTCAAAATGCCAACACAATTCTTTTGAATAAATACTTGATGTATGCAATCATCCTGACTGAAATTAGTTTCAAACTAGACTTTTTCATATACCAATAAATCAGTAATTTGTATTAGTAAAGTAGTGAAACCAATACAATCCTCAGGGATACTAAGTTTTCTGTGCAATATTGTTTTTAAATCACAAATTCATTCATTCCCATCAATTAATCATTAAAATTGTAAAAAAAAAAAAAATTTGATTATAACAAAATGATAACAAAGAAAAATAAGAATATCAGACCGAAAAAGAAAACTGTAGTTAAAATTTACTCGTTGTTTATCTGATAAACAAAATACAAAATCTGTTTGTTGCACTGATACACAGAAGATTGGGAAAGTGAATGAATTATGAGAACTCCATATATTTATGAAAATACCAATATAACATCTTTAGTTTTCATAGCATCGCAAAAATTTAAAATTCAATGAAGAGAAAATAGAAAGAAAAGAACTCAGTTGATCACACAGCATCGTACGTGAACAAAGAAATTGAGTTGAACTTCGTTACTTCCTGCTCTAGAAGACAGAAGGTGAGGGACCATATCAAACCAGCGAGACCATTACATAGTTCCCATCTACTTTGAGAGACTTCAATTTTGAAAACGAGAGCTTCTGTTGCATCGAATTGGAAAAAGAAAAGATACTATTATCATATAATATAAATTTTAACATATTTTTAAGAGTGTCTATTAACATTATATGTAATTTGCATTAATAGAGTAAAGAAAACAAAAGAATCATCATCAACGTGAAGTATTCTGTACATATAAAAGCCCGGGAAGAGCAAAAATTGAATCACAATTCACAGATATTAATCGATCAAACTATGTTTGATCAATTGCTAGCATACAAATTAAAAAAGAAAAAGACAAATTTAGTAATTCACACAAAGACATACCTGCGATGTGAAAAGTACATATACAATTGTATATCATTGAGTTGGACTGGGTTCGTGCTGCCAAAGTAGTCAGAAGCGGAGGTTGAAAATGAAAACAGGTTCCTGCTTTCCAAGAATTCGAAGAGATCGGGATCGGAAAAGGTTGAAAATGAAATGTTGGGGCAATCCACCACGATCAAGTGTTCCAATGAAGGACACTCAATATCAACAGTACAGCTTGCACCATACAACACAGGAAGATTCTTCAAAACTAAGTTTTTCAATTTTGGTAGAGTCGTCTTCTCGTTGTTCACTGCCTCGATTACTCTTTCCAACAAAGGGCAACTCTCTACAAAAAGGTCTTCCAATTGAAAGAGACATTGGGCTACATCAGTTGCGAACAGACTTTGCAGCAGCTTACAGCCGTCGATGTACAAAATTTTAATACTCTGAAAAATTACGGGTGGGGCAGGACCACTACAAATGCTCTTCACTGAATCTAGACACACCAAATACACCTCTCTCAGTTTTGATTCTTTTAGCTCAGACCCTTCGCACCCAAACACATACTCCAACTTAAACACACTGCATAAAACTAGTTTCTCCAGACTTGGCAGTCTCTGTACAAATTTTGATACATTCTTCAAGTTAAAACAACGATCCATATGCAGCACCTTCAAATTGAAGAGAGACCCAGGTGGCAACTCACCAACACACAACTCCTCAAGGTGGAACAGAAGTATCAGATGCAACTCTTCCAACTTCTCAAACACTGGTCCTTTTTGAACTCGTCCTGTTGTGTTCATCAACTCTTTCAAGTATACGTTGTCATCAAACTCACCACATACTGTGAGATGCTTGAGTTCATGTAACCTCCCATGGTCATATTCCATAAGAATGTCACTCATCCCGTCACAGCATTTGTACTCTAGCTTCTCAATTTTCTCTGTCATCGTGTTGGTAAACCAATCAGGTAAGATACTAATGGTTGCTCCATCAAGAAACAATGATCTTGAATTATGAGCTCCAAAATTGGATGCATTGGGGGCGCGCATATTGCCGAAGATACTTATACAAAAGTACTCCCAATCTGGTTTGGCTTCAACAGTTTTAGGGATGTATTTTACATCAGGTATGCCAACCTGCAATATTTTCAAATATGATAAACCAGCTAACTCACCTAACCCGGTTTCTTCTCCTCGTCCCTCAACTTCACACCCCCAGTCCTCAGACCAACAACCAACCATGTACAATTCTTCTAATTTATGCAACTTTGATATCACTTTCGATGGAATTGTGACCATATCTCGTAACTCGAAATGTTCCCGAGAGCATTTCAAAATCCTTAGATTGGTCAAATGTCCTATTTCTCTCGGCAATTTCCCCCCCTCCGGATAATCTCTCATACTAAGAATTTCAAGCTTCTTAAGTTTCCCCACTACAGAAATGTCAATCAATTTGTAGCAACCATCTAAATACAAAGCCTGGAGGTTGGTCAAGAGACGGAATGATTGCGGTAATACGGAAATTCTAGTGTTGCTAACATCCAAAATCCTTAATTCACTCAAACTTTTGATGAACGTTTCTGGGATCTCATCTAAATCAGCATTCTTTTTTAGTAATAAAATCTGGAGATGTGGACATACCAACTGTTGTTCGGGTAGCTTGCGAATTTTGTTCCTCATCAGTGAAATAGTAGTGCAGCCTCCATCTAATCCGCGTGGCCAGCACTTTAAACCAAAGCCAACTTTCACCCGAAACCCATGTTCAGATTCGGCAATTCGAATGGCTGTATCCCGGATGACGTCATGCATCTTTACACATCCATTTTTCTGGGTATCCAAAAGCAAGCTAGAGTCTTTCAGGTACTTGACTATTGAAACTAGTTCGCCTCTGGCTTCTTCAATTGTCTCGGCATCTCGAAAGAATCTTGTTCGAACCGCATACCTTAACAAGTCTTCTATTTCTATTTCATGGTCTTCTGGGAATAGGCAACAGAGCAATAAGCATGACTTGGAATCCTCATCTTTCAAGTAATCGAAGCTGAATTTTATACATTCGAAAGCCTTTTGCTCATCCTCGACAATTGCAGACTGTGACTTCTCTAGTCTTCGAGCTGCTTTTTCCCATTCTGCATGATCTTTATCTCCGAGTGCTCTTGCCACTGCTATCAACGCAATGGGTAGACCCCTACATTCTCCAGCTACTTTCTTGGCTACATTTTCAAAAGATTCAAAAGACCTTCTTGCACTTCTAACAAACAAGGTCCAAGAATCTTCTTCTGAGAGGATATCAAGGGCGATCTTTTCTTGGCACTTCATGTCATAACAGACATGCCTGCTCCGTGTGGTGAGTATGACTTTGGAATGACACCTTTGAAGCTGCTCGTGACTGGGAATTCCTATGGTTGATAATTCTATTCTATTCCAAACATCATCCAAGATCATAAGGATATTTTTTCTATCCATCATCTTTTTTCTCAGTTTAGCAGCTCTTACAGATACTGTCTTCTCTTTTAATTCAACGCCCAACATATCTGCCAATGTGTCTTGAAGTTTTATCAAGTCCGGGCTCTGGGATACCACGAGAGTAATCACAAAATTAAAAATCCCACTTTTCTTGAATCGTGCAGCAACTTCTTGAACCATGGTTGTCTTGCCTACACCGCCCATTCCGAAGACCCCAACAGCAGTGACGTTGTCATCTTCAAGAGCCTTCATAACCTCACCCATGGCTTTTCTTGTTGCTTCATAGAGTTCAAAATCTTCTGTGCACATTGTAGACTCAGTGTCAAAATGTCGTATTCTTTCGCACACAAAATCCACAATTTTCTCCACAAGTTCTTTATCAGTCCTACAAGGAAGGAAGAATCAAGGGTCAATTAGCAAATCCAAATAACTCTAGGATGATTAAAATAGATAATCACATCATACTACTTACTTAAAATTCTTTGTATCCCACCCAGAGAAATTGGCCACTTTGTTTAAAGCATCTCTCCATTGCTTCACCTTGTCTGATGTGTGTCGCCCAGAGCTTTCATGCTTATCGAAAGCTTCTCCGAAACTTCTCTTCCTGCACCGTACATCAGAGGGTTCCACATTGTAGAAAAGTGGAAGAATTCTGTTGTTTTCTTCCATGCACTCACAGATCTTTGCAAGTTCCTCCAAACACCAAGTAGAAGAAGCGTAGTCTCGAGAGAGAACAACAACTGCAAGCCTTGAGCTTTCAATTGCTTCTATGAGCGTGCGAGAAATAGCATCTCCGACTTCAAGATCAGGATCATCCATGAATGTTTTGATTCCTCTGCTATGCAATCGATCATACAAATCAGATGTGATACCCTTGCGAGTATCGGCACCCCTGAAACTCAAAAACACATCATACTTCCACTCTACAGTGGCTGATGATGAAGGAAGAGATGCAGAGGAGGATGCCATTGAAAACCACCAAGGAAGATGAAACTAATTTCCAGTCAGAAGCAAAGAAGGAAGGAGACTGACAAATTGACCTACAGATCCAGTGAGAACAAAAACCCAACCACAAAATTGATCAATTCCTAGCATACCCATATACCTAATCCTTAATCAATCCGCAAAAAAACTACAACCCATAAACATTTATCAATAAATAATCAATCTTTGGTGAATTTTCAGATCGAATAGGAAAAAGAGAGGCAAAGAAGAAGGTTGTAGACGAGAATATGGTAGAGCTGATCAAATAAACACACAGAAACAGAGTACAAGAATATGGTAGAGCTACTAAATCAACATCATCAACATGCAGAAGCATCACCTATCAAGTAAACAAAGTGACGTCACTTTGTACCTTTTTAAGCAGAAGGCAGGCAATATTCAGTCTTGATTTTCCTCTGAGAACGGTGACGATTATAGGCTGGAGCGACTCCACGCGCGGAAACCGGAGCGTCAAGTTGATGAAGACTGCGCCCGACCCAGTAGTTTTTTGGGCCTAGCCTGTCATGCATGTTTTGTTTCACTAAGGCTATTAACAGAAGGCCCATTCTCCACTTAAAACTATAGCTAAGCTGGGGAGGCAAGTCTCTTCCTTCAGAAAACCGTGCTGTAGCCTATGCAACAACTTTGATGGTAAAATTGGTTTCACCTACTCCAAACATAACTCCTACAGTCACTTTTGCACCAATGCAATCTGGAATGGGATACTTGAGTCCATGTAGTCTCTCCTACAGTCGTGTTCCGAGATGAGGTTAGTTAAGCCGTGGTGGAGATAACTGTAACATAGATCCTCTGATTTAGCTGTCACCACATTGATAAACCAATCCAGTTAGGAATTCATTGATTGCCATTAACAGGCTTGGAGAAATATCTGTCTCGATTTGAAGTCCCATGCCACCTCATCCTTGAATGTCTTAAATAATTTCCATTGCGAGTGTGTCACCCCAAAAGCTCAAAAACACATCATACTTCATCTGAGAAGACAGTTCAACTGAAGTAAGCAATGCAATGGATATGGCCGTATCTCGAATGACATCATGCATCCTTACACATCCTTCCTTTGTACTGTCCAAAAGCAGACACGAAGCTTTAAGGTATTTAGTCACTGAACTTGTTCTGGCTCTGGCATTTTCTATTGTGTTGTTGGCATCTCGAAACAACCCTCTTCCGAACCCATACTTCAAATTAAGTCTTCGATTTGGATGTCATAATCTTCTGGAAATAGGCAGCAAAGTAAGAAGCAAGACTTGGCGTCGTTACTATTCAGGTAATCATAGCTCAACTTTATACAGTCGAAAACATCTTTCTCCTCGTCAAGGTTGGAAGGTTGAGACATCTCAAGTCATCGAGCTGCTTCCTTCCATTCTTGAAAATCTTTATCTCCAAGTGCCCTTGCAACTGCAATCAGTGCAACCGGTAGACCAGCACATTCCTTTGCTACCTTTCTGGCTACTTCATAATATTCGGTAGACTTTTGAAAGGACATTTTTGCTTTCTTCAAAAACAAGCTCCAAGCATCTTCTTCTGATAAGATAGTGAGATGAATGGTTGCTTGGCTCTCCATTGTATTCCCATCTCTGGTCACGTTATAATTTATTAATTAATATAATTTGTTAATTTATTAGGGAAAGTGTATCTTGCTATTTAATTAGGACTGATCTGCTAGAATCTTTTAGTATCAATCTGTATCCGATACGTTAGGTGTAATTCCCTTCTCGGTCTCCTAACTTGTACAGCAAGAAAGCTCTGTATATAACTAAATATTTCCTAAACCTCAATGTAAAGATCATTCTGCTTAATACTTTTTCAAAAAAATCATTCTGCTTGATACCCGGCAACGACAATGGCTGCGGAGGAAGTTGCTCTCCTACGCCGGTTCTACCAGACTGTTCTCAGTTGGGACTTGTACCGCATTATCCAGGCGAACACGAAAAATAAGGAGAAGGGTGAGACGACAGCTGAGGGCTTGGGATTTGGAAAAGTCCAGGATAGTTACACAGACGTTAAACACTATGTCTCTACATACGAGCCTCTTCTCTTCGAAGAAATCAAATCTGAGATTGCAATTAAATTTGAGGGCAAGAGAGCAGTTTTGAAGGAATTCAACGAAGATCAGAATGGGTTTCACATGGCTGAAGTTTGTGTCCTCATGGATGAGGGCGAGGACGAAGAGGAAAAGGTGAAGCGCTATGATCTCTTTCTACTGTCGAAACCGGAGATTTCTTTTAAGAATTATGCATTTGCATTGGTGGAAAATCGCACGAAAGAGTCCATATGGCTGAGGATGTATTTGAATACAGATGCAATTCAAGCTTGTCCAAGGCGGTCATTGGCCACTTGTATTGCCAGAGGGGACAAGGTTTTTGACGTTACAAAGATTTGCAGTTTATCTACTAGTGTTCGTCAATATATAGCTTTGGGGTCAATTGGTTCTCTCACTGAATTAAGTCCTTTGATACTCGCACCTTCTGAGAGAAATGCAAAACACCAAGCCTGGAAAGTTTCTAAGCCTCTTGAGGAATATATAAAAGGCAATCTCAATGAGTCTCAACAAGAAGCCATACATGCCGGTCTATCACGTAAACCATTTGTCCTCATACAGGGTCCTCCAGGAACAGGAAAGACACAGACTATCCTTTCGCTTCTTAGTGCACTTCTGCATGCAACTCCTGGAAGAGTGAACGCCGGGGTTTCACTGCTAGACATAAACCAAAAGCCACAGTCATCTTTTAAGAAGAAACTCGATCAATGGCGACTTGCATCTACCTGGCTTAGTACTGGTGGAAACCCTAGAGAGAAAACAATGCCGGTTAATGGCGATGAAGGGTTTTTTCCAACCACTGGAAATGAGCTAAAACCAGAAGTAGTCAGCCATACTCGTAAACGTCGTGTACGTGTCCTTGTTTGTGCTCCTTCAAACTCGGCACTCGATGAGATTGTATTGCGTGTTATGAACAATGGTTTGCGGGATGAAAGTGACCGTTCATATAGGCCCAGAATTGTGCGGATTGGAGTCAAGGACAAGGCACATCATTCTATTAGATCTGTCTGCATGTATGAGCTATTAGAAACAAAGAAAAGAAGTATGGGGGGCGCTAAACAAGATAGAGCTGATAACGAAGCTGAAATTTTTGAGGAGGCTGAGATTGTTTTCTCGACACTCAGTAGCAGTGCTCCATCCCATAATTGGGGTCGTCGTTTCGATGTTGTTATAATAGATGAGGCTGCACAGGCTGTTGAACCAGCAACCCTTGTTCCTTTGGCGAATGGATGCGAGCAAGTATTTCTGATAGGTGACCCGGAACAACTGCCCGCTACTGTAAAGTCCGAGGTTGCTAAGAAATTTGGATATCCAACGAGCATGTTCGCGAGATTTAAAAATGCTGGATATCCAGTGACCATGCTCAAGATACAGTATCGTATGCATCCGGAGATCAGCAGGTTTCCTTCTAAAGAGTTTTATGAAAACTCACTGAAAGATGGTCCTAGTGTCGAAGAGCTGACTGAGCAGAGAAAGAGTGCATGGCATGAGTATAGCTGCTTCGGACCATTTTGCTTCTTTGACTTGCATGAAGGGAAAGAAACCAAGTCTCAGGCAAGTTTGGTGAATGTTGATGAGGTTGAATTCGTCTTGAGCTTGTATTACAAGATGGTGTGCCTATATCCAGAGTTGAAATCGAGTAAGAATATTGCTATCATATCTACTTACCGTGCACAAGTAAAGCTCTTGAAAGAACGCTTCAAAAGTTTGTTCGGTGTAGACTCTGAGAAAGAAGTGGAAATCACTACTGTTGATGGTTGCCAGGGACGTGAAAAGGATGTTGCAATATTTACTTGTGTCAGGGCAAACGAGGAAGGAGGCATCGGGTTTGTGGACGATTATCGGCGACTAAATGTAGGGATTACTAGAGCAAAAGCATCTGTTTTGGTGGTTGGATCTGCGTCGACATTGCAGAGGAGTGGTAAGGATCACTGGAATAACCTAGTGAAAAGCGCTCAAGAGAGAGATAAGAGACGGTGTTATTTTCAGATTTCGAAGCCATATGCTGCGTTTTTCAGTGAAGAGAGCCTGGAGTCCATGAGAATCAAGGAAGAAATTATGCCGAGCGAGGAAAAACAAAATGATGAAGTAGATTACAGCATGCCTACTTCCGCTGCTGGGGATGCTGATGAAATGCAGGGAGATGATAATGGCTGTGGTGAAGGGGATGGAGAATTTGAATATGACTGAGTTCAAGTTTTGGTGATTATATGTTATATTTAGAATAAATCATTTGGCTTAATACTTTTCTATATGGTATCAGAGGGGGCTTAGAATCCTTAGCTCTTTTTTTCCAGCTGCACTCCTTTGTGAAAAGGTAATAAGGCATTCAAACTATAACGAAACAGAATTTTTAGTAGTCAGGTGAAGTTTTCTACGTAGATTCAACTATATTCATAAGCTGGTCAGCTTTTCTATGTAGATTATACAGTAATCATGTTGAGGAGAACATCAAACCACTAGCAAAATATGCTCTTGCTGTCACTGGAAAGGAAAACTGAAAATTAACCAACAATTTAAACAGAGTACGTACTGCATATTCTAGTCTCTTCATCCATGGCTCGTCTTGTTTCTTCACACTCTTTCTGACCTCCATTGCTTCGAATTTAGATTTGATATCCTTACATACTTCACAAGCAGCAGCTAGTTCGAGCTACATACATATATATGACTATCAGAAACTTACGAAAAAGAAAACTGGAAGTTCTGAGTATATAAATAATGGAAGGGATCGAGAAATGCAATTGGCTTGAAACTTACTGCAGTCACCAGAAATCTGACACGCATCGTTAGTGGTATACTGAACGTTTGAGCCTAAAGCACTGCTAAACTTCTGCCTGTATTTAACATTTGTCACAGAAAAACTTGATTATTGGTTTTGGCGATTATCTTAGGTTGTGTACGATAATAATAGCATTCATGCATGCATATAGTTACCGGCTTACCGCTGACAGCGTTAAGCATCTCTTTCTTTTGCCTTTCCCTGCATCAGCTATCTTAAAGCTTATACATATCCTCCCATCTGATCAATGTGAAAAAGATGAAGTAAAACATTAGCAATTATCAAGTGTTTCAACACATCAGCGTAACAGTACAAACTCAAATTGGATAGAAAATCAAACACGGAAGTTCAAAGCAAAAAGAAAAAAAGTAATATTATCATGATATAAATAGATTGATGAGCTGATGAGATAAAAATGCCTAAATATAACAGCTCTGGAAATATATATATGCATATATGACAGATAAGGTAATGAAACAGAGATGTAGCTTTTAGCTAGCGACTTCAGATGATGTTGATCATTGAGTTTAACAAAAGCAGGAGCAGTACACATAAACTGGGGGCACTTATTCACATACAAGTATTCCAATAGAGGGCACTCAACATCAATAGAACTATTTTTGGTGCAGAACCATGTTAGCTCTGGAAGATTTATCAAAGCTAATTTCTTCAATCTGGGAAAAGAGATGTATCTGTTCAAGCTGTTGCATGCTTCAATATCTCTAACCTAGTTCGATTCAAGTCCAACATTCTAAGATTGGTCAAATTTCCTAGTTAGGAGACTCAATGCTGATGGCAGTGATGAAATATTAGTTTCCCTAAGATCTAAGACCCTAAATTTTCTGGGATCTCTCTTATACCATCATTTCGATGTAGCAATAAAATCTGAAGTTTTGAACATACCAACTTGTTGGGAAGCTTGCAAATGTTGCTCTCCATTAGTGAGATTGCTGAGTAACCCTCGGGCACATCTAGCGACCAATCTTTCAAATGACCACTAGTTTTCACCAAAGAGGCGTGGCCATCTACAGAGAATGCAATGGATATGGCCGTATCTCGAATGACATCATGCATCCTTACACATCCTTCCTTTGTACTGTCCAAAAGCAGACAAGAAGGTTTAAGGTATTTAGTCACTGAACTTGCTCTGGCTCTGGCATTTTCTATTGTGCTGTTGGCATCTCGAAACAATCCTCTTCCGAATCCATACTTCATTAAGTCTTCAATTTGGATGTCATAATCTTCTGGAAATAGGCAGCAAAGTAAGAAGCAAGACTTGGCGTCGTTACTATTCAGGTAATCGTAGCTCAACTTTATACAGTCGAAAACATCTTTCTCCTCGTCAAGGTTGGAAGGTTGAGACATCTCAAGTCGTCGAGCTGCTTCCTTCCATTCTTGAAAATCTTTATCTCCAAGTGCCCTTGCAACTGCAATTAGTGCAACCGGTAGACCAGCACATTCCTTTGCTACCTTAGTACCTTTCTGGCTACTTCATAAAATTCGGTTGCCTTCTTCAAAAACAAGCTCCAAGCATCTTCTTCTGATAAGATAGTGAGATGAATGGTTGCTTGGATCTCCATTGTATGGCAAACATGCAATCTCCTTGTGGTGAGTAGCACTTTAGACTTGCACTTTTGAAGTTCCTTATAGCTGGGAATCCCTATCTTTGACAACTCCGTTCTCCCCCAAACATCGTCCAAAATAATAGGAGTTTTTCTCTTCTCATTATCTTCAATCTACCAATTCTTCCAATTTCAGTCTCTTCCCACAATTTGAAGCCCAACTGCTCTGCCAATGTGACTTGAAGTTTCCGAAATCAGGATTTTGTGAGACGACAACCATTAACCACATGATCAAAAAGCCCCTTTTTTGGCTTGTGCACTGACATGTTTCACCAAGCTTGTCTTGCCGACGCCTCCCATGCCGTACACCCAAACGGCATCGACTGTATCATCCTTCAGGGCCTTCATAACCTCATCCATCTTGTCTCGTTGCTTGAAACTCTTCCAACTCTCCCATTGCCTCAATTGCAGCAGGCAAGACTTTGCGGCTGACAGATTCCACAATGGAGTCGATCATTTCTTGGTGAGTCCTACAATGAAGAATAAAGTTCCATTATGTAAGAACCTTAACTAAGGGCACATTGATAATCCTAGGTAATTATGAAAGCCACAGGATGCTTACCTATGACCATCTGTATTCCAACCAGAAATATTAGCCACGTTTTTTAAAGCAGCTATCCACTCCTCCAACTTTTCTGATGTGTGTCGTCCAGATTTTACATGCTCAGTGAAAGCATCTTTGAGACTCCTCTTCTGATGTCGCACATCAGCTGGATCAAGATGATAAAAAATTGGCAGGATTCTACTGTTGTCTTCCATGAATGGACAAATCATTCTAAGTTCCTCCAAACACCAAGTAGAAAAAGCATAATTCTGCGAGAGAACGATCGCAAACTTTGATTCTTTGATTGCTGCTAAGAGAGTGGGAGAAATAACATCCCCTACAAGATCTTGATTATCCATGAATGTTTTAACTCCCCTCTTCTGCAATCGATGGTATAGTTCAGATGTGATACCCTTGCGAGTGTCAGGACCTCTGAAATTCAGGAACACATCATACTTCCAATAATAATGATTGATGAAGGAGCTTGGGAGCTCGAGGCCATGAAAAACCACAAAAAGACCAGGAAAGAAAAATGGAGAAGACACTGCAAGAACAAGAAAGGAGAAAATGTAAAAACCAAATGAATAGAAACCACACCTAGAAGGAACAGCAGCATTAGGAATCAAACAGAGAGGTTTGGAGTCTAGAGTTACTAAAATAAATCTGATAGAGGGCCGACTAATGAGTATTGTAATACAAAGTAATAAAGCAACAAATCCACTCTTAGTATTTTAATACCACTTTCGGCTCCATAGCTACGAAGACTATGCATGGCTTCACTGCAGAGAAATTCCCGAATGCTGCTACGAAGCACAGCAAGTCCATCAGCAAACCGGCTGTAAGGGGTCTTCCCAGCACCTTTAAGCTGCAGTTCCCACCTTTCAGGTTTAGAGTTAAGAACCTCCCCAAGTGTAATAGTCCGACCATCGCCCAACTGTCCCGCCCACATGCCAAACTGATGTCCTCCATAGCACTGAGCATAGGGTGACCTGTACAAATTTAAATAAATTATCACTCGGGCCGTATAAATATTGACAAAGCCCCACAATTGAGCCTTGTGCAATATATTCAGAGAAACACTTACGATCCGACTAAAGGAGATGATCCCGAGAATAAAAGAGGGAAGTCTGGCCTTTCAAATCTGTAAATTCAAGATGAGATGACAAATTAGTCCCACGAAACATGGTACATTATGCTGCGTACAGAAAAAAATGTAATCATGCGCCTCATCTAACTGACATAACTAGCATATACAATTTCAGTCGGCTATAAATGGAACAGCAAGTCTGATGCAAATACAACACCATATTTTAAAGCAATACGAGACGGGGGATAAACAAAATAACCACACTTACTACGATCAAAATCATTATGGTCAGTGATATATCAAAAGTCCGATAAAAAGGAAAGTTTAATCTAGAACAAGAATCTCGCTAACCCTCAAACATCTGAAATTCAGTGACTTCAACAAATCTATGCCCAGTGCAATTGGTTCCAATGTGTTGAACTGAAAAGAAATTTGTAGATATCAAGGGGACCTGATTTACTATTTTTTCCACAGGGGAATTCTATTAGTTGAGTCATGATACTTCCACGTAAAAGGTTCTAGAGTAGTGATCAGAAAGACAATGTCATCTGATACATTCACAGTATTATATAATTTGTTAGCAATTTGATACACATATACACGTACCAGTGGCAAGAATCAAATGTCTTCCTGGTGGAGCATGTCAACTGATCTCTTCACTCTCCAAGGTTACTAGAATGGCTTATTACAATCTCTTTGGCCGTTTTTAAAGTAACGATCCAGCAACGTTTCTATTTTACCAATTGGATTCTCAGCTAGATAACCAACCCTGAACACAATGAAAACAAGTGAGAGAGTGAACCACTTTGAGAAAAATCTTTTTTTAAGTAGCAAAACAATACTTCTTGCAGACTTGCAGTAACAATTATCCAATGAGTTGATTATCTTAAGCGTCCATTTCCTTCTCTTGAATGCATTAATGACTACAAGAGATCTTTGTACATTCTGTTTTTATAATACAATCAACCAAATCCTTTAGTGTATCAACTGATAATTTACCCTGTAAGTTCATGAAAAGCACCCTACATTCCCACATAGTTAATATAACAAAAGAAGAGCTTAATTTGTGTTACAGGGATGGGACTCAGTTAGCTATGCATTGTGGTAGTATGATTCCAAACTTTGGACACGGATCTTGATGCAGATGACAAAAGCTGTTATGAATTTAATTTAAAATGCACATACGACTTCTCTTCAATCATTCCCAAGATAGTTGTAAACACATATATTGATGACTACATTTTCATCATTAGAAGAATAATTTCAAAATGCTAACACAATTCTTTTGAATAAATACTGGATGTATGCAATCATCCTGACTGAAATTAGTTTCAACTAGACTTTTTCATATACCAATAAATCAGTAATTTGTATTAGTAAGTAGTGAAACCAAAACAATCCTCAGGGACACTAAGTTTTCTGTGCAATATTGTTTTCAAATCACAAATTCATTGATTCCCATCAATTAATCATTAAAATTGTAAAAAAAAAAATAAAAAAAAAATTATTATACAAATGATAACAAAGAAAAATAAGAATATCAGACCGAAAAAGAAAACTGTAGTTAAAATTTACTCGTTGTTTATCTGATAAACAAAATACAAAATCTGTTTGTTGCTCTGATACACAGAAGATTCGGAAAGTGAATGAATTATGAGAACTCCATATATATTTATGAAAATACCAATATAACATTTTTAGTTTTTATGGCATCGCAAAAATTTAAAATTCAATGATGAGAAAATAGAAAGAAAAAAACTTAGTTAATCACACAGCATCGTACCTGGACAAAGAAATTGAGTTGAACTTGGTTACTTCCTGCTCTAGAAGCCAGAAGGCGAGAAATCATATCAAACCAGCTAGACCATTACATAGTTCCCATCTACTTTGAGAGACTTCACAATTAATTCTCAAGGGCTCTGTTGCATCGAAATTGGAAACACAAAAGATACTATTATCATATAATATAAATTTTAACATATTTCTAAGAGTGTCTATTAACATTGTATGTAATTTGCATTAATAGAGTACAGAAAACAAAACAATCATCATCAACGTTAAGTATTTTTTGCATATAAAGGCCTGGGAAGAGCAAAACTTGAGTCACAATATACATATATTAATCGATCAAACTATGTTTGATCAATTGCTAGCATACAAATTATAAAAGAAAAAGACAAATTTAGTTATTGACACAAAGACATACCTGCTACGTAAAAAGCTGTACAGTTGTAAATCATTGAGTTGGACTGGGTTCGTGCTGCCAAAGTAGTCAGAAGCGGAGGATGAAAATGAAATGTTGGGGCAATCCAACACGATCAAGTGTTCCAATGAAGGACACTCAATATCAACAGTAGAGCTTGCACCATACAACACAGGAAGATCGACCAAAACCAAGCTCTTCAATTTTGGTAGAGCCGTCTTCTCGTTGTTCACTGCTTCGATTACTCTTTCCAACAAAGCGCAGTTCTCTACAAAAAGGTCTTCCAATTGAAAGAGACATTGGGCTACATCAGATGTGAAAAGACTTTGCAGCAGCTCACAGCAGTAGACGGTCAAATTTTTAATACTCTGAAACATTACACGTGGGGCAGGACCGCTACAAATGCTCTCCACTGAATTTGGACCCAACATTAGCTCAGACCCTTCGCACCCAAACACGGATTCCAATTTGCGGAGACAACATAATTTTAGGTTCTCCAGACTGGGCAGTCTCTGTACAACTTTTGATACATTCTTCAAGTTCAAACAGCAATCTATCTGCAGCAACTTCAAATTGAAGAGAGACCCAGGAGGCAACTCACCAACACACAACTCCTCAAGGTAGATCAGTTGTTCCAGATGCAATTCTTCCAACTTCTCAAACACTGGTCCTTTTTCAACTCGTCCTGTTGTGTTCATCAACTCTTTCAAGTACACGTTGTCATCATCAATATCACCACATACTCGGAGATGCTTGAGTTCATGCAACCTCCAATGGTCATATTCCATAATAATGTTACTCATCCCTTCACAGCATTTGTACTGTAGCTTCTCTATTTTCTCTGTCAGAGCGTTGGTAAACCAATCAGGTAAGATACTTATGGTTGCTCCATTAAGACACAATGATCTTGAATTATGATCTCCAATATTGGATGAATAGGGGGCACGCATATTGCCGAAGATACTTATACAAAAGTAATCCCAATCTGGTTTGGCTTCAACAGTTTTAGGGATGCATTTTACATCAGGTATGCGAACCTGCAATAATATTTTCAAATATGATAAACCAGCTAACTCACCAAACCCAATACTTGTTTCCCCTCCTCGTCCCTCAACTTCACACCCCCAGTCCTTAGACCAACAACCGAACATGTACAGTTCTTCTAATTTATGCAACTTTGATATCACTTTCGATGGAATAGTTACGAGAAATACCCTATCGCAAGTGACATCCAAAATCCTTAGATTGGTCAAATGTCCTACTTCTCTCGGCAATTCCCACAAAATATGATGTCTCATACTAAAAATTTCAAGCTTCTTAAGTTTCCCCACTACGGAAATGTCAATCAATTTGACGCAATTATCTAAATACAAAGCTTGGAGGTTGGTCAATAGACTGAATGATTGGGGTAATACGGAAATACTAGTGTTGCTAACATCCAAGACCCTTAATTCACTCAGACTTTTGACGAACTTCTCTGGGATCTCATCTAAATCAGCATTATCATTTAGTAATAAAATCTGGAGAGCTGGACATACCAACCCTTTTTCGGGTAGCTTGCGAATTCCATTCCTCATCAGAGAAATAGCAGTGCAGCCTTTATCTAATTCGCGTGGCCAATCCTTTAAACCAAAGCCAACGTTCACCCGAAACCCATGTTTAGATTCGGCAATTCCAATAGTTGTATCCCGGATGACATCATGCATCTTTACACATCCATTTTCCTCGATATCTAAAAGCAAGCTAGAGTCTTCCAGGTACTTGACTATTGAAACTAGTTCGCCTCTGGCTTCTTCAATTGTTTCGGCATCTCGAAAGAATCTTGTTCTAACCGCATACCATAACAAGTCTTCTATTTTTATTTCATGGTCTTCTGGGAATAGGCAACAGAGCAATAAGCATGACTTGGAATCCTCATCTCTCAAGTAATCGAAGCTGAATTTTATACATTTGAAAGCCTCTTGCTCATCCTCGACAATTGCAGACTGTGACTTCTCTAGTCTTCGAGCTGCTTTTTCCCATTCTGCATGATCTTTATCTCCGAGTGCTCTTGCCACTGCTATCAACGCAATGGGTAGACCCCTACATTCTCCAGCTACTTTCTTGGCAACACCCTCAAAAGTCGTCGATTCAAGAGACCTTCTTGCACTTCTTTCAAACAAGGTCCAAGAATCTTCTTCTGAGAGGATATCAAGGGCGATCTTTTCTTGGCAGTTCATGTCATGACAGACATGCCTGGTCCGTGTGGTGAGTATGACTTTGGAATGACACCTATGAAGCTGCTCGTGACTGGGAATTCCTATGGTTGATAATTCTATGCTCTTCCAAACATCATCCAAGATTATAAGGATATTTTCTCTCCTCATTATCTCCCTATTCAATGTACCAGCTCTTCCCAATTCCGTCTCCCCCACCAATTTAACGCCCAACATATCTGCCAATGTACTTTAATTAATCTCAAGTTAGGGCTCTGGGATACCACAGCTATAATGACATGATGAAACACACCATTTTTCCTGGATTGTGCAGCAACTTCTTGAACCATGGTTGTCTTGCCTACGCCGCCCATTCTGAAGACCCCAACAGCAGTGACACTGTCATCTTTAAGAGCCTTCATAACCTCACCCATGGCTTTTCTTGTTGCTTCATAGGGTTCAAAATCTTCGGTGCACATTGTAGACTGAGTGTCAAAAGGTTGTATTCTTTCGCACACACAATCCACAATGTTCTCCACAAGTTCTTTTTCAGTCCTACAAAGAAGGAAGAATCAAGGGTTAATTAGCAAATCCAAATAACTCTAGGATGATTATAATAGATAATCACATCATAGTACTTACTTGTAATCATTTGTATTCCACCCAGAGAAAGTTGCCACTTTGTTTAAAGCACCCCTCCATTGCTTCACCTTCTCGGATTCATGCTGTCCCGATTTTTCATGCTTAGAGAAAGCTTCTTGGAAACTTTTCTTCTGATATCGAACATCAGTAGGATCAACATGATAGAAAAGTGGCAAAATTCTTTTCTTATATTCCATGCACTCACAAATCTTTGCAAGTTCCTCCAAGCACCAAGTAGAAGAAGCGTAGTCTCGAGAGAGAACAACAACTGCAAACCTTGATTGTTCAATTGCTTCTATGAGCGTGCGAGAAATAGCATCTCTGACTTGAAGATCAGGATCATCCATAAATGTTTTGATTCTTCTGCTATGCAATCGATGATACAAATCAGATGTGATACCCTTGCGAGTATCAGCACCCCTGAAACTCAAAAACACATCATACTTCCACTCTACAGCTGCTGATGATGAAGGAAGAGATGCAGAGGAGGATGCCATTGAAAACTACCAAGGAATATGAAACTAATTTCCAGTCAGAAGCAAGATTCAGCATCCAACCACCCACAAAAAAGGAGAAACTATTACACAACTTCCCAACTGAAATACAAAAACTCATAAGCTCCACGTAATAGAAAAGATCAAGTGGTCATCCAGATTATACAGCAAACTGCTAGTTATCTTACCTTGACTCTACGAGAGATATGAGAGATTGTAAGAGCTTCAAAACACCAGCTGGATTCAATTGAGAGACAGACTTTGCAATGACCTAAACCAGCAGATATAACAAGCATATTAGCACTTACCCTTAACCACAAATACACAATAACTAAAATGAAATATGGGAGCCACTACCTTCTCATCTTGGGTGTATAACCACTCTAATAGAAGGGCACGATCATCAGCCTGTAGTGCTTGCTTAAGCAAAATATGTACAGAGTCTGCACTAGGAGGCTTTGCATGGAGAGAAGAGGCTTCTTTATTTTGGCTCTCCATTCTATTATCAGGAACTATATTCAAACTAGCATGTTTTTCTCCCATGGTAGGTTCATTTAAATCCTGATCAACAAGGATTCCATCTGCAGCCTCTGCATGACCTACATGTATCAGAACACGCATATTCAACAAACTAGTTGTTCAAGAGTTGTATGTTATACCCAACTAAACAGAGTCAAAACAAATATCAAAATACCTAATCAATACACAAGTTACAATACTTATAACAACGAATATGCTTCAAAACCTCAATCGGCACTCCTATTTGTCTCGAGTAAATCAAGTCCTTACCAGTTTCAACCTTCTCTTCAATAGCCAGACTATCTAGCTCCTTTGCTGCTCGCTTCTTACTTGACTTTTTAGTCTTCATCTTCTATTCTAAATCACAAACGAAAAACTGATCAATCATTGACAAGGCTATTGGAAACGCTAGAACAGGCACTTCAAAGCATGAAATATGAAGTTTGGTTTCATAATCAACAGACAACAAAACATAAATTTTATGAACTTTGATTTCATCATATTCGTCAATACAAAACAAAATTGACAATGATGCATATCAAGATTCAATGGGAAATACTACAAAAATCTGAACTTTGGTTTCACCATTTTCAAATTTTCATCAATACAAAACAAAAATTGATAATATACACATCAAGAATCACTGGAAAGTAGTACAAAACTTCATAAAAATTGAAACCAAGATGAAAAATGCAACAAAACAGCCATATAAACACAACAACAACAATCCTAATAGTTCTTCTTCTCAGAAAAGATTGGATTTTTATAGTTCTAATACCCAATTGAGTCCAACTGAGAAAAGGGTACTAAGGAAACGCATCGAAATCTCAATTCATTGAGTTGGACTGAATTCGTGCTGCCAAAGTAGTTAGAAGCGGAGGAGGTTGAAAATGAAATATTGGGGCAATTGACCACGATCAAGTGTTCCAATGAAGGACACTGAATATCAACAGTAGAGCTTGCACCATACAACACAGGAAGATTCTTCAAAACTAAGTTCTTCAATTTTGGTAGAGCCGTCTTCTCGTTGTTCACTGCTTCGATCAGTCTTTCCAACAAAGGGCATCTCTCTACAAAAAGGTCTTCCAATTGAAAGAGACATTGGGCTACATCAAATGCGAACAAACTTTGTAGCAGCTCACAGTTAATGATGGTCAAAATTTTAATACTCTGAAACATTGCACGTGGGGCAGGACCACTACAAATGCTCTTCACTGAATTTAGACCCACCAAATGCACCTCTCTCAGTTTTGATTCTTTTAGCTCAGACCCTTCGCACCCAAACACGTACTCCAACTTTCTCATACTGCTTAAATATAGTTTCTCCAGACTTGGCAGTCTCTGTACAAATTTTGATACATTCTTCAACTTAAAACAACAATCCATAACCAGCAGTTTCAAATTGAAGAGAGACCCAGGTGGCAACTCACCAACACACAACTCCTCAAGGTGGATCAGACATGTCAGATGCAACACTTCCAACTTCTCAAACACAGGTCCTTTTTGAACTCGTCCTGTTGTGTTCATCAACTCTTTCAAGTACACGCAGTCATCATCAAAATCAGCCACTACTGTGAGATCCTTGAGTTCATGTAACCTCCCATGGTCATATTCCATAAGAATGTTACTCATCTCTTCACAGCAATAGTACTCTAGCTTCTCTATTTTCTCTGTCATCGCATTGGTAAACCAATCAGGTAAGATACTTATGGTTGCTCCATCAAGAAACAAGGATCTTGAATTATGATCTCCTACTTCGAATTCATCGTCGAATAGCTCATTCCCGTTGATACTTATACAAAAGTAATCCCAATCTGGTTTGGCTTCAACAGTTTTAGGGATGTATTCTACATCAGGTATCCCAATCTGCAATATTTTCAAATATGATAAACCAGCTAACTCACCTAACCCAATACTGGTTTCTTCTCCTCGTCCCTCAACATCACACTCCCAGTCCTCAAACCGACAACACACCATGTACAATTCTTCTAATTTATGCAACTTTGATATCACTTTCGATGGAATTCTGACCTTACCTCCATTGATATCCAAAATCCTTAGATTGGTCAAATCTCCTATTTCTCTCGGCAATTCCATGAGATGGCAATCTCTCATACTAAGAATTTCAAGCTTCTTAAGTTTCCCCACTACGGAAATGTCAGATATGTAGCATTTATCTAAATACAAAGCCTGGAGGTTGGTCAAGAGACTGAATGATTGGGGTAATACGGAAATACGAGTGTAGCTAACATCCAAGATCCTTAATTCACTCAGACTTTTGACGAACGTCTCTGGGATCTCATCTAAATTAAAATTCCAATTTAGTAATAAAATCTGGAGATCTGGACATACCGACTCTTCTTCGGGCAGCTTGCGAATAGGGTTCCCCATCAGTGAAATAGCAGTGCAGCCTTCATCTAATCCGCGTGGCCAATCCTCTAAACCCAAGCCAACATTCACCAAGAAACCATGTTCAGATTCGGCAATTCGAATGGCTGTATCCCGGATGACGTCATGCATCTTTACACATCCATTTTTCTGGGTATCCAAAAGCAAGCTAGAGTCTTCCAGGTGCTTGACTATTGAAACCAGTTCGCCTCTGGCATCTTCAATTGTTTGGGCTTTTTGAAAGAATGTTGTTCGAACCGCATACCTTAACAAGTCTTCTATTTTTATTTCATGGTCTTCTGGGAATAGGCAACAGAGCAATAAGCATGACTTGTGGTCTTCTTTCTTCAAGTAATCATAGCTTAATCTTATACAGTTGACAGCATTTTCATCATCTTCTTCATGTTTAGGATTGGCATACTGTGACTTCTCTAGTCGTTCGGCTGCTTTTTCCCATTCCGCCCGGTCCTTATCTCCGAGTGCCCTTGCAACTGCTTTCAATGCAATCGGTAAACCCCCACATTCTCCAGCTACCCTCCTTGCCAATTCCTCAAACCTCATGAATTCCGAAGACCTGCCAGCATTTCTAACAAACAGAGACCAAGAATCTTCTGTTGATAGGATATCGAGGGTTACCTCTCTTTCGCATCTCATCTCATTCTTGATATTTTTCCTTGTCGTGAGTACGACTTTGGAATTGCACCTTCGAAGCTCCTTGTAACTGGGAATTCCTATGGTTGGCAATTCTATTCTCGTCCAGACATCATCAAGGATGATGAGGATTTTTTTTCTATCCATCATCTCCATCATCTTTTTTCTCAGTTTAGCAGCTCTTACAGATACTGTCTTCTCTTTTAATTCAACGCCCAACATATCTGCCAATGTGTCTTGAAGTTTTATCAAGTCCGGGCTCTGGGATACCACGAGAGTAATCACAAAATTAAAAATCCCACTTTTCCTGGATTGTGCAGCAGCTTCTTGAACCATGGTTGTCTTGCCTACGCCGCCCATTCCGAAGACCCCAACAGCAGTGACGTTGTCATCTTCAAGAGCCTTCATAACCTCACCCATGGCTTTTCTTGTTGCTTCATAGGGTTCAAAATCTTCGGTGCACATTGTAGAGTCAGTGTCAAAAGGCTGTATTCTTTCGAACACAAAATCCACAATTTTCTCCACAAGTTCTTTATCAGTCCTACAAGGAAGGAAGAATCAAGGGTGAATTAGCAAATTCAAATAAGTCTAGGATGATTATAATAAATAATCACATCATAGTACTTACTTAAAATTCATCGTATCCCACCCAGAGAAATTGGCCACTTTGTTTAAAGCATCTCTCCATTGCTTCACCTTGTCTGATGTGTGTCGCCCAGAGCTTTCATGCTCATCAAAAGCTTCTTTAAAACTCCTCTTCCGGTGCCGTACGTCAGAGGGTTCCACATTGTAGAAAAGTGGAAGAATTCTGTTGTTTTCTTCCATGCACTCACAGATCTTTGCAAGTTCCTCCAAACACCAAGTAGAAGAAGCGTAGTCTCGCGAGAGAACAACAACTGCAAACCTTGAGCTTTCAATTGCTTCGATGAGCGTGAGATAAATAGCATCTCCGACTCTAAGATCAGGATCATCCATGAACGTTTTGATTCCTCTGCTATGCAATCGATGATACAAATCAGATGTGATACCCTTGCGAGTATCAGCACCCCTGAAACTCAAAAACACATCGTACTTCCACTCTACAGCTGCTGATGATGAAGGAAGAGATGCAGAGGAGGATGCCATTGAAAACTACCAAGGAATATGAAACTAATTTCCAGTCAGAAGCAAAGAAGGAAGGAGACTGACGAATAAACCACTAATTTCCGGTGAGAAAACTCTGAAAAGCAAAGAAGGGAGGAGACTTGAGGAATCGACTCTTTGAATTTTTAATACGCAATAGCGTTTGTAGTTGAGTACGTACACTGTCACTGTGAATAAACAAACCATCGAATCTTTTTCGCGACTTTTGATTACTCAGCTTCCCATACCAAACACAGTTTTACTAACATCCACCTTGTGCTTGGTTGTACCATTGTACTTCTTTATTACAAAATAAAAATACCTCCAACAAAAAAATTCAAATATAATCAAACACCGAATTCTTCATTTCTTTTAGAAATCACAACAGAAATTACAGATCGAACTTTAGCTTTTGTAGGTGTTCATATTTAACTA
Source organism: Potentilla sterilis (assembly GCA_963682095.1). Taxonomy (NCBI): domain Eukaryota; kingdom Viridiplantae; phylum Streptophyta; class Magnoliopsida; order Rosales; family Rosaceae; genus Potentilla; species Potentilla sterilis. The sequence goes on from OY821755.1 coordinate 61,924,936, forward strand.
AATATTTAGCTTTTAGCATCCCCATAATCCCATACCAATAAAACGAACACTGTCAGTTTTATATTTCTAGGTTGACAGATGTTTCCGGTCTTCTAAACTGCATCTTGGTCAATAATCCAACTCCCAAAGTTTGAATGCCATAATAAATAATCTAATAGGCCTCAAGAACATAGAGAACAAACAGAGAAACAAGAAGGAAACCACAATGAAAATCCAGACGAGGAGACAGGTTGACAGATCATAAGAAAGTGACAAAAGCACAAGAAGCCAGAGAGCTAAGAACCGAGTAACTCACAGTTTCCATTGGTGGCTTGTGTTGTTGCTTCAACTGTTTCAAAATCATCAGGCAACTTTGGCATTGTAGGCTCTCAATTTCAATAGTAGCTCGTCTTACTACAATTTCCACAATGGAGGCGAGAAGTTCTCTATCACTCCTACAAGAAAGAGTTAAGGGTGAAATAATGGTCAGCAATATGAATAAAGCACAAGTATAACTCTTAGTAATTGATGATCCTTACTTGTAATTATGTGAATGCCACCCAGCCAAATTGGCATCTTCTGTTAAAGCATCTCAAGTGGAATGAGAAAGATGGGTTCTTTGCCATCTGATGAAGGTGACAGTTGAAACGTCAAAGAAGAATCAGATGAGAGATTGCTTTCAAGTATGAGTAGCTGAAACAAAATAGACTGAGAAATGATACTGGCTTAAAATAAACAGAAATCGTTTCAGACTCATCTCAGTCTCCAACACCAATCTCTACAATGGTCCGAATTTTCATTTAATACATCATTTATCATTTGAATAAAGATACAGAAATACATCAACTAACCAAGTGTTCACAGTTCACAGTTCACATGACCATTTCTGGGATCATTAGATTATATTTGAAACAGAAATTGAGGCTTCTAAAGTTCAATGAATTGTAGGAGTTGAATTTGAACTATGATATGTCAAAATGAATCTATGAATTGGACCGTATCCCCAATGATTGGTTTAAATGGAACGTACACTCTTATTCAGAACCAAGAATTGATCCTTCAGTCCCATTCATGAATAAATGATCAGACAACAAATAGTGTATAATGAATAAAAGTGTATAATGATCCAACAAATACAGACTCTAGCAAATTAGCCAAGTACTAGTACATGGTCTTCTTTCACTTGCCAATTTGTGGTTTTGCTGTACATTTGATTTGGAATTTCAAACCAAAACTCAAAAGAATATAACAAGTTTTAACAAGCGAGAGCAGATGATATATAGGAGCCAGATGATCACGAAACCCATAAGAAGAACTGAATCCAACTAGTGATCAAAGTTTGTAAATTTGGTATGACACAAAGAGCAAAGGGTAAAGGAACATAACTGTGTGGTTACACAAGCGAGAGCAGTGAGAGGAACTTGCAGGACGAAGGAGACAACCGCAGGCTTCACAGAGAAGCGAGTGATTTCCACGCGCGGAGCCGGAGCGTTCTTTTCTCGCTTTTGATAAGACATGGACTCTTGGTGCTTGAGTTGGTCGGGTCATGTAGTTGGGCCGTCCTCATAGTAAACCCGGCCCATGTAGTTGGGTCCGGCTTTGCTTTGCCAGAACTACTGTACTGGTTGCATCATGGTATCCGATGTTAAGATTGACTTCAGATCATTAGCATTTGATGTTCAACAGTTACCTAGCCATGTCTCTGTTAACAAGAGGAACGTAATCACATTTCAGCGAGTATTTAGGATGACCAAATGTCCCAAAATGAAAGGAAGTAGAAGACACGAACCATCTAAGACAATACATTTATGTTTTTTGGTACTGCCACTGCTATTGGCCGAGATATGAGAAACACCTTAAAACACATTAGTTAGGCCTTCGAACCAAAACTTTCGGAAGAGCTATAAAAACATGGCACCTTCAAGACTTTCCTGAATTGTTCAGGAATAAATTCCAAGCTAAAACAAAAGGATCAGTACTTGGCACACCATAGCATGACAGCCTGGGTGGATTCGGTTTTGTGGCTACTTGGTGAGTATGACTTTGGAATTTCATCATTGGAGTTCACTCTGGCCAGGAATTTGACGCTCGACAGATCTAATCTCTCCCAACCTCGTCCTAGATTACAAGGATCCCATTTTCAATCATGATCCTCTATTCGAACTTCCGTCTCCTCCACCATTTCAAGCTCAGCTAGACCTGCCAATGTGCTTTGAATTTTTTTGCAAATCAGGCTTTTGGGATACAGCAACCACAATCACACAAGTGAAAAGCCCATCTTTTAAGCTTGTACACTGACATGTTTCACCGTAGAAAAACTTGATTATTGGTTTTTGGCAACTATCTCAAATAATTACAATAACAGCATTCATGCATATAGTTTACCTCTGAGCATCTCTTTCTTTCGCCTTTCCCTGCATCAGCTCACTTAAAGCTTATACATATCCTCCCATCTGATCAACGTGAAAAATAAAAACAAGTGAAAAATTAGCTATTATCAAGTGTTCAACATATCAGGGTAACAGTACAAACTCGAATTAGATAAAATAATAATAATAATAATAATAATAATAATAATAATAATAAATCAATCAGCAGAAGTTCAAAGCAAAAAGCAAAAAATGCAGCACTACCATGCTAAATAGATTGATGAGCTGATGAAAGGAAAATGCCTAAATATACCATTTACACTGTTATCAGAAGAAACAACCTATTCACAGATATTTCTGTATTCATTTTCTCTTTGTGTACACATCAATCATCTAGCTAGTGTCATTTAGTTTGTTGGCCAATAAGTTAGTGTCAGTTGACTACCAAAATATAATTTCAAAATATTGTGATAATGATAAATGGTAGCAAAAAGATCTTCAAAATAAAAAGATAGTTAACATTCTTTTGGTGTTAATCACATGAGTTTTGATGCACCAAGAAGATTTATAGGTGCATATATAGTCCAGCTAGATATAAGCACACGCTCAAGAAGTGCAACAGGAGTAGCCCAATATGTGTCTGGAAATATATTAATGTCATGGCTCGAAAAGAAAAGAAGAAACAAAGAAAGCATGATAAAGACACAGAGGTGTACCTTTTAGCTAGTGAATTTAGATGTTGTTGATCACTGAGCTTAACAGAAGCAGAAGCAGTGTTTATAAACTGGGGGCACTTATCCACATACAGGTATTCCAATAGAGGGCACTCGATATCAATAGAACCATTTTCGGTGCAGAAACATGTGAGCTCTGGAAGATTTATCAAAGCTAATTTCTTCAATTCTGGAAAACAGATGTACATATTCAAGCTGTTGCATGCTTCAATAACTCTACCCAATTTAGGGCAGCGCTCTACGGAGAGGTCTACCAATTGCTTAAGAGATCGAGCGACATCAAATGGGAATAGACTTTCCAGTTTTGTACACATGCAAACTGCCAGAACCTTAAGATTCCCAAAGACTGCTGGTGGAGCCGGACCATTCCAGATGCTCATGAGTTCAAACAGAGCGCACAATCTCATCTCGCTCAGTTTTCTCAAGACAATCGTTCCAAGCTCAAGACCTTCAGTTCCAAAAACATATTTCATTTGTACCATATGTACGCAAAATATCGTTTCTAGATTAGTTAGTCTCTGCAACAATTTTGGTGGTAAAAGTGCATTCACCAAGCTGCAACAAGTTTGCACTTTCAATAACTTGAGATTGCATAGAGACCCAAGAGGTAATTCACCAACATATATCTCCTTGAGGCATTTCAAGTGAAGGAGATGCAAATCTTCCAAGCTCTCAAACACGGGTTTACTTGGATCCCATGTTGTTGCATTTATCAACTCTTCCAAGTTCTCATGGCACCCATTTACATTGAGACGCTTGAGCCCACGTAATCTCCCATGCTCATGTTCGTTGAGAATGTTGATTACTTCCTTGCACTCCCTGTACTCTAGTTTTTCTGTCTTCTCTGTCACCAAGTTGATAAACCAATCCGATAAGCCATTGATTGTTCTGTCAAGAGTCAAGGATGTTGAAGGCTTATCATTCCGAGAAAGCATCATGTCTGAAGAGAGATCTCTGCTGATGCATATGTCAAATTTCACCCAACTCGGCTCAGAGTTCCCAATATCTTTGGGTAGGCAAGCTGCATCAGATATGTAAACCTTTAAAATGTTTAGACGAGACAAGCCAATTATCTCATCAAAGTTGGCGTTTGTTTGTCCAACTGCTTCCTCGACTTTACTACCCCAGTCCCCAAATTCACATTTCATGTACAATTCTTCCAGTCTATACAACCTCGATATCACTTCAGATGGAATTCTGTGGACACGTCCACCAGTGACGTCCAGCATCCTTAGACTGGTCAAATTACCAATCTCTTTCGGCAACTCTTTATGAGGAAATTTTCTCAAACTTAGAATCTCTACTTTCCTCAGCTTCCCAATTACGGATATGTCGGTTATTTTATCGCAAAAATCCAAATACAAGGCTTGGAGGCTGGTGAGGAGATCGAGTGAAGAGGGTAGTACAGAAATACCAGTATAGCTAAGATCAAAGACCCTAAGTGCATTTGGACTTTGGAAAAGACTTTCTGGAACGTCACATATACTAGCATTACTTTGCAACAGTAATATTTCAAGTTTGGAACATACCAAAGTTTCGGGAAGCTTGTTAAGTTTGTTCCTCATCAGTGAGATTGTTGAGTAGCCTTCACGAGCATCCATTGGCCAGTCCTTCAATCCACAACCAGCTTTTACAAAAAAAGCATGACCTTCAGACAATGCAATAGACATGGCCACATTACGAATGTCACAATGCATCCTTATGCATCCCTTCTTCCCATCCAAAAGCAACCCCGAAGCCTTAAGGCATGCAACCAAAGAATGTGCTCTGGCTCTAGCTTCTTGCAACGTGTCAGAAGATTGAAACAAACCTTTTCCAATTCCATACTTAAACAATTCTTCAATTGGGATATCATAATCTTCTGCAAACATGCAGCACAGCAAGAAAAATGACTTGGCATCATCGAACCTCAAGGCATGATAGCTTAACTTTATTCTTTTAAATGTATCTCTCTCATCTTTAGTGTAGACAAGTTGAGACGCATTTAGTTTTTCAGCTGGTTTTTGCAATTCATTGTCATTATCTCCAAATGCCTTTGAAACTGCTTCATTCCATTCTTCTATGTATTTATGTCCAAGTGCCCTTGCAGCTTCTTCCAATAAATTTGGGAGACCAGCGCATTCTCTCACTACATTCCTCTCTTCGTCGGAAATGGTAGATTCATGAAAAGGCTTTCCCAACTTCTTCATCAATAACTTCAATGAATCTTCCTCTGATAGGACATTGAGAGGAATATGTGATTGGCACCCCATAGATTCACAAAGATGCCTGACCCTTGTGGTGAGTAGGACCTTGGAATTGCATTTCTGAAGCTCGTCATAGCTAGGAATGCCAATACTTGACAAATTTATTTCCTCCCAAATGTCATCCAAGATAATAAGGATCTTCTTTCCTCCCATGATCCTCTCCTTCAACCTACTGGCTCTTTCTATTTCTTCATCCCCCACCAGTTCCAATCCCAGCTGATTTACCAATGCGCCTTGAATTTTTCGCAAATCAGGGTTTCGCGATATAACAGCCATAACAACCTGATCAACAAGCCCAGTTCTTTGGGCCTCTGCACTGACATGTTTCACCATGGCTGTCTTGCCAACGCCTCCTCTTCCGAAGACTCCAATGGCGGTGAACTTATCATCGTTCAGCATTTTCTTAACCACATCCATGGCTTCTCTTGTTGCTTCAAGTTCTTCAAAATCTCCCGGTGGTGCTTGATGTACTTTTTTTAGCACAAATGTCACAATGTCTTCAACGAGTTCCCTTTCAGATCTGCAATGAGAAGGGTCAAACTCCATTAGGAAACTAATCAATGAATGTAAACTATCTTTAACTTGTAATAATAGAAACCATACTTGTGGTTCTTTGAATCCCACCCAGAGAGATTTCCCACTTTTGTTAAATCAGCTTTCCATTGGTTCACCTTCTTTATGGCATACCTTGCCTTGCTTTCATGCTTTGTGAAGGCCACTTCATAACTATTCTTTTGATATCGTACATCAGAAGGATCCACATGATAAAAAATAGGCAAAATGGTATCCTTGCCTTCCATGCATTGAAAAATCTTTGTAAGTTCATCTAAACACCATGAAGAAAAAGCATAGTTTTCCGACAGAACAATGATCGCAAACCTTGATTCTTCAATAGCCGTCAGCAGAGTTTGAGATATATCCTTCCCTTTCTCAAGTTGGTTGTCATCCTTAAATGTTCTAATTACTTTTGTGTTTTGCAATTCATGGTATAAGTGGGATAGAAAACCCTTGCGAGTGTCCTCACCCCTAAAACTTAAAAACACATCATGCTTGCACTGAGGAGCTGGTTTACCTGAACCATCAATTGGAACAAAAATTAAAAAATTAAAAATAAATAAATAAAAATTAAACAAATAGGTATCAAAAACAGTTGAGAAACTAACAAAGAGAAACGAAAGGGAAACCACATTGAAAAAAAAAACAGAAGGGGCAAGAAGACATGGAGATAAGAAACCGAGTAACTCACAGTGTTCATTGGTGGCTTGTGTTGTTTCAACTGGTTCAAAATCTTCAGTCAACTTTCGCATTGTAGGCATAGTTTCACTAGTAGCTCGTCTTCTTAATTGAACTACTTCATTTGAATCTGACATTGTAGGCTCAATTTTGATAGTAGGCTTTCTGAAGATTTCTTCAACCTCATATGAATCCTCAGGTGAAGCAGCCCCTGCCTCATTTTCATCATCACTTTCCACAACTGTGGTGAAATTCGGCAGAACAGGATCGGCGTCCGAAAAAAGTATCTGAGACAGATTTGAGCATGCATTCAACTCCTAAAGTCCTGAAAAGGAGAACCGCATATGGCTAACAACAACATACCTCTGATCTGAAGTCCTTCGAGAACTGTTCCTTGGCATCCCAAACAATATCAATTTCTTCACGGCTGAACATCAATATATTTGACCTTATAAATGCTGTGTGAAACATAACTCTAAACATCATCTCCTCATGAACCAGATCTTCATTCAGGTGGATACACTCGACTACCACATCCCCTTGAACATGACAACTGATATCCATTTTCACAAGCATACACTCTGCCTGCAATTAGGATTCATAAGAATGTTTCAAAACTTTTTATATATCCAATTGAGTTGCAAGAAGTAGACATTACCTGTAAAAAGTGGCGAGTATTTTTTTTATTCTTTAAATTTGAAAAGAGAAGCTTAGAATTTCTGTCAGCTGCTGTTGAAGGGTCTTGACCATAAACTCGTACGAAGGGCCTGCAACCTTTTCCGTCATCAAAAAGTGGAAGGTTTCTAAGTATCAGACAATCTAATAATAGAGTTCTATCTGATGGAGGCCAATCAGCACGCATATTTGTTTTTGAAATATACTGAAGATATCTAAGCTGCGAAGGTTGTGGGTTTAAAGGAGTCAACAGATAAAGAAGCTGTTTAGGAGCCTGCTTGTAAACCATATCAAGAGTCTTCTGCTCCCCCGTGTAATTTTTACGGTATAGCAAAAGACCTGCAAGCATAAAGGCAAGCGCGGGCCATCCTCCTGTTTCACAGTGCATCAGCAGTACATTCTGTTGTCCCTCCAATGACAACCAAGTTTCACTTGATCGAAGAAAGTGAAAAATCATCTCCAGTGGCAGCAAAGGGCAACTCTCATATTGCCGAGGGTAATCCATAACTGTCATGTCATACTGGGACAACACATCTGAAATTTGGCTCCGTCTATCCCCTTCTCTAAAGTTAAACACCATGAAGGAAGCATCAGGGAAGTAGTCCTGTAGCTGGGCTACAATGCCACCCAAATACACTTTGTACTTATCTTCTTCCAACACATCGGTGGAGAAGCAGCAGTCAAAAACTGCATAGAAGGAGAAGCAAAAATGAAAATCAATCCCATTGACAGTTTGACACTAACAAGTTCTAAATCTTGTACGAGGAGAATAATTTGGCGAGGCAAATTTTACAATGTAAGAACAAAATCTCCATGAACGAATTATCTCTTAATTTCTTGATTGATTTTTACAAAGGAGTGTGTAAGTATATATACATATCCGCTATAGGAAACTATTATAGTTCGAGCTAGAAACTAAAGGAGGAGCTAGAGGAAGCAATACAGCTGTGGTGCCAGCTTCAAACAATGTTGCAGCAGAGGAGACTAAGCCAAAAAAGCACAAGTCCGCCATCACCTTTAGCAGAAATCAACCAAGTCCGAATCGAACTAAGTTAACAGACACTGAACTAATCCTTTAACTTCAACAGAGTGCAATTAGACCAATTCCATAAAGTCAACCAGGTATTATCTCAGTGTTCAGTACATAAGCAGCTTTCATTATATTCAGTATCATCATTTACAGTAGAAGCAAAAAGAAATTGTGAAGAAAGACAAAAACGGTGACGTACCGTACACCCGTTCAGAAATTTCTAGAAGCCGATCCGGCGGCTTCCGATAAAAGAACTTTCTGAACAGCGCCATCGACCGGTGGCAATGTTTCTTCTGCAATCGGAACCAAAATGGTAAGTCAACGAAGCCCCAATTGGTCCCCTGAAACAAGCTCAGCCAGATCTCAATAGGTCCACACACAAAGCCCCGAGTGTTACTGCCGCTGCTTTGTTTATTCAACTAGTTGCAATCATAATACCTGGTTGACTCCTAAAGTCGTCTCTCCTACATCTCACCACATTTTCTTTCATTTTTTTAACTTCTCAGTTCCTTCTCGTCCTCCCCCCATCAAGTGAAGTCTTTATATTATTTCCTACCAGAACCAGTTGAGGACTTCAACTTCAAGACTACTTTCTGGTTTTTTCGATTCCTTATGTTTGAAGTAGAAACCGGAGCTATGACAGAGCTCCGCCTGCCAATGAATATTCAAATCATATTTAGCAAGTAAATTGGAGAATCAAATGTCCAAAATCAAATGTGAAGCTAATATAAAACAGGCACCCAATACATACAGACTCTAGCAAATTAGCCAAGTACTAGCACATCGTGTACTAATCAGAACGAAGCTATATTACAAATTAGCTGGTCTATACTAGGTCGGAAATCACACAATGTGCTATTACAAAATGATCTACATTACAAAAGAATGAAAAACATAACAATGCAGCAATGAAATCAGAGAAACGAGTCTGGGACAAAATCTTAACTCGACTGAGGCAGAAATCTATCCGATTAAAGTCGTGCATCGCGTACAAGTCTATCAACCTTCACCCACTTCCCTACAAAACTAAAAGAGAGGAGCTCATCAAAATGGTCTTCTTTCACTAGTCAAATTGTGGTCTTGAACCAAAAGTAATACAGTCTATTTCAAGGAGTTTACTGTACAGTTGATTTCGAGTTTCAAACCAAAACTCAAAGATATAACCTTAGATTTGCAATACAACTCTCAAATAAAAAAGTGAAGCAATAACCAATATAAGAATACATAAATAGCCAGATGATCAAGAAACCCAAAAGAAGGACTGAATCCAAGTTGTGATCAAAGTTTGTAAATTTGGTTCCAACTTCCAACACACACGGCAAAGGGTAAAGGAACATAACCGTTAAGCTATGGAGCAAACCAGTGACAGGTAGTGACACGAACTTGCCGGAAATTTCAAATGAGAGAGGAGGAAGGACCGAAGGAGACGACCACAGCCCACAGGCCTCAAAGAGCCGCGAGTGATCGCCACGCGCAGAGCCGGAGCGTTCTACTGTTAGCGGCCACCTCTTCTCTCAAATGACCCGACCCAGGTATACTTTAGGCCCAAATTAAAAGGTTGAGCCGATGCAGTTGGGTTATCAGTTGGTGGGCCTAGGCCTCAAACTTAGGAAACAGGAGAATATTTACAAGCTCAGTCACTCAGTCAGCTACTTCAATATGTCATGTCATAGGAAAAGAACGTGTTCGTACATGCAGTTTCCTGATATCAAATTTCAAAGGCAAATGCGAAATACTGCAACAGAACAGCATCAAACCAAACACTGATGGTACATCCAAACAAAAAATGTCACGACATCCACATTGCCACACAAGGGATGTTCTTCAAGACCATTAAATATCTCTCTGTGCTCTTTCTTCTTGGCTACTGAATGAGCCTTACTTTCTCACCAAGAGTCGACATGGTTCTGGAACGATGATGTGATTAAAGTAGACCCCTCTCTCTGACTTGTATCTGCCAGATATGGAGACTTCCGAAATGTTACACTCAAGAAAGAGGAAGCAGAAAATAAAATATACAAGACAGAATAACCAAGAAAGATAAAGGATGTTGATGACATTGTAGCAACATACTTGGATAGAATTGACACCGTCTTCCCCTTGTTCATCACCATTGAAGTGGAAGTTGTTATCACTATTCAACCTCCGGAATTAAAAGCTATAACCACTGAATTTCCTCCAACTTTTGGACAATACCATGATGGATTGATGATCATCTTCTGGGCAGAGGCAGCAAAGCAAGAAGCATGACAGCTTAGCATCTTTTGGCTTTTCAAACAAATCCTGACATATCTCCCCCACAACAAGGTTGGCAGTCATCTCTAGTCATCGAGCTGCTTCTTTGGAAAACTGAGGTCTCTTCTCTTGGCCTTTCTGTTTCTTCTATGTGCATTGATCAGCATTTTATGTTAGCGTCACCCACAGATCAATCGGATGTCCTTTGGAAATAATAATAATATATAAAAAGCCAGCATATATTCAGTATCTCATTAATGATAACAATATACTCTCGAATCTAATCTTGGATATATCAGCTAGGGCGTAAACTTTAAAGAAAAGCTAAACTAAGATGCAAGATCAGTCATCGGATTAAATTAATTTAGAATGATTCTAACTGAATAATACATGATCGATCCATAAAAGGATCCTATTTCATATGAAGAAAAATGGAAGAAGAATGACGAGAAAAGACAAATGAAGTAAGTTTATGACGTCGAAATACCTCTCCCTTTGAGATCTGTAATGTGACATAATGTAATTGGATTTGGTTTGGTTCCTGCCGTAGAAGTAGTCAGATGCAGACGTTGGAAATGACAACTTGGGGTTCACATACAAGTGTTCAAATGTGACCTATTTCTCACAGACTAGCTCTTCCAGGTTTGGTAGTTCAGCAACATGTTAATGGAAACAGTACATTTCACGATTATTGCCATTGATGGCCGTACCTTCTTTCTCTCGGGACCTCTCCTCTTCTTCTGCTTAAAATGTGCGACTCTTTCTGACCTGTCTCTGCACCAGATATGGAGACGTTCAAAATATTTAAATTTGCACCGCAAGAAAGTGGAAGAGGAAGAGTAAACTGAAATAAATAAATAAATTTTTAAAAAAATGACAAAAGAAGATTTTAATGAGGTCATAGGGACATACCTTGCGGAAGTTTCAGATGCTGCTTATTCTTAATTGAAACCTTCTTCCTAGCAGGAGAATTGAAACTATTGCAGCGTTCCACGACTGATTGTTCCAATAAAGGAAACTCAATATTCTCTTCATCTTCATCATTAGTAGCATTTCTAGTACTACCATAGAACCTTGTGAGCTTCGGAAGCACTTTCAAAGCTAACTTCTTCAACTTCGGTAGAACTAGCTTGTTGCGCATTGTTTCCTCACTTGCTTCAATAACTCTCTCCATCTGATGGCAATCCTCTACTGAAAGATCTTCTAAGTCATGAAGTTGGTGAGCAATGTCAGATGTGAAGAGGATTTTCAGCAAATCGCACTTGAAAACTATCAAAATTTTAACTTGACGAAAGATCCCATGAGGAGCAGGACCATTCCATATCTTGATTAGTTTCCCTAGATTCTTCAGTCTCATCTCTGTCAACTTTGCTAGAGTACTTTGTTCTAGCTCAGACCCTTCAAATGCAAATACATACTCCAATTTATCCATCTCTTCACAACTTAGTTCTTCCAAATTCTGTAGTCTCCGCAACAAATTAGATGGTAGAAGTGCACCCATCAATTCATAACAATGTATCACCTTCAATATCCTAAGATTGCATAGAGACCCAGGTGGTAATTCACCGAAACATAACTCCTCAAGACAATTCACTTTATCAAGATGCAACTCTTCCAAATTCTGAAACACAGGTTCATTTCGAATCTTTGTTTCTGTGTTCATCAACTTTTTCAATTTCTCATTCGGCCCAATAACAGATAAATGCTTCAGTTTATGTAGTTTTCCGCAATCATATTCCGTAAGGATGTCACATAAATCCGGACACTCTATATACTGCAGCTTCTCTGTTTTCTTAGTCACAACATCGATAAACCACTTTTGTAAGGTAATCATGGTTATGTCAAGAGTCAAGGCTCTTGAATAGTCACAAGAACTTGAATCCAAATGCAGCTCTCTAGTTGACCCTTTTTTGCTGATACATATGTCAAAGTTTTTCCATTTCAGGTTACTCCTAACCTTCATAGACATACGTTTTGCATCAGACATGAAAACCTTCAAAATGTGTAGGTGTACCAGGCCAATTAACTCTTCAAAGAAAGCATTAGTTTCCTCTCCTGCTCCCACAGCTTTGCTCTCCTCAACTGCATTTCCCTTGACTTCACTTCCCTCAACACTACTCTCCCAGTCCGCAAATTTGGATTGCATGTAGAGTTCTTCTAATTGACTGAGGTTGCCTATCACTTTAGATGGTACTATTTCAACAGATTCACTAGTGAAATCCAGCAGCTTTAGTTTGGTCAACTGCCCAATTTCTTTTGGCAATTCCTTACCAGGATATTCTCTCATACTAAGAATCTTAAGTTGTTTCAACTGTCCAAGTAGGGATATGTTGCTTTGCCTTGACAAGCAACGATCAAGGCACAAAGTGTGGAGGCTGGTTAGGAGATTGGATGATGAGGGTGGAAAAGAAATCTTATTGTCGCTAATATCTAAGACCCTTAATGCCTCTAGAGGTTGAAAAAGACAAACTGGGATTTCAATCATAGTTTCGTCAAAACCACTTTGTAACAAGAGAATTTTGAGTTTTGGAAATACCAGGTCTTCGGGAAGCTTGTATATATTGTTCCTCATAAGTGAGATTGCAGTGTAGTATTCATGCGCATCGATCGTTGGCCAAAGCTCTAATTCCCAACCAGCTTGTACGAAAAATTGTCTGTGTCTATCCTCGTATAAAGAAATTGATAAGCCAACATCTCTGATGACATCATGCATCCTTACGCATCGCCTGTCCAATTTACCATCCAAAAGTAGGTTAGAATCTTTAAGGTACTGGACCGCAGAACATATTGAGACTCTGGCTGCTTGCATGTTGGACTCTTGAATAATTCCATTCCCAATCCCATACTTCAGCAAGTCTTCAATCTGGATATCATAATCTTCAGGGAATAGGCAGCAAAGCAAGAAGCATAATTTGGATTCATTTTCCAAGTAATCATAGCTTAACTTTATGCTTTTGAACACATCTCCATTGTCTTCAGGGTGGGAAGTTTTAGACGCCTTCAGTCGCATAGCAGCTCCCTTCCATTGGACCAAGCTTTTACCCCGAAGTGCCTTTGCAACTGCTTTCAACGCAACTGGAAGACCAGCACATTCTCTTGCTACCTTCCTTGTGTTTGGACCACAATTGAATTTATTTCAATTGGGCTTTCGCCCCAAGGCCCAGTAGGGGTTTTGATCAGATTCAAACCCATGGAAATCGGGTTTTCCCGCTTCAACCAAAGAGGTTGAGCTCGAGGGAGAACGTGGTTGCTTCCTAATCCGATTGGGGTTGTTCCGTAACAATCCATCAGTGAAAATATTTGTTAAGATTGAGAAGCAATGTAGCAATGATTTCACTACCTACGCTGGGCTATCAATCACTAACAACTATGAGCCACGCTGCACCATGCTTTAGGGAGGTTGTTAGAGGAACCGGCCATACTGCGCAATGATGAGTGATGAACAGTAACAGCAGCATAACAAGCAAGGTCAAGACGTGTTGCTCCGATCTTCGAAGCTTCAATACCAACTATACCTCTGATAATATCTTCGCTGATTTGATGGGAAGCAGGGTAGGGGAGGACATTCCTAATGAGTCTCAAGGATCCGCCAAACTGGAGTTGACAGCCCTAGGGGTCCTTGAGTCATATAAATATGAATCTGCCGGCAGCGGGGAAAAGGGTTCTCAACCAAAAACAAACAACCACAAGTCCTAGCGCAACGCTAACTTGCCAAAGCCTCTCCGGAGCAACTCACGCAACCCGCCTCCGCCCCACGATCGATCTAATCTCGTGCTTGTGCCGAGCGCTTTGCTGGGTCTACTCACGCAACTCGCCTCCGCCCTACGACGGGTTCAACCTCGTACTTGCGCCGAGCATTTGCTGAGCCTCACGCAACCCTCCTCCGCCCTCTTACGATCGATCTAATCTCGTACTTGCGCCGAGCATTTGCTGAGCCTCACGCAACCCTCCTCCGCCCTCCTACGATTGATCCGCTCTCGTACTTGTGCCGAGCGTTTGCTGAGTCTATCGAGTCAGTCCGCCACCCCCGGTGGCAATCGAGTCTGTCAGTCCGCTACCCCTGGTGGCAATCGAGTCGTCACTCCGGTGGCACACCCGTGGTCTTGGAACAGCTCTGCTTTGCTTCTCCGGATCAGAGTAAGATCCTCAATCCTCAAGGGGTTGGGAAGAAAATCCTGGTAGAGAGTTCTATTCAGGTCTTGTTCGAGCCCTGTACGCCGGCTTAGTCAGCGCCCGCGTAACAGTCGCTTGACCAGGAAGTCAGAGTCGAATTGGGAGCAGACGAAGCGACTCGCTCAGGGGGTCGCGCGCAATCGAGTGGCACCGCTCCAAGGGTGCTGGCACGCCTAAGCACAACACAGAGACACAAACCATCTAACAACTACCGTGCTGACTGTTCGCCGGGTGCTGAACCCGCCACGAACATTTTGGCACGCCCAGTGGGACAGGTGTCAAGGATTGCGGGATCCACAAGGGGTAATCCTTACGTAAGGGTGACCATGTCTTGTTTGAAGATTTCCCACAAAGGGCTGATCCAGCATGGAACAGCTGAGTGTAGGGGATTAACTGACGCTGAAGTTAAGGAAGTGTTTGGCGGGACTTTGGCCGACGCAAAAGCTATTGCTACTGCCCTTAAAGCCCTGCGAAGCAAAAAGGGTCTGAATCCGGTTTCTGAGCCGTCTATTTCGGAGATCGAGGAAGAGACCACTGAAATCACTGCCGCTTCCCAGGATGACGACCGCGCTATCGGTTTTGTTAACCGGGAAGCTACATCTGGTTTTTTGGAAAAGGGGTCCGCGGATGAATCCGCTGATCCAAGTGCGTCACCTGTGGTACAATTTACTGGGGAGTCTGCAACTCCCACGGAGGTGACGGATACTTTGAAGATGTTGATCGAAAGGTCTTGTCACACGGACGAGGCATTGAAAAGAGCCAATGAGGTGGTCATTGATCTAAGTGAATCCGTCAGGCGTATGCAGACGGAGCAACGGGGGTTCACGGCCAATTTCAAGTACCTCGCCGAACAGCAGGATCGGCTGGGGAGCAGCTTGACCACCTATGCCAGGAGCTCCGAGGGCAGCTGGCAAAAGCAGCAGGAGCAGCTGGCGGAAACCAATACCGCGCTCGCCAACCTGAGTGCCTTGATGAATCAGTTGCTGGAACGGGGTGACCACCCCGAGGGGTCCGGCCGTACAGTTACGGATCCAGCTCAGCTGAAGGACCAGCGCAAGCGCGACGCCGGTCGTGGTACTATTGGCGGATCTAACAACAGGCCCACTAATAGTCAAAGGGGAGGTCAGGTTCCTCCTACAGAGCCGGTTAGCAACGATCAGTCGGTACCTCCAGCGAACGCCGTGGCGCAGATAACCCTGGAGGACATTGGCAGGATCTTCGCTGACAAGCTCAGGGAGCTGCAGGGGTTGCCCGACGTCGACAAGACGTACGAGAATCCGTTGACTCCCGAGATCAATGCGGTGCCCTTCCCGGTCGGTTTCAAGCCAATCCGTTTTACGCCGTTTACTGGCCAGACATCCGAGGATGCTGAGACGCACATCATGCGTTTCACCAACGAATCAGGTCAATATGCTGAGAACCCGATCATGAAGTTGAAGCTCTTTCCTACATCCCTGGCAGGGGAAGCAGCTATCTGGTATAAGCGTTTAAGGCCTGGGTCAATTCCAGACTGGAAGACCATGGAGGTCATGTTCAGGACCATGTTTGGGGTCGTGGAAGCAAAAATCGGACTTAAGGACCTGGCAGAGACTGAACAGAGGCCTGACGAGTCCGCCACTGATTATCTGCGACGCTTCAAGCTGGAGCTAACTCGCTGTGAGATGGAAATCCCAGAGGAGCACGCCGTGCGGATGGCGATTGACGGCTTGATAGACGAGATCCGCCAGGGGTTCAGGCAGGTTCATGTAACCACGATGGCGGATCTGACTAATCGTCTGGGTCAGGAGCAGCACTATGTGGATCGGTCCAGGGAGAGGAACGAAAGAAGGAAGGGGATTCCGATGTCCTACTATCCGGGGACTCTGAAGCCCAAAACTCCAATTCCGACCGCGGCCCAGACCGTGGCAGCCGTTCAGGCGGATGCAATTCCTAGGCCAATCCTGACATGGGTTGATGAGGAGAAAGTAGGGGTCGAGGTCGCAGCCATCGAGAGGACTGATCAGAAGCCTTTGCAGTCCCAGGTAGCGAAGCCGGTCAGGGAGCCCATTAAGCTAGTTACTCCTCTTCCAACCAAATCAGCCTTTGATGCATACACCTATAACGCCCATAGAGCTCACGAGATTTTGCAAGAGTTGTTCAACCAGGGGCGTCTGCATCATGACGGATTTACCCCCAAGCCTGATTATATGGCGGGGAAGACATACTGCAGCTATCACAATATGAACAATCACAATACTAAGGATTGTGTGAAGCTGAAGGACCAGTTGCAGATATGGATCAATGACAACGTCCTGCAATTGGAGAATCCTAAGGAGCCTCAGTGGACAAAGGCTAGGGGTACACCGCAGGTGAATGCTATCGAGATCAGTGTTGGTCCGAGTCTGCCGCAGCAGGGTAGGAAGCGGGTTTCCAGGTTTCAGGAGTATACTTACGACGCAAACAAGGCGGAGGAAATCTGGGAAACCATGGTGTACCATAAGGCGCCAGAAATTCAGGAGTTTTACCAAGGCCATCCTATCAGTGGGAACGGCGGGTTTACGTGTCTCTTCCATAGGTCCTTTGACCACTCTAGTTCTGGATGTGTAGGTCTGAAGGATCAGTTGCAGGAGTGGCTGAACGAGGGCAAGCTGGGGTTCGACGCCAGCGAACCTAGGCCCTGCCCAGAATTTTGGGTTGGGGCGATTGAAGAAGAGGACATGGTGATGGTCCCACGCTCCAAGCTCTGCCTCACGTGCAGACTAACGACAGGGCAGCCGATTACTTACGAGGAGTTTCAGGCAGCCTTGAGGGAAGCGGAGCAGAAGGCTGAAAGGAGAGCCCTCGAGAAGGCCAAGTTAGAGCGTCCGCCGCCCGAGAAGTCAAGCAGGGAGGGTTACAAGCGGATGAAGTACCATCACGGGTCCGAGGACAGTTGCGCCAGCAGGGCAAGGCCTAGGCATGGTCCAGGACCGTCCGAAATCAAATCAGCCACGGCTGGGGGTTCGCAGAAGGCTGCGAATCCAGAGCCATCCGCGAGGGTCTATGTTCCGCCAGCATCTAGGAACGATCCGAAGGCGGACACATGGTATACCCAGCGGGCCGGCAAGGCTGTTGAGCTTGCAGCGGTGACTACCCGGAACGAGCGGAGACGCTTTGGCAAGGCAAAAAGAACCTTGGCGGATCTGGCATCGGGAAGGGTAACCGAGGAAGAACTGTCAGTACCCGTGGAGCGGGTAGAGGAGATCCATAAGCGCTACAAGGTGAGAACCAAATCATACATGGACTCTAGGCGACAGCGAACCACGAACATTAAATCGACAGCTACCAATCTATAATCACATCCGCCCGGAACATAACATGGAGTGTTATGGTTCGAGATTTGTTTAACATGGGGTGTTATGATTTGGGGTGTTCAGCGGAACATCCGAACTAGATCGGGTGGCAAGGATCGAGGAGGCCATAACGGCTGGTAGCAGAACCTAAAGGAAGAAACGCTGAATAACATTCTAAGGCAGTTTTTTGAGGTTCTCGGGTCTAGCCAAGGGGTGTTGCTTTTATAGCCTTACTTAGAAGCAATCCAAGGGCTGAGATGAACTTGCGCATTTATTGGGCAGTTGGAGGTTGAAACAGTTCCCCGTTTTAAAATTCAAATGCAAATTCATGGGAAAAAGTTCTGCAGTTTTCTGACTGCATGATAAGACTGATGCGCAGGGTTTGGTTTGCGAATCAAACCGAATAGGGCTTGGTAAATGGGCTCATATCATTAAACTTAGTAAATGAAATACATCAAGCCAGTTTTTACGGGCTAAGGCCGAAACTCATATAGATGCAGGCCCAACCGTTTGATGGTGGCCTTGGTCTTGCCTACCCCACGATCGAACTCAGCTGTTTCCCTCTTTGCTCGCATCCGCTCCTCTTGTAGCTTACTCCCCAGGGCTTTCTGTTGAGTTATTTCATTGGCGCGCTGGATTTGTTTCTGGCGGAGGAGGGAAATTTGCTCTTCAAGTCTAGCTATCTCAGCCGCTTCGGGGTTGCTAGTAGCCAGGGCAACCAAATCTTTGTAGGCACGAGCAGCATCCGCGAAAGCGGTCTCAGCTCCCTCAAGCTTAGCATGCTGAGTAGACCGGACAGGCAAACGCTCGTGCAGGCTCCTTAGCTCCGCGGGCAGCCGGAGGAGAGAAGCGTTAGCTTCAGCTTGGACCTCGGGAGGCAGTTGCTGGAAGTGGCCTTTGAGGATCTCGAGGGCAGAGGAGAGCTCGTCCGCCACTTGAACATCGGCAGGGTCCCTCTCTCCTAAGCGTTCCAAGAATCCCCACGCCTTCTGTACCTCTTCAGGTTCCTCTTCTGGGCTTCGAGGAGAAAGGAAAGGGTCTTCGGCCAAGAGGGAAGCAGAGTCAACTTGCTCCGGAACCGCTGAACCCGATCCGCCAGGGGTCGCGGATGGCTGATTCAATGGAGACGCCGCGACCAGACCTTCGGGGGTTGGGGCCTGCGGCAGGGAAACTTGTGCAGTTACAAGTCCCACAGGTTCCGCGGAACCAGAGTCCGTTGCCTGCGGGGCGGAACCGAGGGTCTCCACATCATCATCACTATCATCCACCTGTTTATAAAAAGGGGTTAGGAATGGTTCTAACTAAGAAAAATCGCTCTTCAAGTGGATTTTACACCACATACCTCAACAGCCGCTGAAAAGGGGATTTCCTCTGGCTGACTCAGAGGAGAGCCCTGCTGCCCTGCTTTTCCTTGCTGGGCTGTATCAACGGGAGCAGCGGCAGGGGTTGGAGT
The DNA here is from genome assembly GCA_963682095.1 of Potentilla sterilis. Taxonomy (NCBI): domain Eukaryota; kingdom Viridiplantae; phylum Streptophyta; class Magnoliopsida; order Rosales; family Rosaceae; genus Potentilla; species Potentilla sterilis. The sequence continues at coordinate 61,944,374 of OY821755.1, forward strand.
TGGTTCAACCCGGGGGGCAGCATCCACTACCAGCGGGGTGGCATTCTCGGTTGCCACTATCTCTTCTTCTACCTGCTCATAATCGAGGAGGATTGGAAGTAATTCAGACCAAGGGAGGTACCAATTTAGAGCATAAGGGATATATACCTCCGTCAACGGGGTCTCTTCGGGCAGAGGAGATCCGGGCCACCTTGCTGGTGATGGCCGATCGGCTTCGATACAAGAGTCAGCAGGGGTTGAATCTTGTTCAGCCTGGGGGGGCAGCACCGGCCAGAGACTCCGCACCGGCTAGAGCCTCTTCCTCTGCCGGAGATAGGACATCTGCAGGGGAGGATGGCTCGTCAGCAGCTGGTTGGTCTGCGCCCCGAATCGGCTCCTCCTCTTCTTCTCCTTCTTCTACGTCCTCTGCGGCCCCGTGCTCTTCCTCCCGAGTCGAATCTGAGGTCAGCGGATGTGGAGTTGAAGAACTGCCAGGAGCGCCACATAGCATGAGCAGAGGCCTATCGGTTGGGGCCTCCGCCATGATAGCATCTGGGTTTTCCTCCGCCTCCGGTCCAGCTTCTGCAGCAGCACGGAGAGTCAAGACGGGTTGGATAGAACTCTGATTAACTGCGAGGGCTAGGCTGGAGGAAGTACCTGCAGCAAGACAGCGCAGAGGAACGGGTTGAGGAAGACTATCGCCGCAAAGCTCACGAATGCAGAAGTCCAGATAGTAATCGTCGGAACTAGAGGAACCTGGTTCTTCGGAAGGGTTAGAGGACTCACCAGAGGAGAGCTCTATTACCGCAGGAGCTCGGCTGGTGGCGGCGGCGGACGAGGAGCGCTTCCTCTGAAGTATCTGCAGGGAGGGATAGAGATGGGATATCTACGTTATGTAGGTATCTGTTTGAGCTCATAGTTAGAGACGCAAGAGGAAAATGGAGCTTTAAAGAGTACTTACGGGTATGTCCTCCTCCTCATCTGATTCCTCATCCGCCTCAACAATAGTTTTGCTCTTCTTGGAGGGCGGAAGAGCTTTGCATTCGGCCTTCCGTTTTCCTTTGTCCATTGGGGTTTGCTCAATAGCCTAGTTTATTAAACAATCGAGATTACGCGAGAATCATGGGCAAACCGAAACAGTAGTTTCAAATGGGGGCATATTACCTTTCTTAGGGGCGGGTCGACGTATAGGGGACCGCCGTGTAGCACCTCTTGGTCAGCTGGGGTAAGTTGCCCACCCCGAAGGTAAAAGAATCTTCGGAAGTAGAAAACGGGTGGTTGGCGGAAGAGCGGGCTTCGCATGCGCGACCACCAAACGCGATAGGGGCCAGTTGCGTCCGTGGAGGCCTGCAGGTTAGGGTAGCAATCTTCGTTGTGTATGATGAGAAGCTGCAGGCATGAATTGTCACTGGCACTGGAGGGTCTTTTGGACTTTCGGCTATTCCTCCAAGCTGAGAAAAGATTCAGACTTCTCAGCGGCGGATAGGGCAAAGTTTGAATAAGACCAAACTGCCGTGCAAAGAAGTGAGGCGCGTAGAGCTCATGGCTCGGATAGCCTTTCTCACTACAGAGGAGTGGCAGGTCCGCCATGGAGACGCAATGGATGAAAATCCCTCGGCCTTTAGCTGCCTGAAGACTGTTAGGGAGAAAGCCTCGGGCTAGTCCGCGGGGATACTTCACGTGGATCAGCTGCTGTGCCTCTGTAAAAAATTCCCGAGCGGATGTGTTGAAAAAGATGTCGAGGCAGATGGCATAGCTGAGTTCGGGATCAGCGGCACAGCCGGCATACTCTTGCCCCACAACTTGGTCAGGCCTAGGAGCTCTCTTCGTGGCCGGCGAAAGTTGGGGAAAGTACATCTGGCACCAGATATCCAAGATCCAGAGCGGACCAGATTGTGCACAATTCATGGGCACGGCGGATATCTGGTGCAGACAGCGGTAGAGGTGTGCTAGAACGCACTGGGCAAGACCAATCTCTTGGCCGGAATAGATCACCTCCGCCATACGGTGGTAGTGCTTGGTCATTTTGTTGGTGGTGGAGCAGAACACGAATTTGTTTAGCCAAAAGGACAGAAAGGCTATCCCGCTGAGCCTGTCGTCACCCATCTGGGAGGTTTCGTTCCTCCACTTTTCAAACCCACTGGGCTCGAACCCCCAAACAAGGCTGGAGGGAGATGTCCTTTCGGGGTAGTAGCCTTCGTCGAAGGCTGCAGGGCCGAGAGGGAACCCGAAGCCGGCGTAGAGGTCTAGCAGGGTCACGGAGGCGTGACCGAATCGGAACTCGAAGGCATTAACCGTGGGGTTCCAAAGGCTGATCAGCGGGACTAGGGCGCACCTGTTGCCTCCTTTTGGGCTGAGGCTGAAGCAAAGCTGGATTGCATCAGCGACCCCGGCTTTCTTCCAAATTGCCCCGTCGAGAGGAAGCCGTTCTTCATACCAAGTGGTCATGTAGGACCTAACCAGAGGCCAGGCGGAGTGGTTTACGGTGCATTGGTGAGCGTCTTTTTGAAAATTGGGGCACTCCGCCGGTTCTTCAGAGCGGAAGAGCGCCGGCAGCGGGCGCGCCGGGCTGTCGAGCATCTGATGGGCTCCGTTGTTATCATCAGGATGATAAGCCACCACGAAGGGACCTAGGGTAGCACATTCCTCATGGGGAAGGCTAAGATGGGTCCGGTTCTCCTCTGCTTCAGAACATTTGAGGAGGGGGAGAAGTTGAGTCTGGGCTTGTTCCGCCAGAGGATAGCGGATATCAAAGTTCTTTTTGGGAGCCATCAGTCTCAGATCTGGGTTTCTTCTGATTTCGGGCTAGGAAAGAGGAAAGCAAGGTAGTACGAAGGAGAAACCGAGGGGTCTCTGTTGGAATTTATAGGAATCCGAAAGGGGTTCTTGTTTCGTGAGGCGCTGGGTTTCGCAGCAACCAAGGGTTTTAGGTGAACAGTGTTACCGTTTCGAATTGGGGAATCGTGATTGGCGAGGAAACCGCGCAACAGTCCAGTTATTTATTTAATGGCGATTGAGGTTCAGTCTCTCTTCTATCTCGCTATACCTCAATATCGGAGACTGGGGGGCAATGTTTGGACCACAATTGAATTTATTTCAATTGGGCTTTCGCCCCAAGGCCCAGTAGGGGTTTTGATCAGATTCAAACCCATGGAAATCGGGTTTTCCCGCTTCAACCAAAGAGGTTGAGCTCGAGGGAGAACGTGGTTGCTTCCTAATCCGATTGGGGTTGTTCCGTAACAATCCATCAGTGAAAATATTTGTTAAGATTGAGAAGCAATGTAGCAATGATTTCACTACCTACGCTGGGCTATCAATCACTAACAACTATGAGCCACGCTGCACCATGCTTTAGGGAGGTTGTTAGAGGAACCGGCCATACTGCGCAATGATGAGTGATGAACAGTAACAGCAGCATAACAAGCAAGGTCAAGACGTGTTGCTCCGATCTTCGAAGCTTCAATACCAACTATACCTCTGATAATATCTTCGCTGATTTGATGGGAAGCAGGGTAGGGGAGGACATTCCTAATGAGTCTCAAGGATCCGCCAAACTGGAGTTGACAGCCCTAGGGGTCCTTGAGTCATATAAATATGAATCTGCCGGCAGCGGGGAAAAGGGTTCTCAACCAAAAACAAACAACCACAAGTCCTAGCGCAACGCTAACTTGCCAAAGCCTCTCCGGAGCAACTCACGCAACCCGCCTCCGCCCCACGATCGATCTAATCTCGTGCTTGTGCCGAGCGCTTTGCTGGGTCTACTCACGCAACTCGCCTCCGCCCTACGACGGGTTCAACCTCGTACTTGCGCCGAGCATTTGCTGAGCCTCACGCAACCCTCCTCCGCCCTCTTACGATCGATCTAATCTCGTACTTGCGCCGAGCATTTGCTGAGCCTCACGCAACCCTCCTCCGCCCTCCTACGATTGATCCGCTCTCGTACTTGTGCCGAGCGTTTGCTGAGTCTATCGAGTCAGTCCGCCACCCCCGGTGGCAATCGAGTCTGTCAGTCCGCTACCCCTGGTGGCAATCGAGTCGTCACTCCGGTGGCACACCCGTGGTCTTGGAACAGCTCTGCTTTGCTTCTCCGGATCAGAGTAAGATCCTCAATCCTCAAGGGGTTGGGAAGAAAATCCTGGTAGAGAGTTCTATTCAGGTCTTGTTCGAGCCCTGTACGCCGGCTTAGTCAGCGCCCGCGTAACAGTCGCTTGACCAGGAAGTCAGAGTCGAATTGGGAGCAGACGAAGCGACTCGCTCAGGGGGTCGCGCGCAATCGAGTGGCACCGCTCCAAGGGTGCTGGCACGCCTAAGCACAACACAGAGACACAAACCATCTAACAACTACCGTGCTGACTGTTCGCCGGGTGCTGAACCCGCCACGAACATTTTGGCACACCCGGTGGGACAGGTGTCAAGGATTGCGGGATCCACAAGGGGTAATCCTTACGTAAGGGTGACCATGTCTTGTTTGAAGATTTCGCTCAGGGGGTCGCGCGCAATCGAGTGGCACCGCTCCAAGGGTGCTGGCACGCCTAAGCACAACACAGAGACACAAACCATCTAACAACTACCTTGCTGACTGTTCGCCGGGTGCTGAACCCGCCACGAACACCTTGCAACGCGATAGAATTTGGTTGTTGGTTCAAAAGACATTCCTGTATTCTTCTCAAATAACCTCCAAGAATCTGCGTCAGTTAAGGTATTCAGAGGAATTGTTGCTTGGCAATGCATACGAGAGCAAACACCCTTGTTCCTTGTGGTGATTAGGACCTTGGAGTTGCGACTTTTAAGCTCTTCGAGGCTGGGAATCTGACAACTCTATGTCCGTCCAAATGTCGTCAAGGATTACAAGGATCCCAGTTTTTCTCATTATCTTCAGTCTCAATGTACAAGCTCTTGCAATTTTGTCTGTACACTAGGGGTGGGCGTTTTAGCCCGAGGGCCCGAAAGCCCGGCCCGAAAAACCCGAAAAAGCCCGAAACGGGCCGGGTCTTGATTTTCGAAAGCCCGAACCCGTAAAAGCCCGAACCGAAAGTGTGCAGGCCCGAACGGGCTCGGGCCCTGTTTTTCTGTGGCCCGAAAGCCCGACCCGGCCCGATATATATATATATTCCAAGTTTCCAACCCTAGACCTCACCTCAGCCGCATCCCTCTTCTTCCTCTTCTTCCTCTGTTCACCATCTCAATCACCATCAATCACCATCAGCCCAGCCTTGCCACGCCTCGTCCAGTCCAGCCTCAGCCTCGCCGCGCCCTGCCTCGCTGCCTTGCCTCGTCCAACCCAGCCTTGCCTAGCCTTGCAGCGCCCAGCCGCCTCGCCTCGTCCAGCCCGGCCTCGCCGCGCCCAGCCGCCTAGCCTCGGCCTCACCTCGCGTCGCGTCGCCTCGCCCAGCCCAGCCTCGCCGCGCCCATCCGCCTTGCCTCGTCCAGCCCAGCCTCGCCCCGCCTCCGTCCTCAGCCCTCAACCTCGCCTCTGATATGCACGATCTCTCTCTCGACCTCTCTCTCTCAGCCTAAGGCCTCGCGTCGCCTCCGGCCTCAGTCTTCAATCTCGCCTCCGATCTGCAGGATCTCTCTCAACCTCTCGCTCACCTCTGCCCTCAGCCTCTCTCTCTCAGCCTAAGGCCTCAGCCTCGCCTCCGATCTGCAGACAACATGTTTTTGGGCCCGAAAAAAGCCCGAACCCGGCCCGAACCGGCCCGAACGGGTTTTGGTCGGTCCCCAGATCTCAGAAAGCCCGAACCGGCCCGAGCCCGAAATTTCGGGCTTTGGGTCGGGCTCACGAAAATTTCGGCCCGGCCCGGCCCGTGCCCAGCCCTACTGTACACTCTAGGGTTACGCCCAACATGAAAGCTAATCTTGCTTGAATCTGCCACAAGTTGGGCTTTTGGGATATCACAGCCATGGTTACGTGATGGAAAAGCCCCTTTTTTTTGGCTTCCACAGCAACATGTTCCACCATGGCTGTCTTCCCAATGCCTCCCATGCCATAAACACCAACAGCAATGACCTTTTCATCTTTTAGCGCCTTCATTACATTCTCCATGGCTTCTGTTGTTGCCTTAAATAGTTCAAAATCTCTCGAGTAAAGAATACAATCACTTTCAATTGACCGTACTTTACTGCACACAGATTCCACAATGGCTTCAACAATTTCTGCGTCATCTGTGCAAGGAAATATACGGCCAAAATCAACACGTGAGCTAGTAGTAATCTAAATGCACATGTATAATTATTGGGAAATGAAAGTGATATTGATAGTCTGATGATGCTTACTTATAAGTCTTTGCATTACACCCAGAGAAACTGGCAACTGTTTTTAAAGCTTCTTTCCACTTATCCATCGTCTTTGAACTGTGCCACCCATTCTTTTCATGACTCGTGAAAGCATCTCCAAAACTACTTGTTTGATACCGTACATCAGTAGGTTCGACATAATAAAAAAGTGGTATAATTCTGCTGTTGTCATTCATACATTGACAAATCTTAGTAAGTTCTTCCAGACACCATGCAGATTGAGCATAGTTTTGTGACAGAACAACAATTGCAAAATGTGATTCTTCAATTGCCTTTAGCAGAGTGTCACCAATAGGGTCCCCGAATTCAAGCTCTCTATCATCCATAAAAGTTTCAATCCGACACACCTTTTTCAATTCATTGTATAAGTGGCATACAAAACTCTTACGAGTGTCTGCACCCCTGAAACTCAGAAAAACATCATACTTCTTCAAAGGAGCTGGTGACAAATTAGATGTAGAGTGATTCGGGTCCACCAATTCTTGATTATCCTCTGATTCTAGCTCATGGTTTTCAACCACAGGAGCTGACGTGGATTCCATCCGCTGATTCACTGTGGAATCATGCTGCTTCTCTTTTTGCCCTTCAATTTCTGCATCTTCTTGTACAGTAACTCCGACTTCTAGCCTCACTTCCTCTTCGTGTCTAGTCTTTTGTTTCTTCGTAGCTTTTGTTTCTTCTATATCAGCTTTACATATGGCAAAATCTCTCCCAATATCACTCGAACCACGCTTCAATGGCACAGTGCCGCTCATTTCAAACCCTAACATTAGTAATATCAAACATAATAATCAATTAATCATCAAAAGCTCCAAGCATAGATCTGGACACATGAAGAATTTTAAGAACTTCCCCACAAATTTGTAACAACACTTTATAACAACAGTAGACAATAACATAATTTAAGTTGAATAATATAAAAGTCGACTTCTGACATTGTGATAATCTGGTGACGATATTTGTGAAATAGTAACTACCCACAAATTATAACAGATCGAAATCATCGAATACGCTTTTTAACTAAACAATACACCAAATGTCTGCATCAGTTAAATAATAACAACAATCAGAATATAGAATCATAGATTAATCGATGGAGTGATGAACACTTTGAACAGAAGCAGAGCACAGAGGGACTTACGACGAGAGAGACCAATGCAGTGGCGTCGAGACTGGAGCCGTCGAATGCGAAAGAGAGGAGACTTTCTCGATACCAAAGGAGAGGAGACTTTTGTTAGAGACTCTTTTTTTTTCCAAACTTTAGGAAGCTACTATTATTTTTCTCTTTTAGAAAATTTCAAGAATATTGTTAAAAAAAAAATATTCAAGAATTGCTCCACAGTCCCTTTTAGAATCCTAAACTATAACACATGTACATGAATTTACAAACTCACCGCACTTTTAATACATATTGTTAATAACACCCTTAACCTAATGTTATTATCCATATTTTAGAGGTAATTTCAAAAAAAAAATTTCTCATTTCAATCATCGCCTCCAGTCCTCCACCATCTCCAGTGTCGATCACCACCTCAACCATCTTTGTAAAAATAACGAATCACAAAATTCGCAACCCAAAACCACAAATCAATCTCAAAGCAGACCCAACAAAATTCCCCCAAGCCCCGTTTAGAAAATGAATTTGAATTTGAATTTGAATTTGAAATCTTATGAATTTGAAATCTGGGTAATTGAAATCTCAAGATTTCAAATTCTTATGTTTGGATAACAGTTTAATCATGGTTATTTGAATTTGAGATTTCAAATGGAAGTTATCATGCTCAATACCTTTTTTGGCAATACAATCTTGGAAGAGAAACGATAAATTGTTTCAATTACATTCCAACTTAAATTATGAAATAATAATATCTTTAACTTGCTCATTATGAAATAATAATATCTTTAACTTGCTCATTGTCTTTCTTCAATCTCCACCCTCATTTAGCTATTGTTTTTCCTGAAATTAATCAACAACAAGAAACACGATTAATCATTAGCTAAGTTTTTCTATTTTATGCAGAGAGCAGCATGATATTTGGGGGAAAAAAAATCTACTTTCATCCAACGAAAGCTGTCACACCCCAAACCCAAGTTTGACACAAACTTGGTTCCTTAAAGAAAATGAAACGCTACTCTTAGAAGAAATGTGATTTAAGGAATGGTAAGTAGCATTTACCAAATAACAATTGAATATTGAAAAATCAATAGAGAGGTTTGAATCAAACTTGGAAACTATGAGTGAAAGACTGAATATGTGTCACCCAAATTGAAAGTACTACACAGACACACAATTGAACTGGAGATTTTAAGTGTGAACAGCTCGACTGGGATAATTCACCAAGAATTCATTTGGAATGAGATGGACCAGAAATTTTCCAGATTTCAAGTAGACACAACAAGGAGCAACATATCAAAATTTCGAGCAAAACCGAGTTCTGGAAGTGAAGCAAAAATTAAACGCGATCTGACAGAAAAATATCAGTTTTCTGCAGAACTGAGCAGAGCAAGGACAACTTAGAAAATCCACGAAATATTCAATTTAAATCCAAATGACTTGAAATCAGTTCTAGAATGTCCTTTAGGGAGTCTAATTACTTGAATAAAAAGAACAGAGGTTAAATGGATCAAGTGAGAACTCAAAACTGAGCAGAAACCAAAGAGGTACACTGAAAATTCTGGAAACTGTCTCAAATGCAGACTGATTTTTAAAAAAAAACACTGAGCATTCATTTTCTTACTATCTTCTTACCTCACTTGAATCTTGAAACAATCACCCTAAAATACTGTTTGTATCGCATCACATATTAGAGTTTCTACCCTTCATGGGCATGGACTTACCATTCAATCCACCTAATCCTAAATGTACAGATAACTGTGAACTAGAGAAACAAGATAAATACACAATTGAACAACTCCGTACCTCAAGCAATACACATTAATGAATTTTAAGACAGCTACAAGATTGAGATTTAATTAAGCAGCTAATATGAGCTTTGAGCAGCACTTACTCAGTAATTCCTTCATACACAGACCCGAAACTGCCGCTGCCGAGAAAATCACCCTTTTTCCATGTAGTGAAAGTCCCCGTCATTGTGCCTTGAATTTTTGTCAAGTCAGGGATCCGGGATACCACAAAAGGTTGTAGTTTACTGTACACAGATTCCATAATGGCTTTGAAAACTCCTGTTTCCGTGTTAGAAGGAAGAATTAAAGGTCAAATAATGGGCAGCTAAATTATTAAGCAAAAGTATAACACTTGGTAATTAAGATATAGTTACTCTCATGATGCTTACTTGTAAACATGTGCAAGCAACCCAGACAAGCTGGCCAATTTTCTTAAAGAATCTCTCCACTGCTTCACCTTCTCTGATTTGTATCGCCCAGACTTTTCATATTTGGTGAAAGCATCTAGAAAACTCCCCCCTTTGATATCTCACATCACAAGGGTCGACATGATAAAAAAAACACTGGAAGAATTCTGGGGCCGTCCTTCATGAACTGACAAATCTTAGTGAGTTCCTCCAACAATTACCAGCCTTGATCCTTCAATTGCCTCCAGGAGAGAGTTAGAAATAACAACCCCTACTTGAAGATCAGAGTCATCCCTGAATGTTGTTATTCCTCTCTTATGCAGCCCATTGTATAAAAGGGAAGTAAAAGCCCTTCAAGTATCTACATCCCTGTAACTCAGAAACACATAATACTTCCAGCGACTAGTTGTTGCTGATGAAGGAAGAGATGCATCAGTTTGAGGCCGCTGAAAACATCCAGAAGAAAAACCAATCAGGTGTCAAGAAACAGGCAATTTTTTTTTATTATTATGTTTTCATATACTTAATTATGTTCTGCATACCGTGGCAAAATAGGTTATTTAACCGTCACTGGCTTAATTTAATAGAGATGTTTCAAATTTATTTGAACAATATATACTTGTTTCGTCACCCATAATATGGACCATTCGAAGTTTTAAAGTTCAATAGTCGGCAAATTATGTAAGAAGTTGTGTATAAAAAAAGTAATGGTATTCAAAGAAGAAAAATAATGAATAATCTACCGTAGTACGTTGGTCACCCAAAGAAGAGAAAAGAATGAATAATCTACTGCAGTTAAATAGTTATTGATTTATTTTATATTTTTTGCACAAGTCCATCATATACTGTAGTTAATTACCCATAGAACAAAAGAATGTAATTTTTATGAATGATGGCGAAGAAAAGCAATAATCCAGCTCTGAACTCAGTCTCATAAGTCTAAAGATGGCAAGAAAAAAGCACTTGAAATTGTAAAAAAAGCGGTTGCATTTAGAAATTCAAGAGAAGCATCAAAAAATAAAAGTCCGAATTTAATCATAATCCTTCAAAGAAAAGAACCGAGAAGAAAAGTTGAGAAATTAAGTCCATGACACAGCAACATACCTCGTTTGTACAATGTTTCAATGTTGTCGATGATTAAGTTGGAGTTTGTTCCTGCTGAGAAGTCAGATTTTGAGAACTGGGGGCACCTTTCCACATTCAAGTGCTTCAACAAAGGGCACTCAATAGCACTTTCACTATTTCCGTAAAACCTTCTGAGCTGTGGCAGCTTTATCAAAGCTAAGTTCTTCAACTTTGGAAAAATAATCTTGCTGCCCATTGTTTCCTTGCTTACCTCAACAATACTGTCCAATAATGGGCAACACTCTACTGAAAGGTCTTCCAATTGCAAAAGATTCTGGGCTACATCAGCTGTAAAGAGATTTTCCAGTTCAAAGCACCCAGAAACTACCAAATTCTGAAGGTTTTGGAAAATGGTACAAGGAGCAGGACCATTCCATATCTTTATTAGTTTCCCTAGATTCTCCAATCTCATGTGTTTCAATTCTGTCAAATTAATCGGTTCAAGCTCAAGCCCTTCCGATCCAAAAACATATTCCAATTCATCCATCTCTTCGCAAATCAGTTTTTCCAGATTTTGTAATCTCCGTAGCAACTGTGATGGAAGAAGTGCACCCATCAATTCATAACAATGTATCACCTTCAATATCCTAAGATTGCATAGAGACCCAGGTGGTAATTCACCGCAACATAACTCCTTCAGGCAATCCACTTGAATCAGATGCAACTCCTCCAGATTCTGAAACACAGGTTCATCTTGAACTCGTGCTGATGTGTTCATCAAGACTTTCAAGTTCTCACTAGGGCCTATTACAGAGAAATACTTCAGTCCATGTAACCTCCCATGGTCATATTCCACAAGAATGTTATCTAATCCCGAACACGTTAAGTACTGTAATTTCTCTGCTTTTGTTGTCACCACGTTGATAAACCAACCCGGCAAGGCATTGATGGTTGTACCAAGAGTCAAGGTTCTTGAATAAGTCGGTGAAGAATTTGAAACCAAGGACATTTGTCTGATTGATGAGTTTCCACTGACACATATATCAAAGTTCATCCACTTCGGCTCAACCCCAACAACTTTAGGCAAACAGTTTGCATTAGATATGAAAACCTTCAAAATGTGTAAACGTGACAAGCTAGTTAACTCATCAAAGGCAGCAATAATTTCTTCCCCTGCTTCATCAACTTTGCTCCCATTCACTTCACTCCCGACTTCACTCCTCCAGTCTGCAAAATTACACTGCATGTACAGTTCTTCTAACCAATGAAGATTGGAAATCACTTCAGAGGGAACTATATCAACATATTCACCAGTGATGTCCAACATCCTTAGATTACTCAGATGTCCTATTTCTTTTGGCAGTTCGAGAAGAGGAAGTTCTCTCATACTAAGAATCTTAAGACTTTTCATTTTTCCGAGGACAGATATGTTATTTATGATTGCCAAGCAACCATCCAAATACAAGGTGTGGAGGTTGATCAACAGAATGAAAGATAAAGGTAGAAACGAAATTCTGGTCCGGCTTAGATCTAATACCCTCAACTTATTCAGACTTCGAAAGAAATCTTTTGGAATCTCATCCAAGCAAACATTGCTTTGCAATAACAAAATAAGGAGTTTTGGACATACCAACTCTTCAGGAAGCTTGCAAATTTTATTTCTAATGAGTGAGATAGCAAAGTAGCCTTCAGGTGCACCAATACTTGGCCATTCCTTTGATTGACAACCAGCTTGTACAAAAAACAATTGCCCATCCTCAGATGACGAAATCCTTATGGCCACATCCCGAATGACATCATGCATCTTTACACATCCGTCCCGTTCAGATTTCAAAAGCAAGCTACAATCTCTAAGGTACTTGACCACTGAATGTACACTAGCTCTGGCATCTTGTATTGTGTTGGAATCTTGAAACAACCCTTTCCCCATCCCATATTTTAGCAAGTCTTCAATTGGGATATCATAGTCCTCTGGGAATAGGCAACAAAACAAGAAGCATGACCTGGCATCATCAGATACTAGGTAATCATAACTTAGTTTTATACAATTGAACACCACCTTCTCATAATCAGGATTGACAGGTCGGGAAGCATTTAATCGTCTAGCTGCTTCCTTCCAATTATCCTTAACACCAAGTGCCTTCGCAACTGCTATCAGCGCAATAGGAAGACCAACACATTCTCTAGCTACCTCCCTTGCATAAATTTTGGTCAACCCAAATGGCATTCTTGCGCTGTTCATAAACAATGTCCAAGAATCTTCTTCTGATAAGACATCAACAAAAATGCTTGACTTACACTCCATGTCATGTAAAACATCCTGTGTCCTTGTGATGAGTAGGACTTTGGAATTACATCTTTGAAGCTCGTGATAGCTGGGAATTCCTATGTCGCACAGATCTATTCTCTCCCACATGTTGTCCAAGATTATAAGGAGTCTACTTCCTCTCCTTATCTTCTGCATCAACCTATGGGATCTTCCAATTTCTGTCTCCTCCTCCAATTCTAAGCCCAACATATCTGCTAATGTGCCTTGAATTTTTCTCAAGTCGGGGCTTTTGGATACAACCGCTTTAATCACATGATGAAACATCCCATTATTCTGAACTTCGGCACTAATATGTTTGATCATGGTTGTTTTTCCAACACCTCCTACTCCATAGACCCCAATAACAGTGACCTCCTCATTTTTTAGCGCCTTTGTGACCTCATCCATGGCTCTTCTTGTTGCTTCAAATACTTCAAAACCAACCGTGTAGATTTTACTGCACACAAAGTCTGCACTGGAGTCGGGAAGTTCTATCTCAGTCCTATTTTCTATCTCAGTCCTATAAGGATGAAATAATGGTCAGCTATATGTATAAGCACAAGTATAACTCTTTTCTGTTGCATCGAATTGGAAAAAGAAAAGATACTATTATCATATAATATAAATTTTAACATATTTCCAAGAGTGTCTATTAACATTATATGTAATTTGCATTAATAGAGTATAGAAAACAAAACAATCATCATCAAGGTGAAGTATTCTGTACATATAAAAGCCCGGGAAGAGCAAAAATTGAATCACAATTCACAGATATTAATCGATCAAACTATGTTTGATCAATTGCTAGCATACAAAATATAAAAGAAAAAGACAAATTAAGTAAGTAATTCACAGAAAGACATACCTGCCACGTAAAAAGTCGTACAGTTGTTTATCATTGAGTTGGACTGAATTCGGGTTGCCAAAGTAGTGAGAAGCGGAGGTTGAAAATGAACACCGGTTCCTGCTTTCCAAGGATTCAAAGAGATCGGAAGAGGTTGAAAATGAAATGTTGGGGCAATCAACCACGATCAAGTGTTCCAATGAAGGACACTCAATATCAACAGTAGAACTTGCACCATACAACACAGGAAGATTCTTCAAAACTAAGTTCTTCAAATTTGATAGAGCCGTCTTCTCATTGTTCACTGCTTCGCGATCGATTACTCTTTCCAACAAAGGGCATTCCTCTACAAAAAGGTCTTCCAATTGAAAGAGACATTGGGCTACATCAGATGCAAACAGACTTTGCAGCAGCTCACAGTCGTAGATGGTCAAAATTTTAATACTCTGAAACATTGCACGTGGGGCAGGACCACTACAAATGCTCTTCACTGAATTTAGACGCACCAAATGCACCTCTCTCAGTTTTGATTCTTTTAGCTCAGACCCTTCGCACCCAAACACATACTCCAACTCATACATACGGTGTAAATATAGTTTCTCCAGACTTGGCAGTCTCTGTACAAATTTTGATACATTCTTCAACTTCAGACAATTATCCATATGCAGCAGCTTCAAATTGAAGAGAGACCCAGGTGGCAACTCACCAACACACAACTCCTCAAGGTCGATCAGATTTAACAGATGCAACTCTTCCAACTTCTCAAACACTGGTCCTTTTTGAACTCGTCCTGTTGTGTTCATCAACTCTTTCAAGTACACTTCGTCATCAAAATCACCACATACTCTGAGATGCTTGAGTTCATGTAACCTCCCATGGTCATATTCCATAAGAATGTCACTCATCCCTTCACGGCATTTGTACTCTAGCTTCTCTATTTTCTCTGTCATCGCGTTGGTAAACCAATCAGGTAAGATACTTATGGTTGCTCCATTAAGAAACAAGGATCTTGACTTAGGATCTTCTAATTTGTACATACTGGGCCATAAAGTAATCAAATAGACTGGGCCCTAGCCTTTTGGGCCTAGCCTCTTCTGTATGTTTGTTCCACTAAGGCTATTAGTAGAAGGCCCATTCTCCACTTGAATTTCAAACCAGATTAATAGCTTTTTTTGTAGAATAAACTAGGACCGGGCATGGCCGGGACGGGCCGGGATTCACCTGATCCCGGTCCTGTCCCGTGAGATTTTAGACGGGACGGGATTAGGCTTTTTGAAAAATGATCCCGCAGCCCTGGGATCCCGTACGGGACCTGATCAAAACGGGATCTGTGTTCCATTTCTCACACATCTGCATAAAAATAGTCCCTACGTATAATTAATTGCAGTTAAAAAAACACAGCATTCCTACTTAATAACTGCGCCACTTCAGTTCAAAGAAGTCGATCCCAGTTCAGTAGTTCACTAAATGCATCAAGAACTTTTCAGTTGACTACAGAAACTCTGAATCATGCACATTTACAATGCCTACCAAGATCTTTCTCTGCTGCGTTTGAGGAAGTTGAATCAATCAGCACTGATGCATCACAACCCTAAACAAAGATGCAAGCAACAAATAAAACGTTTGGACAAATGCTAGTATATACTAATTAGTTAACACCAGTTCTTCGATCACAAGAAATATAATCTCACCCTAACAAAGCAGTCATGAAAGTGCAGTCTCACAAGACCAGCTGCCACTCCTCGATTTCCAAAGAACCCTTTTCAAACTTCCTCATTCATAATGAACTCCGGCTGATTTGGGGCTTCAGCCGATTTGGGGCTATCGGGCGATTTGGGGCTTCGGGCGAGCGTCGACTGGGAGAGGAACGAGACTTGGGCTCGGAGACGGGAAAGGAGGCGACGATGGCTCGAGGTGCGATTTGGGGCTTCGGGCGACCGCTGATCGGGAGAGGAACAGGGATCAGAGACTGGAGAGGAGACGACGATGGAGACAAGGTGATGGACTACCGGACTGGTCGAGCCGTGGAGGAGTGAGGGTCGGGTCGAGCACTGAGGGAGTGAGGTCTGAGGGAAATGTTTCTGACTTTCTGTTGTTCGAGACTGAGATACAAAGAGACAGAATCAAGAGATAGAATGTGAGGGAATTAGGGATTTAATCTAATGGTCCAATATTTTTTAGTTTTTAATTCAACGGTTGAGATTAAGTAAATATATATATATATAATATAAATAATTTTTTTATTTATTTTTGCGGGACGGGACGGGACGAAATTTATTTAGCTAATCCCGGTCCCGTCCCGTCGTTTTAGAACGTGATCGGGGCGGGACGGGATTAGCATTTCATGTGGTATTTCACCAACTCAATAACTCCCTGAAACAATTCAGGGAAGTGACATACAAGTCCTCCCACGTTCGTGTCCAATAAGATTAGTAAAGCCGAGGAAATAACTGTAACATAGAACCTCTCTTTTCCACCTTGATAAACCCAATCCGGTAAGAAATTTACGGTTTTGTACATTAAGGATCAATGCTCTTGAATGCTGATGTTGATCATCTCCCGCATAAGCTTTTTCTGGGCCTTCTGACGCCGGTACATATATCAAAGTTGGCCGTTACATATATCAAAGTGGGAACTTGCAAGCATTATGTACATAAGGCAACCGCCCCTCCAAAATGTTTAGACGTGAAAGTTGGCATTTTTAACCCAAAAATGTGGCAAACCTTCCTCAAATTTACTAGTTTACTACCCCAGTCTCCAATGCATGTATAATCATATTTTAGCTAAAACTTGGGAGAAACTATTAAACAGGCGAACAGTATATATTGAGCTAAACACAGAGGGAGGGTCCGAGAAACTAACCCAGATAGCTTTCAATTAAGATACGAGACCAAACTCAGTAATACTAGAACTAGAATTACCATTTGATGCATGAGGGCTTTCAACATGTAATGGTATTATATTTGCATTATCCTGAGCATATTTCTGTCTGCTGGATTTTGCCAACTAAAATAACATGTTAGCAACTATACAAAATTGTCTTCAAATTGGATTTCAGACTTACGCTTTTTCTTTGGGCTTCTTAATGGGCAAAGAAGAAATGGGAATGACATACTTATACCATCATGTTTTGCCAGTGTTGTCTTACTGATGCCTCCCGTTTCATGGAGACCAATGCCTTCTCTAAGCGCCTCCATTACCTTCAACGCCTTCATTACCTTCATTACCTTAAACACGGCCTTTCTTGTTGCTAGTCCGAATTCCACAAAATCTCCTGGAGACTCAATTTCCTGATCCTGTATTATATTGCTCACAATTTGCACAATGCGTTCGACAAGGTGTCTGTCAGACCTAAAAAAAGGCCAAGTCAATCAATCATCAGCTAAAATACATCTCCGATGGGTATAAGTTGTATAACACTAGTTAACATAGTATCACCATCCTAGCTTACCTATAGTTTTTTGACGCCACGCCAGAGAGACCTGCCACTTTTGTTAAAGCAGTTCTCCACTGAGTCACCTTGTCTATCTTAATTTGTTTACCATGTCTGGTGAAGGCTTCTTTATAAATCCCCGTTTGATATCGGACATCATGGGGTTCCACAAGATAGAAAACTGGGAGAACTTTTGTGTTCCTGGTATCCAAGCCATGAACAATGTTTGCGAGTTCATCCAGACACCACGCAGAAGCAGCATAATTTGGTGAGAAAATAACGACTGCAGACTTCGATTCTTTAATAGCCGTCGAGAGATTTGAAGAAATTTCGGTTCCTGCTTCAAGCCCTGTTTCATCCATGAATGTTCTAATTCCTCTGATGACTTGCAATTCATAGAATAAATAAGATACAATGCCCTTGCGAGTATCAGCACCCCTGAAACTCAAAAACACATCATGCTTCCACTGAGAAGCTGGAGATTCAATTGTTAGCTCTTTCATTACCTCATCCATGGCTTGTCTTGGTTCTTCATAAACTTCAAAATCTTCTGTGGACCCAATTGCATCAGGTAGTACTTCACTGTGGAGAAATTTCACAATGACTTCAACAAGTTCTTTGTGAGTCCTACAGGCAACAATTAAGCGTCAAATAATCATTAAGCAGACTTCTAATTTATAAACCTTGGAAATTATGATACCCTCAAGATGCATGCTTACTTATAATCCTGCGTATCCCAGCAAGAGAATCTGGCCACCTTTTCTAAAGCATCCCTCCACCTCTGCATCTTCTCCGAACCATGTTGACCGGAGGTCTCATGCGTAGAGAAAGCTTCATCAAAACTCCTCTTTCGAAGATGTACATCCGAGGGCTCCAAGTGATAACGAACTTGAAGAATTCTGTTCTCGTCTTTTATACACTCACAGATTGTTGCAAGCTCCTCCAAACGCCAAGTAGAAGAAGCGTAGTCTCGTGAAAGAACAACTATTGCAAACCTTGATTCTTCAATTGCTTTTGTAAGAGTTGGAGAAATAGGATCCCCTACTTCAAGATCCGGATCATCCATGAATGTTTTAATACCCCTTCTTTGCAATTGATCGTATAACTCAAATATCATACCCTTGCGAGTGTCAGGAGCCCCAAAGCTCAAATACACATCATACTTCCACTCAACAGCTGCAGATGAGATAGTGGAAGATGCAACTGGTTTGGCGACAACACTGCTGGCCACTGAAGAGAGAGATGCAGAGGAATTAATGAAAGGACGCTTAATTAGAGTCCACATCCACTTAATAACGGCGATGCAACCTAGCCTCGCCTCCTCCATCTTTGGATTTCTGGACGATTCTGAAAGGAAAGATCCACAAATAATAAGTTCATAACATCAAACCAAGAACTCTGCATGGACGAACAACCACAAGAAAACGAACCAAAACTAAAACTTACTGAGAAATCTGTTGATGAATGCCCAGCTTCACCAATGCAAACAAGGCAGGCTTGAAACTAGGGACTCTGATTCTGAAAATTGTGGAAGGGAAGTGCCATTTACTCAGCAAACCCCTTACACAGTTAATTGATGAAATGTTGACTAAGAAAGTCAACCCTTCATGTTGCTGAGGCAGGTCCATGATACCCATCAAAGGTATAAGCTTGAGGCAATTATTAATGGGGTAAAATACTCAAAGATACCTAAATCTTTGACCTCCATTACTCTACACTTTGTATACCTCTATTGTTTTCTTTTTTCTTGAATCGTGTTGATCAAGTTATTGTCACCGTCAAAATGACTTCAAGTCTGATATGATCCAACACATCACTTGTTTTCTTTTCTGCATATTCAAATTCAGATCCTCTTTTAAGTTGATTTTAGAACACCAATACATCACTAATATTAACGACCTTGTATGCCCGTATTTCATTCCACATCAAATATTAGTGAGCCAAAAGCCAAAAACTTGCTGGTATGAGTGAGTTTCATTGCTAGTGAACACCAATATATATTGTTCCCAAGTTCTTGAAGAATGTAATAAAAAGTTTAGCTAAAATTTACAGAAACTTTTAAGCAGGCAAACAATATATTGAGCTAACACAGAGGAACTCCGAGAAACTAAGCCAACGAGCTTTCATTAGGATACGAGTCCAAACTGAGTAAAACTAGAATTTTACCATGATGGATGAGAGCATGAAACTCGCTCCAACTTTCAACATGTAATTGGTATCATATTTGCATAATCTTGAGCATACTAATAGTATATATCATTGTCTCCAGTCTCCACTTGCAGCCAACTAATATAACATGTTAGGTAAAGCTTTGACTAACAGCCAACTGTTATATATAAAAAACATGGTAAAACAACTACCACCATATGAGCATAATGAGATCATAAGTCACTTGACTGGTGCTGCTACAATTTAAAGATTTGAAGTCCAACCTCATCCTTGAATGCCTTACATGCTTCCTCTGAGAAGACAGTTCAACTGAAGCAAGAAATGCACGTTGGGTGCTGAAGGGAAAATGTCAGATGGTTGGTGAATAGTGGGAAAGTAATCAAGACAGTTCAACTGAAGCAAGAAATGAACGTTGGGTGCTGAAGGGAAAATATCAGATGGTTGGTGAATAGTGGGAAGGTAATTAAGAGACATGAAAGAAACTAATGGGAACCATTTATCAGACATGATGATAATTCATAATTCCATATCAGTGTGAAGCTGAATTTAAAGCAAGAGTTGATGCACTGATATTTTCACACCATATGCATGGTGATGGAGAGGTAAAAATGATAGCATTCCGTTTAAAAATCCATACAATTTCATTAGCAGCCAGTATGCAAATGGGGGTTGTGGTTGTGCTAAGATGGCTCTAGCCATTTCAATGATGTGCATGTGTTTGCGCTAAACAACACCATTCTGTTGGGGTGCGATTGTGCAGCCATGTCATATATGATTTCGACAACTAACAAACATTCTCATGTTTATCATCATTATAACAATCTAGCTACTGTTATTATCATGTTGCTGAGCTAAAAGAGAGACAAATTTTCCAGGATTTATAATGAAATTCCAGGACAGCTTAGCCAAGCCAATACAGTGGAAACAGGACAAACGAACAACCTCACACAGACAAAATTCAAAGCTCGAAAATTCAGTAACTTGAAAGATGTAGTCTATAACATTCATTAGCATTCCTAAAAGCTAATTGAGGAATCTTCTTCTCGACCATTGAACTTTCTCTCTCTCCATTACTTCTATGAGCATTGCCATTCAAGCAGTTGTTTCAATCTTGGGCTGCAGGGAATAGGAACAACCGAACAAAAACTATTGATCAGAATGGATCACAAATTGACTGAATAATGTCGGATTTATGGGCTCATTAAGTATGTCCCTTGATAAATATATAAATTTTATATTGATATGAGACATACCTTTAGACTGGTGGAACTGGAAATTACGAGAGATTTGATTCTTTGAAGATTCTTTCGTTTAGTACAGCACAATGTTGGAGATGATTAAGTCGAACTTGGTTGCTGCTATTGAAGTCAGAAGCAGAGAATGAAAACTGCGAGCAGTCATAGACATGCAAGTGTTCCAATGAAGGGCACTCGATTTCAATATCAATAGTGTTGCTGCTAGTACTGCACAACCTTGTGAGCTTTGGAAGTTCTGCAAAAACTAAATTCTTCAACTGTGGGAAAATGATCTTGTTGCTCTCTGTTTCCTCACTTGCTTCAATTATTCTGTCCAAACTATCGCAGTCAGCTACGTAAAGGTCTTCCAATTGCAAAAGACATCGAGCTACGTGAAATGTGAAAAGATATTCCAGTTTCCGGCAATGTTTCAAGTAAAAGAGTTTGAGACTCTGGAAGATTCCAGGTGGAGCAGGGCCATTACATATGCTTATTAGCCGGTACAGTCGTGTCAATGAAATCATTCTCAACTCTGTCCAGACAACGTGTTGTGGTTCATGCTCTTCAAATCCAAACACATATTCCATTCTTTTCAATTCAGAACAAGCAACTTTTTCTAGACTGTGTAATCTGCACAACAATTTGGACGATAAAAGCGGTTTCACCAACCTCTCACAATTCTGCATATTCAATATCTTAAGATTACCTAGAGAGCCAGGTAGTAATTCGCAACCACATAACTCCTCCAAGTATGTACAATTAAGGATTGCCAACTCTACCAAGTTCTCAAACACAGGTTCATCTGACACCCTAGTCCCTGTTATTGTGTTCAACAACACTTCTGAATTACGGGAAACATCTATAAACAGATACTTGAGTCCATGTAATCTCCCACGGTCATGTTCCTCTATAAGGTTACTCAAGCCAGGCAAACGTACGTAATATAAAGCCTCTGTGTTTTCTGTCACTGTACTGATGAACCATTCTGGTAACTTCTTCATTGTTGTGCTAGTGGTCAATCCTCTTGAGCAACGACCTGAATACTCATTGATGTCTACTTCGCTGATGCTTATATGAAAGTTAACCCAATTTGGATTGAGCTCAACATTTTGAGGCAAGCATTTTACAAACACGGAAACCTCCAAAGTGGTTATACATGACAAGCCAATTAACTCATCAAAGTCGGCATTCTTGTAAGGAGAACACAACAAGCATCCCTCATCAACTTCACTACCCCAGTCGCCAGGATAATTATTTATGTACAGTTCTTCTAGCCTAGACAACCTTGGTATTACTTGAGAGGGAAGTGTCTCAAACCTAGTTCGATTTAAGTCCAACATTCTAAGATTGGTAAAATGTCCTAGTTCTTTTGGAAATTTCTTGATAGAACATCGTCTCATACATAGAATCTCAAGGTTTTTCAGTTTTCCCAGCATGGATATGTCAGTCGTGAACTGGCAACCATCTAAATGCAAAGCTTGGAGTCTGGTTAGGAGCCCAATGATGATGGCAGGAAATTCTAGTTTCCCTAAGATCTAAGACCCTTATGTCATTCGGACTTTGAAAGAAAGTTTCTGGGATCTCTTATACCAAAATTTTGATGTACCAATAAAATTTGAAGTTTTGAACATACCAACTTGTTGGGAAGCTTGCACATGTTGCTCTCCATTGGTGAGATTGTTGAGTAACCCTCGTGCACATCTAGCAACCAATCTTTCAAATGACCACTGGTTTTCACCAAAGAGGCGTGGCCGTATGCAGAGAATGCAATGGATATGGCTGTATCTTGAATGACATCATGCATCCTTACACATCCTTCCTTTGTACTGTCCAAAAGCAGACAAGAAGCTTTAAGGTATTAGTCACTGAACTTGCTCTGGCTCTGGCATGTTCTATTGTTCAAAAAGTAAGTATAAAACTCTAGTAATATAGTATCACCCAATTTACCATCCGTACACATTTTTTTTCAATTCCAAGCCAGAGAGATTCGCCACTTTTGTAGTTTTGTTAAAGCAGCTTTCCACGGACTGAGCTTCTCTATATGCCTTTGTTCATGTAAGATGAAGGCTTCTTCAAAACTCCCCCTTTTGATGTCGGACATGACAGGGTTCCACATTATAGAAAACTGGGAGAACTATGATGTTCCTAGTTTCCACGCCTTGAACAATGTTCATTCAAACACCATGCAGAAGAAGCATAGTTTGGTGACAGAAGAACAATTGCAGACCTCGATTCTTTGATTGCCATTAGAAAGATTTGAAGAAATTTTGGTCCCTGCTTCAAGCCCATCCTCATCCATGAATGTGCTAATTCCGCTGCCTTGCAATTCATTGAATAAATATGACACAATGCCCTTTCGAGTATCAGGACCCCTGAAACTTTAAAACACATCATGCTTTCACTGAGTAGCTGAAGATTCAATTGTAACCTCATCCATGGCTTGTCCAGGTTCTTCATAACCTTCAAAATCTTCTGTAGACCCAATTGCATCAGGTAGTACTTTACTGTGGATAAATTTCACAATGACTTCAACAAGTTCTTCCTACAAGCAACAATTAAGGGTCAAATAAGCGTTAGGCACAAGTATAACGCTAAGAAATTAAGATACATTCAAGATGCAGCTTACTTATAATCCTGCTTATTCCAGCGAGAGAATCTGACCACCTTATCTATGTTGGAATCCATGTTAGAATTCACGATACTTCAACTTTTAACTCTGATGAGCGAAGTATTTCACACTCTGTTCTTGGCGAACGGTGTGGCGAGCGGGTGTGTGAAGAAGATTAGATGACTGAACTTATGCAGCTTTTCTTTGATCTAAAATTCTTGATGATTACAGTGTAAACACTTTCGTTTTATAGGGGGCACAAAGTAACCTACAAAATATCTAAGGCTAGTAAGCTAGAGATCAACTTGACAAATTATAGTACTACGATACTACAAATATCTAAGTTGAAAATCTCAGTGGGAATGAACAGTGAAGCAGCTGCTGGAAAGCATATCAGCTTTTCCACACTGTCTCCTAGTTCTCCCAGGAAAGCATTAACCTTTTAACACTCCCCTTAATGCTTTGCCTTATCATTCCGAGCAGGCCTCGTAGGTATTCAAACCTATCTCTGACGAGTGCCTTGGTGAAGATATCAGCAACTTGGTCGTCTGTATTGTAGTACACCAAATCAATCTCATTCTCCTCGACTGCATCCCTGATGTAATGAAACTTCAAGGCGATGTGCTTTGCCCGACTGTGATAGACAGGATTCTTACTCATGGCGATTGCAGACTTGTTATCGCTGAGAATGGTTGTTGCTGTTCTGTTCTTCTCGCCAAAGTCTTCTATGACTCTTCTTAGCCATATTGCTTGTGAAGTGGCGAGTGAAGCTGCGACGTATTCGGCTTCAGCTGTGGATAATGCCACTGATTTCTGCTTCTTTGAAGCCCAGGAGAATACTCATGTTCCTAGTGTGAAAGTATACCCAGATGTGCTCTTCAAATCATCTACACTTCCTCCCCAGTCACTGTCACAGAACCCAAAGAGTTTTGGTTCTACATTCCTCTCATACAGGATTCCAAAGTCCATTGTTCCTTGGATGTATCTCAGGATTCTCTTTACAGCTCCATAGTGTATCTTGGTTGGATTGTGCATAAATCTGGACATCAAACTTGCTGCATACATAATGTCTGGTCTTGTTGCAGTAAAGTATAGCAGACTTCCCACTAAGCTTTTGTATAAATTCTCATCCGCAAGACCACTCTCGTCTTCTTTGGAGAATTTTTCACTGATCACTAGAGGAATTGCAACTGGATTGCAACCAAGCATTTTGAACTTCTCTAGTATAGTCTTCGCATATCTTTTCTGTGTGATGAAGATTCCTTCCACTGCTTGAATTATTTCAATTCCCAGAAAGTAATGTAGGATTCCCAAATCACTCATTTCATATTTCATCATCATATCAGACTTGAAATTTGAAATCATTTTTTCACAACTTCCGGTAAATATCAGATCATCAACATATAAGGAGACGATAAGAATGCTTGATTTACCTTCAGTCTTTGTGTAAAGGGCAGGTTCGTTTTCACTCATTTGAAAACCCCTTTCTGTGAAATAGGAATCGATCTCACCATACCAAGCTCTTGGGGCTTGTTTCAGGCCATATAGAGCTTTCTTCAGTTTGTAAACTTTCTGCTCTTTGCCTTTGATGATGAAACCTTGTGGTTGTTCCACAAACACTTCTTCTTTCAACACTCCATTTAGAAACGCCGATTTGACATCAAGTTGGTGTAGATACCAACCCTTTTGTTCAGCAATGGAAATCAGACATCTTATGGTCTCATGCCTTGCCACTGGTGCAAAGGTCTCATTGAAGTCCACTCCAGGTATCTGCGAGTATCCCTTCGCCACCAATCTTGCTTTGTTTCTTTGTACAGACTCGTCTGAGTTCAGCTTGGTATTGTATATCCACTTCAAACCGATGACATCCTTGTTGTCTGGTTTGTCAACTAGCTCCCATGTGTTGTTCTTCACAATCACATTGATCTCATCTTGCATTGCAGTTCGCCATTTATTTTCCTTCACTGCTTCTTCAAATCTTTCTGGCTCAAATAAGCATGCATTGTAGCTTTCATACACCTCATTCAAGCTTCGCATTCTCATTGGAGGCGAGCTTGGTGTTGATTGAGCTCCTGAAGATTCTGGCGAGTGAGGTGCTGGCGGATCTGTCGCTGGCGGATCATCTTCTGGCGAGTGAGTTGCTTGCGGATTGAGTTCCAGCTCTACTGGATTCTCTTGTTCATTTTGAACATTTCCTTCTTTCTTCTAGGCTGAACCATGGTTCCAATCCCATGATGAATTCTCACTGAAGAGAACATCTTTGCAGATTATCATCTTCTTCTTCTGCAAATTGAAGAGCCTATAGCTCTTTGATTGAAGCTGTATCCTATGAATACACACTTCTCACTGGTTTCATCCAGTTTATATCTCAGCTCCTCTAGGATATGTGCATAGCAGATTGAACCAAACACCCTCAAGTGATTTACACTTGGCTTCCTGCCACTCCATGCTTCAAACGGAGTCTTTACTTGGACAGCAACAGTTGGATGTCTGTTCATCAAATACACTGCAGTATTTACTGCTTCTCCCCAATATACTTGAGGTACTGACTTGTCATGGAACATGGACTTGGCCATCTCAATGATCGTTCTGTTTTTTCTTTCAGCTACGCCATTCTGCTGTGGCGTGTACCTTACAGTGAGCTGCCTTTCCAGCTCAATGTATTCACAGAACTTCTGGAATTCATTTGATGTGTACTCGCCACCTCTATCTGTTCTTAACTTTTTCAGTTTGAGGCCAGATTGTCTCTCCACCATTGCTTGAAACTTTCTGAACACGGCGAACACATCAGACTTTTGCCTTAGGAAATAAACCCAAGTCATTCTTGTGAAATCATCTATGAAAGTCAGAAAATATCTGTTTCCTCCATCAGTTGTAGTTCTCATTGGACCACAAACATCTGAATGTACCAGCTCCAGAGGTACTTTTGCTCTCCAGGTTTTTCCTTTCGGAAATGGGAGTGTGTGTTGCTTCCTCAATGCACATCCTGCACACACTTCATTTGCATCATTTATTTTCGGTAGACCCTGCACCATTTCCTTTTGATGCAGCAACTTGAGACTCTGGAAATTCAAGTGTCCAAGTCTCTTGTGCCAGAGCCAGGAATCATCCTTTAGCTCCATACTTCTTGCACTTTCAGTTGCATATTTGAGGGTCAGAGGAAAACTTCTGTTCCTCTTCATCTGGATTTCTACCATCAGGTTCTTGCTGCTCCCTTTCTGATATATCTTGCAAGTGTCATCACCAAAATGAAGGTGATATTTGTGCTCAATGAGCTGTCCGACACTTAGCAGATTGGAATCCAGAGTTGGAACCAACATCACATCTCTGATGTACATCTTTCCAAACTTGGTTTCAACAGCAATGCTTCCCTTACCTTTTGTATCCACCATAATTCCATTGCCCATTTTCACTCTTGTGATGCTTTTGCAGTCTATATCATGTAGAAGATTGGCATTCGCCGTCATGTAATTACTGCAAGTACTATCAACAAGCCACACATTTTCTTCTACTGCAGCACTCGCAGCATGAGTAACACAGAACATGTTTGAGTCACTCGCTTCAATGTTGTTCGCCTGTTGATTTCCCTTGTAGTTACAATCCTTCTTCACATGACCAAACTTTTCACAGTTTGAGCATTTTGGTTTCCCTTTGAACCAACACTCGCCTGCATGAAGCTTATTACAGACAGTGCATTTGTTATACCCTGAGTTGCTACTCTCCTCATTGTTGCTCTTCATCCGCTGATTTGATTTTCCCTCTCACTTCTTTCCTTTACCTTTCCAGTTCTTTTTCTGCTTAGAATTTGAACTAGATGACTCACTCCTATTTGAGTTGAGGTTGAGTGTTTGGAAAGCTTTTTCAGCCTCTTCATCATGACTAGACAACCTATGATCGAAAGCTTTCAGAGTTCTCATCAGATCCTGAACACCTAGAGTTTCCAGATCCCTAGTCTCCTCTACAATACTCACTATAGCATCATACTTCCTATTCAAGCTCATAAGGATTTTCTGTACTACCCTCTTCTCAGATATTGGTTCCTTGTAGGTTCTCATTTGATCAACTATATTTGTCAATCTGGTGCTATAATCACCTAACAACTCAGTATCATTCATTTTTGTATACTCAAAATCTCTTCTAATACATTGTACCTTGACAGCTCTGACCCTTACTGATCCTCTGTATTCAAGGCTGAGTACATCCCATGGTGCTTTGGCTGTCTTCTCATTTGAGATTCTGGGAAAAATCTCATCTGTGACCGAAGTCTGCAAGATGTTGAGTACTCTTGCATCCTTTTTTATGTTCGACTTCAGTTCTGTCATTTGCGCAATTGTTTGCTCCTCTTCTGCATCTGGTCTCTTGTATCCTTCTTCTACGAGGCTCCATAGATCTCGCGAGATGAACATGGTCTCCATCTTGATTATCCAGAAATCAAAGTTCTCTCCATTGAAGATTGGAACTCTGTTTTATGAACTTCCTGATGTAGTCATTACCAGTAACAGAAAAATAAGACTTGTGTTTGTTTTTTTTTTGTTTTTGAATCAATCAGATGGTACACCCCAGTTGATATTGATCAACAGAGCTCTGATACCATGTTGGAATCTATGTTAGAATTCATGATACTTCAACTTTTAACTCTGATGAGCGAAGCATTTCACACTATGTTCTTGACGAACGGTGTGGCGAGCGGGTGTGTGAAGAAGATTAGATGACTGAACTTATACAGCTTTTCTTTGATCTAAAATTCTTGATGATTACAGTGTAAACACTTCCCTTTTATAAGGGGCACAAAGTAACCTACAAAATATCTAAGGCTAGTAGGCTAGAGATCAACTTGACAAATTATAGTACTATGATACTACAAATATCTAAGTTGAAAAATCTCAGTGGGAATGAACAGTGAAGCAGCTGCTGGAAAGCATATCAGCTTTTCCACATTGTCTCCTAGTTCTCCCAGGAAAGCATTAACCTTTTAACAATCTAAAGCACCCCTTCCACTGCTGCCTCTTCTCCGATCTTAGAGAAGGCTTGGAGAAAGCTTCTTCCAAACTCCTCTTTCGAAGATGTACATCAGGGGACTCTACGTGATAAAGAAGCGGAAGAATTCTTTTCTCGTCTTTCATGCACTCACAGATCGTTGTGAGTTCCTCCAAACACAAAGTAGAAGATGCGTAGTCTCGCGAGAGAACAACAATAGAAAACCTTGATTCTCCAATTGCTTTAGTAAGAATGAAAGAAATCGGATCCCCTAGTTCAAGATCAGGATCATCCATGAATGTTTTGTTTCCCCTCCTCTGCAAGAGGACGTACAACTCAAATGTGATACCCTTGCGAGTGTCAGAAACCCCAAACTCAGATACACATCATACTTCCACTCAACAGCTGCGGATGAAGAAGAGGAAGAAGAAACCAATCCGGCGGCATTACATAATACTAGCCTTCCTGCACGCGCGATGCGCGTGCGGAAGGACCGCGCTCGCGCGTGCGTTTATTTGTTTTTCGATAAATACGTTGAGCATATACATAGTTTTCTCTCTGTCGTTATGGTTCAAAACGTGAAATTTAATTTGTTTTTACCTTCTTTCATTTTGTTTCATGGTTTTTCTTATAGCATAATCCTTTTATGTAATTTAGTTTAATACAAAGGGTAAAATGGGCATAACACAATTTGGTGATATTTCTAAGGGCATGGCTTTCTAATAGTAGAGATGTACAAAGTAAGATCTAATATTGTCACGGACCGACTTTGAGTGAGGCTCAGTCCGTGACACAAGGCAAAGACCCTTGGGTGAATCCGGAATGTTGCAGAAGTTTGTGGACGCCTCTGGGGAATTCCAGAAGCTTCCAGGCATGTCTAGGCAAAGACCCTTTTTCGCGACTTTTGATTACTCAGCTACCCATACCAAACACAGTTTTACTAACATCCACCTTGTGCTTGGTTGTACCATTTTACTTCTTTATTACAAAATAAAAATACCTCCAACAAAAAAATTCAAATATACCGAATTCTTCATTTCTTTTAGAAATCACAACAGAAATTACAAATCAAACTTTAGCTTTTGTAGGTGTTCATATTTAACTAAATATTTAGCTTTTAGCATCCCCATAATCCCATACCAATAAAAAGAACACTGTCAGTTTTATATTTCTAGGTTGACAGATGTTTCCGGTCTTCTAAGCTGCATCTTGGTCAATAATCCAACTCCCAAAGTTTGAATGTCATACTGAATAATCTAATAGGTCTCAAAAACATGGAGAACAAACAGAGAAACAAGAAGGAAGCCACATTGAAAACCAGACGAGGAGACAGGTTGACAGATCATAAGAAAGTGACAAAAGCACAAGAAGCCAGAGAGCTAAGAACCGAGTAACTCACAGTTTCCATTGGTGGCTTGTGTTGTTGCTTCAACTGTTTCAAAATCATCAGGCAACTTTGGCATTGTAGGCTCTCAATTTCAATAGTAGCTCGTCTTACTACAATTTCCACAATGGAGGCGAGAAGTTCTCTATCACTCCTACAAGAAAGAGTTTAAGGGTGAAATAATGCTGAGCAATATGAATAAAGCACAAGTATAACTCTTAGAAATAGATGATCCTTACTTGTAATTATGTGAATGCCACCCAGCCAAATTGGCATCTTCAGTTAAAGCATCTCGAGTCGAATGAGGAAGATGGGTTCTTTCCATCTGATGAAGGTGACAGTTGAAACGTCAAAGAAGAATCAGATGAGAGATTGCTTTCAAGTATGAGTAGCTGAAATAAAATAGACTGAGAAATGATATTGGATTAAAATAAACAGAAATCGTTTCAGATTCATCTCAGACTCCAACACCAAGAATAATCCTTTCCAAACTGTTTGGTTTTCAAACTTAGTAAATCTTAAAAGTACAACCTTGGACTAGTAATACAAGGGTAATATGTGAAAGTCGAGCAATGCGGTAGCATAGGAGCAAAATGTCAACAAGATACACAAGCGAAAAAATGATATCAGTCACTGGGAAACCCCCTAATTCTGCTTCATTATGATCAAATAGAAAAAACTAATAGAAACCCACAAAGAAAAGAAACTGTAAGAGCTGACTGGTCATGACATTGAAAACCCTCCGTTCCCATCGACTAGTAGAAAGTAAATTTAAACACACCCCCCCACCCAAAAAAATAAAACAAAAAAATTAAATCAATTAAGGAAATCACTCATCAAACACAATCCACAGACCACAGCAGAATCATCAAGTACAACCTTTTGGAGGACTGGTAAACCTAGCCTTTACTCTGTCAACTGTTATAGTTACTTCTCTTTAGCAAATCCCACCCTGACTTTTTATTTTGTTTCTCATTTCTATAAGTATGTTTCTCTAACTGTAAAGGGAAAACAGAAGAAAATTCGAAATTCAAATTAAAAGCTAAAGCAAAAGATAAAGTTAAAGAAAAATGGTTAAGTATGTAAAGTATAAGACCTCTACAATGGTCTGAATTTTCGTTTAATACATCATTTATCATTTGAATAAAGATACACAAATACATCAACTAACCAAGTGTTCACAGTTCACATGACCATTTCTGTATTTATAAGGGGATTTAGATATACACTCATATTTGAAGACTTGTTTTGCATTAAACCCACCCCTTAGAGTTGTTTTAAAAAAAACCCAAACCTATTAATTAGGATACAATATTGTCATTTTTTTCTTTCTGAATTACACAATATGCCACTATTCAAAGTTGAAATAAATTAGTGATTAGACAATTAGAAAATTATATTCTCATAAACTACCTTAATTATAGATTTTTATTGGTTCCTTAGCAATAGCTTTTTACCAATAACTACAATTTTATGTTAATATTTACCACTAGTAAAATTCTTTTTTCAAATTACCAATAGTAAGATTTCATCCAAAACTAACAGAATCAGTTATCTCTTAAATTACAAAATTATCCTCAGTGAGTGTAATGCTACTGATTCTCAAAACTCAACTTAATACTACTGACCCTCAGTAGCTCCGCCGCGCTTTAATACTACTGACCCTCAGTAGCTCCGCCGTCCTCCGCCGCACTCCAATACTACTGACCCTCAGTAGCTCCGTCGTACTCCGCCGCGCTCCAATACTACTGACATTCAATACTACTGAACTCTAATCTACCCCCTCCCAACTTCAAATTCAAATCCCTAGATGGATCTCCTCCGAGCCTACTCCGACGACCAAAACCCTAATTCCCCCCACCTCCTCTGACTCTTCCTCTGACTCTTCCTCTCCGTGGCTCCTCCCACTCAAAACCCTAATTTCCCCAAAAAAAAATCCAGATCCCTCACTCCTCCACAAACCGTCCTCCACCGATCCAATCCCAACCACCATAGCCCTCTCCCGCCTCCAAATCCCACCAAACCAACATACAAAACTCTGAGAGAGAGAGAGAGAGAGAGAGAGAGAGAGAGAGAGAGAGAGAGAGAGAGAGAGAGAGAGAGAGCAGCGGTCGTCGTCCGCCTCCGTTGCCTCGCTCGTCGTCGTCGTCGTCCACCTCGCGCCTCCGCCTCTGCCCTCGCGTCTTCGCTGCCTCGGGCCTCCGGTCTCGCTCCTCCGCCTCGCGCCTCCGTCGTCGCTCTGCCATTGCCGCCCGCTCAATGGATGAAACTTATCATGATAATTAGACATGTACAATGAAATATTATAAATGGATGCTAGAATTGGGGAAAAAGGTTAACAAAAAATCAATGGATGAAACTTTCCTTTTTAAACCAGAAAAGGTGAACAAAAAAATACAATAAAAAATGTTAATTATATGAACACTCTATAAGGAAAGTTGAAATATGTATTAGGTGTAACTTAAAAAAAAAATTGGGTGTGGGTTTATCTGAAAAGGAGACTCGAAATATGAGTTTATCTCTAATTTTCTCGTATTTATAAGATCTTTTCTAAAAGGAAAAACAAAATGAGGATCAGTCATGACGAGTGATAACAAGAAAAAGCACGAATGTAGAATAACACTTGTAACTTAAAGTCTTTGGGAGATTGGAGAGACTACTCTCATTCCATTGATTCCGCATAATCTGATAATAACAGTATTATTATTCCCAAACCCTTGGGATCAGTAGGTTATATTTGAAACAGAAATTGAGGCTTCTTCAATGAATCGTAGGAGTTTAATTTGAACTATGATATGTCAAAATGAATCTATGAATTGGACCCTATCCTCAATGATTGGTTTAAATGGAACGTACACTCTTGTTCAGAACCAAGAATTGATCCTTCAGTCCCATTGATGAATAAATGATCAGCCAATCTCGAAAAGTGTATAATGATCCAACACATACAGACTCTAGCAAATTAGCCAAGTAAGAGTACATGGTGTACTAAAGTGATTGAAGCTTCATTTCAAATCAGCCGGTGTACTTGGACACAATGTGTTAGGCAGAAGCTACCACAAAATGATCTACATTGCAAAAGAATGAAAAACATAACAATGCAGCAATGAAACCAGAGAAATCTTAACTATGACTGAGGCAGAAATCTATTCCGATTAAAGTCATGCATCGCGTACGAGTTTATCAAGCTTTACCCACTTCCATACAAAACTAAAAGAGGGGAACTCATCAAAATGGTCTTCTTTCACTTGCCAATTTGTGGTCTTTAACCAAAGCACTTGAATTACTGTTTCAATGGTTTTGCTGTACAGTTGATTTGGAGTTTCAAACCAAAACTCAAGAGATACAACCTTGGATTTGCAATACAAGTTTCGAATCAGTAAGTGAAGCAATAACCAATATAAGAATATATATAGGAGGAAGATGATCACGAAACCCATAAGAAGAACTGAATCCAAGTAGTGATCAAGGTTTGTGAATTTGGTACGACACAAAGTGCAAAGGGGAAAGGAACATAACAGTATGGAGTAAATGAGTGAGAGAAGTGAGAGGAACTTGCCGGAATTCCAAATGAGAGAGGAGGAAGTATTTTCCATAACCACAGGCTTCACAGAGACGCGAGTGATCTCCACGCGCGGAACCGGGGCGTTCTGAGAGACACCTCTTCGAATGCTCTGCGCGGTCTTTTCTCGGTTGGCAGTTGGCACTTTTGATAAGACGTGGACTCTTGGTGATTGAGTAGTTGGGCCTTCCTCATAGGTAACCCGGCCCATGTAGTTGGGTTCGGCTTTGCTTTGAGTACCGGTTGCACCTGGCATCATGCTATTCTTTGTAACTAAATGGATGTTTAAGGTTGATGTTAAGATTGACTTCAGAATCATTAGCATTTGATGTTCAACAGTTACCTAGCCATGTCTCTGTTAACAAGAGGAACGTAACCACATTTCAGCGAGTATTTAGGATGACCAAATGTCCCAAAATGAAAGGAAGTAGAAGACACGAACCATCGAAGATCCATCTAAAATAATACATTTTTGTTTTTTGGTACTGCCACTGCTACCGGCCGAGATATGAGAAACACACATTAGTCAGGCCTTCGAACCAAAACTCAGAAGAGCTATAAAAGCACGGCACCTTCAAAGACTTTCCTGAATTGTTCAGGAATAAATTCCAAGCTAAAACAAAAGGATCAGTACTTGGCACACCATAGCATGACAGCCATATAAAGTGGGTAGGATTCGGTTTTGTGGTTCTAACCCTCATCACATCGCACCGCGCCCACCCCCAGCTACTTGGTGAGTATGACTTTGGAATTTCATCATTGGAGTTCACTCTAGCCAGGAATTTGACGCTCGACAGATCTAATCTCTCCCAAACCTCCTCCTACATTACAAGGATCCCATTTTCAATCATGATCTTCTATTCGAACTTCGGTCTCCTCCACCATTTCAAGCTCAGCTATACCTGCCAATGTGCTTTCAATTTTTTGCAAATCAGGCTTTTGGGATACAGCAACCACAATCACACAAGTGGAAAGCCCATCCTTTTAAGCTTGTACACTGACATGTTTCACCATTAAAAAACTTGATTATTGGTTTTTGGCAACTATCTCAAATAATTATAATAACAGCATTCATGCATGCATATAGTTTACCTCTGAGCATGTCTTTCTTTCGCCTTTCCCTGCATCAGCTCTCTTAAAGCTTATACATATCCTCCCATCTGACAAATGTGAAAAATGAAAACAAGTGAAAAATTAGCTATTATCAAGTGTTTCACCATATCAGGGTAACAGTACAAACTCGAATTGGATTAAAAAATAAAATAAAAAATCAATCAGCAGGAGTTCAAAGCAAAAAGCAAAAAATGCAGCACTACCATGCTAAATAGACTGATGAGCTGATGAAAGGAAATGCCTAAATATACCATTTACACTGTAATCAGAAGAGACAACCTATTCACAGATATTTCTGTATTCATTTTCTCTTTGTGTACACATCAATCATCTAGCTAGTGTCATTTAGTTTGTTGGCCAATAAGTTAGCGTCAGTTGACTACCAAAAGATAATTTCAAAATATTGTGATAATAACAAATGGTAACAAAAAGATCTTCAAAATAAAAAGACAGTTGACATTCTTTTGGTGTTAATCACATGAGTTTTGATGCACCAAGCACATTTATAGGTGCATATATAGTCCAGCTAGATATAAGCACACGCTCAAGAAGTGCAATAGCAGTAGCCCAATATGTGTCTGGAAATATATCAATGTCATGGCTCGAAAAGAAAAGAAGAAACAAAGAAAGCATGATAAAGACACAGAGGTGTACCTTTTAGCTAGTGAATTCAAATGTTGTTGATCACTGAGCTTAACAGAAGCAGAAGCAGTGTTTATAAACTGGGGGCACTTATCCACATACAAGTATTCCAATAGAGGGCACTCGATATCAAAAGGATCATTTTCGGTGCAGAAACATGTGAGCTCTGGAAGATTTATCAAAGCTAATTTCTTCAATTCTGGAAAACAGATGTATATGTTCAAGCTGTTGCAGGCTTCAATAACTCTACCCAATTTGGGGCAGCGCTCTACAGAGAGGTCTTCCAATTGCTCAAGAGATCGAGCGACATCAAATCGGAATAGACTTTCCAGTTTTGTACACATGCAAACTGCCAGAACCTTAAGATTCCCAAAGACTGCTGGTGGAGCCGGACCATTCCAGATGCTTATGAGTTCAAATAGAGCGCACAATCTCATCTCGCTCAGTTTTCTCAAGACACTCGTTCTAAGCTCAATCCCTTCAGATCCAAACACATATTTCATGTGTACCATATTTACACAAAATATTGTTTCTAGATTTGTTAGTCTCTGCAACAATTTTGGCGGTAAAAGTGCATTCACCAAGCTGCAACATGTTTGCACTTTCAATAACTTGAGATGGCATAGAGACCCAAGAGGTAATTCACCAACACATAACTCCTTGAGGCATTGCAAGTGAAGGAGATGCAACTCTTCCAAGCTCTCAAACACAGGTTTATTTGGATCCCATGTTGTTGCATTTATCAACTCTTCCAAGTTCTCATGGCACCCAATTACATTAAGATGCTTGAGCCCACGTAATCTCCCATGCTCATGTTCGTTGAGAATGTTGATTACTTCCTTGCACTCCCTGTACTCTAGTTTTTCTGTCTTCTCTGTCACCAAGTTGATAAACCAGTCTGATAAGCCATTGATTGTTCTGTCAAGAGTCAAGGTTGTTGAAGGCTTATCATTCCGAGAAAGCATCATGTCTGAAGAGAGATCTCTGCTGATGCATATATCAAATTTCACCCAACTCGGCTCAGAGTTCCCAATATCTTTGGGTAGGCAAGCTGCATCAGATATGTAAACCTTCAAAATGTTTAGACGAGACAAGCCAATTATCTCATCAAAGTTGGCGTTTGTTTGTCCAACTGCTTCCTCGACTTTACTACCCCAGTTCCCAAATTCACATTTCATGTACAATTCTTCCAGTCTATACAACCTCGATATTACTTCAGATGGAATTCTGTGGACACGTCCACCAGTGACGTCCAGCATCCTTAGACTGGTCAAATTACCAATCTCTTTCGGCAACTCTTTATGAGGAAATTTTCTCAAACTTAGAATCTCTACTTTCCTCAGCTTCCCAATTACGGATATGTCGGTTATTTTATCACAAAAATCCAAATACAAGGCTTGGAGGCTGGTGAGGAGATCGAATGAAGAGGGTAGTACAGAAATACCAGTATAGCTAAGATCAAAGACCCTAAGTGCATTTGGACTTTGGAAAAGAGTTTCTGGAATGTCACATATACTAGCATTACTTTGCAACAGTAATATTTCAAGTTTGGAGCATACCAAAGTTTCGGGAAGCTTGTTAAGTTTGTTCCTCATCAGTGAGATTGCTGAGTAGCCTTCACGAGCATCCATTGGCCAGTCCTTCAATCCATAACCAGCTTTTACCAAAAAAACATGACCTTCAAACAATGCAATAGACACGGCCACTTTACGAATGTCACAATGCATCCTTATGCATCCCTTCTTCCCATCCAAAAGCAACCCCGAAGCCTTAAGGTATGCAACCAAAGAATGTGCTCTGGCTCTAGCTTCTTGCAACGTGTCAGAAGATTGAAACAAACCTTTTCCAATTCCGTACTTAAACAATTCTTCAATTGGGATATCATAATCTTCTGGAAACATGCAGCAAAGCAAGAAAAATGACTTCGCATCATCGAACCTCAAGGTATGATAGCTTAACTTTATTCTTTTAAATGTATCTCTCTCATCTTTAGTGTGGACAAGTTGAGATGCATTTAATTTTTGAGCTGGTTTTTGCAATTCATTGTCATTATCTCCATATGCCTTTGAAACTGCTTCATTCCATTCTTCTATGTATTTATGTCCAATTGCCCTTGCAGCTTCATCCAATAAATTTGGGAGACCAGCGCATTCTCTAACTACAGTCCTCTCTTCATCAGAAATGGTAGATTCATGAAAAGGCTTTCCCAACTTCTTCATCATTAACTTCAATGAATCTTCCTCTGATAGGACATTGAGAGGAATATGTGATTGGCACCCCAAAGATTCACAAAGATTCCTGACCCTTGTGATGAGTAGGACCTTGGAATTGCATTTCTGAAGCTCGTCATAGCTAGGAATTCCAATACTTGACAAATTTATTTCCTCCCAAATGTCATCCAAAATAATAAGGATCTTCTTTCCTCCCATAATCCTCTCCTTCAATCTACTGGCTCTGTCTATTTCTTCATCCTCCACCAATTCCAATCCCAGCTGCTTTACCAATGAGCATTGAATTTTTTGCAAATCAGGGTTTCGGGATATATCAGCCATAACAACATGATCAAAAAGCCCAGTTCTTTGGGCCTGTTCACTGACATGTTTCACCATGGCTGTCTTGCCAATGCCTCCTCTTCCAAAGACTCCAATGGCGGTGATCTTATCATCATCCAGCATCTTCTTAATGACATCCATGGCTTCTCTTGTGGCTTCAAGTTCTTCAAAATCTCCCCTTGGTGCTTCTAGTACTTTTTTTA
The DNA here is from genome assembly GCA_963682095.1 of Potentilla sterilis. Taxonomy (NCBI): domain Eukaryota; kingdom Viridiplantae; phylum Streptophyta; class Magnoliopsida; order Rosales; family Rosaceae; genus Potentilla; species Potentilla sterilis. Next base: position 61,982,056 of record OY821755.1, read on the forward strand.
GCACAAATGTCACAATGTTTTCAACGAGTTCCCTTTCAGATCTGCATTGAGAAGGGTCAAACTCCATTAGGAAACTAATAAATGAATGTGAACCTATGTGCCTATTTTAATTTGTAATAATAGATATCATACTTGTGCTTTTTTGAATCCCACCCAGAGAGATTTCCCACTTTTGTTAAATCAGCTCTCCACTGCTTGGCCTTCTCTATGTCATACCTTGCCTTGCTTTCATGCTTTGTGAAGGCCACTTCATAACTATTCTTTTGATATCTTACATCAGAAGGATCCACATGATAAAAAATAGGCAAAATGGTATCCTTGCCTTCCATGCATTGAACAATCTTCGTAAGTTCATTCAAACACCATTCGGAAGATGCATAGTTTTTTGACAGAACAATGATCGCAAACCTTGATTCTTCAATTGCCATCAGCAGACTTTGAGAAATATCCTTCCCTTTCTTAAGCTGTTCATCATCCTTAAATGTTCTAATTACTTTTGTGTTTTGCAATTCATGGTATAAATGGGATAGAAAACCATCGCGAATGTCTACACCCCTAAAGCTCAAAAACACATCATGCTTCCACGGAGGAGCTGGTTCCAAAAAATGGGAACATAGAGAAAGAAAAAAGTAGGTGTCAAGAACAGTCAAGAAACCAAAAAGGAGAAGCAAAAGGGAAACCACAACGAAAAACAAACAAGGAGGTTGACACTTGACAGATCATAAGAAAGTGATAGAAGCAGAAGAAGACATAGAGCTAAGAAACCGAGTAACTCACAGTTTCCATTTGTGGATTGTGTTATTGCTTCAACTGCTTCAACTGCTTCAAATTCTTCCGTCGACTTTGGCAATGTAGGCTCAATTTCAATAGTGGCTAGCCTTGTTGCTTCAAATGCTTCAAGATCTCCCGTGTTGATTTCTACAACAGGTTCTACTTCAAAACGATAATATATAGGTATCAGGAGCAGTCAAGAAAGCAGCAAAGATAAACAAAAGGGAAACCAGAAACCACAACTAAAAGCAGACAATAAGGGAGGTTAACAGCACTCTAATAGAAGCAAAAGACGACAAAAAGCTAAGAAACTGAGTAACTCACAGTTCCCATTGGTGGCTTGTGTGGTCGCTTCAACTGCTGCAAAATCTTCACTCGACTTTGGCATTGTAGACTCAATTTCAGAAGTGGCGTGCCTGGCTGCTTCCAATGCTTCAGAATCTCTCGTAGAAAATTCAATGGGTTCTACTTCCAATGCTTCAGAATCTTTTTCTGATTGGGTGATGAGGGTGATCGTTGCTTGGCATCTCATGTCATGACAGACCTTCATTAGCATTGTAGTGAGTAGGATTTTGGACTTGCACTCATAAAGTTCCTCGTAGCTAGGTATTCCTATTCTTAACAAATCAATTCTCTCACAAACGTCGTCCAAGATTATAAGCATTTTCTTTCTTCTCATCATCTCCTTCCTCAGTTTCGCCGCTCTTCGATCTTCCTCCGATTTGATGCCCAACTTATTTGCCAATGTGCCTTGCATTTTTCTCAGTGCATTTTCCTCCAATTTGACGCCCAACTGATTGGCCACTGTGCCTTGAATTTCTCTCAAGTCAGGCCATTGACTAACAACAACCATAATCACATGATCAAAAAGGCCATTATCCTGAACTTGTTGACGGACATGTTCCACCACCTTCTCTTCAACGCCTCCTCTGAAGTGAACCCCAACAGCAGTGACCTCGTTAATTTCTAGCGCCTTCATAACCTTGTTATCCATGGCTTGTTCTGTTGCTTCAAAATATTTCAACATACCCATTTTAATGCACACAGATGTTACAATGGCTTCAATACATTTGTTGTCATCACTACAAGGAAGAATAATTAAGGGTCAGATATATTAACAAGCACAAGTATAACTCATGATAATTGAGATAGCTGCTCTCGTGATGCTTACCAGTCGCGTATATGCCACCCAGACAAACTACTCAATTTTCTCAAAGTCTCTCTCCACTTGTTCACCTTCTCTGATCCGTATTGCTGTTCATGCCTGGTGAAAGCTTCTCCAAAGCACCCCGTTTGATGTCTCACATCAGCAGGGTCGACATCGTAAAGAACTGGAAGAATTCTTTGGCCGTCGTCCTCCATGAGCTCAAAGATCTTCGTGAGTTCCTCCAAACCCCAAGTAGAAGCAGCATAGGTCCCGGACAGAACAACGATTGCAAATCTTGATTCTTCAATTGCCTTTGGGGGAGCGACAGAAATAGCAGAGCCTACTTGAAGATCTGGTCCCATTAATGTTTTGATTCCCCTCTCTATTAGCCGATCGTACAAACGGGATGTAAAAACCGATAGTACAAGCGTACCCCTGAAACTCAAAAACACATCATATTTCCACCGATGAGCCGTTGATGCATCAGTTTTTCGAGAGAACGAGGCCATTGAAAACACCCACTAGAAAAACCGATCAGGTGGAAATTAAACCCAGATCAAGTTGGGGAAAATGGAAGAGAAGACTCTCAACTCCATCACACAGATGTTACCGTGTCTTCAATAAAATATAGTGTGCCCTTAACTTTAGTGCACGTTTATTTGGGTTGCCTTGTACTAACGTAGATCCATGTCTAGTATTAGATAATAGTTTATTTATTTATAATTTAATTAAAAATCACCAATATGAATACAAACCATAAGACGAATTAAAAATATCAAAATAAAAACAAAATATTACATAACTTATTTATTTTTGTACTTAGTAATATCGAATATGAGATTAACCATACTATACTCTTTATTTAGTATAGTCCCAATTAGTTCTATTTTTCTCGACTAGAGTGTAGAGGTATCTTCCAATTTCTGAAAGGTTTGTGTTATTCACGAAAAATTCTCACTGTACACGCCCAAATAGACATATAATGACTCATCGAAAAAAAAAATACATATATGGGGACCAATAGGAAGCGCGGAACTCAAACTGTACCATTAATCATTTGAATATTCCTAATCATGATTAACACGAATAGTTCATACCAAACATATTTAGTTTGTTTATTGATTTTTTATCGTTTTGATACCTTAACGATCACTGAATAAGCTGAAAATTTGTAGAAATACGGAACATTATATATACATAATGGGACCAATAGGAAGCACGGAACTCAAATGTACCAGTAATTAAAAACCTGAAGAGCGCCAAAAGAACTGGTTTCAAGTCCGCGACTTCCCTCCGGACCCTCCAATCTCCAAACTCCACACTCTCCTTTTTCCACCCCTCAACTTTTCAAAATTGCAATTCCGCCCCAAATCTAGAACACAAGTAAATTCCCAAATCCCAAATCCACATCCCCATCAACCCTAATCGATCGCCTTCTCCACCGCTCGCCGAGCCCAAAATTCAGCTTCTCAGAGCTCACCGAACCCTCCCGGTCACAAATTCGGGTCCAATTTCGACGAATTGGGATGATTTCTAGGGTGCCGCTGGGACCCAGTTCGAGTTGTCGACGAATTTGATCGAGTATTCCGACGAGTCTGAGTGAATTCGACGTGGGTTTGGTTTGGGATTAGTGAAAGGTTGAGTTTTGATGGCCTACGAGCTCTCGGATAGCAGTGGTGAGTTGAATTTTTGGGTACAAAGATTCGTGTTTTGTGGGTTTTCAGAGCTTCTTTTTTTTCAGCTGTAATTGTTGAGTTTTGTGCTAATGTGATTGAACTTGGGTTTATGATTTGTTCTGGATTTGTTTGATTATTGCTGTTCAAGTACTGGTTTTTATAGCATTTGGTTTAGTTCTCTTTTGGTGTAGAATGATTGAATGGAGGTAATGGTCATGGTAATGCATTGTAGGTAGAAAGATGATATAGATTGTGGTCATTGTTATGTTTCTTGTGTTGAATTTGGGTACAGAAAGAAACAGAATGGCATTAAAAGTTATGGTATAGTGATTACAATACATGTGCTTGGTGATGGGTTTTTTGGGGGATACACCAGAGAAGTTGGTACTTGAGGGTAGAGTTTAGTGTAGGTATAGTGACAGTAGTTGTTAGGTGCATTTTAAGAAAGAAACTTCTGTTTCTTTTTATGTTTTTTTTTACCTGCACTAACTGTTGTATTTCATTGTGTGACGACGACTGAGAAAGCGTTTATCTTTCATGTTTTCTTGTTTGTTTATAATTGGTGCCGTAGTTGGTTGGTAAACATAGAGTTTTTGATAGACTGTATGGGTTTAGAATGTATTCTGACCAATGGTTTGTCTGCAATAAAAGATGTCTGTTTGTTCTTTATACATATGTTTTATGCCTGTGTTGTGAGACTCGGATTGTATTCTGCATGCAGTTATTGATATGTATTTAATTAAATGAGGTAATTTTCTTTGGATGGCATGAAAGAGGATTTTGTGTTTTGCTATGCGAAGTTATGCACTATCGAATGGCCATGTCTCTATAAAACCATAGTTTTTTTTTATTATATGTGTAACCTTTACAGGGACGGATGATGACCTTCCCCCATCTCATCAAAACCGATTTCAAAGAGGAGGCCGTAGTTCTGGGAATGGAAGGTCTGCAGCTGTTGGTTCTGCTCCATTACCTAGGATGCACGGTGATATGGAAACACAGATCCACCACATTGAGCAAGAAGCATATTGTTCAGTCCTGCGGGCATTTAAAGCCCAATCCGATGCCATCACCTGGGTAGGTGTTTGTTTGATCATGTTATTGTCTCTTGTTTTTCTTCAACTGTTATTTTGATTTGTATATCCAGTAGATTTGAAAGTTGGTCATCTTATGTAATTTTCAGGAGAAGGAAAGTTTAATAACAGAACTTAGAAAGGAGCTAAGAGTATCGGATGAGGAACACAGAGAACTTTTGTCCAGGGTCAATGCTGATGACATGATCCGAAGAATAAGGTTTGATTACATGGTTTCTCTGGGCAGCAGATCTGTTCTACTTTGCTCTTTCTGAATTTTTTTTTTCATATGAATTATCGTAATAGGGAGTGGAGAAAAACCAGTGGTCCTCAGCCCGGTACACATAATGCTGCTCAGCCTGTTCATGACCCTATACCTAGTCCGACTGTTTCAGCATCACGTAAGAAACAGAAAACGTCACAGTCTGTAGCTTCTTTATCACATGGTGGTGCTCCATCTCCAGTGCTGCCTCCATCTATGCAACCTTCCTCATCAGCCTTGAGACGAGGTCCTCCTCCAGGAGCTCGGAGCAAGAAGTCAAAATCAGTACGTTAAAATAACTTTACTAAGACTATGTGGCTATGAAGTTGGTATAGAATCTATTAATCTGTTTTGCTAAAACGAATTATGTTGCTTCTTCCCTCTGAAGTCCACACAATTCCCTTCGACAAGTATTACTGGAAGGCCCCAACCCCCAACTCGAGGTTCTTCAGGTGGCTTTGTGGCAACTGAGCCGGCTGAGGCAACACCCTATGATCCATTAATAGGAAGAAAAGTATGGACAAGGTGGCCTGCGGACAACCATTTCTATGAGGCTGTAATAACTGATTACAACCATATTCAGGTATATGCTCTTGCATTGACGTAGTTCATCTATCTAAAGTTATAGTAAGCTTAGTAATAGCAGCTTTCACGCCATACTCTTATAATAGCAGCTTAGTAATAACAGAATCTTTTCCTAATCTTATAATTGTCAAAATTTGACAGGGCCTACATGCTCTGGTTTATGATATCAATACAGGGGACGAAACATGGGAATGGGTCAACTTAAAAGAGGTAAAAGCTGCTTATTCTTGCATTTTATGAATTATTGTAAGCATTTCCTTTTATTATAGATCCATGTCTCAAAATTTGGCAAAGTAAAGAGTCCGATTTTTTTTTTGTGTTTTTCCATTTTTGCACATTTTGACAAATGGATGACAATTCCTCGTAATCTGATTCTGAGAATGTTTCTCTGTGGTGTTTATTTTGCAATTCATTTTACTATGTAGATAACATTGGGTCAGCTTTGCTTTGCCAGAACATCATGCTATTACTTGTCAAGGTTATTTAACCGAATGGAAGTTTAAACTTTCTATCAGATGTTAAGTTTTCTCATTTGCTTCATTATTTTTGTACATATTTATATGACTTACCTCTTATTAACACAAATCTCTTTCATACATAAAAAAAACTTGCTCTTTGCCCCTGAGCACTACTACTATACAAAATTTGATATAATATTGTAGACTTTCCACCGATACATGGAAAGGGTTCGAGTTGTACCTTCCCCGTGAATGAAATCACACATGATAATGGGGATCAATAAAACTAATGATGCATATCATGTATGTCAAGTTGTCAACATGGGGTACATAGGTGAATTGTGATGGCTGTATCAATATGGAAAGTAGATTTTGCTAATTGAAAGGTTTGAATAACCACTTTTGCATCACTGTCACAATCTATGTTTTGGCATATTCTTCTGTCTGTAGCTATTATAACATAGCTGGGCAGCAGAAGCAATATACAATAAGAAGCTGCACACTTGACTGAATGAAGAAGCAATTAAAAAAAGTAAATGAAACCTTTTTCTGCAGAGAGGGGTAGATGCACTCTAGTTTTCTCCATCCTTAATTGTTTCTGTATGCTTGTGTATACTTAAGAGAGGACGTGCTGAACGTGTAGTATGGAATCAATCCTATTCATGCTACTAGGTCCTCAAAGAACCGAATGCTCGACTAATTTGATTACTTTACGATCCAAGCTAATTGTTGTATCTTCAAATGGTAGATATCTCCTGAAGATATTCGGTGGGAAGGTGATGATCCTGGCATATCTCGTAGGGGTGGTCGACCTGGAGCTGGCCGAGGGTCTAAGAAGGCCATTGGACGTGGTGGTGCTTTTTCAGGTGCAGGAAGGGGTAGAGGGACCACAAAAGGTCACTCTAAGAAGGATTTGCCTCCACAACAAAATGGCATTGGCAGGAAGGCCATGAGTGACATTGAAATACTTCATACAGACTCGTTGATTAAAGAGGTATGAAAAAACTTGTATAGAGTTCTTCCATGTTTCCCTATTACATGGTCACTTATGTTTCCCTCTTTTCTTGAAACTACAGGTGGAAAAGGTTTTTGGTGCTAGCCATCCTGATCCCATTGAGATTGAGAAAGCTAAAAAAGTTCTCAGAGTAAGAACCATTAACCTATGTTCTTTTATTTGCATTACAACAAGCTTTTCATTGCTGGGATTATGATGGGTCTTTAAATTGCAGGAGCATGAACAGGCATTGATCGATGCAATTGCAACGCTTGAAGATGCATCAGATGGTGAAAGTGGTAATAACTAATTAAATATATAACCCATGTCCTGATACATAATAAAGCTGCCCTATCTTAATTGTATCTTTAGTAATGGTAAAGTCAGATTCGACTATTACTCTCTCAGTACAACTTTTCTATTAAAATTTGTTTGCAAAGGCTCCTGAAATTGGTGTCTTTGCGTTACCAATATTTTGCTCATCTTTTTCCATGTTAATTTGAGGGTAAATACAAATACCCATTTTCTGTCATAGTAAGGTGGATTACCTGAATTACACTAGCTCGTCCATGAATTTCAGTGGATGTATATTGTTACAGTGACTGTATCTAGGTGGCACCGGAGCTGCACAACGTCTTATTAAGTTTTGTTGATGACCACTATTATGGTTCTAATATTGGCTTTTAAAACAGATGAACATACATTCTCTCAACGGCAACCAATGGACCAAGAACGAGGATGGAGAAAACAGCAATATGATGAAATGGCAGAAGGTCAGACAGTTGATGGTTCAAATGGTACTAAAATCATGAGAGATGGTAGATTTGCATCTGATGACCAACGTTTTGAAGGCGATGGCATATGAATATTCTGAGCTTTGTGGTGCTCCGTTGTAATCCTGTTTGTAATGTAGTCTTGTGCCATATCTAACTCAAATGACCAGCCGAGTGAATACTAGGCTTTTCTGTTTATTGGTTAGTGGTAAGCTTTAGGTTTCATTTCATTTAAGTGTAACCTTCAGCTAGATATAATCTTTCTCAATGGCCCTTTTTGCGCCTTCTTTTCGTTTTGGTGCCATGAATGACATTTGACCATGTAAAGATTGTTTTAGTGATGGCTCTCTAATATCCATTATTTTGTCTATGATTGGTCTTGACTGAGAAAATACAACACTAAATGCGCGGAGCATGAAAAGCAACTAAGCTTCTGCAAATTACAACGATATCAAGTTAGCATATGCACAACAACATTCAGCAGCTCAAGGCTAAGAGGAGAATCTGATGAATTTCATTACAGCATGACCTCACTCAAAATGGTTGATTATCTACAATGACACAATAAATTCACCAATAAGATTCACCATTTGTGTATCATACGCAGGGCCTTCCATTTGGAAATGGCTAACTCCTTCAATAAGGTGTGTTTCAACACGCCCCGCCGCAGAACTTAGCTTGTTCTTCAGTTGCTTCACACTTGTAAACCCATCTCGAGTCCCCATTACAAAAAGTTTTGGTTTTGGAGATTGAAGGATGGCTTTGTGGTGTCTCCCAAAAAGGATCGAAGCGGTTATGCCAAAAGGATACCCAAGACTCACATATCCCACAACTTGTTCAATCTGATCAACTGCAGAGCCTGCAATCGGGGCACCTATACCAGAACGAGAGAGGAAATTATACACATATGAGCACTGGATTTATTCAGCTAATAATTATGAAATTCGCTTCAGTGATACATAAATCTGACGAACAAACAAAAGTGGACTTGCACCTCCACATCAGAGGTACAAATAACACCTCCACATCTAAAATACTCCAGGCAGTCCATAACAGAACAATCTTAAAGCAAGTCCTTACTGCAAAGAATGATAAAGCTTGAGCCCCATTTCTTTCTCATAGTGTTTTACTTATTACTTATTTTCTCCTGTCGATGAGCTTCTATAGTTAATATATCACGATAGTATAACCATGACATGCATAACTAAGAATTTATTCATGTGAAAGGTCCAAGTTTAAGAGGCAGCAGTAAGAAGTACAAACAAATTAACACACCATAACTATAGGAAGTTTGTTAATTAGATCATGGATCCAGTCAATCTTCTACAATTCAGTAAATTGCACAAGAGTCTGCATCATACTCCTTAGCCCACAGCTACACACATATCAAGCTTCTCAATAAGATGCCATTTTCAATTCAGACACATCTACTTACTAGTTTCTTGCCACAGGTCAACTCTTCATATTCTATTTTATTTCCTTTTAATTTTTCGATTTGCTGATAACTGTACCCAAGGCATTAGAATGGGAAAAACTTGGCAACCCTTCACAGTTGTTGAACTATTTTTATCTGTCATTTTAAAAAGTCTCCAGATTCAGAAACAAAAATCAAGGTTTTATCTTTATTTTTTTAATTTGAACTTAATCCTCCTAATTCTAGCAATGCAAAGTACTTCTAGAGTTGATCTGCAAACTAGAGAGAAATTCATTATAGTAGCAGAAAAACTTCAGGATCCCACTTATTTTCACTTTGAATATCATCGAAAATCAAGGTTTTATCTTTCTTTTTTTAATTTGAACTTAATCCTCCTATTCTAGCAATGCAAAGTACTTCTAGAGTTGATCTGCAAACTAGAGAGAAAATTCATTATAGTAGCAGAAAAACTTCAGGATCCCACTTATTTTCACTTTGAATATCATCGAAATCCCAAAGTTGAGTTGAGCAAAAGCAAACTTATAGAAAAAGTAAAATAAAGTTATTTGATAATGTATACAAATCATATCTCAGATACAAACCACTCAATTTTTCTTGATACCCTAAAGATATACTAACACTCGCACTAACTTCTATTCAAAGACGAATTAGATCACTTCTACTGGTAAGTAGTAACAACACTCAACTCATCCATCAACATCATTCAAAGAATCAACCTAGGAACTATCACAAGCCTACACACTTCTACCTAAACAAGAACTATGATTATTCCTCACAATCCACAGATCCACAAAATCAGCCACCTGAACCAATTAAACAACCAAATCCAAAAACTACCCACATAAAAAAATACCTCTCCTTTATTCCACAACACATACACATTGTCCATACAATTCTTAAACAAAAACACTTAAACCACAAACACGAAATCCAATCACAATTCACATACACAAAACGAACACATACCTGCAGAAGAACCCACAAGCAAAATTCTATTAGCAGCCAAATTCTCAGAGACCCATTTGCAGACAGCAATCACGTCTTTGATCTCAGCAAACCCAGTAAGAGAAGCCTTCCCAGTTGACCTGCCCACTCCTCTCATGTCAAAGGTGACAGCTTCAAAGCCTTTCTCAGCTAACCCAGAAGCTATGCCTCTCAAAAGACCCTGACAGCCACCAAGAACAGAGTAGGGATGGACCAGAACCACCACAGGATCATTGCCCTCTTTGTCTTTGGCTTCTCTGGGTCTGAAGAGCCTTGTGTTGAGCTTTGCTCCATCACTGGTTTCAACTGTGGAGGTCTCGACAGTACAGTTTGACATAGTTAGAAATGGGTTCTGGACTTCTGGGTGTGTTTAGTTGGGAAGTGAAGGATGTTGTGTTGGGTTTGGTGGATCAAGAGCGCAGGAAACTGGTTTCTGTCGTCGGTTATTCTTTTATATGACGAAAATGCGTCGGCAATAGTCGTTAACTTCGATATACTTAACCATATTTAATTTAAATGGGGAAGGATCTTTGTTGACGGATATTAATTAGTCGATGAATTCGTTGGCAATACCCACGGAGCAGGTTCCACCCACTAAGATTTACTTGAACCAATCATGTGAAAATCACCTGAGCTAATTGACTAGTGCGTTGGCGTTGTCAAGCTCATAGAACTTGAAAATACTTGTATGAGCTTGGCAACGTGCCCGTCTTTTTACGTTGTTGATACGTTTTTTCAAGTTCTGCTCGATGAGTTTGTTAATGGCCTCAATTGACTGTTAGTTGAGGCGCTTTTTCAAGTTCTACTTGATGAGTTTGTTTGTGGTCTCAAAACCTCCCATTTAGAGAAGAATAACGTTGAAGCATTATAAACACACTGAAATCTTATTCTCTACTTTTTGTATTGAACCACTCTAAACGCATTGAAATCGTATTCTCTACTTCTTGTTGTCTTTTACTTTTGATGCCACTGTTGTTGGGAGCATCACCATCATTTTCTTGGCGAGGACTGTAACTTGACACCGACGAAGTTTAACCTTTTTCCACCAATGATGGTTCATTTTCAACAAGGATCGAGCCAGGAGTTCAAACAATCTCCTAGAACTGGAATTAACTTCTCAATGGTTAATGAAACCGAGTTAACGAGTAGCTTTCTTGGATGTTTATCCTCTAGCTGTGAAAGCAGAGGCATCGCGACACGAGCATGCATGATAATCATAGGGAAACACTGTATCTGTAGCAACAAACTCCAACATAACTTAGGTTGTGTTTGAGAGAGAGAGAGAGAGAGAGAGAGAGACAGAGAGAGAGTGGTGAATTCACGGTAAGGGTTGTCAAGCAATAATCTTCATGTAAGTGTGATGAGGTACGAACTACATGAGGTATATGGCACCCCCTAGGCGCTATTAGCTACTGGCGGCCTACCATCTACTTCCCATTGCAGGCACACATTGCAAAGGAAGATTCACGAGCGAGTATGGGTTTGGCCTCTAGCAGCTAAGAGCATCTCCAACAGTAGTATCTATCAAATTGCCATATGTAGTTAAAATCTTGAGTTTTAGCAATCAATTTAATAATGTTGGTTCAGAAATAATTGTTAAATATTAACTTTTAACAAATTGTAGACTGACACAAATATTTAATTATTTCCTTAGCAATGTTTGAGTCAATTAACAAATTTAGCAATTTTTTTTAGTAAAAACTAAATTTAACAACTTTTAGCAATTCTGCTAGAGATCAAATTTATCTAAAAAATTGACAAATAGTTAGAAAATTTCAAATTAGCAATACTGCATTTGGAGATGAAAAAGTACCTGAAAATTTCATGGCTAGATTTCTATCTCATAAGGCCTTCTGGATAGTGGACTTGGCCATTGTCTTCATTGTGGTCCACTTAGTGATTCATTGGGTGAGTGGGATGAGGTATGTACTACAAGAAATCTATGAACCTGGAAAAGAATGTGTCATGTGTATGTGTAGTGGCTGTGCCAAGGTTTTGAGGTACGAACCTTAATGAGTTAATGTGTGTGTATGTGCCGTGGTTGTGCCAAGGGTTGTCAAAAGTGAGTGGGATGAGGTACGAACTATAAGAGAGATATGGCACTGTGTGGCGCTATTGGCTACTGGCCGCTTACCATCTACTTCCCATTGCAGCTGCACATTGCAAAAGAAGATTCAGTGAGCGAGATTGTGTTGGTTTGGCCTCCAACTGCTGAGTGTTGTGTGCAACCTGATTTTAGTTGTTGTAGCCTCTGGTGCTGTTCACGGTCTACGTAGGTTTAGGGCACGTTTACTAAACCGTAATGGGATTGAGAAGGAATGGGAGAGAGGAGGAATGGGAGAGAGGAGGAATGGGAGAGAGGTGGAGTCATTCTCATTCCTCTGTTTACTTGTTACCCGGAATCGGAATCAATCCCAAGATTGATTCCCATTCATGTGTTTACGTTTATAAAGGAATGAGAATCAGAATGTGACGAATGACAAAAATACCCTTAATGATTTTGTGCACTGTTTAACAAATGGTTAAAGTATTAGATACATTCAACAATTGTACCGAATGGTTAAAGTACTAGACGCATTCAACAATTGATCCAACAGTATGTAGATATGCTTTCATATATTAAAGCAAAATGTCCCTAATCCATGAAAATAAAGGCTCAGATACATTGCAAAATCCCTCATCTCAAGTGGTGATGTCCAGATACATAGAAGACAATTACAAAGGCAAGGTTCACTAAAAAAAACACAAAAACAGACACCATTTCTAACACTCAGCACTCAATTCCTGACCCTGTCACTCATGAATCTGCACAACAAGAACCTCAAGAGTATGATAATATTGAAGCACCATAATAGAGAATTAACCAAAATCAATGTATAATTGATAACTCAATTATAAAATGCTTAATGCAAGTTGAAGCAGAATGAAAAAGAATAAATTACAGGTGCATACAAGGGTGACAATCCAAAACAAAACTGAAATTTCCAGTACATTATGAAAATTAGCTTCTTCTTGTATCTCAGAACCTACTTTTGATCAATCCTGATTTGATTATAAAGAATAAATTGCACAGATATGCAGAACCTCATATACAAGTACGAGGTATGAACTGAAGCAGTGCACTTAACTACACCAATGATAATCAAGAACTTAACTGAAATAGAAATTCAGAAAACTAGCAAGTATAAAGAACACAGAGAACCAAATCATCTTGCTAAGTAGTACTTCAAACCTTACAGCACTGTAGCATTGCAAGTATACCAAGTCATTCAGAAAGCATGATCAAACTTCAATTGAGTTTGAGTTCTAATGTTTATATATCATGATGAGCTCAAGCTGAATACCCTCATGAAAAGCAAGGCCATATTCATGGAAACTAACTGAAAAAACTACTGTGACTTGTGCCTTACTAGGCTCCTAATCCTCATCTACAGATCGACATCAACACCGTGCTAAATCAGTTATCAGGGTTTAGCGTTTAATTCAACGCCTAAAAAAGTACATGATCTAAAGACCAAAACCAAACTACATTAGATACATATTGATCTCTAGTTCCAATATAAACGAAAAAACAAAAAGTGCAGTAATAATCAAATAGTCTTAGGCTAATAGCAGCAATAAAAGATTGCCATGAAACTATTATGATAAATCTTTCAAATATGTTGTCTTTATTATTTCCAAATCCTTGCACATCAATTGTAGCACTGCCTAGTGTTCCACTAACTCTTCCACAAGGCCTAAAACGACCAAAACCTCATATTAACTACAAATGAGAAAACGAACAACACCTCAACTAACCGCTGCAGATCTTCTTCAACTTATCGGCGGTAGATTCATCAACAGAGTACTGCAAATTCAAAACAAAACAAACCAAATCAGATAACTGAACATTGAATTGGGTTTTTGAAAATGAAACGAAAATGGGAAGCTAAGGGACCTTGTTGAGGACCCAGAGGGAGTGAACGTAAACGCGATTGAAGAGGTCGTGGAGAGCTTGGTCATGTTTAACCTCGACTTCTCTGTAATTGACGAAATTCTCGCGGAGGTACTTTGCGTAGTAAGGTCTCGAGTCCTTGGGCAACCGCCGCACCAATCTCAGAGCCTCTGCATGCGATGGTGAGAGACTGAAGACGGAGGCTGCGCGCAAGATTAGGGTGAAGCAGAAGAGGAAGGAGAGGCTGTGCGCAAATGTCAGGGGTGTTTTTGGTTTAGCGTGAAATATCCAGGGACAATTTCGGAACAAAAAAACCATTCACCCCTCAACCGGAATGAATACCATATAGAAGGTCCGGAATGGAAAAGGGAGATTGATTCCTGATATTCGAGTGGGACCCACGCAGCTGTTCATTCCGGATGGGAAGTAAACGTGCTTTTACTGTGCGTAAAGGGAATCAATCCTTAAGGATTGATTCCCATTGAGGGGAACTAAACGCGCCCTTAAAGGACTACAAGCTCATTCAGCTCGAGTGAATGATTCTTAGTTATTAGTTAATCAATTTGGCTATGTAATTTGGACAAAAAATTCAACCGTGAAAATGTCGAAATGTGGTCGAAATGTGATCGAAAAGTTTGCGTAACTGGTGGTTAGTTTCATATTTTAAAACTAACTTTAAGTACTAAGTTGTCTTTTTTGTAATATTAGATGTCACATCATCTAATTTTTTCCAAAATAAAATTATCAAATTGGTCTTACCTTACGTACCATAGCAGAAATTTGTGGCAACTTTATTTATATATAACTCTAACTTAGTGACTCTCACTTTTATATCAATTTAACTCTCTTGATTACATAGTGCTATTGCACTCACGAAGTAGTTCATAATTATTATTCATTCGCCAGTTGATTCCAAGTCAATTTCGTGTAAGTGACGATGAAAATGCCTTGCAGTCCTTGCCAAAGTCAATGCAAACCCTTCTAGTCAACAGCAGTGAAAACAACATTCCAAAAATGCTACCAACCGATGTCCTATTCGGAAGGGAAACAAAATCCAAGACATGATGCTTGTTTTTCCAAGTAATGTCCATTCTCAGTGAAATTTTCAACATCAGTTGAACAAGAATTCAAACTGAGAACGAAAATGCTTCTTTCCTTGTCTACAATAAATCTTTAAAGTCATACACTAATCATATGTGCAGAAACTAAGACTTTCAAATATTGCTGCCGCTCCGAAGTTTCTTTTGCACCAAACCAGAACTGTTTTTGTATATATATATATATATGAGCAATGTAGTTCTGCACAACAAATCCAGCAAGAACAATGCCAGAGCAACCAAAATTTCCAACTCTTTATGTCATCCCCTTCATCTTTTTCATCTCCACTGCTACTTCAATCTATGCATGCAATGAAGTCGATCACGACTCACTTTGGGCATCCTTTGACATACCCTTTTCTTCTTTAAACTGGTCTTCAGATGATTGTTGCAACTGGGAAGGCATCACTTGTGATATGGCTGGTAGAGTGACACATTTGTTGTTGCCTTCCAAAGGGCTCCAGGGAAGCATTTCTAGCTCCCTTGGAAATCTAACAAAGCTCTCCCACCTCAATCTATCCCACAATTCACTTTCTGGTTCACTTGAACCTGAATTGTTCTTGTCTTTGAATCATCTTGAAATCCTTGATTTGAGTTACAACCTTCTCACTGGAGAGCTACCCTTGTCTGTACCCTTCAGTTATATCCGAATAGTGGATTTATCCAACAACAGAATCAAAGGCACAGTTCCATCTTCATTCCTCCAGCAGGCCTGGAATTTGAGCAGTTTAAATGTCAGCAACAATCACTTGACAGGTCAAATCCCATCCTCTATTTGTCTTCATTCATCTTCGGTTATACTCTTGGATTTCTCTTCCAATGGATTCACTGGAATACTTCCTCCTGGACTACAGAACTGCTCCAAGCTAGAGGTCCTTCGTGCTGGTTTCAATAATCTTTCAGGGCCCCTTCCTAGTGACATTTACAATATTCCGACACTCCAAGAAATTTCATTACCTTCCAATAAGCTTTTCGGAACCATTAGTAACAGCATTGTTAATCTTGCCAACCTCAGAATCCTACAGCTCTACTTCAATAAGCTGACAGGGTCACTTCCTCTCAATCTTGGGAAACTCTCCAAGTTGAGGCTCCTAATCCTTCATTTCAACAATATACAAGGTTCCCTGCCACCATCTTTAATGAATTGCACAAACCTTATAGAGCTGAATCTGGGATTCAATCAATTGGGAGGAGATATCTTCAAGCTGAATTTCTCCAAACTTACTCAACTTAGTAAACTTGACCTTGTGGGAAACCATTTCACTGGTACTTTGCCAGTGAGCCTTTACTCATGCAAGTCTCTGAAAGCATTGCGACTCAGCTTAAACAATCTAGAAGGACAAATAAAACCGGAGATTCTATCACTGAAATCTCTGTCTTTCCTCTCCCTTGCTCAAAATAGACTGACCAATATCACAGGTACAATGCAGATACTGATGAATAGCAAAAGCCTCACAGTACTCGTTCTGTCAAATAACTTTGTAGGTGAAGAAATGCCAGATGGAGACGGAATGATTGATTCTGCATTCCAAAATCTTCGGGTGTTTGGTTTATCCGGGTGCCAATTTACAGGTCGAATACCCTCATGGCTGTCAAAGCTGAAGAAACTGGAAGCCCTGGATCTATCTTCTAATAGAATCACTGGCACGATCCCTGGTTGGTTAGGGACTCTTCCAAATTTGTTCATTATAAGCTTGAACAATAACTCACTTTCAGGTGAATTTCCAAAAGAGCTTTGCAGATTACAAGCATTGGTATCCCCACAAAAGGCTGTCTCTCAAACAGGCCATGGCTATTTTGAACTGCCTATCTACTCCCAACGCACTAATGCATCAGTAACTGCCTTGCAGTACAAGTTTCTGTCCAATATGCCAAGAGCAATTTACATCAGGAACAACAGTCTAAGTGGAAGCATACCTACTGAGATTTGTCAGTTGCAACTTCTTCAGGAGCTGGATCTTAGTCTCAACAACTTGCTTGGTACCATTCCGGACCAGATATCTAACCTCACAAACTTGGAGAGATTAGACCTCTCAAAAAACCAATTGTCAGGGAGAATCCCAGCTTCGCTATCAAGTCTGCATTTTTTGTCATCATTTACAGTGGCATACAATAATCTTCAAGGAGAAATACCATCAAGCACTCAGCTCCAGAGTTTCAGCGCCACTGCCTTTGAGGGGAATCCAGAACTTTGTGGCGCCCCGCTTCGAAATAAGTGCCAACAGATGAACAAGAGTTATCCAGATGATAGAAATGGAGATGCGCACAATGAAATGGAAATTCCATGGTTTCATATATCTGTGGCTCTTGGGTTCATTACAGGTTTTTGGGGAGTTTTTGGACCTTTACTATTGAGCAAGTCATGGAGGTATGCATATTTCCAATTTCTGTACAAGGTGAAAGATCAGTTCCTGGAAATGAGAGCATGTGGCAGAATGTAGAGAATGCTTTTCGTTTTGGAAATCTTATGAGAGCTGTGTTAACCACAACAGCTGCTGAGAACTTGATACAATTACACAGGAAAGCAAAGAAACTGGCTGCAACAGACAAGTCAAGTATTTGAAATAAATCTGCTACCGATCACAAAGTAAATGGGAATATAAAAAGCTATTCTGGTTTGTAAATCAAATAATGGAATGTTTTGCATAAAGTTCATCAACATATTTTCATTTTAACTCAAAAAAAAAAAAAGTATTCTGAACAGTTTTAAGCAGATAGAGTAACTCAAATAAGAGCCGCCCCAAGTAATCTCGCTTTTCACTTCCTCAGTCAAGTCATCACAATCAGTAAGCAATAATTCAATCCAAGGATAAAAGGAGCAATAATTCCAACCAAGAATAAAAGACCATCAAGAGATCACATTCTCTCCAGTATATGGAATTATAAGTATATTATAGTTTCTCCAAGTGATTACAAGTAGTCAGTGCCATTAATCTTTTATGCATTCTATTTCCAACTTTCATCACTGAGTTTAACCCAGTATTTGTTTACCATTTAGCGAAAAACTAAAGATTCAAACAAAATAACATAAAACCAAAAACGAGAACAACAGCCATGCAATGCAATCAAATTACTCACATGTGGTCGGTAGACAGTCACGTTCACCTGGTCATTTTGGAAAATATGGTCAATAACCATCAGATCAAAATCCGACGGCTACAAATTCAGAAGTTCATTAATTATCAGCCATTGAATTTTAATGGATTTTGATCTGATGGTTTGTTGACCATATTTTCCTGGTGAGCTCAGCAAGTCAGCAAATATAGTAGCTATAACCGCGGTGACCCATAATCATTAAATCCAACAAGACCCATCTCAATTTAATATTAAACCCAGATGATAATAGAATTTACAAGGTTGTAAAGTTCAAATCTTTGTTCTTTTGTTTGTTCAAATTCAAAGAAAAGGTCGCACCTTTTTTTCTTTCTTTTTTGTAAGGAAAGCATTCTGGGTCAATTGGGTTTTGGAGCGAAAGCCCCCATTGTTGCAGAGAGTAGGGTGTACAGAGAAAAATGTTAGTGTTGATTGTTGAAAGGAATCTACTTGAGGAGTTTGAGAGGTTTGAGCACTGGTAAATTGGTAATAAAGAATTTCCGGGTCAAGAAGATGATATGTCGGGCCTCAACCCGGCCTGAAAGAGGAACTTCAAGTGCTAGCCCAGTACATGGTGAGCCTGATTCCTTTTCTATCACAAAAGAGATCGAGGCAGGTGAGCTGTGTGATTTTCATGCATGCAATGATAGAGAAAGTGTAGTCTAATCTAGAAGAATAGTTTCATTTTCAAACACACTGAGGTGACATACATAAGAAGCCAAACTATTCCAACACTATGTCCAACCAAACCACATTATACGGTTGAAGTTCATATCTGCACAAGTAACTATCCAAAGTCTTTATTTCTGGTTTTAGGCAGAAACTCGACCACATAAAGAACTTAGGAGACTTGTAACTCTTCAAAGTCTTTGTTTCTTGTTCTAGACTGCAGATGGAAACTCGATCACTAATTAGAACTGAGGAGACTTTGAAGCAGGCAAAAAGATACTTGAATTGTAGATAATAGATGAAGTTACTAAACTATGAGATCAAATTAAATTACTTCTGTAACCACTCGTTAGGTATTGAGTTTTACTCACTCGTTAAAGACATTGATGAAGAAACGAAAAGCAGCCAAGATATCGATCAGACAATGCCGAGGAGATCTCATGGTTTCATTTCTCCATTGTACTCACTACTCAGGATCCATCATGGGATTTCACGGAGCTTATGGCCCTTCAGTGTTTAAGAAGAAATGGAGATATGCATATTTCCTAGACAAAATACAAAATCAGCTCTGTGTGATGATAAGAGTTTGTATAGTTAGGGTTCTGATAAGGCTTTGATAGCTTCTATATTCCAATATTCCATGGTTCTGTTTTGAATTTATGTGGCAGAGAAGACTTAGTTTGTTTGCAGAATAGTTTCTCTCATCAGAAATATAAAACATGAGAAATTTGGCATGTCTATCTCTTTTTTGTTGACAGGAAAACTTAATGTAGCAATTATGGTATATATTTGGTATAATTGGATTATGTTTTGCATTTCTTGCTATGAAAGTATATGAATATTACATGAATTCAAAACTTGTAATTAGTATCACAAATAATACTAAAGTTTGAGACGACAAAGAGGACACGTCAATATACAGAGCGACTGCTGGTACGACAGTAATGACACTCTCAGAATGAAAAAGTTGACTGAAGAATGGTGATGCATCATTCTCAAATACTAGGACTCGAACGTTGACCCTATTCCAAAATCCAAACCATGATTACTTCCGGTCTTCAACCTATTGTGTGCAAGTGGTATGAAAGATGACAAGAATAGACTTCTGAGTTCTCAATGGCTTTACGTTCAATCTTATAAATACAGGCCTCTGAGCAATCTGAAAATGAACTATTCAAATCTGATACCACCCCATGGCTAATAGTTTCCTTGTCCTCCTTCTCATATTCTCTACTTTTTCTATAAACCTTCATGCATGCAACCAAGCTGAACGCAGCTCTCTTCAGTCCTTCGCTCTCACTTTGTCTACTTCAACTCCTCTGAATTGGACTTCCGGTGATTGCTGCCGTTGGGAGGGCGTCTCTTGCAATTCGGGTGGTTCGGTCACTCATTTGAGCTTACCCTCCAAAGGACTCAAACTCAAAGGAGGTAATTTTCCTTCTTCGTCACTTGAAAATCTCACGCATCTCATCCACCTCAACCTCTCCCATAATTCACTTTATGGATCCATAGAGCCAAGTAGTGGCTTCTGCTTGTCATTGAGTCATCTTGAGGTCCTTGATTTGAGCTATAACTTACTCACCGGAGAGCTTCCACTTTCTCTACCATCCGTCAATATTCGGATTGTGGATTTGTCCAACAATAACTTTCACGGTACAATTCCATCTTCATTTTTCCGACGAGCTAGAAATTTGTCTAGTTTTACTGTCAGCAATAATACATTGTCCGGGTCTATCCCCTCATCTGTTTGTCTTAATTCTTCACCCTTCATTAGGTTATTAGACTTTTCCTTCAACAATTTCAATGGTAGTATATCTCATGGAATAGGGGAGTGTTCCCAACTGAAAGTCTTTCGTGCCGGGAAAAATAACCTTTCAGGACTACTGCCACAAGATATCTATAATGCTACCATGCTTGAAGAAGTTGCAATACCTTTTAACTCGCTTTATGGAACCATTAGTGATAGAATTGTCAACCTCACAAACCTTGCAATTCTTGAACTCCACTTTAATCAATTGAGTGGCATGATTCCCCAACACATTGGAAAACTCTCCAAGTTGAAACTTCTGTTCCTTCATTTCAACAATCTTGAAGGTTCTCTACCCAGATCTCTGATGAATTGCACTAACCTTAGAGAGTTGAATCTCGGAATCAACCATTTGGAAGGAAATGTCTCTACCCTGGATTTCTCGAGTCTAAGTAAACTTAGTAAAATTGATCTAGGTCAGAATCAGCTCACTGGTATCTTTCCAAGTACCCTTTACTCATGCAAGTCTCTCAAAGCAATTCGACTGAGTAGGAACGATCTGGAAGGAGAAATTCAACCTGAGATTCTATCGTTGACCTCCTTGTCCTTCATCTCGCTTGGTTTCAATAGGTTGACCAACATCTCAAGGGCAATGAGGATATTGGGCCGTTGCAAGAGTCTTGTATTCTTATCCTTCGCATATGGTTTTCAAGGTGGGGAATTACCGGCTGATCTTGGCGTGGTTGATTTTGATGGATTCCAAAATCTTCGTCTCTTGGCGTTAGATGATTGTGGCTTCACTGGTCAAATACCTGTATGGTTATCTAAGCTCAAGAAGCTAGAGGTCTTAGATATGTCTTTCAATAGTATCACTGGTTCTATTCCTAGTTGGTTGGGGTTTCTTCCAAGGCTCAAGTTCTTGAACTTGGGATACAACCTTATTTCAGGTGACCTTCCAAAAGAACTTTGTAGGCTACCAATGTGGATGTCTGAAAAGAATGCTACTCAAGAAGATGATATCAAGCTTGAATTGCCCGCCTATGGATCGCGAGGTCCGACCGTGTTTGTACAGTACACATTGTCCTACTTTCCTATTGGAGTGGTCTTAAAGAGTAATAACATTACTGGGAACATACCTATTGAGATCGGCCAACTGCAGCTTCTCAGTATTTTGGATCTTAGCAACAACAGCTTCACCGGAAATATCCCAGAGCAGATATCTAACCTCAAGAACATGGAGACATTGTACCTTCTCAATAACTATTTGTCTGGGAAAATTCCGTCGTCACTGGCGAGGCTTAATTTTCTGAAAGGCTTCAATGTCTCATATAATGACCTTGAAGGTGAAATACCAACAAGCACCCAGCTCCAGAGCTTTGGTGCCTCGGCATTTGAGGGGAATCCGAAACTTTGTGGCGCTCCACTTCCAACTGAGTGTCAACCAGCCAAGGGCAAGGATGCAAATAACAATGAAGATAGTATGGAGGATGAGGATGAGGATGAATATCAAATTCCATGGAAGCATGTTTCTGTAATTCTCGGTTTCATTTTGGGATTTTGGGGTTTTTGTGGGCCTTTGCTGCTTAACAAGAAGTGGAGGTATGCGTATCTCAAAGTCCTAGACAATGCTCAAGATGGGATTTATGTGATGGTAATCAGGTGCATGGCCAAAATGCAGAGAGGGCTTAGAAGCTAGAGTCCTAGACAAGGAGAGTCCTATTCAAAGATAGTTGAACAATGCTTGTGTTTGAAATTTGAAGTACTAAAAAAAGAAAAACTCTGTGTATATGCAACGGATGCCCAAAAGCATTTCTACAAGTTCACAATACATGACTGCTTTTTTCTCTATCCCCCTCTTGAAAATACCCGGATTCTCTTTTGCCTTCTTTGGGCCAAAGAAAACTAAAACCAACTGAACCTAAGCATCCTACAGCATTAGCTAGCAACAAAGAAAACATGAACAAAAAAATAAACAACCAAAGCACGCTCTAAGCTTAATTTACATGATACAACACTCATGCACCCTCACCTCCTCGTTCGTTTCCTCGGCCTCCCTGCACTGCCCACCTGATCTGCCTCGCCATTGTCTCTACCCCTCTTTCCACTTTCAGCCGCCGCCGTCTCTGGCTTCTTTGGCGGCCGTCCGACCCCTCTCTTCCCCCTTGCACCGCTCTCCTGACCTCTTCCCCCTCGCCTCCCTCGGTTTCCACTAGAGCTGCGAGTCACCCTCGCTTTCTTCTCCACCTGATCCGTTTTCTTCCTCCCCGTCTTCTTCTTCGTCTTTTCTTCCTCCTCTTCCTCCTCCTCTTTCTCATCCACCATGCTATCCTTACTCTCATCCTCTGAAACATCCGACGCATTACTACCCCGCCCAACTCCTCCCCTACCATTCTGCTTTATTCTCTTCAAGAAGCCCGCCGCACCTTGCTTCTTCTTCACGTCTTCTTTCTTATGCTCTTTCTTCTCAGTCACCACCTCCAAACCCTCATGCGTACTCACCTCATTTCCACCAGACTCATTCTTCACCTTGGCTTCCACATTCTTGCTGTTACTCGTCGTCGTCCTCGACCTTCTCCCTCCCTTTCTTTCCTGACTTGACCTCCTCTTCCTCACACCCTTCTCGTCAACCTTAACCGGAGCAATGTCTTCAACCCTCTTCTCATTCACCTTCACCTTCGCTTCTTTCTCTTCCACCTCCACCTTACCAACACTTCCTTTCTTGTTTTCCGATAATGCATTGATGGAACCACGTTTACCACACACAACGATCGAAGACGACTTGCTGGGTCTCATGGAAGTTGTAGTAGTAGTAGTAATATCGGACTCTACATTAAGCTTGGGCTTCACTGTGCTCACGTCGGGTTGAGCTTTCGGTAGCTGGTCGTTCATTTCCTTCAACACAAGAGACCGTAGTTCCAGAGCCGCCACGTGTTCCGGCGCGGCCTTGCGGAAGAAAACGACGGCGTTGTTGAATATGAGGAGGAGGTCGCGAAAGAACTTGGGGGTGCAGTCGTTGTAGACCCCTTTGTCGAGCCTGGATTGGACGACGCGGAGGTCCACGTGTTCCCTAATCAGGTTCTTGTACCTCTGTGACTCCTACGACAAAGAAAAGACAAAAAAAAAAAGAGCGACGGGATCAGTATAGTGAACAAGGCGAGATTGGATTGAACGCTTAAACAATTAGGGGCTTTATGGAATTTATGGCGCATCAAAATTTCAAAAGGGAAGGAGTCAGGGCCCAATAAACAATAATGGCCCACCACTTATATTTTAGCTCTCCAGGAGCTGTACCCTCGGGCATGTGTAACTGTAACATTCTCTATGTTGTGGGCTAGCGTCACTTCCGGGCGGAACATAATAAAATACTTTAAATCTTACAGCAAAAAGAAATTAATTGCATGATTTTGGATATATAAAGAAAGTACTAGTACCATATTAAATGAGTAGATAAGCTCTAAAAGAACTTAAATTAAGGGATTATGAATTCATGGCTTGAATCTAACTTGAGCAACTTATTGGATTGCAAAATTGTGTCAAATCTAACTATAATATTCATTGTCCCTCACTTATTTGTCAAATTAAGCATCTCCAAATATAAATTCACTGTATGGGACATTGTTTCTATAAATACCCCTAATCAATTAATGTTCACCATGTCAGTTACTAACTAAAAAATAATATTCAACCACTTTTTATAGTAGAACCTTTTTCACTTTCTTTCTGAAAGTAAATTAATAGTGATTGTAAATCGATGTTTAGTTGGATGGGATTCTCTCCTGATCTTTCTTTTCAGACTGAGTGAACATAACCGAGTTTCTTGCTAGAGATAGCCAGTTAAATGGCCACCCATGCCAAGAAAAATTCAAATAAAAGACCACCAAAGATCGACAGTTACATATACACGACTGTCAAAACGTAACGTCCCTGCCGGAGTCTTAACACAGTTTAAACCCCCACCCAGTACCTCACCGCCAACTAAGCCAAGTTCATCTCCATCTTGACCAAGTTTTGTACTGTAGCACAAAGTTCATGCCGTCCTCGTTAAAATTTTAATCACACTGTTACAGCCTTACATCACCTCACACACCCCCATAATCCCCTCATTAACCCTATTCTCCCGATGTACCCAAAATACCCCCGGCACAAATCCGGAATGACAATTTCACAATCGTAGACGGGAAATGCCACAATGTGATTGGTTCAGACTCGAAACAGCCTAATCTAACTTAGAGTTCACCTCGTCCATTAACATATCTTACGGGTAAGCTCTGATTAAATATTTTATTAGATTATTCTTTTTCCGTAATAATAATATTATAAAATTGAATAAATAATACCTGGCTCCGAAGCCGGCGCTGGAATACGGAGCCGAGCCGATGCGAGCGGACGAGCCGGAGGACCTTGACCAACGGCTCAAGTTTAACGAGCTTAACCCGTTTCGTGGTGGCGGGAGAAACTTCTTCACCACCCTCGGGCTCTTCGCCGCTGCTACTATCGCCACCTTTACGACGTCGTTTCCTCTTCCTCGACAAGCTAGCCGAGCTTTGTACATCGCTGTTCTGCTTCCTCACTTCCATCTCCACCGCCCGTTTCGCCCCAGAAGACTCGTTTGGCTCGCCGAGTCGACTCGGAGGAGAGCCTCCGTTTTTATTATTGTCCACGTCGTCATCGTCGATCACTCCGCCGTTCGCGGAGGCCGGTCCGGATCGGGTTTGGGGCTGGGCCGGATCTGATTGGTTCCTCTCCGGGCCGGGCTCCACGTCATCATCCGCTTTTTTCTCTACGACGCCGTTTGGCCTCGCGTCGCTTCGCTGGCTTGTGGAATTGGACTCGTTGAAGGATCGGTTCTCGCGCTCGGAGAAATCGGAGACGAAGTCTTCGCCGGAGTTTGATTTTCCGGCGAGTTTCTCCGGCAACTCCGATGTCTCCGCTCCATCACCTCCTCCTCCACCGTGATGGAGATCCTCCGACGGTGACGCTTCCTCCTCCGCCGCCGCCGCCTTCAAGCTCCGGTCTCTGTCCTCCTCCATCTTCTTCACCTGCAACTCCAACGACCTGTTATAAACACATACAAAACACACTCTCAGATCTCCAAAACGACGACGTTTCACAGTCAGATCTCAATCAAGGCGACGTGAGAGGATTTTTACACGATCGAAACGTCGCGACGGCGGACCTCGCGGCGGAGCTCATCGACACGGCGCCTGCGGAGCTCGTCAACCATGACGGCCACCAGACCGTTACCGCCGTCCTCGTCGTCTTTTGATTCGGCGGCGTCGTTTTGGAAGCGGCGTCTGAGGCCGTCGAACTTGTGGCTACAGTCGTGAGGAGTGAGGTCGGCCGCCGCGGAGGTACGGCGGGACTGAATCTCCGACGCGACGGAGTCCCAGCGGTTTGTGCCGTGGCGGTTGACGGCGCAGACAAGCAAGAGCTCCTCTAACGTCCCCCACGGTTGCGCGGTCGTTTGGTGTTCCCTACTAGCCATGCTCCTCCTCTCATTTCATCCTTTGAGTTTTGAAAAATTAGGGTTTTTGGTTTTATACGATCAACATGATTTTCATTTTTTTTTTTTACACAATGGATGGGTGATGATGGTGATGAATGTACGGACTTTTTATTATGTTTGTTCGTCGTTTTTATATTATTCCATAGTAGTGCCCCCCCGTCTTCTTCTTTTTTTTGGGTCAAGTCGTGGTTCAGCTTCGTAAAGCTCGCGGCCTCGCTCCACCGCCTTTGGGCCTCAACTTCGAATTGGGTTCACAGTGAGAATTGAGAAGCATTAAAATTGCCGAAATTAGCCTTCTACCCCAACGTAAAAATACTCTTCCTGATCTAGGAGGGAAGTAAGATGAGAAGTACTAGAAGAAAGCAAATGAAAGTGATACGGATACTGTGGGAGTTTTGGATGGTTATGGTTGATCGGAATTTATGGGCACGGTGGGAATTTTGGATAGTTATGGTTGGTCGGAATTTATGGGTACGGTGGGAATTTCGGATAGTTTTAGTTGGTCGGAATTTTGTAGTTAATGATAGATCAGTTGATGTATGCGTTACGTATCTTTGCTTTAACATATATAGCGCGAAAAACAAAATACCGTTATATATGATAGAAAAAAAAAGTAAATATTTGATTCCTCAATAATGACAAATCTTGTAGATTAATTATGATATAAAGATCAGAGCTAAAATGAATTCGAGAAGTTGGTGACTGCCATACGTATGGAGAGGGCATTTCTTCGTGTATAAATGAAGTGTTGGTCAAACAAGAGAGGCAACCAAAGTTCATTAACAAATAATTATTGAGATTTGAATTTTATCTATTTTGACATTACGATCCTTAGAATCTATTAAATTACCTTTTACCCAAAAAAGCAAAAATAAAAAGAGTAAATTTCTAACTTTGTAACAGACAATATATTAACCTTAAAGACACCCCCATTATTTACACTTGCCAAAAACACATCTCATCACCCAATTAGTAGGAAATAATGTATCATCTATACTATTATTACAAGAAAGAAGTTTTGCTCACCATAACTAAATTTTTTACAATTTTAACCCTTAGATATTAAAATATTTTATAAAGGTTAAATATAACAATAATAAAATAGATTTTCATTAAAAAAAATTAGAACAGTTCTCTGTCTTATTTAATTAAATTTTTTTTTTATATATTTTATTTTCAGATTAACACATTACAGCTCTGCATGAGTGGCTAGGTTCTTATAAGACAACACTGGATAATAGAACAAAGGAGCCCAAGCATGAATACTTCTTAAACTACACCAACAACAAGCCCAAACATATATACATCTCAAACTACACCCTCACACTAGAAACCCAATCAGAAAAACATCTCATAAAGAAGGCCCAAGATATCAGCCCAAAAGGCCCAAAACAGCTCGTCCCATAATTCATTATTATTCCATTTAAAATCAAAACACTATAAATATAAAAACTCTTCCCTAAAATGGATCATAATCAAAAACCTCTCAAATCCCCAAATCGAAAACCTCCCAATTATAACGAGCGGGAAAAACCACCGCGGCGTTTCAAGTTTCAACTTTCAAACCCACCCACGTCAAAATTTCTCTCCTTTTTAAAAACCCAATCCTCATTTTTCCAAATTTAACACTCTCTCTTTCCCTCTCTCTAAAAGTTAGGGTTTGTTACGATTTAGGGCTTTTCAGATTCGAATGCCGCCGAGGTCCGCCAAACGCGAACGGAGCTCCGGCCAAGGCCGCGCCGTCGACGACGACGCCGAGCGTCTCCGATCCGTGAAGCGCGAGCGGCTCAACGCCGAGCAGGTTGAGAATGAGTCAACCAATCAGGACGCCGGTCAACGGCGAGCTCTCCGATCTGACTACAACGAAATCCTCAACCTCATTAGCGGTGTGTATCTCTAATTATCTGAATTTGAGGTTTTTGATTTTGGATTAATTAATTTGAATTTTAATATTTAATTACTGGAGTTGTGTGTTTGTTGTAGAGAAGAGAAATGAGCTATTGAGGCCGGAGTCGGAGAAGTTCTGCGTCATCATTGGCAGAGTTGAGAAGCTGCATGAGTTAGGTACTCCGTTTAACTCTGAGTATTTGATTATGTTTAAACTAAATTTTCTGGTGAATTTGAGAATTAAAGTTTGAATCTTTAGAATTTACTGAGGTTTTATAAATCTTTGTATTTCCAATTTCATTGAATTTTACTGAGTGTGTGAAAAGTTAATTTCTTATAAGTTTGCAATGTTTATGTGTGGTTGTTTTTTCTTTGTTCATTTAGTTCAGAAGCCAAGAGAGCAAGTGGCAGATGCAGAGGCACTGTTAGACATAACCAACACATTGGTGACCTCTGTGAAGTCACAGTCCAGTGCCGGCATTACGCCATCGGACTTCATTACCTGTTTGATTAGAGATTTTGGGCAGTTGAGCAACGGTAATGCCTCAATTCGGTGGAAAGACGTTGGGCTTGGTGTGGCGCCGATTTTCAGGAGGGCTCATGGGTGCTGTACAATGTGAGTTGTTTGTAAAGAGTTTGACTTTGTGAAGGGTTTGTGTGTACTTTACATTGTTTATATACTGACTAGTAATTTTTTGCCTTACTTTGATGAAGGCTTGGACCCATGAATACTGAGTACAAGGAAAGGAAGGTAGCTGTTCGTGCTAGACGAACAAAGCCGACTACAACTGATGAGCCTGAGGAGGTAAAGTTGATACTATTGTGTGTATTATTTACTCTAAAAATGATGGTTCTATCATTGTTAACAGCGCAATCTTAAATCTTATATTTCTGTGTTAGTCAATGTAGTGGCAATATCTGTGTTGAGAATTTTACTGATGCTCTTTTCTCATTTGTGTTCTTTTGCAACAGATTGATGCACAGGAAGAAGAAAAAACTGATACAGATAGGAATATGTCAACGATGTTTGAGATTTTGAGAAGGAAGAAACGTGTGCGACTGGAATACTTAATATTAAACAGACAGTTCTTTGCACAGACAGTTGAGAATTTATTTGCTCTTTCATTCCTTGTTAAAGATGGCCGGGCTGCAATCATCGTTGATGCAAATCGTTGTCATTTTGTTGGTAAGTATGTTACAACAGAATGCTAACTGTTACATCTCATTTAGATTTATGTTATAATCGGTTTATTCAATATTTTTCCTCTTCTTCAGCACCAAGGAATGCTGCCAAGGCCACTGAAGTGGCATCTCGTGAGGTGATTTATAGGCACTTTGTATTCCGATTTGATTTCAAGGACTGGAAGGTATAGTCTACTTTTCATTCTTTTAGGCTTACTTATAATTGCTATGTGCTGTGGTTGAGAGTGATTAGAGAATTATGTACTTGACATTAACTATTAGGGGCAAACAACTTTTAAAAAAAATATGCCAACTCTGAAATGATTGATTTGGTGAAAGATAGTTTCTAAAATTGAAACAAAGGTCACCACTTTTTTCTTGTTTGTATATATGGAGCTGTAGTCGTCTTGTTTGAGATATATAATGATCATCTATACTTGGTATCATCTTGGTTCCTCTTGTCTGGCAAGTTTTTGTCCTGTTTGTTACTTTTGGTCGATGGTTAATGAATATCTTCTTCCCCCTCTCCCCCCCCAAAAGCAATGTGTTGAGTCTTAGATCATGTCTATATCTCCAAATGGATTCTTTTTACGCTTGATTATCTGTTGAGAACATCCATTTATTATTATATTTGCAGTTAATGAAGGATATGGTGCCTGATGGTGAGGAGTTAATGCCGCATAGAATCCCTGCCAACTCCCCGCCTGCCTCTCAGGAGGAACCAGCCGCATACAGCTCCCAAACCGGCCACACAACCCCAATTAGGAAGCTTTCCAGAAATCGTGGCCGCATTGTGCAGGAAGAAGCTATTGTAGAAGAATCCCCTGAAAACGACAATGGTCATGCCGGAGGCACATTTCGCAGGTCTAAGCGCAAGCTTTAGCTAGTTTTGTAAATGGGATAGTCTTGCTGTATTTATTCAGTGATCACCATGTGTTCAGGTTTTCTTTTGCTTGTATATAGGATTAGGTAGATGGCTTCTCTACCTAGAATAGATTCTGCCTTTCATTAGCTTGGTTTTGACACTGTTCTGATCCTTTTGGAGTTTACTGACTTGTGCCATTAGCAATTTATTCATTAGCAATTTATTCCCTATCAAACCTGCTTTTAGTTCCTAACCAACACTTTCAACATGTGGCGGTTTGGAACTTTAAGTCGAACAAATTGTATGGAGCAAGGTATAAGTAGTTTGTGTGTGGATTATAGACCATTGTATCACTAGTTTCTATCACTCTACCATTGGATGGAGTTGGACTACATCATGTTAGAATTAAACCTTGTTTTTCAGATGAATTAATTACAGCTGTTACAGCTAGTTTTCTGTTATTACAGCTGGACACGTGTTGGTCTCAGCTTTCTCATGTATTATATAAACTCTGGCTTTGCCTAAGTCTGTAACTAATTTCTGTTATATCAAATACAAGCTTTCTTCTTCCTCAAGTTTTCTCTCTCAGCTTTCATGGCATCAGAGCCAATGGTGGTGATTCTGGAGCCCTAATTCTCTTGCTCGGAGCTTCGTTCTCTCTCTTCTACTCTCTCCGCTGCTATCGTCCTCTTCATTCTATCAAGATAAGTCTCTCTCTCCTCGGTCAAAGCTTCTCAGATTCAGATCTTGATTTTTTAGACTGTCATTTTGTGCCTGAAAACCACAATCGAAGCTGAGGTTCTTCTCTCTGAGCTTGTTCTTGTTGAAATTAGAAGAATCTACGTTAAAATTGAGCTTGTTCTTCAATTTCCTGCTTCTATAAACCTTAAGATGGATTCTGATGGTTATTGATGTTAATAGTGATAATTCTCAGCATAATTTGACTCTGCTATAAGAATCCTTTACTCCTGTGAGTGAAATTTAAGAACTTTACAGACTTGTGCTTGTCTCTTTCAATTTTTCCTTAATCAAAACCCTAGCTTGTTCATCATGCCTTCATCCGAATCAGTTGGACCTCAGATTGTCACTCACACTACTGTATATCTCCCTAATGTCATGCTTGACGAGTCAAACTATCCTACCTGGCTATTTAGGATGGAGTCATTTCTTAGGGGCCAAAATCTATATCATTTTGTGGATGGATCTAATCCATGTCCAGCTCAATTTACTCCAGCAACAGAATCCTCTCCTAGTTCTATCTCTAGTGAATTCATTTCCTGGAAAATTCAAGATCAAAGCATTGTGAACATGATTGGCCAAACATTAAGCTCAGTAGCTACAAATTGTGCTGTTGGAAGTACATCTGCTTATGATCTTTGGACTCGTCTCAAGTTGAAATTTGCTGATGCAACTAAACAGAATATTCTGCAACTTAAGTCCAATTTTCAGAATATCAAGAAAGGGAGTGACACCATAGAAACATATTTGGACAGAATCAAGACAGCCAAGGATGCTCTTGAAACTGTAGGAGTTTTTCTTGATAATGAAGATGTAGTCATAACAGTTTTGAATGGTCTGCCTAATGACTTTGCAGCCATCAAAACAGTGATTCGTGCTCAGTACACATGTGCTCCTCTAAGTCAGCTGAAGACCTTGTTAAAATCAGCAGAAATGGATATTGGACAGGAAAGTCAGTCCATACAAAGTCTACTTACAGCAATGCTTGCTAACTGCAATATGACTGCATCAACTTCCAAAGTTGTAACTCAGCCTAATATGACCAATCCTCCTATCAATAGCAATTCCTCCATCAGTCAAGCATCAAGTTCAAACCCTACTCACTCCACAACTGCAACTCAGACCTCTTCTGCAGCAAATCTGCCAATTCTACCTACACCAATTGTTCCTCCTGGTTACTCATATCCATTTGCTCCTCCAAACCCCTATAATTCATTCTCTCCCATTCCTTATGGATTTGCCCCAATGGTTAATGGTCAGACTGGAGCCACAGGATACTATGCAGGTATGAACTTTGGCAGAGGTAGAGGGCAGAACAATGGAGGAGGCTGGCAGAATAATGGGGGAAGCTTTAATAATTTTGGCAGAGGCAGAGGGCAGAACAATGGAGGAGGCTGGCAGAATAATGGGGGAGGGTTCAGGAACAACAATAATAATACTGGTGGTCAGAATATCTCCTGCCAGTGGTGCAATAAGGTTGGACATAGTGCAAAAACTTGCAGATCTCTTCCCAATGCTCAGTCCTCCAACAACAATGGCAATCAACAAGGTGGAGCTATTATCTGTCAGTATTGCAATGGAAAAGGTCACACAGCTGATGGATGCTTTTTCATCATTGGCTTTCCCAGTCAACGCAATGAACAGGAACAACCAACTGCTATGGTTGCTACTACATCTATGGCTCCTCAATTCTGGTTGGCTGATACAGGTGCTACCAATCACATGACCAACAACATGCAGTTTCTGAACAATCTGACATCCTATCCTGCAACAGATGGTGTTCAAATTGGTGATGGTAATAAATTGAAAATCTCACACATTGGTGATACCATGTTAGGAACACTAAAACTTGATCAAGTATTATTAATCCCTGATCTTGCTGCTCATCTTCTCTCTATCTATCAACTGTGCAAACAAAATAATTGCCTAGTCTGGTTTGATGAGTTTATGTGTGTAATACAGGACAAGGTGCAGGGCAAAATACTGTTCAAGGGCCTGAGTGAAAATGGCATGTATCCAATTCCATTCCAGCTGTCTCAATTACAGACTTCTTCTTCTCCTATTCAGAAAGCTAATCAGTCTTCCTCTTCAGCAAATAAGGGTCACTCTCCTCAAGATCACTCAGCTTATATTGGACAGAAAGTCAGAAACTCACTGTGGCACAAGAGACTTGGTCATCCAACAAGTGACATTGTCAAAGTAATGCTGGAAAAATGCAATTTGAACACAAACAGTGATAGTGATAATTCCATCTGTGAACCATGCTTGTTAGGCAAATTTCATAAACTTCCCTTTACTAGCTCTACTTCAAAGAGTGCTGCTCCTTTTGATCTTGTTCATTCAGATGTATGGGGACCCTCTCCTCACATATCAATTGATGGTTATAGATATTTTGTTCTTTTCATTGATGATTGTACACGGTTTACTTGGATGTTTCCTATGAAAAATAAAAATGAAGTTTTATCCTACTTCAAGTCTCTCTGTGCCTTTGTTTTTACTCAATTCAAGACAGGAATTAAGGTTTTTAGAAGTGATGGTGGTGGTGAATACATAAACAACAGTTTCAAAGATTTTGTTTCTCAGTCTGGAATTGTGCATCAGGTGTCTTGTCCTTATACTCCAGAGCAGAATGGAGTTTCAGAAAGGAAAAATAGGCATATAAGAGAAACTGCTGTCACTCTTCTCCAACAGGCCTCTCTTCCAGATTCTTTCTGGTATCATGCATGTGCTACTGCAACATTCCTGATCAACAGGATGCCCTCTCAAATTTTGCAGATGAAATCTCCCTATGAAATCCTATATCATAAGATTCCAAGGGTTGACATGCTAAGAGTCTTTGGCTGCTCCTGCTATCCTTTAATGACTCCATACAGGTATAATAAATTACAACCAAAAACCATCAAGTGTGTTTTCATTGGTTTTGCTGCTGGATATAAAGGATTTGTTTGCTACAGTCCAACTAACAGAAAGTACATCATCTCAAGGCATGTCTTTTTTGATGAGAGTTCATTTCCCTATGCTGTTTCTGCACATAAAAATGCTCTCAGCAGACCTCAAACTGAAGTCTTTCCCATTCATCAACCAAGCATCTCAGTCACTCAGTCTCATTCTGAACCTTTATCCTCTACTGTTCAGACAACTGTGTCCCCCAGTCAAAATGTTAACTCTAATGATGTAGTGCCTGATTCCACTCATGTGAGCAATGAATGCAACTACATGGATAATGATCCAGACATTATTATATCTCATCCATCAATATCAGAAACTGTTGCTACATCCTCTCCTGATCTATTTTCTCCACAAAGTGATACATATATTCAGTTCAATGATCAGGAAGGATCTTTATCCCTATCATCTCAACCTGGGGGAGGCACTATATCTGTTACTGTAAACAGTAACAGTAAGAAACCTCCTCCTAGTATTTCAAATGCCAATATCCTTCATCCGGTTCAAGGTATATCCTCCTTAACTCAAAATGAGCATGGAATGCTTACCAGGTCAAAGAGGGGGATTCAAAAGAAGAAGTGTTTTATGTCTTTACTCAGCCATATAAGCCTTGATCCACAAGCAACTGAACCAGCTAATTTTAAAGATGCAATTAAAGTTCCAGAATGGAAAAATGCTATGGATGAAGAGTATAATGCCCTTATGAATCAAAACACATGGTCTCTTGTTCCCCTACCAGATGGCAAAAATTTGGTCTCTTGCAAATGGCTTTTCAAAGTTAAAAGAAATGCAGATGGGAGTATTGCTCGGCATAAAGCTAGATTAGTTGCAAGAGGTTTTAGTCAAGAATATGGAGTTGACTATGAAGAAACCTTCTCTCCTGTAGTCAGACATACCACAGTAAGACTGATCATTGCTCTTGCTGCCTTCTATAACTGGAATCTGCACCAAATGGATGTAAAAAATGCATTTTTGCATGGTCTGCTTAATGAAGAAGTTTATATGACACAGCCTGGGGGATATATCAACCAATGTTTTCCAAACTTTGTCTGCAAGCTTAACAAGTCCTTATATGGACTTAAACAGGCTCCTCGAGCTTGGAATGAAAGATTCACAAACTTTCTGCCTACCATTGGATTTTCTACATCATATGCTGATCCTAGCCTATTTGTGAAACATACTCAAACAGGTTGTGTATTTCTTCTCCTATATGTGGATGATATTATCATTACTGGGAGTTGTGAGTTGCTTATTCAAGAAGTCAAAACTGCTCTTCAGCAAGAATTTGATATGAAGGATTTGGGAAAATTACATTTCTTTCTAGGCCTTGAAATTGAATATAAAACAGATGGCATTTTTGTCTCTCAAAGGAAATATGCTACAGATCTTGTTCACAAATCTGGAATGGATGACTGTTACACTCATTCTACTCCTTGTAAATCAGGTCTGAAACTTCTGATAAATGATGGAGAACCACTCGAAGCTCATAATGTAACCTTCTTCAGAAGCATGGTTGGTTGTCTTCAATATCTGACTTTCACTCGTCCAGATATTGCTTATGCCACAAATTCTGTTTGTCAATTTCTGCACTCACCAACCTCCACTCATCTTCTGGCTGCAAGAAGAATTATCAGTTATGTCAAAGGCACAATAAATCAAGGCATTTTCTTCAGGAGATGTACCAGCCTGAAGAATCAGAAGGGTAATGATTTATCCCCTTTTATTCACCTACATGCCTACTGTGATGCAGATTGGGCAGGGGATCCTAATGATCGAAAGTCAACTACTGGCTTTGTTATTCTGTTGAATAATTTTCCTATGTCATGGTGTTCAAAGAAACAATCTGCTGTTTCTCGTTCTTCAACTGAGGCAGAATACAGAAGTATGGCAGACACTACCTCTGAAATTTTATGGATTAAGCATCTCTTATCAGATCTTAAGGTGAACCTTGCTCAGATTCCAACCCTTATCTGTGACAATATCTCAGCATTGGCACTTGCAACAAATCCAGTGTATCACTCCAAATTAAAACATGTTGAAGTTGATGTTCATTTTACAAGAAATCAAGTTAAGGCAGGTCATCTTCTTCTTCAATTCATCACTTCTAAGGAACAACTTGCAGATCTATTTACAAAAGGATTGTGCTATCCTCAACATTCATACTTATGCAGCAACTTGATGCTTGTCACCTCCCATCAAGTTGAGGAGGGGTGTTAGAATTAAACCTTGTTTTTCAGATGAATTAATTACAGCTGTTACAGCTAGTTTTCTGTTATTACAGCTGGACACGTGTTGGTCTCAGCTTTCTCATGTATTATATAAACTCTGGCTTTGCCTAAGTCTGTAACTAATTTCTGTTATATCAAATACAAGCTTTCTTCTTCCTCAAGTTTTCTCTCTCAGCTTTCACATCAATCTTATACCTCGAAGGCTGGAACTTTTGCCTAAAATATAATCAAATCGTTACCAAGTATCTTACCTGGAACTTTAGGCCAAAAAAGTGAATCGGTACTAAATCTTTACCTGGAACTGTAGGCCAAAGTGCAAGGTGAATACTTGGTAAAAACGTTTCACGTGTGGTAAAAAACTTCTTTAACGCCGCCAATTTTTCTAGGCTCTTGAAATTTGTAACCTACGCCTAGACTAGTGTTTTGATCGCGGACTTGTATTTAGGGTTTCTCTGTTCCTCAGTTTTGTGATCGATCTTTTTGGATAGATCCGATGGCTGAGAAAGTATGCACAATGCACTCACAAAGTTGAGCGGCTCGACTTTGGCCAAGACCCTGTGCCACGACGACAGCTCTGCTCCGGCTACATCGCCGTCCGGAACTTCACCAGTGGTATGTATTTACTAGAAGAAGAAAAAAAAACAAAGTTTCTACTTGTAAATAGTAAGTTTCAATTTCGTTTCGTTTATGTGGCAGAGAAAAGAGACTATTTAGTGAGTCCGGATTCGAAGAAGTTTAATGTTGTCATTGACAAATTGCATGAACAAGGTATTCCCATTGATGTCTTAGATTAATTATACATGTTTTGATTACGTTTGGTATCGCTGGATGTGAACTTGTGTTAAATTGGCAATTCCTTTTTGGGGGTTTTCAGTTCAGCTCCCTAGAGAGCAAGTAGCAGATGCACAGGCACTACTCGACATAAGAAACACCGTGGTGGCCTGTGTTATGTCACATTCTAATGGGGAAACTACCCCAACCGATTTCATTACTGGTTTGATTAGAGATTTCGGGCAAGTCAAAAGGTTATCAGAGAACAAAGATGATGCCTATGTCTCACTTAATTGGAAGGGTATTGGACTCTCGGTTTCACCAATATTCAAGAAGGCTCTTGGATGTTGCACAATGTGAGTCTTTGAATGAAATCAAGATTTGATGTTGTTTTGCTTTGCCTTTTGTTCTAACTCATGGTTTTGTAAATTTTGGAAGGCTTGGACCCATGAATATTGAGATCAAGCAAAGGAAGGCTGCAGTCCCGCGTACAAAGCCTACCACAGCTTGTCTGCCCAAGGAGGTAAAGTCGTGGTACTCGTTTATATTGTGTGTGGTATGAAAAATTGTTTGCTGCAAGTACTCATGGCATGAGTAGGATTAATGCTTTTATTTAAGTAGTTGTGATGTAGTGTTCTGCTTTTGTTAATGCTATATAGTTGTGGTTTCTACACAACAGATCAATAATGAAGGAGGCGAAAGAACTGATACAGACTTGAACATGGCAACAATGTTTGAGATTTTAAAGAACAAGAAAAAGGTTGATCTCAGTTGTTTGATACTAGATAGAAGGTCTTTTGCACAGACAGTGGAGAATCTATTTGCTCTGTCATTTCTGGCAAAAGACGGTAGAGTTAGAATTGCTGTCGAAGAAAATGGTTCTCATATTGTTTATAAGTGGAACAGAAAACAGCACAAATTTAATTTATTTCCCATATTTTCTTAATCACAATAGCGTTTGAACCATCTTAGTCTTATTCAATATTCTCTTGTTCAGCACCTACGAACGGTCCTGTTGCCAATGAAGTGGCTTATCACCATTTCGTGTTCCAATTTGATTTCAAGGACTGGAAGGTATAATAGTGTTCGTTGTTAAATGATGTATATAATTTGACCTGTTCTTGCGTTTTAGTATAGTAGCATGGTCTTTTGATAGATGTACAATGTTCTTATTTGCTTTGCAGATAATGATGGACATGGTGGCTGTTGGTGAAGAACTGATGCCTCATAGAAACCACACAAACTGCACACCTGCCTCCGGGACATTCAACTCCCAAACAGGCACAGTCCCGCACACAACCCAGATTCGAAAACTTACCAGAAAAAACGATGGCCTGGTTGTACAGAAAAAATATACTGTAGAAGAATTCTTTGAAAATGATGATGCTGGTGGAGCCACAGCACTTTGCAGGTGTAAGCGCAAGCTTTCGTTTAATTCATGTGCAAGCGGAAGCTTAACTTGAGTGGAAGGTTGGATTTAGGATCCTCTGTTGATTTTGGACTTGTGTCTTAAATGCCGTAGTTTATTGAACAAAAGTTCAAGACAACATAATTTTAAACAGAAGCACAGAGTCAACATTTTAAAGATCAGTAAAGGATCCGGATCACAGTCGTACACAGACAGTAGGTTTATTTTGTTCAGCTACCTGCTCAAATCCAGAGCACTGTTACATAGTATAGGATTAGGAAGGCAGCTTTTTTCTTCGATTCCATTTTGCACTAGGTATAATACTTAGGCTCGATCAGCTGACAGTCCTCTAGTTCTCTTGGAGCTGTATTAGTTTGAACTACTCGGTGTAAACTGAAGATGCAGTATGTATATATATATAGAGAGCCCTTCCACTAAGTGAATTCTCATTTTGTTCATTTTAAAGGATTCATTATTAAGTCAACTTTTTGATTGAATTTTTACATCTCCACCGTTCAATTACTAGGTTTATATGCGTAGATCATTCATGTAAATTGTTAGCCAAAATGGTGATCGTTAAGGCATCTAACTAGATGAAATTGATGGACGTATGAAATCTGTCAAACTTGAACCATTTCATGTTTTTATTTGTAAATTACAATTTTCAATGCTCTAACGATTATTAAATAGAATGAAAATTTCCATATATGATATATCCATATAAACATGAATGTTAAATGGTGGAAATGTTAATAGGTTATCGAAAAGTATGATAAATGAGGCCTCAAAATAATCAAAATGAGGAATTCTTCATTGGAAGGGGGCTGCATATGTATATAGACTTTGGAAATCTATATTCCTAGTGACATTGTGAATGAATGTCCATTTTGTACTATAGAGGATCATCTGAAGACATATACTCATCAGTAATTTAATAGCTTGTTCTAAGAAGCCGAGGCAATGCAGATATAGGGATCAGATGTGATATATCACTATTTCAAGCAGGGTAAGATGGTTTATAAACAAGTTCTCATGAACACATCACTAACTACATAAAAAAAAAATTCAAAGGGATTTAAAATCAAGATTCTCGAAAAATGTAGTCCTCAAGCAAACTATTTCTCATGACAAAATGGGGCCATTGGCCAAGTCATCTAATTAACTGCAATATTATAAGTACAATCCAAGATTGTGGCTAATTGTTGGGCCATAGATTGACTATCCTCAGTGCTGATCCTTTGGAATGTCAAGTTTCTCAAATATTGGACTGTCAACTCCAACACCCATTGTATTCAAGCCATTATCAACGTATATAACAGAACCGGTGATGGCAGAAGCCAAAGGTGATGCCAAGAAAGCGGCTGTGTTCCCTACCTCATCTGATGTTTCAGATTTCTAAGATCAGTATGTAACAAACAAACAAAAAGGGAAAAGATCAGGGAAATTTAGTAAGAAAAAAATCACCTGCAGATAGTTCCTTTTGCAAAGGTGCATTGGCTATTGAATAGTCGATCATCATATCAATGAATCCAATGGCTTTGGCAGCACGGCTCCTTAGTGGACCTGGAGATCAAGAAACGAAGTTCAGCAGATACTTTAATTGTTAAAATGAAAATAGAATTCCAGCAAGCCTAACTTAGTCATCCTCAAAGAGGTATTCATATTTTTTCAAGGAAATTTGAATTAACGAATCTATATACACATGATGCTTTGGATGGGGCCATTTGTTCACATGGTCCATTTAACCCAAAATATGATATATGGAGATGTACTTATAAAGGATACACAGAAAATTTGGTCAGTAATAGGTGTATACATACCAGCAGATATTGTGTTGACCCGAATTTTCTTTCTTCTGCCCGCTTCAAAAGCAAGCACCTGCACAATGCCAATAGTCATATCGAATTAAGATTGCAAAGGAAAAAAAAGGTATGATATATGGCATGTAAAAGTGCATGCACGAAAACTGACCCGAGTGTCACTCTCAAGTGCAGCTTTTGCAGAGCTCATACCTCCACCGTATCTGCAAATTATCATTCAATAATCAATCATCTTAACATAACATATGATGTAAAGATTGTAAAGAACACAATGCAGAGTAAAATACCCAGGAATAATCCTCTCGGAAGCAATATATGTAAGTGAAAGTGAAGAACCACCTGTAAGCACAAAATCTTCATTATATCCACATCCAAGGTTTATCTGTAGTACATTTTACAATAAGAAATAAAGATCAAACAGACAAACAGAAAAACTACTGAAGAGTGAATGTTGAAGCTTGCCTGGATTAATTATTGGGAGGAAATGCTTCAGTAAAGAAACATATGAATAACTTGATGCAGATATAGCAGCAAGATATCCTTTCCGGGATGTCTCCAACAGAGGTTTAGTGACCTATTAAAGGGAGCTTTAATGTCCGGTCGGAAATGATCACCAAAAGTTCAATAGGGCTGTTACTTTATTATTGTACCTCTGGTCCATTAGCAAGGGAGTGAACAAGAATGTCAATACTTCCGAAATCACTCTTTACGGCTTCAGCAGCTTCCTGCAAAATATTAAAGCAAGATTAGAAAAAATAATTTGGTCTAAAGATGCAAGTGAACAAGAATCCAAAAAAAAAAAAAAAAACCCTCTAAATGATCAAATTGGAATTTTGACCAAGACAAAAAAAAAAACACTTATACTACATGCTGCAAAGATATATTCAGAACCCAGATGAAATTTCAAGTTCTTTTGCGAAGGCAGGTATAGGCCTTGTAGCAACAGAGACTGCTAGCTGAAAATTATTGAATCCCATGTATTCCCAATTGATTTGAAAATAAATGATACCAATACCAAGACTTCCCTATAAAAAAAATTATAAAAAAAAAAATTACAAGACGATTCAAGTCATACCTGGACAGTCCAGTTACTGGATCCAGCATACCGCTTATTTGCTTTGACCTGGTTGAAGTAAGTCTACACGTTAAATATTACTTGGCTTTTTGTTTTTCATATAAATTAATGTAAACTGGATATATAACCTCCTCAGGAACATCGTCAGGGTTATCAAAAACTGCATCTAGGGGATATACTTTAGTAATCTCCATCAAAGAACCATCCGGTAACCTAAAACATCATATATCTTGTTAGATGTTATCAGTCATCATATATTACGGTAGATGCTCTCATCAAACTGAATAGAAAATCCTCAGAAAACCCAGATATGATAACTTACACACGTGATTCATTAAACTTCCCTCGTCGTAGGCTGGACTCAAAAATGTTCAAAGCCTGCACATACAAGCTTCTGATTCAGCAAATCAATCACTATCCAAATTTTACAAGAGAAAGAGCCAGATATGATATAGCATGAGATCAGGCCTATCAACTTACAGGGACCCAAGTTCCTACGAGAATTTCAGCACCTGCAGCAGCTAGAGATTTTGCAATTGCCCACCCATATCCATTATCATCAGCTACACCAGCAATGAAAGCTCTCTTACCTGCAAAAAATACATACATGAATAGTTAGAGAGGTAGTAGGCTCGGAAATAGGTGAACACCTCACTGAAATAGATAATGAGCAGGGCACATATGTAATATACTGGATCAGTAAAACCTGAGATCTAAATATTGAAGAAAAACTACTGCAAATACGCAATGAAGTTTTATCAAATAATTAAGTATCAACTATAATCTGCAAAATCATGTTGAGAGAATTTTGTTCCTCCAAGCAAACTGGCTGGAGTGTGTCACCTTTTACATGTCTTTACAACCAGAGGGGAATCATATAAAGTATGGACTAAAAGCTTCCATAGTAAAGTATGAATTTGAACCTTTTCTTATTGTAATAGAGAGAATCCATAACATAATCAATAAGTTACGATAGGTAAAACTACAAGACCTAAAAGACAGGAAACACCAAAATGAGATTTCTATAACAATAATATATAAAAATGTGAATAGACTTTTCAATTAAATAGGAATATGAGTTTGGGAACAAAGAATAGGAAAGAAATAAACCTTTTAAATCAATTGGCAACCCAGAGGGCTTGTTCTCACTAGATCCAGCCATTGCCTTTGTGACAAACTTATCCATTTTCAAAGATGTTGATGTAAAGCTGCGCTGGAAGGACTGCACAGATGATATATGGCACGCACTCGAGAGCTTAGACGATGATACTACTTTAGCATTGCCATGTAGCATAGCAGCACCAGACCTGAAAACTCTATGAGAAGAGGATATGCAGGGTCTCACTGTCGCCAGTTGCAGGCTGGAAGCAGCAGTAGTTGCCATCTTCAATAAATAGAATCTAAATTACACCATACACTAAATCAGACTTCACATCCATAACTCCAAAACACAATTGTTGCCAACATTTCTGAAGTTAAAAAAGATTCAAGTTTTATTGTTCTAAACCAAACATTGTCATTTTTTCAACCATTATCTTGCAATTCCCAACATAATGATATTCCACACAACCCAC
Organism: Potentilla sterilis; assembly: GCA_963682095.1. NCBI lineage: Eukaryota > Viridiplantae > Streptophyta > Magnoliopsida > Rosales > Rosaceae > Potentilla > Potentilla sterilis. Next base: position 62,024,754 of record OY821755.1, read on the forward strand.
TAAATCTAAAGAAACCCCATTTACACAGTAACTCTTAACTTGAATCCCAGCACAAGTAAATCAATATGAAACCCAGATATCTACCCAAAACAAGCTGAAGCCAGAAAACAAAAAACACATAAACCCAGAAACAGAGAAGATAAACCCACAAAAGTAAGCTTCACTATCCATCACAGTATGAATTTAGGTACCTAAATCTGCCCTAAACCCAACAAATTTCTAAAACAGTGAAACGCATCTGTGGCAAAACCCAAAACCTCAACTACATTTCACAATAACAACAACAATTACAACAAAAGAGGATTAATGCGACATAAATCTCTTACCTTTTTGCAATAGAAAGCGCCAATGTGAAAAAGTAGAACACAAAGCTAAGAACTTTATTAGTTTTTCAGAAAGTGAAACACAAAGGGTAGTTGGAACTGGAAGAGGTTTGGGTCTTCCTCTGTATTTGCCAACAGGGTAATGCGGCTTTACTCTCAAGTCTACACAGCTACAGAGTGAGCTCTGAACTCTTTGTTTTTGTTCTTTTGGATGGTTAGTTGGGCCTGGGCCAATCTCATCATCAAGCCCAAGTCAAACAATGTCCATAATCATCCACTTAATCACACAGTACTCGCTTGAAATGGAGAATCAAAATAGCAATATTATTGTGAAACCATTTTCAATGGCTTATGTACATTGTATATCACAATCGAAACAAAAATCAATCGGAGAAAGAATGTGATTTCTATCGGAATAGACAACCAAAATTTAGTGAGATTAGTATACGAATGAAGCCTAGCTCTAATAAACTTTGAATTTTAGGCTGTTACTAACTAGTAACTACGCACCAAACCTAGGAAAATATTATCTTTTGAAATCGATTCTTTCTTTTATTTTATTACTTTTTATTTTCATTTTCTAAAACCCATTTTAAGTAGGAATTGTCGTATTAGACCCAAGTCTTGTGTCTATAAAAGTAGTAGCCTTGCTAGGGTTTGTCATCCTATTCCACAAGAGAACGAAGATGTCGATCGCGAACCAGGATTGGTATCTGTATGTGCATCTGACGGGTGGTGAACTCAGGCGTGTTAATATTAGTAAACTAGTATGCGAGAACTCGAGGCCTCAACTGGAACGACAGCATATATATGGAGGCGATAAGGATGAAGGGTACCTGTTCAAGAATCCTGTGACCAATACAGTTCACCAGTTCGAATGTTCAAGAACCTGCTGCCAGTTTGTAACCACCATCGATTCCAAACTCTATGTGCTGGTTAGATCTTATATTAATGATGATTACAATGGCAGAAGAGAATTCCAGGACGTTTTTAAGGTTTATGATCCTTTTCATGGCTTATGGAAAATTCTCCCTAGTCCACCGATTTCTGATGATACATACCCTGATTATTCCTATGGACACTTTGAATGGGGCCACATGCTCGGCGTCTTCGATCAGCATTGTAGAGCCCCATCATCATACGTTTTTGACACTATTGAAGAAAAGTGGATCCCGGCGGTTGACTTACCGCATCTAGTTTGTGCAGTAGAGTTTTCGGGATTTCTAATCGGCATAGAACCATCATTATCACGTTGGACGAATCCACAAAACATTGTTGCCTACAAGTTGGATGATGAGAATGGTTTCCCGGATTCCAACTCCATACACACACTAGATGGTGATCTTTGGGAATTATTTTATCCTTCTTTTGTACAGGCAGGTACCGCTCATCTTACTCGTTTTGGTGATGACCATGTTCTCTTCGTCTGTGGAGTTGAGTCGTACGACGTCAACAACTTCATACTTGTTGCGGTGTTTCGTGTATCAGTCTCAACGGTTGGCGGCCTCCCAGTAGTCCGTGCATCTTTTGAGCATAAGCAACTATATGAACTAGACGATCGGCGCTCAGACATCAGCTCAACTTTCCTCATGCAAAATGCCCCCAGCTATCGTACTCAAATACGTATTGCTTCCTTGCCACACATAGATGGCCGGCCTTTGCAAGAAGAAGAAGCAAGAAAAAGAAGAAGAGGCAAGAAGAGGGATAATAAGAATAAGAAGAAGAAGGGGAATGATGATGTAGCACAAACGTTGGCAGATGTGGAATGGGAAGCTGGACTTATGGAGAAATCCTTGTACATGTGTTTTGTGGAGAACCGAACAGATTGTTCAGTTTCCTACATTATCAAGGCAATGAAATTCAGTGATCTAATATCAACATCATCTCATGATTCAAATTCAAAATTACACCAAGTTGCTTCAACTTCCGGCTTCCATCTAGCTTGTCTGCCCTGTTGCGGTGTCTTCGGCTCCCTAATTCTTTTTGCTGGTGGCGCCGACCAAGACGAACTCCGGGTACTACAACCCGTGAAAGATGGCTGGGACTCGGACGCAGAATATGCAGTGGAAGTGGTAGCTCAACAAGTACATAGCAGCAGGGATATACACTTTTACAATGTGGCGTCAAATGATCCAAAGAGTTATAGTAACATCAAGCGCTTCACCAAAATTTTCAAAGGGATGAAACCTCAACCAGTACTAGCCGAGGTGGAAGGCAAACTCTATGCTCTAGCCGGTTCCCCAAAACCCATGTACATGAGTCCGGGTCCATTTTTTGAGGTATTTGACCCGATAGAGAAAGAATGGTCGCCGCTGCCGGATCCACCATCTTATACTAGTTTCGTATCCTCCAGCAACTCTCATGCAATTGTGGGCACCAACATCCTTGCTTGGGGTAATAATGAGTCTCCTGGAGTGTTTCGGTTTGACATGGTAGCTGACTCAATTGACCAAGATTGGAGACTAATAAAAAACTCTCGAGTATTTTGTGGTGAATATAAATCTAAATTTGATGCCCAGACTCACCAAAGTACTATAGTTGTGGACAGCGACGGTAATGGCGGGGGCGATTTCGTACTATTCACCCATAAAAATGAAAGTTGCTCCAGTGATTTACAAGTCCATCTCATTTCGCGTGAATTTGATTATGTTGTGTGTCTCCCAAGTTTGAAGCTGCCAAAAAGTGTGTCATCTTTTCTCAAAGCACAACATCGCAACCCTGGTCACTCCAGTTTTGCCCATCTAGGAGGTCGAAAAGTCTGCCTTTTATTGTCCTGCCCATTCAAGGGTCCATACAGTAGGACTGTGCATCAGCTCGCTGAAGTTGACAAGATGAGTATTCTCATTTTAGTGTTTGAGTTTGAAGTTGCCGAGAACCGGGAATCTGTGGCTGCTGAATTTGTGTTTCATCGCATGCTTGAGTATGATACCAATAGCAATGCCAAACAAAAGTCTAAAACCTCCGACGCACACATGGTGGATGCATTTTTGCTGTAATTTTTCTTCTTATCTTTCTATAATTATGTTTGTCTCTTCGAATAGGTGTTTTTCTAGCAATATACCAGCGCGTTGCTACGGGGTTGGAGTCCATTGTAAAGAATAGTGCATTACATTATGAATAACTGAGTTTGATGGATTTCCTAGCTTGTTTGACGTTCTTGGTTCTTCTACCTATATTTTAGTCATTGTCATATAGGTTGGTTGATAAATTTTGATTGTGTTCCGTTGCTAAACTGTTTCATGAACAATCAAGGGATGTAACTTTTGGACCAATGGAGAAAATTTGAGATGTTGGTACATATTAACAACCATTATATATACTACTGCTGTTTATCATACAGTCACGAAAACAATGCAACAGACGTTCCTTATATGTACAAAACCAGGGATTGTATTATAAGCCAGTTACTTCTACCAAGTGATGCTGCATTTCAATGATGACCTAATCACTAAGTAGGCAAAGAAACTTCAATTTGGAGAGTTTAAGTACATATCTGATCAGTTTCTGAAATTAAGATGCTATATACATTTTTAGTTTACATAATGTGCATGTTATATCGAACCATATATGTATTAAATTTCATTGATACAGATCAGTAAGTATTGTGTATAGAAGTCATTAATCTCTAGATAACAGAGGAGCTAATTTAACTTCTTTTGAAATCGAATTTTGTTTTTCTCTCTAAAACCCATTTTAGGTAGGAATTGTGGTAAACGTAATTTGTCGTATTGGACCCAAAAGTCTATAAAAGCAGTAGCCTAGCTAGGGTTTGTGTTCGTATTCTGTTGGGCTACACTGAGTAGATTAGATCCATTTCCTTTTTGTAACCACACGTGGATACTGGCCCAGGCCCAGACCCATGTTAAGCCAGCTGTCTTAGTCACTGCAGCTGCCTATATCAAGTAGAGAGGAGTACTGTAGGAGACATCTCGATTATGAACTGATTTCCTTTTCTCTGTTTGCTTTATTTCTCTGCATTTCCATTTCCTTTCCCTTGCTTTACTAGTCTATGCTTAACACTGGTATCTGAGCCATGACGCTCCGAGGGCTGCAAAATCAACAGCCGTCGACACCGCTATCAACAGCATTCGTGCCACCACCACTAGCTTCCCCACAAATTCCTGGTAACGTCCCTCACCAGCCACTGATAGCACACCCAGATGGGACTAGCACCTCCTCCTCCCCACCACCTGAACCATCCGCTTTCGGGCATAGCATTGAATTCCTACACAACCAAAACGACGAGCTACACCACAAGATGGAAGCAATCCAACTCTCCCAAAGCCAAATCTGTGATACCCTGGCTGCCTTACACGCCACAGTCAACTCTGTCATCTCCTCTCTTCCCACTGCACAACCAACGCAAGCACAAATCACACCCACCACTGAACCCACCACAACTCACCTCGCACAATCCATTCCGTTCGGGTCCTTTCATGAGTCCGGTTGGGGCGCTCTTGGCTGCCCAACTACCACCACCGCTGTCCAACACCCACCCCCACACCACTCAGGATCCTCCTCAACAACCACCACAATCCACACCAGCCTACCCCCCTTCACAGCACCAACCATGCTACCCCCCTTTCAAGCACTGATTAACAGAACCACCAGTACCAACCAAACAACCACCACCCCCATGGACCACTCCACCAATGCATTCACCGCCGGTCCACTCTACAGCTCCACCCCACCCTTCTCTCGCCCATTCCAGCACAACTACTTTAGCCACCACGAACCTCACCCACCCAAAACACCCAAGGTTGACCTACCACGCTTTCATGGGGACGATGTAATAGGCTGGTTAGCTATGGCAGAGCGCTACATGCGCATCCACAAAACCCCACTCCACGAGAGGGTAGCCACCGTCACTTCACACTTCGGTCCTGATGCCTCCATCTGGATGAACTCATACGAGCTCCGGAATCCCACCCCGACATGGGAACGTTTCCTTACAGCCTTCCTCGACCACTTCGGCGGAGGGAACAACGCAGACTTCCAGACTCAGCTCACACATCTAGAGCAACAAGGCTCGGTGGACGAGTTCATATCGGAATTTACCAAGCTCTCGTGCCGGGCCCCGGACTGGTCGGAGAAACAGCTCATCCACGTTTTTAACGGCGGACTCAAGCCGGAAATACGGCATGACGTTATGGCCCTTGATCCCCAGACATTGTCCTACGCTCAACGCCTGGCTCGGCGATACGAAGCTAAGGTCAAGGACACTAAGGCGGCCACGTACAGAGCTCCTCGACCACACCAATGGTCCAACCTCTCCCGAACCAATCCCGCCAACTCACCCTCAGCCACTACAGTCCAAAACAGGACCAACACCACTACTGCCAGCACAACACCACCTCCAGGGACAACACCTGCACACCGACAAAACCTCAACGGTTCTTTTAGGCGTTGGACCACAAAGGACCAAGCTGAGCGACGCGCAAAGAATTTATGCTGGACATGCGATGAACCATGGTCAAGGGAGCATGTATGCAAGCGCCCCTTCCTAGCCATCATGGACTGCCCCACCCAAACACACACCGAGGAGCCCAATGAGTTTCACGACTGCCCCACCGAACTCGCAGAAATTCACCCCGAGACAGACACAATACTACCATTACATGCCATAACCAAAACCAAATTTGGGGAAATGATGAGACTCACCGGCGAAATCAACGGCCACCCGATTCGGGTATTCATCGATTGTGGTTCGGCCACGAACTTCCTGAATCCCACCATCGCCCGCGACCTAGGACTCCCGATTACCACTACGGATCCAGTCCACTTCACCAATGCGTCCGGCGGATTACTACGACCGATCGGAAAAGCGATGGGTATCACGGTCACCATGCAAGACTACCAACTGACCAGTGATTTCCTACTACTGGCGGTGACTGGTTGTGACTTAGTGCTGGGGGCGGAATGGCTGGATAAATTGGGGTTCATCGGATGGCACTTCGCTGAAAAGTTCATGGTTTTTTTCGTGGGTGACAAACTCTACTCGCTCCAGGGCAATCGGCCGGCGAGCCCTCCCTCTGCTAGTAGTGAGATACTAGCCCTATTGGATTCTAACGCCATGGCATATGAAGACTTGTTGACGGGGCCCAACATTAGTGACCCAACACATCACCCGAGAGTCGCCACAATTCTGGCCCAATATCAAGACCTTTTCACCATTCCGGTTGGGCTGCCACCAAAAAGGGCTGTTACCCACAAAATAAACCTGCAACCAGGGGCAGGGCCCGTTAATGTCAGGCCCTATCGTTATGCTCATTCTCAAAAGACCGAGTTGGAAGCTCAAGTGGCGGACATGCTAGCAGCTGGAATTATACGCCACAGCTCTAGTCCCTACTCGTCACCCGTCCTATTGGTCAAGAAGAAAGACAAGACATGGCGCTTTTGTGTAGATTACCGGGGCCTAAACACCGTCACGGTTAAGGACCGATTTCCGATCCCGACGGTCGATGAGTTGCTTGATGAATTGCATGGAGCGACATACTTCACCAAACTAGACCTACGTTCGGGGTACCACCAAATTCGGATGCATGAGGGGGACATTGAGAAAACAGCGTTCCGAACTCATGAGGGTCACTATGAGTTCCTAGTAATGCCATTTGGGCTGTGCAACGCTCCCTCGACGTTTCAAGCCGAGATGAACATTCTCTTCACCCTATTACTGCGTAAGTGTGTGCTAGTTTTCTTTGATGATATTCTGATATTTAGTTCAACATTTGAGGATCACATTTCCCATTTACAATTGGTTCTACAATTGTTGAGTGCTAACAAATTCAAGGTCAAGTTATCCAAGTGTTCCTTTGCTCAAGAGGAAATACAATACTTGGGGCACATAATCAATCGCCACGGAGTGAAGGTGGATCCGGCCAAGATCAATGCTGTGGTGGCTTGGCCTAAACCCACAACACTGAAAAGCCTTCGAGGCTACCTCGGACTCACAGGCTACTACCGAAGATTTGTACCTAGATATGGGGAAATAGCTCAACCGCTCACAAACATGCTGAAGAAGGGCAGTTTCCAGTGGTCAACAGAGGCTGAATCTGCCTTCGACTTGCTGAAAACGGCGCTAACCACTGCTCCAGTCTTGGCCCTGCCAGACTTCACACAGCCCTTCATCATTGAAACGGATGCTAGCGCAAGAGGGATCGGCGCAGTCCTGCTCCAGCAAAAAAATCCAATAGCATTCCTAAGCAAGGCACTATCCCCAGCACATCAAGCATTATCGACCTACGATAGAGAAATGGTGGCAATTATGTATGCAATAGACAAATGGAGGCAGTATCTTCTAGGCCATGCCTTCACTATACGCACAGACCACCAAACACTCAAACATCTAGTCGATCAACGCATAACCACACCGGCACAACACAAATGGTTAGCCAAGCTGCTAGGGTACAACTACACCATCGAATACAAAGCAGGGAAGTCCAACACCATACCAGATATACTATCTAGGCAACATGAGTTCATGGCGATTCAAGTAGCCTCAGCACCAGTATTCGATCACATCCAGGCCATTGATAGAGCGTGTCACCGAGACCCTATCAGCAGAACCATCATTGCAGCATTAGAAAAGGGGGCTGACACCAAGAAACACTTCGCACTAGCACAAGGAAGACTCATGTACAAAAACAGAATCTACATACCTGAAACCTCGGAATTTCGAGCAAAGGCATTACATGACTTCCACAGCTCCTTGACAGCAGGCCATTCCGGCTACTTGCGCACCCTAAACCGGCTTTCCAGAAACTTTGCTTGGCCGGGAATGCGAGGGGATGTCAAACGCTTTGTAGCGTCCTGCGACCAATGCCAGCGCCAAAATTACGAATCCATACACCCCCCTGGCCTCCTACAACCACTGCCAATACCGGAAGACACTTGGGAGGACATCTCCATGGACTTCGTCGAAGGACTGCCAGAATCACAAGGAGCAAACGCCATAATGGTAGTAGTAGACAGGCTGTCGAAGTATGCTCACTTCCTCCCTGTCAGCCACCCCTTCACTGCAGCCCAAATTGCAGAAACCTTCACTAGGGAAGTCTTCCGGCTGCACGGGATGCCCAAGCGAATAGTCAGTGACCGAGATGCAGTATTCCTCAGTAATTTCTGGCAGCACTTCTTCCGGCTACAGGGCACCAAACTGAGCCACAGCTCCGCTTACCACCCGCAGACGGACGGCCAAACCGAGGTGGTCAATCGCTCACTGGAGCACTACTTACGTTGCTTTGTAGCTGACAAACCCGGCAATTGGAAGAACTTGCTCCACTGGGCAGAATTCTGGCATAACACCACATACCACTCTGCAATCAAAACCACACCATTCCAGGTGCTTTATGGCCATCCACCTCCCTCCATCACCAGATACATACCAAAGACAACCAAACTCCAGCAAGTGGACTCCGCTCTTCAGAAAAGAGATCAGATATTGCTCCAATTGAAATCTCACCTGGCAAATGCACAAAACCGGATGAAGCAGTTCGCGGACCGCCACCGGACTGACAGGGAATTCGCGGTGGGGGACTGGGTATTCCTCAAACTCCAACCGTACCGGCAACAATCACTGACCAAACGCGTCTGCCACAAACTTAGCCCACGCTTCTATGGCCCCTTCCAGGTCACTGAGCGCATAGGCCAGGTGGCGTACCGCCTACAACTCCCCACAGCGGCGCGCATCCACCCGATCTTCCACGTGTCGCTGCTAAAGAAACGCCTCGGTGAGGGCATCCCGGTGACCACTACGATCCCACCGATCAACGCCGAGGGCGAGCTGCAATGGATCCCAAAGAAGGTACTGGACATGGGCGTACGCTCGAAGAAAGGCAGGAAAATCACAACTTGGCTAATCCAATGGGAGGGTCTGCCGGAGGAGGAGGCAACCTGGGAAGATGCTCAAGCCATCGCCAATCAGTTCCCAGCCTTCTGCGCTTGAGGGCAAGCGCGTTTTGGGGGAGGGAGTAGTTGTTGGGCTACACTGAGTAGATTAGATCCATTTCCTTTTTGTAACCACACGTGGATACTGGCCCAGGCCCAGACCCATGTTAAGCCAGCTGTCTTAGTCACTGCAGCTGCCTATATCAAGTAGAGAGGAGTACTGTAGGAGACATCTCGATTATGAACTGATTTCCTTTTCTCTGTTTGCTTTATTTCTCTGCATTTCCATTTCCTTTCCCTTGCTTTACTAGTCTATGCTTAACATATTCCACAAGAGAACGAAGATGTCGAACCAGGATTGGTATCTGTATATGCGACTAATCATGGGTGATGAACTTTGTCGTGTAAATATTAGTAAACTAGTATGCGAGAACTCGAGGCCTCAACTGGAACGACAGCATATATATGAAGGCAATAAGGATGAAAGATCTGCAATACACAGTTTAGGGTACGAGTACCTGTTCAAGAATTCTGTGACCAATACAGTTCACCAATTGGAAAGCAGATTCTTGAACTGCCAGGTTGTAACCACCATCGATACCAAACTCTATGTTTTGATCAGAGGAAGACCAATCTCCCGTAGCGTTTTTAAGGTTTATGATCCTTTTCATGGCTTATGGAAAATTCTCCCTAGTCCACCGATTTCTGATGATACATACCCTGATTATTCCTATGGACACTTTGAATGGGGCCACATGCTCGGCGTCTTCGATCAGCATTGTAGAGCCCCATCATCATACGTTTTTGACACTATTGAAGAAAAGTGGATCCCGGCGGTTGGCTTACCGCAACTAGTTTGTGCAGTAGAGTTTTCGGGATTTCTAATCGGCTTAGAATCACGTAAGAAGAGTCCACAAAGCATTGTTGCCTACAAGTTGGATGATGAGAATAATTTGCCGGAATCCAAGTCCAAACACAAACTTGATCTTTGGGAGATGTTTTATCCTCCTTTCGAACGGACGTCAGGTACCGCTGATCTTACTCGTTTTGGTGTTGACCATGTTCTCTTCGTCTGTGGAGTTGAGTCGTACGTCAACAGCTTCATACTTGTTGCCGTGTTTCGTTTATCAGTCTCAACTGTTAGTGGCCTCCCAATAGTCCGTGCATCTTTTGAGCATAAGCAACTATATGAACTAGACGAGGGGTACTCAAACATCAGCTCAACTTTCCTCATGCAAAATGCCCCCAGCTATCGTACTCATATACGTATTGCTTCCTTGCCACACATCATGCTAGATGAACAGACTTTACCAGATTATGAAAATGGTAATATGGACGATGATGATGATGATGAGCCTATTCATAACCGGGATGATAATATTGCACCATCATCAAAGGCAGAAACGTTTGAGAATAACATAATGGCAGATGTGGAATGGGATGATGTAATTAAGAAGAAGTCCATGTACATGTGTTTCGTGGAGAACCGAACAGATTGTTCAGTTTCCTACATTATCAAGGCAATGAACTTCAGTGATCTGATATCAACATCATCTCAAGATTCAAATCCAAAATTACGCCAAGTTGCTTCTACTTCCGGCTGCCATCTAGCTTGTCTCCCATGTTGCGGTGTCTTCGGCACCCAAATTCTTTTTGCTGGTGGTAGTGACCAGGACTATCTCCGAGTAGTACAACCCGTGGAAGATGATTGTTATTCGTACGCAGAATATGAAGAGGAAGTAGATGAGCAAGTTCCTAACAACAGGGATATACTCTTTTATGATGTAACCTCAAATGATCCAAGGTGTTATGGTAACATCAGACGCTTCACCAAATCTTTCAATGGGATGAAACCTCAACCAGTACTAGCAGAGGTGGAAGGCAGACTCTATGCTCTAGCTGGTTACCCAAAACACAAGTATATGAATCCGGGTCCATTTTTTGAGGTATTTGACCCGGTAGAGAAAGAATGGTCGCCACTGCCAGATCCCCCATCTTATACTAATTTTGGTATCGTCTAGCAACTCTCATGCGATTGCCGGCACCAACATCCTTACTTGGGGTGATAATGAGTCTCCTGGAGTGTTTCGGTTTGACATGGCAGCTGATGACTCCGTCGACAAAGATTGGAGACTAATTAAAAATTCACGTGTATTATGTGGTGGATACCAAAGTACTATAGTTGTGGACAGCGACGGTAATGGCGGCGATTTCGTACTTTTCACCTATACTTCTGGTTTACAAGTCCATCTCATTTCGCGTGAATTTGATAATGTTGTATGTCTCCCAAGTTTGGAGCTGCCAGCAAGTGTGTCATCTTTTCTTGGAGGTGGCTCTAGTTTTATCCATCTAGGAGGTCGAAGAGTCTGCCTTGTATTGTCCTCCCCATTCAAGGGTCCATACAGTAGGACTGTGCATCAGCTCGGTGAAGTTGACAAGATGAGTATTGTCATCTTAGTGTTTGAGTATGAAGTTACCGAGAACCGGGACTCTGTGGCTGCTGAATTTGTGTTTCAACGCATGCTTGAGTACGGTACCACTAGCTATGCCAGAAGTAACTCTAAAACCTCCGATGCACACATGGTGGGTGCATTTTTGCTGTAATTTTACTAATTTAAGCACTGTTTCTGTTTCTTTTTTCTCTATTATGTTTGTCTGTTCGAATGTGCATATGAAAATTTCCGGAATGTAGTAAATAAAAAATAATCCGTCTGTTCCCAGTTTTGTTGTCAGCTTGTACAATTGTATTTGCACTTCATCACATATGCAGTGGTTTCTTTTTCTTTCTTTCTTTTTTTTTTTTTTGATAAAAGGAGGTCAGAAACTTTACTAAGAATGAAAAAAATAAACAGTACTCAGTTCAGCTGCAACAGCAGGCTCAGCAGCTAATAAAAAAGAAGGAACAGAGGAAAACAAAACATCCTGACTAACACTTGCAGCATGAGCTGCTATTAGATGTGCAATATTGTTGGGGCACTTCTCTTCACATGGACGACCTTCACAGCCCGGGCTTCAGCAAGAAACTCCACCAGGTCATCATACAATCTGCCTAATACAGAAGAACTTGAGTCAGCAGAACCAGTAAGCTGACGTTAACCATCAATGCATCTGTTTCAACAATGGCAGGATAGCAAGAGTTTTCCTGAATGTAACTAAAAGCTAACTGACATGCTAGAACTTCTGCATGTTCTGGTGAAAGAAGATGAGTAACTTGACGTCCACCACCAGCCAACATTCTCCCTTCATAATCACGAACCACAAAACCAATTCCACCCTTCTTAGAGCTTGGATTGAAAGGACCGACAAAATTGATTTTAATAAAACCAATAGAGGGGCACTTCCACTTCTGAACCCCAACACTACAAATATTATCAGCCTTAATATTATGAAAAGGATAATCATTCAGTCTGGAAATAGAGATTAGAATAACATTGTTGAAGAGGAGAGATCCCACATTGGAAAAGTGACAAATAAAATACAACTCATAAGTTGATAGATAATATCCAATTGTACCGAGGCCTTTTGTGATTAAAACCCAACACCTTTAAGGTGGCTAAGTTGGGACAATATCGGTACAGTTGATCCACGGGCCACGCTTGTCACCGTTTAACATGGTATCAGAGCGGGTCCCTCTCCAATTGCTTCCCCAGCACTATTGGGTTTCCCCAAGCATAATGGACTCAAATTTGGGTTCATCGAATTGCCATCAGAGAAATTCTGATTGGTTTCATACCAAGTGTCCGCAGTGGGCCTTGGACCATACATACCAATTTCTGTTGTCAGAGTTGGACCAAATGAATTACACGTGCAAACCTCCAACGAAAATTAGGTTGCACGTGAGGGGGAGTGTTGAAGAGGAGAGATCCCACATTGGAAAAGTGACAAATAAAATACAACTCATAAGTTGATAGATAATATCCAATTGTACCGAGGCCTTTTGTGATTAAAACCCAACACCTTTAAGGTGGCTAAGTTGGGACAATATCGGTACAGTTGATCCACGGGCCACGCTTGTCACCGTTTAACAAACATCTCTTGCATGACTTCTTTTGTTTTCCCATGTTCGCTTGTTCCTCTCTTTCTACACTCCCAGAGCAAATAAAGCAATTCTTCCATGCTTGAAATGTCTAAATTTTCCATGCAGAAATCCAGCCAATTGACAACATGCATCAAGTGAGAGACCAGATGGTGAAAAACATACCAGACTGTCTAGTAAAAGAACAATAGGAATGTAAGTTAACTATATATCAAACCAGTAAGCTGACGTCAAGTCTTTGAATTGTAGAAGATGGCTTGAAAGTGAATAGCTCTTCAAACTCGATCTATTAGTTCGACAAACCAACCGATCGATCAACTGCTCTAAGTTAACTATACCTGTATATCTCAATTAATTAAGCCAATTCCTCTTATGGAACCGCCAAACCCTGTTTTTTAACAATTGTCCATGTTGATTAAACTGATTTATCCAAAACCACTATATATCAAAGGATAGAAGAGTAATAACGAAATCATAAATATGAAAAAAGATAGATAAAACATGCTCCAAGATAATAATTAACTCTTCCACAAATTTAGCAAAGATGGATAAAAACCAAGGACGGCTGGAAATCAAACTGGTTGCAGTTACTCCTTCCTGCAACTTTGTTACTAGTTACAGTACACGTGGTCTTCTATACTGAAATTATGATATATACACAGTTTGGTGACTGTAGCAGCATTGCCACTAAAGAAAAGAATAACAAATATACCTGGCCATTTGTTAATTGTAAAATTTGTAGGAACAAATTTGTATCTTGCTAGTCGGCTTTAGCATTATACCAATGAAAATGATCATCTCTCCCTTGTTGAACAAATCCTACGTTCAACTATCTACTAGATTTTTACTAGCTATAGCCAAGCGAACCTTCTTGCTGGAATCTACTCTGTGAAAAGGTCAGAGATTCTAGATATTGCAAGCAAGACACAAACCCTTTTGTGGGTTTGGGACAGATTCTCATTTATTCCATATAATTTGAACAGTTAACTACTGGATAGAGAAAGATTAGTTACCTTATTTGAATATTTTGCAAGAGAAGCTGAGAGAGATGGGGAGACAAACCAAGTCAAGATATAGAATTGCAAACCCATCGTTCTGGGTTGATTTTACTTCGCAGTCAATGCCACCGACATTTCGAGGTGGCTGGCTGGACTGAGAATGCACTTGTTGAGATTAAAGAACATTCAAATTTGATTTTGATGTAAACAGTGTGTTGTGAAGTGTGAACTGAGAAAAAAACTGTGCGAGGTATTTATAGACAAGAAAATAAAGAACAATAAGGCCTCACCTTTTGTGATGGGTGTAGCGAGTTTCGGCCGGGCACACCTGAATTTCGGCCGGGCGAGTTAAATTTAGGGAAAATGACCATTTGCACAAAAATGAGGGAAAACTTGTCTATTCTAATGTTACCTACCCACACCAATGAATCTTGACAAAAATACCTAACTATCCTATACTAAACCCCAATATCCTCATTCTCCTCCTCTTTTCTAACCAACAGACCTCTCTAGACTTTGACTGAAACCCTAACCACCACCACAAACCATGACGTCATCGGCGATCGTCCTCCTCATCCTCTTCATCCTCGCCGCCGCTCTGCTCCTCTACTACTACCTCCGCCTCCTCCCGCTCTGCCTCCCCCGTCATCTCCAGATCGGCCTCCTCCTCTGCCGCCACCCCGCTCCTCCTCTGCCATCGTCAAAGACATCTTGCCTCCCTCGCCTCCGCCGTATGCAAGAATCTCACCTTCGACCTCATCTGCTCCACCTTTAGCCAACCTCTGGGACAGCGTCTGCAATGGCAACCTCATTCCCCTCCGACGTCCCTCCCTTGGGCTCCTCCGGCTTTCCCTCCTTTCTCTTTAGCACCCCACCCGACAGTCCTCCCAAGCCTAAGGTCCCCGCACCGGAAGGAGCCGTCGCCGTGGTTTCCTTGCCTCCCAGGCCACGTGGCAAACCTCCTAAGCCTAAGGATCCGTTTTTCCCGCTCCCAATTGCCAAGAGCTCGACCTCCACCATTTGATCGAATTGGGAATATTATTACTGGGGGTCAGTAATACGTTTACTGGGGTCAGTAATACGTTTACTGGGAGTCAGTAATACTATTATTGGGGGTCAGTAATTGATTTACTAGGGGTCAGTAATTACTTGTCTGTGGAAAAGTAATACTATTACTTGTCTGGATCCCTTTTGGAATTGTGATCCATGTTATATGCTGTTACTTAGTTTCATTTGAAAAAAAATCAGTAATTAGTTACAAGAAGTCAGCAAAGTTGCATACTGGGGGTCAGTAATCATCTTACTGGGGGTCAGTAACCTGATTACTGAGAGTCAGTAACATGCTTACTGGGGGTCAGTAACCTGATTACTGAGAGTCAGAAACATGCTTAAAGTCAGAGTCAGTAATTTAATATTGAAAAAAAAAACCCGACGAAAAACATTTAGTGACCGAAATCCTGCGACTCCGGCTACCGGCCATAGGACGCAGGCGGAGTTGGGTGACATTTCGGCAAAGTTTCTCTATTTTTCACTTTCTCAGCACGTTATAATTCAAAAATCTGTTACATAAGACAAAAGGACAAAAAAAAAATTAAAAATGTACTAGGGTTGAAAAGATTTGTTGAAATGGACAATAGGAGTGGTTACCTTATGTTTAATAGGGGAAGAAACTAAGATGGTCATTGGAATGGGTAATGAGGGGGCCAAATTAGCACTAAATAGACATTTTCTCTTAAATTTATTAGTTGAGCATATATGTTAGGTTATGATGGTAGCACGTGGGAAGAAGAAATTATCAAGTACGTACTTGTGTTCGGATCGTAACCAATCAGAGGAAATGAAGACATGAAATTAAAGAAAACTAAAGGAAAATAAGCAAAATGATATTCATATTCTTGGATAGCTCTTACAAATGTGATAAGTTGCCTTATATCTAGGCATCTATCATAGAACCCTAAACCCGTATAGGGAATAACCCGACCCGATCATACAAATATGGGCCCAAAATAGAAAAACATCTCATTTAAGTACTTGTTGAAGGAAAAACATATTATGTGTCTTCGTCAATATAACTGACGAGAGATAATTATGTAGTCATTATTGTCATTTATGTATTTATTATTACCGTTGTAATACTCACCCTATATTAAGGGATTATCAATGAAATGAGTAGACCAATTCCCATTTTTCCTACAACACGTTATCAGCACTTTGCCTAACCTAGAGTTTTTAGCCAAGACAAAAAATAAATATAAAAAAACAGACAGAAAAAAAAACCTAGAAGTGGCATAAATGGTGTCACAGACCGTGGCTCTCCAAAGAAGAGGGGGAGGCCACCTTAGGTTCTATACATACTTGTGTAAAGGAAGAAAAATAAGTTTGACACAACATGATCTATTGATCAGTGATACTCAAATCCATCTCATGAGAATATTTATGGATTGTGGTTATCATTGGGGGACGCCTCAAATGTTAGAACCAATCCTTAAAGTATAGAGATCTCTACAAACACATTACACTAGTGTACATGTGGACGTGGAATAATGAGTCTAATATCGAACCATACTTCGTTGAAAAATGTCAACGTAGTAAACTGGCCTAATGGAAAGAAGTGATCCAGTATAAACAAAGAGATAGGTATTTGGGCAGGTGACGTCGACACCGCAAATATAAACCCTATCAAATATATCGCTGTTAGAATACGTAATGAGAATAAGAGTATGCAGACTCACCTTATGGTGCAAGGTCTCTCAAAAACGCACTGAAATCGACTACGAGGAGATATTCTCTCATAATGGACTATGAGGAGACAATCTCTCGTAATGGATGTCATTGCACTCCACTACCTTGTCAGTTTGGTAGTTTCCGAAAAACTGAACATGCAGCTTACGAAAGTGGTCACCACATATCTCTTTGGGGATCTAAATTAAGAGATATACATGAGGATCTTAAACGGACTTCATCCACCCAAATCAAGTTGCACTAAATCACATAAGTGCGTTTGCAAAAGAAATTGAAACGTTCACTAAAGTGACTACTTGATTGAGAAGAGATTGGTGAATTATGCCCTTGTGTGCTCATTATGGATATACACAAACTCTCAATGAATTAAGAGATACTCTATGTATTGTAAATCCTAAGTTAAGAATGAAAAAGATCTTGGAAATACACAGTCTTGAAATGGAACTCAAGGACTGTAATGATGGTAACCATCCATCAATCGGCTTAGGCACTCCAAAGAATAAAGTGATGCCTACATATACTCCCATGATCAGTCGAAGTCTTTACTCTAGATCCGTTTTTCATCTAAAGGAAGATGACGAAGAAGTGTTGGGAAATGCAATTCCCTATACAAGTGCAATGACACATGATTGTACTTAAACACAATATGTAAAACTCGACCTCTCATTCGATGAAAGTTTGTAAAGCTATGTGTAGCTCTGCGCCCACGCAACGCAAATGATTCTTTCAAATACTTAAAGATATGAAAGATTTGGGCATATTCAATCTCTACATAGAATGTGACATAATAAAAAAAACTATCCACGTCATAGCTAACTATGCGTAAAGAAAAACGCATTAAAGGTGAGATAAGAAAATCTGTTATTTCAGATCAATTTCAAATATCTTAATGGTTCACTCATACTCTAGAGAAGTTATGAGTATTTTGTTATATGAAAATCATACCACGAGTGAACCTGATGTTCAATATGAACCTATGTGTTTGGTTCATGAACAACCTTATCCTCAAGATCAAAGTAAATCAAGTTGGATCTGAGGACGATTTGACAAGATTTAGTTACTAAATCATTGCTCAAAGTCATATTTGGAAAAACATGTTAAAACACATAACTATGTTAATGTTACTAAAGCTCCCTTGATCAAATGAAAGAATCAGGGAGAATCCCATGATTAATGTAAAAATCAGGGGGAGGTGCAGACATCAGGGGGAGTCTAGCACATACATGTTGTTTTCGAATGTAATAGGTGCGTTGTGCTCTTTTTCTCCTTCGACCAAAGTTTTATTTTCTCCCATTGGGTTTTTTGTTACTCGGCAAGGTTTTTAATGAGGCAACACCACATTCACCATTTTATCTCTGACTCGGTACAAGGGAGAGTGTTGAAGGAAAAAACACATTATGTGTCTTCATCAATGTAACTGACGAGAGATAATTATGTAGTCATTATTGTCATTTATGTATTTACTATTACCGTTGTAATACTCACCCTATATAAAATGGATTATCAATGAAATGAGTAGACCAATTCTCATTTTTCCTACAACAGTACTAAACTTCTATATAATTAATAAACGAGCCCTAACATCCCTCCCCCCTTAAATAAAGGCATGTCCTCAGGCCTTCAATGAAATAGGGAAATGAGACCATTAGTAGACTTCAGGAGAAACCCATTCCTCGTCCTAATATCGAACTGGGAAAGTCGGAGCAATACTCAAATGCAAGGCGATGAGCCGGTGGGGATAGATAGCAGCATCGTTGAGTACCTGATGCACTAACTTCAGTAACTGAGTTGCTGCTTTGGAAACCAAACACCGCTCTGGTGAAAATAGCAAGCCAACATCTTCGGGAGTCTGTCTGGACGCCCCACCATGCTTACCTTTCTTCATATTCTCTGGAGAATGAGCATAATCACATTGTAGAAGTAAATCCTGAGCTCTTTCAAAGATTCATGTCTTCTTCCTGTAAGCTTTCACTCTCAGGCTTATAGAGATTGCAACTTGAGCTGCAGCACCTAAATCATGTGCCTTTGAAGATATTGCTTGAAGCAGATGACACATTACTTTCTCGTACCAAACATGAATACCCATAGTGGTAAGGAAAGGTGGATCTTGAGTGTCCAAATCATCGATCAATGGCCAAATTGGTAGAAGCAGCCACGAACGATACAAGTTTCTTGTCACGCGGCTTCTCAAAGATCTCAATTATGAATCTCGTTCCATCCATCAAGGCCAATATAATATTTCAGTCCACCATCTGATAGCCAATATGATATGCCAAGATATGCATGCTACTTGCATCTCTTCTCTTAGACGTTGAAAAATCAATTGCAAGCACCCAAATTAAAAATGAAATTGTAGTGATATCCATCTTGACATGGAGTTTGATGAAGTCAATGCTCTGACCACATAATCTAATAACAATTGTATCCACTGTAATAACATTCGAACTCAGCCACTATTAACTATCTCTTCTTGAAAGCATATCGGCAAGCATGTCTCTATATTTATAATAAAATTTGGCATTTCTTACCATCATAGCAAATGGGTCAGTCGAGAGAAAGGTATCAATCGTTGTCACTGATCTCAAGAATATGTGACCAATTGTAATATGAGAAGTAGTGAGCAGCCGACAATATAAATTTTTCATGTGAGACAATACCTTCAGTGTGGCTTCATTGGGATGTTGTAGGATACAGCTTGATAACACACGATCTTCATGACGCAACCCAGGCTTCCATACTCTTTCTTGTGTTTGTGGGAGTATACAACAGTCAATGGGACGAAAAAGGCAGCATAAGAAGAGGCATTATGGTGTGCACAAGCATAGAACTCGAAAATATCATGTCATAACTGCTTTGCAGAATGCAAAATATATGCAGTTAAAGCATTTGTGCCTATGCATATTGAACGAATTGTTCCATACAAAACCATTTTGCTGATGCGTCCAGAAGTTGTTCCAGTAGCATCAAGGAGAAGCATTGTAGCCACAAGGAATATAATAGCAAGTGCTGTTTTCTTGTGGTCTGAAGAAGAACTCACAGAATCAATTGTGTCATCAATAGAACTACTTTGTCCAGTTGAAAAATTCTTCCAAGAGTCCCAAGAGCAAGACAAGTCAATAATCCAAGCATGGAATGCAGTGGGAGCTGCCCCACGAGAGAGACCCTTGAGATGCAGAGACGACTGTGTTGGGCACATTTCAAGTGTAAGACCTGAGTTGAGGAGCTGACATACTCCTTCCAAGAGCTCATGGTGCATACAAGGACAAATCAAGCAGTTGTAGTAGGCATTTCTATCGAAAGCAGCTGTAGTTAAAAATTCTGATGCATCTTGCATGAAGTCCTCAGTATTTTCTTGTGTCTCTACCAGAAAGCTTACAACACACCCAAGCTTGTTAACACCACACTCGATATTAATGCAAACATCAATGAAAAATAGCTTTGGAAAGCAAGAAGTCTCATTGACACTGAAATCGCTCCAGTGAATAGAACGCACAGTGGATAAGTGAAGAACCCAAACATGCACAGGAGCTTTTTGTGAAACACCATTTCAAGTGAATTTGTGAGGGCAACAACCTTACCATTTTCTTTCCCAAGTTTTTGCAAAATTGCAGACTATGCCAGTTGATGATTGACCACCCAAGTCGAAGAATATATGTTCTCTGGCTGCGCTCCCACAATATATTGAGTTGGAGAAGTGAACATGACATCTGACTTGTAATAACTCCCAAGTTTTATGTAATGGCTATCCAACACCCTCACTTTATCAAAAAGAAACTTGGTCATACGCATCAGACCATATGGGAGATAGAAATCCAAAAATTCATCAGACTTAATTACACTCCTCCACAACTGCACACTAAAGTGTCCGGCATCGTTTGATTGGTGCTTAATCAAGAAAACAAGAGACCAATGCATTCTCTAATTTCTCTCTAATTCGTACTCAAGAAGTAAACACATAAAGTTATTATTCAACCATGCATTTAGAGTAGCCACAGTGCATATTGCTGATATAGGACACCAGAACCAGTCAAATATTACCTTGCCGGGAAGTGTAAGCCCATTGTTACCATATCCACAAGCTCGTAAGCAAGAGATATGATCAACTTCCACTAGCATAATAGCCAAATCGGTAGCATAAGCTAACACAGTAGCATCTTGGAAACAGCAAAGTCTATTTTCACTATTCAACCCTTTATCAAACAAATTGTTGACAACCCTTTTCATTTTCTCAATCCACTCATTAGGAGGCCAATTTTCTTTTCCAACTTTATCGTTCAAGACAGTACGATAAAGTTTAAGCATGCTAGATAGGAAACCAGCCAAAGCTCTAACATCTTGAACATTGAAATTCGATGTAGTGAATACCGGAGACAATGAAATTTGATTCCTGGCACTCATTTTTCCAATTGCTTCCCTGTGAAACATAAAGGAGTTTGTTGAGACTTGAGACACAATGGCAAGAAATGAGCCACTGCCATAACTGTGCTTCAGATTGTGCGTCAGTAGAACACGTCACCATCAGTATCTCATTATGAAGCTTCAGCTTTTCCGTAACAGAAGATGCGAGCTCCTTGGCATTGCCTTCAGCGGTAAGTTCGGCAGTAATTTGTAATTTCCATCTCTCCCATATTTTCTCTAGCTCCATTTCAGAATGTACTTGCGGGTTTTCATATTTGTCTCCAGCAGAAAAATTTTCTTCACCAAGATTTATACATAAAAAACCATTACCAGCAATCATGGAGTCAAAACAAGGAGTAATGACATGAGGCAATGCCCTTATGGGGAAATCAATTTCATTCTGTTCCACTACAATCTGAACAGAATCAAGTGAAGCAGGTGACAAGCTTCCGTCAGTTCCAAGTTGGGATGATGGATGACACTCCATTGGTGCTTTAACATCTGACGCTGGAGTCCTCAAGATCATCGAATAAGCTCCAATAAGAGGTGGGGACTGGTGATAGGTGGTGCTGTCGACGAGCGCATCCACTAAGAGTTGAGCGGGCGCATCAGGCTCGTTCTTACCCAATAAGAGTTAAGTGGGCTCGTCGTCCTCGTTCGCAACCACAGTCTGGACGATGCCAACTTCAATGTCAGTGTTGATGGCATCGCTGAGGACGTTGATAATAGATGGGACGGTATTGAGGCTGGTAAGTGCGGGGTCGTCAGCTCGACCGCTATTAGTGCCATTGAGATCGACGGTGTCGTCGTTGTTGGCTTTCGTCGGAGTTTCCGGACGCATCTCCTCTATAAGCGCAGCTGTTTTCTTACGCATAGCAAATAGCATAGCTGAGCGTCCCTGACGAAAAGCCGCCTGGCAAGTGTTATGAATGTCGGCCATACTTTGCTGAATAGCAGCAAGTTGACTGAGGCAGTCTTGAACTACTGCAGCTGGAAGAGCAGGTGGGTATTGGGAATGAGAGGCTGTAACAGGTGAGGGTGGAAATGGATCTGAAGAGTATGATGGGTAGGGATATGGGAATGGAACCCCACCCCAGCGCGGTAATTGGCTGTTTATGGGGCGTGGGTTAGAGTTCACATGAACCCAAAACAATGCCCTGCAGCTTCAATAATTCTCTCTCCCGGCCAGCTACTGTTGAATGATTCATTTTTGTTGTTGTTTCCATTACTATTTGATTCTTCATCAACCTATCACGTATCACTGGGCAGGCATTTCTTAGGTAAATCAGATTCTCCATTACTGATGATTTTATGCTGAAGTTGAAATTTGTGGTTTGTGAATGAGAGAGCCAGGCAAGATGGGGGAACTACTGTGGAAGGTACTCTTGAATATCTTCTTATGGGTAGTACTTGTTGGAAAATGGTGAAAATCACCATTTATTTTAACCAATTTAATTAGAAGAATTTAAGTGGACGCACTTAATATTCGTTAATGATAAAATGTGAATTCGTATTCTCCGGTATGAGGACTACAAATTCATATAATCATCTGGTTAAATTGGTTATGGTGTGAATAAGAAATTGTCACCCAAAACGTGCTCACTACTTGAATTCTGGAATGTGTAACAACAGAACTTCTTTGAATTTTGTAACAACAGATTCAATGAGATTAAATACTGTAACGACAGATTTAATGAGATTGAATTCTGTAACTGCCGAATTCATTGTGTAACTGTTGTAACGTATGAAATGGAATTTATTGAGGAAATAGTTATGACATATGAATTAGAATTCATTTCTGAATTCATTACGTAACGCCTATAACTTATGATATGAAATTCATTTCGGAATTCATGGCAATTAAAGTAGTAGCCTCTTTACCCCCTATATAAAGAGCGACCTATTCATTTGTTCAAAGCATCTTGAAGCTTGTATCGCCAAAAATATTATCAGACAATCTCCCAAAGCTTTCTCTCTCGTGTCGTTTCTTCTGGTGATAGATAGAAGGTACAAGTGGTTCGTAGGCTTTCTTGTTGCAGTGCAGCTTCAAGAATTCATTAGTCGTTGTATCCTGGGAGACGAGCGCCAATAGACCTGTTGCACCGGTAGAGGCGGCGTAATTGTCTTAAGGACAGTGTGTGACACACACGACTCGACTGTTCCTAATCCGTTTTGAAACTCCTTCAGTATTGGTTGAGTATTTCATCATACTTATTTCTGAAATTTTATTTCTAATTTCAACTTAATATATATTTCAATTTTTTATATGCAATATCACACCCAATATATTTTACAGTACTGTGATGATTTGATGGTCGGTCGAGAGTACTAAGTGCAGCTAGGAGGAGCATCTGGAAAATGAAATGACTAGTTAAAATGGATTGAATCTTATTTTTCAGGAGCTTCTGTAGAATGCTAATGGCATCTTAATCAAAGTATAGTTAAGTTATAGTTAACACCATCACTTGTATAAACTTAGCATCTCAGTGCTGGGCCATATTTTACAACATCTGATATTAGGAGTTTTCTTTTCTTCCTTTTAGGTTTGTGTAACCATGTATTTGACAGTTCTGTAAATTCATTGGTGTTATTCAATCTAAAAGGATGAATTGTTGCCTACCCGTCAACTGTGATTGCGTGCACACCCTTCCATTGAGCTTCCTATCAACTAATTTGAAATTCTATACTCACATTCCTTTGCTTAGTTCACTTCTTCATACTAATCAGCCCTTTGTAATTCACTAGGGGTGGGGCCCGCGCACGGGGCGCGGGTGGCAGTGATAAAGAGTGTGAAAGCAAGAAAAAAGAAATTGAGAATTAAGATTTGTGTCAGCTAATAGTGCATTCATATGATTCTAATGAGGGCAAGGTATATATATATAAATTTAGAATTTTTTCAACATTCATGAGCATAGACAGTGTACATGTTTCATAGTTAGATTACACATTTGAGGTTTATGCTGTCATAGATTACATATTACAAATTTATCATATATGGCATTATGATGTAGGTAGATATTAGAAGTTATAAGATTGTAATAGTTTTATCATACAAAATACAATCTATCATGCGGGCTTTTCCAAGAGAAGTTGAATCCAGTTGTGTATAATATGCTTCATGAAGATCCTGGTAATGTTAGCTACTTCGCTGTGGGAGGGTTATAAGATTAGATCCGGGAGCTTAGGGAGTCTATAGAGGTGCTTCTAATGAATCTCGGGCTCTTCCTTCGAGTGGACATCAAACCACCTAAGCCTGTTCTTCTCTATGGACTTCTGGGAACAGGGAAGACATTGTTGGCCAGAGCGATTGCAAGCAACATTGATATCAAATTTTTTGAAGGTTGTATCGAGTGCCATTATTGATAAGCACATTGGTGAAAGTGCAAGATTGATAAGGGAAATGTTTGGTTATGCTCGAGATCACCAGGCATGTATCATCTTTATGGATGAAATTGATGCTATTGGTGGACGTTGTTTCAGTGAAGGGACCAGTGCAGATCGTGAAATGCAGTGAATACTCATGGAGTTGCTTAACCAGGTGGATGGATTTGATCAACTTGGAAAGGTGAAAATGATCATGGCAACAAATAGGCTTGATGTTCTAGATCCTGGTCTTCTTCGACTTGGAAGGTTAGATTGGAAAATAGAAATTCCATTGCCTAATGAATAGTCAAGAATGGAAATTCTTAAAATCCATGCGACAGGAATAGCCAAACATGGGGAAATTGATTATGAGACAGTTGTGAAGCTGTCTGAGGGTTTTAATGGAGTAGATCTTTGAAATGTCTGCACTGAAGCTGGGATGCCTGCTATCGGTGTTGAACGCGATTATGTCTTCCACAAAGACTTCATTAAGGCTGTAAGAAAATTGAATGAAGCCAAGAAGCTGGAATTGAGCGCGCATTATAATGCTGATTTTGAGAAGGAATGAAGCTGTTTTTTAATCTAGCAAAGGGGTCGCAGAAAGAGAAACTCCAAACTTATGCCGTTTGTTGGGCTGTTTTAAATATGGTGTGGAATGTGGTAGTTGAATATAGGTCCAAGAAAGATGCTTTACTGCTGTTTCATAATATTTCGACAACATTTACTCATGAGTTTATATCGTTGTCGCTCAATATGAGTTTACATCCTTGTCGCTCAACATTTACTCATAGACAACAGGTAATGTTTCATAATTAGATTACATAGCGGAGATTCATTCTGTCGTAGATTACACATAATATTACATATTACAAATTTAACGTACATTGCATTATCATCTACTTAGGCATCAGAAGTTTTAAGATAGTAGTTTTTTCATACAAAATACATCCTATCTTCAGCAAAAGCCAACTTCAATCTCTCTTGTGGCTGAAATATTGGCAGATAAGAATCCAAAGAGATACGAAACATATGAGGCCAATTAATGGAGAATCTTGTTGATGATAGATATGGAAAATCTATATCTTCCAAATCGTTGTACTTTGGGGTTGGCACATTATGGATCCCATGCTGCTAAGCATGAGCCAAAGTAAGATAAAGTTTGTAGAATCTTTGTATAGAATCCATGTAGTCAAACATTTGGCATATTTAAGCACACATAGTTAAAGCCATGACATAGAAATTAAACATAAGATATTTAGTACATAAGTTCAGACCACAAACATATCTAATTCACTGAGTTTCATTACATGAGTAAATGCAGAAAATAGATAATCCCCATATCAAGAGCAGATTCCTGATCACGACATTAGCTATCTTTACTTGCACTCACGACAACATAAGTGGATATAGGATCATCTACTTAACTAACTAACCTAACTTACTAAAGACTTGCCATACTCTATGTAGTCTATATGCAAAATACATTTGCTTCCAACAAAAGGCAAGTCTTTATGGTATTTACATGACTTGTTTAACTAAGCAATCTAAGTAAGCAAAGAAGTTGTCATACTTCATGTAGTTTGTAAGCAAAATACATTTGTCCCAAACATGCAAGGGATACCAGGTGTATTAGATAGAAGATATGCATTATTGTATGAATTACAGTATGAAAAAAAAAATTGAAAATATAGCATTTCAAACTACGGTTTCCCACAACTATATAGTTAAATCAATGTTTTGGTTGAATCAGCACAACCTTACTTCACCTGGCTATCCATAGGTACACTATACATAAAGGTCTTTCGGATATTGCCATTACTTCTTGCAGCGAGATGAATGATTGCATTTTAATGTAAGGAATAGTGAGAGGCGTGAAAAATCTATCTTTTCAAAATAAAATAAAAATCACTGAAATTGTTGGAATAGAGGAATTCCACATATTGGAGTAGGTTTTGAATTCTACTTTTTGAATTGTACGCTCACCCCATATGTAAAATATCATTGTTTTCAAATCGTTGATCTAATTTCTTAGCAACTGAACAGCAGAATGAGTAAGGTTTTATACTTGGTTATTATCTGCATGTGAAGGTTTAATTGAGATTCTGAACAAACTAAATCATAATAAATATGTCAGGTTACATGGTAATAGACAGACTCAATTAATAAATGATACAGAAAAAGCTAAACCAATTGAATCAAAGGTTAAATGGTTCTTGTAACTTATTCTGATCTGGTATGACTGTCAGTTTTCAATTCTTTCTCTTATGCATCTTGAGTTTAGTTCATAGATTAGTTTTAATCATTTGAGGCTTGAATCCTAGTGGAACTATGATCAATATAATGAATCTATGATATGAACCAATCAAATATTAGCATTTTTCAGCAAGTTTTCGAATTATGCCCTTCTTTTTACTACTTGAAAATAAACGACTTGTTTAATCCATGAAGATTGAAGCCTCACCTCACTGTGCATGGCATTTTTTTCCCGACAGTTTTCTCATTGGCAGGTTGAGCTTTATGACTGCTCCCAGTAGTATTACAGCTCAGGGATACTGTTTATCACAAAATGGCCAGAGATTAGAGGAGAAGCCTAAAAAATTTTGAGATGTAATCCAAAAAAATTATCATGATTAACATTTATACCCAACTGAGTGGCAAACTGTTTATGCAAACAAATTTAGAGAAGAAGTATAAAAGCCTGGAAAACAAAAATAACTGTGCTGAGCCTCCTTAGATATAAGTAAAGCCTTTGTGTAGTCTATCTAACATGAGTTATTTACAAAGTCATATTACTCGGATTACTCACTACATTCATAAACTATAATTAATACTATGTATTAAAAATCATATTGAACTTCACCCATATACCAAATTATAAACCAAAATGCATGAAATGTAGACGGTCCCATATTTGATATTTACATTGAACCTCCAAATTCTCGTAATTAGCATCCAATATTCCAAAATGCAGGAGATAGAAAACCTATAGAACATACGAATATATTATTCAAAAATTTCAACAAAGAAAAATATAACTATCTTAAACAAAATAAAACACAATAGAAAATCTCATTATACTGTACCAAAATATAACAGCATATTAGAAGCATAATCTTTTAAATAGAAGAAAAAGATCATAATCTGTCTAATAAAACCAGAGACCTTCAACAATATATACAAATCTGTGAACTTTGAAGTATACATAGGTATTTGTATATGTATGGATCAATCTAGACTCTAAAATGCAAAATGTGCAATGAAATTTAATGCAGTATATGAGTATAAAATTTTTCATGAATGAAAGCACATTAAAAAAAGAAAATCAGAGAAAACAAAGACCAATTGAAGGACAGCTAGCACACCAACTTCTCACAAAACTGAGCAAGATCAGCATCTACAAACTGCTTCTTATGCATTCTCCCAACTGCCTCTTCTGTTTTCCCCTCCTTCTCGGCAACAATGCTTTGCATATCTTACAGAGCAACAAACTCTCTCTTGAAGGCTTCACAATTCATCATTATTAGAATGTTTGTAGCTGAAACAAATTCTAAGATCTTTAAAGCCAGTGGTAGATTTTGATGAATCCTAGATCATATAAATTTCCAAAAAGATATTCCGTCACCTTGCAAATTCAATCGCGCAAAACTTTTACGTTTGTCTGAATATAGTCGCATAAAAACCTACTATTTTTCATGTTCAAATTCTAAAAGGTAACGGGAAAATTAGGTTTTCTTTTTTGACTTTCCTTTTTCCTCAAATGCAACCAAAATAAGAAGATTTTTAAGACGGAAAGAATCAAAACCCAACTAAAATATAATCCACAATACATTATATATAGTGAATGAACACCCAAGACATAAGGCAGAAGGAATGCTGCAAAATTCATTATACAAATTACAGACTAAAAGAAATAAAATACAATTTCTAGAAAAAGAGAATATCAAGACCACACGCGGAGATTAATCCAATTAAAAACTGACAACGGCTATACCCACCCATCTTCTTCTCTCAACCTCAAACCCAAGCAAATCCCAACCAAATTCTGTAAAATCACCATCTCCATCACCTAAAATATAACCTCAATGACCAAACGGCCATACCCACCCATATTCTTCTCTCAACCTCAAACCCAAGCAAATCCCAGCCAAATTCTGCAAAATCACCATCACCAGCACCTAAACTATTACCTCAATGACCAAATTATTATGCAGGATAAAAGAGAGAGAGAGAGAGATAGGAAGAAAACATACAAAGGATATGAGATTGGAAATTGAGAAAACTATATGAATGCATTTGTGATACTTCTTTATAAGTCTTGGTAATGTGTGTTCTATCTGGTGATCACATACTTAACTCATACTTAAGGGAATCTACGTATAACAATTTTAACATAAATACTATTATTCAGTTCACATAATTAGCTTTGTACCCCCAACACATTTAACTTTTTTTGTTTTCCTGTGGAGTCAACAAAAACCTAAATGCCATGGAATAAGCACTTGGAAGAAGGATCGGTCCTTTCAGTAAGGTGAGCAACCTTTTAAGACTTTTCAGTGCCATTTAAATACACGGTCAGGGATCTTGCTCCACAAAGAAAACATGACACGCTATCAAACCTATTTCAGCTGATAGAGACCAAAGACCTAGTGAACATTCAGCGTTAACAATTCATATATATGTTAGACTTCAATAAAAGATACTGCGACAATACCAAAATGACTAACAAAAAACTAAGACCCTCATGCAGTAATCAACAACAACAAAACTACTATACACATATAGTAAAGCAAGTAAACTATTTGTATTTGTAAAAAGGGGCAGCCAATAAACATGCAAATAAACAATAACTGGAAAATTTGGTGTGAAAACACATATAACAAAAGACTACATATTCATGTATAATATTCCTGACTGACAGAAAACATAACCCAACACAATTTAAAACATATAAATACTTAACCCAACACAATTTAAAACATATAAATACTTAACCCAACACCATATTCATGTATAATATTCCTGACTGACAGAAAACATAACCCAACACAATTTAAAACATATAAATACTTAACCAAAAACTACAGCAAGATCCAACTCACTTTTTGCCAGATCCTTGGCAGGAACTCTTCAGCTGATAGATCGCTGCTAATCGTTGCACCTAACATATTCAGAAGTAGTATATTAATAATTGAAAATACCCCTGAAATGTAGGATATAGATTAAACAAACACTTTCATTTGGTGTACTGAAAATTGAAAATCAACCTTCACAAAGCACATTTCACATCACAAATATTGCGGGGGAGTTCATACAAACTAATTTTCTAGCTTTGGTATGAATAGGGAGGGGAGAGAGTTGAGAGATAACCCAATTTGAATTCTCAAAATCAAAGCACCTCATTGGCTTAAACAAAAAATAAATATTTCAGATACTCCAGTCAACTAAACTTATTCAAGCTTGTAGGAAGTTGCAATGGTGAATCTACAGCAAAAAGAAGTAACAAACTGTAAATCGAAGTGATAAATCAGAATTCCATACCTGAGCACAATCCCGCAAATGCATAGGATGAAAAGAGAACATATCTACTCCATCCAAAACAATTTGCTCTAATTTCTACAAATAAAAAAAAATAGAGCTGAAAAGTAGTCTTTGGTTTCAATAGTGTCACTGGAACAAATGATATTAAGTTGCATGCACCATTACCAAAAAATGAGAAGAGTTTTACCAAATTTATTTGTTCAAGATCAACACCTCGGCGCAGCATTCTGTCTCGACGCTTCACAGCCATCATTTCTTTACGATGTATTTTCTCAGTACCTGATTGGTAGGTCAATTGAAGCGATAAAAATGTGAGCGGAAAGCAGGGAAGATAATCCACTGGATTAAACAAAGTGTGATATCATAGAGGATAGCCGTTTTTGATATACAAAAGATCCCTCAAATATTTATGACCCATGGTATCATATATGAGGACAAATGATCACACGGTCATACCAATGAGATCCTAAGTATCCACTTTACATCATATTCCATGCTGAAGACACTATTTTTGTGCTACTCCGTATGAAGGATGATGAAAACAAATGAAATAATTTTTGAATTTGGCTGAAGTTCAATTGTATCAGAGGTCATTGCCCAATAATCAATGGCAAACTCTTTTGTTCCCTAATCATGAAGTAATAAAATATATATGCAATATGTTCTCATCCTCGCTCATGGACATATATCAGCGCGATGTGTATACTCAAATTGGGGATAGGATATATATATATTCAATTAAACACAGTCTATGCATATTGCATATATTACACACTTTATGGATTTGAAACCATACAAATTATAGATTTGTATATATATATATATATATATATGTTTAAAATAACAATCTATAATTTCTTCAATGAACATATATAATCTTCAATTGGTAATTAACGTATCTTATAGTCCCAATTCAATAAACATGAAGAAATGATCCTTCATGAAATGAATCTGTGTTTGCTCATATATTTTAAACACAAATTCATAGAGCACACAGATATATACATAAGCAGGAATTGAAAATTCAATTGATGAGTTACAATAATACTCGGGCAAAAGAGACTAAGCACCCGTATATTATGAAATAAATGTCATTATTGTGTTAAAGAGGTTGAAAATAGTTTGCATCTTATAGAAGTTAAGTTGTGTTGTATGAATTGTCTTCTATACTATGGAATAGGAAAGGTCATGTGCTGCTTGAACACACTGAGATACAGGATAAGCCAAATGTTACAAACTTTTGCATGGAAAGCAGAAGTTGCATGAGATTACTCATAACTAATGCCGCACCAACTCATAATTACTGCAACACGGTGGAAAAGGAATGAGCAGATCAACCTGCAAGGAGTATAACAAAGGAGAGCAATATGTTACCTCAGAGCTGTCAAGCTTTTGAAGGAAGTACGTATAAGGAAGTTTGGGACGATAAAGCCACCATCTTTTAGCTATCCACAACGCCCTTGTTCCTTGTGTTTCTGTAACCTTCTCCACTACATCCTTGCGGAGACTATTTTCAACCTCTTTCATGTCGAATTCAACTACATATTTGGAATTTGCAGAGTCCAACCGGTCTGCTAACTTTTCTTGTTGGAGGATCTCCTTCCATTTCTGAAGTCTTTCGCGCCAGGTTCCAGTATCCTCTTGCGCTCGACCTGCAAAAAACAAAAATTGGGCCATAATGGTAGAGATGACCAAAGACACTTGATGATAGAATCCAAGACAAATTTACATGCAAACTTTACACAATATTCTATCTGTATAACCATCAGTGAGTTGCAGTGAAACTTCTAGACTGCAGATTTACACCATACAGGAAGAGAAACTCATATCACCCAATTACTGTGAGAACAGATACCAAAGATGCGTGATGATAGAATCCAAGACAAATTTACATGCAAACTTTACACAACATTGTCTCAGTATAACCATCAGTGAGTTGCAGTGAAATTTCTAGACTGCAGATGTACACCATACAGGAAGAGAAACTCATATCACCCAATTATTGTGAGACCACTCCTTGATATTCACTGTTGCTCATTTTTATAGGGTTTTCAGAAAAGATTATAGATTACTTAAGGCATTTAGTGTGACCAAAGCCCTAAACAGGAAAATCTAGATTTTCTGACTAAATTCTGTTTCTATGTAGGCAATGGACTATTGAAAAACCCAACTTAAAAAAAATTGTAATTTTCTTTAAATTCCAGCAGTGTTTACCACTACCCTTAGATATGCAATTTAACACTTGCCTATCACTCATACAACTTGTCAACTCCTGCTCCAAGCTAATACCACCAAGTGAAACAGATTGAAAATATGAGTTTAGGGTCAAAAATCTTTGCCTATCACGTCAAAAATCAGAATCGACATAGCTTGAATATAATTCATACTACGCATACCTTCAAGGACAATGTCATAATCTGCTTGTAACAGACATCCGCCGTCGCTGCTGTTCCAGGAAGACAAATAAGTGGAGTTACTGCTTTCGGACCAAAATCATAGTATCGCCACTGCTTTGTGCCAATCTGCAGATACACAGTATTTCAATACAAACCAACACATCAAGCCATTATGAACACACCTACAATTTTATAAGCAGAAAGCTCTACAACTAAAAAGGACAAAACTTTCCATTTGAAAACCCCAATATTAGACAGAATTGAAAGCACTTCACATCAGAAAACACAAACCCATGTCATATAGGTCTGACAATTACAATAAAAGCATAAACTTGATTGCAGAAAGTGAGACTAACTTAACCTAATATACAGAATCCAGTAATGAGGTGTAGGTGATGTAATTAGTCTTAATATATAGACAAAGGTTGATTAGTTCCGTGCTAAGCTTGCATAGTAGTTTCTAGACCGATTTAGCTATTGGTTTAATAGATCAACTTTATTTAAAAAAAATATGCAGAAGAATCGAGCAATTACTAAACCTATGAAACAAATCCTGGTCAAGCAAATATATAAAAGAGAATTCTAACGTACCTTGCTTCAGCGGGGTCTTCCTCATCTTTCGAGCGAGTCATTTTTCGATGGGATAGCGAGCGAGTCATTGTAGATATTGGAGTGGACTGAAGATCTGAGCTGTTCTCATCTCTTTCAGAAATGAAGCAATCTGCAGCCAAAGAAAGAAAGCTGCTTAACCATAAAATATACTTGGCATTTTAGGAAGCCATGAGATTTGGTGAAAGAGGAAGACCCCGGATTTGGCTTTTGCATTACACATCAGTACACTCTGACATCTATAATCAGAGTGTAATATAGCAGTAATTAGATCTGATAGGAGTAATTAAGAGCCACTGCTTTGGTCTTTTCTATGGTTGACCATTACAAATGCTATATACAACAGTATTATTGTAATTTTGTAATCTAAACAAAACTTATAAATTTTGTCATTTATATCATGAACTTGATTTGTAACTCTATTCTAAGATTTGAATTTGTAAACCCCTAATCATGCATATTGCAAATTCAGTATAAATTTATTTATTTCAAACAAATCACATAAATGCACTATTAACATGACATGCCACTTATAAATAAATGAATTTTGCTTCTCACCTCCAGTGATCACCAGTATCAGATTCATTTTCTCCCCCGAAGCAGCTAATCTGCAGCCACACTCACAACGGTTATATATACAACTTAATATGTAAAACAAAGTACCAGAAAGAAATAGTTTTCACGCAATGGTTTCTACACTTGATTACATAAAAGCAGGGTTTCAAACGTCTGTGGATATGGATAGAGCAACAAATGGCGGTTCAAGATTAAAGTAAAATGGCGAAAACAATGACTAATGTGAATCATTATGGTAGCATAAAAAGGAGGATTGAGAAACCTCTTGGTTGCTAGATATGGGGGAAGCATGCAAGTGGCTGTGCAGCCATTTCCTAGTCTTCATGTGCTGCAACCTGATGATGGTCCCGCTCGGAATGCTGTCTCCTTGCCTGGCAGATGTTTCGAGCTGAGGTCCAACAACCTAAAAACCAACACCACACTCACTTCAATATTGAAAAGCATTATTATACATAAAATAGAAGAAATTTCAAGTGCATAATACCATACCCAGTAGCTATTAGCGTCGTCGACATTAGGAAATCCAGTGACAGACTGTTGGCCGCTGCCGGAGTCATACGGCACGTCGTGGGAGTGCAGCCGGAACTTAGTTTTTTCGTGCATAAGCTTCAGTACAGTTCCGTATGTGGTCTGCTCAATGTCAGATTGACAATCAATCTCAGAAAATCAGAATAAAACTAAAAATTAAAAATAGGAGAAACAGACCTCGACGCCCTCAGCTTTAGGGGTGGAAGAGGAAGCAGCGTAGCCAGTGTCGAGATCGAGGCCGAGGAAGAGGAAGACAGCAAGGCAGGGAAAACCCACGGCCATGGCCAATAGCAAGGCTATGAACCAGGTCTGTTGCCAAAATGGGAATTGAGGCTCCGAAGCCCGGCTTGGTATGGTGACTCTCCTCCCCACGACCCGACCTGGCTCTGTGGAAGACGAAGAGGTGGGTTTTCTTCGCGTCAAACTTGGAGGACCTGGGACTTGAACCTGTACAAACCACACCGTCTGACACATGAGATACGGGCAACCGGACCCGGAATATCAGTGGCTAACATCAAGTTTATAGTTAAGGAACAGTAAAGTGGAAAACCCACAAATGTTATATAGTAAATTAGAGAAACTTCAATTCTACAATAAGAAAGATTATTATGTTGTCGCCATGTTGTCGCAAACCATATAGAGATATGGGGTTTGATCTTTCTGTTGCGGAATTGTGATGAAGATTGAAGAGAGGGAGGTATCGATTTTGTTAAGACTCGTGTGACCAAAAAAGGAAGAGCAAAACAAAACCAGATTAATTCTAAAGTCAAGATCAGAGCCTTTGCAAGGTCAGGAAGACATGTAAATAGATAAAATCAATGTGTTTAATCACCATCTATCAATAGTTATATATGCACACACAACTTTCAAGAGAAGAATCAGCAATTTTCATGTCTTTTTATTGAAATCCACTATGCTAGGTTGAGTCTACAATACCGAAAACATTATGGCCAGAAAGTGGTGGCCTCTCTTTGAAGTTCTTACCTTGGCTTTGAAGAAATCTATCATCTCAATCTCAAAATGAAGTTCATCATCCTTCGGAAAGTCACGGGGTGCTGAAAGTGGGCAATCATCCTCACCATAGTGCACTTGAGGTTTCATTTTCAACTGAGACATCAAACAAAAGACAGTTCACAATACAAAATGAGCCAAATACATAAGCACAAATAACATTTCATTGAACATGAAAAGGTCTTTATTTATGGTTTCATCTTCTTCAATATAAGAATTATCTACCCTATAAGGTGCTTTCTTTCTAATTCTTAGTAAGCACATTTGCCAGATAGCTCAACACAGCAGAACCAATTCAGGTTTAAATTCACCATTTTCAGTATTTTGTGCACAGTCATAGGCAGACACAAAATTGGTGAAACTATTAAGATATTACCATTGCAATTTCACCCATATGCATCGTTGGGATTCCTTCTAGCAATCCAACTAACATCTTGCTCTTTCCCAAAACACTTCGTATGGGAATTCCTTTGCCTATTGACAAATTCAATCAGTGGAATACAAAAATTTAACACTAAACTCAATCACTCAAAGTGAACCAAATTGAGATTTCAAAAGAATTCCAGGATAGTGAACACAAATTCTACGGCAAACATATACAGTTTTTCCTCTATAGAGTGCTCAAATGTGCTTCATAGCACACAATTCAACTCACCTCCATACTCTGACCTTGAAGATTCAACAATAACTTCATCCACTGTTCTAACAGTGCAATGATATATGACCTACAAATCGAACAAAACTAATTTAGTTTCCACTAATTGCTATCATACACAGTTCAATTACTATATCCGCTTCAACAATCGCAATGTAAGACCAACCTGATCACGATCTGAAGGTGTCGAATCACCTCCACCAGGTCTGATCACAGCTTTCATCAAACTTCCGGCCACTATTTTCATCCTCCTATAACCAAACAAAATCATCAAAATTCGAATAGCATATCAAAATTTCCAGAGATTCAATTCTAATATAGCTGAAATTGAAGCCACATACCTCTTCTCATCCTCGGTTGGTTCTTTCTTCGGCTTCTGAGGCCCCAGTGCCTCCCCGGATCTCGCGACCATCAGCTGTTCCGCCACGTGGTGCCTCCTCCTTCTCCGCATCAGACCCGACATTGGCGACGCACTTCTCGCCGGACTCTTCTCCCTCGATCTCGCAGGCGACAGTCCCCTCACCACGGCCTCCTTGAGAGCCGAAAAGAACCCCTGCTTCCTCTCCATATTATACTCTGCCACTGAACTGGATATTTGGGTTCTCTCAGAAACAACCAGAGAAGCAAAAGCAGCAATCTTTGAGTTGGGTTTGTGATGGGTTTTGAAGAAAATGGTAAAGCAAAAGTGGAGGAGACAGTGAGAAAAAAGCTCAAAGCTTATATTAGTGAGAAGAAAGCAGAGAGCTTTTTGGTTTTTGAAGACTATGGCTCGATGAAGTCGAGCAACCAAGAGACAGAGAGAGGAGACTCCAGTCGATGATGGGTGGTGGCTCCAGTGAGGTGGATGGATCGGTGGGGAAGAAGCCGAAGCAGTGGTCTGGGTTCGGCTGAGGCAACACAAAAACAGTAGAAGTGGTGGTCTGGTCTGGATCTGGGTCTGGGTTCGGCTGAAGAAGATGAAAATATTCTGATGAAAATAAGAGAGAGAATCAGATCGGATGATGGCAGCCACAAACCAAATGGGAGCAGGTGAGCAACGCACGACGCAGAAGAAAAAGGCGCCAACAGTGTGCCGCACGAACCGCACGATTTGAACAATATAGAACAGTAGAAGGAACAGTAAAAGGCAAAACCCACAAATGTTATATAGTAAATGAGAGCTATACAGGAGATTGACTTATGTTTTTCCAGCTTACATCTTTAATCTCTTTACATTCTTAACCAAGTAATTTAAGCTTTTCTCTCTTTTTTACAGTGCTAGGTTTGTTTTCTCTTATTTGCCTGCAATATCATTTTTCTTTTCATTCTTTAGTGGTGAGAAATAGATTTCTGTACTGATACATAGCTATAACACTACTGCAGCAAAGCAATGAAGCGACGAAGATTGAAATCGGCATTTCAAAAGTCGTCGCTTGAATATTTCTAAGCGACCAATATTGGTTTTACTCAAAAGTCGTCGCTTCAATATATTCCAGCGACGACTTTTGATTACATTTGTCGCTCACAAATTATTGAAGCGACCAATATTGGTTTTATTCAGTATTCGTCGCCAGAAAAATATTGAAGCGACAAATGTTTTTTCTTCGTCGCTGAACTATAATTGAAGCGACGACTTTTGGTCAATATTCGTCGCTTTTTTTTTCCACCAATCATTGTACTTCCTCTTAAATGACAGCTATATATATAGGTAAAAAAATTTGGGATATGGCATAGGTCGGGTTCTGCATCAATTCTTAGAGGAGAAGAAGGAGAAGAGGGACAAATTAGAAGAAATTGTGCATTATTGAACTTGGGTTGCTAATTCTTAGATTCTTAAGTAAGGTTAGTGCAATTTCCTTATATTTATCCCTCTTTGTGAGCATATTAAGTATTAATTCATGAAAAATGGTTGTCTATGTTGTTTAATGGAAGTTGGATTTAGGGTGTTCAATTTGGTGATTTGTTGTTGTTTTAGTGTTAGAATATGGAAATTGTGATAAACCATGGAATTAATGGGTTCGTTGAAAATGTTTGAATTTTGGTGAAATTTAGTGAAATTAAGTTTAGGTTTAGTTTGTGAAATTGAAAAATTTAATGAAATTGAATTTTAGTGTAATTTAGTGAAATTTTGAAATTTAGTGAAATTGAGATATTTAGTGAAAATGAAATTTTGTGAAATAATTAAATTGTGTGAAATTAGAATTTTATGGTAAATTAGGTTGAAAATATTAATTAATTCTGTAATTGGTTTGTGTTGTGTGTGGATTGTGGTAGTTAGAGTTTCTGAAACATACGAGTGACTTAGTGAGGGAGTGTGGTGCCGTGTGTAAATTTATGTTTTCATATTGTATATAATTGTGGTGTTTATCAGCTTAGAACTCCCGTTTGAGAATCAACAACTCGTCTAGTTAATCGAGATGACTTGTTGATTCTCGAATTGTCCCATTTTTGGACACTTTAGGCGAACACAATTTTGTTGATCGTTTTGCTATTCATGTGGTTTCGGTTTCAGTTTCAGTTTTGGGATATAATTTCGACAGTGTCTCTCTACAATGTTCCTCGAGTGCAAATTAGGTTGTTTAGATTTTGTGCACTTGAGGAACTGTAGGGAGATGCTGCCGAAATTTTCCAAAACTGTAGCGGAAACCACATGAATAGCAAAACGATCAACAAAGTCGTGTTCGCCTGAAGGGGATAGGACCCAACCTAGAGGAATAAGGAGAAGAAGTGTTGGGACAGGTTCTGATTGTATCATGAATGTTGTGTGCTAACCTTATGCATATTGTCTGTTTATGTTGTGACAGGAAACATGGACGATGTCCCCGACAAATCTTGGATGAATCTTCACTTTACACACCCTGATTACAGCATAGGCTTAGTTAACTTCATCAATTTTGTGATGGTTCGCACTGCTGAAGCGACGACCTTTGGAGCAAAACTCGTCGCTTCGAAATTGAAACGACGAAAATGAAGCGACGACTTCGAAGCGACGACCTTTGCTCTGAAACGACGAAAAAAAGTCGTCGCTTCAATTTGTTTCTGCAGTAGTGTGAGATTATATTTAATTCTGTTAAACAGGCCATACATATAGAAAAGTTGGTGGATCGTTGTAAATTGATCTAGTTGCTTAACCTTGTAACTGCTGTTTCAGGAATGACAATGTTGAGAATTCTATTGATAGCTGCCGCAAAGCTTTCGATGTTGTTTATCTGGTGAGTTTAGTGCTCTGGATGTCTTTTTGCTTTGACTATTTCGAGTTGTCTACTGACCTGCCATGCTCATATGTGGGTCCACCAACTGCACCAGAATTTATAACATTTAAAATGAATATAAGATATGACTGCTTTTAGCAAGATACTATGAGTTACTCAGATGAATAAATCAATTTGGTGCTCTAATTAAGCTGGGAATTTTGATTCATTCCATTCAGAATTCTGGTTTCGAACGATTCAAAATACGTGGTGAAGTTGACAGGATTACTTATATGTTCTTGATGATATCATACTGTTTTTAACTTATATTGCATGGATTTCTGCAGAATGATGCACCCATGTGGGGAGTAGTGAAGCTTGTTTCAGAACTATGTCCTGGAGATGTTGATACTTGATAATAGATAATTTCAAGAGCGAATAGATGCATGATTGGGAAGCCAAAAGTCTAGGAAATGTGGCGCATAGATAAATCATCTAGCTTCTTTGAACAAGGAGAGCAGTGACATTAAAGTCTTATGATGGTAGTGCACTTGAACTTTGAATGCTAATATTGCAGAGAGAATTACATACTCCTACATATACACAAAATACATGTTCTTGATAGTATATCTACTGGTAATAATGAACATTGTTGGATCAATTGTGCACAAAATAATTAAGGGTATTTTCGCCATTGAATAAATTATGATTTCTATTCTCATATAATCGTAAACACATGAATGAGAATCAATTGATTCCGATTTCGGGTAACAAGTTGTTTCCGTTCAAACTCGTAGGCCTGACAGAAGCTGGTGGATCTTGATGTGATTTCCTCCTGCAAACCCTGCTAACTAAGGGGAATACCGGGTGGGCCGGTCTTCTCCTCTCCGATGCCTAAATCAATACCGTTGAGACAAATAGATAACTTAAGCGGGAACAATAAGTAGTTGGAGAATTGAGTTACCTATTAATGAGGGTAGTTGGAGAATTGAGTTACCTATTAATGAGGGTAGTTGAGGCCCTTATATAGGTGGTCGAGCGTGAGGTCTGGTCTTACTCTTCGATGTGGGACTGATTCCCTTCTGTTCGTACGCAAAGGGGCAGCTTTGGTGGTCTGTTTGGCAAGCTGGCGTCCCCGGCTCCCGGGCCCCTGGTCATAAGGTAGACTGCTGGGCCTCGGGTCCGGGTACTGGGGATCCTGCTCCTGGCCTTAGTCCGGCCCCGGGCATGCTGGCTGCGGGTCTGTGGGCCTGTGTAGCCCCTCTGTTGCTACTGTCAACAAGTCATCCAAGTTCTCGGTCAAGTGCAATCTTGAATGGGGACTTAATATGTCTCATTCTGCTGTCCCGCAGGCCCGCAGGGTTACCGACCCAACGGTGCCCAGTCCCCCAATTCCGTGTTGAAGATTGGGCTTGGCCGGGCGTTCGAGCAGAAAGGCTGTTATGATGGTGTGTGGTGATGTGAGTACCTATTGATGATGACGTGCGACAATTATGAGTATGTGTTGTAATAATAATGGTGTTGTGCTTTAAGTCTGGTCATGCCATAAGTATGGAACGTGGTGAAACCCGGACGAGTGCATGGGATGATAATGTGACGCTGAAATCCGCCATGCCATGCATATGGAGCGGGGTGAAACCCATACGAGTGCATGGGATGATAATGTGGTGTTGAAATCCGCCATGTCATGCAAGGACTCGACTGGTGGACTGCCATGTCGGAACGAGTCCCCCAGTGAAAATTGCTGCCAACGGTGGCACAGGCCAGGGAGTAGCCCGGTGGGGTGTTTCAAGCCATGTCATAGCACCAATCCACACCTGATGATTCGTCTCGGCTTGTGTTGGAATAAGCGTAGGGTATTGTGCAGGGTTGCAAGCCAACAGGTCCACCGGTGGGATGTTGCAGTCGTGTTTAAGCACCGGTCGACATCCGCTAGTTCTTCTCAGCCTGAACGTTATAGGCGTGAGGCTGTGTGCAGAGTTTCTAGCCTGCGGGGAGATCTATTATGTGTTAGAGAAACAATCTGCCCGGTGGGGTGGCGTAGAGATAACAAGTCTCCCATGGATCCCCATATTTTTCACAGCTTGGTGTGATGCAAGGTTTCTAGCCTGCTGGAAGAATTTGCCTGTGTTAGAGGTAAAATCTCCTCGGTTTATAAAGCCCATGTGTTTGAAGCCTTGAGTTGTTGCTGGCTTGTCCGTGCCCGTAGGCGCGAAGGAAAGCGACTAAACCGATGGAATGCCTTGGAGCCGGTTGAATGCTACAAAACCGGTGGAATGCCTGATAATCGGTGGAATGTTTTACAACCGATGGAATGCCTGTGAACCGGTGGAAAGTTTTAAAACCGATGGAATGCCTGTGAACCGGTGGAATGCTTCAAAAACCGATGGAATGCATGTGAACTGGTGGAATGCTTCAAAAACCGATGGAATGCCTGTGAACCGGTGGAGTGCCTTTCCTTGAACTGCGGTTGACTCTTGGGGAAGTGGTGGGGGGCTAGACGCCTCGGTTCTCACCCCTATCTCCCTTAACTGCCGCTTGTAGGTGGGGCAAGTGGCTGACATGCATTGAAGGAGGGAGACCATCAGTCCCATCAGTTATGATGGCGTGGGGATTTTATCGATGCTGGGAAACGTGTCAGTAGGGAGCGGTCTGAGATGGAGGGCCTGGATTCGCAGGAGTTTGACTTGCCCCGATTGAGTATTTTGGGGGGATTACAGGGGTGCCTAGGGCATCGGACCCGTCTATAAAAAGGCCTCCTTTGTCTTGCTTACTGTTTTTGCTCTTGGCTTAGAGAGAAGAAGAGAACGTTGGAGAGGAATCCGGCGAAAGTTCTGTGAAGGTACCCTCGCGCTATCCGTGCTCCAAACATTCTTGTGCTTACCTACGATTGCTCGGTGTTTTTCCATGACTGACTTTCCTCGGTTGTGTATAGTAATCGGTAAGTTCCGCCTTCTTTGCTTCGTGTTTTTTTTTTGTTGGTTCGTGTTTTGCAGGGGGGGGTGGTTCTCTATCGCAACGGGTGAGTTGTTTGGAGCGGGGAATCTGCGGCAGATTTGGGGAGCAGCCGCAGAGAGCGCTGTTTTAGCTTGTCGCCGACCAGCGGTGGGGTTTTGTTTTCCTCCC
The DNA here is from genome assembly GCA_963682095.1 of Potentilla sterilis. Taxonomy (NCBI): domain Eukaryota; kingdom Viridiplantae; phylum Streptophyta; class Magnoliopsida; order Rosales; family Rosaceae; genus Potentilla; species Potentilla sterilis. The sequence continues at coordinate 62,067,106 of OY821755.1, forward strand.
CCTAGGTTAAATGGCTTTTGGGAGCTCTAATGAGACTTCTGAATCGGCCGGCAGACGTCCTGTGGTGGACGATGAGGAGAGGTTGGAAGATTGGCTTGCTTCGGTTTCTCCGGAGTCAGAAGCCGTTGCCCGCTCCCGGGGCCAGGTCTCGTCGTCTGGGTCTCTGGGGCACGAGAGCATCCCCCACGGGGTACCCTTTCCTAGTACCTCACCCGCGAGTTACACTATCGGGAATGGCGAAGGGGTTGTGTTGTGTGATGAACCGGAGGGTACCATGAGCCCTGCAGAGATTGCCTTCTTCCGGGAGACGTGGAGTATCCCGGATGAGGTAAAATTACGGCCGCTGCATCCCGGAGAATCGGCTTGTAACCCGAAGGAGGGTTGGGTTGCTGTTCATGGAGACCAGTTTCGTCATGGGTTCTCCCTTCCGCTGTCAGACTTTTGCAGTACATGCTCAGCGCTCTGCACATGTCTCCTGCACAGCTTCCCGGAAACCAGTGGAGCCAGCTGCTGAGCCTTGGTTGTCTGTACGAGCTGTCCTGGATGAGCATGCCGACGATGAACGAGTTCCGGGCTTTGTACAGATTGTCCTTCTCGAAAAAGAAGGGTGTCGGGGTTGCATCACCTTTAGCGCCCGACACTTTAAGCCTATTATCACCCACCTACCTTCCTAGCTAGACAATAGCTGGAGGAAGAAGGTGGTGATGGCAGGTGGGAGGTGGCAGAAGAGGAGGAGGATGTATCGGGTTCCTGGTGCTTTCCAGCCCCTTGGCGAACAATCATACGTACTGTCTGAGTTGGAGTGGGATAGGATTGCCACGATATTCGGGTGCTGGTCCGGTCTTGAGCGAAGCTCCTACAACTTCATACGGCGGGAGGTGTTAGACTACTGCGGTTCGGGCGGGATCCCGGTGCGTAGTGGGATTTTAGTAGTGACGTTCCCGCTGGCTGAGTTGATACTAACCCTTTGTTTGGTGTTCTGTAGGTGCATCTTCTCGGACGGTCGTCAAGCCCGGTAACACACTATCCATGGATGGTGAGGATCTTGTCTTGAGGTTGAAGGAGAAGGGGGAGGTCGTTTCGCAGACCACGGTGGATCGGGAGACTGGCCGGCTTACCATTCACGTCGAAAAGATGGCCGTGGATGTTGCGGATGATGCATACGTCTTGAGGCGTGTGAAGACTCATGCCGCGGGATCCTCTGCGGGACCCGGGAAGGGGAAAACCATTGGAGGGCCACCAAAGGTTCCTGGTGGAATGGATAGGATTCCATATCGACCGGGATCGGTCCCACTTGTCACCAGGGTCTCCTTGCCTGGCGCACAATCTTCTTCACCGGTCGACCTGGGTGAGAAGAGGCCGATGATCATGGACGTCCCGCCTTCCGCGTTGGTGACGCTGACCGGCCGGTCGTCTGGTGAGAACTTGGCAAAACGGCTTAAGTTGATCAGTGGTGGAACGAGTCCTGCTAGGGTTAGAGCCGCTGCGGCTTCAAGTTCTGCCGGTCCGCAGAGTAGTCCCGCTCCGGTGGAAGAACCGAGAAGGGGAGGTCCTGAGAGCCCTTTCATCCGGAACCTGGTGGAGGACGTGACCGGCCTAGGGCCGCTGGAGCCCTATCGGGGGAGAATCGTCAGAAGAGCAAGGAGTTGGTCCTCCGGGTAAGAATAGTTTGGTGCTACGGTACCGGTCGAAAAAAACTTCTGCAGCTTCATTTTTTTTTTTCTAATCGGTTGCCTGTCATTCTGCAGCTGTTGTACAATCTGTACCAGCCGGACCCGAGTGAGGAGCTGCCGGAGCTGAAGAAGCAGGTGGCCGTTCTGACCGGAGCCCGGGAGCGCTTGGAGGCTGAGAAGTCCAGGCTTGAGTGGGAGAAGGTCAGACTGGAGGAGAGGGCCAGGAGGCAGGTGGTCAAGCTAGAGGTCCAAGTCCGGAGCCTCGAGGAGGAGAAAGAGCGGGCTGAGGAGGAGAGGGCCGAGCTGGAGGCCAAGGTGGATGAGCTCCAGTTGGAAGCTGCCGCTGTGCGTGCCGCCACCGCCGTTGCGGCTGGAGAAAAGGACCCGGAGCTTTTCCAGCGGGTTATCAAGAAATATCACGATAATGATTAGTTTCTTGCCATTCTGGAGAAGGCTAGGGAGGCGGGTATCGCCGATGCCTACGTAGAGTGGGAAGAGAAGGGGTACTTGAATACCTCGCAAATGTCGAAGGCGCAAGCCGATGATGATGCTGATGGGCAGCAGCGGGAGGAGGAGCAGCCGGAAGAGGAAGGCAGACTTCAGCCATCTGAGCCCATTGGGGAGGATGTGGCGGTTCTACCTGGGGAGGCCGGTGGACAGGCTGGGCCCGGTGGGGAGGAGGCCGCGGCTCCTTAGGATTTTGTTGTTGTTTTTTTTTTTCCTGCCTTTGGACTTTTTATAGTACCGCTGGTTTGCCTTGGATTTTGTTCAAAATAGTTGGCATATATATCTTGTAATGTTACATCGGCTGAACCGTTGGTATGCCAAGCTAATTGTGTTGGAAAAATTAGCACTTAGACTCGGGCTCAAAATTTCTTGTGTCGCTTGACCCTTCACCGGGTCCGGGCGTGCTTACCAGCCCTGGTCCCGGTCCCGGGCGGGATCTGCTCGCCTTTCCTAGGTACCGTTGCAGCTGACCGCTACTAACTAATCCTTCCACCGCTGTCTTGAGGGCGATGCAATTGTTTGTCCTATGGGTAGCTTCATCGTGGTAGGAGCAGTATTTGCCTGTTCGTGCCGGGGTGAGGTTCCTTTTTGGGTGCTTCCTCTTTAGCGGTGGGGGAATGATGTTCCCGTTCTCTTGCAGGATGTCCTCGTATGAAGAGGTTAGAGTGGTAAAGACTTCTTGACGTTCCGCTGGCATGATCGCCAGGGGGCGTTCTTGTCGGTAATGCGCGGGCATGTGCTGCCCTGGGGCTTGTCAGGGAAGGGTTTCTGCTGTGGTTGGTTCCCCCAATTTCTATTCAGTTTGTTTGGTTGGGTGCCTCGATCCTCGCCCCGCTGGCTGGCCCTGTTTTCTCGGCGGGCCGGAAGGAACTCCTCCCGCCTCCTCTTATGCATGTGATGCCCATATGTTTCGTGGTCCGTCTGAGCATGCCTGATGGCCATCGCCATCAGCTCATTGTACCCCTGCGGGAGTTCAACCCGTACGGCATAGGAAAATTTCCCTGGTCGGAGACCCTGTTTGAATGTCATCTCGGCGATGCCCTTGTCTAGGTTCTGAACCCCGGCCGTCACCGTTTGCCAGCGGTTAACTAACGTCCTTAGCTCCTCGTCGTATGCCTGCCTGCAATTGAAGAGAACCATCGATGTCCGGGCTCCTTCGACCCGTAGGATGAAGCGGCCGACGAACCGATCTGCCAACTGCTCAAATGCCTCAATGGAGTTTGCTGGGAGCTCGTAGAACCAGCTAAGCGCCTCTCCGGACAAGGTTTCCTGGAAGATGTTGCAACACACAGCATCGGAGTAGCCCTTGGCGCATTTTTGGGACCGGAAGCTATCCAAGTGTTGGTATGGGCAGCCGGCTCTTGAGTACGTCAGCTTCAAGGACTTTTGGTTACCGGATCTCCCGGATTCCACAACCCGGTGCGAAAAGGGGCTAGTGCGTTCGCTGAATCGCGCGCCTTCCAGCGGTCACGCTGCCCTTCTCTCGTTGGCCTCCATTTGGGCCTTTAGATCTGACACGAAGTCGGTCAGTACTTGTAGTGCCTGTACGGTCAGGGCCATGGCTTCATCCTCAAATGAAGCGTGGTAGTGCCACGTCGCCCGGGGACTCCACCTCCTTGGGGTCGGTGGACCTTCCCCCCGATGACTGTCCCGCTTCCGGACTCGGGGGCCGGCTTGGTGTGGATATATGTGCCCTTGCCAAAGCGGCGTTGCACTGCTGTCCTCTCTCCAGGGCAGCCACCAGGGCTGCGTTCACTGTCTCCATTTCCTGATATTGGGCATTGGAGTCTGCTCTATCCCGATCGCTCTCCACGCGCAGGCGATCGACTTCTGCTCTCATCACCTCTACCTCCCCCGCCATATCGTGCCGGTCGGGGCTATATGCGGTGTCCCGGTCGCTGTCGCCGACCAAACTATCTTCTTCATCTCTTGGGTCGTCCGAGAATGTCAGCAAAGGGCCCTAGTGTGTTAGTTAGGCCAGGCCTTTCCCGCGCGTGCTACCGTTGCAAGCCCCTGGCATGCCGCTTGGTCCCTGATAGTTGTCGTCGTTCTGGTTGTCTTGGCCGGGGTGCTGCTCCCGTACCGCGACCGGGGTAGCGATGAGCACTTGCTCTGGTATGATCCGCTGCTCCTCTTCTGTATTTCTTTCCAGCCCCACTTCTGAACTTTCTGCCATTTTTTTTTTTGAACCCACTATTTTTTTTTTAGGTAATGCAACGTGACTTTTAATCCTTCTGTTCCCACAAACGGCGCCAATTGTTTCCGCTCAAACCCGTAGGCCTGATAGAAACTGGTGGATCTTGGTGTGATTCCCTCCCGCAAATCCTGCTAACTAAGGGGAATATCGGGCGAGCCGGTCTTCTCCTCTCCGATGCCTAAGTTAGTACCGTTGGGACAAATGGATAACTTAAGCGGGAATAATAGGTAGTTGGAGAGTTGGGTTACCTATTAACGAGGGTAGTTGAGGTCCTATTAATATAGTTGTCGAGCGTGAGGTCTGGTCTTACTCTTCGATGTGGGACTGATTCCCTTCTGTTCGTACACAAAGGGGCAGCTTCGGTGGTCTGTTCGGCAGGCTGGCGTCCCCGGCTCCCGGGCCCCTGGCCATAAGGTAGATTGCTGGGCCTCGGGTCCGGGTGCTAGCGATCCTCCTCCGGGTCCCAGTCCGGGCCCGGGCGTACTGGTTGCGGGTCTGTGGGCCTGGGTAGCCCCTCTGTGGCTACTGTCAACAGATACTTTCTAAATGGGTTGACGAATATACCCATGTCTATAAGGCTCATTTGTAGTATTTAAACTGAGAAAATAAACGGAGTGATCAAAGTGATATAAGGTGACGTAGTTGAATGACCAAAGTGAAGTTTCTGAAAGTTGGGTGACCTAAGTGTCGAGCGGAACCTAGTTTGATGACTAAAGTGATATTTCTGTCTTTCTAAAATTATATGTGAGGAAGTTATGTTTATGAACTAGCTGGTGGCAGGTTCCTTTGTAAATGGTCGTTACGAAACTAAATCATGTACTAAACCACATGATAATTGACGTTGTATTATTATTTAAAGTTGAATCATCCATCCGTTTATCAATATTTCTTCATGTGTTTGGGCCTAAATTAACATTTACCCGAGACTATGGGCCGAAGCCCAGAGGGTCACCCATTAGTGGGTAATTCGATATGTTTTAAATCAGTTTCCGTCTGGGAGTAGATTTGGAGTCCTGATAGGAATCTGAATTGGAGATGGTTTAAGGTAATACAATCCTATTTGATATCAGAATCCATTATGTTTGATACACACGTATTCGGGGTTTTGAGATCACTATATAAAGAACTATAGGACAACGTAGAAAGGGTTCACAACCATACAACTACAAGCTTTTGCCTCGCAAATCTTGCAAGCCTCTCCGGAGCAATCTCTCGCGAACTGCGTTCCACCAACTGCAACGACCACTCTTCCAACCTAGCCGCAAACCTACGCCCACCATCGGTCGCCATATACCTGCCGTTGTTGTCAAAAGTGTCTTGCGTTCGTGTCGAAGCATCGCTGAGACATATCGAGTCTTGTCGTCACGCCTTGTGACAAATCGAGTCGTTACCCCGGTAACAGTCTTTCCCAATCTGTCAGAGGTTGGACGAACACAATCCGCAGTCTTGATTTAAAGCTCTGCTTTGCATCCCAGGATCGAAGTAAGATTATCTCAATCTACAAGAGGTTGAGTAGAAAATCCTAGTAATCATTTACTTAGGTCTTGTACGAGCCTCTACGCCGGCCTGTCAACTCCCGCGTACAGTCGCTTGATCGAAAAGTCAGGTAGCAGGGAGCAGACGAGCACGTTCGCCAGGGTCATCCGTTCGCCATGGGTGATTCATTCGCCAGACGTCGTCCGCCACCAAGGTTGTACCTAACCCAAAGGTACTGGCACGCTCGCACCAGGACTGAAATCTACGTCCGCCACCCCCACGTGTTGATAGTTCGACATGTGTCAAAACCGACGAGAACATCATGTACATGATAGTGTTACAAAACTTTACGGTGGATATAGTGTACCTAATGTATTTATTGGGTAGTCATCGCTCAAGGAAAAGCTAGCTACTTACTACGTTAATTGCCTAGTTTGAAAGAAATACATTTGTTTTTTTATTGATACGTTGAAAGAAATACATTTGACTACGGAAAAGCAATGATACAAAGAGCAGACAGGGGACTACCCTTAAGACTAAGATACGAACAATTACGAGAAGTCGAGAACGTAGCGTCATTCTTCAAATGTCAAATAGGAAGCTTGCTCCCCATTAGCTTCTTCTTGCTCCTCCGTTATTGGTGTTTGGAGCACCTCAAACTGGCAGACCCGCCGGCTGGCTAACGGGATTGGATAGTGGTGTAGCAGGAGGCTCGTTACGCTCCTCCATTGTTCTTTCTTCTACAATTTGTTGACGTGCCTCTTGTACTGGTACCACAAATTCCCCTGGCATTGGTGGGGATGGCACGTCATTACCCTCTGAGGGGCCATAAATCATCACTTTTATTTTGTCGAAGACATGAATGAGTGCCCTCCTGTACGAATTCTTAGTTCCAACATCCCTAACAAGATAAATCAGCCACAAGAAGAGAGCGAACAACCCAAAAGCTGGAACGAGGACGATCAATAGTAAAATCAAGGCTAGAGTTCCGGACAAGAGTACACAATTTGTCTTGAACTCCGCCATGTATTCATTTCGAGCTTCGGAGAACCTTTTAGTAGTCAATGCCCCAAAGTAAAGAATCAAAACAACAATAAACGTCCTCATTGTAACATAGTCTGTGACAAATGGGGAAACCTTCCCTTCTACGTATTTCAACTGGAGAAGCCAGCCTAGAACGCCCATCAGAGGTAAAAAGATAGTCTCGTGTAGTTCCCTTCTGTTGCATAAAGAAGATAAATGTACGTTACTGACTTGGAATATAGTTAATCTACCGTCTTAAAATAACAAGTTCATGGCTACCAGAAAGTTAAAGAAGAATCTAACCCAATTTCTTTTGTTTTACTTTTTTGGATAGAATGTCAATCCATTAATATAGTGACACAATAGTTTACAGTACGTGGCTGACACATCAGAAAAGAACTACTACATACTGTATGTAATATCATCTATTTCTTCTCAAACCAAAAAAGGAAGTAAATTCATCTTTGATAGAGTCAACACTTTCAGATCCATGACAGTTCTGAACTGGCGAAAGAAGCATAATCTCATGCAACAGAACACGAATTAATTTTGTGTTATATTTACTAATCTATACTCAAAATAAATTGGACGAAGTACGCCCGAATGATTGGATTGCGATCTTCATTTTGGTTGTCTCTGGACTAGTGGGAAACATGTGAAGTTGCTTGATTCCATATCACAGGTTCGAAACTAGTTTATAGAATTTGTGTTCAAGCATGTTTGATCAATATAGAAATAATACAGGCTGTATAAGGTAACAACTTCCTTGTTTTAACTAAAATACAGATTTTTTTTGCAAACACACACACTTTTCGATCATATTTTTCCGTCATCAGTATATATATATATATATATATATATTAAAATAACAAGATTTGTTAGTCAAAATCGAAAAAATGTACCAAAACAACCCTGAAATATTAAAAAACTTTGAGAACTGATTAAATCACAAAGGCAGTTGAGACAATTACAAAATTTATTTTTATCAAGAAAAAAAAATCTCCACAATCCTATTTTCACTCCCACTACTGTATGTAATCTCTACTATAACCGTTTTCTGACATAATTTACTTTTTTTTTTTACTTTTTAATAAAAAAATACTTTACACGTGCAGAGCATGTGAATGAAGGCTAGTATATCCTATCCAGAGTGGAACTCAACTTTGAAATTAAAGTGCGGACTTCTCTATTTGACACACTGTTCGGTCACATTTTTACATTTCCACAGTTCAGTTTGCAGGTATATACATATAGATCACTTCTGCAAAATTTCATCTAATTATATATATATATATATATATATATATATAATTTTTTTCAGGTGCGGACGTCCGCACGGTGCGGATGCGGCGTTTCCGGCCACCGGCGAGGCGGCGACCCCGTATCCGGCCACTGGGCTTTGCTCCCCACACGCCGGCGACCCCGTCTGTGCCGGCCGGCGATGGAGCTCGGGCCGGCACAGACGGGGTCGCCGGCGTGGGGCGAGCAAAGCCCAGTGGGCGGATACGCCGTCGCCGCCTCGCCGGTCGCCGGAAACGCCGCATCCGCACCATGAACAGTAGGTGCGGACGTCCGCACTCGAAACGGACTGTATATATAGTTCATATCTGGAGCGAAGGTTCGGTTTGAAATTTATTTGTGAAGTTCCTTTTTTAACTCACTTTTCGGTCACATTTTCACATCTCAACTGTTCAGATGTTATATATATATAGGCCTTTTTGGCTAATGACCTCCGCACCAATCCTTATAGTGCGGATTTGATATTTTGATTAACTTTTCGATTGAACTTTTACATCTCCACCGTCTAGTCTTTAGGTACTCATCTATAGATCATCTATGCAAATTTTCAACCAATTTGATAACCATTAGCATATCAAACTAGATTAAAACAAATGGACAGACTGCATTTTGTCAAAACTGAATCGTTCATGTTTATGATAGGAAATCGCACTTTTGAATGCCTTAACGATTATCAAATTGGCTGAAATTTTACAAACATGATCTATATATGAGTACCTAAAGACTAGACGGTGGAGATGTAAAAATTCTATCGAAAAATTTGTAAAAAAAATCAAATCCGCACCATAAAGATTGGTGCGGAGGTCCTTAGCTGAGAAAGCCTATATATATATATATAGAGGCTCCTAATTAGAAGGGTCTCAGCTCCATTTCAACAAAATATATATGTATATATATCTCTACAAATGCTCAGGTAATTTGGTGATTGTGAGGGTGTCAAAAATGTATCAAAGCAACAAACGAACTGAATATTTTCAACATAAATTGTTCGTGTTCTTAATTCTAAACCGCAGTTTTGAATGTGGTAAAAGCAAAAACAGAAATAAACAAAACGCAAACTAAAGCAGGAAAATAAAAGAAGCAAGAATGAACCTACTTCGATTGGTTGATCAATATGTGATTAACAAGAACGAAGCTACGTACTTACATTGCTTGAAGTATGTCTTCCATCCCAAGGCCTTTTGTGTGCTATCTCTCGCTCCTTCTGTCTTAGCTGTCTCCTCCTCCGTCGATTATAAGCTATAGTTGTAGTTTCTAGTTTCTTTGTTTGGAAAGTATGAGTGCATATATATATATATATATATATAGGTTTCTTAAGAAATCGCAACACGGCAGTGTCTAGTGTCTAGTGTCTTTTTTTGGCCAAGTCGAGTGACTAATGATTCTAAGAAAAAAAAAATCGACTGTCTGGTGTTTAGTTCCATATATAGGTATCGTATATGTAAAACAGTCAAATAACTCAAGTAAGAAAATACAAGTTAAGGCGGATCAAGTGTGCTTTGAATTTATTTATTTATTATTATGTTTTTTAGCATATTACTTTGAATTTATTGCTCATTGGTAGTTAGAGCTCCATTCCAAAATATTTATACACATTTGTTGAGCTTATTGAATTCTGTAAATTCATTGATATATCAAATATTGAGTAAAAAAAAAAAAGAAAAACTACTGACATAGAAAGTTTTTTTTTTGTTTTTTTATAACGAAAGACAGTTTTTTTTTTATCAAACGCATGAAGGTAGTAACATTAACATACGACGCCCTCGCGAGCTACGAAAAAACTGAATTGGGAGAAACTACCTATTAAACTAAGTCCAAGACTAAGCAAACAAGCTATATATTCCTAGCCTAAGCGTTTCCTCTCTGGACGCCGCTCATCCACCCTATTCGGCGCCTTTCTTCGTCGTTTTTCTCGATCTCTTATCATCGCTTTGCGATCACTACAGCAGTGTCCTCTCTCACTCTTCTCCATCATGTCGCTTGACGATATTACTGCAAGTTTTGCGACCTCCCTTGCGCTAGCTAGCGATTTTGTCCTGGATATCTCTAATCGTCCAAAACTGCCGCGGCATGGAGTCTCCAATCGAGGCAGTCCACAGTCTTACCTTCTGGCGAAACTGCTCACTCCGAAGTGGTGTTCTGTCTCGGACTTGCAACGCATGTCAGGACCCACCCTGGATTTCCACCTTAAATCCGAGTCCAACCAATTCTTTTAACCAGCTTTTACCTTTTTACGGAGAGTTCACAGTAAAGTTTATAGGGTCAAAAAGTAAAAATCAAGTCAAACAGTAAAATGGTCAAAGTCAAATTAAGATTTACTATTTCACATTTACTGTTTACCCTTTTATCTTTTACTATTTTACTGTTTGAGGGCGCCGTCGAACGGGGTGTGAGGTTGAAGAATGGGCAGGAACGGCGGCGACGAATCCGAGGCGGCGATGAGCTCAGAATGCCGGTGCTGTCATGCTATGGGTTCCCAGATCAATCTTGATCTGAGGTCGAGCCGGCGCTGGGTCTGGGAAGGCTGAGCAGGACGGCGGCCTGGTCACGGCGGGGGCATAGGCAGACTCCGTGGTTCGTCTCGGTAGCCTCCAGAGCTGGATTGGGGCGACCGAATTTAGGGCGACGCTGGGCTGCCTTGCGGCGGGCCGGCATCGAATGTCGGAGAGAACACCGGCCTGGGCGCCGTGGTTGATGAACGGGACGGCATTAGTGCCCAGAGAAAATTTATGGGTGCCTTGAGTAGAAAATTTACATGGCTGATTACGTCTCATCTATTTGAGAGTTTAATGTTTGGAAGAGTCGACGAACGAGGGGGCTTGCCCTTTGTCGGCAGAAAAAAATTTTGGGGTTTTCTTTTCTTTCCCGACAAAGGGTTGTTGTCACGCCCCGGTCCCGGTGTCGGTAGGGTTTAGGCACCCGGTACCAATCCCGAGGTGTGAGTTAAATGTTACAAAGCGGAATGTAAATAGAAAATAAAAACTTATTTCTAGGCTCTTCACTCTAGGCTAGTCCGACACTTCGACTCGACAAACACTAAGTACTTGTCTGCAAAACAGCTAGTAAATGGGTGGGTGAGCAAAACCACGCGCTCAGTGAGTGCCCTATGTAATATGCCAGCAAAGCCATGTCATTTTGCACACACTACAAAATACGTATATAATATATTTCACGTCGACCACAATACAATTAACAACAATAAATAAACAACACAAACAGTCCAAAACATATAGTAGCAATGCATGCATGTAATGCTCCTCCTCACACTTTCCACCGCCCTCAAATATATATATTTTTCTTCTTTCGTTAGTCTTCTTGTTATACTCATGGTCCCTAGTCCCGAAACCCAAAATAGATCATTTTATCCCCTTCTGGCGTCGAAGGGGCATACTTTCCCAAACTCGTGCATATGTGGGTTGATCATAGCTACTGGATGTCCCCATGAGTTAACTCAACTATACGAAAGATTTTATTTCCAATAATAATTCCCAAATACTCATGTTCCCTTCAACTTCGAATCTCACCATTTTCCCATCATGAAATGCATGATCAGGTAATATAATTCAAAACAAAAACACATGCTTTCCAACATTATATATACGTAACAACAAATCAACAATATAAATATCACCAACATCATAATATACATAATTTCCACATATTTCGCGAATAGATCAAAAACATACTTTTCTACTATTTTAAAAGCATATAAGAATATTTGAAACACATTACATAAACCACTCACTTCGACGAACCGAATCGACACTCAGATCGTAAATCGAGCAACCTAGAACGAGCCTTCTAGAAATCACAGTTGGATTTAACTCCAACCACTATGGATAGAAAGATCGCGTCGATACGAATCCGTAGCCACTCCCTGATTCAGAATCGGAGTTACGGATCAAAAGTTATGATCCGCAGAAGTTTAGTCGCAAAACTAATAAAATAATAATATCTAGAGAGAGAAACATGAGAAAGAGACATACGGGAGAGAAAGTGAGCTGATCCCCCTATTTATAGCCTAAAATGACACGTGTCATGCAACCATTAGATGCCTTGATAACACATGTCAACTTCTAATGGAAACACCACCCTTAATTTGCCACTTGTCAAACATAGAAGGAACTTGTCCCACTATCTAACACATGGCCTACGACTATTGTATGATGCTGACGTCAGCGTCAGCTGCCCCCTTCCCCCTTTGACAAGTGTCAGCTTCCCCTCCAATCGGAGCTCGCCACGTCGTCACATAATTATCTTCCGATTGCATTTCTAAAAATCGTTAAAAATAGCTCGGAAACTAAAATAATTCACCGAAAAATGTAACGAACTCGTGACGACCTCTACTTTCTATTTCAAAAAAGAAAAATAAAATTTGACCAACTTAAAAAATCAGGATATTACAGTTGTCGGTAGAACTTGGTGCTCTGAGTATTTTTTTCGTTCTGTTCCGACGACGAAGGGGTTGTCGGCGGAAGAGAATTTCTGGTTTTGGTTTTTTTTTTTTTTTTCAGGAACAAAACCTAGGATTTGTGAAAAGTTTTTTCTATCAATCTCTAGGTTAGGCAACGTACTGATAACGTGTTAAAGTAAAATGAGAATTTGTCTACTCATTTCATTGATAATCCATTTTAAATATGGTGAGACGGTGAGTACTACAACGGTAATAGTAAATACATTTATGACAATAATGACTGACACTACAAGAAAAAAATACCTTAGGCGACGAAATCATTTAAAATTTGTCACCTAAGTAGTTCTAAAGCAACGAAAAAATATTCGTTAGGGTGAGACGGTGAGTATTACAACGGTAATAGTAAATACATTTATGACAATAATAACTGACACTACAAGAAAAAATAACTTAGGCGACGAAATCATTTAAAATTCGTCACCTAAGTAGTTCTAAAGCAACGAAAAAATATTCGTCACCTAAGTGGAAATTTTCGTGGCCTAAGTGACCACTTAGATCACGAAATCTATTTTCGTGGTCTAAGTGACCACTTAAATCACGAATTCTATTTTCTTGATCTAAGTGAATCTACTTTGGCCACGAAAATAATTTTCGTGGCTTAAGTACTCACTTAGGCCACGAAAATTCCACTTAGGTGACGAATAAGAATGAGAAAAAAAAAATCAAATTGAAACAAGTATAAAATATATACATAATTACTAAGAACTACATTTTTGTAGTGGTATTTACCAATAGCAAGACTTAATTTTTTTATATCATCAGCAGGGAATTAACAGTAACAGATTGTTAATCCGTCTACTGTTTAATGACATAATTAACCCTGAAAATCTAAAAATTACAACATATATATATATATATAGATATATTTTTAAATAAAAAAATTAAAAAAAAAACCCACAAACCCAAACTCTCCTCTCCTTCCCGACCTGGAGCCACCGACCCGTCCCAAGAACTGCCGCCTCCAACTTCAACGACCGCCTCAGCCAAGTCCGACGGCACCGCCCTCCCCGGCTTCCGCCAATCGCCGCCGGTCTCTCTCTCTCTCTCGTGCTGTCCCTGTTCGCATCAAAACCAACGGAAGCTTTACAGATCTTGTAACCACCAGAGTGGCAGCTCGGAGACTCGTCGGCATCCGTCCGATCGCTGTTTGATGATCGTGATCGGAGGAGGAGGAGGAGGATCGCGACGATGATGCGGTGCACGGCGAGGCCTTCTTCTTCCAATAACCATGTTCCTGATGTTACTGTTCTTCATGGAATTAATGCTCCTTCCACAAGTTTCCTGTACGATTCATCCTCAAGTTCTAAACTTTCTTTTACAACTTCAATTTTTGAGAATAATTCCCACTTGGGTTTCTTTCATTCTCCAAAATTTCCATTCTCTTCCAGAATCTCTGTCTCTTTTCTCCTGTGTCATGATTTCTCAAATTGTTTTAGGGCCTGTTTGGATATATGGATTTAGAGATGTGGATTTGGATTTCGGCGGCCCAAATCCAAATCAGCTCATTTGGGAAAAATATTTCATTGTGGATTTGGATTTGACGAAATCAGTGGATTGATTTCATCCGACATAATTCGCGGATTTGAAATAACTAGGGTAGTTATTTCAAATCTCAGCTTCTCTGGATTTCACACACAGCGGAGCTCGCTCTCTACCCGCTTGTCTTCTCTTCGAATTGCAGTGCTTGGGCTTCAGTTGTTCTGAGATTTGGCGAAGGTGGTCCGTTTTTCTTGTCTCAATTTGTCTTCTGCATAGATTAATTTGTCTCCTACATAGGTCGGCTTACTGTTCGTCTGAGATTTTAGAACATTGTTTTCCTGGTTTCTTCACCCGGTATATGTGCAATAGGTAGCAACTTGATTTGGTATTTACATGTACATATTTGTGCTTTCTGATTCATAAACCATTATATATGTTAGCTTTTTGGAATCTGGTTAGCTTCTCATATATACTGATCAAATGGGTAGAACTAAATATGGGTACTTGAAAACTTTGAGCTGTATAGTTTTCTGGGTTTATAACTATTGTATGATTGCTACTGTCAATTTTTGACTGAAACAAACAACTCTTTTTAATCCAATCTTCTGTCATTGTGAATCCAAAGGGTGAAATGAAAGGTAAGGACCAAATCATCAATATTCACTTATATAGAAGTGTAACAGAATTATCTTGAAAATGTTATTTCTCATGAACCTGAGTTTTGAATTCTAAATCATATTTTGCTGGTGTGTGCAGGATCTGCTATCACTGGGCCTATTGGAAAGGAGTGCGCTGATCTGTGGCCAAGAATTGCAAGTGCAGCTAATGCCATAGTTTAAATGCTTCAAGCCTCAGTTTAGATTGGTAATTTATGATGTTCTTGAATCTGGATATTGCTTGGTTTAGTAAGTTGTTTAACTCTAGAAGAGTATGAAATTTTCCTGGATTTTTACTCATGTGGGGCTTTCAAACTATCCTAATATCATGTAGACTCTGATAGTTAAAGACTTTTGGTCCAATTGCTAAGCTTTCTGTTTAGGTCCGTTTCACTATCTAATGTGCTGTGCCTGACTTTTTGTTAGAGATGGGATTAATTTGGAGTTGGGTTAAAAATATGTGCTTTGTTGCCTCTCTAACAATCGTAGACTCTTCCAATCTCAACCAAGACAAGAGTTGGGATTATTAGATTGTCTTTGAAAACTTGTCATGAATGACTTTGCTGTTCGGCTCTAGTTCTTTCTTAAGACCAAGGCTAATCTTAGCGTTTTTCTAATAGACTTGTTATATTGATAATGTTTTCTTAGAATTTGCTCCATTCAATGTTTACTCCAAATCAATTACAAAATGAACTTCAAGCTGTCTTTCCTCTCAGCCCTTTAGTTTGCAACTAACATCCCTCTTGTGTTAGGACTTTAGATCACCACCTCACACCGTTGAAACTCTATTTCCGAACTGGTATTGTTGTGTTACTGTCATGGTTACAATTGGCACTCACAGTGGATTGGTCAGTGCCTTCTGGCATTTGGTCGCATTCGTGTGGCCATCATTCTTGGTTGTGTCTCAGCACCCTTCTGGTGTTTTTTTTGTATCTTTACTTTCTGTTGTTCGATGCTCTTTTGCATCTACCGGACTCCTTAGTTTTCATTCATGAATGGATGGTTTCACACACACTATACAAAGTTATGGATTGCAATGCTGATGTGGTTTTAGCACTTTCGGTTTTTACTTTTTTGTTGTTTGGTATTGACGAAGGTTAGAACTTATGAGCTGCACTCTGCATAAAATGGAAAATCTTAACGAATGATTAATCATGTCTTTTGTTGTTGATTATTTGAGGAAAAGCATTAGCTAAATGAGGGTGGAGATTGAAGAAGGGAAAAGAGCAAGTTAAAGACATTATTATTTCATAATTTAAGTTTGAATGTAATTGAAACAATTTATCATTTTACTCTTCCAAGATTGTATTGCCAACAAAACTATGGAGCATGACAACTTCCATTTGAAATCTCTAATTCAATTCCTCATGATTCAATTGCTAGCCAAATAGATGAATTTGAAATTCTAGGATTTCAATTGCTTAGATTTCAAATACATATGATTTCAAATCCAAATTCCATTTCCAAACAGGGCCTTAAGGATTTTCTGCTTTTAAGATTATTTTTCATTAATTTCTGACATGGGGTTTAATAAACTATTTGTTGTTTGTTGGTAGAAATCAAGACCCTATCTACTTTCGATTTTGGAGAGCTAGAAGAAGCAATTGCTCGTCAAGTTAGAAATGATGAAGCTCAAGCACGTATGCTTTCTCCTATTAACTCCTAGCATCATTTCTCTGATTTCATGTGACGTTTGATAAACCAAGTCTTTGAGGAAAAAAGCAGTTTGAATATGTCTAGCTAGAGAGGGGTTACAGTAGTAATGATTCTGAAAAGTAGAGATACACAAACATGGAAAGGTCTCTCCCCCTTTTCATACACCTCTCTATTTTGCTTTGTAACCCAATGATATCTCTGTGTTTGTTCTTATTCATGTTGTTCCAGAGGAAGGGAGCTGGTTCTACCTCAGAGAACAAACAGCTTGAGAGAACAAACAGCTTGATGCCAAGGTTAATTTTTCACAGTTCTATCTTCTTCTTCTTTTTAATCCCATGCATCAGTGTTTAAACTAATTAAGATGTATATTTCTTCAGACACTGAGGCCCTTAGCTCAAAATCGAGAAGCTGCGAGAAAAAGCCAGAAAGGTAGTGTCATTTTCCAGACTAAAGATTTCATTTTCAAGCACCTTCAGCTTACACTATTTTTCTCCTTTTTGTTTCCTTTTGTTTCACAATGTACGTATGCCCACTATCGTAAATGTTTCATTCTTTCTCTCCTCTTCAATATCAATATACAGGGTTATGTGCAACAGCTAGAATCAAGTAGGATCAAGCTCACACAGCTTGAACAAGATCTTCAAAGAGCGCGTGCTCAGGTAATTATCATCTAATTACATTGGTAGTTTCTTTTTTCACTTTCCAAAAGTACTTAATGATTATGAATATTGTTATTTACTAGGGCTTGTTGATGGGTGGCTGCGGAGGTGGATTTGGCAATATCAGCTCAGGTAAGTTTCTTCAATAAATTTATGGGATCAGTCATCAGTCTAATTAAACTGCAAAAATTAGAAGAAAAATGGCTGAAAATGTAGGCTATTTATTTTGTTACAAAAGAAGCATGCAGTAAACAAAAACCAAAGTTGACTACATCAACATTTGTTTTTTTTAATTGGGAAAAGGAAGAGGACAGAGGTCTGGGTGCAAAGAGAGAGAAAGGAGAGAATTGAAAGTTCAATTTGATATGTTTTGAGTTCACTCCATCTATCATGCATTCTCCAACCAGATTCAGAATCTTCACATAATATTGATTATGCTGCTGCCAATTGTAACCAACATTAGTCACATTCTTTTTTGGCTGTTTCTGCAACACTGTAATGTAGTTTTTGCAATTCAGCTAATCACAGTTGGAATGTTTCTTATTCCGTAAAGCTAAATAATATGAATATATGCCTTCTTTATCATGGTGTTTGCATGTTTTATTTGCAGAGTAATCCAATTTCCAGATGGCATATATGTGAAGGTTCAATAAACAGCATTGTTTACTCTTCGGATGGGACGTATTTGGTGACAGTTGGTAGAGATGGTAGTCGTCAAACTGTTAGCATTGTGATGTTTTTGTCAAGTGTAGATGTTAGTTGGTGCTGATGTAAGGTGTTATATGTAGAGTACTTGCGAGTTTTTGACTACTCGAAAGAACAACTAATAGGTGGTTGAAAGATTATTACAGTTCTCTTTGTTTTTTTTTAGAACAAATTTATTAATATTCATATGTTTATATTTTGTTTATATTTTCCTTTTAAAAAAATATATATATATATACCACTTAGGCAACGTAACTTTCGTCTCCTAAGTGGACCACTAAGGCGACGAAAATGAAATTTCGTCTCCTAAGTTAGGAGACGAATAGAAATTTTCGTCTTCTTAATAACTGACTAAGGTGGTGAAAATTTTCGTCTCTTAAGTAACAGATTAAGGTGACGAAAAAAAAATTCATCGCCTAAGCAGCTTATAAGTAGACGAAATTTTCGTCTTCTAAGAAGGATATATCGTGGCCTAAGAAGTCTCTTAGACGACGAAACTTAGGTGACGAATTTTTCGTCTTCTAAGTAATTAGACGACAAAAAAACCTCTTAGGTGACGAAAATATTTCGTCGCGTAAGACTTTTATTCTGATAGTGTGATCATTTCAGTTATGAGTATTGAATGTTAACTACATAATTCTCTTCATTGACGAATGTATATAATGTGTTTTTTCCTTCAACAAATTAATAAATGTTCAAATATTGAAGCATGTTTAATTATCGATTTTGGAGATGTGAACTGAATATTTTATAAGGAAATTCGTTTCATTGATTTAATTGGATTTATGTATTTTGAGAAAATTAGGGTGGTGTAAATAACATTTTGGTTCTTGTAAAAAGTAAATTGGAGGTTAATGAAACAAGGAACTCCAAGTGTCATTTTTAGATGTATGAATTGAAACTCCCTATTTTATAATTTATGTATGAACCCACAAATTGTGAGATCGAACAAACATATATTTATCGGAAAAAAAAAACATATAAAATGCTAGCCAATAACAATGCTTTCTTGACCGAGTACCACATTCTTAGTGACCTTTACGGTCTTTACCTGTACTTCTAGGAAAAAACATAAAAATAAAACATAAAATGCTAGCCGCTTGGTTCCAAATTTTTAGTCAACTCTACCTGGGCACTGGGCACTGAGCACTGAACACTCCCAAGCTGCCTTTGGTGAGGTTCATATAAATTTCTATATATACTACGTATATTTTTCCAAGCTTTCTTTTTTACATACCATTTCCGCTATTCAGACACTCTGCTTGTTATTTTTGTTAACAGAGTTAAATTTCAGGTTGGTGTCAGTTTGAATGTTTGATCCAGGATCTAAGGCAGCTGCTATGGTGGAGAGCTCCGGTGATGTTCTAATTCAGGGTACGTAATAGTTACTTTTTCGAAAAGATAATTGGCTTTAACTTTCATTTGTGATCGCTGCTACTCCCTATGGGGCATAGCTTAGCCCTCCGCGTCTGTGCCCTCGATTCACTCCTCTCTTTAAGACCACCTAATCGATCGGCCATCGGCGATCAAAGCTCTGATCGAGGGGAGAAAGTACGGAGGTGTCTGATACGTACCCTATTTGGTTCCCTTGTTGGCCAGAGATCAATCTAAACGGAAAGGTAATTGGTAGAGGACTAGAGGTTTAGCAGGTAGGGACCGAGTCGCGGACGCTTTCGGACGGAAGAGCAGTGGGGCCTAATACCGTTGAAAAAATGCAGCTGTCTCTTTCCTCTTTCCCTGTCCCTCCGTTCACTTCTCGACACATGTCATTTCAATCTGACTCATCTAACTGACAGTATACTCTGTTAACCTATATTTTTAAAAATAAAACTTAATTTGTTAAAATGATATTGAAAATACCCATATATTCTTTCTTCTTCTTCACCTTTCACTCTTTGATTCCGCTCACCACATCCCATGTGAACCACTCCCAGTTGTGTTTGGTTCTGAGTTTTTAGAACCCAGAAAAATCCAATCTTTCTGCTTTGTTTTTCTTGGTTCTGTGACCTCTTCCCTTCTTAAAGAGTGAAACTTTGTAGTTTTGCTTTGTGTTTGGGACATGATTCAGTAAGAGTTCATATATATCTGGGTAAGAATAAATATCCCACCTTTCTTTGTCATAATGTCATCTTTCAATTTTCTGCCTCTTCACAGTCTCAAAAGCTCAAAGCCAGTCAAGGCTTTTAACCCATCTCAGATCCTTACAAAACTACTCGTTTTCCGGATCCCATAATCCAATTTCCACTTTCTCCAACCAAATGATCCAGAATCTTCCCTTCTAGAGTTTCCATCTTTTGGTTCCTTGTATATGAGCAATACCATTTGTATCTGATTGATTATGATTCGATTCATGAGCAAGACCTGGGTTCATGAGTTGGATCAATTTGATATGGTTTTATGAATGAGATCTAGGTTGAATGAGAATCATGTAATGGTTGCAGCCAAAGCCCAAATTCCATGCTCGATTCGCTTCTTGTAACGATGCTTGCACGCCGTTGTTCACCTCCTCCACCATCGGGAGTTGTGGTGGTGGTTATCCAGTGCGTCTGGTTCCGGCTCAGGCAAGAACAATGACGGCACGCCGCCGTCTTGGGTTTATGATTGTGATCTTGGTCCATGAGTTTCAAGTTATGGGTTCATTTTGAATCTGGGTAATTATGCAAATCATTTTATTAATGAATCTGAGTAATTATATATGGATGAAGCTGCAAAGGAAGGATAGCATATGCATGGAGCTGCAGTTATGGTTGTCCAGATCATGGAGGCGATTGATTTTTTATTTTCAATATCATTTTAACAAATTAAATTTTATTTTTAAAGATAGAGGTTAACTGTTGATAGTTGAGTCAGATTGAAATGACATGTGTCGAGAAGAGAATGGAGGGACAGGAAAAGAGATAGGAAAATTGGGACAGAGGGTCAGCTGCCGTTAAAAAATATCTTTGGTCGTAGTTTTTATTTTTATGTTTTTGGTTTAAGTTACCATTAATATAGGAACCTTTGTGTTTTTTTCTTTTTACATTAGTTGTGGAAATTTTCAATTTTAACCATAGAACTCTCTATATGAATGCAGGTATTCCGCAAATAATCACACAAAATGTACCACAAGCGCTGACGACGGATGAAATCTTAAAATATATTGACAATCATAAAATCTATGTCACGAAGATGCCACCTCCAAACAAGCCTCCAAGTAAATTTTTTTCCGATTATGTTCATAATTTATTTATTTATTTATTTTTTCTATTGAATGAAATTCTTTTTTTTTGTTTACATGGATATTGAACGAAATTCATTAGTTATGAAATAAAAACGTAGTTTAAATATAATTCTTTGGGATAAGAAAAAACAAATATTATCCTTTTAAAAAAACAAATATTATTCTTGTTTTCTTTATATAGATTCTGTTTATCAACCATGTGACCTGAATAACCTAATTAAACTGTACTAACACAGCAATTATTGAATTTTAGATGGTTCAATTATTCTTTATGACATGACTGTCGTAAAGAATCTTTACAGAGAAGATGGCCATAAATGGGAGAAGGAACGGCACTGCCCGCGAAAGGTAAATTATATTACGTACGTGATGCCTGCTTTAAATTATACCAGCATATGTTCACACTTTACTTGTGTGAGTTAGTGGGTAATTTCTTATATGATGAAGCAATTATGGTTGACAAACCCTGTTTCTTTAATAATAGTATAGATTATTCTTGTAACCAATAATAACGAAATTGCAACTTTTAAAAATTTGAACTCTTAAGCATCCCCAATACTGTACAAAAACTGAAATTCTCTATTGTAGATGGGAAAATCACAAATCTCAACAACAACATAACAAAAACTCAACTCCAACAGCTTTGATATTCTATCCAACAAAATTAAATGATTTGATGTATAATTGAATGAATTTATATAAACAGTTCCTATCTAGAGCGAATGTTAGCTTTTAAATTAACTTGTGAAGTTCTTTTTTTGACTCACTTTACGGTTACATTTTCAAATCTCCACCGTTTAGATGTTAGAACCTAATGTATAGATCATCTATGTAAAATTTCATTTAATTTGATGATCGTTTGAGTTTTTATTATAATGATATACATGAACAGTTCATGTTGGACATATTCAGTTTATTCATTGATTTAATTCAATTTGGATACCTTAACGATCATCAAATAGCAACACTCTAGTTTTTTTTTTTTTTTTTTTTTTTCCAGTTTTGCAGCATGAGTTAATTTGCTAAATTAAAATTATTGATTAATTTAATTAGTATTGTTTAACAGAAAAAAGGTGATGTCGTCTTACATTGTTACGTTGCTAACGGTAGCGCAAATGTAAAGTTCGAACGACGAATTTATTGGACGAAGGAGTAAGTTTATTATTATTATTATTATTATTATTATATATTTAACCACATATTTTAAATTCGATTAAAAATAAAACTACGTACTTTTAGTGACTGTCGTTTTGGACAAAAATCATGATTAAAAGTAGATGTCTCTCCTTTCTTTTTTTCTAGGTGTTAAACTTTTACTTATATATTTAGCTCATTGCTGCAGGAATGCACCTAACCATAACATAGCTCTCATCCACTACTTGGAAGTAGAGGTATGCATTATTCTATTATTTTCTTTTATGTGTTTCGGCATTTGTTCTGCATATTCAGGCTTATTTCTATTAATTAAGTCAATTTGACTTATGGAATTGTTATTCGAATGGTAAAAGTTCAAGCTATAATAAATAGTAGGGCTTTCAATTCTGTGCCTATGAATTTTCATGGGAAGTGTTAGGGCTTTTTATATCCATCATCTATTAATTATATCGAGTTATTAACAATATGTTCAAGAAGAAAAGATAATAAGGAGAACTTATGTTTTATTGATTGATAGAGAGGCCTTTATATAGGCATTATAATAAGTATCTCGATAAATCAGGGATTCCCTATCTATTACAGAATCAACTATACTAGTCTAATTAGGTCAAGACACATCCAAAAAGTTACGGAAATAACCTTCCTACAACACTCCCCCTTGTGTCAACCGCCTAATGTCTTCATGGTGCTTACCATGTTGCCTCACTAAAACCTTGCCAGCAAAACAAAACCTCTTGGGCAAAAATAAAATGCATGGACGAAGGGAAAAGAGCATAAAACATCAACACTACACTTGTAAATAACATGTGATGTAGACTCCCCCTGATGTCTAACAAACTTAGAACTTTGATATATGGCGCATGTCTAGGCTCTTCACATGTTTCACATGCATAGATTTTCCCAAAGACGTGTGGCGTAAAGACCGCTTCCTCTTTGGCCAGGTGCTCGACCCCGAAACCCTGTGAAGGGGGGGGGGGGGAGGGGGCGAGTGTGGCGTTAAGGCCACGGAGCGCACATCACGACGTTGAATCGCACATCACGATGATTAACAAAACAAAATATAAATGGAATAAAAAATGATGTATGAACACGAATCTTCTGTTCTTCATTATTATTCTTCCATTTTTTTTTCGTACATAAAAAAAACCGTTGTTAATTAAAAAAAGGATGGAAAACTGTATATAACTTCCATCCCAGGTCCCACTATCCATATTTACCATAGTCTAAGTTTTCCTTCCTTTTTTTCAATGGAATTTTTTTTGTTTAATATTTTGCTATTTACCATATCATTCTTCATATATTAAAAGCTGTTTACAAATATCCTATAGTCTAAAGTTATTTATGTCATTCTAATAATAGTATAGATAAAATAAAAGTAAGCTAGCTAGTTATGACTTTAATTTACGGATTTGTGAGTTGGTTTTGATTTAATTTTTTAATTTTTTTTTATCAAATAAACAACTGAGATGCTACAATATGAGTCGAACTCACAACGTTTCACTTAAAAATGTTTCGATTCAATTTTAGAAGAGTTGTTTATTTAGCTAGACACATGCATGTGTGATTTAAACAAATATTATATTATATAAATAAAATTGTTGTTCAGCGAAAGGGAAAGACAAGGCAAGCAGACAACTATGCAAATGAAGTTGATCAGGGAAACGGACAGAAGACAGCAACCAATTATGAAACGGGATCCAGTTCTGGGACGATTGGTATTCACCAAGCAGTCGAACCTAATGGAATTGGCACTCCGGCTCTGGTTCCTGACAAATTTTCAGAGGGTTATTAGAACTTTCTCTACTCTTCATTTTCGTTTGCTATGTGTGGCCTTACTACTATTAGTTAACTAACCTACAGACGCTTTTGATGACCACTTGTCAGAGGAATTTCGCGATAATCTGATGATCATTTTCGATGAGGCTCGGGAACATCCCCCAGAAGGTGATCAGCAGTTTGATGTCTCACGTGCTGGTAAAACTTTTTCTCATGTAATTTAGATAACTTAATGTGCGACTCTCACCACACTATAGTTTTTTTTTTTGTCAATAACACTATTAATTAGTTGCTTTACCTAGATACACTTCTGAGTTCTGGTGACGTACAAATATGCAGATGGTTGGAAAATAGGTGAAAATCCTGTGGAACAATTGCCACCACCATTCGAGAAGGATGATCTAAGTAGAGATCTGGCCAGTCCAGGGACGTATAATACAAGTATTGCCACTTCATTACAAACTGATCTCTCACAAAGTGAAGGAATTGGATCCGGTTACGTTGTCCCACAAAGTGTACAAGCTGATCTTCAATTTCATGACTCGTGCTTTGGTAAGCTTCTTCTCTTACTACTATTAGTTGCGTTACCTAGATATACTTCTGATGACCTAGATATACTTCTGATGACATAAAATTCACAGTAAATCATTGACAAATGTACAGGTAATAATAATGATCCGGATCTCAGTCATCTCACAGCAAATGATGATGTTATTGACTTTAGCATTTTCTATGCCTCCCCAAGAGAGACTGGTGAACCTAAGAATGCTACATATGAAAACTCGGACACTTCATTACAAACTGATCTCTCACAAAGTGAAGGAACTGGATCCGGTTACGTTGTCCCACAAAGTGTGCAAGCTGATCTTCAATTTGATGACTCGTGCTTTGGTAAGCTTTTTCGATCTCTTACTACTATTAGTTGCGTTTCCTAGCTAGATATACTTCTGATGACATAAAATTCACAATAAATCATTGACAAATGTACAGGTAATAATAATGAACCGGATCTCAGTCATCTCACATCAAATGATGATGTTATTGATTTTAGCATATTATATGAAAACTCGGACACCATTATGGTGGAGTCTTCGGCGGGCTCAAACGACATGGTCTGTAGCATTAAGGATTTTTCACCAGATTGGGCATACCAAAACACCGGAACCAAGGTAATTATCTTCCATAGGAATATCAAATATGATTCCCTGCTTGACACATAAATCTACACATATTCGATGTGCATGTGAACATAATAACATGGATATGGAGAACTAAACAATCGCTGATGAAAAGAATTTATTAATTAAATTTTGTGGTACTTTTTAGGTTCTGATCTGGGGAACATTCTCAAATAGTAGTCAACAAGGAGAAAGTTGTCAATGGTATTGTGTATTTGGGGAAGATGAAGTTCGTGCGGAATATATGTGTGAGAGTGTTCTTCGTTGTACTACCCCTCAAATGAAAGCTGGGAGGGTTACATTCTGTGTCAAAACTTCCCCCGGGTTAGTGTGTAGTGAAGTGACGGAATTTGAATTCCGAGTTGACCAAAATCAAGATAATGATGACAGTAGCTGCAGAAATGAACTGGCTCAGGTAGGTTTAGATAGACTATTGCGTCTAAGCTCTATACCTCCGACAATTGACCCCTCACGTTCCGAACTGAAAAGTCAGATCGGTGAATTGCTGCTCAGGGATTATTTTCAGTCGGTGGGAGATAAACAAGGTTTTGCTCCAAAAGGGGAAAATAGTCAAATTACCGATGAGCACATGGAGGAAAGGTACGACAAAAAAGAGCAACGTCTTATAGATAATGTGCGAGAATGGCTGATTCAGACGGTTGATACTGGTGGAATAGGCGCAAGTCTACTTGACAAGGGCGGTCAGGGTGTGTTGCATTACGCAGCTACTCTAGGCTACGACTGGATCCTAGAACCCACAACATTAGCCGGAGTCGACATCAATTTCCCTGATGTAAATGGATGGACGGCACTTCATTGGGCAGCTTACTGTGGCAGGTGAGAATCTTTTACTTACGTTGATATGGTTAGGATCAAATGCGCTGCTTCAGTAACATTTTGAGTTTTGACGTTTCTCTTTTCTTCTCTGAAAAAAAATGATTTATCAGAAATAAAACAGTTGGTACGCTCTTCAGTTTAGGAGCAGACGCTAGAGCAATGACTAGCAAAGGCCGTACACCTGCGGAGCTAGCTTCTTCTCAGAAACACCAGAAACTTGCTGGTTGTCTTTCAGAAAGAGCTAACATATCCCAAATTTCACATCATAATTTGGAATCCAGGCAAGCCCATTGTGAAGAACCGATGGTAATGATGGAAGTAGAGAATGAAGATTCAGATACAGCTGTACTTGATATAGAAGATGATCAGCATAGTCATAATACAAACGCACTGCAGGTAATTCTCGGGTTTATATTGTTTCTTAGTATCTAAGGTATTGCTATTTTCTTCAACAACAAAAAAAAAGGTACTGCTATTAGAGTATATGTGACTTTCTATATTAAGTCTTTACCTATTTTGGAGTGTCTAGTTAGTTTTTTTTATTATCAATTTTAGTAGTTGCACCTGACTGTCAAGTCACTCTCTTATTATTCAACTCGCTCCTAAATACAGAGAGCGAGGTAATACAATTACTAATACATCTAAATTACTTTTTGTTTAGTCAATAAAAAATATAAATTCTAACAAAAAGAGCTGGTGTTGAGAAATTTATAAATGGCTAGTCAAAATAACTTTTATGCTATTTTAACTATATATAATTTAATTAAAAAAAAATATTAGCATTGCTAAAAGTATCTTTACCAAACTCTATTAGAAATCTTTAGCTATTTTGGAGAGCCTGCTTTACTTTTTGCAAAAAATTGCAGCTGCACCAGACTATCTATTATAACTTTATGTCAACTTTGAGCTATCTCACTCTCCAAATATAGAGAACGAGATAGCTAAAAGGTAAAACATTCCTATTAAGTAATTACTTGTATTTTATAAAAAAAAAAATATATATATATATATATATATATATAAACTATTTTTTCTTCACTTAAAAAATAAAATAAATTCAATAACTAGCTTCTTTTTTTAAGAATGTCAAAACTAGCTACAATAGAGAGCATTGGTGTAAGTGTATTTTTAAAGTGACTAGCGAAAATGACTTTTTAGCTACTTTGGTTATAATTTCATTCAAAAATGTCTAGCATTGTTGAACATGCTCTTATCTTTAGCACACTCTTTATCTTGGCTCCTTATTAGCATTTTAGATAGCGTATTTAGTTTTTTTTTTTATCAATTTTAGCAGTTGCACTACATAACTAATTAGCTCTCCATTTTAACTTTTAGCTATCTCATAACCATGAAAGCAATTTGCAATTTGCATTTTGATTGATCATAAACTTGTCCGATATGTACTGTTTCATTTTTAAGCTTGTTTTTGAATTATGCATGATTTATGTTCGATACATTCACCAATTCAACTTGTTCTTGAACAGGATGCGATAAAAACATTTAAACGGTGGAAGCGGTCAGTAAAAACTGCACTTTCACGACTGAAACTAAGAAGAAAATCGTTGCATTGGGATTCAGAAGTATGTGACTGTGCCCCAGGTTGCCGATTTCACATTTGAGGTTAAGACTGACTTATATAACTTGGAGGTAAATATGTTATATTTTTTGTATCTGCGGTATTTCTCCGCGTCCAATATCTTCGAAAATATTTATCTATGATATTTTAAAGAAATTTATGTAAATTTCAGTAATGCAGTAATCATATACGTGGTTTTCTCAATCTCAGTTATCTGAAATTTAGATATTTTATCAGGTTGAACTCGTGGTGCAATGAGATCTCAAATGAATTGCAATGAACAAGTGCATTCCAAATCTTGTTCCACAGCAGCGCACTAGGATTAGGAGTGCGTTCCAAATCTTGTTCCACAGCAGCGCATTAGGATTAGGATCGTTGGGGTTTTCTTCTAGGACACGACGGCGTGCGAGATGATATGCTGATTTAACAGTAAATTTGCCTTTCCTGTCTTCACGAGAGTTCCATCTACTTTAGTAGAAGACAATTAATGTGTTAGGAAAAGGTTTTCTTTTTCATTCTTATGATGAATGCTACAATTAATGTGTCTTGATCTAATTAAACTAGATTCTTCGTAGATTTAGTTGATAGGGAATTCCTGATTATTCGGAATACTTGATGTAATGTCTATATAAAGGTCTCCTTATCAATGAATAAAATATCGATTTGTATTCTACCTGTTTCTCTTAGAACAGGTTATTAGCACGTGGCTGTAGCTTTCGTCTAACATCCCTACAAAAAAATTCAGATTCCTAGGTTTTGTCCCTGAAAAACAAAACAAAAACCCTAAATATTTTTTTCTGCTGGTAACCCCTTTGTTGGCAAAGAAGGCTCCCCATCAGAAATTCTCTTTTGCCGACAACCCCTTTGTCGGCAACGAAGGCCAAAAATTGTTTCTGTCGACAACTCGTTCATTGGAAAAGAAAGAAAAGCTCAGGAACCTAGTACTGCCGACGACAGCTTTGTCGGAAAAGAGAAACGTTTTCATTTCCTACTTTGGGAACCTAGAAATCTACTATAGGCACCCTCTCTAATCGACGCCATCTCTTCTGGCCTGCACATCATCGACCCTCCTTCGCACAGCAGCTGAGCCACTCAACGGAGTCGACGTCGCCATAGCAGCCAACTGTAGCCTCACCGGCCGCTGCTCGACGACGACCCAATGCTGACGAAGCCTCTGCCCCGAGCCGCCGTTTGCCTTAGCCCTCAACCCAGTTCGGACAACGACCTGGTGTCGCCCTCCGCTCCGCGCCTCCGCTACGATTTGCGGGAAGAATTTCGACCCAGCTCCTTGGGCCAGACCCGACCCATGCCAACCAACCCGACCTGAGTCGGCAGTTAACCCAATTCACTGTGCAAGGGGCAAAACGGTAAATATGCCTCTTCAGTTAAATGTTTTTTACTCTACGGGTTAAAACAGTTACTACAATAATTCTCTTACTAGTTTTATTGTTGTGCTTGTGACTATGATGACATTGTGAACCACAACTCTTCGTGACTATTTTATCACGATTCTGACAAAATATTGTCGATGCTTGTGACGATCCTAAGAGAGTCACATTATATAAAAACGGACAAACTCATGATGTTCGACGACAATTGTCGCTGTAACATCGATATGTGACGGAAATTGTCACAATAAATATTGAATTGAGTTACCATAATCTTGGTCTCGACCTAAATTCAATCTCTTCACTCTTGTTCTTTTGAGAAAAAGAAAAAAATTGACCGCAAAATACGCCGTAAAATGACATTAAAAATACAAGTGACGAAATTCATGTCACATGTTCAGAAAAAGAGATGAGAAAAGGGCCATTGAAAAAAAGAAAAGAATCATGTCATTGATATGGTTCTACATCGGTTCTGGTGCCCCCTTTGGCAGGCAGGTGCCCTCGGTCCCAAGGCCCGGGACCGGATCACCAGCACCCCGGCTACATCTCCATTGTTCCACATCACCGGTGCCGTACTCGGAAGCAGTGCCACCAGGCGCCTGAAGTAGCTTCGTGAGTAGGGAATTATGTAATAGTGTTGTAAGCATCCCACATTGGAAACATGGTAAAGGAGGGAGCCTTCTGTTGACAGTAGCCGCAAGGGGGCTACAGCAGGCCCACAGACCCGCAGCAAGCGCACCAGGGCCCGGCCCAAGGCCCAGGACTAGATCACCAGCACCCGGCCTCGGGGTCCAGCACTTTACCCTGCCACAAGGGACCCTGGGACCGAGGGCACCTGCCTGCCAAAGGGGGCACCAGAACGTACAAACAGAAGGGAGCCAGTCCCACATCGAAGGGTGAGGCCAGCCCTCACCCCCAACCACCTATATAAGGGCCCCAACTACCTTCATTAATAGGTAACTGATCTCACTCACTGCTTACATACGTGCTCAGGTTATATATTCCAACTATACTAACTTAGGCATCGGAGAGGAGAAGACCGGCCCGCCCGGTATTCCCCTTAGTAAGCAGGTTGGCAGGAGATCACACGAGGATTCTCCTGTATCTACCAGACCACAGGGTTTGAGCAGAAACAATTGGCGCCGTCTGTGGGAATCCTGAACAAGAAGCCGTGTAAGCAACACCGTTGGCAGAGAATTCGGAAATGAGTCAAGAAAGAGGTACCACCGAGGAGGGACGTGTTGCATTAGTGCAAACGCTCACCTCCACCCCGGTCGTCACGCGGGAGCCGCGCGGCGATCAGGGCAACGGTCAGGATGGAGGGAGCTGTGGGGGACCATCCGGCATGCCGGGACCCCGCCACAACAGCTCGCGCGGGAAAGACCCGGCGGAAGACGAAGACAGTCCAGTGCTCCGGGGCTTATCCCTGATGTTCTCAGTTGAGGAGAGCGACCGATCCGAGAGCCCGGACCGGGACCCTACGTACAGCCCCGACCATAACGGTATGGCGGGGGAGGTACGGGCAATGGCCGTGGAGGTCAATCGTCTAAGAGAGGAGAACGATCGGGACCGAGCCAAGTCCAACGCCCGGTACGAAGAGATGGAAGCGGTGAATGCCGCCCTGGAGAGAGGACAACAGCGTAGTAACGCCATGGCCGAGGCGCAAGCGGCACCCCTGCCAGTCCAACCCCGGCAGCTCGAGGCAGGGCAATCTTTGGGCGGTCGGCCCGGTGATCCCGTGCGAGAGAAGTCACAAGCCGGCGTAGACCTGCCGAAGAGTACGCCAGCCTCCCGCCAGCTTCACGCTTCGTCTGTGGATGAAGTTGAGACCCCGACCGCACGGGCGTTGCAACTGTTAGCCAACACCGTGTCGGACCTGAAGGCCCAGATGGAGGCAACCGAGAGAAGAGCCGCGCGGCCGATGGAGGGCGCCCGGTTTAACGAGCGTATGGGCCCTTTCTCGCACCGGGTCATAGAGTCGGGGAGGTCCGGCAACCAGAAGTCCCTCAAGCTCACCTATTCGGGGTCCGGCTGCCCGTATCAACACCTGGACAGTTTTCGGTCCCAGACCTGCGCCAAGGGCTACTCCGATGCAGTCTGCTGCAACATCTTCCAGGAGACCCTGTCTGGAGAGGCGCTCAGCTGGTTCTACGAGCTTCCTGCGAACTCGATCGAGGCATTCGAGCAGTTAGCCGACCGGTTCGTAGGCCGCTTCATCCTCCGGGTCGAGGGAGCTCGGACGTCGACCATCCTCTTCAACTGCATCCAAGCCCCCGGGGAGGAGTTGAGGACCTTTGTCAACCGTTGGCAGACGGCCACGGCCGGGGTTCGGAACCTGGACAAAGGCATCGCCGAGATGGCGTTCAAGCAGGGGCTCCGGGCAGGAAAGTTTTCTTACGCCGTCCGGGTTGAGCTCCCGCAGGGGTACGACGAGTTGATGGCTATGGCCATCCGGCATGCTCAGGCCGATCACGAGACCTACGGGCACCACCTGCTGAAGAGGAAGCGGGATGAGCAGCAAGAAGACCATCCCCGGGAAGAGAAACCCCCGCCCGGCCGGGAGGACAAGCCCAGTCAGCGGACCGAGAACCGCGCCGCTCGACCCAGCCGAAACGCCAACAACAGAAACTGGCCACAGCGGCAGCAGAGGCCCTACTCCGATAGGCCCCAGCCCCAGGCCGAGCACAAGCCGGCGCCATACCGCCAAGAACGCCCCCTGGCGATCATGCCCGCGCCACCACTTCCTACGAGGATATTTTACTTGAGAACGGAAGCGTCATTCCCCCACCGCCCAAGAGAAAGTACCCAAAGGGGAAGCTTGCAACGACGCAGACGGGCAAGTACTGCTCGTATCATGATGAGGCTACTCATCGAACGAATCAGTGCTGCACTCTCAAGACAGCGGTGCAGGGCTTGATCGATAACGGCCAGCTCCAGCGGTACGTAGGGGAAAGAAGAGCAGACCCCGACCGGGAGCACGACCAGGCCTGGTAAACCCGCTAAGCCCGAGCGGTTAGTTTGGCATATCGCCGGTTCAACTGTTGTAAAAATCACAAATATATGCAAACTACTTTTGAGAAAATTCTACTGGCCCCGCAAGTTCAAGTATATTCATAATCAAGCAAGTATACAAGCAGTAACCAATCCGGATAGTTTACAAGAAAAAGAAGCAAGGGCAAAAAATCCTAAGGAGCCGCGCCTCTACCCTCAGCGGTTAGTCCACCGGCTTCTCCTGCGGTAGCCCCGTCGTCGACCTCTGCTTCGGCTCCGGCTTTGAGGGGCTCGGTACCGTTGGTAAAAGAATCCAAGTCCGAGCGAACCGCTTCTCCCGGTTGCCCCTCCACCGGCAGCTGCTGAATGACCGGCTGCTCAGGAGCATCTCCTTCGGTAGCGGCACCCGGCATCAGGGAAGTGTCCAGCCACCCCTTTGCCGCCCATTCCGTGTACGCATCCGAGATGTCATCTTCCCTGACCTTCTCCGGTCGCTCTCTTCGTATCGAAGAACGAACCGTTCATATTGTTCCGGGTCATCTCTCCCGGCAGCAGCAGCGGCAGCGGTGGCTCCCACTTGGAGCTCATCCACCTTAGCCTCCAGCTCGGCCCTCTCAGCCTCGGCCCGCTCCTTCTCCCTCTCCAGGCTCCGGTTCTGCTCCTCCAGCTTCTTGGCCCTCTCCTCAGCTCTGGCCTTCTCCCGATCCGAGCGAGACTTCTCCACCTCCAGGCGCTTCCGAGCCTCTGCTAAAGCAGTTATATGTCTCTTCAGCTCCGGCAGCTCCTCGCTCGCGTCCGGTTGGTACAGACTGTACAGCAACTGCACGACATCAAAGTCAGTTAGTCAAGCAGCAAGAGAAAACAAGTGTCAAGGCAGTATCGTGGCACCGTGCAGTACTTACCCGGAGGACGGATTCCTTGCATTTTGGCCGGTTCCCGCCCGCCAGCACGCCATCGATCCCGGGTTTGTCCAGACCGAAGCTGGCCAGGTCCGCTGCCACCTGTCGGAAGAATGCGGTGTCCGGACTTCCCCTCGGTGCCTCCACGGGCGCAGGGCTACTCTGCCGGGCAGCGGTAGCTCTCTCCCCAGCGGAGTTGGATTGTCCACCGCTGGTTATCCTGACCCGTTTGGCCAGGTTTTCCCGGGACGATCCACCGGTGACTGTCACCAGCACAGAGGAATGAACGTCCGGTCCCCTCCGCTTCTCTCCGCGGCCTTCGGGAGAAGAAGAACGTGCGCCTACACGAGGAACCCGGGTCGCGAGCGGCACAGTCACCGAGCGGTTGGGGATCCTGTTCGCTCCACCGGGAATTCTCACCGGCCCACCGGTAGACTTGCCCTTTCCGGGCACCGCCGCAGGTGCAGCAGGATGGGTCTTCACCCGCCTCAGGAGATAGGCGGAGTCGTCGACATCCATGGCCCTGGGCTCCGAATGAGTCGTGAGCCGGCTGGTCCCCTCCTCCACCGAGGTCCGAGGCTGCCACCTGTCGGAAGAATGCGGTGTCCGGACTTCCCCTCGGTGCCTCCACGGGCGCAGGGCTACTCTGCCGGGCAGCGGTAGCTCTCTCCCCAGCGGAGTTGGATTGTCCACCGCTGGTTACCCTGACCCGTTTGGCCAGGTTTTCCCGGGACGATCCACCGGTGACTGTCACCAGCACAGAGGAATGAACGTCCGGTCCCCTCCGCTTCTCTCCGCGGCCTTCGGGAGAAGAAGAACGTGCGCCTACACGAGGAACCCGGGTCGCGAGCGGCACAGTCACCGAGCGGTTGGGGATCCTGTTCGCTCCACCGGGAATTCTCACCGGCCCACCGGTAGACTTGCCCTTTCCGGGCACCGCCGCAGGTGCAGCAGGATGGGTCTTCACCCGCCTCAGGAGATAGGCGGAGTCGTCGACATCCATGGCCCTGGGCTCCGAATGAGTCGTGAGCCGGCTGGTCCCCTCCTCCACCGAGGTCCGAGAGACGGTCGCGCCTCTCTCCTTCAACTGCTTCAGGAGGTCCTCCCCGTCCATGGAAAGCGTGGTTTCGGGCTTGATGACCGCCCGGTTTGATGCACCTGCAGGACAAGCAAAACGTTAGAATTTTGGAAGAGCTAGCACGAATATCACCGCTAGGGCTTGCTACACACCGGGATCCCGCCCGAGACAACAGTATTCCAGTACTTCTCGCCGATGAAGTTGTACGAACTTCGTTCCAAGTTGTCCCAGCAGCCGCGAATAGTCGAGATCCTCTCCTGCTCCAGCTCGGATAACTCGAACGACTGGTCGCCAATGGGTTGGAAGGCGCTAGGAACCCGGTACATCCTCCTTCTCACCTGCCAGGTCCCGCCCGCCATCACCACCTTCTTTCTCCATCCGTTGTCTACCCATGTAGGCATGGTGGTGATGATCGGTTGATTTTTCCGGGCATTGAAGGACAAGCAACCCTTGGACCCCTGCTTCCTTGAGTAGGACAACCTATATAGGGCCCGGAATTCTTTGACCGTTGGCATACTCATCCCGGACAGCTCGTATAGGCAGCCAAGACTCAGTAACCGCCTCCACTGGAGCCCGGGAAGCTGCGCGGGCGACACTTGCAGCGCGCTCAGCATGTACTGCACGAAGTCTGGCAGCGGGAACGAGAACCCGTGCCGGAACTGATCCTGATGCACGGCAACCCAACCTTCCTCCGGATTGCAGGCTGATTCGCCAGGATTCAGTGGCCGCAGCAAAATATCGTCCGGGATACTCCATTTTTCCCGAAACTCCGCAATCTCTCCAGGGGTCATGCTACCCTCCGGTTCATCACACACCACGGCACATTTTCCTCTACCGATGGTGTAGCTCTCAACGAGAGCACCGGCCAGGCGCACCCCGTGCGGTTTTTCAGTCTCCGAGGAATCAGACCCGGAAGACGAAGACGAAGATGAGGACTAAGCCCCGCTCCCGGAGCGGTCAGTGACTTCGTCCTCCGGGGCCTCTGAACCGAGCCAGCCCTCCAATCTTTTCTCATCATCCATAATATGACCTCTGGCAGCAGGTTCAGAAGCCCCGTCAGAACTCGAAGAGTACATCTTGACCTAGGGGCAGAAAACAAAACCCTAGCGCTCGTCAGCAACAGGCTACAACAGCACCTCTTACGGCCTCTCCCCAAAGTTTGCCGCTGAGCAACCCAGTCAGCGACAGAGATCCCTCCCCCGCCGCAAATCAACAAAGCAAAAGTAAGAAAAAACCGGGGCAAAGAACGCAACTTACCGATTAATATGCTCAGCCGATGACAGTCCGCCCTGCGAAAGCAGCGAGCAATGGTAAGAAGAGGCTTGGGAGCGCTTGAAACAACGGATCTCTTGGGGCAAGGAACTTAGGGCTTTTCGCCGGATCTTCTCCTTTTCTCTTAGTCTCTCTGAATGCAAGAGGCAAAAGTGGAAAAAAGAGCAGAAGAGGCCTATTTATAGAGGGGACCGGTGCCCTAGGCATTTGAAATCCCTCCAAAACACGCAATCAGAGCAACTCAAACGCCTGCGAATCCAGGCCCTCCATCTCAAAACCGCTCCCTGCTGGCACGTGTCCCAGCATTGGTAAACTGCCCATGGCATCATAACTGACGGGACTGATGGACTTCCTCCTTAAATGCATGTCAGCCACTTGTCCCACACGCTGGCGACAGGAGGGTAGGAGCAGGAACCGAGGAGTCAGGCCCTCCCACACTTCCCCAAGTTCTACGGTTGCACGCTACATTTTTGCTGCAAGTCAACCGGTCATAATTTTTCAACAGGCTTGAAGACCTCTCACCGGCTGTGATCATCCAACCGCTTCGAGACCATCTATCCGGGTACGATCCATCCGCCCGGCACCATGGCAGTTCGCGGTTATGATCATTCAACCGGCTGCGTGGTTTCTTCGCTGCAAGGCTTGAAGACCTCTCACCGATTATGATCATCCAACCGCTTCGAGAGCATCTATCCGGGTATCAGCGATATGGACTCGTCTCGATATGGCATGTCGCCCGGTCGAGCTCCGCCCGGCACCATGGCAGTTCGCGGTTATGATCATTCAACCGGCTGCATGGCTTCTTCGCTGCAAGGCTTGAAGACTTCTCACCGGTTATGATCATCCAACCACTTCGAGAGCATCTATCCGGGTATCAGCGATATGGACTCGTCTCGATATGGCATGTCGCCCGGTCGAGCTCCGCCCGGCACCATGGCAGTTCGCGGTTATGATCATTCAACCGGCTGCATGGCATCTTCGTTGCATTTCACTGGGGAACTCGGGGGATTCGTTTCGATATGGCATGTCGCCCGGTCGAGTCCGCCCGGTCCGTAGCAGTTCACGGTTAGGTATCATTCAACCGGCTGCACACAATGCTACTGGAGACCTCGTCTCGATATGGCATGTCGCCCGGTCGAGGTCCACCCAGCTACATCTCACTTGGGGGGCTCGTCTCGATATGGCAGAATGCCCGGTCGAGTCCGCCCACCGGTTACGTCGCATCCAACCGGCTCGAGAGCATTTTCCGGGAACGGGATCCACCCGGCCCCATGACATTTCACTGGGGGACTCGTTTCGATATGGCAGGACGCCCGGTCGAGTCCCACCCGGCACCATGGTCTGACCCCGGTCATGAGAACATTCGACCGGCATGGGCTTTATACACCCTGGTGAGTTTACATCTAACTCATGTACTCTTGTCCAGCAGGATAAAAACTCTGCATCGCATTGAACCGCGATCAACGTGGGGGGCTGCACGGCGAGCCTTGTCACCTCAACGCCACCCCCCTACCTCAACGCTTATTCAACACAAGCTGAGAAGAACTAGCAAGTGTTCACCGGTGCTTTAAACAGCCCGTAACACCGGGGTAATCTCCCCGCAGCCTAGCAATATGGGACTCGTCTCGATATGGCAGAATGCCCGGTCGAGGTCCCATACTCCTGGACTCGTCTCGATATGGCAGAACGCCCGGTCGAGGTCCAATGCTTAAGTTCACCTGAGACTCGTCTCGATATGGCATGTCGCCCGGTCGAGTTCCCATGAACCTCGCTCAGTTCAGCTTTGGCAGATCGCCCGGTAAAGGCACAGTCAACTCCGCTCCGTTCCGATTTGGCAGAACGCCCGGTTCTGGCCTAGTTAGCTCCGCTTCGTACCGATGGGGCAGAGTGTCCGATCAGATTTCCATGCACAAATCTCTTGCATGGCAGATTTCAACGCCTCATTATCATTCCATGCACAAATCTCTTGCATGGCGGATTTCAACGCCTCCTTATCATTCCATGCACAAATCTCTTGCATGGCGGATTTCAACGCCCCATTATCATTCCATGCACGCATCTATCGCATGGCATCATCTCATACACCCTACGGGTTCCACCCCGCTCCATGCTCATAATACCACAACACTTGAGCACAGTACTACTTACATTACAAACGTACTTATAAACTATTACTTGCCATCGGTAACAGGTACTCACCTCGGTCACGCTCAATCTTTAACGCGGACTTGGGGGACTGAATACCGTTAGGTTGGTAACCCTGCGGGTCTGCGGGACAAGAGCAAGACAGATTTAAGTCCCCATTCAAGATTGCACTTGACCGGGAACTTGGGGTACTTGTTGACAGTAGCCGCAAGGGGACTACAACAGGCCCACAGACCCGCAGCAAGCGCACCAGGGCCCGGCCCAAGGCCCAGGACCAGATCACCAGCACCCGGCCTCGGGGTTCAGCACTCTACCCTGCCACCAGGGACCCTGGGACCGGGGGCACCTGCCTGCCAAAGGGGGCACCAGAACGTACAAACAGAAGGGAGCCAGTCCCACATCGAAGGGTGAGGCCAGCTCTCACCCCCAACCACCTATATAAGGGCCCCAACTACCTTCATTAATAGGTAACTGATCTCACTCACCGCTTACATACGTGCTCATGTTATATATTCCAACTATACTAACTTAGGCATCGGAGAGGAGAAGACCGGCCCGCCCGGTATTCCCCTTAGTAAGCAGGTTGGCAGAAGATCACACGAGGATTCACCTGTATCTACCAGACCCCAAGGTTTGAGCAGAAACACCTTCCTTCCCTATAAATAGGAGGCTTCCCCCTTAGTATTAAGGATCTAGGATCCAAGGCACTCCACCCTTATAACCCGATGGCTTATTGGCCACGCCTACTGGATTCCAAGTGGACGTAGCCGTGCCCTCCGATGGCGCGGTGAACCACTATACTCGCTGTGTTCAGTATAGCTTTGTTATTATGGTTCTGCCAGGCCCCAGGGTTTGAGCAGAAACAATTGGCGCCGTCTGTGGGAAGGCTTACAAAAAGCTGTGTTGCTCTGCCGGCAAGCTACTGCTCGGACAACATGTCCCGAATAATCAGCAGCTGCCCAGCTAACCTGCCCAGCTAGCCTGCCCGGTACCAGCAGCCCAACTCAGCTGGTCTGCAAGGGGCAACCGGCCAGTGGCCCAGTACCGGCCCAATCCCGACGCGGGTCAGCGCGGGTTAGCCACTCTCCTGGTCCGGTCAACTCGGACGGATCCTCCTTCGCCACTGCCATCTCCCTCCACCTCGCACCACAGCAGGCCACGAGCGGCGAGCCACCAACTCGCCCGCGACGGACCGGTCGGCAGTCCGGCGAATCACCCACGTCCTTTCCGGTGACCTGCGGCTTCAACACCGGCGCCCATGGCACTGCCCGGAACTAGCACCCCGGATCGGCCCCAGTACCTCCGGTGGCTTCCTCTCCGGGCTCCGATGCGCAGTCCTCCGGTCCGGCCAGCGGCGAGTCACCGGACTCCTCCTCCGGTTCTGGCCCTTTGCATCATCCTCCTCCGGTTCGGCTCCTCGCCGTTGGGTCCCCCTCCCCGGCCGATGGGTCTCCTCACCGATGGCAGCATCTCCCGGGCGGTGCAGTTTCGCCTCCGGATGCTCGTCTCCTCCCTCCCGGTGCGTCGTCTCCGGTGCGGTGCAGTTTCTTCAACCCCGGCCGTCTAACCACCTCCGGCACGGCACTCCTCTCCGGGACCGGAGCGGCTCGTCTCCCTCCTCCCGGACGGAACGGTTCGGCGGTCTTTATCACCGGCCGAGAGAGGCTGGACGGAGGACGCCCGGCCGAAACCAGGCGAAGAAAAACAGAAGCAGGAGAAGAAGAAAGTTGGCGGGAAAGGAAGAGGTTCAAATGGTCAGGACCCGGTCAACGTACATCCCATGCAAGATGGGCCGGGCCGGAGTCACCCCTTCCAACAGCAATGGGTCAGATTCCAGCAGTTCTTCTCTTGGCACCCAGAAATCTTCTTTGGACACCCACTGCTCCAAACGGCAAAATCAAGCTGCTCTCTACCCCCGTAGACATTCACCGGGCAACTTGGGAATCATTATCGCATGTTATTCCAACACCTGGCGGCTTTCTTCAAAGCTAAGTATTCTAACTTATCTATTATTACTCAACGCGTGCTTCACCTGTGCATAATCTGTTGGGAAATATTGATAATTAGACATGTGATATCAGTGCTGCTCATATCATTATGCATCGATGATCATCTCAGCATTGCAATGCATCATTGCACGCATGTCATTATGCGCTTATCAGTGCTGCTCATATCATTATGCATCGGTCGATCATATCAGCATTGTAATGCATCGCATCAATGCATCACCGCCATTATGCATCACATTACAATGCATCGCACTACGGTGCACGCATTCCAATGCATCGCATCAATACATCGCGTTACGGTAGATCCGTCTGATGGCAGAACGCCTGGACGGAATCGCCTTGCTCTTCGCTGCATTTCTGACAGGACCCGAACCAGATTTCACCCCGAAACCCGGATCAGATCCTGTGGGGACCACCTTAAGAGAGATTTTACCGGAAAATCGGCATGACATCTCTTAAAATGGACAACCCTCACCTGTCAAACACACAAAACACGTCTATAAAAACTACCCTGACTCTAGGAGCCACCTGCTCCCCCAAGATCCCAACAACTTCTCAACACAAAAGTAAAAATCACTTTTAAAACATCTATAATTTATCAGAGCATTCTACAGAAAGTAACTAAGGAGACAAAATCAAAAGATAAAGGATCAAAAGTTCCTACCGAGCGGAAGCAATACCGACGCTGACTATGCCTCGACCTGAGTATCTTTGACCTCAACTACTAGTCTGCACACTGGGCATTTTAAAACGAAGGGCCCAGGGGAAAATAATTTAAAAACGTTAGAGTGAGTGGATAAAAATAAAATAATTTAAAAACTAATACTTTTAGTTAAAGACATTATATCACTTTCCCACATTTTCATACTAATCGGAAAATCACAATGCATGCATATGTATATATAAACGTACCACATTTTATGAAAAACTCTATTAAAACAACTCAGCCTCGCTGACAACTCAAATAAACAAAACTCTTTTGTTTATATATATATATATATATATATATATATATATATTCATAACCATTTGAAAATCAACTTATAATACATCTCGATCAATCTCTTTGGTCATATAAAATCACAGTTCCACTGGTTCGGGAATCTATGAAATACCGAAAGCCTCATAGAGGAAATATTCCCGAAACTAGATAATATAAAAATATAGAAATCTTAATCCACTGCTTCGGGAATCTATCAAAAGCTGAAAGTCTCATAAATGAAATATTCCCGAAGCCACATCATATAATCGTATAAAAATCTCAATCGACTGATGCGGGAATTTATTAAAACTGAAAGCTTTACAGAGGAAATATTCCCGCAATCACAGTGAAAAACATCCTCATGACCAAATCCCATTGACCATGCAACAGGGAAAAGTCTACCCACCACTGGAGCCTCGTCAGGCTCTGGTCCGAGAGTCCTATTGACTCCCCTCGTGTCTAAGTCTACTACCTAGACATGTCACCGCCTCAATATATACCACCCTACGTCGACCACCGAGCGTGAATCTGACCTATATGGTCAAGTCGTCACCTCGCGTGGGATGAGGCTCTGCTAGCTAGCATCAATATAATAATAACGTGGACCTTCGTGTGGTGAAAACAAATCTCGAAATACATTTCCCCTGATAAATCATCAATCATCTGAGGCTCATAATCACATGACAATATTCTAGCCTCCAGATATAACCATGAATCCCCGGCAAATCAACATGCCGTAAAATCAAAAATACCCGGCAAATCACCATGCCGTAAAATCAAATCAAATATACGTAAATCCCATCGACATGCTCCGCATGTCAGAAAAATCATAAATAATAAAATTAACAAAATCCCCGGAATTTCATTCCGGTCTACTGATTAACATACTCAAAATATTTCGAAAATATAAAACCACATGGAAATCTCATTTCCCAAGGAAATAGCAAAATCCAATATAAATATCATTACTGTCGATAAAACAAAACCATATATTCCTTAACATATCTTTTTCTTTTCCTCATATAATCTTTCATACTTCAAAATCCTTTAATCAAAATAAATTTCATTTTTAAAAGAAATTTCATTTCAATAAAATAATCATGCATGCATTTGTTTTAAAAATAAAAATCCACTCACAGTCTTTCCGAGCTGGTAGCCGTTTCGACTCTCGTCCCGTCGAGTACCCTCTCGACCTGTCACATGGGCGAAATCGTAAATTTCTAAACCTCGGAAAACAAATATAAAACCCAAACCATGGACGTCCTCGCTCGTCCGAATTATCCCCACTTCTATTTTATTTCCGGTATTAGAATTTCGTCTCAAATAACGAAACGATCTATAACCAAAATTACTCTGGACACCCACACCGTGTCCGATCAATTCCTTTCTTAGTAAATTCGTCATAAAACCCTTTTAATAAGCTTTAACCCTTTTACGGTAAGTCAACAGTAAAAACTACTGGTCAAACAGTAATTATTTCAGGTCAAACAGTAATTCTGAAAGTCAAACAGTAAATGGTTAAAATCTAATTACTATTTACTATTTACTGTTTACTATTTACTTTTACTGTTTACCTTTTTACTTTTACGAATTACTGTTTACTGTTTACTTTTACTATTTTACCATTTACTTTTCACCTTTTACCGTTTTACCCTTTTTACCGGTTACTGTTCATCATCTTCAACCTTTTGCTGCCGGAACAGTGGCGCCGCCGCCACCGTCGCCGGAACAGCAGCGCCGCCGTCGCCGCCACAGGAGGCCGAAACCACCTCCAATCGATGCCAAATTCATCCAACACCATCGCCACCACCTCGGGGACTCGTCCCCGCCGCCAAAAACCAGCACAGCCGCCCCATACGGCGGCCGGCACGGCGGCCGAAACCCCCAACGTCCAATTTCTCCAAAAATCCACCAATTCAACATCAAAATACACCCAATCGACTCCAATCAATGTTCTAAACACTAATCTAGCCTCCAATTACAACAAAAACTTCTAATTCGGAATCCAAAAACCCTAAAATTTTCAAATTCTAAACTCTCCTTACCTGGATCGATTTGGATCGATTCCTTTGGGGGGATTACTACCCAAGTTCTTGTCTCCATTTCCCCCCTAAAATCGGGCCAAGAAGTGGCCGGAGGAGGGAGAATCATCCGATCGGGGGCGATCGGTCTCGGGCTTCGCACGGCCAAACGGCGGCGAACGACGCCACGCCGCTGTCACCATCGTGACGAGCAAGCCGAGCTGGTCCGAACGTGACCGGTGCGCCGGCCCAGTTCGGCCGGACGGCGGAGATTCGGCCGGAGGCCGAACCAGATCGGGGGAGAGGAGAGAGAAAGGAGAGAGAAGAAAAGGGAGAAAAGAAAAAAGAAAAAGAAAGTTTCCCTTTCGGGAAATTTTCCATTCCCGCTATATATACTCGTCCAAAAACGGCAAAATCTTGTTTCTACATCATAACTTTTTCGTACAAACTCCAAATTAGGCGTGCTACGTGTTCTCGAACTCGTTTCAACGTCCTCTACCCTATCATGAAACAAAAACCTCGATCGGGTCAACTTATTTAAAAGACAACATTTAGAACTTCTGATTCGTAAAAACAATTCCCGAGGAGTAAAAGTAAAAATAAACCGGTAAAAAGGTAATTCGAGGTTCGGGTCGTATCAATTTCACTGGGGACCTCGTCTCGATATGGCATGTTGCCCGGTCGAGGTCTACCCAGCTACATCTCACTTGGGGGACTCGTCTCGATATGGCAGAACGCCCGGTCGAGATCCGCCCACCAGTTACGTCGCATCCAACCGGCTCGAGAGTTTTTTTTTTCCGGGAACGGGATCCACCCGGCCCCATGGCATTTCACTGGGGGACTCGTCGCGATATGGCAGGACGCCCGGTCGAGTCCGCCTAGCTCCATGGCAAACGTATGGGCTTTATAAACCCGGGCAAGTTTACATCTAACACATGTACTCTTGTCCAGTAGGATAAAAACCCTGCATCGCACTGAACTGCGATACATTTGGGGATACATGGCGAGACTCGTTATCTCAACAACACTCCACCGGGCATATTGTTTCTCTAACACAGAACAAGTCTCCCCGCAGGCTAACAAACCTGCACATTTACCTCAACGCTTATCCAACAAAAGCTGAGAAGAACTAGCAAGTGTTAAACCGGCGCTTCAACATAGCCGCAACACTCTCCGGGGTACCTGTTGGCTTATTCCACGCACCAACAGTCCTCCCCGCAGGCTAGCACCGGGCTATTCCTAGCCTGCCGTTGGCAGCAACTGTACTGGGGGACTTGATAGGAGCA
Source organism: Potentilla sterilis (assembly GCA_963682095.1). Classification (NCBI taxonomy): domain Eukaryota; kingdom Viridiplantae; phylum Streptophyta; class Magnoliopsida; order Rosales; family Rosaceae; genus Potentilla; species Potentilla sterilis. The sequence goes on from OY821755.1 coordinate 62,110,723, forward strand.
CATTGTGCGACGATATTATATGCTTATGCCCTCGTTTATGCTTTGTTTAACCCTTATTTGTTTAAGATCGAGTCATAATATAGTTAGTGTCAATTTTGGTAGAGTTTTATGAAAAATGGTTAAGAATCCGAAAAATGACTAAGTTTGAGAAATCTGGAAAATATTGCAAAATGTGTCTTTTTCGTGATTTTGAGATGAGCAAAAGTATAATCTATCCTTGTCCGAATTCTATGAAATTTTCTGTGCTTAATATTCATATGTTGAGGAATGCTGTGTTAAAATTTCAGATCAATTGGAGTTCGGGAAGTCACCCAAAACTTGGCTGCAAAAGGGCAGTCCGAACATTCCAATCCAGGGGCTACAGGATTTTCCTGGGACTTTGCCCCAACTTCGAATTTCCATTCCCGACGACTTATATGGAATTTGGCCGAGATATTTTATGGGGAGATTTACGTGAGACTTGGAATCGCACCAATCGGAGCTCCGAAGGTGGAGATATGCTGGATTTACTGCGACAAGGTCAAAGCTGCCGATTCCAGGAACTGATTGCTTCCTTTTCACAAGTGCTTCATTTCGATGGACCATATGATGTACTAGAGCATTTGTGAAGACATCCCAAGCATATGGAAGGAAGGAGGTCGACACTTGGCCATGACATTGAAGAAAAACATGAAGAAACAAGTTCTCCTAGTCAAGCTAGGAGAAGCTGCCGATTCTGGCAGATTGTGTGTCATTGTGAGCTGCCGGCATTGTGGAGCATTTTTGGTGGATCAAAGCTTATCAATTGAAGTCCAAGACCATATAAGAAGTCCATGAAGATGTGAAGCCCAGGCCTTGAAGAAAATTCAGAAAAGAAAACCTAATTGGATTAAGAAAGGAAGGTTGCAAAACCTTATTGCACTAGGTTTTCTCAATCCTTTTGGCTTAAGGGCTGCCGGCAATGACTCCCCTATTCTCTATAAATACCCCCACTTTTCCTACAGAAAAATCATCTCATCTCAAGCTAAACACAAGGCCGAAACTCTACCAAAATTCACCAAAGATCCTAGACAAAAACCCTAAACCGAAAACACCACCACCACCATCCAAGTTTCTGCCGAAACTTGGAGAACTATCCTGCCGAGCCACCCTAGACCCGTGCAGCCTCATTCCATCTTCCATACATCACCGGATCCACACCAAGTGCAGCTCTCAAGGTGTGTCAAAGTGTGATCCACTCCCTTCTTCGGTTTAGTATTTTTGTCTAGTTATGTTTAAGTTTTGTCTATGAAACACTCATGAATTTTTGGTGATGATTTCTATGTCTATGTATGGATCAATTTTGGTTTTATAAATTGTATGTTTTGCATGTTAATTTGTGATATGTGACTTGTAGATTCTTATGTTTGATAACTAGGACAATAGGTATGCTATGTTGTTTGAGAACTTGATTCGATTAGTAATCTAAGGTTAGGGCATTAAATCGACACACTAGTTTTGTTTAAGCATTTGTTGTTTGCATGTAATTCTAAGTGCTAGGTTTCATGGGCTAGAGTTTTGTGGTTGAGTCATACTCGTAGTTTTCTTAATCGCATGCTCACTTAGAGTAAATAACCTTAGAACTTGCAAGATAATAAGAGGATTGACGACCCTACTTGTTCGCTTGTCTTCGATTTGTGATTCATGTGTTTAATTGTTGGCCCAGTAAAATCGGTTAACACATACCTTAGGATTATACTCGTAGTTAATCTTAAGACTCTAGTAATCAACGATTAGATGACCTCGTAGGCTCTAATTGGGATCGAAATTGGTTAAGTCGAAACAACATTCATACTTGTTCCTTACCTTCTTGCATATTAGTCTACATGTTAAAGAGTCTTTTGTGCTAAATGTTTTGTGAAAGATGATGATCACTTGTAAATAGTAATTTAGGATTTATTTTCTGTTTTTTTTATGATTGCCGAACCTAGTGTTAGGGCAGCATTGCTGCCGATCCTATTATTCCCCCCAAATTGTGACGTTTGTAATGTTTATATGTACATATGTTTGTCTAACAATTTCATATCTCAGGTACCCTTAATCCCCGGCCTAGAACGATCCCTACTTATGTCTATACTACTAACGAATGCAGGGTTTATTATTGCACGCGAGCTTCGGCTCGCGTCCAGGACTCGTTCCGACATAGCAATCCACCGGTCGAGTCCTCACATCATCATCCCATGCATCGCCGCCATTATGCATCACATTACAATGCATCGCACTACGGTGCATGAATTCCAATGCATCGCGTTACGGTAGATCCGTCCGATGGCAGAACGCCCGGACGGGATCGCCAGCTCACCGATCCGTCCGATGGCGGAACGCCCGGACGGAATCGCCGTGCTCTCCGATCCGTCCGATGGCGGAACGCCCGGACGGGATCGCCAGCTCACCGATCCGTCCGATGGCGGAACGCTCGGATGAATCGCCGTGCTCTCCGATCCGTCCGATGGCGGAACGCCCGGACGGGATCCCCAGCTCACCGATCCGTCCGCTGGCGGAACGCCCGGACGGAATCGCCGTGCTCTCCGATCCGTCCGATGGCGGAACGCCCGGACGGGATCGCCAGCTCACCGATCCTTCCGATGACGGAACGCCCGGACGGAATCACCGTGCTCTCCGATCCGTCCGATGGCGGAACGCCCGGAAGGGATCGCCAGCTCACCGATTCGTCCGATGGCGGAAAGCCCGGACGGAATCGCCGTGCTCTCCGATCCGTCCGATGGCGGAACGCCCGGACGGGATCGCCGTGCTCACCGATCCGTCCGATGGCGGAACGCCCGGACGGAATCGCCAGCTCTCCGATCTGTCCGATGGCGGAACGCCCGAACGGAATCGCCGTGCTCACCGATCCGTCCGATGGCGGAACGCCCGGACGGAATCGCCGTGCTCTCCATACCGGTCCTATCCGGCGGGTCACCCCCTCCGACGGGTCACCCCGGATTCAGCAGGCCCAGTCCTGTTCAGCAGCGGCTCCGCCAGCACTGCCCGATTAGGCTTCAGCGCGTCAGGACCGGTCAAAACCCGGATCCTCCCTGGCCACCCACCACCTCATCTAGCCCGGCCTCATCACTCCCGGCACCCCAACACTCCCGGCCAAATCACATCTCCACCACGCACTTGGGAGACTCCACATTCGAACGCCCGGTACTCACCTCGGTCACGCCCAATCTTTAACGCGGACTTGGGGGACTGGGCACCGATAGGTTGGTTACCATGCGGGTCTGCGGGACAAGACAGATTTAAGTCCCCATTCAAGATTGCACTTGACCGGGAACTTGGGGGACTTGTTGACAGTAGCCGCAGAGGGGCTACAGCAGGCCCACAGACCCGCATCAAGTGCACCAAGGCCCGGGACCGGATCACCAGCACCCCGGCTACATCTCCATTGTTCCACATCACCGGTGCCGTACTCGGAAGCAGTGCCACTGTAACGACCTAGGTTTTATTTTATTTTAAAATAGAAAAGATTTTAATTTCTTTATATTTAAATATATCTCTTTTACTATATATATATATATATATATAAGTGGGCTTTAATTAAATCAGTATGTATATATGAAAGAAATATTGTGTGTTGTGTAAGTGGGCTTCCGTTTGATATGTTAGCCTAATAGGAAGAAGCCCATAATTAAGTAGTAGTCGGGAGAGAGAAAAACAGAAAGCAAAAAGAGAAGAAGAAGAGAGGGCGAGAGAGAGAAAAGAAAGGGGAAGAGAGATGACGGAGGAAGATGAACCCAGAAGGAAAAAAAAAAAAAAAAGTTTTCCCAAAAATTGGGGTGTGACAAGTTGGTATCAGAGCAATAGGTTTAGTGTTCTATAGGGTTGTTTTAAGTTAAGTTAGCATTACGTCCTTTTAAGCTCTTGTTTAACACCTTGTTACCTCTGTTTTATAGGCTGAGAATGGCAAGGATTCGCTCAATTGATAGCTATGGATCGTTTGAATTGTACCAGAACCAAGTTATACCTTTGAATCCCTACCAATATGAGATGGAGGTTGATTTTCATGCTGAAATGAAGCTTAAGGCACAGATTAGGAAGTCCTTGGAATGCCACCCTCCATTTACTTTCATCCAACATAAGGCTGTAGTTTATCACAGACTTCGGAGCCATCTTATGTCCTTACATAGAGCTGTAGCTGCTACCTCCAACGATGAATTCTACCTTGAGAAATATAACCAAGTTGTTGTTGAAAATCGTACTGGAGTTGACCCAACTCATGCTATCATTATAGACTCTGATTCAAGTGAAAGTACTAGCACTGATGGGAGCACTAGTGGAGATATCCAGGCTTACATTATCCTTGAATCAAGTGAGGAGGATAGTGACCCTCAAGAGAGTAATGGATCAGTTTGCACTTAGGAAAACAAGAACTGTTTAGTGTTAGATAAAATATCCAAACTAGTGCATTTTTCAAGTTTGTAGATAGGTTTGCTGTTTTGCTATTGTTTATAGGTTTGCTGTTTTGCTGCACGTAGGTTTGTTGCCTTTGTGAAAAAGTCTGGGGTGTTCCATTTTACTTTCATACAAAGGTTTATAGTGTGCGTAGCTATGTAAACTAACGGTCTGCTTTGTCAATATATCTACTCAGTTTCTTGTACATGTTTTTTTTTTCCTTCTTATTGTTATCGTTGGTAAATTTTTGTTATTTCTTCTTGTGCGTAATATAGTTAGATTTGTTCCCTTACTTACTTAGTATTATTGTTTGATTGTTAGTATATGAAAAGTTTTCCAAAGCCCCAGTATAAACATACTACAGACCAACTGATGGGTCGGTCATTAAGCTGAAGGAAGTTCATATATGTTTATACCATAAACCAACTATTAAGTTGATTGACTAAGCTGAAGTTCATAAATATATATTTTTTTTTGGCTCGTACATCAGCTATATATATATATGCTATGTACGTTATATATATATTAACTTACAGTTTTACACTTAAGTACCTACTTATAAATTCTAAGATAGTTTTATTTTTTTAAAGATGGCCGAGGAACAAAACAAAGGAGAGGCTAACAGTAACCTTGATGTCATAGCTGCTATTCAAGATATGGCTAGTGCGATAAGAGGAAGTCGCAATGATAACCATCAGGAGGATAGTGAGGAACGAGTCATGAGGATCCAAGGTGAATTTCGTAAAACTCGACCTCCTATTTTTAAGGGTGTACTAGACCCCATGATAGCCGAGGAATGGTTGCGACAGATGAAAAGAACACTGAATAATCAGAAAGTACCAGAGGATTTGAAGGTAATTGTGGCATGTACTTATCTGGAGAGTGCAGCATATCACTGGTGGGAATCTATTCTTGCTACTCCGGATATTGAAATCACCACATGGGCTGCATTTGAAGCTATTTTCCTTGAAAAATATTTTCCGGATACAGTGAGGCAGGAAAAGGCCAAAGAATTTATGTTTCTTTCAAAAAGGGATCACTCGGTAGCTGAATATCAGAGTAAATTCGAAGAGCTTATGCGATTCTCCCCAGGCATTAAACCAAATGAGGCCGCTAAAGCAAAAAAGTTTGAGGATGGACTTAACCCTTAAATCAGAGAAAAAGTAGCTATCTTGAAGTTGACAAAGTACTGTGAAGTAGTAGAGCGAGCACTTATTGCTGAACGAAGTACCCAAGAGATAAAGAGGAATTTGAATTCTGCAAACACCGGTGGTCAAAATAAACGCCAAAATTTTGGACCTTTTGGAAGTAATTTTCAAAGACCTCGATTCTTCGGTATAACACCACCAGCTAGATTCTGTTATTATTGTAGGCAGAATGGACATTTTCAAAGGGACTGCCCACGTATACGGACTCAACAGTTTACATCTCATCAGTATCGTCCCCAGAATCAACAGTTTCGTGCTCCACAACAACAATTTCGACCCCAGCAACCTTATGCTCCACAATACCATGCACCTTTTCAGCCACAGCAAAATTGGCCGAGACCATATGTTGCACCACAGGCACCACGTCCAGTGAATACTACCAGACCTAGAGCACCAACTGGTGTGAGACGCCCTGCACAAGTTAATCAAGGTCGTTTGTATGCAATGAATGAGACAGATGATCAAGACGGTTCACAGGTGGTGGAAGGTACGTTTCTAGTTTTTAATTCAGAAGCTAGAATACTCTTTGATCCTGGCGCTACACATTCTTTTATATCGTCATCTTTTGCATCAACCCTTGGACTAAAATCAGAAGCTAGGAAAAATCCGTTACTGATTGGGTCACCTATGGGTACTGGAGTAAGAGTTAACCGAGTGTGTAAGCGATGCATGATAGACATATCAAGTCATAAGCTAGATTTTGATCTGATAATAATGGATATGTCAGATTACGACGTCATATTAGGAATGAATTGGTTGAGTTATTACCAGGCTGTTGTGGACTGTAGACGGAAAAAGATAACGATAAGCACTGTGAAAGGTGAAACGTTTAGTTTTTATGGGGATACGAGTAAATTCTTTTCCAATGCCAAGCCATCCAATTACTTGAACTTTATTGCACATATTGTGGTCGAGAAGAAAGTGAACTGCAGTTAGAGACTATCCTTGTGGTGAGGGATTTTAGAGATGTGTTTCCTGATGATTTATTTGGGTTACCACCAGAGCGTGAGGTGGAATTTGCTATCGTAGTATATCCAGACACCTTACCAATTTCGATATCTCCTTATCGTATGGCACCAGTTGAATTAAAAGAACTCAAGGTACAAATTGAGGAATTGGAGAGCAAAGGTTTTATTCGCCCAAACACTTCGCCATGGGGGGCACCGGCACTTTTTGTGAAAAAGAAGGATGGATCTCTTCGAATGTGCATTGATTACCGTCAGCTGAATAGAGTTACAGTGAAAAACAAATATCCAATACCAAGGATTGATGATTTGTTTGACCAGCTACGAGGTTCCTGCTTCTTTTCTAAAATCGATCTTCGTTCGGGATATCATCAGTTGCGAGTCAAAGCAGAAGACATACCTAAGACAGCTTTTAGAACTCGATACGGACATTATGAATTTTTGGTTATGCCTTTTGGTTTAACTAATGCTCCGGCGGCATTCATGGATTTGATGAATCTTGTTTTTCGACCATATCTGGATCAGTTTGTGATAGTATTCATAGATGACATTCTTATCTATTCGACATCTAAAGAAGAGCATGAGAGACATTTGACGATTGTTTTACAGACGCTAAGGGAGCACCGATTGTTTGCTAAATTTAGCAAATGTGAGTTTTGGTTAACTGAAGTCAAATTTTTGGGACATGTGATCTCTAATGAAGGTATTGCCGTGGACTCTTCCAAAGTAGAAGCTGTGTTAAATTGGAATCAGCCCAAAAATATATCAGAAATTCGAAGTTTTCTTGGATTAGATGGATACTACCGGAGATTTATTAAGGATTTTTCCAAATTAGCTGCACCATTGACAAAGTTAACTCGAAAGGAAGTGAAATTCGTCTGGAATCAGGAATGTGAAAAATCATTTCAAGAATTGAAGATTCGTTTAACTACTGCTCCGATTTTAATCATTCATGAACGTGGAAGGGATTATATAGTATACACTGATGCTTCTTTGCTAGGACTAGGGTGTGTACTAATGCAATCAGATAGAGTGGTTGCTTATGCTTCTCGACAGTTGAAGTCTCATGAAAGAAATTACCCAACGCATGATTTGGAATTAGCTGCTATAGTTCATGCTCTCAAAACTTGGAGGCATTATCTCTATGGAGAACGATTTGAATTATATTCCGATCATAAGAGCTTGAAATACTTATTTACGCAGAAAGAGCTCAACATGAGACAGCGACGTTGGATGGAATTCCTAGAAGACTATGATTTTGGATTACATTATCATCATGGTAAAGCAAACGTAGTAGCAGATGCTTTAAGTAGAAAATCACAAGGATACGCGGCAAGTCTGCATGTTCAAAAATGGAAGATGATGGAATCTCTTACTGAGTACGAATTACATGTTGATATACATGAGGATGTGGCTAGAATATTCAATATGGTAACAAGACCAATTTTGATGGAAAGGATCATTGAGAAACAACGTTAAGACGTTTTATCTATGTCTCTTCAAGGCCAGATTATGTCTGGTAAGCAATTAGAGGGATGGAGCTTTAGTGAAAATAGTGGATTGAGGTATTTTGGTAGATTATATGTACCTGAGATTCCAGAACTGAGAGATGAAGTCCTCCGTGAAGCACATTATTCGTCTTACACAATTCATCCGGGTGGTACTAAAATGTATCACGATCTTCGTCGACAATTTTGGTGGGAAGGAATGAAAAAGGATATAGCTGTATTTGTGACAAAGTGTCTTACTTGTCAACAAATCAAAGCCGAGCATAAAAAGCCATCAGGGACACTTCAACCTTTGCCTATAGCAGAATGGAAATGGGATCATATTACCATGGATTTTGTGTCTGGTTTACCTCGTTCGTCTAAAGGAAAAGATGCAATATGGGTTATAGTGGATCGGTTGACTAAGTCTGCACACTTTTTGCCAGTAAAGACAACAGATTCTACTGAAACACTTGGGAAGTTATATGTTCAAAAGATAGTCAAGCTACATGGAGTTCCTCTCTCGATCGTGTCAGATAGAGACTCCAAGTTTACTTCTAAATTCTGGGAAAGTTTACAACGGGCTTTGGGTACGAATTTATATTTCAGTACTGCATTTCATCCTCAAACCGATGGACAATCAGAAAGAACTATCCAAGTTCTGGAGGATATGTTGAAAGCTTGCGTCCTAGATTTTCATGGAAGCTCGGAAGATTATTTATCATTCGCGGAGTTTGCCTACAACAATAGTTTCCAGTCTAGTATTGGAATGGCACCATATGAAGCATTGTACGGCAGACCTTGCAGATCACCATTGTGTTGGACCGAGGTAGGTGAGACTACTATAATCGGACCTGATTTTATTCAAGAGACTACTGAAAAAGTGAAGATAATCAGAGAAAAATTATTGACGGCTCAAAGTAGACAGAAAAGCTATGCGGATCGGAGAAGGCGACCGTTAGAATTTAAAGTGGGTGAATCCGAAAAGGAATCCGACAATTTGGGAAAAGTGGAAAATTAGCTCCAAGATTTATTGGTCCTTTCGAGATACTCGAACGAAAGGGAGAAGTTGCTTATAAGTTAGCATTACCGCCACAACTTTCAGGAATTCATGATGTGTTCCATGTATCTATGCTTCGGAAGTATGAGCCAGATCCTTCACATGTTTTAGACTGGGCAGACCTTGACTTAGATGAGCACTTATCTTTCGAGAATAAACCAGTTCGAATATTAGACCGAAAAGACAAAGTATTGCGAACAAAAACTATTCCGATCGTGAGAGTTCTTTGGCAACGCGGGGATGTTGAAGAAGAAACTTGGGAATTAGAATCCGAGATATATCAGAATTACCCTGAGCTTTTCTGAAAACTTGGTAGGTGTTAAATTTCGGGGACGAAATTTTCTTTTAGGAGGGTAGGATGTAACGACCTAGGTTTTATTTTATTTTAAAATAGAAAAGATTTTAATTTCTTTATATTTAAATATATCTCTTTTACTATATATATATATATATATATATATATACTTGTGTGTTGTTTAAGTGGGCTTCCGTTTGATATGTTAGCCTAATAGGAAGAAGCCCATAATTAAGTAGTAGTCGGGAGAGAAAGAAAAACAGAAAGCAAAAAGAGAAGAAGAAGAGAGGGCGAGAGAGAGAAAAGAAAGGGGAAGAGAGATGACGGAGGAAGATGAACCCAGAAGGAAAAAAAAAATAGCTAGAAATCCCCAGAATCTTCTAGCTCGAACCTTTGTCTCATCCTTCGTCGTTATCACCTTTCTCATATTCTTTCCTTAGCCCAGAAGCTTAGAAATTCAACCCAAATCTCAGAAAAAGCTGCATCCAAATCCCTAATTCACTTTACTCAAGCAGGAGGTGTAAATTCCAGATTGAAACGAGGTGACTCACGCAAGCTACATCCTTGGAAGATGAACCCTAGAACCAGAGGTGGAACCCTAAACTAGGGAGGTGTTAAACCTACTATCCAGGTGTAAGTTCCCTGAGTTATTTGAATCCAAATTGTTCTCTTCATGCTTATCAGAAATTGGATGTTTACTTGCTTAGATGATCATTATAAATAGCTGAGATTAGAAGCATGCTAGATATAATTTCGTGAGTCTTTTTCCTAGTATAAAGTTAGAGAGTTAAGAAGCAGAAGGGGTCTCGTAAGGAGAGAGATTTAGAGGTTGGTCCTCTGGTTATAATTTCTGTTTTGATTTGCGTTGATTGATGTGATTCATTGTCATGGTGTCTTTAAGGTGTTGTTTGAAATTACTACTTGGTTACAAAGACATTCAAACTTTGTTTAGTGTCTATCTTGTACTTCAGATTATTTGTTTTGAGGCAACCAAATCTTACAAAAGAATTTTGTATGTTAGTTTTCTAAATCAACAAAAAGGTGTTGTTTGAAGTACTTAGTTCAACTATTGTAATTCATTACTTTGTATGGTTTACTGTGTTTGAAACATTGAAGTTTTAGTTTCTATCGATATAAGCTTTTTCAGATTTCGAAATGGTGTAGTAATACAGAAAAACTTGCAAAACTGGTTCTTAGTGCAGTTTTTTTTCTGAAACAGAAACAGAACTTTGAAAAATCATAACTAATTGTAGAAAACTTGTTTTTTCTGAAATTCTAACTCTCAGATTTTCCTTAGTTTGTCTTATGTATTTCATTAGAAGACACTGATTTCAGATCATGCACCATTTGGTACAGTTTTCATGTTTTGTACTACTGGGTCAGAAAAGTTACAGGATTGTTCAGTTTTCCTAAATAGTTTTTCTTTGTTATATGTTAGAGTTTTCATTACATGCTATTAAATCCTATATCTTGTGTGTTATATTAGGGACTCCAGCTTGCTGAAGCACTCAAAGTTGTGGTAAAGGTAGGGGGAATATATGGGGTGTCTCAGCGTATATTTACCAAGAATCTTTGATGGTTTGGTTTTGTGTTTGGTTGCTGTTTTGTGTGGCAGTGGCTATATGGTTGTGTGCTTAGTTTGCTGAAAGTTCATTGTTCTAATTAGACATTCATTGAGGGATAGTAGTGAAGATGAATAGATACTTTTGCGTAGTTGAGTCCATAACCTCGGCAGGTACCACGCCACCATGTATGCCCAAAATAATGCGCAATTAGTGTAGGAAAAAGGGTAATTCGGGGCTGGCGACAGGGGAATGGACAAGACGACTAGCAAAAGGGGGATAGGAATAATGGGTTGAGAGTTAGTTCATGTCGTAAAATGTTTAGAGCCACCCTTGTGGTAAAATACACGGTATGGGACGTGTAGGCTCTTTAGATTTTGCTTCATGAATTAACTAGTTGTAGAATGCATTTGGATTTGTTAGTATGCATTGTTTTGTGAGACTTTTACTCCCTACTGGGCTGTTTATGCTCACCCCTTTAGAAATTTTGCAGGTCAAGATCTTGAAGGCTAGAAGTGAAGGTGAAGACAAAGACGTGTTTATAGTTTTACTTTCTGTTATGTGCATTTTCAGCTTTGTTTGAAATAAGATGTGGATTGCCATTATAGATGGTAATTCATCTTGTAAATAGGTGAGTTGTTAATAAAGAAGTTTTCCCCTCAGATTAGTAGCCTATCACTGTTCTATTTCAATTTTTTTTCATATTTCAGTTTTTAGACTTTTATGTCTAATATTGAAATATGAGTCACACCTCAAAAAAAAAAAAAGTTTTCCCAAAAATTGGGGTGTGACAGCCACCAGGCGCCTGAAGTAGCTTCGTGAGTAGGGAATTATGTAATAGTGTTGTAAGCATCCCACATTGGAAATATGATAAAGGAGGGAGCATTCCTTCCCTATAAATAGAAGGCTTCCCCCTTAGTATTAAGGATCTTGGATCCAAGACACTCCACCCTTATAACCCGATGGCTTATTGGCCACGCCTACTGGATTCCAAGTGGACGTAGCCGTGCCCTCCGATGGCGCGGTGAACCACTATACTCGCTGTGTTCAGTATAGCTTTGTTATTATGGTTCTGCCAGGCCCCAGGGTTTGAGCAGAAACAGCAATCATATAGTCAATATATACAAAAGATATATGGAAGAAGATGAGAGTTACATATAGCTATTTAGGGATACATGGTTTGATTCCCTAAATAGTTATATGTGAATGCAATGTATCGCATTACACATTTACATGGGGCTGTTGATATGAGTTCACCAATTTAATTGGTGATGTTAACTCGAAAATCACAAAAATAAACGAGCTTATGCTCGTCAAGAAATAAAAAGACATGCTTGAGCACATGCGCGGATGCATGCGCATTGCCCGGCCTCGGCTTCGGCACTCTTGCTCATGCCAAAGATCGCATTGCCTAACCTCGATTTTGGCAGTGGCTTAGCTTGCCTGCCGCTTGGCTAACAACTCCGCCACAACCATATACTGCCGCCGCCTCGGTCTCCGAAACTTAGCCCGCACACGACTCGCAGCCCCTCTTAGCCCTATAAGCCCATGCACTAGCCCCGGCACGTCTTGGCTCGGCCTCGGCATGCCTCCGGCCCTTTGCACGGCCTCGACCTCGTCAGGTCCTTGCTTCATGCCTCGGCAAGCCCTAGCCTCGGCGTTGACTAGCCATCAGTAACCTGCATGACCTCGACTCCAGCATACAAGCATCGGCCCCATAGGCCTTTTCATTTGCCTCGACACGCCTTGGCTTCGGCCTTAGCGTGCCTTGGCACTTGCTCGGCTTCGGCCCGCCCGTTCACTACCTCGGCTTCGGCCTTGGCAAACCTTGCACCCGCCTATACATAACCCCGGCCTTTCTCTGCCTTGCTTCGGCTTGGCTTCCACTCTAGCTCGGCCTCGGCCTTACTTGGCTTCGGCCCCGGATAGCTAGCTCATGACCTCGGTCCTTGATACTTGATTTTTAGACATTTATGTCTATATAGTATCAATGCTGCTCATTTGGTTATTTTCCGGCTCTATTTTTTAGCGTTAACGGATGTATTTTCTAAGCCTTTAAACATGCCTATGTTTTATCTTGTGATATTACACGCCATGTAACGCACTCTATACGAATTGAGTATATATTCCGGTTTATATGACTTGACATAAAACCTGGTCTCTAAAACGACACACTTCAAAGAATCCAGCTATACCCTCTTTGAAACCAATCAATCCAGAGATGGTAATATATAGCAGAACTTGGGATCAATGCTTTACAAAGCTTTTTTCCAAAAACCCAATCCAATAGAAAGTGTAATTGGTACTCCAGAAGAAGTGGCTATATGCAGAACGGTACGCAATTTTTACTATAAACTTACCACTAAATTCCAGCCTCCGAGCTAGTCTATCAGACAATTGACGAGTGATCAGGGGTATAGCCAAAAACTGCATCAACATCACCATTAGCAATTTCATTCCAAACCCCACGAGCTGAGACAATAATATATTAAAATGTGATAAGGCATTTCTATTAAGACAGAATGGATAAGAACTTATATACAAATGAAGTGTCGGATCGAGTGTGGGAGCAACAAGATGGAAAGAAAATTCACCTTTCAGATTAATTAGCAACCCAGAGGGCTTGCTCTCAGTAGATCCAGCCATTGCCTTTGCAACAAACTTGTCCATTTTCAAAGACGATGATGTAAAGCGCTGGAAAGATTGCTCAGACGATATATATGCCTAAATGACACGCACTCGAGAGCTTAGACGATGTTACTACTTTAAATTGCCATGAAGCATTGCGGCACCAGACCTGAAAACTCTATGAGAAGAGGAAATGCAGGGTCTTGTTGTTGCCATTTGCAGGCTGGAAGCAGCAGTATTTGCCATCTTCAATAAGCGTAATCTACATTGCATCACACACTGAGCCAGAATTCAAATCTATAACTCAACACACAATTCTTGCCAACATTTCTGGAGGTAAAAAAAAATTCAACTTTTTTTTTTATTTAAATCACAAATTGTCATTTTTCTCAACTATTATCTTGCAATTCCCAAAATGCTGATGTTTCCCACAACCCACTAAGCTAAAGAAGCCCCCTTTTCGCTGTAACCCTTAACTTGAATCCCAGCACAAGCAAGCTAATAAGAAACACAGATCTACCCAAAATAAACAGAACCCAGAAAACAAAATGATATAAAGTCATAAACCCAGATATTATGGGAAAGAGAAAACATAAAACCACAAGAGTAAACCTCACTATCCACAACAGTATGAATTCAGGTACCTAATTCTGCCTTAAACCCCAGCAAATATTTACAACAGTGAAACACATATGCGGAAAAAACCAAAACCTCAACTACATTTCACATTTAGAACAAGAGATGATTAATGCGACATGAATCTCTAACCTTTTTGCAATAGAAAGCGCCAATGTGAAAAGAGTAGAACACAAAGCTAAGAACTCAGAAGAGCTTTGGGTCTTTCTCGTTGTTTCAGGCTTGCAACACAGAAAGTTCTCTTTCATTCGTTTTGATTGATTTGGGCCTGGGGTCAATCTCATCATCAAGCCCAAGTCATACAATGTCCATAAAATCACACAAGGATTTAATTTCCTTACCTGATTAGGAGAATGATAACAGATTTCCTTACCTGGGGTCAATCTCATAATAATTAAAAACAAATCGGAGGTATTGGAACGACAAACTACAATTTTATTTTTTCCTATTTAAATGGTGTAAATGTCATAAACGTAATTATGCTATTAGACCTACCTCTGGTGTCTACTACAGCAGTAGCCTAGGGTTTGTTTCCTTATATATATTCCTTTGAGTTGGCTAAACTCTTAATTCGATCCCACAAGAGAACGAGGATGTCTAACCAGGATTGGTATCTGTATATGCAAATGACGGATAATGAACTCTATCGTGTAAATATTAGTAAACTAGTATGCGAGAAGTCGAGGCCTCAACTGGAAGGACCGCAGAAATATGAAGGCGATAGGAATGGAAGATTTGTGTCGCGCAATATGTTCAAGAATTCTGTGACCAATACAGTTCTCCAGTTGGAAACGCCAGGTCATTTTAGAGGTACAACATTCTCCTGGCAAGTTGTGACCACCATCGATTCCAAAATATATGTTCTGGTAAGCACTCTTGTTCATGACTATGTCCATGGTTGGGAAGATAGAGCAATGTCCCGGGTTGTTTTTCAAGTTTATGATCCTTTTCATGGTTCATGGAAAACTCTCCCTCATCCACCGATTTCTGATACTAATAATGACCATCGTTATTCCTACGGACATTTTGCATGGGGGCACAGGCTCTGCGTTTTTAATTGGCAATCATCATACGTTTTTGACACTATTGACGAGAAGTGGATGCCGGCGGTTGGTTTACCCCATCTAGAATGTGCAGTAGAGCTATCGGGATTTCTAATCGGCATGGAGTTACGTCATAGGAATTCCAGAAGCGCATTGTTGCCTACAAGTTGGATGATGAAATTGGTTTGCCGGATCCCAACTCGAAGCATACTGTTCGTGGCGGATGTAGCACCCGGCGAACAGTCAGCACTGGTTTGTGGCGTGTGGTGTGTTGTTTCTGTATGCTTAGGCGTGCCAGCACCTTTGGAGTGGTGCAACTCGACTGCGTGCGACCCCCTGGCGAGTCACCTTGTCTGCTCCCAATTGACTCTGACTTCCTGGTCAAGCAACTGTTACGCGGGCGCTGACTAAGCCGGCGTACAGGGCTCGAACAAGACCTGAATAGAACTCTCTACCAGGATTTTCTTCCCAACCCCTTGCGGATTGAGGGTCTTACTCTGATCCGGAGAAGCAAAGCAGAGCTGTATCCAAGACCACGGGTGTGTCACCGGAGTGACGACTCGATTGCTACCAAGGGCAGCGGACTGACAGACTCGATTGCTACCGGGGTAGCGGACTGACTCGATAAGCTCAGCAAACGCTCGGCACAAGTACGAGACTAGATCAATCGTAGGAGGGCGGATGAGGGTTGCGTGAGGCTCAGCAAATGCTCGGCGCAAGTACGAGAGTAGCTCGATCGTAAGAGGGCGGAGGAGGGTTGCGTGAGGCTCAGCAAATGCTCGGCGCAAGTACGAGATTGGATCCGTCGTAGGGCGGAGGCGAGTTGCATGAACTGCTCAGCAAAGCGCTCGGCACAGGCACGAGAGTAGCTCGATCGTGGGGCGGAGGCGGATTGCGTGAGTTGCTCCGGAGAGGCTTTAGCAAGTTAGCGTTGCGCTAGAACTTGTGGTTGTTTGTGTTTGGTTGAGAACCCTTTCCTAGATGTCAGAAGAGTTATATTTATATGGCTCAAGGACCCCTAGGGCTGTCAATGCCAGCCCGGCGGATCCCGAGATTCATTAGGAGTGTCCTCCCTTATCCTGCCTCCAATCAAATCAGCAAAGATACTATCGAAAGTATAGTTGATATTGAAGCTTCGAAGTTTGGAGCAACACGTCATGACCTTGCTTGTTATGCTTCTGTTACTGTTCAGCTTCCATCATTGCGCAGTATGGCCGGTTCCTCTAAAAACTTCCCTAAAGCATGGTGCAGCATGGCTTGTAGTTGTTAGTGATTGATAACCCATCATGTGTTATCATTACATTGCTATTTTGCACTCAACTTCAACAAATATCTCCTCTAATGGATTGCTATCGGAACAACCCCTTATTGATTAGGTAGCAACTCATATCTTCGTTTCAGCCTAACTCCCCCCAATGTGGCGGGAAAGTCTGAACCTAAAGGGTTTGATTCTGATCAAAACCCCTCTGGGCCTCGGGGTGAAAGCCCAATTGGAATAAATTGCAATTGTGGCCCAAACATTGCCCCCCAGCCTCCGATATTGAGGTATAACGAAATAGAAGAGAGACTGAGCCCCAAACGCTGGCTCATCCGCAGCAATTTAAATAACTGGACTGTTGCGCCGTTTCCTCGCCAATCACAATTTCCCAATTCAAAACGGTAACACTGTTCACTTAAACCCTTGATTGCTGCGAAACCCAGCGCTTCACGAAACAAGAACCCCTTTCGGATTCCTATAAATTCTAACAGAGACCCCTCGGTTTCTCCTTCAAACCACCTTTCTTTTCTCTTTTCTAGTCCGAAATCAGAAGAAACCCAGATTTGAGACTGATGGCTCCCAAAAAGAATTTTGATATTCGCTATCCCCTAGCGGAACAAGCCCGGACTCAACTCCTCTCTCTCATCAAATGCTCTGAAGAGGAGGAAGACCGGACCCATCTTAGCCTTCCCCATGAGGAACGTGCCACCTTAGGTCCCTTCGTCGTTGGCTACGATCCGGAGGGTAACGGTGGAGCCAATCAGATGCTCGACAGCCCGGCACGCCCGCTGCCGGCGCTCTTCCGCTCTGAAGAATCGGCGGAGTGTCCGAATTTTCAGAAAGACGCTCACCAATGCACCGTAAACCACTCCGCCTGGCCTCTGGTTAGGTCCTATATGACCACCTGGTATGAAGAACGGCTTCCCCTCGACGGAGCAATCTGGAAGAGAGCCGGGGTCGCTGATGCAATCAAGCTTTGCTTCAGCCTCAGCCTAAAGGGGGCAACAGGTGCGCCCTAGTTCCGCTGATCAGCCTCTGGAACCCCACGGTTAATGCCTTCGAGTTCCAATTCGGTCACGCCTCCGTGACCCTGCTAGACCTCTATGCCGGCTTTGGGTTCCCCCTCGGTCCCCGGGCCTTCGATGAGAGCTATTACCCTGAAAGGACGTCTCCCCCTAGCGCTGTTGGTGGGTTCGAGCCCCTGTAGTAGTAGAAATCTCCTCTGGTGAGTCCTCTAACCACTCTGAAGAAGCAAGCTCTTCTGGTTCCGACGAGGACTATCTGAACCTCTACCCAATTATTCGTGAAATTTGCGGCGATAGTCTTCCTGAACCTGTTCCTCTGCGCTGTCTTGATGCAGGTACTTCCCCCAGTCTAGCCCTTGCAGTTAGTCAGAGTTCTATCCAGCCAATCCTGACCCTTCGTGCTGCTGCAGATACTGGACCGGAGGTGGAGGAAAACCCAGATGCTACTATGGCGGAGGCCCCAGTAAATAGGCCCCTGCTAATATGTGGCGCTCCTGGCAGTTCTTCTACTTCTCATCCGCTGGCCTCAGACTCAACTCGGGAGGAGGAGCACGAGGCAGGAGAAGAACAGCCGATTCAGGGCGCAGGCCAACCAGCGGCTGATGAGCCATCCTCCCCTGCCCTTGATCTATCTCCGGCAGAGGAAGAGGCTCTAGCTGGTGTGGAATCCCTGGCGGATGCTACCCCCCGAGTTGAACCAACTCCAACCCCTGCTGATGACCCACATGAGGCAGCTCAGCCAGAGCAAGCAGGGCGGCCCGGATCTCCTCCGAACCAGCCAGAAGAGACCCCGCTGACGGAGGTATATACTCCCTATGTTTTAAATTGGCACCTCCCTTGGTTTGAATTGCTTCCAATCCTCCTTGATTATGAGCAGGTGGAGGAAGAGAGAGTGGCAACCATGAATGCCACCCCACTGGCGGTGGATGCTGCCCCCCGGGTTGAACCAACTCCAACCCCTGCTGATGACCCGCATGAGGCAGCTCAGCAAGAGCAAGCAGGGCAGCACGGTTCCCCTCTGAACCAGCCAGAAGGGACCCCGTTTACAGAGGCTTTTGAGGTATGATGCATCATCCACTTGAATTACCATTTTCCTTGGTTAGAACCATTCCTAACCCCTTTTTATGAACATGTGGATGATAGTGATGATGATGTGGAGACCCTCGGTGCCGTCCCACAGGCCACAGATTCTGGTCCTGTGGAACCTGTAACTGCACAGGTCTCCCTACCGCAGACCCCAACCCCCGAAGGTCTGGTCGCGGCGTCTTCATCAAATCAGCCTTCCGCGACCCCTGGCGGATCGGGCTCAGAGGTTCCGGAGCAAGTTGACTCTGCTTCCCTCTTGGCTGAAGACCCCTTCCTTCCTCCCCGGAGCCCTGAAGAGGAACCTGAAGAAGTACAGAGGGCGTGGGGATTCCTGGAAAGCTTGGGAGAGAAGGACCCTGCAGATGTTCAAGTGGCGGACGAGCTCTCCTCTGCCCTTGAGATCCTCAAGGGCCACTTCCAGCAATTGCCCCCCCAGCTCCAAGCCGAAGCCAACGCTTCTCTCCTCCGGCTGCCCGCGGAGCTAAGGAGCCTGCACGAGCGTTTGCCTGCCCGGTCAACTCAGTATGCCAGGCTTGAGGAAGCTGAGACTGCTCTCGCGGATGCTGCTCGTGCTTACAAAGATTTGGTCGCCATGGCTACTAGCGACCCAGAAGCGGCTGAGATAGCCAAACTTGAAGAACAGAATGCAGCCATAGACCATCAAATCTCCCTCCTCCGCCAGAAACGAATCCAGCGCGCCAATGAAGTATATCAACAAAAGGCCCTGGGGACTAAGTTACAAGAGGAGCGGACGCGGGCAAAGAAGGAAACAACAGAGTTTGATCGTGGGGTAAGCAGGACCAAGGCCACCATCAAACGGTTGGGCCTGCATCTGTATGAGTTTCGGCTTTAGCCCATAAAAACTGGCTTGATGTATTTTGTTCACTGAGTTTAATGATATGAGCCCATTTACCAAGCCCTATTCAGTTTGATTCGCAAACCAAACCCTGCGCATCAGTCTTATCGATGCTGTCAGAAAACTGTAGAACTGTTTCTCATGAATTTGAATTTTAAACGGGAAACTGTTCTACCTTCTAACTGCCTAATAATTGCGCAAGTTCATCTCAGCCCTTGGATTGCTTCTAAATGAGGCTATAAAAGCAACACCCTCCGGCTAGACCCGAGAACCCCAAAGAACTGCCTTAGAATGTTATTCAACGCTTCTTCCCTTAGGTTCTCCTACCAGCCGCTATGGCTTCCTCAATCCTTTCCACCAAATCTAGTTCGGATGTTCTGCTGAACACCCCGTATCATAACACCCCATGTTAAACAAATCCCGAACCATAACATCCCATGTTATGTTCCGGGCGGATGTGATTATAGATTGGTAGCTGTCGATTTGGCACCCCTCTAACGCATCGGCCGGAAGCCTAGCATAGATGCGGTTTTGGGTACCTTCCTCTCAGACGAGAGGAGCAATGAGCTTCAATAGGCCGGTTGTCTTCCTCTATATGAAGGGGAATCGGACAACCGTGGACAGCGCCGGGCTATTGAACTCATTGCATAATCGAGAGATTGTAGGCGGCGGACGTCTATTAGCCACTCTGCTTCGGCGCCAAGACAGTCTCTGCCACCCCCATCTCTACGCTTTATCCGCTGATCTCTCAGGATCTTACTCTTCAACCCCTGCCCGGAACGGGTTCGGATCGAAGGAGATGGCGAAGATCCCCATATACCAAGATGGTATCAGAGCTAGTTAGCGGATATGTATTATTAGTTACTTGCCTTTGTAATAGCCATGGCCGCAAAGCCCCTTTATTTTGTAAATAAAAACAAAAATTTAGAATCAAGACTTGCACCGCACAATTTTTACCAAAGGCAACGGTTTAGGGCACACCCCAACGCGGATGTTCCTAAATACCCCCTAACAACGGACAACAAGGCAAAGCTCTAAAGAAAGTTGAAAAATTTCGAAAATTTCGAAAAATCCAACGCGAAAGATAAAATCCAACGCGAAAGATAAGTCGGATATTGCCCCTATGTTGCCCCCCTAGTTTACTGGGCTGCGCGGATGTGCAAAGCCAGAGCCAAGCCGAGTAAACTAGATAAGATTCACAAGTGGTTTTCCCCAGAACGGGCTAGGTTTGACGAAAAGGTGGAAGCCCGTCTGCCGTTGAAACCCATCCGGCCCACTAGACATGGAAAGTAAGCCCAATGCCAGGCAGCCCGAACAGATGCCTGGGAAAAGCAAACCGGTATGAATGCAGGATTTGACAGTTACCGAAACGGTGGGAAAAACCGAGAAGGCGCCAGTCAAACCCATTGATCACGCATCGATTCCCAAGCGAGAAGGCGCCGAAAACGGATAGATTCATAAAGATGGGTAGACCGAAGCATTAAAGCTCGCGTAACCCCCAACCGTTGGATTCCCTCTCACATGCAGTATAAAAGGAACCCCATGGCTGCAGCACAAATCTCATCATATCACCCTGCTTAGAGCAAATATGGCAATCGTAGAGTTGTTAGCAAATGGCTTAGCCCTCTGGCTGCCACAAGCTTTTCCACCAAAGAAACTGAAATCCCGGTTAAACACCCCAGTAACCTCAGTCACCCAGCGTTAAATAAATCCTAACCCCGGTCACCTAGCGTTAGGCGGCCTGAAACTGTGCTTCCTGGTGTTTAACCAACACCCGGCCAGTCTCGGCTGCGCCCCATGCGGACTAACGCAAGTGACCCGGTTAGGTGCTTGGATGAATGTCATTGATCCGCTCAATGACCATCATCGCGAGCAACCCATCCACACGTTCCCTCAGCGGAACTGTGTGTTTTTCCTCAAGCGCCGCCACTGCATCCTCATCTTTCCCTTTTTTCCAACTCCTTTTCCACTTCTGGAATTAGGAGAGTGCTGAAGAAGAAGAGGACTTGGGAAAGAGGATCAAGCAGCAGCGCGAGGAATCCGCCAGCCCCCAAAACTAAGAGATACGTAGGATGGTATCAGAGCTAGCTAGTAGCTCTCGTTGTATTTTCTTTTCCTTGTAATGCCCTTGGCCGCAAAGCCTTCGTATAAATAAAGTATTTTGCAATTTTCATATTGATCATTCGTCGAGATATGAGTTTGCTTGATAATGAAAAGTATAAGGACACAAACACCCCTGGCGGATGTTGAAATAAAACAAGGCAAAAGAAGAACAAAACCCCAACAGTTTTGCAATGAGAAAGAAGAACACTTCAAAAACGGCGGAAACACCCCTAGCGGATGTGCCGTTAAACGAAGAAAACTTCAAAAATACGGCAGAGGAACACCCCTGGCGGATGTGCCGTTAAACGGCGGAAACACCCCAAGCAGATGTGTCGTTCTAACTTGTTACCCCCCGAGCGTGCTGGACTAAGAATCCTGTCCAGAATCGTCATCCGCCGGGGGAACCTCGAACTCCCAAACACTTGGAAAGTATTTTTTGAGATATCGCCCATTGATGGGGTTTCTGTGAACCTCACCTTCCAAGTCTCGGAGCTGGTAAGCCCCCTTGCCCACAATACGATCGATGACAAATGGACCCTCCCATCGAGGACTCCATTTACCACGACCCGGTTCGTCTAGGGGCAGAGCTACTTTCCAGACCAGGTCGCCCTCGCCATAAGTTTTACCCTTGGTCCGCTTGTCATATGCCTTGGCGATCCGCTGCTTTTCCTGGATGATAGTGTCCAAGGCTTCAAGCCGCTTCTCGTCAAGGTCTTCATGTTCCTGGAACATGGCCTGGACATAATCTTCACCCAGTAGCTGATGTTGCTCGCGGACCCGTAAAGAAGCTACATTGATCTCCATTGGCAGGACAGCATCATGGCCATATATCAACGAATAAGGGGTAGTACCTGTAGGAGTCCGCTTGGAAGTCCTATAGGCCCAAAGCGTGTTGTCAAGTTGAGTGTGCCATGATCTCGGGTTATCCACTAGCATCTTCTTCAGAATGGATATGATAACCTTGTTAGTAGCTTCCGCTTGACCATTGGATTGAGCATAATAAGGAGAGGAATGTAGGAACTGGATACCATAATCCGCTAACCAAGTTTGGGTCTTCTCAGCCATGAAGGCTGTCCCCCGGTCCGCCACTATGCATTCTGGAATGCCATAGCGGCAGATGATGTTCTGGAACACAAAGCGGATGACAGTGTCTGCATCACAGTTCCTGGTTGGTATAGCTGCAACCCACTTAGTAAAGAAATCAGTGCCCAGCAAAAGAAACTTATGTTGCGCAGATGAGTGTGGGTTGATTTCTCCTACAAAATCTAACGCCCAACCCCTAGCAGGCCAAGGCTTGATGATGGGTTGTAAAGGAATGTTAGGAATCCGCTGTACTGGCCCGTGTTGCTGACATTCCTGACAACCCTGAGCGAAACTATGACAATCTTTCAAAATGGATGGCCAATGATATCCATATCTGCGAATAAGCCATCTCATTTTGGGTCCGGACTGATGTGAACCACAGACCCCTAGGTGTACCTCTCTCATGATCCTTGGCCTCGACGCCAAAGATACACCTCAGTAGGACTCCATCCTCCCCTCTACGGAAGAGTTCGTCTCCCCTGAGAAGATAATTTGTTGCGAGATGTCTGATCCTCCTCTCGGATGGTGCAGATGGGTCCTTCAAATATGCTATGATTGGTATCCGCCATTCAGTATCGACAGGTTCAACTGTAGCGACCAACCACCCTCCGCGCTCTCTCCGGCGGATAGCAAAAGAAGGTAGCGTTCTACGCTCCACCCTAAGGATTCTTTCCTTCACTCCCTGGGCTAGGCTGATTCCAGTGGCCAATTGTGCCAGCTCGTTAGCTGCTGAGTTTAGTTCCCTCGGAACATAATCTAAGGAAACGTCAATAAATTGATCCAGCAGTTCAATAGCCCTCTCGTAGTAGGGTATTAAATGGAAGGAAACGCACTTGTAGACCCCCAAAAGTTGATTAATGACCAGCATGGAGTCTCCAAGGACCTCAATCTCTTGTGCCCCCAGGTCGAGCAACAGCTCCAAACCAATGAGTAGGGCTTCGTACTCTGCCTGGTTGTTGGTGCACGTCCACTCCAGTTGAAAAGAGTACATATACTTGATACCTGCTGGATTCTGGATACAAACCCCCGCGCCCGCCAACTTACTGGTACTGCTACCATCAAAGTATAAGACCCAAGGCTGGTATCGGATCACGTCAACGAACTCTGGCGGCTCCACGAATTCCCCTTCAATAGGATGGTGTAACAGGAAATCCACGATAGCCTGACCCGTCATGGCCTTGAGCGGCGCGTACTGCAGGGAAAACTCTGACAGGGCTAACACCCACTTGCCAATCCTACCCTTTAGGATAGGTCTCGTTAGCATATACTTCACCAAATCAGTCTGTGCCACCACTATTGTTGTCAACGAAAGCATGTAATGGCGGAGCTTAATGCCCGCGCAATACAGGGCTAAACACAGCCTCTCGACTGGTGAATATCTTGTCTCTGCATCCAACAATGTCCTGCTGATGTAGGCTACTGCATATTCGACCTTCTTCCCCTCTGCCAGGGTCTCATCCTGGGCTAGCAGCCCCGCAATAGAGATATCAGAAGCAGAAATATATAATTTGAGAGGAATACCAGGCATAGGCGGCCGAAGGACCGGCGGACTAGCCAAATACTCCTTGATCCTGTCAAAAGCAGCTTGGTGCTCAGGACCCCATTTAAAGATTTCTCCTGGTTTGAGCTTGAGTAGAGACGAGAAAGGCGCCACTTTGCCCGCTGAGTTGGATATAAACCTTCTGAGGAAATTGATTTTTCCCAGCAAGCTCTGCAACTCTTTCTTGTTTCTCGGTGCTGGCACATCCAACACAGCTTGTACTTTGTCGCCAGTCACCTCGATGCCTCTCTCATGTACCACAAACCCTAGAAAGTCACCAGCACAAACCCCAAAGACACACTTGGCCGGGTTCATTTTAAGCTGATGCTTTAGCATGATTGTGAACACCCTTCGGAGATGATCGATGTGGTCCTCGCTCTTCTTGGACTTTACTACCACATCATCAATGTAGACCTCAAGGATGTCCCCCAATATCTTGCTGAAAATCACGTTCATCGCACGTTGGTATGTAGCCCCTGCATTGGTTAAGCCGAATGGCATACTGAGATACTCAAATGCTCCTGTGAACCCCGGGCAGCGGAAGGCAGTTTTAGGAATGTCCGGCTCGTATATAGGAATCTGGTGATAGCCTGCCGTCCCATCCATAAATGATAGTAACTCATGCCCCGCTACTGCATCCACCAGCATGTCCGCTATAGGCATAGGATAAACATCCTTAGGAGATGCAGCATTTAAATCCCTGTAGTCCACGCATACTCTGATTTTGCCATTCTTCTTCCGAACAGGGACGATGTTGGATAACCATTCCGGATAAAGGGTTGGTCTGATTATCCCAGCATCCACCATGCTTCGAACTTCTTTCTTGACCGCCATCGCAGTTTCAGCATTCATCCGCCGTTGCTCTTGCTTAACTGGCCTACATCCTTCCTTGATAGGAATGCGATGGCAAGCCAGCTCCTTTGATAACCCCGGCATGTCTTGATACTTCTCTGCAAAGCAGTCCTTAAAATCACGCAGCTGCTGCTTCAGATCTGGTTCAAGGTACTGACTGATCCCCACTTCCATGGGTTCTGCTTCCGTCCCCAGGTTGATCTTCTCGACAGGATCGCGTACCTTGGGTGGAGTATCATCCAGCGCTGCTGGAGCAGGGTGAATTACTTCCACCCCTGTTGAAGCTTCAAACTCTTCTTCCTCAATACACTCCACCAGTGCCACCTCCTCCCAGGCCATTTGCTCTAACCTATAGATCGCCAAGCGCTGCATAAAACTAGCAAAGGCCCTCGACTCCTCTTGTGAGAGGGTGTCACTCATTGGAAGTATTGGGAAGGAGCTCAATGGAAACTGGCCGGCTATAATCCGCCATAGCCTGGGCAATTCCCCACTGAGACAGCTCATTCTGGGTCACCCCAAGTGGATGCCCCTTATGGTCGACTCCCTCAATCCGGAGGGGTCTCATGTCTCTGTTGTAATAGCTGGCTTCCAACTGGATGGCCGCTATCGAATAAGGACGCTCATCTGCCTTGATGAGCACTGGCAACTCTGTGACTGGATCCCACATGATCATCTCTTGGTGAAGAGACGAAGGAACTGCTAGCGCCTTATGGATCCAATCCCTCCCTAGGATCATATGATAGGGAGCGTTTGCGTCAGCCACATAAAATGCATGATGGACGTCAGAGGGTCCTATCTTAACTCGGAGCACAGCCACCCCAGCGGTTGGCGTTACAACCCCCGAAAACCCCTTCACCTTGGAGACAGACTGAATGAGCTTGTCCTTTGGAATCTTCAGCTGCTCCACAATAGCAGTGGTGACAACGTTTACCGCAGCCCCCGTATCTATTAAAATCTTGTGGACCTTCATGCCCTCCACCTCCGTCGTCACGTATAGAGGCTTCAGATGCTGGGACATGTCGAATGTAGGCTTGGCAAACATCACGCATTGCTTCAGCAGGTCTCCGGCCCCTTCAGAATATCGATGGCTGGACCGAAAAACCCCGGGCTCGGTTTCCGCCTCACCTCCGTTCTCGGGCTCCTGTACTGAGCAAACAGGATGTGAAGCCCCTACGTCGTTGATGAAGTGAGCAGTGGGCACAGGCTCTGGCAGAGCATAAGCAGATGACAGAATGAAGACCATGTTGCAATGGTGAGCCATGGCATCATCCCCGGCCTGCTCTTCGTCTAACGGCATTTCGCCTTCTTCTACCGTTTCGGGCTCCTCCTCGTAGTCGACCATTTCTTCTTCCTTGTCCAGGTCTGCGTCTCCCATATCAGAGTCAGCCTGTACACTGGAGGCGACTGAGGATGTCCTAGTTGGCGCAGTCATCTGCAGCTTCTTAGCTGCGTATTCTACGAAGTTGGTTGGCGCCTTAGGCTCTTTTGGCCTCGCCTGAGATACGGTAGCGGACGGCCTTCCTGATTCCGCCAAAGTTGTTCTGGATTCCTTGGGGACAGCCTCCCTCTCAGAAACCCCCACGTTGCTCGTGTTCGCAGCCCCTGACGTGCTGCTTTCCTTTGGTATCCACCGCATAACGGTGGAACCCTTGCTGGTGTCAATCACCATCACATCTTCCTGAGCCTCCAATGCCCCCTGCTTTCCGGCAGCTTCCGGTTTTGACTTCTTTGGAGGGGACTGCCTTGCTTTCGAAGGCTCAGGAGAGAATTCCAGCTTTCTCCTTGGCTTGGACTGGGGAGCGCCAGTGGACCTTGGCAGATCCGCCACTCTATCGTGTACACTCTTCCGAGGTGCCGGTGGAACTTCCGCGGCTTGCTGTCGTCTAGAGTCCACGTATGACTTGGCTCTTACCCTGTAGCGTCTGTGGATCTCCTCCACCCGCTCCACTGGTACTGACAGTTCCTCCTCGTTCACCTTTCCCGACGCCAGATCCGCCAAGGTTCTCTTCGCCCTGCCAAAGCGTCTCCGCTCGTTCCGGGTGGTTACTGCAGCGAGCTCAACTGCCTTGCCCTCTCGCTGGGTATACCATCTGTCCGCCTTCGGATAGTTCCTAGACGCCGGCGGAATATAAGCCCTCACAGATGGCTCTGGATTCGCAGCTTTCTGCGAACCCCCAGCCGTAGCTGACTTTACTCCGGACGGTCCTGGACCTTACCTGGGCCTTGCCCTGCTGGCGCAGCTGTCCTTGGACCCGTGATGGTATTTCATCCGCTTGTAACTCTCCCTGCCTGACTTCTTGGGCGGCGGATGCTCTAACTTAGCTTTCTCCAGGGCTCTCTTCTCAGCTTTCTCCTCTGCCTCCTTCAAGGCTGCCTGAAACTCCTCATAAGTAATCGGCTGCCCTGTAGTCAGTCTGCACGTGAGGCAGAGCTTGGAGCGAGGGACCATCACCATGTCCTCCTCTTCAATCGCCCCAACCCAAAATTCTGGGCAGGGCCTAGGTCCGTTGGCGTCGAACCCCAGCTTGCCATCGTTCAGCCACTCCTGCAACTGATCCTTCAGACCTACACATTCAGAACTCGAGTGGTCAGAAGAACGATGGAAAAGACATGTAAATCCGTCATCCCCATTGCTAGGATGGCATTGGTAGAACTCCTGAATTTCTGGTGCCCCCTGGCTTCCCAGATCTCCTCCGCCTTGCTTGCGTCGTAAGTATACTCCTGAAACCTGGAAACCCCTTTCCTACACTGCTGCGGTAGACTCGGACCAACGCTGATCTCGATAGCATTCACCCGCGGAGCACCCTTAGCCTTTGTCCATTGAGGCTCCTTAGGATTCTCCAGCTGGAGGACGTTGTCATTGATCCATATCTGCAACTGGTCCTTTAGCTTCACACAATCCTTAGTATTATGATTGTTCATGTTGTGGAAGCTGCAGTATGTCTTCCCCGCCATATAATCAGGCTTGGGGACAAATCCATCATGATGCAGACGCCCCTGGTTGAACAATTCTTGCAAAATCTCGTGAGCCCTGTGGGCGTTATAGGTGTATGCATCAAAGGCTGATTTGGTTGGAAGAGGAGTGACTAACTTAATAGGTTCCCTGACCGGCTTGGCTACCTGGGACTGCAAAGGCTTCTGATCAGTCCTCTCAATGGCCGCGACCTCGACCTCCACTTTCTCCTCATCAACCCATGTTAGGATCGGTCTAGGAACTGCATCCGCCTGGATGGCTGCCACGGTCTGAGCAGCGGTCGGAATTGGAGTTTTAGGCTTCAGAGTCCCCGGATATTAGGACATAGGAGTCCCCTTCCTTCTTTCGTTCCTCTCCCTGGACCGATCAACATAGTGCTGCTCCTGACCCAAGCGATTAGTCAGATCCGCCATCGTGGTCACATGAACCTGCCTAAAACCCTGGCGGATCTCATCTATCAGGCCATCAATCGCCATCCGCACAGCATGCTCCTATGGAATCTCCATCTCGCAGCGAGTTAGTTCCAGCTTGAAGCGTCGCAGGTAATCAGTGGCAGATTCATCAGGCCTCTGCTCAGTCTCTGCCAGGTCCTTGAGCCCGATCTTCGCTTCCACAACCCCAAACATGGTTCTGAACATGACTTCCATGGTCTTCCAGTCTGGAATTGACCCAGGCTTCAAACGCTTATACCAGATAGCTGCTTCCCCTGCCAGGGACGTAGGAAAGAGCTTCAGCTTCATGATTGGGTTCTCAGCATACTGACCCGATTCATTGGTGAAACGCATGATGTGCGTCTCAGCATCTTCAGATGTCTGGCCAGTAAACGGCGTAAAACGTATTGGCTTGAAACCGGCAGGAAAAGGCATCGCATTGATCTCAGGAGTCAATGGATTCTCGTACGTCTTGTCGACGTCCGGCAACCCCTGTAGCTCCCTGAGCTTGTCAGAAAAGATCCTGCCAATGTCCTCCAAGGTTATTTGAGCCACGGCGTTCGCTGGAGGTACCGGCGGATCGTTATTAACTGGCTCTGTAGGAGGAAATTGACCTCCCCTCTGATTATTAGTGGCCCTGTTGTTAGGTCCGCCACGACCAGCTTCACGCTTTCGATGGTCCTTAGGCTGGGTTGGATCCGCCTCTGCACGGCCGGACCCCTCAGAGTTGTCACCCCGCTCCAGCAACTGATTCATCAAGACACTCAGGCTAGCGAGCGCGGCATTGGTTTCCACCAACTGCTCCTGCTGCTGTTGCCGGCTGCCCTCAGAGTTCTTGGCATAGGTAGTCAAGTCATTCCTCAGCCGACCCTGTTGTTCGACGAGGTAATTGAAGTTGGCAGTGAACCCCCGCTGCTCCGTCTGCATGCGCCTAACGGATTCACCGAGATCGATGACCACATCATTGGCCTTCTTCAAGGCTTCGTCTGTATGACAAGACTTTTCAATCAACATCTTCAGAGTATCTGTCACCTCCGTGGGAGTTGCAGACTCCCCAGTGAATTGTACCACCGGTGACGCATTCGGATCCGCAGAATCATCCGCGGACCCCGTCTCCAAGAAACCAGATGCAGCTTTCCGGTTGACAAAGCCGACAGCGCGGTCGTCAGCCTGAGAAGCGGCAGTGATTTCAGTGGTCTCCTCCTCAATCTCCGAAACAGGTGTCTCGGAAATCGGAGTCAGACCCTTTTTGCTTCGCAGGGCTTTAAGGGCAGCAGCAATAGCTTTTGCGTGCGCCAAAGTCCCGCCAAACACTTCCTTAACTTCAGCGTCAGTTAATCCCCTACACTCGGCTGTTCCATGTGGGATCAGCCCTTTGTGGGAAATCTTCAAACAAGACATGGTCGCCCTTGCGTGAGGGTTACCCTTTGTAGATCCCGCAATCTTTGACACCGTCCCACTGGGCGTGCCAAAATGTTCGTGGCGGATGTAGCACCCGGCGAACAGTCAGCACTGGTTTGTGGCGTGTGGTGTGTTGTTTCTGTATGCTTAGGCGTGCCAGCACCTTTGGAGTGGTGCAACTCGACTGCGTGCGACCCCCTGGCGAGTCACCTTGTCTGCTCCCAATTGACTCTGACTTCCTGGTCAAGCAACTGTTACGCGGGCGCTGACTAAGCCGGCGTACAGGGCTCGAACAAGACCTGAATAGAACTCTCTACCAGGATTTTCTTCCCAACCCCTTGCGGATTGAGGGTCTTACTCTGATCCGGAGAAGCAAAGCAGAGCTGTATCCAAGACCACGGGTGTGTCACCGGAGTGACGACTCGATTGCTACCAAGGGCAGCGGACTGACAGACTCGATTGCTACCGGGGTAGCGGACTGACTCGATAAGCTCAGCAAACGCTCGGCACAAGTACGAGACTAGATCAATCGTAGGAGGGCGGAGGAGGGTTGCGTGAGGCTCAGCAAATGCTCGGCGCAAGTACGAGAGTAGCTCGATCGTAAGAGGGCGGAGGAGGGTTGCGTGAGGCTCAGCAAATGCTCGGCGCAAGTACGAGATTGGATCCGTCGTAGGGCGGAGGCGAGTTGCATGAACTGCTCAGCAAAGCGCTCGGCACAGGAACGAGAGTAGCTCGATCGTGGGGCGGAGGCGGATTGCGTGAGTTGCTCCGGAGAGGCTTTAGCAAGTTAGCGTTGCGCTAGAACTTGTGGTTGTTTGTGTTTGGTTGAGAACCCTTTTCTAGATGTCAGAAGAGTTATATTTATATGGCTCAAGGACCCCTAGGGCTGTCAATTCCAGCCCGGCGGATCCCGAGATTCATTAGGAGTGTCCTCCCTTATCCTGCCTCCAATCAAATCAGCAAAGATACTATCGGAAGTATAGTTGATATTGAAGCTTCGAAGTTTGGAGCAACACGTCATGACCTTGCTTGTTATGCTTCTGTTACTGTTCAGCTTCCATCATTGCGCAGTATGGCCGGTTCCTCTAAAAACTTCCCTAAAGCATGGTGCAGCATGGCTTGTAGTTGTTAGTGATTGATAACCCATCATGTGTTATCATTACATTGCTATTTTGCACTCAACTTCAACAAATATCTCCTCTAATGGATTGCTATCGGAACAACCCCTTATTGATTAGGTAGCAACTCATATCTTCGTTTCAGCCTAACTCCCCCCAATGTGGCGGGAAAGTCTGAACCTAAAGGGTTTGATTCTGATCAAAACCCCTCTGGGCCTCGGGGTGAAAGCCCAATTGGAATAAATTGCAATTGTGGCCCAAACACATACATTAGATAATGAGTTTTGGGAGATATTCTATCCTCCTTTAATAGCTAACGATGCAACCGCTTTCCTTACTCGTTTCGGTGATGACCAAGTGTTATTCCTCTCTACGGCTAACTCGAGCTGCAGCATATTCATAGTTGTTGCGGTGTTTCGTGTCTCAATCTCAACAGTTTGTGGCCTCCCAGTAGTCAATGCACTTTTTGAGCAGAAGCAACTATATGAACTAGCAGACAAGTTCTCATCTATCAGTTCAAATTTCCTCATGCAAGACGCCCCTAGCTATGGTAATCGTATACTTATTGAGTCCTTGACACCCATCATGCTAAATGACCAGCATGATACTGATTATATTAATCATGATCATCATCATGCACCACCGCTAGACGACCCTAATCATGAACAGATTGATAATATTGCACCAGCATCAGAGGCACAAACGTTTGAGAATAAGCTAAGGGCAGATGTGGAATGGGATGCTGGACTTATGGAGAAATCCATGTACATGTGTTTTGTGGAGAACCGAACAGATTGTTCAGTTTCCTACATTATCAAGGCAATGAAATTCAGTGATCTGATATCAACATCATCTCATGATTCAAATTCAAAATTACACCAAGTTGCTTCAACTTCCGGCTTGCATCTAGTTTGTCTGCCATGTTGCTGCGTCTTCGGCTCCCTAATTCTTTTTGCTGGTGGCGGCGACCAGGATGAACTCCGAGTACTACAACCCGTGGAAGATGACTGGTACTCGGAAGCAGAATATGAAGAGGAAGTAGTAGTTCAACAATTACATAACAACAGGGATATACTCTTTTATGATGTAACCTCAAATGATCCAAGGTGTTATGGTAACATCAGGCGCTTCACCAAGTTTTTCAATGGGATGAAACCTCAACCAGTACTAGCCGAGGTGGAAGGCAAACTCTATGCTCTAGCCGGTACCCCAAATCCCAAGTATATAAATCCAGGTCCATTTTTTGAGGTATTTGACCCAGTAGAGAAGGAATGGTCGCCGCTGCCGGATCCCCCACTGTATACTAAATTTAGATCCTCCAGCAACTCTCATGCAATTGCCGGCAGCAACATCCTTGCTTGGGGTAATGAGTCTCCTGGGGTGTTTCGGTTCGACATGGCAGCTGACTCAATTGACAAAGATTGGAGACTAATTAAAAACTCTCGTGCCCTTGTTGGTGGATACCACAGTACATATGATCAAGATCACCAAATTAGTACTATAGTTGTGGACAGCAACAGTGATGGCGGGGGTGATTTCGTACTATTCACCCATAAAAATATCCGTTACTCCAGTGATATACAAGTCCATCTCCTTTCGCGTGAGTTTGATTATGTTGTGAGTCTCCCAAGTTTGAAGCTTCCAAAAAGTGTGTCATCTTTTCTCAAAGCACAACGTTGCAACACTGATCACTCCAGTTTTGCCCATCTAGGTGGTCGAAGAGTCTGCATGGTATTGTCGTGCCCATTCAGGGGTCCATACAGTAGGACTTCGTATCAGCTGGGCGAAGTTGACAAGATGAGTATTCTCATTTTAGTGTTTGAGTTTGAAGTTACTGAGAACCGGCAGTCTGTGTGTTCGTGGCGGATGTAGCACCTGGCGAACAGTCAGCACGTGTCTGGTTGGGTTGGTGTGCGCGTGTTGTTTCTGTATGCTTAGGCGTGCCAGCACCTTTGGAGTGGTGCAACTCGACTGCGTGCGACCCCCTGGCGAGTCACCTTGTCTGCTCCCAATTGACTCTGACTTCCTGATCAAGCGACTGTTACGCGGGCGCTGACTAAGCCGGCGTACAGGGCTCGAACAAGACCTGAATAGAACTCTCTACCAGGATTTTCTTCCCACCCCTTGAGGATTGAGGGTCTTACTCTGATCCGGAGAAGCAAAGCAGAGCTGTATCCAAGACCACGGGTGTGTCACCGGAGTGACGACTCGATTGCTACTAAGGGTAGCGGACTGACAGACTCGATTGCTACCGGGGTAGCGGACTGACTCGATACGCTCAGCAAACGCTCGGCACAAGTACGAGACTAGATCAATCGTAAGAGGGCGGAGGAGGGTTGCGTGAGGCTCAGCAAATGCTTGGCGCAAGTACGAGAGTAGCTCGATCGTAAGAAGGCGGAGGAGGGTTGCGTGAGGCTCAGCAAATGCTCGGCGCAAGTACGAGATTAGATCCGTCGCAGGGCGGAGGCGAGTTGCGTGAACTGCTCAGCAAAGCGCTCGGCACAAGCACGAGAGTAGCTCGATCGTGGGGCGGAGGCGGATTGCGTGAGTTGCTCCGGAGAGGCTTTGGCAAGTTAGCGTTGCGCTAGAACTTGTGGTTGTTTGTGTTTGGTTGAGAACCCTTTCCTAGTTGTCAGAAGAGTTATATTTATACGACTCAAGGACCCCTAGGGCTGTCAACTCCAGCCCGGCGGATCCCGAGATTCATTAGGAGTGTCCTCCCTTATCCTGCCTCCCGTCAAATCAGCAAAGATACTATCGGAAGTATAGTTGATATTGAAGCTTCGAAGTTTGGAGCAACAAGTCATGACCTTGCTTGTTATGCCTCTGTTACTGTTCAACCTCCATCATTACGCAGTATGGCCGGTTTCTCTAAAAACCTTCCTAAATCATGGTGCAGCATGGCTTGCGGTTGTTAGTGATTGATAGCCTAGCGCAGGTATCGAAATCATTGCTACATTGCTTCTCAATCCAAACAAACATCTTTGCTGATGGATTGCTACGAAACAACCCCAATCGGATTAGGTAGCAACTCACGTTCCCCTTCTAACTCAACTTCCTTGGTTGAAGCGGGAAAGTACGAACTTAAAAGGGTTGACTTTGATCAAAACCCCTCTGGGCCTCGGGGTGAAAGCCCAATTGGAATAAATTCCAATTGTGGCCCAAACATTGCCCCCCCAGTCTCCGATATTGAGGTATAACGAAATAGAAGAGAGACTAAGCCCCAAACGCTGGCTCATCCGCAGCAATTTAAATAACTGGACTGTTGCGCCGTTTCTTCGCCAATCACAATTCCCCAATTCAAAACGGTAACACTGTTCACCTAAACCCTTGATTGCTGCGAAACCCAGCGCTTCACGAAACAAGAACCCCTTTCGGATTCCTATAAATTTTGACAGAGACCCCTCGGTTTCTCCTTCAAACCACCATTCTTTCCTCTTTTCTAGCTCGAAATCAGAAGAAACCCACATTTGAGACTGATGGCTCCCAAAAAGAATTTTGATATTCGCTATCCCCTCGCGGAGCAAGCCCGGACTCAACTCCTCCCTCTCATCAAATGCTCTGAAGAGGAGGAGAACCGGACCCATCTTAGCCTTCCCCATGAGGAATGCGCCACCTTAGGGCCCTTCGTCGTGAACTACGATCCTGAGGGTAACGGTGGAGCCAATCAGATGCTCGACAGCCCGGCACGCCCGCTGCCGGCGCTCTTCCGCTCTGATGAACCGGCGGAGTGCCCAAATTTTCAGAAAGACGCTCACCAATGCACCGTAAACCACTCCGCCTGGCCTCTAGTCAGGTCCTACATGACCTCCTGGTATGAGGAACGGCTCCCTCTCGACGGAGCAATCTGGAAGAAAGCCGGGGTCGCTGATGCGATCAAGCTTTGCTTCAGCCTCAGCCCAAAGGGAGGCAACAGGTGCGCCCTGGTTCTGCTGATCAGCCTTTGGAACCCCACGGTCAATGCCTTCGAATTCCAATTTGGTCACGCCTCCGTGACCCTGCTAGACCTCTACGCCGGCTTTGGGTTCCCCCTCGGCCAGGGTAATAGCTTCGACGAGAGCTATTACCCTGAAAGGACATCTCCCTCTAGCGCTGTTGGTGGATTCGAGCCCGGTGGGTTCGAGAAGTGGAGGAACGAAACTTCCCAGCTGGGTGATGACAGGCTCAGCGGGATAGCCTTCTTGTCCTTCTGGCTCAACAAATTCGTGTTCTGCTCTACCACCAACAAGATGACCAAGACCTATCACCGTATGGCAGAGGTGATTTATGCCGGCCATGAAATTGGCCTTGCCCAATGTGTTTTGGCACACCTCTACCGCTGCCTGCACCAGATATCCGCCACACCAATGAATTGTGCCCAATCCGGCCCGCTCTGGATCCTGGATATTTGGTGCCAGATGCACTTTCCCCAACTCTCTCCAGCCACGAAGAGAGATTCTAGGCCCGATCAACTCGTGGGGCAAGCGTATGCTGGCTGCGCCGCTGATCCTGAACTCAGCTATGCCATCTGCCTTGACATCTTTTTCAACACATCCGCCGAGGAATTCTTTACAGAGGCACAACGGCTGATCCATGTGAAGTATCCACGTGGACTAGCCCGAGGCTTTCTTCCCAACAGTCTTCAGCTGTCTAAAGGCCGAGGGATCTTCATCCATTGCGTCTCCATGACGGACCTGCCCCTCCTCTGCAGTGAGAAAGGCTATCCAAGCCACGAGCTCTACGCGCCTCACTTCTTTGCACGGCAGTTTGGCCTTACCCAAATCTTGCCATATCCGCCGCTGAGAAGCCTGAACCTTTTCTCGGCGTGGAGGAACAGCAGAAAGTCCAAAAGGTCCTCCAATGCCAGTGACAATTCATGCCTGCAGCTTCTCGACATACATAACGAAGATTGCTACCCTCACCTGCAGGCCTCAACCGCCGCAACTGGCCCCTATCACGTATGGTGGTCGCGCATGCGAGGTCCGCTCTTCAGCCAACCCTCCGTTTTCTACTTCCGAAGATTCTTTCACCTTCGGGGCGAGCGACTCACCCCTACTGATTACGAGGTACTGAAGGGCGGTCTGCTCTACATCGACCTGCCCCTGAGAGAGGTAACGTGTCCCGCTTCTCTGCTATTGTTTTGGCTTGTCCGACCACCCTTGCGTAATCCTAATGGTTTAATGAAACAGGCAATCGAACAAGCCCCTGCAGATAAGGGGAAGCGAAAAGCTATCTGCGCATCCCATCCGCCACCAAAGAAGAGCAAGATCATTGCTGAGGCGGGTGAGGAATCAGATGAGGAGGACAACATACCCGTAAGTGAATTCAACTCCTCCCTCATCTACTTGTTTCCTTGGATATTGGTTCGCAAATACCTACCTGACGCAGATATCCAAACTTTATCCCTCTTTGCAGAACTCTCCCCCTCGGAGGAAGCGTTCCTCGTCCGCTGCCACCACCAGCCGAGACCCTGTAGTAGTAGAAATCTCTTCTGGTGAGTCCTCTAATCACTCTGAAGAGACAGGCTCATCTAGTTCCGACGAGGACTATCTGAACGTCTACCCAATTCTTCATGAAATTTGCGGCGATAGTCTTCCTGAACCTGTTCCTCTGCGTTGTCTTAATGCAGGTACTTCCTCCAGCCTAGCCCTCGCAGTTAGTCAGAGTTCTATCCAGCCAATCCTGACCCTTCGTGCTACTGCAGAAACTGGACCAGAGGCGGAGGAAAACCCAGATGCTACTATGGCGGAGGCCCCAGTCAATAGGCCTCTGCTAATATGTGGCGCTCCTGGCAGCTCCTCTACTTCTCATCCACTGGCCTCAGCCTCAACTCGGGAGGAGGAGCACGAGGTAGAAGAAGAAGTAGAAGAAGAAGAGCGGCCGGTCCAGGGCGCAGATCAACCAGCGGCTGACGAGCCATCCTCCCCTGCCCTTGACCTCTCTCCGGCAGAGGAAGAGGCTCTAGCTGGTGTGGAATCCCTGGCGGGTGCTGCCCCCCGAGTTGAACAAGATCCAACCCCTGTCGATGACCCCATTGAAGCCGATCAGCCAGAGCAAGCAGGGCGGCCCGGATCTCCTCAGCCCGAAGAGACCCCGTTGACGGAGGTATATATATTCCTTATGTTCTAAATTGGTACCTCCCTTGGTCTGAATTGCTTCTAATCCTCCTTGATGATGAGCAGGTGGAAGAAGAAAGAGTGGCAACCGTGAATGCCACCCCACTGGTGGTGGGCGCTGCCCCCCGTGTTGAACCAACTCCAACCCCTGCTCTTGATCCGCTTTGAGACGGTTCAGCAAGAGCAAGCAGGGCAGCCCGGATCTCCTCCGAGCCAGCCAGAGGAAACCCCTGTCTCAGAGGCCTTTGAGGTATGACGAATAATCCCCTTAAATCACCATTTTTCCCTTGGTTAGAACCATTCCTAACCCCTCTTTATGAACAGGTGGATAATGATGAGGTGGAGACTGTCAACGCCGGCCCACCGGCAGTTGATTCTGATCTTGTGGAACCTGCAACTGGACAGGTCTCCCTGGCGCAGGCCCACACCTCCGAAGATCTGGTCCTTGCCTCATCGTCAACTCAGCCTTCCGCGACCCCTGGCGGATCTGGTTCTGAGATTCAGGGACCAGCAGTCCCTGAACTCGCCTTGGCTGAAGATCCCTTCCTTCCCCCCCGCAGCCCTGAAGATGAACCTGAAGAGGTACAGAAGGCATGGGGATTCCTGGAATGCTTAGGAGAGAAGGACCCCGCTGACGTTCAAGTGGCGGATGAGCTTTCCTTCGCCCTTGAGGTCCTCAAGGGTCACTTCCAGCAATTGCCCCCCGAGCTCCAAGCTGAAGCCAACGTTTCTCTCCTCCGGTTGCCCGCGGAGCTAAGGAGCCTGCACGAGCGTTTGCCTACCCGGTCCCCTCAGTATGCCAAGCTTAAGGAGGCTGAGACTGCTCTCGTGGATGCTGCTCGTGCCTACAAAGATTTGGTCGCCATGGCCACTAGCGACCCAGAAGCGGCTGAGATAGCCAAACTTGAAGAACAGAAGGCAGCCATAGACCAGCAAATCTCCCTCCTCCGCCAGAAACGAATCCAGCGCGCCAATGAAGTAGATCAGCAAAAGGCTCTGGGGACTAAGTTACGAGAGCAGCGGACGCGAGCAAAGAAGGGAACGGTAGAGTTTGATCGTGGGGTGAGCAAGACCAAAGCCACCATCAAACGGTTGGGCCTGCATCTGTATGAGTTTCGGCCTAACCCATAAACTGGCTTGATGTATTTTATTTACTGAGTTTAATGATATAAGCCCCTTTACCAAGCCCTATTTGGTTTGATTCGCAAACCAAACCCTGCGCATTGGTCTTATCCATGCTGTCAGAAAACTGTCGAACTGTTTCTCCTGAATTTGAATTTTAAACGGGAAACTGTTCCAACCTCTAACTGCCTAATAATTGCGCAAGTCCATCTCAGCCCTTGGATTGCCTCTAAGTGAGACTATAAAAGCAACTCCCTCTGGCCAGACCCGAGAACCCCAAAGAACTGCCTTAGAATGTTATTCAGCTCTTCTTCCCTTAGGTTCTCCTATCAGCCACTATGGCTTTTTGAATTCTTTCCACCAGATCTAGTTCGGATGTTCTGCTGAACACCCCGTATCATAACACCCCATGTTAAACAAATCCCGAACCATAACATCCCATGTTATGTTCCGGGCGGATGTGATTATAGATTGGTAGCTACTGATTTGGCACCCCTCTAACGCATCGGCCGGCAGCCTAGCATGGATGCTATGTCGGGTACCTCCCTTTCAGAAGGGAGGAGCAATGAGCTTCAATAGGCCGGTTGTCTTCATCTATATGAAGGGGAATAGGGCAACCGTGGACAGCGCCGGGCTACTGAACTCATTGCATAATAGAGAGATCGTGGGCGGCGGACGTCTATTAGCCACTCTGCTTCGGTGCCAAGACAGTCTCTGCCACCCCCATCTCTACGCTTCATCCGCTGATCTCTCAAGATCTTACTCTTCAACCCCTGCCCGGAACGGGTTCAGATCGAAGGAGATGGCGAAGATCCCCATATACCAAGATGGTATCAGAGCTAGTTAGCGGATATGTATTATTAGTTACTTGCCTTTGTAATAGTCATGGCCGCAAAGCCCCTTTACTTTTGTAAATAACACAAAAATTAGAATCAAGACTTGCATCGCGCCATTCTTACTAAAAGCAAAGGTTTAGGGCACACCCCAACGCGGATGTCCCTAAAAACCCTTATTCAAAAGACAACAAGGGCTTAGCCCTATAGCGAGTTGAAAATTTCAAAAATTTTCGAAAAATCCAACGCGAAAGATATGTCAGATATCGCCCCTATGTTGCCCCCCTAGTTTACTGGGCTGCGCGGATGTGCAAAGCCGGGGCTAAGCCGAGTAAACTAGATAGGATTCACAAGTGGTTTCCCGCAGAACGGGCTAGGTGTGACGAAAAGGTGGAAGCCCGTCTGCCGTTGAAAACCCATCCGGCCCACTAGAAATGGAAAGTAAGCCCAATGCCAGGCGGCCCGAACAAATGCCTGGGAAAAGTAAATCGGTATGAATGCAGGATTTGACAGTTACCGAAACGGTGGGAAAAACCGAGAAGGCGCCAGTCAAACCCATTGATCACGCATCGATTCCCAAGCGAGAAGGCGCCGAAAACGGATAGATTCATAAAGATGGGTAGACCGAAGCATTAAAGCTCGCATAACCCCCAACCGTTGGATCCCCTCACATACGCAGTATAAAGGGAACCCCGTGGTTGCAGCAAAGATCTCATCCGATCACCCTGCTTAGAGCCAATATGGCAATCGTAGAGTTGTTAGCCCATGGCCTAGCCCTCTGGCTGCCACAAGCCTTCCCACCAGAGAAACTGAAATTCCGGTTAAACACCCTAGTAACCTCAGTCACCCAGCGTTAGAGAGATCCTAACCCCGGTCACCTAGCGTTAGGCGGCCTGAAACTGTGCTTCCTGGTGTTTAACCAACACCCGGCCAGTCTTGGCTGCGCCCCATGCGGACTAACGCTAGTGACCCGGTTAGGTGCTTGGATGAATGTCATTGATCCGCTCAATGACTTTCATCCCGAGCAACCCATCCACACGTTCCCTCAGCGGAACGGTGTGTTTTTCCTCAGGCGCCGCCACTTCATCCTCATATGTCCTTTCTTTCCAGCTCCTTTTCCACTTCTGGAGCCAGGAGAACTCTGAAGAAGAAGAGGACTGGGGAAAGAGGATAAAGCAGCAGCGCGATGAAACCGCCGGCCCCCCAAGACTAAGAGAGACGTAGGATGGTATCAGAGCTAGCTAGTAGCTCTCATTGTATTTTCTTTTCCTTGTAATGCCCTTGGCGGCAAAGCCTTAGTATAAATAAAGCAATTTGCAGTTTTCATACTTATCATTTGCTAAGATACGAATTTGATTGATAATGAAAAGTATAAGGACATAACACCCCTGGCGGATGTTAAAATAAAACAAGGCAAAAGAAGAACAAAACCCCAAAAGTTTTGCAATGAAAAAAGAAGAGCACTCCAAAAAACGGCGGAAACATCCCTAGCGGATGCGCCGTTAAGTGAAGAAAACTTCCAAACCATGGCAGAAGAACACCCCTCGCGGATGTGCACTTAAACGGCGGAAACACCCCTCGCGGATGTGCCGTTCTAACTTGTTGCCCCCCGAGCGTACTGGACTAAGAATTTTGTCCGGAATCGTCATCCGCTGGGGGAACCTCGAATTCCCAAACACTTGGAAAGTACTTCTTGAGATATTGCCCATTAATGGGATTTCTGTGAACTTCACCTTCCAAGTTTCGGAGCTGGTAAGCCCCCTTGCCCACGATACGGTCGATGACAAATGGACCCTCCCAACGAGGACTCCATTTACCCCGACCCAGTTCGTCTACGGGCAGAGCTACCTTCCAGACCAAGTCTCCCTCGCCGTAGGTCTTACCCTTGGTCCGCTTGTCATATGCCTTGGCAATCCGCCGCTTTTCGTCAAGGTCTTCATGTTCCTGGAACATGGCTTGGACATAGTCTTCACCCAATAGCTGATGTTGCTCGCGGACCCGTAAAGAAGCTACATTGATCTCCATTGGCAGGACAGCATCATGGCCATACATCAACGAATAAGAGGTAGTACCTGTAGGAGTCCGCTTGGAGGTCCTATAGGCCCAAAGCGTGTTGTCGAGTTGAGTGTGCCATGACCTCGGGTTATCTACAAGCATCTTCTTCAGAATGGATATGATAACCTTGTTTGTAGCTTCCGCTTGACCATTGGATTGAGCATAATAAGGAGAGGAATGTAGGAACTGGATACCATAATCCGCTAACCAAGTTTGGGTCTTCTCAGCCATGAAGGCTGTCCCCCTATCCGCCACTATGCACTCTGGGATGCCATAGCGGCAGATGATGTTTTGGAACACAAAGCGGATGACAGTGTCTGCATCACAGTTCCTTGTTGGTATAGCTTCAACCCACTTAGTAAAGAAATCGGTGCCCAGCAAAAGAAACTTATGCTGCGCGGATGAGTGTGGGTTGATCTCTCCGACGAAATCTAATGCCCAACCCCTAGCAGGCCAAGGCTTGATGATGGGCTGTAAAGGAATGTTAGGGATCCGCTGTACTGGCCCGTGTTGCTGGCATTCCTGACAACCCCGAGCAAAGCTATGACAATCTTTCAAAATGGATGGCCAATGATATCCATATCTGCGAATAAGCCATCTCATTTTGGGTCCGGATTGATGTGAACCACAGACCCCTAGGTGCACCTCTCTCATGATCCGCTTGGCTTCGACGCCAAAGATACACCTCAATAAGACTCCATCCTCCCCTCTGCGGAAGAGGTCGTCTCCCCTGAGAAGGTAATTTGTTGCGAGATGTCTGATCCTCCTCTCAGATGGTGTAGATGGGTCCTTCAAATATGCTATGATTGGTATCCGCCAGTCAGTATCAACAGGCTCAACTGTGGCGACCAACCACCCTCCGCGCTCTCTACGGCGGATAGCAAAAGATGGTAGAGTTCTTCGCTCCACCTTAAGGATTATTTCCTTCACTCCCTGGGCTAGGCAGATCCCAGTAGCCAGCTGTGCCAGCTCGTTAGCTGCTGAGTTCAACTCCCTCGGAACATAGTCTAAGGAAATATCAACAAATTTGTCCAGCAGCTCGAGAGCCCGCTCGTAGTAGGGTATTAAATGGAAGGAAACGCACTTGTAGACCCCCAAAAGTTGATTAATGACTAGCATGGAGTCTCCAAGTATCTCAATTTCTTGTGCCCCCAGGTCGAGCAACAGCTCCAAACCAATGAGCAGGGCTTCGTACTCTGCCTGGTTGTTGGTGCACGTCCACTCCAGCTGAAAAGAGTATAAATGCTTGGCACCTGCTGGATTCTGGATACAAACCCCCGCGCCAGCC
This sequence comes from Potentilla sterilis, assembly GCA_963682095.1. Taxonomy (NCBI): domain Eukaryota; kingdom Viridiplantae; phylum Streptophyta; class Magnoliopsida; order Rosales; family Rosaceae; genus Potentilla; species Potentilla sterilis. Next base: position 62,153,140 of record OY821755.1, read on the forward strand.
AACTTACTGGTACTGCTACCATCAAAGTATAAGACCCAAGGCTGGTACCGGATCACGTCAACAAACCCTGGCGGATCCGTGAATTCCCCTTCAATAGGATGGTGTAGCAGGAAATCCGCGATAACGTGACCCGTCATTGCCTTGAGTGGCGCGTATTGCAGGGAAAACCCTGAAAGGGCTAACACTCACTTGCCAATCCTACCCCTTAGGATAGGTCTTGTTAGCATATACTTCACCAGATCAGTCTGTGCCACCACTATCGTTGTAAACGAAAGCATGTAATGGCGGAGCTTAATGCCCGCGCAATACAGGGCTAGACACAGCCTCTCGACTGGTGAATATCTTGTCTCTGCATCCGACAATGTCCTGCTGATGTAGGCTACTGCATATTCGACCTTCTTTCCATCCGCCAGGGTCTCATCCTGGGCCAGCAGCCCCGCAACCGAGATATCAGAAGCAGAAATGTACAGTTTGAGAGGAATACCAGGCGTAGGCGGCCGAAGGACCGGCGAACTAGCCAAATATTCCTTGATCCTGTCAAAAGCAGCTTGGTGCTCAGGACCCCATTTAAAGATTTCTCCTGGTTTGAGCTTGAGTAGAGGCGAGAAAGGCGCCACTTTGCCTGCTGAGTTGGATATAAACCTTCTTAGGAAATTGATTTTTCCCAGCAAGCTCTGCAACTCCTTCTTGTTTCTCGGTGCTGGCGCATCTAACACGGCTTGTACTTTGTCGCCAGACACCTCGATGCCTCTCTCATGTACCACAAACCCTAGAAAGTCACCAGCACAAACCCCAAAGACACACTTGGCCGGATTCATTTTAAGCTGATGCTTTCGCATGATTGTGAACACCCTTCGGAGATGACCAATGTGGTCTTCCCTCCTCTTGGACTTTACTACCACATCATCAATGTAGACCTCAAGGATGTCCCCCAATATCTTGCTGAAAATCACGTTCATCGCACGTTGGTATGTAGCCCCTGCATTGGTCAAGCCGAATGGCATACTGAGATACTCAAACGCTCCTGTGAACCCAGGGCAGCGGAAAGCAGTTTTAGGAATGTCCGGCTCGTATATTGGAATCTGGTGATAGCCTGCCGTCCCATCCATAAATGACAGTAACTCATGCCCCGCTACTGCATCCACCAGCATATCCGCTATAGGCATAGGATAAACATCCTTAGGAGATGCAGCATTTAAATCTCTGTAGTCCACGCATACTCTGATTTTGTCATTCTTCTTCCGAACAGGGACGATGTTGGATAACCATTCCGGATAAAGGGTTGGTCTGATTATCCAAGCATCCACCATGCTTTGAACCTCTTTCTTGACCGCCATTGCCGTCTCAGCATTCATCCGCCGTTTCTCCTGCTTAACTGGCCTACATCCTTCCTTGATAGGAATGCGGTTGCAAGTCAGCTCTTTTGATAACCCCGGCATGTCTTGATACTTCTCGGCAAAGCAGTCCTTAAAATCATGCAGCAACCCTATCAGTTGCCGCTTCAGATCTGGTTCAAGGTACTGACTGATCCCCACCTCCATGGGCTCTGCTTCCGTCCCCAGGTTGATTTTCTCGACAGGATCGCGTACCTTGGGTGGAGTATCATCCAGCGCTGCTGGAGCAGGCTGAATTACTTCCACCCCTGTTGAAGCTTCAACTCTTCTTCCTCAATACACTCCACCAGTGCCACCTCCTCCCAGGCCATTCGCTCTAACCTATAGATCGCCAAGCGCTGCATAAAACTAGCAAGGGTCCGCGACTTCTCCTGCGAGAAGGTGTCACTCATTGGAAGTATTGGGAAGGAGCTCAATGGAAACTGGCCGGCTATAATCCGCCATAGCCTGGGCAATTCCCCACCGAGACAGCTCATTCTGGGTCACCCCAAGTGGATGCCCCTTATGGTCGACTCCCTCAATCCGGAGGGGTCTCATGTCTCTGTTGTAATAGCTGGCTTCCATCTGGATGGCCCCTATCGAGTATGGACGCTCATCTGTCTTGATGAGCACTGGCAAATCCGTGACTGGATCCCACATGATCATCTCCTGGTGGAGCGACGATGGGACGGCTAGCGCCTTATGGATCCAATCCCTCCCTAGGATCATATGATAGGGAGCGTTCGCATTGGCCCCGTAAAATGCGTGATGGGCGTCAGAGGGTCCTATCTTGACTCGGAGCACAGCCACCCCAGTGGTTGGAGTCACATCCCCTGAAAATCCCTTCACCTTGGAGACAGACTGAATGAACTTGTCCTTTGGAATCTTCAGCTGCTCCACGATAGTAGTGGTGACGACGTTTACCGCAGCCCCTGTGTCTATCAGGATCTTGCGGACCTTCATGCCCTGCACCTCCGCCGTCACGTATAGAGGCTTCAGATGCTGGGACATGTCGAACGTAGACTTGGCAAACATCACGCATTGCTTTAGAAGGTCTCCAGCCCCTTCAGGATATCGATGGCTGGATCGAAAAACCCCTGGCTCAGTTTCCGCCACACTCTCACCCTCAGGCTCCTGTACTGAGTACACAGGATGAGAAGCCTCTTCGTTGTTGATGAAGTGAGCAGCGGGCACAGGCTCTGGCAGAGCATAAGCAGATGACAGAATGAAGACCATGTTGCAATTGTGAGCCATGGCATCATCCCCGTTCTGCTCTTCATCCAATAGCATCTCGCCGTCTCCTACCGCTTCGGGCTCCTCCTCGTAGTCGACCATTTCCTCCTCCTTATCCAAGTCTGCGTCTCCGACGTCGGAGTCAGCCTGTATACTGGAGGCGACTGAGGAAGTCCTAGTTGGCACGGTCATCTGCAGCTTCTTAGCTGCGTACTCCACGAAGTTGGTTGGCGCCTTAGGCTCTTTTGGCCTAGCCTGAGATACGGCAGCGGATGGCCCGCTTGATTCCGCCAAAGCTGTTCTGGATTCCTTGGGGATAGCCTCCCTCTCAGAAACCCCCACGCTGCTCGTGTTTGCAGCCCTTGACGTGCTGCTTTCCTTTGGTATCCACCGCATAACGGTGGAACCCTTGCTGGTGTCAATCACCATCTCATCTTCCTGAGCCACCGATGCCCCCTGCTTCCCGGCAGCTTCCGGTTGTGACTTCTTTGGAGGGGACTGCCTTGCTTTCGAAGGCTCAGAAGGGAAATCCAGCTTTCTCCTTGGCTTGGACTGAGGAGCACCAGTGGACCTTGGCGGATCCGCCATTCTATCGTGTACGCTCTTCCGAGCTGCCGGTGGAACTTCCGCGGCTCGCTGTCGTCTAGAGTCCACGTATGATTTGGTCCTTACCTTGTAGCGTTTATGGATCTCCTCCACCCGCTCCACGGGTACTGACAGCTCTTCCTCGGTCACCTTCCCCGATGCCAGATCTGCCAAGGTTCTCTTAGCCTTGCCGAAGCGTCTCCGCTCGTTGCGGGTAGTCACTGCAGCAAGCTCAATCGCCTTGCCCTCTCGCTGGGTATACCATCTGTCCGCCTTCGGATCGTTCCTTGACGCTGGCGGAATGTAAACCTCCACAGATGGCTCTGGATTCGCAACCTTCTGCGAACCCCCAGCCGTAGCTGACTTAACTCCGGACGGTCCTGGACCCTGCCTGGGCCTTGCCCTGCTGGCGCAGCTGTCCTCTGACCCGTGATGGTATTTCATCCGCTTGTAACTCTCCCTGCCTGATTTCTCGGGCGGCGGATGCTCTAACTTGGCTTTCTCGAGGGCTCTCTTTTCAGCCTTCTCCTCTGCCTCCTTCAAGGCTGCCTGAAACTCCTCATAAGTAATCGGCTGCCCTGTAGTCAGTCTGCACGTGAGGCAGAGCTTGGAGCGAGGGACCATCACCATGTCCTCCTCTTCAATCGCCCCAACCCAAAATTCTGGGCCGGGCCTAGGTTCGCTAGCTTCGAACCCCAGCTTGCCATCGTTCAGCCACTCCTGCAACTGATCATTCAGACCTACACATTCGGAACTAGAGTGGTCAGAAGAACGATGGAAAAGACATGTAAACGCGCCATCCCCATTGCTAGGATAGCATTGGTAGAACTCCCGAATTTCTGGTGCCTCCTGGTGCACCATGGCTTCCCAGATTTCATCCGCCTTGCTTGCGTCGTAAGTATACTCCTGAAACCTGGAAACCTGCTTCTTAGACTGCTGCGGCAGACTCGGACCAACGCTGATCTCGATAGCATTCACCCGCGGAGCCCCTTTAGCCTTTGCCCATTGAGGCTCCTTAGGATTCTCCAACTGGAGGACGTTGTCGTTGATCCATATCTGCAACTGGTCCTTCAGCTTCACACAATCCTTAGTGTTATGATTGTTCATGTTGTGGTAGCTGCAGTATGTCTTCCCCGCCATATGATCAGGCTTGGGGATAAATCCATCATGATGCAGACGCCCTTGGTTGAACAGCTCTTGCAAAATCTCGTGAGCTCTGTGGGCGTTATAGGTGTATGCATCAAAGGCTGGTTTGGTTGGAAGAGGAGTGACCAACTTAATAGGTTCCCTGACCGGCTTCGCGACCTGGGACTGCAAAGGCTTCTGATCTGTCCTCTCGATGGCCGCGACCTCGACCTCCACTTTCTCCTCATCAACCCATGTTAGGATTGGCCTAGGAACTGCATCCGCCTGGATGGTTGCCACGGTCTGAGCAGCGGTCGGGATTGGAGTTTTGGGCTTCAGAGTCCCTGGATAGTAGGACATAGGAGTCCCCTTCCGTCTTTCGTTCCTCTCCCTGGACCGATCCACATAGTGCTGCTCCTGACCCAAGCGATTAGTCAGATCCGCCATCGTGGTCACATGAACCTGCCTGAAACCCTGGCGGATCTCATCTATCAGGCCATCAATCGCCATCCGCACAGCGTGCTCCTCTGGAATCTCCATCTCGCAGCGAGTTAGCTCCAGCTTGAAGCGTCGCAGATAATCAGTAGCAGACTCGTCAGGTCTCTGTTCAGTTTCTGCCAGGTCCTTGAGTCCGATCTTGGCTTCCACAACCCCAAACATGGTTCTGAACATGACCTCCATGGTCTTCCAGTCTGGAATTGACCCAGGCTTCAAACGCTTGTACCAAATAGCTGCTTCCCCTGCCAGGGACGTAGGAAAGAGCTTCAGCTTCATGATTGGATCCTCAGCATACTGACCCGATTCATTGGTGAAACGCATGATGTGCGTCTCAGCGTCTTCAGAGGTCTGGCCAGTAAACGGCGTAAAACGTATTGGCTTGAAACCGGCAGGAAAAGGCATCGCATTAATCTCAGGAGTCAATGGATTCTCATACGTTTTGTCGACGTTGGGTAACCCCTGTAGCTCCCTGAGCTTGTCAGAAAAGATCCTGCCAATGTCCTCCAAGGTTATCTGAGCCACGGCGTTCGCTGGGGGTACCGGCGGATCGTCATTAACCGGCTCTGTAGGGGGAACTTGACCGCTATTCTGATTTCTAGTGGCCCTATGGTTAGGTCCGCCAGGTCCACCACGAGCGGTTTCACGCCTACGCTGATCCTGAGGCTGAGTTGGATCCGCCTCTGCACGGCCGGACCCCTCAGAGTTGTCACCCCGATCCAGCAATTGATTCATCAAGACACTCAGGTTAGCGAGCGCGGCATTGGTTTCCGCCAACTGCTCCTGCTGCTGTTGCCGGCTGCCCTCAGAGTTCTTGGCATAGGTAGTCAAGTCATTCCTCAACCGACCCTGTTGTTCGACGAGGTAATTGAAATTAGCCGTGAACCCCCGCTGCTCCGTCTGCATGCGCCTAACGGATTCACTTAGATCAACGACCACCTCATTGGCCTTCTTTAGCGCCTCGTCTGTATGACAAGACTTCTCAATCAACATCTTCAGAGTATCCGTCACCTCCATGGGAGTTGCAGACTCCCCAGTGAATTGCACCACCGGTGACGTATTCGGGTCAGCGGCTTCCACCGCGGACCCCATCTCCAAAAAACCAGATGCAGCTTCCCGGTTGACAAAGCCGACAACGCGGTTGTCATCCTGAGAAGTAGCATTGATTTCAGCGGTCTCCTCCTCAATCTCCGAAACAGGTGTCTCGGAAATCGGAGTCAGACCATTTTTGCTTCGCAGGGCTTTAAGGGCAGCCGCAATAGCTTTTGCGTCCGCAAAAGTCCCGCCAAACACTTCCTTAACTTCGGTGTCAGTTAATCCCCTACACTCAGCTGTTCCATGTGGGATCAGCCCTTTGTGGGAATTCTTCAAACAAGACATGGTCACCCTTGCGTGAGGGTTACCCTTTGTAGATCCCGCAATCTTTGACACGGTCCCACTGGGCGTGCCAAAATGTTCGTGGCGGATGTAGCACCCGGCGAACAGTCAGCACGTGTCTGGTTGGGTTGGTGTGCGCGTGTTGTTTCTGTATGCTTAGGCGTGCCAGCACCTTTGGAGTGGTGCAACTCGACTGCGTGCGACCCCCTGGCGAGTCACCTTGTCTGCTCCCAATTGACTCTGACTTCCTTATCAAGCGACTGTTACGCGGGCGCTGACTAAGCCGGCGTACAGGGCTCGAACAAGACCTGAATAGAACTCTCTACCAGGATTTTCTTCCCAACCCCTTGAGGATTGAGGGTCTTACTCTGATCCGGAGAAGCAAAGCAGAGCTGTATCCAAGACCACGGGTGTGTCACCGGAGTGACGACTCGATTGCTACTAAGGGTAGCGGACTGACAGACTCGATTGCTACCGGGGTAGCGGACTGACTCGATACGCTCAGCAAACGCTCGGCACAAGTACGAGACTAGATCAATCGTAAGAGGGCGGAGGAGGGTTGCGTGAGGCTCAGCAAATGCTCGGCGCAAGTACGAGAGTAGCTCGATCGTAAGAGGGCGGAGGAGGGTTGCGTGAGGCTCAGCAAATGCTCGGCGCAAGTACGAGATTAGATCCGTCGCAGGGCGGAGGCGAGTTGCGTGAACTGCTCAGCACGAGAGTAGCTCGATCGTGGGGCGAAGGCGGATTGTGTGAGTTGCTCCGGAGAGGCTTTGGCAAGTTAGCGTTGCGCTAGAACTTGTGGTTGTTTGTGTTTGGTTGAGAACCCTTTCCTAGTTGTCAGAAGAGTTATATTTATACGACTCAAGGACCCCTAGGGCTGTCAACTCCAGCCCGGCGGATCCCGAGATTCATTAGGAGTGTCCTCCTTTATCCTGCCTCCCGTCAAATCAGCAAAGATACTATTGGAAGTATAGTTGATATTGAAGCTTCGAAGTTTGGAGCAACAAGTCATGACCTTGCTTGTTATGCCTCTGTTACTGTTCAACCTCCATCATTACGCAGTATGGCCGGTTTCTCTAAAAATCTTCCTAAATCATGGTGCAGCATGGCTTGCGGTTGTTAGTGATTGATAGCCTAGCGCAGGTATCGAAATCATTGCTACATTGCTTCTCAATCCCAACAAACATCTTTGCTGATGGATTGCTACGAAACAACCCCAATCGGATTAGGTAGCAACTCACGTTCCCCTTCTAACTCAACTTCCTTGGTTGAAGCGGGAAAGTACGAACTTAAAAGGGTTGACTTTGATCAAAACCCCTCTGGGCCTCGGGGTGAAAGCCCAATTGGAATAAATTCCAATTGTGGCCCAAACACTGTGGCTGCCGAATTTGTGTTTCATCGCATGCTTGAGTACGATACCAATAGCTATGCCACAAGAAACTCTAAAACCTCCGACGCACACATGGTGGGTGCATTTTTGCTGTAATTTAAGCATTGTTTCTGTTTCATTTCTGTTTGAATCGGTGTTTTACCTGCTTATGAAAAGTTCTAGGTTGTGATAAATAAAAAATAAACCATCTGGAGTCACTTTTGTTGTGTCAGCTTGTACGAATTTACTTGGACGTCTCTCGTATGCAGTAGTTTCTACTATTGATGCATAAAAATCCCATCAGGGATGCAGGGTCTTGCAGTCGCCATTTGCAGGCTGGAGGAAGCAGTAGTTGCCATCTTCAACAAATAAAATCTACATTACACCATACACTAAGTCAGAACTCCATCCCAAAAGAGAAATACAATTGTTGCCAACATTTCTTCTGAAGGTAAAAAAGATTCAACTTTTTTTTTTTTTTTTATAAACAAACATTGTCAATTCCCAAAATGCTGATTCCTTTACACAGTAAATCTTAACTTGAATCCCAGCACAAGCAAATCAATATGAAATCCAGAAAAATCTACGCAAAATAAGCTGAACCCAGAAAACAAACAAACACATAAACCCAGAAACAGAGAACGTAAAACCACTAAGCTTCACTATCCATCACACTGATCACAGTATGAATTTAGGTACTAAAGCTCCAGTGGAAGGATTGTACAGATAATATATGGCACGCACTCGAGAGCTTAGACGACGATACCACTTTAATATAATAATATTGCATGAAGCGCTGCAGCACCAGACCTGAAAACCCTATGAGAAGAGGAGATGCAGGGTCTTGCTGTCAAGATTAGCAGGCTTGAAGCAGAGCAGTAGTTGCCATCTTCAACATAGGCAATCTACATTACATCATACACTAAATCAGACTTCACATCCATAACTCCAAAACACAATTGTTGCCAAATTTCTGAGGGTAAGCTTCACTTTCCATATTACAGTACGAGTTTAGATACCTAATTCAGCCTTAAACCCCAGCAAAATCTCAACAAAGTGAAACGTATCTGGGTATAAACCCAAAACCTCTACTACATTTCACAAAAACAACAACAATTTCGAAAAGAGAGGATTGATGGGAAATAAATCTCTTACCTTTTTGCAGTAGAAAGCGCCAATGTGACAGAGTAGAACAAAAAAACTAAGAAGTTAGTTGGAACTCGAAAGAGCTTTGGGTCTTTCGTTGTTTTCAGCTCTTCCTCTCTTTTTTTCTTTTAAATTTTTGGGGGAGGGGGGTCGGTAATTCATTTGGGCCTGGGTCAATCTCAGCACCAAGTCCAAAGTTAAAAATATAGTACATAAAATAGCAGTATGTTGTTTACAAATCATATTAGAATCAAGCTTATTTCTCTTTTATGTGTGTGCGCCTTGGTACAATAATAGGGACTATTTGTTAAAGGAAGATACTTTTTGTGTGCCTTCGTCAAAGTAATGACGATAGTAAATTAGGAAATTAGTTATCAATAAGTTGTAACGTTTCAATCAGTGATTATGATCATCAATGTAATTGTTATTACCATTGTAATCGTCACCCTATATAAAGGGATTCTCTAATGAAATGAGTAGACACATTGCGTTTTACTTTTACACGTTATCAGCACTTTGCCTAACCATGAGTTTGTAGAAAAAAAAAAAAAAGAGAGAGAAAAAAAAAACAACACAGAAAAAAACCCTAATTTTTTTTTCTTTTCTGTTTTTCTGCCGCCGCTGCCCCTCGTGTTCCTAGCCGCAGCCCCGGCCGAAGTCAACCGGATCCACCCACTCCAAACCGGATCCACCGGCCTTCCACTGCCTCGATCCCGATCCGAAGCCACTGCCTCGCTCGGCGTCTCCCACTCCGATCCCCTTCGATCGACGCCCCGATCCGGCCCCCCCCCCCCTCGATCAGCACCCCGATCTGCCCCCCCCCCCTTCGATCCGTCGCCGATCTGGTCCTCTCGACGACAACCCAGCCCCGATCCGTCGTCGATCCGGTCCCCTCGACGCCAGCCCAGCCTCGATCCATCGCCGATTCGGTCCCCATTCGAACCTGCGACGCCACCCGATCCACGCCGCAGCAGCACAGCCGGAGACCCGATCCCGTTTTTTACCGACGATAACTCGTCGGGAAAGGATTGCTCCAGAAGTTCTGCCGACAACAAATTCGTCGGCAGAGATTGTGCGACCCGACCCGGTTGTTTCCCTCGACCCGACCCGACCCGCGAACAGAAAACGAATATTTACCATTTCTGGTAAATTAAGGAATGTATCGAGGAGAAATAGAGTGCTTAGCTGATAGTGGGACTACTCACACTATCTTAAGGAATCGACAATTATTTGTTGAATTAATTCCTTATAACACATCTGTGACTATGTTAGAGGGATCATCCCAAGTAATACAGGGGCGAGGAAAGGCCTCCTTTTTTATGCCTAATGGCACAATGATAAAAGTCACAAACGCCCTATATGCACCTAGAGGCAATCGAACCTTATTAAGTTTCAAAGATATTCGTGCCAACAATTATCATTTGCAAACTTACTGTGAGAATGGAATTGAATATTTGAATATTACTTCTTATGAATGCGGAAGAAAACGCATTTTAGAGAAACTAATGCGTCAAGATAATGGATTATATTTAACTACCATCCGAATTATCGAATCTTATGCTGTCACCAACAAAGAAATTTGGGACACTGACGCATACAGGCTTTGGCATGACCGACTAGGACACCCTGGTCGGGACATGATGGTTCGTGTTTTAAAGAACTCACACGGACATCCATTCTTCCGAGGAAGAAATAAAATGGGACACAGATCCGACACAATGCAAAGTGTCGGTCGTAGTACTACTTCAACACACCCATTATCTTCTGAAGCATCAGAAGCGCTGTGTCCCTCTGCCTCATTGACTATTTCAAAGGCACATCACTCATTTTGCAAAGCCTGCTCTTTAGCAAAAACAGGATCGAGACATTCCTATGCTAAAGACATGAAACAAAATATTCCATTCTTACAAAGGATACAAGGTGATATATGTGGACCTATCCATCCAGAATGCGGGTCATTCAAGTAATTTATGGTTCTGGTAGATGCTTCGACACGCTGGTCACATGTCGCATTATTGTCCACAAGAAATGCTGCATTTGCAAAACTCTTAGCACAAATTATACGTTTAAGGGCTCACCACCCTGATCACCCTATTAAGTCTATAAGGCTTGATAACGCTGGAGAGTTCACATCAAAAGTATTTGATGATTATTGCATGTCAATTGGGATCGATGTAGAGCATCCTGTACCCCATGTGCATACACAAAATGGTCTCGCAGAGGCCACCATCAAAAGGCTACAGATGGTGGCTAGGGCACTGGTTATGCGCACCAACATGCCTATATCTGCTTGGGGTTATGCAATATTACATGCAGCTTTACTTATTCGTTTCAGACCCACTGCTAGCTAACCATTTTCTGCGTACCAGTTGGTCACTGGATATGAGCCTGATATTTCACACTCACGCATATTTGGTTGCGCAGTATATGTGCCTATTGCGCCCCCACAGCGCACTAAAATGGGTCCTCAGAGATGATTAGGTATTTATGTTGGATATGAATCCCCAACTATTATCCGCTATTTGGAACCTTTGACAGGCGATCTCTTTACCGCTAGATTTGCGGATTGTCACTTTGATGAGACTGTCTTCCCGTCGTTAGGGGGAGATAAGAAAAAAAGATTTTCTAAGGGAACGACAGGAATTGTCGTGGTCTGTCCCCACTCAGTCTCATTTTGATCCCCGCACTTCACAATGTGAAAGTGAAGTGAGAAGAATAATCAATCTTCAGAACGTAGCTGATTCGATGCCTGATGCATTTTCTGAGATTGCTAAAGTGACAAGATCACATATACCAGCTGCAAATGTGTCTGCAAGGTTAGAAGTCCCCAAACAGGGGCACAATGCCGCAGATAGAGGCATTGGAACCACACTTAGTGGATGTGTGGTTGAGGCCGTGGCTTCCCAAAGGAAGAGGGGAAGGCCACTTGGTTCGACTAAAACTCACCCAAGGAAAAAGAGGGCGAGTAAGGCACAACCCGATCCATTAATCATCAATGTAGAGAATCTCTCACATTAGATTGTCTCTGACTATAGTTATGTCCATGAATCAATACTGGATGACGCTCCGATGTTTGAAATGATTCCAGAGAACAAAGAAATCTCAATGGATTATGAGGAGGCATACTTGATGGAAAGATCTTCCATGTACATTGATGATGTATTTGCATACACTGTTGCTCAAGGAATCATAGAGCACGATGATATCGAACCACGCTCTGTTGCAGAATGTCAACAAAGAGCAGATTGGCCTCAATGGAAAGTAGCAATCCAGGCAGAACTAGATTCTATGACAAAGAGACAGGTATTTGGTCCGGTAGTGCTAACCCCACCAAGTGTAAAGCCTGTAGGACATAAATGGGTCTTTGTCAGAAAGCGTAATGAGAAGAATGAAGTCCTAAGGTACAAGGCTCGCCTTGTGGCGCAAGGTTTCTCACAACGCCCTGGAATTGACTATGAGGAGACGTACTCTCCCGTAATGGACGTTATAACGTTCCGCTACTTAGTTAGTTTGGTAGTTTCTGAAGGATTGGAAATGCAGCTCATGGATGTGGTTACAGCATATCTCTATGGGGATCTTGATTCAGAGATATATATGAAAGTGCCTGATGGCCTTCCATTGCCCAAATCAAGTGACTCTAAACCACGGAGTGCGTTTGCAATCAGATTGAAATGCTCACTTTACGGATTGAAACAATCCGGGCGGATGTGGTATACCCGTCTAAGTGACTACTTGATTGGGAAGGGATATAAGAATGATGAACTATGCCTCTGCGTATTCATAAAGAAAACAAGTTCCGGATTTGCAATTGTAGTTGTGTATGTCGATGATATGAACATAATAGGTACTCTTAATGAAATAAGAGAAACCACGAGCTATTTGAAATCCGAGTTTGAGATGAAAGATCTTGGGAAAACTCGGTTTTGTCTAGGTCTTGAACTAGAACACCGAGCTTGTGGAATACTTATCCACCAGTCTGCGTATGTCCAAAAGATACTCAGGCAATTTAACATGGACAAAGCGCATCCTGTTAGCACTCACATGATCGGTCGGAGTTTGGATATAAAGAAAGATCAATTTCGCCCAAAGGAAGATGACGAAGAGCTATTGGGAGCCGAAATTCCCTACTTGAGTGCAATAGGCGCATTATTGTACCTAGCTCAATGTACCCGACCTGATATTGCATTCTCAGTGAATTTGTTAGCTAGATTTAGCTCAGCGCCAACGCAGCGTCATTGGAATGGTATTAAGAACATATTTCGATACCTAAAAGGAACCATTGACTTGGGCCTATTCTATCCCTACACAAAGGCAAAAGGGAACACAAATGAAAATGTAATCCCTAAAGGAAATGTCGATAGAGAAGGTACCACCCCCCACACTGAAACCCCAAATAATGTATTAATTGGGTTTGCTGATGCTGGGTACCTCTCTGACCCACATAAAGGTCGTTCTCAAACTGGTTATGTATTCACCATTGGGAATACGGCGATATCTTGGAGATCAACCAAGCAAACCCTTGTGGCTACCTCCTCGAACCACTCGGAGATCATAGCTCTACATGAGGCGGTTCGTGAGTGTATATGGCTGAGATCCATCATTACACATATTCGAGGGACTAGTGGTTTAAGTACAACCACTGAAGAGTCTACCTGCATTTATGAAGACAATGCAGCTTGCATCGAACAGATGAAGCTAGGTTATATCAAGAGTGATAATACAAAACACATATCGCCAAAGTTTTTCTATAATCAGCAACAACAAGCTCTCCTCAAGATTCAAGTGAATCAAGTAAGGTCTGAGGAGAATGTAGCAGATTTGTTTACCAAATCACTACCCAAAGCAATATTCGAGGAACATGTGAAAAACATAGGAATGCGAAAGCTTTCAAAGCTTCCTTGATTAATGTAAGGATCAGGGGGAGATGTAGACTTCAGGGGGAGTCTAATACACACATGTCATCCTCAAAGGTTAAAGGTGCGTTGTGCTCTTTTTCCCTTCGTCCAAGTTTTATTTTGTCCCACTGGGTTTTGTTACTTGGCAAGGTTTTTAATGAGGCAACGATCTATGCACCATTCCGTCTTTGACTTGGCACAAGGGGGAGTGTTAAAGGAAAATACCTTTTGTGTGCCTTCGTCAAAGTAATGACGATAGTAAATTAGGAAATTAGTTATCAATAAGTTGTAACGTTTCAATCAGTGATTATGATCATCAATGTAATTGTTATTACCATTGTAATCGTCACCCTATATAAAGGGATTCTCTAATGAAATGAGTAGACACATTGCGTTTTACTTTTACACTATTTAGTTTTTCTCTTTTTCTTTTTCTTTCGTATAAGTAATTTCCGTGTTTAAAGTTTTCTGTTTTTTTTTTTTTTTACTTAATACCCATTCTAAGTTGATCTACATGTCATAAACGTAATTGTCCTATTATACCTAGCTAGGGTTGGGTACGTCTCTACAAAAGCAGTAGCCTAGGGTTTGTTTGGTTATATTCCTTTGGGTTCGCTAAAATCCCAGTTCCCACATGAGAACGATGTCGAACAAGGATTGGTATCTGTATATGCAAATGAGGGATGAACATCGTCTCAACATTAGTAAACTAGTATGCGAGAAGTCGAGGTCTCAACTGGAAGGACCGCAGAAATATGAACTCGATAAGGATACCAGAATTGTAGTACGCAAGATGTTCAAGAATTCTGTGACCAATGCAGTTCACTTGTTGCAATGGCCTCATTATTCCGGCGGTAGAAAGCTCTCCTGGAAAGTTGTGACCACCATCGATACCAAACTCTATGTTTTGGTAAGAATTACTGATGATTATTTCAATCGCAGAGATCGTAATTTTACTAAAAGATCCCGGGTCCTTTTCCAAGTTTATGATCCTTTTCATGGTTTATGGAAAATTCTACCTAATCCACCGATTTCTGATACACAATTTGATTATTTATATGAACACTTTGAATGGGGACACATGCTCGGCATTTTGGTTGGGCGATGTAGTGGCCCATCATATGTTTTTGACACTATTGAAGAGAAGTGGACGCCGGCGGATGGTTTACCGAATCTAGTCTGTGCAGTAGAGTTTTCGGGGTTTCTAATTGGCATGGAATATAGGAGTTCACAGAGCATTGTTGCCTACAAGTTGGATGATGAGAATGGTTTGCCGGATCCCTACTCCAAACACATACTAGATGATGAGCTTTGGGAGATATTTTATCCTCCTTTAATACATAATTGTGATACAGCTTTTCTAACTCGTGTCAGTGATGATCATGTTCTCTTCCTCACTACAGCTAACACTTTCATAGTTGTTGCGGTGTTTCGAGTATCAATCTCAGCAGTTGGCGGCTTCCCAGTAGTCACTGCGGTTTTTGAGCATAAGCAATTATATAAAACCGCCGGGTATTCATCATGTATCAGCTCAAATTTCCTCATGCAAGACGCCCCTAGCTATGGTGCTCATATACCTATTCGGCCGAACTTGCCACCCATCATGCTAGATGACCAGCCTCTGCTAGCTGATGATGATAATAAGGATCATGATGATGCACCACCGCCAGACGAAACTACTCGTGAACAGGATGATAGTATTGCACCACCCTCAAAGGCACAAACGTTTGAGAATAAGCTAATGGCAGATAGGGAATGGGATGTTGGAGTTATGGAGAAGTCCCTCTACTTGTGTTTCGTGGAGAACCGAACAGATTCTTCAGTTTCCTACGTTATCAAAGCAATGAAATTCAGTGATCTATCAAAATCATCTCATGACTCAAATTCAAAACTACGCCGAGTTGCTTCTACATCCGGTTGCCATCTAGGATGTCTGCCGTGTTGCGGTGTCTTCGGGTCCCAAATTCTTTTTGCTGGTGGCGGCGACCAGGACAATCTCCGAGTAGTACAACCCGTGGAAGATGACTGTTACTCGGACGCAGAAGATGAAGTGGTAGTAGCTCAACAGGTTCCGCGCAGCAGGGACATACACTTTTATGATGTGACGACGTCAAACGATCCCAGGTGTTATAGTAACATCAAGCGCTTCACCAAATCTTTCAAAGGGATGAAACCTCAACCGGTACTAGCCGAGGTGGAAGGCAAACTTTATGCCCTAGCCGGTTCCACAAAACCCCAGTATCTGAATCGGGGTCCATATTTTGAGGTATTTGACCCGATAGAAAAGGAATGGTCGCCGTTGCCGGATCCCCCACCTTATACTAAATTTAGATCCTCCAGCAACTCTCATGCAATTGCCGGCACCAACATCCTTGCTTGGGGTAATGAGTCTCCTGGAGTGTTTCGGTTCGACGTCATGGCAGCTGACTCCATTGACAAAGATTGGAGACTAATTAAAAACTCTCGTGCCCTTTGTGGTGGAGACCACAGTACATATGATCAAAATCACCAAAGTACTATAGTTGTGGACAGCGACGGTAATGGCTCTGGAGATTTCGTACTTTTCACCTATAAGAATAATTACTGGACCAATAACACTGGTTTACAAATCCATCTCATTTCTCGTGAATTTGATCATGTTGTATGTCTCCCAAATTTGGAGCTGCCAGCAAGTGTGTCATCTTTTCTTGGAGGTGGCTCTAGTTTTATCCATCTAGGAGGTCGAAGAGTCTGCCTTGTATTGTCCTCCCCATTCAAGGGTCCATACAGTAGGACTGTGCATCAGCTCGGAGAAGTTGACAAAATGAGTATTGCCATCTTAGTGTTTGAGTTTGAAGTCACCGAGAATCGGCAATCTGTATCTGCCGAATTTGTGTTTCATGGCATGCTGGAGTACTAATTTGATACCTGCAGTAATAGAAACTCCAAAACCTCCGACACACACATGGTTGGTGCATTTTTGCTGTAATTTAAGCTTTCTTCTTTTCTTTTCTCTCTGTTTTGTAGGATATGTTGCTACCTTATGAATACTTTCTTGATGTACTAAATAAAAATAATCGTTCAGCGTTCAGTTTTGTTGTCTCGGCCTATACGAATTTACTTGTGCTTTCATCTTCTGCATGTGCTTTCATGTGTAGTAATTTCTACTGTGATGTATACATGCATATCCCATCATATATGGGCATCTCTTGAAACAAGAATTCCATATGGATCATCTAGAATTCTATACGTATGGGTTGAACTTGTTACGCACAGTAACAATACGTATGGGTTAAACCAGCCTAGTTAGCTGACAGCTTATATTAGAGGAAATCATGATTCAAACTTCCCAAATGGATCGCAGCATGGACTCAAAAATGTTCAAACCACAGCCTGCAAATTAAACTTGGTTTGAGTTATGGTGAATTTACGCAGTCATTCCTGTTAGCGTGAGTCATGGAGTTAGTTTAGGAATGTAAATAAACTTGTTATTGCTTTCCTATTCTATGTGTGTAGTACATGTAGTACATAGTACGTAGGGTTTGTACATCTTGTATCAGTATATATAGCCTCCACTGTGACATGAATAATATATCAGAAAATTATTCTTCCAAATTGTGTTATATTTGACTTGGTATCAGAACAAAGATCCGAAAGGACTTTGTCTCTTTATCTTCCGCTGCAATTCTCCGTCGGACGTTGGTTCTCTGTCAGACGTGTGAAGAATATTGTCTTCTTCTCACTAAACCCCATTGTTAGGGTTTATTGATCTTTTCCTAATTAGGTCAATTAGTTTTTTGCCCGGTGTTGTTTTTTGTTCTTAGTCAGACAATTTGCCGACAACAGACTCGTCGGCAAAGAAGACATTACTTCCTGCACACTTTGGCCGACAACCTCTTGTCGGGAAAGAAGCCCTGCTCGCCACATCTTCCTGCCCGGCTCTCCTCCGCTGTTCGTCTCTCCACACCGGAAACTTCTCCTCGCCGGCGGTCTTTGCTGTTCTCCAGAAGATCGAGGACTTCTTTATTCTGGGTGCCTCGTGTTCGGTCGCAATTCGGCATCTCCGGCATCTCCGGCTCCTTCGTCTCTCGGTCGAACTTGGGGCGTCTCACGCATCTCCGGCAGGCATCTCCGGCTCTCCTCCGTCTCTCGGCATCCTGGTTATCAGTCCAGCCCGATCCGATTCGGCCTCTCCCCTCTGCTCGGCATCTCCCCTCAGCTCGGCCCGTTTCCAGACCCGGCTCCTGTTCCTGCTGACCCGGTTTCCTGCTGACCCGGTTCCCTGCTCGGCCCGACCCGGTTCCTGTTTCTGCCTGACTCGGTTCTTACTGCTCGACCCGTTTGCCTTCTGATCCGCTTCGAAAGAATGTCTCGGGTGTATGTTGGAAATTTGGGTTCTTGGATTTCAGAAAAAGAACTTGAAAATGAGTTCCATGGTTTCGGAATTATCAGAAGAATATGGGTTGCAAAAAGGCCACCGGGTTATGCTTTCATCGATTTTGTGCGTAGTAAAGATGCAGAGAATGCTGTTTATGAGTTAGATGGCAAGAATGGCTGGAGAGTTGAGTTTTCACATAAATCTATACATGCGGTTGGTCAATACTGCAACAATGGTAATATTTCCACAACTACACAGACTCCCGCATGTGGTAAGATCGGTATGACCTTAAATATTTCTAGCTTTGTTGGTGGTGATACATGGATTATTGATTCAGGTGCTTCAGATCATATGACTTATGACAAATCTTATTTTACTGAGTTATCCTCTCCACCAGTACCATATGTTACTAATGCTAATGGTGAAGCCTTCCCTGTGTTAGGAAAGGGGTCAGTTCGTATCACTCCCACAATAGTACTACAAAATGTGTTATATGTGCCTGCTTTATCTCATCATTTGATATCTGTCTCACAGTTGAATGTTGAATCCAAATGCTCTGTGACCTTTTTTCCGATGTATGTGATTTTTCAGGATCTTCTCACTGGGGAGTTACTAGGTCGAGGGTACTTGAGGGGCAGGCTGTTTCGTCTGGACCAGACATATGTCGGGGAGAAACCAGGAGCACAGCCACAGACCGCTTTAATGTCAACTTCTGACAGGCTAGGTGAGGTTTGGTTATGGCATCGTCGCTTAGGGCATCCATCTTTTAGTGTTATGAAAAAATCCATGCCTTCTTTGTTTATTGGTGTCGACGAGTCTGTCTTACATTGTGAAACATGTGTTTTGGGCAAGAGTCATCGCTCAACTTATTCACCTCGTATTTCTAATAAAAGTGTCGTTCCTTTTGAATTAATCCATTCTGATGTTTGGGGACCTTCAAAGGAACCTACTGTGTCTGGTATGCGATATTATGTGTCATTTATAGATGATTGTACACGTCTTACTTGGGTTGTTCTTCTTAAAACTAAGGATGAGGTTTTTCCGGCTTTTCAAGCCTTCCTTTCTGAAGTCCAAACACAGTACAATGCAAAAATTAAAGTTCTTCGTTCTGATAATGGGGGGGAATATGTGAACCGTGTCTTTCAGTCTTTTCTACAAACACATGGGATTATCCACCAGAAAACATGTCCTTACACACCTGAACAAAATGGGGTTTCTGAAATGAAAAATCGCCACTTACTTGATATGGCTCGTTGTATTCTTTTCAGTGCACATTGTCCTAAGGATCTCTGGGGTGATGCTATCATCGCATCTACCCATCTTATTAATCGTCTTCCATCTAGTGTCCTCCAAGGAAAGGTACCATTTGAGGTACTGGCTTCTTATGTCACTTTATCTTCCTTTCATAATCTCCATGCTCGTGTTTTTGGTTGTGTTGCTTTCGTCCATATACCAAAGAGTCAAAGGTCAAGTAAGTTGGATGCCCGGGCGCTGAAATGTGTGTTTGTTGGCTATGGGGGACATCAGAAAGGATATAAGTGCTACCATCCACCTACTGGGAAGTATTATGTCACTATGGATGTCACTTTCTTTGAGGACATGAGCTATTACACCTCTTCTGATACTGCTCTTCAGGGGGAGCATTCATATTTTGAAGAGATGTATCATGGAGAGGGGGAGATAGGTCATTCAGTTGAGGTTACTGATGCATCAGCTTCACATGCACCAGTTACCCCAGATGCACCAGATGGAGAGGGGGAGATAGGTCATTCAGTTGAGGTTACTGAGGTTACTGATGCATCAGCTTCACATGCACCAGTTACCCCAAAGGTTTAGGAATCAGAGGCTGATAGACAGGTACCAGAAGCTGCCCCTCCTGCCTTGCATGCTGTTACTAATACCCCTGACTCATGTCTCCCTGGTACAGAAGATCTTCAATCTGAGGTTAGTGATTCTATTGGGATTCTTACTAGTGATGCTAATAGTAGACAATATGTGTTACCAAATAGGTCTACTAGGGGTAAACCAGCAAAAAAGTATGAACCTACCCTTCAAGCTAAAGCTAAGTATCCAGTGACAAATTTTATGTCTACCAAGAGATTGTCTAAGTCATATGAATCATTTGTGAATCAAATATCTGCTGTATCAGTACCTAACAAAGTGCAGGATGCGTTGGGAGATCCAAAATGGAGGAAAGCAATGGATGAGGAGATGGAAGCATTACAGAAGAACAATACTTGGGAGCTTATATCCCCACCACATGGAAAGAAGGCTGTGGGATGTCGCTGGGTGTTTACAGTGAAGCATAATCCAGATGGGTCAGTGAGTCGATATAAAGCACGCCTGGTGGCAAAAGGATTCACTCAGACATACGGCATTGACTATGATGAGACATTTGCACCAGTTGCAAAGATGAATACTATCCGGGTATTGCTCTCTCTTGCTGCTAACTTAAACTGGCCTCTTAAACAGTTTGATGTCAAAAATGCTTTCCTTCATGGAGAACTTGTGGAGGAAGTGTATATGGATCTTCCACCTGGATATACAACTGCTCCTTCAGGTAACTTTGTGTGCAGATTGAGAAAGTCTTTGTATGGTCTTAAACAATCACCTCGTGCTTGGTTTGGAAGGTTTTCACAGTTCATGAGGAACATTGGTTATAAGCAGAGTAACTCAGACCACACGTTGTTTCTCCGACATCAACAAGGGAAGGTAAGAGCTCTGATCATATATGTTGATGATATGGTTGTTACTGGTAATGATACTGTTGAGATAGATAGATTGCAAAAACAGCTAGCCACAGAGTTTGAGATGAAGGACCTAGGTGCACTCAAGTACTTCTTGGGCATTGAGGTAGCCAGGGGGAGTGAGGGCATTTATCTGTGTCAGAGGAAGTATATACTTGATCTGTTAGCAGAGACATGTATGTTGGATTGTACTCCAATTGACACTCCCATTGAGCAGAATCACCGATTAGCAGAGTATCCTGATCAGGTACCTACCGACAAGCCTCGTTATCAGAGGTTAGTTGGACGTCTGATTTATTTGACACACACCATACCTGATGTTGCATATGCAGTAAGTGTGGTGAGCCAGTTCATGCATAATCTCAGTGTAGATCACATGGATGCTGTTATGAGAATTTTGAGGTACCTGAAGTCAGCTCCTGGGAGAGGAGTAATGTTTTCTAAACACAACAATATTCTTGAGGTTTCTGGTTTTACAAATGCAGACTGGGCTGGAAATATTACAGATCGGAGGTCTACATCAGGATATTTTACCTTTGTGGGAGGTAATCTTGTTACTTGGAAGAGTAAGAAGCAAAAGGTGGTGGCTCGGTCTAGTGCTGAAGCAGAATATAGAGGTATGGCTCATGGAGTGTGCGAGTTGTTATGGCTGAAAAATGTGTTACGAGATTTGGGAGTTAAGCCCAAGTGTGCTATGCAGTTGTATTGTGATAACAAGGCAGCCATTGACATATCACAGAATCTTGTGCAACATGATCGTACTAAACACGTGGATGTTGATCGTCACTTTATAAAGGAGAAGCTAGATGCTAAGATAATTAGCTTTCCCTTTGTCCCTACAGAAGAGCAACTTGCTGATATACTCACAAAAGGAGTTTCTAAGAAGACCTTTTATGACTCACTTAGCAAGTTGGGCATGGTTGATGTATATGCGCCAACTTGAGGGGGAGTGTTAGCGTGAGTCATGGAGTTAGTTTAGGAATGTAAATAAACTTGTTATTGCTTTCCTATTCTATGTGTGTAGTACATGTAGTACATAGTACGTAGGGTTTGTACATCTTGTATCAGTATATATAGCCTCCACTGTGACATGAATAATATATCAGAAAATTATTCTTCCAAATTGTGTTATATTTGACTATTCCCTTGGTTGTAAACTTGTAATCATATTAAGAAATGACGACTAAGTCACGACTAACAAGCGACTGTATATCATATCATTGTATCTAACTGACAAGGGATAGACATTCATGAGCTCAAGTGGATAGAGATTAGCAAAAAAGGAGATTCATGTTCCTTATCTCTTTCTTTAAAGACATGATATGATCAATTTCAATATATAGCACATATCCAAAAACGCTAATTTTATGGATCGGTTGGCAAAATCCGTTCCACAAGATTTCCTGAAGCTATTTGTGGACTCATTTCTGGTGTACGTAAGTGTAGTGCAATATTATTTGATAAGTTGATTGGCGGGTGCCATAGAGGTCTTCCGATCCGTCTTGTTTTTGGTGGTGGAGACTATATACCCAGCTAAACACATATATATGGTTATTCTAATTCCGCAGCTAGTATATAGTTCTCTCTAAAATACATGCTCAGGAGTAATTTTTCTATGATTCTAGACTACCGCGTGACATTGCTATGTGTCGGTTCGTGACAATTCTATCACTCAAATTTGGTGAAGTATTCCTTCCATGGGTGAAAACATTAAAAAAAAAAAATTAATTCCAATAACCAGCCAGAAATATATAAGTTCTGCTACTATATATCGTATATGGGAATGAGATTATCTCCGTTTTCTCAGCATATAAAGCCAGTTGAATTGAACGATGCATGATCACAAAAAGGATGCATCGCAATTTCAGGTGCTAAAGTTTGTTTGAGATGAAGGTCATTTGACCTAACAATAGATAAGAGCTGACTTTTCCAAGTGGCTTGAACTTTGTCCACAACTGCCCACTTTGGTGATCGACTTTTGTTAAGTGATCTAAGAGCGAGCATAAGTACTCCTAGTTATCGATCAGGTCCAAGAATCCGAGTCACTTGTACGTAAACTCTAACTAGTAATCGATAAGACCATTTTTTTTTTTATTCCTTCATCGAAAATAAAACCGATAAGACCATTTCTGTTAGTATGTTTGTTGCGCAACAGAAATCCCTAAAATGTTGCTATGTTTTATACCGACTCTGATTATATAAGTGGCTGCAGATATATGACTCACATGCATCACTGACTCCTTGATTCCAAATCTCTCTCCCTCTCTGTTCCTGTTAGGGTTTCCTGCTACAGACAATCGATCTATTTATAAGAGCGGGGAACTATCAGCATGATAGAGCAAGCAGGGTACCTTTCAAGGAGTTTTGGTTGAATTTCTGGGTTTTGGATTGAATTATAAGAAAGTACTTTGTTGTTGAAATTCGGATCACCGTTCTACCATAAATGACAAAAGGATTTACTGTGTTTTCAACTTTTCCGGCGACTCATGTGATTTGGCTGTCTACATTTCCACCTCAAATTACAGATACGCGATCTTCACCGTCACCGGAGAACAGTGCAATTTCAAAGCTTGCTTTCTCTGTGATCAAGTTCCGTAAAAGGTCTGTAACCTGGCCTAACCTTTATTAGCTTAGGTTATATATAAATGTGTGTATACATATAGTACAATTGTATATTGATTCATATGATCGAGTGCTGTTCTTGTTATCACCATTTCTAATTTCATTTCTGTGTGTATTTAGAAATGATCGATGGAATTAGATTGCAGTATTGAGTACAGTAGCATATACATTGTACGTCATCAGATTACCCTAGCTATGACCTGTGCCAAGTATATAAAAACAAACGTTGATCAAATGATGGAAGTAAACGGAAAAATTTTGTGCAAATCTTAGTTTAATTCGATGTGCTTGTTCACTTTGGAGCTACTAGAGAGGCTGGCACATTGTTCACTATTCTTGTGTGCCAGGTCTCTTTAATTTATGTTCATGGCTGTCAATTTCCATGCGTCGCAAACCCTGTAGTTTTCTCTAATATTTGTTAATTACTTCATATCTAGCTATAGTAGCCCTGGCACATTTATAACTAACTAATTAATTGTTCTCTATAAACCTAGCAGATGAGAGACGACAACAAAGATATTACAGAATCATCAGAAGTTCTGAAAAGAATCCATAATGAGTTTGACAAAGAACCGAAGAGAAATTGGCATTGTATCAAACAGCAGGGCCAGTTTCATGAAATTGAATTGAAGAAAAGCTCTCTTCATCATAGAACCGAAGAGAATAGGGACTCACATGATACTGAAGAGAATGGGAACTCCCACGGTACTGAAGAGAAAACCAACCACTCCAACTCTCATGAAAATGAAAAGAAGATCAACTCCCATGAAGGTGATGAACCACCTGAGAATGGGACTATCGCTTGCCAAAGTCCCAATGCACTAAACCCCATCAAAAAGAGAAGAGGAGGGTGGAAACTTGCATTTCTCTTGCTAGGTATATATCTATCCTTAAGCTATCACGTACATTTGCATTCTATGTATAGATTTAGCATCAAGACTGGTATAACATGTACTCTTTTGATTGATCTGATCGATGTAGCAAATCAAGGCCTAGCTACGCTAGCTTTCTTTGGTGTTGGTGTGAACTTGGTTTTGTTTCTAATCAGAGTTCTTGAACAACCGAATGCCGTAGCGGCCAACAATGTTAGCAAGTGGACCGGAACAGTTTATTTGTTTTCTCTCGTTGGAGCTTTCCTCAGCGATTCCTATTGGGGACGTTACTTAACCTGTGCCGTCTTTCAAGTCTTCTTTGTAATGGTATGTATATTCTTATACGCCAGTTCGTCAATGTAGACATTATATTGTTAAAATAACTAATGGAAAATAATGGACTTATTCAGGGTTTGGGACTAATGTCACTTACATCTTGGCTCTTTCTCATCCATCCATCTGGTTGTGGCGATGGAGAAAAACTTTGCAATCCCCCATCCAAAGCTGGTGTTATTTTCTTTTACCTATCAATATATTTGGTAGCATTTGGATATGGTGGTCACCAACCTACTATAGCAACATTTGGAGCGGACCAATTTGATGAGGCAGATCCTGAACAACAAAATTCCAGAGCAGTTTTCTTCTCCTATTTCTACTTTGCACTTAACGTGGGGTGTCTCTTCTCAAACACAATCTTAGTTTATTATGAGGATCGTGGATATTGGAGTATAGGGTTTGTGGCCTCATTAGGGTCAGCAGTAGTAGCCCTATTATCCTATTTGATGGGATCAAGTCGGTATCGGTATATAAAACCATGCGGAAACCCTTTGCCACGAGTTGCTCAGGTATTTGTGGCTGCTGCTAGAAAATGGCATGTTGTTCCAGCTGATCCGGATGATCTGTATGAGATGGAAGGAAAAGAATCTGCAATCAAAGGGAGTAGGAAGATTCTTCACAGCAATGAAATTGAGTATGTAATATTACACTTCAATTAACTAGTTCTTTTGTTAGATAAATTCACAAGTGATAAAAGTGGACATTCTAATTAAGTATAGCATAATATTAAATGTTTCAAAGAGAGTATCTCAAAACTGTGCTAACATGCATGTTATCACTTAATTTTGGTCAGGTTTTTGGACAAGGCAGCAACGATAACGGACAAGGATCAAAATGAGAAGAACCCTTGGAGGCTTTGCACTGTAACCCAAGTCGAAGAAGCCAAATGCGTCCTGAAACTTCTACCTATATGGCTTTGCACTATAATTTACTCAGTGATCTTCACACAAATGGCTTCTCTTTTCGTAGAGCAAGGTGATGTGATGCATGCCCAAATCGGAAATTTTCATATCCCAGCTGCTAGCATGTCAGCTTTCGACATATGCAGCGTCCTAATCGCCACTGGAATTTACCGCCAAGTCCTAGTGCCTTTAGCTGGAAGATTAAGTGGAAACCCTAAAGGATTATCAGAGCTTCAGAGAATGGGAATTGGACTAATTATTGGATTGTTCGCTATGATTGCAGCTGGTGTCACTGAGATTGCAAGGCTCCAATATGTGGAGCCGGGTAAGAGAGTAAGCTCTTTGAGCATATTTTGGCAAATTCCACAGTATGTTTGTGTTGGTGTATCAGAAGTTTTCATGTATGTTGGCCAACTTGAGTTCTTTAACGGTGAAGCCCCAGATGGGATAAAAAGCTTTGGAAGTTCGTTGTGCATGGCTTCAATCTCTGTTGGGAATTATGTTAGCAGCTTGCTAGTTGCTATGGTGATGGGGATTACAGCTAGAGGTTCAGACCCAGGTTGGATTCCAAACAATTTGAATGAAGGTCATATGGACAGGTTCTACTTCCTGATTGCAGGACTAGCTGTCATCGATTTTGCAATTTATTTGTATCTTGCTAAGAGGTACAAGTACATTAACCTTCAAGGCCCTGAGAATGAAGAGGAAAGTCAAGAAAGTCAGGATGATGAAGTGCTCAGAAGTGTTTAGACCTTAATTAGTTACGGTGTTTTTTTTAGGGTTTAGAATAATTCATATTTCAGCAATGATTTGGCATATATTTCTAAAGATTTTTGACGCTCCTCCTCGACATTTTGGGAATAAATAGTTCTTCAAATCAAAATAGTTGTTTGCAATAAAAAATAAGGGAACAAGCATATATTTACGAAAAGCCAGCAGAAGCAAACAACAACCCACAAGGAAAATATGTTCTACTATTTCTTTTTCCTATGACAGCAGGAAATAATGTGTTTGCCCAAATGGTGTCGATGTCTAGACCTAAAGCCACCATATCTAATTGAGCATGCATACTTTCAACACAGTGTCACCCACATTTGTTTCGTTAAAGGGTTTGGATTTTGTCACCTGATGAACTGTTTGTTAGTCCACCACGTACGTTAAAGACATTCATATTTTTATATGATTATGAAGTTTACTCAGCCTATTTGCGCACACAAGTTATATGTCACTGGTTTAGTAGGACATGATAACAATGATGGCATGTGATACAATTACATGAGCTAATTTCATTTTAATAATTACTTCCCGAACTTTATATCTTATATCAATTACATTTTCCAAATTGAATCGGGCTGTCAATTCTGACACGATCTGATAACACGACTCGAAACCGCACAAAATAAAGCGGGTTGAACCCGCACGATTAAAAAGTGGGTCAGCGGGTTAACCCGACATGACCCATTTAATAAACGGGTTAGCCACGGGTCAACCCGCCAATAAGAAATAAACATGTGTGATACGTTTAATAAAATTGCCGGACCAAATTTTATATAATACTCTCTTACATAGCTCATTAAAATAAGTTTAGTAAGAACTTAGTATGTCTTTTTTCATTTTGTCTGAATTCATGTTTTGATAGGGGTAATGCTACGATTTTTTTTGTTTTAATCTTATTTAAATTGGTCATTTTGTCTAGCGCTTCAGAATTTATTTATTAAATGAGTTAAACAGGTTGGAAGCGAGTAACCTGTTTTGTAAATAGGTTGAGTTTAGATTTAAATTTTTGACACGATTATTAAATGGTTTGGGTTTGGGTTTATATTTTATGACACGCAAGATACATCGACACGACCCATTGACAGCCCTACCATCTTGTGCAATTTGTTTTTTCCGTTAAATATCTTGTAAATTGAAAATGTGGATATGTGAGTATAGAAAAGCTAAGAATCGAACAAGATTGAATGCCAAAAATTGAATGATACTGTTGTTTGGGCCCAAATTGACATTTGTCCGAGATTGAGGAACGAAGCCAAAGAGGTTATTTATTAAAGAATAATCTTATATATAACATTAATCTTTCCTTCTTGGAAAGGTATTGGGGTTCCTTTGGGAATCCGAGAATGAGGTGATTTAAGGTAATTGAATCCTAAATTATCTCCGAATCTATTATGCTTGATACGCAAGTATTAGGGTTTGGCATTCTCTATATAAAGAATTCTTATACAACTTAGAAAAGGTTCACAACCATCTTACAAACATACAAGCTTTTGCGCATCGCAAATCTTGCAAAGTCTCTTCGGAGCATCTTACGCGTACTGCCTCCACAAATTGCAAACAACCACCATCCAACCCTGCCGCAACCTTAAGCCCGCTATCGGTCGCTGTATACTTGCGCAGTTGTCGAAGTATGCCTTGCATCCGTGTGAGCGTCGCTAAGACCTATCGCTTCCAGCATCCGCACATCGTAGCATACTTGCACCAACCTGAGCTACATACCTGCACCATACGTACAGAGCCGCAAACTTGCGCCATACGTACAGAGTCGCACACTTGCGCTGGTTAAAGCTGCAAACTTGCGTCGTGTCTGTGTTTGCTGAAACACCTAGTGTCAGTCGTCACATCTTGTGGTATATCGAGTCGCTATCTTGCATAGCAAACCATTCCCCGCGGTCTTGAATTATTGCTATGCTTTGCATCTCAGGATCGAAGTAAGATTACTCAATCTGCAATAGGTTGAGAACAAAATCCTAATAGATTTTTGTTAGGTCTTGTTCGAGCCTTTTACGCCGGCCTAGTCAACGCCCGCGTAATAGTCGCTTGGTCAAGAAGTTAGGTATTGAGAGCAGACAGATACACTCGCCAGAGGTCGTCCGCGTCAAAGTTGTACCAACTCAAAGGTACTGGCACGCTCGCGCACATCACAACAGGACTGGAATCGACGTCCGCCACCCCACGTGTTGACCGTTCGCCGGGTGCTACATCCGCCACGAACAACTGCCTTTTTTTTCATAAAAAAACAAGTAATTAGCAGAAAAACAAAAGACCATGAGTACGTGATGAAAAAAAAAATGAAAAAAAAAAAACAGAGAGAAACAGAAGAAGGTGGACGATCGGGACTACCATTAATTTATATATAGTGCATGAATGGATTATGGATCAATGAAGTCCAATAGTAGTGGTTTACAGCTTATGTGCATCTATGATCGAATCAGTAGTCTAGTGTATTTCTTTCATAAGCATTTCTGCATAAATGCGCATCCGAAAATTCTACATGTTTGAAGTACAAGCCAATTAGGTAGCTACATCTTACAAGGAGAGAGAGAGAGAGAGAGAGAGAGAGAGAGAGAGAGAGAGTATTGAATATGAAAGAACACATGCAATAAGCAGAGCAACCTTCATGAATATTACATCATGCTCGATCGATCAATCAGCAAGTTACACTCAGTAATGTTGCATTATCAATTGGTTCAAGAAAGAACTGAAGAAATCTAGAGAAGAAAAAAAAGCTCCTAGCTAGTAAGATCTGATACTCTCTGGCTAGCCATCTA
This sequence comes from Potentilla sterilis, assembly GCA_963682095.1. NCBI lineage: Eukaryota > Viridiplantae > Streptophyta > Magnoliopsida > Rosales > Rosaceae > Potentilla > Potentilla sterilis. The sequence goes on from OY821755.1 coordinate 62,182,122, forward strand.
ATTAATATTCACGCCAAAGAGCCTAACTTCTTTTTCCTCCACCATGGATGCCTTATTTTCTTCACCATATTTACGTTCACCTTCTGGCAATTTGTAGCTGCTATTGCCCCCCAGATTTGGCTCCAGTATTCCCTCCTCCTCAACTAAACAATTGTTGTTTTCTCCCTCACTATGCTTTACATCAATTAAGGAAAACATAGTAGTAACTTCTCCATTTTCATCTCTTACTAACTCAGCACTCTCACAAGTATAGAATGTGATCACATCGTTTGCCTTCAAGTTGTTTTCCTTCACAAACCGATTCCAACCCCTTGTGAACACATAGCTTTGGCTACTCTTCCAATAGCAATACCTAAACTTCCATGCCCTCATGACCTTGTCATAAAAAACCAGCTCAACATCGTCAACTCCATTCTCTTCCGCTGTCTCACAAATACAAGGAAAATACTTAACGGCATATTTCTTTGGTATCACAAGCCTATTAAGCTTACCTACATCACTTGGTGTCAACTCCTTTTGAAATAGTTGCCTACACAGTACTTGTCCATTCCCATGTACTCTAATTTGGTTTGGAGCACCCTTGCCAACTTCCTCACTAGATTGTGTGTGTGACCTAACGAAGGCACCAAATTTGGATGGATACGAACCGTCCCTAATCATTTTAATGACTTCTTCTGTGGTGAGATGGTTTTGGAAATCAGGCTCTTGAATTGTCAGGTTGTTCCATGGGAAATTTCGATGGGAGTCGTGACCTTTTCGAAGCTTGATTGCAGCACTATCGTAAGCCATAGCCGCTTCGTTCTCTGATTTGAACGTACCAAGCCAAATTCTTTGGTGGTTTGCGTATATCTGTGCACCCCAATGACCATTTTGTTGTGGCACCACCCCTTTGAACCTTGCAAATGAGACATCATTGTCATGCTTCAAACGCTTGCTTTGGCGAAGTTCAAAATTGGGGTCACTGCTTGAATCTGACGTTTCTCCTAGCCCTGCGACGCTGTTGTTGTTTTTAAGGGCACCTGAATTAATCATGCTTGATGCTGCTTCATCTTCCATTGTGAATGAGTTGTACAATAATATTGGCATGGAGGAGAAACTGTATGTTCAATACTACAATTGATCAAGTAATTGAACGAAAATGCTAAGAGGATAATTTGGCAAAGATATAAGCATTTTGCAGGTACTTGATTTTAGGAGAGATTGAAGGATCTGCAACCTGCAATCTGCAATCAGAGATATGCTGTTTGCATGGAAATGGTAGGTTTTTATTCCGAAGGCGGAGGGTTCAAAATTTTGAACTGAATTAGGTAAAGCAAACCAGAATATGTGTTTAGTTCTAGAACTAAAGAAACGAAATTGTCCGCAGTGAAAAATCAAAGTCAATTAGAACAAATTTTTAAGCGTCTTTTTATCTTAATTTAGGCAAATTAATTAGGTGCCACATTCTGAAACTAAATACATAACCCATTTTTATACAACGTTAATTACAAACTACACAAGTATGTATGTATGTTTCTTATTACGGAACTAAATATTTATAACTCATTTTGCGTGATGACCTGCCTCAATATCAGTCTTAGATCGAAATTTCCATTTTCGATTCGTTTATTATGTATTAATTCAAGGTTTGTTTCTAGAGTTTGAATGTTGTGACTCAACTGTAATCTGACTTAACAATTAACCTGCCGAAACCATAAACGGGGATAAAATTATTCTCGGAAGATAAAGATTATATTTCATCCCCTCAAATCAGGGATCATATATATGAACCAATAATGGGTTGACATCCTACCGTTACTTGTTGCTATCTCGTGTGTAAGTTTGCTCTTTTTATAGTGTAAAATCAAATTTTTTTTCTTCACCTCCCGGACACCTGCACAAGATCTAACTGGACTGAGATTATCTGCTCATATTTGTCTGCTTATATTGTCTCATGAATCAATCTTGTCCATCTAATTGTAATTATGTGGACATGATTTTTTCTGCATTTAAACCATGTAATGTAGAGTCCACACCAATGTAATGAAATTTAACCATAAAATTAAGATTTGATGGCCTAAATGCAGCATGGGGCAATATGAACAGACAAATATGAATAGAAGATCTGAATCCACTAACTCCACGTTCGCTTTCAACACAATCTGTCAATCTATCAATCTTCATTCTCACACAATTGATCTATTTTCTTTTGAATAAATGTGCCAAATAGTTTTGGAGTAAGGGCCGGAGTATCTTTTTTTTTGTTCTTTTTTCCTTTTTCTTCTGGAAATACTGTTAACGACTGCTCATTATGCTTGGTGATGAATTAGTGTCGAGATATAACAACATGCATTGATATATTTATGGAAATTAAATATGTAAATTCAAAGTGATATTGAGGACAGATTATCATACAAGAACCTAAAGCATAAGACAGAGAAACAAAACATATACAAGTGAGACATGGAAAAGCCGACCTGTGGAACTGACTTCTCCTTCTCTTTATAGACCAATTCAATATTCGATCGTTAGTTTCTTATCTTCAAGTTTTCCTTATAAACTTTATGTCTGGTAACAAATAATAAAGTAGTGAATGAAAAAGACTTATAGCTTCCCTAGCTCCCGTTATTAGTGATCCTAGCGTCATTGTTCCCTTTCTGTAGCTATATATATTGGATCCTCACAACCAAATCTTCACAACTCTAGCTAGCTTCTCTTGGTTCCATTCAAGTACTTGTTTTAGAGAAATCATCCTCTATAAAACTTCTTCAACCTCATTGCCTTTACATCGAGTGAGTAAGTTATTTATTGTGTGTAATATATATGTGTGCGCGCGCGCGTGTTTCTGGCAGCGCTCTAGCTCTTGCTCTTCTCATCCAGCTAGCTAGCTCTATTGTGTTTCTTCTCAGGCCATTATCATTATTTTCTATATCCAAAAGCCGATAATATCATATATATATATACATGCATGGTTAAATGAAATAAACTTAAATCAGCTTCATGATTTCTAACATATATACATGGTTACCTTGTAGAAATAACTTCAATGGCTTCTGTGGATTCTCTCAACTGTACCAATGAGGCGAAAAAGGTTAGTGAAGTACGTAGTACGTTTGTCAATCAAGTAAATTATATATTGTTCCAGAAATAGGTAACAACTTACTGATATATAGATCAGTAAGAAAAAAAAAAAAAAACAGATAGGTTAGTATAGAGAACTTTAATTATAATTAAATTCTTTTCAATTTTCTAAAGAAGGTGAGAGATCAAGACAATCAAACCAATGAAGAATCAGAAGCTGTGAGTAGAGACTTCAATGAGACTGAACTGAAGATGACAACTGCTAAACCAAAGGCGTCCGTTAGCACAAAGAGCACAGGAGGCTGGACTTCTGCATGTTTTTTGCTAGGTACCAAAATATAGAGTTTCGATCAGATATATGAACATTATATCTTAGCTGTGTTTGGACCTAAATTAACATTTACCTGAGAATATGGGCCGAAGCCCAGAGGGTCACCCATTAGCAGGTAATCCATTTTGATTTAAATCAGTTTTCGTCTATGAAAGGGTTTGGAGTCCTTCTTTGAGTCTGAATTGGAGATAATTTAAGGTAATACAATCCTATTCGATATCAGAATCCGTATGCTCGTTACATACATATTTGGGGTTTTGAGATCACTATATAAAGAACTCTAGGACAACGAAAAAAGGGTTCTCAACCATACAACTACAAGCTTTTGCCCTGCAAATCTTGCAAGCCTCTCCGGAGCACTCTCTCTCGCGAACTGCCTTCCACCAACTGCAAACGACACTATTCCAACCAAGCCGCAAACCTACGCCCACCACCATTGTCGGTCGCCGTACACCTGTCGTTGTTGTCGAAAGTGACTTGCGTTCGTGTTGAAGCATCGCTGAGACATATCGAGTCCAGTCGTCACGCCTTGTGACAAATCGAGTCGTTACCCCGGTAACAGTCTTTCTCAATCTGCTAAAGGTTGGACGAACGCCATCCGCGGTCTTGATACTTAGCTCTGCTTTGCATCCCAGGATCGAAGTAAGATTATCTCAATCTACAAGAGGTTGAGTAGAAAATCCTAGTAACTGTTTATTTAGGTCTTGTTCGAGCCTTTACGACGGTTTGTCAACGCCCGCGTACAGTTGCTTGATCAAGAAGTCAGGTAGCAGGGAGCAGACGAATACGTTCGCCAGAGTCATCCGCTCGCCAAGGTTGATTCGCTCGCCAGACGTCGTCCGCCACCAAGGTTGTACCTAACCCAAAGGTACTGGCACGCTCGCACCAGGACTGAAACTTACGTCCGCCACTCCCACGTGTTGATAGTTCGACAGGTGTCAAAACCGACGCGAACATTTTTGGCACGCCCAGTGGGACCAGTGTCAAGATTGCGCAAGCCAATATTTATAAACGGTCAATGTCGTTCTGCAAGAAACCAGAACATCAGCTGTTGAAACAGCACAACTCAACTGCATGTAGGGGTCTGTCTGAATCTCAACTGCAAGCCAAGTTTGGAGACGGCAGACCTGAAATCGAGGATCTGACTGAGGTCCTCAAGGGAGGTAATCAAGTTCCCGAAAACTTAGAGGGTATCGCTGATCGCCATCAGAAAGGCGATATCCCGAATACCGCCATGGCTCCATTGGGTACTGAAACCAATGATGGAGATGGAATCTTCCAGACTCGGACGCCTTCCACTGAGGAGATAATGGAGTCTTTTGGCATTATAATATCTAAGTCTCAGGCTACTGATGTCATCCTAGAGAAGATAGAAGCTACTCTGAAGGAGTTGAAGACTGAACAGATTGGTCATATGACCAACATTCATGCTTTGGCAGAGCAAACGCACAGGAATGCTGGAAATATTTCTTCTCTCACTAAAAGTCTGGATAGTCTAGTGAGGGGGCATCAAGCCGAGTTCAGCGAACAACTCCAGCAACAGCAGGAGGAGTTCAGAGCCCATATGCAGCAGCAGCATGAACAGATGGAAAAGACCAATGCCGCTGTTGAGCGCTTGACACTGATAGTGCAGATAGGTTTTGAGACTGAGACATCTGAACCAAAAGAAACAACGACTCCAGTAAAGCCTACGAAGGCAACGGAGAAGGGTCCAACTAAAACAGCTAAGCCTTGTAATAAAGGGTCCGAAGCTGCTGCCCCGAACAGACAGCAGATGAGAGGTGGTCGTGTGATAAACCCATCACCTGACGACGAAGACGAAGATCAAGAAGTCAGGTAGCAGGGAGCAGACGAATACGTTCGCCAGAGTCATCCGCTCGCCAAGGTTGATTCGCTCGCCAGACGTCGTCCGCCACCAAGGTTGTACCTAACCCAAAGGTACTGGCACGCTCGCACCAGGACTGAAACTTACGTCCGCCACCCCCACGTGTTGATAGTTCGACAGGTGTCAAAACCGCTGTGAATAATCTGATTAACCGGAATATATGTAACTCTGTTTTTATCTGTGCAGTGAATCAAGGGCTAGCAACACTAGCTTTCTTTGGTGTTGGTGTGAACTTAGTCTTGTTCTTGACCAGAGTTCTTGATCAAGAGAATGCCGTTGCTGCGAACAGTGTGAGCAAGTGGACTGGAACTGTATATTTGTGCTCCCTCATCGGTGCATTTCTCAGTGACTCTTATTGGGGCCGCTACTTAACTTGTGCAGTCTTTCAACTCATCTTTGTACTGGTAAATATCATTCCTCTTGTACGTTCGGGTAGTTAGGTATTCTATGATATATGTCATTTCATGTTGCCACATATATGATTCTCAGGGATTGGTTCTATTATCACTGACGTCTTGGCTCTTCTTGTTCCATCCTTCTGGTTGTGGAGATGAAGAACTAGTATGCTCGCCCACATCATCAATTGGCGTTACTATCTTTTACTTATCAATATATTTAGTTGCATTGGGATATGGTGGGTACCAGCCTACTATAGCAACCTTCGGATCAGACCAATTTGATGAGGCAAACCCTAAAGAAACAGCTTCAAAAGCAATTTTCTTTTCCTATTTCTACTTTGCACTCAATCTTGGGTCTCTTTTCTCGAACACCATATTGGTCTTTTACGAGGATACAGGGAGATGGACTCTAGGGTTTGTGGTGTCACTGGGATCTGCTGTCTTGGCCCTATTGTTCTTTTTGTTGGGGACACCAGGGTATAGGTACCTAAAACCATGTGGCAACCCTTTGCCGCGCGTTGCTCAGGTATTTGTGGCTGCTGCTAGAAAATGGGATGTCGTTCCGTCAAACTCAGGGGACTTGTATGAAGTGGAAGGACCAGGATCTGCCATCAAAGGGAGCAGAAAGATTTTTCACAGTAATGAGATTGCGTAAGATAATTATGTGTCTCATCATTATTTAGTATACATTTATAAGTGCATTAGAGAGCGTTTGATATCAATTAGTACGTAATTTTGATTTCAGGCTCTTGGACAAGGCAGCAACAATAACAAATCATGATCTATGTGGTCCAAATAATCCATGGAAGCTATGCACTGTAACTCAAGTTGAAGAAGCTAAATGTGTTCTGAAAATGCTACCTATTTGGCTTTGTACCATAATTTACTCAGTCATCTTTACACAAATGGCCTCCCTTTTTGTAGAACAAGGTGATGTGATGAAATCCCAAATTGGAAGTTTTCACCTCCCAGCTGCTAGCATGTCTGCTTTTGACATATGTAGTGTTCTAATCTGCACTGGTATCTATAGCCAAGTTCTTGTGCCTTTAGCCGGAAAGCTAACCGGAAACCCTAAAGGCTTAACAGAGCTTCAAAGAATGGGAATCGGGCTCCTTATCGGAATGTTATCAACATGTGGTCGGTGGTGAGAAAATAAGCTCTCTGAGCATCTTTTGGCAAATTCCACAGTATGTTCTAGTTGGTGCTTCTGAAGTCTTTATGTATGTGGGTCAACTTGAGTTTTTCAATGGTCAGGCCCCAGATGGAATCAAAAGCTTTGGAAGTTCACTGTGCATGGCTTCAATTTCTCTTGGGAATTATATGAGCAGCTTGCTAGTTATAATGGTGATGAGAATTACAGCTAGAGGTAAAAGCCCAGGATGGATCCCAGATGATCTGAGTACAGGTCATATGGATAGGTTCTATTTCTTACTTGCAGTACTTGCAGCTTTCGACTTTGTGATTTACGTGTATTTTGCAAAATGGTATAAGTGCATTAACCTTCAAGACTCTGATGATGAGAAGGAAATTCAAATCAGGGAAGGCCAGGAAGCAGATGCGGTGCTCAAAATGGTTTAGGGTTTATAACTGTGTGCTTATTTAACACTCTCGGGTACGTTTGTTACCCAGGACTGTCTAAGTCAGGACTATTTCTTATAACAGTCCCCGACTATGCAAGCTTGGGATTGTATTGCAATAATCCCTAACCCAGGTTTGGTACTGCTTCGGACTAAAGAACAGAACAGTCAGAATAGTCAAATCTCACGTTTGATGATGCACTGGACTAAATTTTGTTACTCAAATATGTTGTTGTTATTTTGCCGGTGCAGCTATAACCATTTTCATATGCTAGCACAAAGCATCAACATGAGTAACAGTTATAATTTTAATAGAAACAAAATAGGAAGAAAATTATGATGAAAAGAGAAAGAAGAAGATGTTGACACCAGTTATGACAAGAGGTTGAAATCTCACGTTGCACGAGGTAGATCAGATGGTGCAGTTGAGATGAATTTGTACCACAAAATGAAATAAATGGCTTATTCGTACTCAAATTATAACAGCATCTCATATGAAAGTAATAAAATTATTGCCAACAATATCCAAATCTCTTCCAAATCCAAGAGAAAATGGCGGGAACTGATAGCCAACTTACAATCCAACCATAATCTATTGATACACAAAGCTATCATCATTCGGCCAACAGACCAACTCTCTTTGTTGTAAATACAATTTACATTTTGACCAGCCAGAAGTTCACAGACATGGACATTAGCGGTCTTCCCGTAGAACTGCATTGGGGCTGGAGATCATGTCCATCATCATCTTCTCTGGCGAATCTTCCCAGTTTGCAAATGTTTTCAAGTCGATCTGCAAAAGACGTCGAGCTTAGAGAGCTAAATTAACTCCATAGATGCAATATATTGACCGAGTCTGATGATGAAGGTGGATCACATTTCGTCTTTGCTCAGTGAAAAGTTGTTCCCTATTCTTATATGAATCTTGCACATCCTTTGCACCTCCCCCACCAAGTCCCCAAATTTCAACCTCTGTGATCAAAGCATCGACAGGTAGGAACCCCTGAGTTGTACAAATTAAAGTTAGAAATTAAATCGGGTTACCTTATTAGTCATTCTTTCTAGTCACAGCTTCAAATAATCCAAGGATTAGATAGCTATGTCTGCACTCATTGCAACATTATGATTATACCTGATCAGGAAAGAGGGAGCCAGATTGATATGTTTTGTCACCTGCATGATGGCGAATTGTAACCTTAGAAAAATCCTCATCCACAAAAACTCTCTCATTTCCCAAACTTCCACCAAATCCTATGCCAACAGGCTTCGGCTTCGCCTGGTACACCTTGCCAGTGGGATGGAGATGGCTATACATAAAGTTCCTTTCCTTTCCTGTCATTGGTCAGAGTTTACATGGTTAGTCTCACATACCTACTCAGCCATTTCTATGAAATGTAACACTTCACTTACCAGTAGGTGGATACACATGAAAGACTGGACTTATAGCATATAGACATCCTAGACTTCCATAGAAGAGATCCCTATTCTCAAAACCTTGATGTGTGAGAGCACCTATAATCCAATTTCTTTTATTGGCACTACCATCTTCTGAGGTTGCAGAAATTAGAACAAGCAGTTGACCTTGGTAACCTTGAACATTAGACCAGAATCTATTCAACCCTCTCCCATGAAGATGTGACCTACATATTATACCATAGATGCTAAATAGACAATACACGAACTGAAAGATATGGAACACAATTACTCACAAAATTACTGATACAGATGAAAACAATGGGAATAATACATATCTTTCTTTAGTTCTCAGCCCTCTCAGCCCACAGGAACTTGTAAATAATATAAAGCAAATGCACTTTTCTTCTCAACTAGTTTGCTAAATCCCAAGGATTAAGGTCCTCCTTTTCAAGAGGAAGAAAAATGAGAACACTATACCAAACATGTAAGAACAAGTACTAGAAGTTACAAATGGCCTGGTGATGATGAAGTTCAAAGAATCAAATGCAGTAGTATTTGAAAACAGAGGACCACATATTCAGCCTTTCTTTGTATCAATCACGATTAGATTTCCCACAACAGACCAAGAATCTTTGTAGCAATCAAGCTACCCAGACCAAGAATCATTAATCAATCAATCACACAACCCATAATAAACTGTAAGTAAATCGATCTATATGAACCCATACTAGATCAAGAAAAAAAAAAACTTGGAACCGATATATCTAAGACAGAGCAGGGTTGAAGAGGGAGAGTGAGACGGAGAGGAGAGAGAGAACCTGAAATTGGGATGAGAAATCGAGAGCTGATGAGTGAGATTCGCAGGGAGATAGCTCTGGCGTGAGAGGAGCTTCCGGAGCGAAGAGATTTTCTTCTTGAGCGAGAGCTACGAGAGTCCCCCCAATTTTGGAGCCGCTCTGTAAACCGAGATTTGGGGAACGCGGGGACTCTGTTAGCTCATTAATTGTACTCCCGCATATCCACCAAACGTGGGTTTCGGATTATGTATTTGTGTAAGACAGTCCAGTCCAGTCTCATCCCACGTAACAAACGTACCATCGATGTTTTAGCTAGGCACCTTAGCTTTACTTTGTTTCTTAATTAATCATAAGTATGTAAGAATGTAGAATAACCCTGTTGCAGAATTAGAAAAGAGAAATGACTTCAGCGTCCACAGAGATTTGGATACGAGGGATGATTGCTTCTTTAATTCTACAGCAGGAAGGTTAAGAATAGGGTCGGTCTAGGAATAATATTGCTGCTTGACATGGTTTTGGTAGCTAGCTAGCTTTGATGGATAATTTGCTGTAAGTTTCAAAATTTGGCAGAAATAATAATGGAATCAATATATATATATATATATATATATATATATATATATATATATAGGATCCGGCTTCTCTGCTTGGATTTTTTGTGCTTGGATTTGCTTTGATGCTTACAACTATTAGATTGAGTAAGGATGACATATGTGATAAGTTGGTTGCATCATCTTTGCTCAATCCAATGGATGTAAGGAATCCAAGCAAATCCAAGCACAAAAAATCTAAGTAGAGAAGCTAATTCCATATATATATATGTATCTTCGAAAACTCAACCATCATATCCACCTTCTGGATTAACTAATCAAGAAGGTTACGAAAAACAAATGATTATATACTGCTATCATGAGTATCATCAGATGTGACTACGTACGTGTATCTATACATACTGCTACTTTAGGAACTCTAGTGTCCAAAGCTAGCTGGTGCAAAATGATTGAACTGACATCCTACGAAAACAATGGTAAATTTAAGGAATTGTTTCTTTCAGATTCAGATGAAGTGACCAAACATGAGACGACCCAAATCTTAAAATCTCAATATTTATCAAGTCTAGCAAAGGTGATTCACAAGTGGGCACTATGAAAATTGACCAAACATCACACCAAATGTCTCCAAGAAGTTAATGGAACCATTTTAGGTCATATCATATTAACTTGTAATAAAACTTGATAAGATAGTAGTACTGTGTCACCAAAGTGAGCTTTCATGCTTGGAGACTGTTCGTGGCGGATTCAGCACTCGGCGAACAGTCAACACGTGGGGGTGACAGACGTCAATTCCAGTCCTCTTGTGATGTGCGCGAGCGTGCCAGTATTTTTGAGTTTGTACAACTTTAATGCGGACGACCTCTGGCGAGTGTATATATCTGCTCCCGATACCTGACCTCTTGACCAAGCGACTGTTACGCGGGCGTTGACTAGGCCTGCGTAAGAGCCTCGTATAAGACCTAACAAAAATTTATTATGATTTTCTTCTCAACCTATTGCAGATTGAATAATTCTTACTTCGATCCTGAGATGCAAAGCAGAGCAATAATTCAAGACCGCGGGGAATGGTTTGCTATGCAAGATAGCGACTCGATATACCGCAAGATGTGGCGACTGGACACGACAGGTCTTAGCGACGCTCACACGAACGCAAGGCACACATCGACAACCGCACAAGTATACAGCGACCGGTGGCGGGCGTAAGGTTGCGACAGGGTTGAATGGTGGTTGTTTGCAGTTTGTGGAGGCAGTACACGTAAGAGATTTGCTCCTGAGAGACTTTGTAAGATTTGCAATGCGCAAAAGCTTGTGTGTTTGTAAGATGGTTGTGAACTTTTTTCAAGTCATATAAGAATTCTTTATATAGAGAATACAGAACCTCAATATTTGCGTATCAAGCATAATAAATTTTGGGATCAATTAAGATTCAATTACCTTAAACCACATCTTTCTTGGATTCCTAAAGGAACCCCAATATTTCTCCAAGAATGAAAGATTATACATCAGATTATTCTTTAATAAATAAATAACATCTTGAGCCGGTCTCGATCCACAATCTCGGACAAATGTCAATTTAGGCCCAAACAGAGACTTGGGGTCAACCAGGGTGGAACTCGAAAAATTCACAAAATAAATCAAAATTTGATTGAGTAAGGATGCAACGATTATAAGTACATAGTACGCAAAACTACTTCTAACTGGTCTAGTTACATTTTGTAAACGTACCAAACCATGCATACTATAATTTGATATATATCGATGTTCTCTCATTTTGTTAGTGTTATAACATCAGATATTTACATCATCTCGAGGCATTGATCCAGCATTGTGCTGATATTATGAACTTCCCCAAGACCCCAACTGGCAAGGGTCATCTTCAAGAAGACCGAAAACTAAACCAGTTGGGATGGCTTCCCTAACTTGCAATTAGCTAGGTTATTAGGACACTAGTGTGCGACTAATATTAGGTCATGTCGTGTCATTCAAATCATAGAAGTTAAACTACTGATATGCGCCGGCCGAACCAATTGGTAGTGGATCACACTAACACGACCGATTTCGATCCATTCGCAAACACCATGCATGTATTATCGATCATTTACGTCCCAAATCGATCGACACTCTCTACTAAAAGACTTAACGTCCAATTGTCCGGCCATCTTCTAGCTAGCTAGGTATCAAAATGTATAGTACGTCGTTAGCTATGTGATTATACAGCTTCAATTGGTTGATATATTAATCTCATTTCTAGACATGAGTCGGATGTGTATGACTTGGAAGGAACCATTTGATCATAGCTATCATATTGAGTGAGTTATGGTTGTTTTAGCAAAGTAGGACGAATCTGTCTGGTAATTTGCAGATCAGTCACCTTCGACAGAGCTTTGTGATCAGCTCAGGACGAAACACATTGTGTACTTTATATCAATGGAAATATATGAGTGTCTAGTTTCCAGAACTCTTTATGGTTTGTTCATACCTACTGTATCGAAGGCGTTATGACTATTTAAGTACACGAAGGTCATGCTGCGCGTGAATCTGATTTTCAACGTGAACTCTAGTTTTGAATTGTTAAGCAACCTTCTTCCTTAAGACCAAGTAAAACTAAGTATAACTGATCTAATACAAGGATAATATGGCCGTATTCAATGACTCGATCATTGGCCACGCCTACTTTTGAAGCTTGTGAGGAGCGTTTGTATACGCCATTAATCTTAACTCCGAGTTTGGGTTACCAATCAGGGGGAGTCTACCTCACATGTAATCTTCAATTGTAGTTGGTGTGTTGTGCTCTTTTCCCTTCGACCAAGTTTTTTATTTTTTTACCCAAGTGGTTTTGTTTTGCTTGGCAAAGTTTTAGCGAGGCAACATGTTATGCACCGTGTCACATTAGGTACACGACACTAGGAGGAGTGTTCAAGGAATGATAATTATGTAACTTCATATGTGTGTCTTGACCTAATTATACTAGATATGTAATATATTTAGTAGATAGGAAATCTCTGATTATTCGAGATACTTGATGTAATGCTTATATAAAAGCATCTTTATCTATCAATAAAACTACGCTTTGCATCTATTCCTTTTCTCCTAGAACATAGATGAATTATTTGTTGACACAAAAAATTGGATCAATCAGTTTGCTAAGTTTAAACATTTAACTCTTCACATAAGCCCAAGTCCGTTTTGTCTAACACATGCAACCCATTTGGTCAACCTTCGGACTATATAATAAGCCCAATAATCGTATTGCTGTGACGCATCTTAGATTCAAAAAAGTACCTAACATTGATTAAAAATGATAGCGTCACACGGATAGCACGTGAACTCTCCGTCACAGTCACAGACGACAGTCGTAAGATTACATATCACCCAAAAAAAAAAAAAAAAAACTTATCAAACCGCATTTAAATCCCAATTTCATGAACCCTAGCCTAGAAATTTCAATCCCTCTCTTTTTCTCCCTCCCTTTCTCTCTCCTCTAGGGTTTGCTGGTTCCACTCCCTCTCTCGCTCTCTAACTTTCTCTCTCCTCGCCACACTCGGTTTTGCTCTTTCTTTGTAATCTGAGCTTTAATGGACTTCGGCGGCGGTCGAAAGCGAGGGAGGCACGAAGCGGCGTCGTTTAACGGCAATGGCGGCTTCAAGAAATCCAAGCCAGGTTCGCTTTCGCATTCCGATTTCTCTAAGCTCTGCTCGCGTTTCTTTTCCTGTTTTGAATTACTTATAATTGTATGAAGTTAGGGTTTCGAATTCTTTAGATGTGATTTTTGAATTTTTTGTGTGATTTAATCGTGGTTGGAGTAATGAGAGAGTTGAAAACTAAATTGAATTCCGTGAATATATGTGTAGAGCTGAAGATTTGAAATTTTAGTGATGAGTTTCATTGAACAAAATTGAATCTAAGAGGAGTTGGATCTTGCGGTGTAAGTTAGAAGTGAGGAATTGAGCTCGGCTTAGTTGGTGTTTAAAATTTGAGAGAGAAAGAAGTTTAAATAGCTTTAGTGTGTTCATTTATTGAAGTTTGCAGTATAAATTTTCCAGAAAAAAAAAAAAAGAAATTGGGCACCAGGCGGCTCGGTTGGTTTGATATATTGTGGTGTGAGGCCGCTTTAGGGTAGATTCTTTGTAGTGGAGCAAGATTATGGACTTTTTTTGTATGCTATTTCGTATGTTTGATGGGGAAATTGCTACACTATACAGGCATGTTTAGTCTTGTTTGGGGATGATCTTAAGTTTAGCAAAACTGATCGGTTTGTGTTTTCAATAGGCTATTATAAGTTCTGGAACTATGTCTAAAGAGTTCGGGGAATATGTTGCATAAATGGGTGTGAAATTGTCTGTCCTTTTTTTCTTTTGCTCTATTTTTGATACTCTTTAAACGAAAGTACAGAACAATGCTCCATACAAAACACATTACCAACAGCTTCTAAAACATCAAAACCAGTTCCAACAGATTGTCTCAATCAGAACATAAAATAGCTAGATTAAACTTCATCAACCTGGAGAGACCAGGACCCTCAAAGGCGTGGGAATAAGGAAAACATCTACATCCAAAATGAGATTGAGGTCACGAAGATACTCAAACACAAACTTTATACTCAATCCTCTGTTCCTTCCACTTCCTTCATCCTATGATTAGTCCTCTCCCTTGCCCCCTGTTTTGTATGTTACAGTGTTTGCAGTATTTGCGTATGCGTTTTTGGTGGATTTTAAACTTCACTCAAACGCTATAGTAGAAGATTTTCAACTTGGTTATTGTGTTCCTTGAAATAAATTTGTCGAATAGCCGTAATCTATATCGATTTAGAGGTTTGCCTCTGTTCAACAGGATAATGAGTGTTCTTTAACCATTTGGATTCATGAATGAAATTAGTTGTTTATGTATATATTGCTGGTGATAAAAATGGTAACTTGATGTTGGATATCTTTAAAGTTTTGAGGACTAATAACTCACTGTAAGTACAACTGAGGGAAATTAATTAATGTTGTGCAACAGAAATGGAGTCCTTTTCAACTGGTATAGGAAGCAAATCGAAGCCATGCACAAAGTTTTTCAGGTTCTAATCTTAACTTATCTAAAATCAATAGTCTAATTAATTTTCCATATTGATAATTTATATAAGCTCATAAGAAAATGATGTGATTTTGTGAGCAAAAGTATTGCAACTTGGACTAATGAATTGGGCGGTTAAAGCTGTGATACAGGTCGAACTCTGTTCTAATCATTATAACAAAGACTGAACAGACATGGTTGAGTGACAACAGTTGATTATTCTAAAAAATTTGATGCAGTGTTACGGGACGCAGAATTGTCCTCTAAATTTCAGTTCTGTTTAATTTGTTTGGCATCATTCTCAAGTAAAATCAATGTTATGGGCTGCTGCGTTGCCTACTTGCCTACTAAGTTGTGAAGCAGGTTTTCCTTTGTGTTAAGACTATGATACTATAAGTAAACTGAATTGGTTCGTCTGAGACATGACAGGAAAGGTTGATCTGGAAAAGAGGAAAGAAAAAGGCCATTACTATTTTGGTTCTGTTTCCCTCCTTTCCGGCATCAGATTATGCTTTCAATTGTATATATTGTTCAGCATATCTCTTCTCCTTGTCGTATGTAATTGAAGACATTCCCTGCAGGAAATATACGTAGTCAACTAATTCTGTAAATCTTGGTAGATCGAATCATGTGAACTCTCTAATCCGGAGCTATATGACACTTATAGTGTGATTGGTTACTTTGTAGGCTCATAAAATTTGTTTTGTTTTTACACAGTACTTCCGGTTGCCCATTTGGAGAGGGATGTCACTTCTTGCATTATGTTCCTGGTGGCGTCAAAGCTGTTTCTCAGATGACTGGTAGCAACCCAACTCATCCACCTCCTCCCAGACATTCAGCAGCCCCACCATCATTTCCAGATGGGTCTTCTCCTCCAGCTGTGAAGACACGGTTATGCAACAAATACAACACAGCTGAAGGTTGCAAGTTTGGAGATAAATGTCATTTTGCCCATGGTGAATATGAACTTGGGAGACCCACTGCTCAGTCTTATGATGATCCTCGTGGTGGGGGACCAATGCATGGAAGGATGGGAGGTCGGAATGAACCTCCCCCGCCAAGTCATGGAGGTGCAGGTAGATTTGGGGCCATTGCCAATGCAAAGATTAGTGTAGATGCTTCACTCGCTGGAGCCATAATTGGAAAAAATGGGCTGAACTCGAAGCAAATTTGTCGCGTGACTGGAGCAAAGCTTTCTATTAGAGAGCACGAGTCAGATCCAAAACTGAGGAACATTGAGCTTGAGGGTACTTTTGATCAGATTAAAGATGCCAGTGCCATGGTTCAAGATATTATCGTTAACGTGAGCTCTGCTGCTGGACCGCACATGAGAAACCCTTCTATGGGGGCTTCTATTG
Organism: Potentilla sterilis; assembly: GCA_963682095.1. Classification (NCBI taxonomy): domain Eukaryota; kingdom Viridiplantae; phylum Streptophyta; class Magnoliopsida; order Rosales; family Rosaceae; genus Potentilla; species Potentilla sterilis. Next base: position 62,198,553 of record OY821755.1, read on the forward strand.
GAAGTAGTAACTTCAAGACTAAGCTCTGCGAGAACTTCACCAAAGGCCAATGCACGTTTGGTGACAGGTGCCACTTTGCACATGGAGCTGAAGAATTGCGCAGGGGAGGGATGTGATTTCTTTCAGTAGTTGTCATCTTGTTCTCACCAATTTCTTGTAGGATACACCTCTTACAGCATAATTTGTTTTCCTGGATTTTCTTTAAGAGTGCAATTTCCGTAGTTTTCATAGGGTTTAATGTTCGGGAATTTTAGTAGTTTGCCGTATCTGCTCCTACTCCCACTTGTCTTTCCGAATCATTCTGAGTTCTCTTGGTCAAACAATGTGGTGTGACCACAGGTTGCCTTGCTCCCTGCAGCATGTTCAGTGGCGAATGCTGTTGTTGGGTGCCCTAAGATTTTAATTTTGTTTTGATCAAAATGAAGAAGATAAAAGATGGGCAGGGTTTTCGTTTAAGCTTTTTCATTCTGCATTATGCAAACATTAGATTTAAATAAACGTACCCAGTTGTGACCCCCATTTTTGTGGAAGTTTTGGTGTTGAAATGGTGGAAATCGTTGTGCATTTGTATCCTTTAACTTTGTAAGTGATTAAGCTGTCGAGGCAAAAATTTGAAATGCATCATAGTTTTCTCACTTTATCCCGTGTCACAAACTGGGTAGAGTCTTGGGCTGTCTGCCTTCTCAACTTAGACATAATTTTTTTTTTTTTTCCTTCTTCAAGAGGATTTATGGATTTAACACCAATTCTCTATCGTGACTCGAATGCAGGACCTAATAACCTAGATAATAGTGCTATTTACCACTTGAGATATCTCATTTCGTCAACTTGGACATAATTTTTGTTTTTTTTTTCTTCTTCAAGAGGATCTAAAGATTTCACACCAATTCTCTATCGTGACTCGAATGCAGGACCTAATAATTTAAATAATAGTGTTATTTACCACTTGAGCTATCTCATTTCGTCAACTTAGACAAAAATACTTGAACCAAAGTAATCTGCTTAAATCTACACCTGAGGAAACCAAGCTGTGCAGAAAACGGCCTCTGAATAAATCAAAATATGAATCTAAGCTGACTGCTTAGTCTATGATTTCAGTCAATTTGAATGAAAATAATGAACTCCCACAAAAATTGAGCAAACCAATCATCACATATTGAGGAGGCAAAACCACAGCTTAATTAACAAACTAAAGTTTATGACTGATCCCATAATAGAAAAGTTTTGAAAAAGCATAAACTTTAAATTGCAGATTCAAGCTTCAAAGCTTCTGCTTCTTAAGATTAAGATAATTAACTTATTGAGACCCGAGGTCTAATACTCGGGATTATTCTGTCTCCTTGAGATCCTTATGATGAGTAAGAGCTGCCCTCTCCTGAAGGTCCCTCCCTCTGTTGCTCCTTCAGCTTGAGGATGCGCTTGCGATACTTGATCCCGCAAGCGTTGCAAAGTGTCTACGAGCATCAAAAAGTGAGTTCATATCAGTAAAAGCTTCAGTAGCAGGAGTAAACAAGCCATCTAGTAAAAATGCTTAAACACAGTAGTCGACATATATGAACATCATAAAACTTGGAACTTACTTTTGGCCCTCCAGGTCCTCTCCGCCACATTGGAGTGGCTTTGATCTGACAGTTATAGTTTAAGCAAGTCCTATCCTTATCTTCCGGTTTTGGCACACGGCGTTCATAGCCGGTTGTCTTCCTTTTCTTAGAACCCCCGACCTTCCCTTGCCGGTTGGAGATATCGATCACGCAGAACTCTCGCAGTTCCATCGGGGCGGGGAGTGCTTGATTTCTTCTCGCAGTTACTGACACCGACCGCTGGAACTCGAACATTGTCATAAAGAAGTATTCTGTCGTATGAGCATTGCCAGCAGAAGCTCCGGAACCAAAGCCCTAAACAGGTGATCAAAGCAACACATGATCATCAATTTGTAATCCAAAAAAAAAAAAGGTACGATCATGGTCTTCAAGATACGTTTTGAAATCTACACTTGCATATATGTGTTTTAGACCTAAAACTAGGACTAGGGTTTTAGGTATACTACATACAATTACAAGATGAAAGAGCTTTTCTTAGTGTTTTATCAACCTCTCTAATCTATCATATCGGTAATATATTATCTTTTTTTTTACCTCATTACTTGGACAAAGCTTAGTAGATGCATTGGTTATGTTAAGTGGGGAATTTCAAAACAAACGCAAAAGGAAATTAAAAGAAAAAAAAAAACGAAAAACGAAAAACGGACCAGAGGGCTAGATAGTTATATTATCACATATATTTATTAAACAAACACTATCTTGGCTGATTAATATTCTTAAAAGAAAGTTTAAGTGACATTGGAAAATTCCTTTGTAAATCTAGATGCTGTCATAATATTCATATAACCGAAGTTACGCTATTAATTTGCAACTACGTAATAATTGTAAAGATCACTATCTTAGTGCTAATTAAACACGCAAAACTACACATTGAGTTTATTATAGTACACCTAGATCTTCATGAACATATATGAAACCCTTAGAAAGCAAGTCATTTAATTTTCAACCCATGTAGCAAACAAGATGAACAACATCTTGTGGATCCAACTCATTTTAGAAACAGCTAAAGGCATTGTATTCACCTGCTGACATCTTTTATGCTACTCGTAAATCAATCTTTCATTTCTGTTACTCATAGTTATATATCTTATAGTTTCACTAGCTAAAGATCAATACCTGAGTAAGTGCAGCGGGTGGATTGTTTTGAAGCTGAGAAGGAGCTTGTGGGTGATAGGCTGACGGTAAGCCTAGTCTGAGGGTGAGATCCAGCTGGGCTTCCATGTTTTGAAGCTGGTAAATCAGATGCATATATATGAAAGATAACTGTCGATGAGTTTAATTGATTAGTTTGAAGCAGAAAAAATATTTAAGTTGAAATGTTAATGATTCCGCATGGACATAAAGTGGAGTATGCATGACTAATCATGCATGAAAGTTTCGAAACTGAAAGATACAGAGGAGAAATCACAGAATGATCTGGAAAGGCTGACACAAATTAAAAACAGAAGGGCAAAGCGTTTCATATATAGGTAAAGAACAAAAAGACATCATTAGGACAAAGGGAGTGAGAGTGTGTTTGCTCGTGTGGGATTAGAGACTCATCTATAGGCATTTATCTTTAGATATCCCAAACCCCGAGACCAGTAAACCATTGAGAAACTTTGAATTTCTTTATCAGAAAAATGACATGTAAAACGAAAATAATATATCAATCTTATAGATCTAATGACTTTCTCCATATAAAATTACATCACTCTCCAAGGGCTTCAAATTGAGACATAGGCAATTAGGCATATATCACCTTTTCCTTTTGAACTTCTTGCCCAACAAAGATGTGAGAAAAATTAACAGAGAGACAGTCATATACACAAAATCATATACGCGTGTAAACAACATCAGAGTATGTTTTTAAGAGCGATTGAGATCTCTCGTCATTTGATTATGTTGATTGTACGATATAATCGACATAATCAATAGCCCACAATGGCCGGAGACTTGCGCATGTCCGACAAATGTAAATTTAGATTTTTGTTATTTCCAGACAAAATTAAAAGATCTGAATCAAAAGAATTGATAGTATTCGATCTCAAAAGAAAAATCAACACGATCGACACCGAATGTCTATTTGACCATGCGGATCGTATAGATCGATAAAAAACATAATTTATCATTTCTGATGTGTACATGCCATGGAAAGAACAATATCTCAAGAGATCCATATGTTAGAAAAACAAATCTTTTGCAAATGGTAGTTGAAATCAAGAACATATATATATCCCTTTGAACCAAAAGAATGAATGATCAAATCATCTCCAAATATATAAATGGATCTATCATTTTTCCTTATTGATCGTTTTTTATGCATGAAAGATCAACCATACTGTGGTGGATATGCAATGATCAAGAAGCAATTTGGAAAATCAAAGTAGACAAGTAAAACAAATCTAATCTCAAAGATACAGCATGCATGCTATATAGATTGATCTCACAAAATGATCATTGATCAAAACCAGCTAGCTAGCTTGCTAGTCAGCTACTGCTGCTACTAGTACCACACACACAGACACTAATACTTACATGTACACAAAAAGGGGGCTTGACTTGAAAAGTTTGGGGAGAAATATGAGGGCTGAGGAAGAGGGGCTTGAAAGTGAGAGACTTGAGAGTGAGAGGTGGTATTTAATTATAGGGGGCTGAAATGAAAATGAAAGGCAGGATTTGCACGATGAAAAAAAGGGTCTTGGTCTTTTATAGAAGGCTTAATGTACAGAACAAAAGGAAAACTCTATCCCTCAATTCAGTACCAAACATAATAAAATGACAATTCTTAACCAAATTATAAATAAAATTAGAGTGATCAATACCCAGTACCACTGCAAGATAAGACACACTCTTCTACACAGTTCTACTCATGTAAGACACTAAACTAACCCAAGGAAGATCAAGAACACTGTCATTTGAATTCTGCAAATTTGAATATATATTAAAGTTGAGTTGGACTAATAGAAAGATAAGCTCCAGTTATTAATGTAGGTTGAAGGTTTTCACAGCACAGCATCCAGGTTTTCACCTTTCATTTATTTGGCAGTTATGGTGATTTTTTCAATATACAATTATACATTAAAATTTCTGGGTTGGCATAATGCCTGAAACTTAACCATGTATAAGTACGTGAGGGTTGGTAATCTCAAAAGGTATGTGAAATAATTGTAGCCCACATGTATTAACACTGTTGGAAACTTTGACTGAATTCCCTGCTTGCTCTAATCTAATCTTCAGATAATTACTTTGCAGTATGTATTTGGAGTTTTGGAGGTTTATTCTGGTATAATACATGTGAAGTAAGTATGCATATATATGTATCACTGTGGTTGACAGCCATATTAAAGTTCCGATCACTTTCCGGCCAAGGGGCAAAGGCAAATTTTGAAGATTAGGCTACGTGCATGGGCAAGCTAACAACATCGAAAGTTTTAAACTGTGAAAATTTGCATTTCTGTTTTTGTGAGAATTGTGAACTTTCTGTAAATTGACTTGAACTTTTTTATGGTCTGAGAATTGGCTTATACAAAGTTTATTCATTTTGTAGTTCTTTATTGACTCCCGTTGTTTTGAGAAATAAATCCAACTGCGCAAGCACAGTTAATTATGACCATTTGGTGATTGTTCACTCTTAAATCTCAAGGATTAGACTTAGATTTTATTACTTTTCTGGCTCTTTGGTGGTTTATTGAGCGATTAATTGAATATAATATAATTAGAATAAACAATTAATTATTCAATTATACGCCACGAATCATTTCTAAATTTATGACCGGGAAAATGATTTGTGCAATGAATACATATTGAGCCATTAATATTAAATATAAATAATTTTAGAAAGAAATTTAATTCTGTGTAATGAATTATTTCTAAGTTTACGTCAAGAGGATGATTCATGCATCGTTAGCTGTGCGGTAATAATATATGAATCATTTTCCTTAAAAACACGAACCGCTTATTTGTAGAAATGGGGAGTCAAACCAAATTTTATGAGCGTTTTGGACTTGGTTTGGTTTAAGTCTACCGGCTATGACCCAACCCTCGTCTATAGTATTTACGGTCAAGATAGATTTCATGTCCGAGCAACGGGCTACGATCAATTGCGCTAGGGTCAAAATTTAAGCTTAATGACCTCACTACATGGTAGGGCTAGTTTGAAGCATTTATCGGTTCAAGATCCAAAATCCGGCTAAGTGACTCAGAACATAAGATCGAGGGCTAGTGTATACATGTCTACGGTCTATCCTTAGGTCTCATTTGGTTCACGAAATAGAAAGGAATGAAAATGAATTTTTAGCTCTTTCCATTGCCATGGGCAATTAGAATTCCGATCAACTTTCCTTTCATGTGTTAGGAAAAGCCAAGGAAAGCAAAAAAGAAATCCTACCAATTTTCTTATAATACCCTCGTATTTGTGCCAAAACTAATAATTACAGGGTTAGTTTTGTCTAAAATTGTATTAACAATTGTAGGAATTTGGAAAGAAAAGTGATTTCAGAGGGTGTGTGAAGGAAATCACTTTCCCACCAACTTTCCAATGCGTTGGGAACCATTTTCCTTTCCATCTTTTTTCCTTTGGCTCCCAAACAATGGAAAATAATTACTTTTGTTTTCCAAGACAATGATTCCATTAAACAAACATGACCTTATTGAGTAAACAACCTTGAAATATGATCAGGTTAGAGGCCTAAATCGCAAGAGAGAAGAGACGAGAGCTGGACCATCCCAAACCCAATTCACCAGATGCCAACCCCGAAACCTAGGGCCCAATAGACCACTTCTTGAACCTTTCGCCTCCCTACTAGATTGGTCTTACCAAGAAGCACCCACTTTGGGTCTAACTTGATGAGATGTGAACCCTGGTGGTCACGCCCAAGGACCCAAGCCGCATCCAGCCCTTGGGCCTAGGTTCGATCTAACTCGGCCAGAAAGACAACCCGTCGCGCAAGATTAAAGTAGACGTCGGCTAGGACCGCAACATCTAGGGTTGTCAATGTGTTTATGTCAGGTTAAAGTATATTGTGTGTCATAAAATATAAACCCAATCTCCACATGTTTAATAATCATATTAAAAATTTAATCCTAAACCCAACTTATTTATCAAACGGAGATAGCTCAAGTGGTAAAAACACAATTACCTAGTAAATAAAATTAGGTCCTAGGCTCGAGAAAAAAAGAGTTGCCTGTTTAACCCATTTTATAAATTTAATACATAATTTGTGTCGTATTTGACTAAATGATCCATTTAAACAAGATTGAAAGTTTGAAACAATAGAATTTATAGTACTACTAGTAATCCTAGTTCAAATTGAGACTCCTGTTCTAACGGGGAAGGCAATGTCAGCAAGACTACTCACATAACTAGTGGCATTTGATTTCCCCCTAGAGTTGTATACTTGTATATGGTAGTTTTGGAAGTGCTTTATTATCCGTAAAAAGTTAAATTGCTTAGGTGATGACTATTCATTGCACCAAAAGTGCTATATGTGATCAAAAAAGATATGACATGTTTCTGAAACTAAACGTAGAATCTGATTTCATTTATAAAAATTCAAAAGTACATAAAATACTCAGTTTTGCCAACAAATTGTTCATAGCTATAATGTCTCATAGAAGTAAAAATAAAATTGGATGTTCTGTGCATCTCTCCACCACTATTGATGTAAAATGCTATAAAAACACTAGCAGAATCTTGATGGTAAATAATCTGCGAATTTTCCCAGTTTGTCAGCATAGATCTACATGATTCTATTCCTAATTAACAAAGTGAATTTCTGTTCGTGCAAAAATTTCTACAGGCAGCTTTGACAAAACCTGGTTCAACCATTATCACCAGTAACAGACATTTTGTATCTTCACTTGGTGCTCTTTCTCTTCCTTGATTTCTTTGCCTGCGATTTTCCTTTCTTCTTTGCTGGATTTGTAAACGGTGTCTGCTTCTTACTTTCTGGTTTTGATAGTGCTGGCTTCCTCTCTTCTTTGCCCTCATCTGGAAGGGAGTGAGGTAAAGACTCATCTTCTTCATCAGAGCTGAGTACCAATTCCTCAACAATATCTTCATCAATGGCTACCCGTTCCTCGTGCTCTGTCTTTCTCTTTTTCTTCTTTTTCCCATCTTTAGGTTCCTTATCCCTGTACAGATTGAAAAGAAACTGAGAGAGAGAGAGAGAGAGAGATTCTGTTTTCTAACATCAGAATATGAAATACAGCGTCTTGTCACAATGCCTGTTTTCTGTGTTGTATGTGGAAACACAGAAGAAATATGCCTTGATACAAACGTATTTGCGTATGTGTGTGTATATATATATATAGAGAGAGAGAGAGAGAGAGATACTTAGAATCAACTCCAGGTAGCCAGGATGAACTAAACACAGTATTGGCTTTCTCGTCCCTAGTGTCATCTTCTTCTTCATCACTCTCTTGTATTTTCCTCTTTCCAAACACAGCTGAGTTCTCTCCCACAATAACACTGGAACCCATATGCTTGTTAGAATAATGGAACATTAAACATGAAAATATGAATACCATCCCAAAAAGATAAACTGATCTCAGACCTGGATTCCACCAGCGAATCATTTCTTTGTTGTGCTAATTGGCGCAGACTTATAACATACTGGGATAGAGGGCTAGCCTCTGATTTTTTCTCATCCTATTAAAAGATAAAAAGAATTCAGTTTCTTCATCAGCATATCAAAGTCAAATCAAATGAAGAGGAACCATCATAGATGACCAAGCTTTTACATGATAATTATCAGTAATATGAGTAACATGACCATAAAAGCTTTATTTTATTAGATATATTTTGTTGGCAATTTTGAAGGATATTTTTTTGTAACAAAGATCAAACGAAATTGAAAACACAAAACTATTTAAAGTTTTGCATCAAACCCAGCATGGATTGCACACCCTTGATCCAGCTCCAGAACTTGCACCCTGATCAGCCAGTATTGATATTTATACCACAACCGTATTTTTTTTAAGTTAATTATTTCTCAAAAGATTACAAGACCACAATCCTGTTATTGGAAAGAGATCAAAAGCATACAAATACCAACCAAGCCAACAAAAGCAGGACTCAGTATGTAGGAACTCATCAATGATCTTTAACATCCAAGAAAGGGAACATTAATGTTAGATGGTATTAACGTGGAAGCATGCAAATAGGTTTAAGGCAAAGGGAGAAAAAGAAATGTGGACCTCAAGAAATGATATAACTGCAGGATCATTGGGCAGAAATGAGTTTGCCTTGCGCCTTTCAGTTATAAACTGTGAATTCGCCTCAATCTGAAACATGGAACAGCTGAGCATTAGCTATGAGGACATTTATTTGCATTTAAGAGATCAATTATTAGCACACCAAATACTAAAATTACAGTTCCATCGCTCATCAGTTGGCATATCTCAAGCTCTATTACAAGTCAAGGGAGCATGTGGTTACTCTGAGTACATACCTGACGGATAAGCTCCCTTGTTGCTCTCCGAAACCTCTCAACCTTGGTGGATTTGCAAAAGCCACGCAATCGAACACCTGGTATAAAGGACAACTCAGGGAAAGCAATGGAATAGCTCCACTGCGCTAAATGCTCAGCAAGCTCATCAACAACAGACAACACACATGCCTCCTGAAATGCTCGGGTCTTCAGGGTTGGTTTGCTAACCTGCAATCAAAATTCTCCAGATATCATTAACAATAAAACTACAATAGAAAATTGAGGTGGAAAAAACTGTCTATGTTCAATATACCTTAAGTACAGTACGCAAATCAACAGCTTTCCCAACACCACCTGTCGTTGGCCTATTCAATTCTTTCATTTCAAGCATGTCCAAAAGCAACATAGAAACAGGTGTGAAAGTACCAGTCGACGCAGCTATTCGATTAAGCATTCTAATACACCGCAACCTAAGAGGCAAATATCTAGCAGTTGGAACTAGACGGGCTGCCCCGTAGATTATTTGGGCCAAGGGATATACAACTGGCCTAAAATCGGGTTCTGAGCCATATGCACAGACAGATCCCGTCCAGAGCTCAAGGCAGTTCATGAATTTCCACTCATAAACCTTTCTAAATGCTTCCTGGAAGACATGAAGTAGCATAAGTAAAATGCAATAGATATGGTATATCTGCTAGATAAGCTAAAACTTATAACCTTCTGAATCTATATTTTTTCGTTCCAAAATAAGTAGATGAGCTAGAATTTTGCCGCTTTGAGGCAGAAGAACAGTCACTCTTAAGTTCGAGGAAGAATATACATGCTGTAGCCAAACAAAGGCTCAATTTAACTTTCTAAAACTGAATGGTACCTTAGTTTTTGAATTAAGTGCCTCTCGCAGGATCATTGCTAATTGGCGAATAAAAACGAAGGCATGTTGATATGCAGTGGGGAGATCTACACCGTAAAGTTCAATTACACAACTTCCAAGAAGTTGGACATGTTGTAATTTTGCTGCATTCATAAACTGGCAGTTCAACACATAAGCTTTGTAGATTCCCTTGAAGCATTCATCTAAGCAATCAGATCCGAGACGAATGCACAGATTTCTCAAAAATAGAAAGGAAGCAATTGGGAGGGCACCTCCACCTAAACCCCACAAATCAATGGCAGTCTGCATTCAGCAAACAAAACTATTAGTTGTAAGTTAAAAAATTGTGAGAAAAAGAAATTATTGTAGTCGCTATTAAGTATACCAAAAAAACGGTGGAGATTATACCAAATAGCTAGGTAGGCAATGTGAGGGGGTTTATACACCAAACCAAATGGAAGAAAACCATCGGCATGATAATTTCTAATAACCCTCATCAGTTGAAACATAAACAAAATGGTACTGGTAATAACAGGGATGTATGCCTCTCAAACATGCACCAAACAGCCAAAACATTGGCACTCTAATATCTCCAATGAATAATGTTAAATCACTCGACCACAATTTCATGTTGATCCAGGTACATATATAGATCTACAAAGTAAAATTCCAAAAGCTTGTAAGGAAAACATTATCTAAGGTAACTATTGGAACCAGAAACCCATGTGCATATGTCGATTTCAATCTCCATAAACTTAAGCTATACCCACATACAGTTAATTAGTAAAACCCCAACTACACAGAATAGGAATTTAAATTGAGTGTATCTTTGAACTCACCTTAACATACTTCCTCAGGAGAATTGGAAAAGCAGCCAAAAATACTGAGGATTGTTTAAGACGCTGTAAAGTAAATGATATCATGTCTGTATCAGTCATTTGACGCAACACATGTAAAGAGTTTCCAAGATATGACTTCACTAAATGGTTGTAGTTCTTCCATCTTTTTGTGGTCATAAGATCTATTATGGTCTCTTTCTTTCCACCAGAGGCAGGGAGCTCCAACAAGTTCCGAATTATTCCATCCATATTAATAAGAACAAATACCATCACTTTGTTAAAGACACTGCTGGACATAATACTAAAATCTAGCGTAGAATCATCCTCTTTATCGTCACCATAGTGGCAGGCAGTGCGGAAAGCTTTCATAAGAGAATGAATAGCACTCAATTTCCCAGTTTCTTGAATCATGTTGCACCAAGAATCAACCATTTCAGTAGTTATAACTTTTTTAGGTGTGTCCTTTCCCTTCGTTTTGACTTCTTGGTCACTAGTGTCTTCATCCTCTTCTATCTCATCACCTTCTTGCGTCTCTTCATCTTCCAAGTTAGTATCTGAATCTTCCTGCATAAAACAAGGATAAACTTATGCTTAGTATCCAACATCCTTAAGCAATAACGAATCGATAAAGCTAATTCTCGCATACTCACTTCGATGTCCTCATCATCAAATTGTAGAAGTTCCTGGTCATGCTCTTTCAAGAAATCATAGAACTCTGGGTCCTGCAAATACAAATAAAACAGAAGAAAGCAACCCATCAAAATGCATTCTTCTCAAACACATCCCACAATTAATATCAAAACAACATGTCACTTATTTCGAGACTAAAAACACTCCACTATCAATCAATTGAAAAACAATAACTTCTAACACCAGCTCCACATTCATCACCACTCAGCAAATTGGTCAAAAAAATACAAACTTTTATGCATTTCTACACCCAAAAAAATCGAACTGTCAACCTTTTCATGAAGTCTTTCAAGTTGTTCCTTATGCTGTTTCGCTTCAGGCTTGGAGCTTTCCTGGCTTCCCTCATCACTTTTCCTCTTCCCAAGTTTCAATTTTTTCACTGAAATTACAATTCAAGCTTACTGGGTTAGCTAAATGAAACTCAGCTTGACAAGTAGCATAGCAGAACACCATATGAAACCTACAAAGATCGAATTTTGATGACGAACCTGGGTTTTTTGCTTCCATGGCAACAATGGGTGGCTTAATTTAATATTCTATCAAGAACCTAAGGGCAGCAGAGACCACCCAAAACCGAGGTTACCTTTCCAATCAAAGCAGACTGAGACTCTTGTTCTAAAACCCTAAAATTTCAGATTAGGGGTTTTGACTTTGTTTGTCCTCCTCTGTTTGGGTTTTGAAGATTTTGGGCTGGAGTTCAAATGGGTTATACACTTATACCATTTTAAGTGGGCCTTCGAAGATCTTCAATCAACCCAAATCATATGGGATATACGACCTGGTTCAAAATTAATGATAATATATAGTACGTGAAAGATGTCAAATGATGACAAGTATGCGTTTGAGACCGAAAGCCAAAAACTTGAAAAAGACCGAAATAGGTTGGGTCTAGATTCCCTAGAAACTGAATTGATGAACGCCCGAACCGAATAGCAAGTGAAAGATGTAAATGATGACAAGTACGTGCGTCTCTACTCATAGTGTAGAAATTTATTCGTGTTTGTTGAGGAATTTTTCAGTAGTGTTACGGGAGGACCACTAGACAGTCCTCTTTTCCAATTAAATTTTGACACATGAGATTTTATGACAGAAAATTATTTCAGTTATATTTTGTCAAAGACCATTTTGGGTTTCTTATTGTTTTTCTAAACACTACACCATAAATCTTAAAACTCTAAACCCTAAAACCCTAAACCCTAGTCTAAACTCATCACAGATTTATTAAAGTAATTTTATAAAAAATAAAATACATAACTTTATAATTTCACGTGTTGAAATTTAATTAAAATAAAGAATTAGTAGGCATTGTCACGTAGTCCTCCCATCGTATTTAAAAATTTCTCATGTTTGTGACCATACGCGGATGCTTAGATGGAACATATCAACCTCATGTTTGTGACCATACGTGGATGCTTAGGTGGAACACTTGTATCAACCTCATGCGACACTCGTCGATGTTATCTAGATGGAACACAGACATGTGAAACATTAAAGTGTGCAATTCCTACGAGAAAACGAGAGCCATTAATTACTCATAAATTGCCACCGTCTTTTTTAGTCCCCAGAAACCCAGGTTATATGACGAGTGTTCGGAGTAGTTCCAGAACACAACAAATCATCCATAGGCAACTTGCCATCAAAACTTTGATGTAACTCAAAGAATTGCGTTGTCTTCCTCAGCTTTAGGGACTTGGTTCTTCTCCATCTAGCTTAGATCTACTCTTCTTCACGATCCTTCTAACCTTTCAGGGTTGCAAGAAGACCTAACCCGACCTAGCCATGGGAGCTGCTGCCAAGTTTGCAGAGCAAAAAACGACCCGTCAAAGGCTACCAATTTCGACGCCTCCGTTCACTCTAAGCCAACTGAAGAAAGCCATACCTCCACATTGCTTCAAGCGCTCCCTCCTACGCTCCTTCTCCTATGTCATCTACGACCTCACCTTGGTCTCTCTCTTCTACCACATCGCCACCTCTTACTTCCACCTCTTCCCTCCTCCCCTCTCCTACATTGCATGGCCAGTCTATTGGATCCTCCAGGGCTGCACCCTCACCGGCGTGTGGGTCATCGCACACGAGTGTGGCCACCACGCCTTCAGTGACTACCAGCTCGTAGACGACGTCGTTGGCCTTGTTCTTCACTCGGCTCTGTTGGTCCCATACTTCTCATGGAAATACAGTCACAGACGCCATCACTCCAACACCGGATCGATGGAGAGGGATGAAGTGTTTGTTCCTAAACCCAAATCCAAGATCCCATGGTACGATATATACTATAGGATCATTATCTTTGATTTCGTTCTAACATATTTATTATGTTTACGTATCTGGTACTTATGATCAATTTGAGGGTTTTGTGAAAGGAAAATAATTTTGGATCTCAATGAGGTCTTGGATTTGTGGCCTCAATTTTATATGGAATATGCATGTAATGTCATCAGTACACGTCACTAATTAGAAAAGCCAATAAACCATATCAAATCATTTTTAAGTAAATAGACAATCATATCCCTCTCGATCCAATAGTTCTCTATCATTATATATTTTTCAATAAAAAAAATCATATTTATATTTTTTTTCTCTTTTATTTTTTATCGCAATAATACTTATATTTAAACTTTAAAATATAATTTGAATATTGAATATTTTTTAAAGTATACTTTTTTTTTATGTAAACTGAAAGTATATTTGAATATATATATATATATATATATATATATATATAATTTGTTCCAAGAAAAAATAAATTCGTCTAAGAAAATCAAATATATACATATATAATTCGTCCAAAATAAATTTGATTTAGATTTACCTGTTTCTTTCTAAATTTTTGTTGAAAATAATAATTTGATAGACAATATATAGTATATACATCATAGCTAATGCATTAAACTATTGATAGAGACGAAATTAAGGAATTAATTATATTAAAAGTTAAGAATTAAATATAAAAGTCAAGAATTATAACTTCCTCATTGATAAACTAAAACAGAATTTTTTTTATAGTAAATATCATACATATATAACCATCAAATAGATTTACCATAGTTCATGTAAGGTAACTAATTCATCTTTTTTATTGAAAAATATATAATTATGGGGAACCGTTGGATCGAGAGAGATATGATTGTTTGTTTACTTAAGAATGATTTGGCATGACTTTTCTAATTGGTGATGTGTCATGATGACATGACATGTCATATAGGATTGAGGCCACAAATCCAAGGTCTCATTGAGGCCCCATATCGGTACTAAAGGATTAGGCCTCATCATCTTACCATTAGGGCGGGCCGGCCCTAGCCTCTTTCAAGTAGGGCAGGGTAAGGGTTAAGCAAATGAAACCCGGCCCTACCCTACGGCCCGACCTTATTAGGCCCTTTAGGGCCAAGTCCTACCCGGCCCTAAAAGCCCGCCCTACTTGGCCCTTTTAGGCCCTAATAATAAACTATTTTTTAACATATGTTTATTTTATTTTACATACAATACAACTTATCATTTTTTATGAGGTTTCTGTCTTTTATTTATATTTGTTGTGAAAAAGAACAATGGTTTTTGAGTGATTTGATAGATGATAAATGAATTTAACCTATTAAACGTATATTCATCAATGCCTTAAGTTAAATCTAATGCATATATCTATGTAAAATATGATTATATAAAAATAAAAGAATCTTATATTACACGGTATAACTCTTTAGCTAATTTTAAGAAGAAACTACAAATAATAGCTAAATTTTTATTAAACAAAAAAAGGCCACGTTCGGCCCATTTCGGTCCTATTTAGCCCTATTCGGAGGGCCGGCCCGACCCGCCTTTTTAGCCATAATAGAAATGGCCGTTAGGGCGAGTAAGAGCTTACATATTAGAGCCCCGGCCCGGCACTACCCGGCCCTTAATTTTGTTAACTTTGGTCAAGCCCTACCCGGCCCTACCCTAAACCCTAAATTTTAGGGTAAGGCCTAACCCGGCCCGGCCCATGATGAGGCCTATAAAGGATGTATATGTAGTGTTTGTAAATAAGCCAACTCAGAGCTTAGTTTGTTTTCTAATTAAGAGTTTTTATGTAGTTTTGTTTTGTAATTTTCCACCAGGTACAACAAATACTTCAACAATCCACCAGGCAGGTTGATCAGTATTATCATCACCCTCACACTCGGTTGGCCGTTGTACTTGGCATTTAATGTATCGGGTCGATCCTACGACCGTCTCGCCTGCCACTATAACCCTTACGGCCCTATATTTTCTGACCGAGAAACCCTACAAATATATATCTCAGATCTCGGAATTTTGGTCACTGCTTCTGTACTCTACCGCCTTGCAATGGCTAAGGGATTGACTTGGCTCGTCTGTGTTTATGGGGTGCCCTTACTAATAACAAACGGGTTTCTTGTGTTGATCACGTATTTGCAGCACACACACCCTTCACTGCCACACTACGACACCTCGGAGTGGGATTGGTTGAGAGGAGCTTTGTCAACCGTGGATAGAGACTATGGGGTGCTCAATAAGGTTTTCCATAACATTACAGACACGCATGTTGTGCATCATCTCTTCTCTACGATGCCACACTATAATGCAATGGAGGCCACAATAGCAGTGAAGCCTATATTGGGAGATTACTATGGTTTTGATGGGACTCCGATTTACAAGGCTTTGTGGAGGGAGGCTAAGGAGTGCCATTATGTTGAGCCGGATGAAGATGCTCCTAATACCAAAGGTGTTTTTTGGTACCGCAATAAGTTCTGATCAAGGAAATGTTCCCGAGTTTAGTATGTATTAGTGTCAATAAAGGGTAGCTACGGATGTGGATGCCTTTGTACGTGTGTATTGTATCATTTGTGCTTGTTTAGGAAAGTCTACGTTGTTGTTAATTAATCTTGCATTTGAAACTCTTGTCTCCTTTCAATTTAGAACTGACACTTTGTTTGAACAAAAGAAATTACGTGGCAATGTGCATGCGTACGTAGTCGCATATATACATTTCTTTCCACAATGTAGATCTTAATAAATTTGATTGGATCATGTTCTTGGTTAGAAATAAAAGTAGCTGCTAGCTAAACGAGTAATGTACTATCAAGTATATATATATACCATGACACTCCTAGCATCTTGCTGAGTTGCATCGATCCATGATGGGATTTTTCGTTAGAGAAATAATCCCCAGAAAGATTAAAAGAATCGAAAAACACTACTTTTCTTCCGTGAAAACTGAACCAACTTCAAGGGGAATGATGTTGACGAAGAAATGAGGTAGATATATACTTACTAAATGATAAATGTAACATCAACCACAAGAGTGATAGATTCAGCGTCTTGCCTAACGCATCAATGTGAAGTTGCTGTAAATTTAAGTTGGATATATAAATATCAAACCAGATGACATAGACAACATACTATTGTATATGAAGTTATCTATTTTCCACACACACAAGAATAAAGAAAAACTTTTTTTTTTTTGGTGAATCACGTCCAGACAACATACTTTTTTTTTTTTATAATTCTTTTATAAAATAAGAGAAATTATTGTATAAATAGAGGCTCAAAAGAGCATCGTTACAAAATAAATATTGATTACAAAAAGCATATTGATCTAATACACATCCATATTATATAAATAGAGAGTTTTTTAATTACAAGAAGTTTGTGCTAACCTAAGACCAGAGTTACCATTAAATACTTATCCGCTGTCATTGATATATAGCCAAATGATGTGTGCTACCCAGAGTACTCATTTGACAGTTCATGCGTAGCTATTAAGCTTGAATCTTCCTTCAGTACTACTCCGGTGTACCTCAATACACTTCTTAGACAACATAATGTATTATACTTTCGACCTCATTAAGTTGTATCTCACAAAATGAATTTTCGAGAGAATGCGTAAATATATATTTCTGTAACGTATAAATAGCCTAAATTAGACATCATTACCTTAATTACAAAATTAAATTTCCCAAATTACCAATATTAATTTCTCTTTTTTCTTTTAATATACCAAATTGGAGTTAGCCGGTGAGATGTGGCGTGCTGGTTATCTAGCCTAGTTGTCACCGTACAGGTCATGACTTCAAATCTCACTCACATATAAGAGGTTATCTCCAACACACATATATAATACAAAAAACATATTGAAAACGGTGAGCTTGTGTGCATCTTCAGAACTTGTTTTTTGTTATTAATCGAATCGCTCTCCATCAAAGACAAAATTGAAAAGATGTATTATGAAATGAAAATTATTGGAAACTTAAATTGAGAAATTAACAAATAACTATAACTCAAATAGTTCGATCAAATGAAACCATAGCGCCCATATCACCGATCTACGGATCTGTCTCTGCCACACGTCTTTCCTGCTCCTCCCTTCTTCTCCTTGAATGGTGGCTCATGTGACCACCCAACGCCGGGCCGCTTTTAAATTCTCTTCCACATTCAGGGCACTTATGGTCACCCCTAGTGTTTTCTCTAGCAACAAGCCCATGCATCTGAACAGACTGTGAAGAACCAGCCTGATCAGTAGTAATCTGGACCTGCGGTTCCTCCCTTGGACGTCTTCGTCCCCTCATAGAAATTGAATATGAGGCTACCCTAGGACTCTGCCCTTCGTAATTGTACGAGGCCCGGGCACCTATGAAGGGTACCGAAGGTGCCCTAGGCCCAAAACTTCCGAAAGCGAAAACATTTTTTGCTGGAAGCTAATGGAGTTGTTACGACTTCCATCATTCAACAATCCAGGAAAACTTGCACTGGTTGCAGTGCCTGAGTTAATTAGATTGTAATGATTGGCTGCGGCAGTTTGATCCTCGAACTCATATATAAGAGCATCTCCAACAGCTTCCCCAAAATTTTTGCAAAATAGGGAAGCAAAAGTTAAAATCTCTAAAAAGTTTATGCTTCAACTCCAACAGCTTCCTTATTTTGCAGATTTATGCATTTATTACAACAACAAAATATTAACTATTTAAAACAAATCATTTAAGAAAAAGTAGTTTTGAATTATAAAAATTATTTAAGCAAGATAGATATTAATGTTGCTGAAAATTGGTTGGTTGTGAGTTGTTGGAATACGTGAAAATTAATATTGTAGTTATCTCCAAATTGTTTTAGAGATTCTGTAAATTTGGAGAATGTATTGCTTTCTTTCATCTATTTCCCTATTTTAGAGAATGAGATGGAAAAGCTGTTGGAGTGAAAAAAGACCTAAAATCATTAAAAATTGAGAAAATCAAGAAAATGGAGAAGCTGTTGGAGATGCTCTAATCACCCGATTCGGCAGCCGAAACGGAGTGATATTCTGTCTGGGGATGCCAAAACCTACAGGGTAGGGATAACAAATGAATGCGGAAGACCTAGGGTTGTAATTCAATGGCGGATGCCTTGCTATAGGAGTAGCTGGGATCGGGCTTGAAGCATCAGTACCAGAGTTCACTACGTTTTGGTTGTTGTTGGGAAGAGACATGTTATAAGCTTAATGATGAGACTCTGATTGATACTATTATTGGGAGCTAGGCTACTTGAGGTTGAGGAGCTGAGGGCTGGTAGTGTTCTGTACAATGGCCAGTGCTGCTTTTTATATGAACTTGTTGGGTGAAGCTAGTGGTGATCACAATGAGGAAACGAGAGTGCTAGATACAATGTCCAAAGAAATCTAAATGGTAATTCTTATATGACCTAGGGTATGTTTTACCTTTTCTGTATTCCCCCACAAAACAAAAAGGAAACTTTTACGATAATGGCAAATGTATTTAATTATTTTGCCAGATGCATATATGAAATATAGGGAGTATCATATATATCCAGACAATTAAAGAAATATCATTATATATCCAGACAATTTTATTCGTGGATATGAGCAATGTGCAATTTGATTTTATTAATTTGTTTCTATTTTCCAGATTATATATAAAACCGTACGTGCATGCATGCTATATTTAATTTCATTATTACCGTTTCACTACTTATTTGCATGTAAAACTAAATCTAGCTACAAGATATACATATATATGTTGCATTATTACAACAATACAAATGAGTAGCTACGTTAATGAATAATAAGAGTTTAGTAATAGTCACTAAATAATCAACGGTCTATTTGGATTACGGAAGAGTTTTAATGTATGATTGGCAAGCCGCAAGCGTATGCATGTAATGAAGTCATACGTATTGAATTTAATCGAGAACTTTCTTTTTTCTTGATTAAGGAATCAATTCAAGGAAACTTTTGTTATGAAACTTATATGCTATCCATGCATGCTTAAACAATTACAGTACTCGCTCGTAACTTTTTTTTTTTTTTTTATATATATCAAACAACAAAAAATAAGAACTAACTAAAGACATATACACGATCTTAACAGCTAATTTTACAGTAACTAGTCCTAGTTATACCCACGTGCGATGCACATGATATTAGTGAATAGAAGAAAAACCGTGAAAAGTTTGTTTGTCGCATTTTTTCTTATAAGATAATATTTTTTATGTAATTTTGTTTAATACGAAGGGTAATATAGACATAACACATTTTGATAAAACTTTTGAACGCTTAGCTTTCTAACAGTAGAGATGCGTGTATCTGTGCAGCAGATATGTTTCCATTTAACGATTAAAATAAATGTGGTCAAGAAATTTATTGTCCGACATATGCGGCGCTTATAACGCTGTAGTGACCGGTCATAACTCTGGATACTACCACACCAATCTCTGCATCTAGCCTACTTTAAAATTTTGAATTCATTTTAATTTTATGGTATGTCTTAGAGCTATCTATGTGTGTGTGAATTCAAAATTTAATTTTATGGTATGTCTTAGAGCTATCTATATGTGTATGAACAGAGAACAATTATTTTCACTATTACGGAGAAACATTATGGCACTGATTAATCGAAATGTCCTCGAATGACCCTGAATTCAAACATACCGATTTCGGTTCAGTTTGATCAGTGTTTTCGGCCATGAATAGTTAACCAACACTATTATAGTGGGCAAAAATTCGGAATAAACCAAAATCGTTTGCTCATTCGATTGTATAAAATAAATGAACAGTTTTAGTGAAAGTTGGGAGTCACATGATTAACCGTCCATTTGTTTGATATAATCGGTTAAGCAAATGATATTTGTTTACATTCATTTTGTACATAGATGATCTTTATTGGTTAATTCAACTTTTGAACGGTTAAAATCATTGATTACATTGCCCAAAATATGCAAATTAGAGGGAGTTCGGACGCACACGTCTATACTGGTATGAACACAAGTATTTTCCTTATAATGAGACAATTACGGTGGTTTGTTCAGTAATCGTCGCCGGCCAAATGATAGATCACCTTCATTGAGTCCTCCCCTCGTCCTAATTGTAACAAATGAAGAAACAAATACAAAAGATTTCTTTATACGGTGGCCGGTGATAGAGAATAGAAAACAATTTAGACCTAAATATTACATTGCAAATGAAAACACTCACTACATATCACCAGCCGATGCTTGGTGAGAACTAAATTATTAACTTCTTGTTACAAGAGGCGTGTGCTTTGGTGTGATATTCTCTTAGTATCATATTTTAACATCAATCATACTACTGTTGCTAAAGTCGATCAAGTAAAGATTCATAGATTAAATAAGACACACCGAGGACTACAATTTTCAATAGAGTTTAACAAGCTTCAGAAAAATGATCGATTGATGAAGAAAAAAACATTTCTAAGTTCACTGTGGGTATCAAAATTAATTATTATATTAAAACTACTAATCAATCAAAAGGCTAGGGAAATAGACGTATGCCATCTGACATCAGTCCATTTTTCTTCGATTCAGCTTCATCTGTCCTCATCTCCGGCCAGCATCAGTTGCATCGAGTTCATCTCTTTCCTCCGTGCCATCAGCACGCCTATGCGAGGTGCAAGCTCCGTCAGCTGCAGTAGTAGCAGATGTCATGAACTTCTTTCCAACTTCAGTCAGCTCCCGTTCGCGTTTTCTCTTCTTCTCATGGGAGCTCATGTGGCCTCCCAGTGCTTTGCCGCTTTCAAACAACTTATTGCAAAAAAGGCATTTGTGTTCCTCTTCTGGTTGCTCCCCTTCTGGTTGCTCCCTCGGCCTCTCGTCCTGCGAAGTTGGATCTTGGTCAGGTTCTTCTCTGGGAACCAAAAGACTGGTTCTCAGTGGACTCGATTGAGCAGCACTTAAGGTTTGTGGGGGTGAGTCGTCTGGAATGATAATGATAGAATTACTTGCGGCAGTAGCGGGGCTGCCAAGATGACCAGTACAAAGCGCTTGACCCCTAGGCCTGTATATGTTTATAGGGTCAGACCTTGGCCTAAGGGAAAGGCCATTTTGCTGGTGAACCATATAACTGAACCCAAGCAAAAAGTTGGGGTTTCCATTGTCTGGATAAGCAGAAGGGTTAAGAGGCGAAGTGAGACGAGCAGGTGAACGTTGGGGATTGCCTTGAAGCCAGTTAGTAACATTCGTCGTACCGAATCCAAAAAAATTGGTGCCGTAATTTGCACCATTGTTTGTTAGGAAATAGGGTGCTTGCCGAGGAACATACTGGGGTGAGTAGTGATACATGATCACGTTGTCCCCGGTAGGTAATACCGGAGGCCGGAAGTTGGTACCTGTACCAGCTTCCGCTGTAGGACTTACACTAACTGTAAGACGAGAACTTCCAATGGGCTGATTAACCCATTGAAGTTCGGTGCTAGACTGTGGTGGAGTAGTAGTCCCTGAGCTCATTGGGGAAGACATTGAGACTTTGAGCTAGGGAAATGAATGGAAGGCTGAATGGTATAGGTAGGATTATAGTTGGTTTTGAGTGTCCTACCCAATGCCTAGTATGATGTTTATATAGGGTTGTTAACTAGGGGAATTTGACGACGGGTGCTACGTACAAATGTAAACATGGTACTCCTATTTCTATGACTTAATTAGGTTAGTTTTTACCTACCTGAATTAGCATGTATAGCTCGATCAAATTTTACAATATGGTTTATGCATTTTCCATCTGCGGAATGTGCAGGGAATCCAATTTGGTGGTTTCATTTATGTAAATGACCAAATACTTATGGCATACATGCACAACATAAGTGCCTAAACATATATGTGTTTTGTGCAAAACTAATTTCCTTACTTGTATTAAAAGACATTTTGGTGCGTATAAATCAGTTTCCTTATACATAATCGTGTAATTATTACTGTATATGTGGTTTAAAGGAACTCACAGATTCATTTGTTAAACTTCAGACAATAATAATAATAAAAAAAAAACATTTCTACTAATTAGTAATCCATAAGCCGTCAAAAATGAAATATTCCTAAAACTTGAAGGAAAGTGCTGATCTCTACAAGGATTATACATTATTTACAGATTTTTGTTACTACAGGACGTACATTAGTTGTTCACCTTGTAACTCATGTAAGTACTGAAACTCCTAATGCCTTGACTAAAACAGGACTCAAGAAATTAAGCAGCAGAGTGCCAGAGTGCCTCCAGGGATGTGGTTATTTCCTCTACAATTTTCGTTCTTTCTTCTATTAAAAAATACAGGAGATGCTAAAAGCTTCTTTGTCTTTGATCTTTTTTGAGATCATGCCTCTCTTTACTTCAAGTAGATACCCTGTAAACTGTAACTATATATTCAGACCTGCATATCTTTCATACCGGTCTAAAGATTTTCTCCAGAAATGATGGCATATAACACTTTTGCACTCCATGTTACTTCAACAAGGTTTCGTAGAGGAATCAAAATATCAACTGTGTTTTCCATCAAAAGCACTCTGCACTCTGCAAGAGACGAGCAAATGTAGTACATTCACTCAATTAATAGGAACTCAAATGCTTAAATTTGTTGATTACAATCTGATGTAACCATTTTGTGAAATTAAGTTGATGTCAAATTAAGAGACTTAATTACCAGAAATTTTGGTGAAGTTGAGCATTGACATTGAAGCAAGAATTTTGTGCTGAACTTGCTCACTGTTTTTCAGGATTTCCTTGAGTGGAGGAATGAGAGATGAGAAGGCTGAGAGCTGAAACTCGGAATCAGATAGTGAAGAAAGTGCTCGGCTCAACCATTCTGCGGTGATTAGGCACATCCTGACCAAATTTAAGTGTTCTGACCCTAAACACTTTGAAAAGATTTCTAAAATTGATTTGGTTCCATATCCAAGCAGTGTGATAGTCAAGTACCTCAACCAATATTCAGTCAAATTATCTTCGTCATCCTGTGGTTTAGCAGCATCAAACAGGTAATTAGAATCTAATCAAATTAATTAAAGTCGCAGAAGTTAAAATTTAAGGTTCTCATCACTTCGGAAAAAGGAAAAAACCATCTTTGAAGTGTTAGAGAAGATATATATATGGATGGAGATAGGATATTCATTGCATGGTATGAATGGTATGAATAAAGATAGGATATTCACTGCATGTATCAATTGGTATTGAAGCTGACAAAGGAAATAGAGTATGGGAATTCAAATATACCGATGGATATGTGTCACTAGCTAGTGGACCGTCTTCTCCATTGTCAACTGAATCCACTTCACTATTACCACTAGGATCTGCTTCCTTTGTTAACCACTTTTCTGACAACAATTTTCCAGAGATAGAGAAATGCATTCCCAAGATAAGAAGTGCTCTGCAGCAATTCTCTCGGACATTCACATTAGTTAAGCTGCACTGAAGACTTTCGGCAATGGCATCAACAGCTTCCGATCTATATATGCTATACTCCTGAGGTTCAACTGATACCTGTAGCATTTGGTTGTCTTAGTAACATATATTTTATCATGCTTGAAGGAGTAAGTTACATCATCTTCCAATGACCAGAGATAAATGCCATATGGTATCATTAGAATTTGTGTAATGAAATCATGAATGAGTTGAGCACTTGATGCCAGTTCCAGATTATGCTTTTGCCAACCAGTATGTGCTAGAAACATTATTGATGTAAAGATCTGAATATGATCTAATTTGAAGCAACATCATATCTCTGCCAGTCTACAACTAAAATAGATCTTGTATGACATTATTCACTGCTCAACTGAACGAGTCCAAAAAATAAAAATAAAAAAGATATAACAAGGGATTTATAGTTAAGATCTGAATCAGTTCTGGTATCTGCAGCATTTAGCATGATTTAAATCCATTCCTATATATCGTATAGCATAACAATACAACTCATAATGCTTTCATATAAACTGGGTCTGGGTTTGTAGGTGGCACTACTGATGCAAGGAAAGACTGCAATAAAGTGGCATATATAGATGGACAAAATAAGGATGAAAATTTAAGGAAATTTCTGCATACCAAAATATCTAGGTATAACAAAAGCACAGCAGCTAGGGGCCTTTGGTTGGGTAAAGAACTCTGGAGATGCTCAAGCAAAATGGCCATTGTGTTCACCCTCCCTTCATTATGCAAGCCAGTGAGAAATAATGAAACGTCTTTCTTCCTGCAACAACGACAAAAATGACATGGTTTTAGTGGTGAAATCTTCTATAAAAAAATTAATTACCAATGAGAACTAATTGTTTTAACAGCAAATCCAACTCTTGCAATTTCACTATTAAATACTTTCTCATCTTTCACATTCAAGTCAAGAAGAATAAAGGCACAGGTGTGTTGTTTAAACTTAACCATAAACAGCATGTCTTTTCAATGTTTCAAATATGAATGATGGAAAATGACTTGGTACGTCATCATCATTCTACAACTCACCTCTTCAAGCAGATGAGTTCTGTCATCAACAACACTGCATTTGTTCTTACGTTAACCTCTTTTCCCCGAAGTAGCTCCACGAGGCACTGTTTGTTGATGCTGCTTGCTATTAGACTCCTACAATCTGGATCTGCTTCTATACAACAGGCAAACAGTGCTACTACACGTGTATTCTCTTCCTCCTTCCCTATTTCAAACCTTTGAAGAAGAAACTGCAAGCATCCAAGAGAGATAAGGTGTCTGGCATTTGCTGCTCTTTCTTTTTTGCTGAAACAAGTGAGAAGCTGCTCTAGCACAAAAATAATTGTTTCATCATAGTGTTTGGATCCAACTCTCCCTGAGGTCCCCACTACATGAGAGGCATAAGCTAACAGTTGCCTAGAATGTTCAGACTTCCAACTACGAATCACACGCTTTAAGAGTAAGTTTGTAAGAGGTACTGTTAGAGATTCCAAAGCTTTTCCTGTCACAGGACATGTTCTATTTCCCTCATCAAACCATGCCCTGATGGCCGACCGCTCGAAAGTTTGACCAGTCTCTAGAGTCACTGGATCTTCAAACAACTCCCCACTTAGAGGGCAAAGGAAGTCCTGGGGAATACTTATCAAACCAATTCCTTCTTCAACATAATTCACCTGCAACTCTGTACCAAGTCAATGTCAATATGAGCAATACATCACAATGTGCATTACAAAATGATACTAATTTAGATATTCCTTTGGACTCACCTTCAGAAGAAGACGCTGCTTTGACTGGCTGCAATTAGCGAGAGACAAGGTTAAATACCATACACTAGAAAATGACATTGTAGAAAGTTAAAGAATCTAGAGAGAATTCAGTACATTTATGATAGAACTGGTAATTGATGCTTGACTAGAATTCGAAACAGTAGAGATTGATTTTGTAATCCCTTTGTGAGTGAGCTCCATTTCTTTAGGATCTAGTTGATGTACAATCTTGGTGCTTTCTGTATTTTCTCTAGAAATGTTACCAAATTGGTCATTGAGGTCACTTTCTGGTGGATCACTATCTCCACAAAAACTCCACTGTTGCTCAGCTGCCATTGAGATTCCATTTCCCTACAAAAACGCTACAGAGCATGAGATCCAATATGTTTGGTGGAGACAGACCATACTCATTTACAAGACTAGTACTTATATTTATGTACCATAGAAATAACCAGAATCTTATAAGCAGTTTTCAAAAAGTTAGAAAGACTCAAGTTGGATATCAGAAAAAAATTAATTCAGGTTATGTGGAATCAGTGCACTAATTCATAGAGAAAAAGACATACAGCAAGGGATTCATTTTCTTGTGCACTCTTACTGGGATCTTCTTCAATATCTCGATACCGGTACTGAGCTGATTCTCCAGAGTACAGTATTTTTTGTTCAACAGCTGAACCATCTTCACAGCTTTCAAACCCTCCATCATCTTCTACTTCATATAATTCGGTTTTACTTGCGCGACCAAACACTGCATCATACAGTTTTTTGCTGACCATTGATTGCGGACCACCTGGACTGGCCATCTCTGAAGAATGATCATGAGAACTTCCCTGCTGAATTTGCTGAAGAGTTGCTGAAGGGATAGGGATGGAAGGAATGCAAGGAGATTCAATTCCTTCTGTAAGCCAATCCTTGTAGTAAAGTGCAAATTGGTACGTCCCCGAGTCTAATATATCATTGTACACCTTTCCTAAAAGCTCCAGTGTCCTTGACCCCTTTTTTGCCTCTGCTAGAGAATCAGCTTCCTGATCATACCAAACCCTTAAATGTGAAAGATGTGGAAAAAATAGATAGTCCCACAATTCAGGCAACAATATCGTTCGTGCAGTAAATGGTGAATCACAGAACACTTGCAGAAGATGCTTTGCCGATACCCTGTCTTTCTTCATTATCTTGTACACCACACTGAGGTAGAGATGAGCACAAGCTGACAGCCTACAATTAGAAACCCCTGATGTAAATCCGTCCTTCAAATCATCGGAGGTCAACCCTGTGATAACACTAAGCTGCAAAGAGGCTCTTCTTAGATCATTGTCATTAGCAGACTCCACTGCAGCCATTGCAATTGTTTCCATTGCTTCTTCCAGGTTTACTATGACTTTTCTCTCAACATGCTCTTCTTCCTGATCATTAAGCTCTAGAGAACTCATGCAGTTATCTCTAAGTGCACTCCGGAACTCCTCCTCTTTGATAAAACGCTTAATATATCCACTTAATATGGAAACCATGGCCTTGATAGCAATTTCATCAAGAGCAGGTTTAGAATCAGGGTGTAAAACTTTGTCACGCTTTCGGCTGCGGCTATCTCCAGAAGTTTTGCTGATTGATGAACCTCTCTTTAATCTGTCATGAGAGCTAGCACGCTGTTTCCTGCTTTTTCTGTTAAACTCACTAAAACTCACACGTCCAGACACATTGGTAGTTGAACTGTTGCTGTTCCTCCTATCCACCTCAGTCAACTTCCTTAACCTCTCCTCAAATCCTTCATTTTCCAGATTTCCATTAGAATATTTACCTTTCCTTCTCTCTGAGCTATAGAACTCATTTGAATATATGTCCTTGTATTCTTCAACTTCAACCTCAACTATCTCAGTTCTTGGCAGATCCTCTGATACATTGCTGTTTGAACTTCCAGCTTCCCACAGACTAGCATGACCTCTGTCGGAAAAATTACTCCTCATACTTCTAGCTTCCCAAGCACCGGCATGACCTCTATCCGATAAATCGCTCTTTAAACTTCTAGCTTCCCACACACTAGCATTACCTCTCTCTGCTACATTGCTATTTAAACTACTAGCTTCCTGCCTGATAGTAGAACCGAGTCCTCCAAGTCTACTGACCCTAACTTCTTTCTTTGACCCTCCACCTACTTCATTTCTTCTAAGGAGATCATCCCTTAGTCCCCTCCTACCTCGAATATCATCATCACCTGTTAGCAAATCATTTTCTGCACCATCACGATTTGCACCAGACATTGTCCTCCCTGTCCTGACTCTATCTCCTGAGACTGAATGCCTCTTTGGTTGGTCTGCACTAAGGTGTTGAGGCATCCTTTCAGTCCGCAAGGAAGTCGTCCTTGACCTTGCCCACGATTTTCTTCCTTTGAAACCATCTTCTGCTAGAAGGTCCTCCAAAGATGATGCCATATGTGGTGATACCAACACCCTCTTTCCAGTGACAAGAAATCTTGAAAGCAGAATAACAAAACAAAGATCAAACACTTCGAAACTAAACCTCATCTTTTAGATAAATAAGCATGCACTAAACTGCAAGAAATGAAAAGTACCGCTATTCATATTACAATTAACCTTGAAGACAAGAAATTACTTATCGTATCACACTAGAAAAATCGATTGGAAGATTCTATCGAACACCTGGGTTTGCTAGGGAAATGGAGCTCTGAGTTCTTACATTAGACAAAGATGTGCTATTCTTTCGATGTCGAACACATGTTGCATATGATTAGATTTTTTAATCATGCAAAAGTTAACTCCTAACAATAGTGAACAACCTAGAGATAATTCGTGAGGCTAATCAGAGTGCTGCAACAACAACAACAACATCTAACAAGTGATTGAAACAAGAAACCATAATAAGAACAAGAAAAGAACCAGAGAGATATGAATTCGATCAACAACTATGGCAGTGTCAAAGTCTACCTTGTAAACAGTAAGATTTCAATCCCAATTGAGCTAAAGCCGAAAACTTGATTTCATAAACTACAAAACAAAGTAAACCAACCACCCATAACAGAAAGACTCACAAAGGCATCAGTTTTCTCACCTTAAGCCTCTTTACAACAAAGCTGTGCCTCCTTCTGGAAACTTCACGCAAAACCCTGTAGCCAAAATGCCAGAGGCATTTGATAAAACACCTTAACGCAAATCAAACAGGGTCGGCAGTCAAAACAAGAATCAAAAGAATAAAAAGATTTGGGTTTGATTAGAAAACAAAGAATAAGGTGGGGAGGTATCTAAGGAAGGAACAAGAAAGAGCTGAGCTTTGTCTTTATAGGAGTTGAAGACATAAAGAAAAAGAGCAATACAGAGATGGTTAGAAAACAATGGGGAATGGCTACAATAGGGAAGGAAGCAATGGATCAGTGAGGAAGAGTGTGACAAAAGAAAGATGACAAATGCAAAGACAGAGACTGTGAAATGCATCATATCATATATAATTTAGCGAAGTAGAGTGAGACTGCTTCAAACTATGAAGGCGTGTTTCTTTGTACTTGCAGGCTTGCTGGTGTTTTCAAACTGTTTCAACTGCCGCCCCTTCTAACACTAGCTTAGCTAGCTTTGCATAGTTTATTGGTTAAAAAAAAAAATGATTCATCATATGATTGGAGGATAACAAATTGACCATTTGGCCTTATATTTCTAAACACCCAAAAATTACATATGATGACTATTGGCACCTCCTATGTTTATGTGTTTTGTGTTGATAATAGAAAATAACTCGAACAAATCCTTGCAAAACGAACCATTTCAGAAAGGATCAGAAACTTATTGTATCTTAAGTTAAATGGTTCGGGCGGAATTAATATATGAGAGTCGAGATCTCATGTCATGGCCTCGACTTAATATTATGTTATTAATTTAAGACATAGTCGAGAAAATATGGTCATTACGTGCTTCTAAATTAGTATTTTATACTCTTAACTAGTCACAAAAGAGTGTCAAGAAACAAATGTAGAGTATATATTTCGCTAAAGTGTAGAAGTAAATGTTACTTCTGAGAAGTGTCGACAAAAACAACAATAATTGAAATACATAGCAACCATCTGGAGGTTACGAAAAGGTTTGTCTGTTCATGAAGCTGGAGATCGTTTTATCTTTCAATTTGATCAGGTGGCTGATCGAAAAGAGGGTGTTGAATGGAGTCCGTGGTTTTATAGAAACACTATGCTGATTCTGAATGAATATGATGGGGCGAGCCCGGCTAAATCGGTGCCTCTGTTCTGGTTGGAGGCGTGGGTGACGATTAGGGGCCTTCCCCTCAGGTTGCGAAATCGTCATGTCTTGTTAGCAATCAGCAATTCTCTGGGCTTTGTCGTTGGGGTTGATCATGCAGCCTTGACCAGGAGGGAACTTGTCCAACAAATCAAATTGGGACTTGATGTGCATCGGAGAATTCGCACGAATACGCAATTTGATTTTTCTCCTTCAATGTCAATTGATATTGACTTGTTTTATGAGAAGGTTTATGGTTTTTGCCGTGCTTGTGGACTATTTTTACATGATGCTATGGGATGTGATTGTCTATTGATAACAAAACGTGAGGTTGTGCCGGAGGTTGAACCCAATTCGACTTTTGCTAATATGAGCATTACTGAGACTGTGGTGTCCCCTTCACCTGGAAGTCGGAATCTAGTTTTGACAGAGGCAGTTGTTATTCCTTCGGAGGTGATGGATGTGTGTGCAGAAGTCTCTGTAATGGAAGCAAATAAAGAGTTTCAGCATTTAGAGATGACAAGGGATGTGCCGGTGCTGTTTCCTGGAAAGTCTGACGTTCTGCATTCTATGATTCCAATAAGTAGTGTTGAGGGGAGTTCTGCTTTCACCTTTGCAGCTGTAGCAAAGGAACCTTCGTTGATTAATCTACTTAAACGAAAGTTAACATCTGAATGGAGTCGCTCTTAGAAAAAGTATATCCAGTCAGCTTCAGAGACGGAGGAAAATAGTCTTGTGGTGGTGAAACATAAGACTGGAAAAATTGGCCGTCCCAAAGGTAGCACGAACAAGCCAAAAGAGTCTTCGGCTGATGTTGAAGACCAAGGAACAAAAAAGAGGGGGTTTAGGAAGAAGCCTCCAAAAACTGACTATGAGATGGGTGCTCCATCTCATGAGTCTGGTAATAAAGGCGATGTTTTGAAGACTTCAGATGTCGCTGATATGGAGACAGGTCTTTTGGTGGGAAAAGAAGCTCCGCTTCCTCCTGCTAAATTGGATTGATTTTGAATCTAGTCACAGGTTAGTGTGCTTGGCTGTTTCTTTTTAATCATGCTGCTAAGTTTCTCTGAAACTGAGTTTCACTGTGCGTTCAATGTGGATGAAAAGGTCGGTGTATCTTTGGCTCTTTAGCCTAGTTCTAGGTTGGTGAGTCATAAGAGGTAGATCTTATTGTTGGCCCTATGGGTGTGTTATCTTGATACTGCTTTACTGAATAATAAATTTCTTGACTTCCGATTAAAAAAAAAAAACTTAAAAGCTGGTGTGTAGATCAAAATTCATGTCTGCACTCAATCTGCTCGATAAGGTTTAAACTTTGGACATCATTTAACACACACACACACATTTTGAGGGGTGCAAAGGTTATCACTATTGTGAAGGGTAAGATGTTAAAAGAAAAACCAAGAACACTGGTTTTGGCCTTGACAGCAGTGGGAAGAGGCAAATTTTGAGTGAACATTTGACTGGAATAAAGATGATTTTGAAGTGTTTTGGTACCAAGTACCAATTAAGACCTTATTTTATACATAAGTGAAAATGTGCCAAGATTCCAAGCAATTCTATGAGTTAGACATCTACCCACAATTTGTCTCAAACTATAATTTTCGCATGAATACGACTAGGTCTAAGATTATGGGGAGAAATACTCAGTAGTCCGTACATTGATACCTACAAACTCCATTCATTTGTTTGCTCTTCTGAATTGTTGGCACTGGATGCCATTACCAGAGAACAAGGATATGATCCAACTCATCGTAGTGATGTAAAATACAATTAATAGGCAACAAGACATTCAACATCACTGTCATGCCCACAAAATGTGTTTTGCCAACTCCAAATGGATAGGGGTGTTTGGACAATTGATTTAGTCAGGTGGGATATGCTTAGAAAATATTTAAACTTACCAAGTATTAAAAGGTTTATAATACGGCAGAATTTATGGAAATTTATCAGTAGGTGAAATTTCTTAATATCTTTGAATTAACATAACATTTCTTTGTTTATGAAGCTGTCTTCTGTTTTACTTTATCATCTTCCTCATGGACACTTTGTGTGATTGTTGTCTGTTGTTGATGTTAAAGGCATTGAACATTTCTTTTGGTACTGGGAGCATTTGAGTGAAGAGCAAAGAGAGTAAGTTTTGAGGGCAGTACAGGCATGTACTCAATCTGGGTATGAGTTGATCGAACTTTTGAAGGTACTTCTTTTTCAAACTATTTGTTTAAGAAGGGTTGTCAAGGAAAAGAAAACGACTAAGAAGCACGATTTTGGTTGTAAATTGACACTAGTTAGAGAGTTCCAAACCCTTATAATCCATACTCACTTAGAACGCCTAGGGTCCGCCTAGCGCTTACTTAACCCGCCTACCTAGCATCTGCCTAGATCTCCTAGGCGCCCACTTAGCGCTCACTTAGAACGCATAGGTGATCACCTAACCCCCCCCCCCCCCCCCCCCCCCCCCCCACCGAAACCGGCTAGCGCTTACTTAACCAGCCTAGCGCTCACTTAAAATGCCTAAGCGCCCGTCTAACACCCGTCTAGACCATCTTACGCTTACTTAACCGCCTAGCACCCGCCTAGACCGCCTAATATCCCGCCAAACACTCACATAGAACGTCTAGGCGCCCGTCTATGGCACTGAACATTGCTTTTGAGTTTTGATGCTTGTAGGTTTTGAAAGCTCATGACAGTTTATGACAGTTTGACGGTGAGGTGAAACTTGATTTGTAAATTGTAAAAAATAATAAGTGAAAGCTTAAGAAATTTATCCATCTTGCAGATGATACCATCAAAATGGTCTACTGGTAATAGTTTTGTATACATTTGAATAATTTGAATACATTACAGTTGGAACTTCCAATGGAATATATATGCTCAGTTTGTAAATCTACTGTTTATTTACTATATGTTAAGTGTATTTTAGAATCTATAGTTGCAACTTGCACTGGTTAATAGTACTGTTTTTCTGGGATTGTTGGATCTATGTCCGGGTTCCTCTGTTTAATTTGAACTCTGCCATCTATACTTTAGGTTGCGGATGTTCTAGCCTGTTAGGCTCAGGCAAAATCTCAACACCATTTTTTGTGAAATAGGTGAGATAAGTCATAAAATTTGTGTGAAAATGTAAAATAACCATGTCCTACACAAATAATTAAGGACAAATTAGGATTTCACAAATAATTAAGGACAGACTACTGGTCATTCCTCCAACTTTCACTGACTCGACAGTTTAGTCATTCAGGTTTCAATTTCAACAGATCACTCCTCCAACTTTCACTAACTCGACAGTTTAGTCCTTCAGGTTTCAATTTCAAAATATGTAATTGGAGGAGTGATCTGTTAAAATTGAAGTTGTAGGAGGAGTGATCTGTTGAAATTGAAATCTTAAGGACTAAACTGTCAAGTTAGTGAAAGTTGGAGGAGTGATCTGTTGAAATTGAAACCTTAAGGACTAAACTGTCGAGTCAGTGAAAGGTGGAGGAGTGACCAGTATTTTGTTCAATAATTAACATAAAATGAAATGATCTAATATATTCTTAAGATATTCATTTCGGCAATCTAGTATGACAATCAACACCAACTAACATATCTTTTTTTATTAACGTGATGTACTTTCGGATTTTTATTGTATTGAGCGTATGCTTCGATTATGATTTGAAATATGAAAACAAGTCACGTACACACTTTGTTCTTCAACTCTATTAGTGTTTCTTTACGTGTCAGTGACTGAGTCTTGTGGTCGCCACTTTTTGACCTTGTTCTTATGATTTGCTACTATTGGTGATTATGCTGAGATTGTAACTCATGTCCAATATGCTATTTCCCTTTTTAATTATAGTGTTTTACAACTTGATCTTCACCTAACTCTTAAATATTAATACAAGGTAAATAGTTAACGATTAAACAAATGGATGTGATTGCATAATAAGCAACCCCATTTTCCTTCGAAGATGATTCAATCCTAATGATCCAAACAAAACCAGCCTAAGTCAATTGGTAAATTATTATACCCCCCAAATCCTATATGGTGAGAATTTTAGTTGTTACAATATTTGAAGAATATACAACACTCTAAATTTAATACCAGGGTAACTCAAAAAAAAAAAAAAAAAAACCCTAGAAAGAGAGCGGCGGCGAAACTAACCCTCCTCAAAGTTTTTGCTTGTCTGCCGGACGCGTGCGCTAATGGAAGTTGTAAGAGGCTCAGGGATGCGGTCATCGGAGGGGTTCTCGCCATTTGGTTGCCTGTGTTTTCAACGTCGGTTTGGGAAGAACTCTTTGGTTTCATGGTGGTTGTTTGACATCTTTCCGTCTTGTGTGGTCGGTAGCAGTGTTTTCTGGTTTTCGACGACAACGACTGCGTTTAGGAGGATTGAGCGTCCGACGACGGCAAGAGCTTGGGAGGACGACTTGGGCCGCGTGGGGCAAGTTACTGGGTTGAGTGCTTTGATGGATTTATTTCCAAGCACATTTGTACCTGCAAAACAACTTCATACATATATTACCCTTCTTGTGTCGATAATAGTATAAGACAAGTAGAGATCGTTCTATCCAGGGAAATCAAAGACATTTAATCACACAAAGTACATAATCATATGGGGGGTTTGGATTTTTATCTAATAACTTACTGAATCTTACGAAAATAAAAACTAAATTAATATATACATATGATCATCATCTTTCACACATAACACTAAACACAAAACTCACATAAAATTTAACAATTTCGCACAAGGTAATAATATAACAAACGGCAAACATTCAAGATTAGTTTTAGTTCCAATTTAATTAGAGCCTTCGCAGTTCATCTAATTAGCAAAACTCCTTAATTATTCAGAACTAGCTTCGCGCATAATCCTAAACATAGTGCTAATTAGTTTAAAGACACTTCGCGTAAAAATTAAACCAAGAAACATATAAGCACAATGAGTTGAATTGGAAACATATTAGCAAGTATGGCGTCACCTCATCTCACATCGATATGTAAATTTTCAGAATTACTCTAGCCCAAAGAACTAACACAAGATGAATCAACTTCGCGCATAATTCATTTCATGTTATATTCGGCAAGTGAAATCAATACACAAGGTTCGGCCATGATCAAGACTGCCCTCATGCATCGATTTATATGCATATGAATTCAGAAAATAAACCAAAATAAAACCAAGAACACATGCGTTTTAAATTATAACATAAACCCTGATTAAAATCGTTAAACATCAAGAACATAATCCGAAAATTAGATAATCAAGTAGCTAATCCGAAAATCTAAAATAGAATTAATAAAAATAAATAAACATCCACAAATACATACAATCTTCATAGACAAAGTATTGTAATTAGAAATAAAATATAAAGCCATGAGAGAAGAGTGAATCACACTTTGTAGAAACCTTGAATGGAGATTCGAGAAAGGGATGATTCGGTGGTGATGGAGATGCGATTTAGGTATGGTGATAGAAGGGGATTCAGCTGTATTTTTCTTTGGTATTGTGGTGATAATTCGGCAGAGATTTGGCTTTATGAAGGTGAGAGACGAGATGATTTTATTGAGGCAATGCCGAACTATATATAGGAGAGCAAGGGAACTAGGGTTTCGGCATAAAGGTGCCAGGGTTTCGGCAACAAAGAGTTGTTGTTGAATTCTTCGTTCTTTACTTGCACGGCAAGTCTTTGTTTTTCCTTCCTTTGATTACCGAAAAAATCCTTGGATAAATGCTGAATAATTCTTCCCTTGTAGCTTTTATTTAATTCGGCAAAACCATATTGGATGTGGAGAGAAATTAAGTCCACATTCATCTTTGATTTCCTTTTGCAATTCGGCAATTGTTTTCCTTCTTTGATCTGAATTCTTTCTCTCTTTCTTGCCGTGCACTTCTCTTCTCTTGCATGTGCTCAACATGCTTTCTTCTTTTCCTATTTATCTTCTTTTAATTCACCCGAAAATTATCTTTTAATTTCTAAAAAATAAGAGAAGACATATATTAAAAAGAGAGGATAAAATGTAGCATAAATATCTCATGGACAAATCCTGATTCAATAAGGATTCCTGTTTTCATTAGAACTCCTCATTCAACTTAGTTTCCTAGTTGAATAAGGTTTCCTAACTACAATCAAACTCTTTGTAACTTTGTCATTTTTAGAAACGTTGAAACATTTTAGACTCCTAGTTTGATTAGGATTCCTAGTTCAATTAGGATTCTTCAAGAATTCCTCATTTTTTACGTTTTAAGCTCTTTTCACCAACAACTCTGCTAAAGACTTCTAATTCGACTAAACGTCTCTAAATCACAACAATAAGGGTTAAGCATTTGCATAGATGGGGATAAAACACATTAAAAACATCGCATATTATGCTCCTATTATGTTTGTCTTTCGGCTAGTCCTTGGGCCTAATGAAGGGGCAGTCTTCTTTAATCTATCCAAACGGTTTTTTCTTAGGTATTAGTCTTGGCTAGTAATTGAGTAAGACTCCTAAGCACCTTTTGTATGCACTTAGTTTTCTTTTTTCCTATGCACTACTTCCCTATAATTTTATGTCAAATTCCATAGTTTATAGGCTCGCTTTTATCTAAGTGAGCGTTGAATTGTTTTTTTTTTGAAATTACTGTATTATAGGTTAGTCGTGTGTTCTTACCTGTCCCTCTGTGAGCAAGACAGTGAAATGATTAGTTATTCTCTTCATCAGATCATTTTTCCATCTCTCCAAAAACTGTGATTACATAATTGATTATCAATTTATAGGTTTACTTACACCTTAGGACGACTTACCTGATAATAACAAACAAAATATGAACAAGAGTCAACCTGATAACTTGACGGATCATTGTCAAAGAGAGCCCAATATCACATAGTTTAAAATAGGCCCAAATTAAAAACAGTAAATAGGTTTTGAGTTTCTCCTTTTCCCAACGTTCAACGCACAATTGATTGGTCGTTTTGGTGTCGATGCGGAGAGTGGAGTCACATTCCTTTTCTCTAGAGAGTCGCGCCTTTTCTGTGCGTCGCAGTCGCACATGTGAGCCCCACTCCCTCTTCCCCCTTAAACCTTGATTATACACAAAACAAACCGACAATTGTCTCTTATCCCAGGATAATTAGGACCCACCGAAATGTCCTAATTGGCCCTCTCTTATTTTTATATTCCAAAACCGCCATTGCCTAGTCTAATAAATCTAAGAGCTACAGTCCAAAAAGGAGCTGCGACAACATATTTATCATTCTGTCCTTGCGGGTTCCCATTTTGGTAAAGCGGAGTTTGAGCATTTACTGCGGGGCATAATTGTCCATTTCCGAATACAAAACGGCTAAACTTTTTAATCCGACTTCTTAGCTGTGGACCTTTCGGAATCTTACCTTTTTGAAATTCAAATTCCATGACGAAGCTGCCCCAGGGTTTATCCACTGCTATTTTACAGTTTTAACCTCACCACAAGTATAGACGTCATAGCCATTTGTAATTAAAAAAAAAAAAAACAATTGCCATTTCCAATGAAGTAATAGGGATACAAATTCACCAACACTGCTTTCATTAGTCTAGCCGTTTACGCGTTACAAAAACCTATAAACGTAGTTGTCAGACTTGTTGTGTGACAGAAACATATTTACTAACAATGCTTAAAAAGCGTTTGTCATCACTCTGATAATTTCACGACTGACTCCTATAGATCAATTCTTTTATGATTTTCGCTTAAATTAATTTGGTTATGAAGGTCATTTGAGAGTCGCAAGAAGGTACGAAACGGAAGGGCACAATGGTAAACCCGAACACCAAGAATCTGATCCCACAGTGACAAAAGTGGTAAATTTTCTCTCTCTTCCTTTGATGAGAGCACAGTAGCAGTACTAAGAGACTAGCTTTTTTGCTTGGTTTAGTTTCCCTTGCTCTAAAGTTTGCTTAAACTTGCAGCACTCTTCTTCTTCTTCTCTGTCAGGCTCGGCCTTGGTAAGTAGTTTTCTCTCTCCTAGGGTTTCTACTCCACCTCATCTCTCTCCTCTGTAAAGCTCTCTTTTCTCACCTCGCCTTTTCCCCATTCACATTCCCCTCTTCGTTTTTCGTACTTCAACTTTTTCTCTATACTGCTAAATCTTTCTCTCTTGCATGTTCAGATGTGCTTGGCCTTCTCTGCTTCGCCGGGTAAGCTCTCTGCTCTCATTTTATAGCTCTTGATTTTTGGATTGTAGCTTTCTCTGTGAAATTTGAATTTGAATTTGATTTTTGATTTTTGATTTTTTCAGTTCATTTTGTAAGCAAAGGTTGAGTGGAGTGACTGAGGTTTTGATTGGCTGAGAGGAGCAATGTCGACGTCGAGAGCGGGGGCGGATCAGCCGCCGCAGCCGCAGCGGCGTATACAGCGGACGCAGACAGCTGGAAACCTCGGGGAGACGGCCTTTGACAGTGAGGTTGTGCCGTCGTCACTGGTGGAAATCGCTCCGATTCTTCGTGTGGCCAACGAGGTTGAATCGCACAATCCCAGGGTTGCTTATCTATGTAAGTATTTCTTTATCCTGAAGAGATTTTTGTGCTTGTAAGATACGGCATGTCGTTTGTCTATGTTTACCTAGATGTGCTGTTTGTTTGTGGTGCTGATTTACTAGAAATTGTAGTGTAAATAAGCTTGCATTAGGGCCTTAGTCGATTGTTTCGTATAGTTGGCACCTGTTTGCCTTGTCTATGCTGTTTGTTTGTGTGTTGATTTGTTATAAATTGTAGTGTAATCTGCTTACATTAGGGGCTTAGCCTTGTTTTTGTGTGGTCATGTGTGCATCTTGGTGCACCGGAGTGTAGTTCGCGCTTGGTTTGTTGCACGGTTGTGAACCTCAGTGATTCCGAGTTGAGTACTGGTGGTCCGGTATTTAGTTTATTCGCAGTGTCTGTCTTTCTGTCCTCATTTGATGTTTACATGTGCCAAGTCTGATTCGTTTTAATTTTGTAGTGGCAGTTTGTTGGTATCTATTTTTCTTCGGTAACCATGTGAAATGAGAGTGTTCGATGGTTTTTCAGGTCGATTTTATGCCTTCGAGAAAGCACATAGGTTGGATCCCACTTCTAGCGGACGTGGTGTTCGTCAATTTAAAACTGCTCTTCTTCAACGTCTGGAAAGGGTATGTACTATTTCCCTTCATATGAAGCACCTTAACTGTTTGTCATATTCTTTTATACTAACAAGAATAATTCCATAAAGTTGTTCTCGTCTGCCTTTGACAAAGGACAGAACGATAACAAGTATGACCGCACGACTCTTTCTTGCTTTAGATCTTCAGTAAAATAAGTTGTAATTTGTTTCTGGTTTTTGTACTCTAAGCCAAGTTGTACTCTATTTCAGGAGAATGATCCTACCCTTATGGGAAGAGTGAAAAAAAGTGACGCACGTGAAATGCAGAGCTTCTATCAACACTATTACAAAAAATATATTCAAGCTTTGCAAAATGCGGCTGATAAAGCTGACCGGTGAGTTCAGGAGATAATTAGTTTCCTTTGGTAGTATGTTTAAGAAGGTTACTTCAATTTTTGTGATGCTAATTTTGATTTTATTTACAGTGCACAACTTACCAAGGCCTACCAGACTGCCAATGTTCTATTTGAGGTTTTAAAGGCCGTTAATATGACACAATCTATGGAAGTTGATCGTGAGGTGAGAGTTCA
The DNA here is from genome assembly GCA_963682095.1 of Potentilla sterilis. Lineage (NCBI taxonomy): Eukaryota > Viridiplantae > Streptophyta > Magnoliopsida > Rosales > Rosaceae > Potentilla > Potentilla sterilis. Next base: position 62,238,274 of record OY821755.1, read on the forward strand.
TGTTATTGTTTAGCTATTGTCAAGATTCCTCTGCTACCCTATTATGTCCATTGTCTGTTGCTTGTCTGTTTGGCAATGAACATTACATTCAATGCTTGTAGATTTTGGAAGCTCATGGTAAAGTTGCGGAAAAGACAGAGCTATTGGTTCCTTACAATATCCTTCCACTTGATCCTGATAGTGCAAATCAAGCAATTATGAGATACCCAGAGGTAAAGTATTAATATGTTTTGGATATATAGTAAGTGTACCCTATTTGAGGGAAGGTTATCTCTGCTTCAATTTTTCTGAAACTTTCTATTGTTCTCCAGATTCAAGCTGCCGTTTTTGCTCTTCGTAACACCAGGGGTCTTCCTTGGCCTAAGGAATACAAAAAGAAAAAAGATGAGGATGTTCTTGATTGGCTACAGTCAATGTTTGGGTTTCAGGTGATGTAAATAGACAAAGGAGTGAATGGACCTATATTATTTATTTTAAAAGTGCAGTTGAGTTTTTTGTGGCCGCCTGTATTAAACTATTCTTCTAGAATCAGAGTACAATGGTATATTCTCCTAATAAATGCTCATGAACTACTGTAACCAATTTCAGAAGGACAACGTGGCAAATCAACGGGAGCACCTGATATTATTACTTGCAAACGTGCACATAAGGCAGTTTCCAAAGCCAGATCAACAGCCCAAGGTTGGTACTTGTCTTGTAAACTTGGTGCGGCCAGCGATGAATTCACATCCTTTAAGAAACACCCCCCAAACAATCTCTATGCTTTACTTTTGCCATGATTATATTTGAAGCATGAACATTGGAATGTATTTTTCAGCTAGTCCAACTGGACAACAACTAGTGTTATTTATTTTGTGATTTGACTTGTCTAGGAGAGTTCTTATTGCTATATTTGTGCAATGCCATAATCATGAACATTTTTTGTTAGTTGGATGACCGTGCTCTGACAGAGGTGATGAAGAAGCTTTTCAAGAATTACAAAAAATGGTGCAAGTACTTGGGACGAAAAAGTAGCCTTTGGTAAGATGTCTATTACAATTCTCCCTATCTGACAAGCTAGTTGCATGTTTACCTTCTTGAGTTTGTGACTTGACTGAAAGTTGGACTTCATCGTCCGATTGGCATGTGACAGCTCAAATATGTGCATGTTTTAGTATCAAAATAGATACAAGTAGGAAAAAAAAAGAGCTCTACTGAGATGGAGTTAAATTAAGAGATTAAAAAATTGAGGTCGATATATCTAAATTTCAGTGTGAAATTGTGGTAAGGAGTCCTTATTGTGTTGTAATTGTTTCTCAGTTTCAGGAAGTTAAGATTATACTTATATAATGCTGTTGTGGTTGTTATCTCAGGTTACCAACCATACAGCAAGAGGTGCAACAGCGTAAGCTACTATACATGGGTCTATATCTTTTGATATGGGGTGAAGCAGCCAATTTGAGATTCATGCCAGAATGCCTTTGTTACATATATCATCATGTATGTGTATTAGGGCTTTTATATTTTTTACATATGCAACTATTCTATATCACCTTGTATGTGAGAAAGAGTGCTTGTAGAAAATGTGGTTTTGTTTTCTTCAAAAGGTATAAATAATTTAATGGTTATAATAAATCCCATAATCCCCTTCACATAATTAGGTTAGTATGACCAAGTGGTTCTGGCATTCTTCTGTTGTCGAGTAACAAGGCTATAACTTTTTCAGGAGCTGAAAGTTTTAGCATTTCTAATTTCTATTGAACGTGTGATTGTTAGCGTTCTATTAAATAGAGTGCTTGGGTGTTTATTTTTTTTCCATTTCGTTTTGTAGATGGCATTTGAATTGTACGGTATGTTAGCTGGGAATGTCAGTCCAATGACAGGTGAAAATGTGAAGCCAGCCTATGGAGGTGAAGAAGAGGCTTTCTTGAAGAAAGTTGTGACTCCTATTTACAAAGTGATTGCCGAGGTATGTATGTGTTGTGACTCCTATTTAAAGTCGACTAATTTAAGCGTGAGGCCTTGGTCCATAAGGCCTTTAAATATCATATCTGAAAACATAGGCATAGACTTGTACAGCCTTTCCCAGCTACTCATGGAAGATTCCAATTGGGGGAGGGCATGGAACCTCTTCGGTTTTATTTTATTTGAAAGTATTTTTGTTGCATACCCTTTTAAGTTTTAATTTGTATCTCATCGTTGTGTTGTGGGTTCTTCTTTTTACAGGAAGCTGAAAGGAGCAAACGAGGGAAATCAAAGCATTCACAGTGGAGGAACTACGATGATATAAATGAATACTTTTGGTATAATCTTGCAATTCTTTTCTTTCTTTTCCTCCTTTCTTGTTTCGTATCTTTTTAATTCTTAATTTCTGTGATGTACTGTACTGTAGGTCTCTGGATTGTTTCCGGTTGGGTTGGCCGATGCGTGCAGATGCCGATTTCTTTTGCATGCCTAGTGAGAAACGTTTTTTTGATAAAAGCAGTGAGGTAGGCAATACTTCTTTTATCAAATTAAGTCGCACTTATTCTGCTAGAGCTATTTAGTGCTGTGACTACTGTCCTGTTTGTGAGACATTTCTCAACTGATGCATAACTATGGGCGGATATCTTATTTAGGATAACAAACCAGCTAGTGGAGATCGATGGGTTGGGAAAGTTAACTTCGTCGAGATACGGTCATTCTGGCATATATTTAGAAGCTTTGACCGCATGTGGAGTTTCTTTATTCTATGTTTACAGGTTCTGTCTCTCCCATGTGATGTTCTTTGCATATTTAACTCTGAACTCTTAACACAGTGTGATATTTATTTTTTTACTTTCTCTTTTGTCCATATAAGGTCATGATAATTGTTGCTTGGAATGGCTCTGGCCAACCCACATCAATCTTTTCTGCCGATGTATTCAAGAAAGCTTTGAGCGTCTTCATAACTGCCGCAATATTGAAGCTTGGGCAAGGTAGTTAGAAATTGCCAACATGGTTTTGCAAGTGAAATATTGTTTGATTTTCCATTTTCAAGTTTTAAAGTCTGCCTATCAAATACTTCTGTTTCCCTGTCCTAACAATGATGCCCTTACTTTCGCAGCTGTTCTAGATGTAATTCTTAGCTGGAAGTCTAGGCGGAGTATGTCATTCCATGTTAAGTTGAGATACATTGCTAAGGTCATTTCAGCTGCTGCGTGGGTAATAATTCTTCCGGTTACGTATGCGTACACTTGGGAAAACCCTCCTGGGTTTGCTCAAACCATTAAAGGCTGGTTTGGCAATAATTCAAATTCGCCCTCCTTGTTCATCTTGGCTGTTGTTATCTACTTATCACCAAATATGCTGGCTGGGGTGTTGTTTCTTTTCCCATTTATTCGCCGATTCCTTGAGCGATCAAACTATAGGATTGTGATGCTTATGATGTGGTGGTCACAGGTATATGGAACAGGTTCTTCTAATTTTTTATGTTTATTTTGATTTTTTTTTTTTTTTTCCGTAATACAATTTTGCTAACTTGTTGAATATCTGCAGCCTCGGCTCTATGTTGGGAGGGGAATGCATGAGGGCACATTTTCCCTTTTCAAGTAAGAATCCACTGCCCTAAAGATAAATTGGATTACTGCTTCAAATGTTGACCTCTGTTTCTCATTATTGATAATCTTCAGGTACACGATGTTTTGGGTTCTTCTTATAGTCACAAAGTTGGCATTCAGTTACTATATAGAGGTGTTTCTTCTAACCACACACCGTTTCCTTGTTATGTTATCTGCTATCTCTTTGTACAATGATATAAAAGGATATACATGATCTGAGGCGGTGTATGAAACACTGACAACCCACTCATGTGGAACAAGCATCTTATTTAGGGCATACTGTTTTCATGTCAATATAACTGGAATTTCTGGTCCTGATTTCCAGTCCATTTATTTTTCTAACACTTATCTTTCTTTTTCAGATAAAGCCTTTAGTCGGTCCCACAAAAGCCATCATGAGCGTACGTATAACTAGCTTCAAGTGGCACGAGTTCTTTCCCCGCGGTAATGCAGCCTAGGTTTTCTTTGTGGTTAATGTTAACTTGTTCCTCAATATGTTATTCACCATGTCATTATTTTCTTTGCAGCAAAGAACAATATCGGTGTTGTGATTGCACTCTGGGCTCCTATTATCCTTGTATGGTTTATCTTGTTTTCTTTACTTGGTGTTTTCTCGTTATCCAGCCTAACACCCCAACTTAGTTTTAATTCTTATACATGAACTTTTGCAGGTCTATTTTATGGATACCCAGATTTGGTATGCAATATACTCCACGATATTTGGAGGTATTTATGGTGCATTCCGTCGCCTTGGAGAGGTAAATTGATCTAGCCCTTCTTTTATGGTTTAATAAATTTAGCAGTTTTCGTGTAAGATATAGCAACGTGCCATCCTATAAAATCTGTACTGTATAGACTTCATACAGTCTTGGTTCATTATGCAATATAAGAATACAACAAATCATCAGTTTGCTTATCTCATCTTGGCATTCATTCTTCATTCTGAATTGGTTTCAGATTCGGACACTAGGAATGCTAAGATCTCGCTTTGAATCATTGCCTGGTGCTTTTAACGCCCGTTTGATACCGGTGGACAAGAGTGTGCCAAAGAAGAAAGGACTGAAGGCGACGTTGTCCCGCACCTTTGGTCAGGTAAATGTATTACTTCTGTATGTGGAATTTGTTACATATCTGTTGTTTTTCCAGTCTGGTTTAATTTTATGTGTCTATCCTTGTAGGTGGAAGGTAGCAAAGAAAAACAGGCCGCAAGGTTTGCGCAATTATGGAACAAAATAATAAGTAGTTTCAGAGAGGAAGATCTTATAAACAACAGGTACCTTCACCGGCCACTGTTTTGGAGTTTATATTCTTGATTCTATTTTCAGAAATAGTTGAATGATGTGGCGTGACTTCAATCTTCTGTACTTTTCTATTGCACACTTTGTTTTGTATTAAGCTTTTTCAACTTTCAGGGAAATGGACCTTTTACTTGTTCCTTACTGGGCTGATCGTGATTTGGATCTTATACAGTGGCCTCCATTTTTACTTGCTAGCAAGGTATGTTTTAGTGTACTTACCATTCTGAAATTTTTAAATTTGAATACTTATGTGCATATATTGATTGTGTAAATGTTCATCAGATCCCAATAGCACTAGACATGGCCAAGGACAGCAATGGCAAGGACAAAGAGCTAATAAAAAGGATATTGGCTGATGAATACATGCATTGTGCTGTTCGTGAATGCTATGCTTCATTTAGGAACATTATTAAATTCCTGGTTCAGGGGAACCGTGAGAAAGAGTATGTTTCTCCGAACTGAAATCTCTGAAATAGACAAAACAAAGTTATATCTGGGTTTTGTGCAACATCTTTCAACTTGTAAGGGTAACCTCAAGTTCACAATTTGCTAATTTAAAGATCTGGCTTTCAGGGTTATAGAGTACATATTTTCCGAGGTCGACAAGCACATAGCAGAGAATGACCTGATCCGTGAATTCAAGATGAGTGCTCTTCCTAGCCTCTATGACCACTTTGTTAGGCTTATTGATTTCTTGGTAAGATTTTAATTATTGGTTGGGGAAAAGTTAAATTGATGTCAATTTGTTGGATGGTCCTAATGAAGTTTGTTTGAGTTTTGCAGTCAAAGAATAATCAGGACGACAGGGATCAGGTTGTGATTTTATTCCAGGACATGCTGGAGGTAGTGACAAGAGACATAATGATGGAGGACCATATAACCAGGTGAAATATCATAATATGACTGCTTCCGCAGGTTCATTAACATTTTGAGACGATATTTAGTTGTGAACTTTTTTCTTTCTTTCTTTTTCTTGTAGCTTGGTAGATTCAGTCCATGGTGGGTCAGGCCATGAGGGGATGATACCCCTCGATCAACATCAACAGCATCAGTTGTTTGCATCTGCTGGAGCTATTAAATTTCCTCTTACACATGTGACAGAGGCTTGGAAGGAGAAGGTGTGCGACTGGTAGTGATATAATTGAAAAATTTCATTGATCGTCAGTTAATCTGAAATGCCCATTGGTACCTATGTCTGCAGATTAATCGTCTTTATCTATTACTTACAACAAAGGAGTCTGCCATGGATGTGCCATCCAACTTAGAAGCAAGAAGGAGAATTTCTTTCTTCTCGAATTCATTGTTTATGGATATGCCTCCAGCACCAAAAGTTCGCAATATGCTTTCTTTCTCGTAAGTATCCATCAGTTCATATGGTCTCTGATCTAAAACATTTTTTGTGCAATCCACTGTGATGTGTTTTGTACATAATATACAGTTTGGCCTTAGCCCACGTTATTCTGTTTTTTTTCTTTTTTTCTTTTTCTTGTGGTTGATAATTAGATATTGAGATGGCTATGAACAATCTAGTTGGTATGTTGTAATCAGTCTACAAAACTCTTGTCCATGGCTTTTGTTTCTCTTTTCTCTTCCTCTCTTTCAAAGAAGGTTTGTATTGGTAAAAAAAATAACTTAAATTTTATTATAGAAAGGCAGCAATTACAATAGAGAATATGATCATGACACAGACTATACAAAGCCTAAGGGAACAGAACAGTAGCTAGGCAAATAAGCTTCAAGATAACAACATTAGATCAATTCACTGCATTTGAATCTAACAATATGAACATGTTCAAACTTCACTGATGCTACCATTTTCAAAATGACTGGAATTTTTTTTTGGAATTTTACGATTCTCAAAATAAGTGTCATAGGAATTGAATATTTTTTCTGGCATAAGATTATTTGGGCCTTGGGGCCAGTGAAATGCATTTATCTTTTGGCAATGACTGCTTTTCTTAAATTGGTATGTTGGTTTACTTTGGTCCAGAATTTGATATGTTACTGTCTTTATCAGAGTATTTCGCCTCTTTTATTGACCTTCTTCTTGATTGTCTAGGCATTTCAGTAATACTTGTTTCTAAAATAATAACCTTTCTTGTAGTGTTTTAACTCCTTACTACACCGAGGAGGTTCTCTTTTCCATTGAAGGTCTGGAACGTCCAAATGAAGATGGTGTCTCTATTCTGTTCTACTTGCAAAAGATTTTCCCAGGTTATTGTTTCTACCATTGAAATATTATGCTTATTTTGATGGTTTCCATTTTCAGTGAAAGTTTGTACTGATTGTTATTGGCTGGTAAAACAAATAGATGAATGGAACAACTTTCTCCAGCGGGTAAACTGCACCAACGAAGAGGAACTTAAAGGCTCTGATGAATTGGAAGAAGATCTTCGCCTATGGGCATCATATAGAGGCCAAACTTTGACTCGTACAGGTAAATGATTTACCTATGTATCTCAAAGAACGATTGTAAGATAATATTTGTCAGCTCTCTACTCAGGTATTTATAAAACTTCTTTTGTTATTCTAGTTAGAGGAATGATGTACTACCGGAAAGCTTTGGAGCTTCAGGCTTTTCTCGATATGGCCAAAGATGAGGGTACAATTTTCTTTTTCATTGGTGTTAACTTGATTTGGTATTTTGCACTTCTGCTAAATTGCATGTAATTTGATCTATTAATGTTGATTGCTTTTGCTACTTGGCTATAAATCGTCTTCCCAGATTTAATGGAAGGCTATAAGGCCATAGAGTTGAATTCTGAAGATCAATCAAAGGAGGGAAGGTCACTATGGGCGCAATGTCAAGCAGTAGCTGATATGAAATTCACTTATGTGGTTTCATGCCAACTGTATGGGATTCAGAAGCGTTCTGGTGATTATCGTGCACAGGACATTCTAAGGCTCATGACAACGTAAGTTATTAAGAAATATTTGCTGAGTTGCTGATGATTGTAATCTTTAAATAGTTATACTGATGGACAAACTTTAATACAGATACCCATCATTACGAGTGGCATATATTGATGAGGTTGAAGAACCTAGCAAAGATAGGTCTCAGAAGATAAACCAAAAGGCTTATTATTCTACTTTAGTGAAGGCTGCTATGCCAAAGTCAATTGATTCTTCAGAGCCAGTACAAAATCTTGACCAAGTAATGTGCTATACATACTCCTATTTTCACTTGTGATGCATAAACTGTCATGTATTTATGTTTTGTGGATTGTAAAAGGTATTTCCAGTACTAGTTTGATCCTCAATATCCATACCTTTATTTAAAGTCCATACTTTGTTGAGGTCCCTTATTTAATTTTGCTGAGAAACTGACAATTGGTATTTTTGCAGGTTATTTATCGCATAAAGCTTCCAGGGCCTGCTATCTTGGGAGAGGGAAAGCCAGAAAATCAAAATCATGCCATTATTTTCACACGTGGAGAAGGCTTACAAACAATTGACATGAACCAGGTATGGTGGATGTTAACTTAAAGGCTGTTTCTGGGATATTACCTTCACAGGTAGCATTCATTGATTTGACCAACTTTATTTTGATGCAAGTATATAATGAAAAAAAGAAAAGAGAAACAACAGATGAGGCTAGCTTTCGGATTGATTATACTGACAAGTTTATTATTCTTTGAGAGCAGTATGACCACCTCATAATAATGAATATTTAAGATATGCAAGTCTATCATTCAATTGCATATTTGGTTATTTGCAGTCCTCATATATATATATACACACACACACACAGTGTGTGTGGTGATAAAGTTCCCTTTGGTTTAATTTAATGAGTTTCCTTTTGTGAGGTATAAATTGAATGTGTAATGGATGAAATATACATGTAATGACCACTAGCTGGCACAGCCTGTGCCCCCAGCCCCCACTGTACAATGTTAGTTAATATGACCGATCTTGTAGGATAACTACATGGAGGAAGCTTTGAAAATGAGGAACTTGCTACAAGAATTTCTCAAGCATGATGGCGTGAGGCACCCTACAATTCTTGGTCTTAGGGAGCATATATTTACAGGAAGGTAGGTTTTGCTGTCTCAATTAAGGGTCTGTTGGTTTTTGAAGAACTGATTATTATTAGGTATCTTTAATTTTCTTTCATGTTTCAATGCAGTGTTTCTTCTCTGGCTTGGTTCATGTCAAATCAGGAGAACAGTTTTGTGACTATTGGTCAAAGACTTTTGGCCAACCCTCTCAAGTAAGTTATTAGTTATTGAATTTGGGGGAAAAAGAACTTGCAACTGAAAGTTTGAGCACATCAAGATAGTCGTGTTGTATGATGGGTTACTCACTTACTTGAATTTGTTGCAACTGCCCAAATTTTCCGAAAATAAATAATAATTATGTGTGCCAAGAATGTGCTATGTCTTTCTTTTTAATTTTTTGAACCCTAAGTGTTTTTTTCTTCCCTCTATACTGAAGTTATGCTAATTTCTTGTTCTGCTCATCCAGGGTTCGATTTCATTATGGCCATCCCGATGTGTTTGACAGGCTCTTTCACCTTAGTAGAGGGGGTGTGAGTAAGGCATCCAAGGTTATCAATTTGAGTGAAGATATTTTTGCCGGTATGATTAAGGTGTTTGAGCGAACATTTATTTATTAGTACAATATACAACTGGGCTCTGGTAAATTTCTCATGTGATTGGGATTGCAGGCTTTAATTCCACTCTCCGTGAAGGCAATGTAACTCATCATGAATACATACAAGTGGGGAAGGGGAGAGATGTCGGTCTTAACCAAATCTCCATGTTTGAGGCAAAAATTGCTAATGGCAATGGGGAGCAGACACTCAGTCGAGATATATACCGACTTGGACATCGCTTTGACTTTTTCCGTATGTTGTCATGCTATTTCACCACAATTGGTTTCTACTACAGTACTCTGGTATGTTTTATGCTCTTTAGTTTAGATTTCAAATGTTATGTGGCTTGTTAAAGGTTCTGACCAAGGATATTTTTTGATATGGCAGATCACTGTGCTTACAGTTTATGTCTTCCTTTATGGTCGCCTCTACCTGGTTCTTAGTGGACTTGAAGAAGGATTGGGCACTCAAGCAGCAATTCGAGATAATAAGCCTCTTCAAGTTGCCCTTGCTTCTCAATCATTTGTCCAAATAGGATTCTTGATGGCTTTGCCTATGTTGATGGAAATTGGCTTGGAAAAGGGTTTCCGAACTGCACTGAGTGAATTCATATTGATGCAATTGCAACTGGCCCCAGTATTCTTCACATTCTCACTTGGGACAAAGACTCACTATTATGGACGGACATTACTGCATGGTGGTGCCAAATATAGATCTACAGGTCGTGGGTTTGTGGTGTTCCATGCCAAGTTTGCCGACAACTATAGGCTCTACTCCCGCAGCCATTTTGTTAAGGGTATTGAGCTCTTGATTTTACTTGTGGTGTACCAGATCTTTGGTCATACATATAGAAGTGCTGTTGCCTACATTTTGATCACCGTGTCTATGTGGTTTATGGTGGTTACCTGGCTTTTTGCTCCCTTTCTGTTCAATCCTTCTGGTTTTGAGTGGCAAAAGATTGTTGATGATTGGACTGATTGGAATAAGTGGATAAGCAACCGTGGTGGTATAGGTGTTCCACCCGAAAAAAGTTGGGAATCATGGTGGGAGGAGGAACAAGAACATCTTCGTCATTCTGGAAAACGTGGTATTATAGCTGAGATACTGCTATCTACACGATTCTTTATCTATCAGTATGGGCTCGTATATCACTTAAACATTGCAAAGAACAACAAGAGTGTCCTGGTAAGTAGTAGGCTTCTTTATTTCTCTCTTTCCTGCCTCTTGCTCTTACAGAATATGGCAAAATGTTAACTTATTATCATATAATATTCGTTTTGTAATAGGTCTATGGTGTCTCATGGCTCGTGATTGTCGTCATTTTGTTTGTCATGAAGGTGAGTTTTAATTAATATATTTCATCTGCTTGATTATCAATAGAAAACAATTCTCTGTTAATTGTCCACAAGATATGTGAGCTGCATTTGCTTGGAATTGCTTTATCAGAGGCAAAAATTTGCTGTCACTGTTATATTCTTGCCGGAAGGAGACATTTGGGTGGGGGTTTAGTGCATGGATTTGATTTCAAACAGATTGTTTTGTGAAAAGTAATTTCAATCACCCTTGGTATGAATAGTGCCATAGAAGAGAAAATTCAATAGAAAAACAAGTTAATTTTGATTGTGGGTTGATGTGTCCTACTAATTGCTTGCACGCAATGAAAACCTAGTTACAACTTTTGATGGTCTTGGTTTAAATTTTGTAAGTACCGGGGGTTGCACGGAATTCTAGTTTTGGATTATCATCACATGTCATTGCACTGTTTTTCTATGCTGTTCAACCAATTCACAAATTAACACATTTCCCCCTTGCAGACTGTATCTGTTGGCAGGAGAAAGTTCAGTGCTGAGTACCAACTTGTATTCCGGCTGATCAAGGGATTAATATTTGTGACTTTTGTGTCCATTTTGGTCACTTTGATCGTGCTACCTCACATGACCCTGCAGGACATAATTGTCTGCATTCTTGCTTTCATGCCCACTGGCTGGGGGATGCTTATGGTAAGTCGAGTCTATCATTTCATCTCATCGTCTTCCAATTCTGTGCCCTCAGATTTCCTAATTTGCTATTTTTGTGTTCTCATTTCTATTATTAGATTGCCCAAGCTTGCAAACCTCTAGTTCAAAAAGCTGGTCTATGGCCATCAGTACGGACTCTTGCTCGTGGCTTTGAAATAGTAATGGGCTTGCTTCTGTTCACCCCTGTTGCATTCTTGGCCTGGTTTCCTTTTGTTTCAGAATTTCAAACACGTATGCTCTTCAACCAAGCATTCAGTAGAGGTCTTCAGATTTCTCGTATTCTTGGTGGACAACGCAAGGATCGTTCATCCCGGAACAAGGAGTGACCTTACTACTAACAAGACCAGCATTGAGGCTAATTTTTTGATTACTACGGTCAGAAGACTCATTAAACAAGAGCTGCTATCTGTTGTAATTATGAATATCGCCACTGCATTTTTGTTAGTTCAATTTGACAGACTGCAACCCTGTTCATATTCAGATCGTAGTAAAAAAATCCGTATATATCTAGTTTTTACCCTGTTCATACTGCCCATGGCGCGCAGGGTGTGAAAAATGTTCAGTTTTTCACGAAGCTCTCCACGGTAAAAATGGCTTTGTAAGAAAAAGAAAAAAGGACGAGATTTTTCACGTACGTTATTTACCGTGCAAATCCGAATTTTCCTTAGGCCCAAAATTACCTACAGTAAAAGGCTCAGTCTCCCGACTGGGCTGAATTTAAATGTTATAGACCAAAACTCCTTACCGTAAATGTTGGCTTCAGAAAGCTTCAGAAATTTTCTGTGAGGGCATTGTTTGGATTAAGTTGTTCTGCTAAATCTTGTGGAAGTTCTAGTTTTCAATTTTTCATAGTACGAGGATGGTCCCAATAATATCACTGGAAGTGACTAAAGTGAGGGATTTAAGTTCGGCTAAAAAAACTATAATTTGTTATTGTAAAAAAAAGTCTTCTAAACCAAAAATAAGGAGGCAACTTTGAAAAGATGTCACACCTGACCCTACTTTTAACTCGGATTGAGTTGGATCACATTGAGGTCTAGTCACTCTTATCACAAGGAATGGTTCTCTTTGATGCCTTGATGGATTAAACGTCCTTCCAAAAGGAAGCAACGAAACCTTTTCATAGCTGTGGCTTCCTTAGTTAACTAGATTACCTTCCTTAACCAATAAAAGAAAAGAAATCTCTATTTAAAATGTCAGAACTCAGAAGGAATGGAAGATAGTTAAATTTTTGAACTTCCCAAAAGACCCAGAGTTTATTAATCTTTTTTTTTTTTTGTTACAATGGGGGCACTAAGGCCCAAAAAAAAAACAAAAACAAAAATATCAAGGGAGAGCAGAAGTCCCAGATCTCCTAGCTCTAGAAACACCATCAAGATTATCCAAATAAGCTTGAGAGGCATGTATATGAGGATTGTTAAACTTCACCATATAGGAGCATGATCAAAACTACACTTGACAAGGGAGTCAGTAGTCATATTACACTCCCTGAAAATATGATTGATCTTGATGTTTTCCATAGAGGAAAGAAAATTCTGACAACCTGTAATAAGAGAACTAAGGGGATGAAAAGAGAGATTAGTCCTCTGAAGCAGGTTGATGCAAATGGCAGAATCAGACTCAATCTCAAGGTTGGTAATTTGAAAATCCCTGGCAATTTTGAGACCATAGTACATTCCCCAGACCTCAGCATCTATAATAGCACCAATCCCCAAGTTAATTTGAAAACCAGAAATCCAGAGACCATTCTGATCTCTTATAACTCCACCAGCACCTATCCTTCCAAAATGGCTATTCCTCGTACCATCAACATTTAACTTGAAGAAGTTATCAGGCGGTCTAGTCCATGAGAACATATGTAAAGCGCCAACAGAGTTGATGTTGGACTTAAGGGCAGCTTTTTTCCAATCTGCCGTAGCATCAAGAATAATTCTTCCAGGGTTAATAGGAGAAATAAAATTTGGCTCAAAGATTTTCTTATTTCTCCATTTCCACATAAACCAACACACTCCAACAAAGAAATTGCACCATTTAATACCTTTACGAGTGAGAGACTTACAATTAAGCTGAGCAGCTAACCAACTTTGCCAATCCAAGGAAAAGGAATTTTCAATAACAACAGGCTTGCAAAGACTATTCAAAACCAGATTAGCACTTGGACAATCTCTGAACAGGTGCAGGAGGGTCTCATCAGAAGAATTACAAATTGTGCAAGTACTAGAATTAGTGAGGCCACGCCTAGATCTCTGCACATTAGTCAACAATTTCTTATGAAGCACCACCCATAAAAAAGTTTTTTGCTTCGGAGGGATATCAAAGCTCCAAATAGCTTTCCAGTGAGGAGCAGTGACATTCTCAAAATCAAAAATGGAATTATAGGCAGATTTCACAGTAAACAAACCATTTGAAGAAGCCGACCAGATTTGCACATCATCACCACAACCCTCAAAACCAGTAGGAGTGTTAATTACCATATCCACAATATCATCAGGAAGAGAAGCATAAAGCATATAAATGTTCCAACCATAGTCATCCCAGAAATCACAAACAGTGGCATTATTGTTAATTTGAGAGTTGGGTATGGCATGAGAAATGAGAGTAGAAGGAAGAAGGCAAACATCATACCAAAAGTTGACAGATTTTCCATCACCAACACGCCATTTGAGACCTTTATAGAGCAAATTAGCACCATGAGTAATGCTTCTCCAAGTGCTAGAACAAACAGAGGGAGGAATATAATTATCATCAACAATAGAACAGTCTTTCAGATACTTTTCCTTGTAAATAGTGGCCCAAATGCCAGGATCATTTTGATAAATTCTCCAACCAGCTTTCGCAAGCATTGCCTGATTCATGTCAGAGGTCTTCTTAATCCCTAAACCACCAAGAAGCTTAGGTTGACAAACAATATCCCAATTGACAAGATGAATTTTCTTTTTATCTTCAGTATCACCCCAAACAAAGTCTCTATTCAACTTATTTAATTTATCACAAAGACTAACAGGTAATCTTGCAGTTTGCATAGCATAATTAGGAATGACAGAGGAGACATATTGAATCAGAACAAGCCTACCTGCCATGCTCAGAGTTCTACGCTTCCAACTAGAAAGTCTAACTTGCACTTTATCATATAAGCTTGCATAAGTATGTTGATCGACTCTCTCATGAATCAAAGGCGTACCAAGGTACTTACCCAAGTCATTAGTAAGAGGAGAGCCACATGTTCTGCTGATGTTCCCTGCAATGGAGTTAAAAGTATTTGGTGAGCAATAGATGAGAGATTTCTCATAACTAATAGCTTGACCAGATAGAGAACAAAATGTATCAAGGCATCTCTTAATAACATTAGCTTGAGAAGTTGTTGCTTCAGTAAAGAGCATCAAATCATCAGCAAAAAAGATATGAGAGATTCTAGGACCAGATTGAGAAGCTTTCACAGGCTTCCAAATACCATCATCAACTAGGGAGGTAATAAGATGTGAAAGTTTTTCCATATAGAGCACAAAAATGTACGGAGATAAAGGATCTCCTTGTCTAATGCCTCTTTGGCCATGAAAGGAATCAGTTAACTCACCATTAAAACTGATCTGAAAAGAGACTGATCTAATACAATGCATAATGAGTTTAATCAAAGACAGAGGGAACTTAATTTCATATAAGACCATTTCAATAAAGCTCCAGCTTAGTCTGTCATAAGCTTTGGAAAGATCAACTTTCCAAGCAAAAAAACCCAAGTTACCAGAAGATTTTTTAAACTTAAACAAAAGAACCTGAGCAACCATGATATTATCAGAGATATTTCTACCAGAAACATAACTTACTTGATTGGGACTGATCAAAGTTTTCATTAAAGGTCTAATTCTGGCCACAATTATTTTAGAAATAATCTTGTAGACAGTAGTACAAAGGCTAATAGGTCTGAAATTTACCATGTGTTGAGGACCCTCCACTTTAGGAATAAGAGCAATGATAGTATGATTGAGCCTTTGAGGAATAGTGCATAAGTTAAAAGCATCCTGAACAACTTGAAAAACATCATTAGCACAAAGTTGTCAGTGATGTTGAAAGAACATGGCAGAGAATCCATCATGACCAGGGGCTTTAAGAGCACCAATTGAAAACAAGGATTGATTGACTTCAAGGAGAGTAACAGGATTGGAAAGATTTCTCAGAACTTGCTGCTCAATATCAGGAAATAACCAACCAATAATGAATCTCGAATCATCAACAGAATGCACTGAAAAGAGGTCAGTGAAGAAATCAACAACAATGTTTTTCATGCCAATAGAATCAGTAATCCAAGCACCTTGAGAATCATGAAGGCCTTCAATTTTATTTCTTCTTCTTCTCACCAAAGTGGTTAAATGAAAGAATTTTGTGTTCCTGTCACCTCCTTTAAGCCATTTGTCTCCAAAATAGATTCTCTTGCTCACAGATAGATTCATAATGATGAATAAGATCAGATTCAAGATTGATCAAGAAGTGATTTTCATACCTGTCACAAGCTTTTTGAATCCCCCCAATACGAGCAAGAATGTGCTTTTTTCTATAAAAAGATTACCAAAAACATCCCTGTTCCATTTAGAGAGAGCAACAGAAAGATGATTGATCTTACTAGGAAGGTCACCAACAGTTGAGCCCCAAGAATTGGACACAAAGTCAGCATAGGCATTATGATCAGTCCACATAGCTTGGAATCTAAAGGGAACATCATTCTTGTTGACAAAATTGTTAGAATAAAGCTGGAGAAGGATAGGGCAATGATCTGATCTTGTCTTAGGCAGGTGTCGAATAAAAGCTTCAGCAAAAAGAGTTCTCCAAGTAGGACAACATAAACCTCTGTCTAATCTCTCTTTAATTCTATTGTTGCTCCAAGTGTAGCAAGAGCCCTGAAAGCCCATGTCAATCATACCATTCCTATTCATCTAATCTCTAAGACCAGCAAAACGACCATAGAGGGGACCAATATTCTTATCAGCATAAGAAACAAGCTCATTAAAATCTCTCATGAACATGCAAGGCAGATTAACATTGCTCACAAGTCTTTCTAAATAATTCCAAAGAAAAGCCCTAATGCTATGAGTAAGACTAACATAGACCATAGTAAAAAGCCAAGGTTGCTTGTCAGGAACTGAAGCTTTGACATAAATAGATTGAGAACTATCATCGATGTAATCAAAATGAACTTTGCTTTTATCCCAAAGTAACCAAATACCTCCAGAAAAACCTTTAGCTTCAACAATTATAGAATAAGGAAACCCCATATCTTTAAGGGAATTTTTCATCTTTATAAATTGAACTCTTGGCTCACATATAGCCAAAATAAAAATAGAATGCAATTTAATCAAATTCGCAATTTCAGTTTTAAAATTCTCACTTCCAGCTCCACGAGCATTCCAGAAAAGAGCTTTACACACTATGGAAGCATAGAAGAGAAGGTCAAAAGACCAAATTAATCATCAGCCATACCTTCCAAATCATTGGAAGGTGAGCAATCATCATTGTTTAGTAAGCCATTAGCAGCAAAAGTCATTTCAACAAACTCAGCAGAGTTATTGGGAGTACCTGGAGGGATTTCAACATTTGAAATTTCAGAAGCCATCAGATCCTTAGATTTCACAGTCATAAAATGCTCCTCTGGAGGTTGATTACCAAATAAGGCTGAGTGACTCATTCCAAAACCAACCATCTCACTATTATCAAAAGAGAGTTTTTTAGAAACATGGGCCTGGTGTTTTGGGACAGAGGAAGAAGTGTTTTTGGCCTTTTTCTGGTACTGAATAGTAATCCTCGTTCCACTATTGAAACCAATGTTATTTGAAACATCTTTCATAGGGAATCTGGAAATAGCTTGCTTTGATCTCGAGCCAGAAGGCTTCACCAAATGAGCAAAAATCTTGCTTGAGGGGGCCTTCTCTGGAGAAACATTCTTATGAGGTATGTCTGAATGGATATTAGAAGATTTCGCAAACTTGAGCTGCTTGTCCTGAAAGTTAGTCCAAAGCTTAACAATGGGAGGAACCGAGACATTGACATTTGTGTGATTTATGGTCTCAGTTTCATCAGAAACATTAGCATCATCACCCTGCAAAACAGCAAATCTAGAACCCTTAGAATTAATCTTTCCCAAACCACCATTATTAGAGGCCTTCTTTTTGTTTCTATAATACATGAGCATCCAAGGACCCATATCCTCCTTGATCACTTATGCTTATCCACATTGTCACGACCCGAAACCGGGTTATGACTAGTGTGGTGATTGGTAAAATAAAATTAAATCTTTGTATTTTAAATAAGGATAGAAACTGAAATTGAGAGTTAAGAATAATCATAACAAAAGAAAATTTGGTACTATAAGATATTAAGCTGAAACTAACTTTGATTTACAACAAAACAGTACAACTTGTTTCTCAAAAATTTCACCACATTAGTAGCAAGTTCTCCAGGTTCATACCTCTAATATATACACTACAAACACCCAGCAAAAAAAAATGAAGTACATCTCCTGGAATGGTGCACAAACTACAGCAACATAAAGCTAGCAGCCAAGGTCAAGCACGAACTAGCTTAAACTACTAAACAAAACCAAACAAAACCAAACACAGTAGCTCAAGACAGTTCAGGAATACTAAAACTGCTACCACCTGTAGGCCTCTTGCCTGAAATCACAACAAAAATATAGGGAATGAGCTTTACACGCTCAGTAGGTACGATAAGCAATCGACATAACAATGATTCTAAATTAGCATATAATAATAATGAAAGAAGTGACTGAAAAGTAAAACTCGTAAGGAAATAATAATCTTTAAGGCTGCTGTAAAAGTGGACTGAAAAGGTTGCAAAATTCAATAAAATTCCAGAGAACAACATGAGGCTCTATGTCATAGGATAAAGTGAATCAAATAAAACCATTACAGAAAGCATGGGGTAGTAAAAAAATAAAACTCAAGGTAAAACTGATATGAACAATATCAAGAGCCTCAGGTTCAAATAACAAGTTCCAGAAAACAGAAACCATAGTTCTATAATCATGCCGGTTAGAGCCCACAGCTCAGTTAAACCACTGAGCAACCTCCGCGAACGGATCCTGATCAGGTTTTGGGTCTATTCACCCTAGGGAGACACAATCCCTCCTTAAAATTCCCGGGCCTAACCAAATAAAATACATTAAAATCCAAATTATGCTTATCCAGGAGTTATTTACCCCCTTAAAGCGAACTAAGTATCACTTGAACCCCGTTCAAGCATACAATGGTGCTTAAAATAGGTGAATTAGATCCTTGTAAAATATGAAACACAAAGCTGGAAATCCATAGTCAAATAAGAAACTTTAAAACTTTAAGACTGTTATAACATGACATGTACAATAGTTTTTGGCAAGAAGCAATTGTATTAGTATAAGAAACTTTTGAAATCAGAAAAGGCTTTGAGAACTGCACAAGTACATAATAGGTAATAAAGTATGATTGGACTTCATTATCATAACTCAAAATTTGATGCAAATAAGTATATTAATGCAGCAACTATAATCTATACTGAACGAAAAGTAAAAACGAGTAGAAAGTTGCTGAACTATGGTTCAGTAAAGAACTAAAATTTTTGTTCAAAACGGATAATAGAGAACTTGAATTCTTCAACATAAATCAACTGAGAAAGTAACAAATTATAAGGAGAGAAACTATACATTGATTCTAAAGAACAAACAACCCAAATTTCCAGATTTTCTAAACAGAAAATCAAAACTTTAATAACCCTCAGATTCGGTTGTAATTCAAACCAAATCAATCCATTCAGTCCAATTAAACAGAGTAAGAAACGAAACATCACAACCATCATTCTTAACACACACTAAAATAGAATCAAAATCATGAGGAGAGATTATTTTCCCTACCTCCAAAACCAAACTCTTCAAGAGCAACCAAATTACTCAAGCACTCAATCTACTCAAGGACCCCAATCTAGTCGAGCAATCCAGCCACCTAAACAAGATTCAAAGATGATTCAAGCCCAAACTTTTGGAATAGCTGAGACCAAAATAGGGAGTTCGAGGAGATTGAATTCTTACTAGAACTAGCTGCAATGGACAGAAGAAATTGGGCAGCAAAAATCCAACGACAGTCTCCGTAAGATTGATAGATTTTGGGTAAGTGAGAGCAAGCCAAGTATAAGGGTCGGCTACAGGAAGAAGAAAGAGAAGAGAGAATAAAGAAGAAGAAAAGAAGGAAAGAAAAAAAAAAGAAGGAAGGCTACCCGTTTCTGTAAGGTGAAGGAGAAGGAAAGAATTAAAAGATGTGTATGTGGCTGGATGCTTCTACACAAACATCAGATAAGCATAAGCAACTCTCAGCTGTTCTAAAAAAAATACAGCCTAAAAAAAAAACATGAATTATAAAAAGGCAGTAAATAAAACTAATTTATAATCAAGCAATAAAACAAACACATAAGCAAAACATATAAGAAAAACATCCTAATTAAAACCATGCTCGTCACACACATCATTCGTCATTTCAGAGTTTACAATAGAAACCTCATTCACACACTTTGGATTCACAGGAGCTTCAGAGGGAAGATCAACATTAGATGTAGCAACCATAGAGGGACATTTATCTTTTGAATGGCCAAAACAACCACATTCAAAACAGATCATGGAAATTCCTTCATACACCACATTACAAGCAACTGATTCAACCTCAACAAAACGGCACAAGGGCTTATTGAGATCAACCTCAATACATACACGAGCAAATTTGCCCCTAACCTGCTTAATTGTAATCGGATCAACTCTAACAACCTCACCAAGAATACTACCAATTTTATCAACTGTAAAGTCTTTGAAATATTTAACAGGCAAGCCACAAATTCTAACCCAGAGAGCCATTTTCCCAATTACTTCAGTCATGGGGTCAAAATCAGGTTTCCACTGCCTAACAATCAAGGTCTGCCCAGCAATAATCCAAGGTCCACCACAAAGAACAACATTCATATCTTCTTCTAAGTTAAACTTAACAATGAAAAAATCATTGGGTAAATCGATAAGATGCCACCCTCCTTTAGTCTGCCATTTTTGCCTCAGTCCCTTAAGGATAAAATCAAAAGAATTGGTAGAGTTTGGTTTACCTATAAGTTTGATGACAACTGAGCAGCGCTAATCAAAATCCAGCTTGTTGTGGACCTTATCGGAAAATGAGACATTTCGACCATGCTTCCCCTGAGAGAAAGTGCAATCAGCTTCAGTAAATACAAAATCCTCAGTCATAGTAGTCTTGAAACGATCAGTAGGGTTCTTGAGAAGAGAGGCATAGCTCAAGCTAGGTTGCTGGACTGAGTTATCCAGATCCTCCATGCGAAGAGATTCGAGATTAGCAGAAATATCATCACCATTTTTGGGTCGTTTACGTTGACTCATCACAGCATCAGAGGCTCCGCCACTTCCCTGAGGAAGGGCGGAGAAGGTAAAGACAGGATTCGCCACCAGGACGATGAAATCTACCGGGAAAAAGCAGAAAAGATTGATCAGAAAAAGCTAATCGAGCAAGAAAGTCAACAGCAGGAAGGAAGAAGAGAGCGCGTTCTAACAAACCAGGCTCGTTTTTTTTTCTTTTTAATCTATGTTTTTTTTTTTTTTATCTAATGTCATATAGATAAGGTGACAATTTTATATTAAAAATCAAAACAAAACCTAACCCAATAAAATAATCCAGCGAAAGAGAGATACACATTTACAACTCGAAGTCGAAAATGTACATGAAACTTGAACGCGTACTCGCGGACAGGAAAGCTAGTGAAAAAGAAAAGCAGAAAGTCGTGACTCTACATGGCAATGGGTCACACGCGGCTCACGTGCTCGGAGTTTTCTTCGCCGCGTGAAACTGAGCCAACTTGGGTGAATCGGTGAAGACCCAAACCTTTAAAAACCCAAAACTCCACCAACCGGCTATACCCGGTAAAGCCGGTCACCCATTTTCTTACAATCAGATTCGTTCCTTTTTCCCCTTTCCCTTTTCTTCAGTTTTCAAACCCACATTTACCTCCTCCACCATCTTCTCCTTCTTCTCTCTCTCTCTCTCTCTCTCTCTCTCTCTCTCTCTATGAAATCAAAAACCCACAGCGCCGATATCGGAGACTGATTCAACTCGCCGTCAACTCGCCCCGCTAGGGCTTCGCATTCACTCCTCGTTTCTCCAATCCGGTACGTCTATTCTCTTCTCTCCACTCTTCGAATTTCGCCGAGAAATGAGTCTACGCTTAGGTATACCGATCTTGTTGTTCGTCGCTCGCTCTAGGGTTTCATATTTCAAAGGTTTAGCTCGGATTAGCTTAAACTGTTATCAACTTAGCTTGGATTCAACATTCAATTTGGATGTAGTTGATGTGTTTGATTATAGTGAGTATTTAGTTAACCTAGCAGTAAATGGAGTTTTCTGGAGTTGAATTCTCGATTATTCGGTGGCGGTTTTGTTTAGTAAAATGGAATTGAGAATCAGTTAATGGCTGTGATTCTAGAACCTGTGCCATTGGGCTTTGGACTGTTGGATTGTTGCGGTTCGACCATCGGCATGGGAGTTTGTTGATATTGTGTTGTGTTTATGCAGAAAATGGCTCGAGTGGAGGAGCGATGGGAGCGCTTAGTCCGCGCAGTGTTGAGGAGGGAAAGGATGGGGCCGGATTTATATGAGAGGCATGGTACTGGCATTGCCGGAAATGTTCCGTCTTCACTTGCGAATAATAGGGATATTGATGAGATTCTTCGAGCTGCTGATGAAATCCAAGATGAAGATCCCAATATCTCTAGAATCTGTATGTTACGCTTTCTGTCCTATTTTAATTTTTTTTCCAGTACGTGTGTTAAACCTGCGAATTTATGCCTGCAAGCTCATAGCCATATGTATTTATCTGTATTGAAAACCCGAAGAGGAGATAAATGCATAATTCTGTGCTGTATGAAGTCCAAGTCCACCCTCCACGTTTTCATGATAGATGTTCTATATCGTTTTAACCAGACACTTCATGTACGTTGCTAAATTGCAAAGCAACAAAGTCTACTAGCCTTTTTCAGTTAAATAACTTAAATAGGCACCCACCAACAAGGATCAGTTTCCTTGCTGAACCTAAGTATTTCTAATAAGTAGCGCTCCAAAACTAGAAGAACCTATGACGATATGGACTGGAATATGATTTTCTTTTGTGGGAGCATACTGTCATAAGTTCAATTAGGATGGTAGTGGAGAAATGAAAAGATAGGGTTGTATTTTGCTCCTCTTTTGGGCATCTGTATCAGTTGCCTTTAGGGGTGAAAGTCTGCAATTGAATCTAAAGGCAGCTGTTTTCTATTCTGTTTGTAGTAGTTTATTTCAACTGAGTGGACAACTTGGTAAGTGAATCATATTTCTTTGCAAGTGAAATATCTTCTTATCTTTGGCAGAAGTTACATTTATTTAGATGGAGTTTTAAAAAGGAGAAGTGAGAAAGAAACCGTTTAAATGCAGTTGTTCCTGTAAAATTACATGTTAAAATATGTTGTGAATTTTGTGAATTGCATCAATTTCATGGTCACATTCTCTTGTTTGAATGATGTTTTTTTGTACAATGGTTTACCTGCAGTATGTGAACATGGTTATTCACTGGCTCAAAATCTGGACCCCAATAGTGAAGGAAGGGGAGTACTACAGTTCAAGACTGGATTGATGTCTGTCATTAAGGTACATTCTTTGTATAAAATACATAATAATCATTTAGATCATGAATCTTGTATATATATTGGATTTACTTATTTATCTTGTAGTTGTACCTGTCTTTTACAAGTATTGTCATTGCTCTGTGGTGAATTTACTTAATTGCTTAATATGAGGGACTGCTTTTGGTGCAGCTGATGTTCAAACATGTTGACCTCAGGGGTCTGAAGTTTGAACACATGAAAAGCTTCTTTGCTTACCACATCTGGGGCAAGAGATGCACTAATAAATCATTATGTTTAAATATTTGTATGCTGGAAATTTTAATTTATTTGTTTGAATCGGAGATCATAATTTGATATTTGTGAATACAATATGAATTACTTGTGAATTGTTCAAGTTGCTTTATTGTTGTTTTGTCAAGCAGATCTCTCTATCTCTGTTTTATTTTTAATTTTCTGAAGATACTTTTATTTAACTTTTACATGCATGCTTATTTATTTTGTAATTTAGCTGTTGTGCGAGGTGTTATGTTTCCATTTGGATATGACTTGATAAGTTTTTGTCCATTGGTGCAAATTTGCAGCAAAAGCTAGCAAAGAGGGAGGGAGCAACCATAGATAGAAGCCAGGACATTGCTCGCTTACAAGAGTTCTATAAACTCTATAGACAGAAGAATAATGTTGAACAGTTGCGTGAGGAAGAAGCAAAGTTGAGGGAGTCTGGCGTTTTCAGTGGAAACCTGGGCGAGTAAGTTCCTCCAATTATAGGTGTTTGTTTTGTTTTGCTTCTCTTACTGCACAATATAGTGTCATATCTTACCTCTCCATTTGGTTTTGGATTTATTATGATTGTGACCTAAATTTTTTTCCTACCATGTAATGTCTTCATTGTTGATTGATGAGAATTTGGTGTTATGTTGACTCTGGGTTTTTCCTGTCAGATTTTATAATCTCTGTTGTTGAAAGAAAGATTTCATTGTTTCATGTTGTTTTGGGTGTTCTAATTGATTCTGTAATTTTGTTTCTTAAATCAGACTGGAAAGGAAAACAGTGAAGAGGAAAAGAGTATTCGCAACTCTGAGAGTTCTGGGCACAGTTTTGGCGCAGCTGACAGAGGACATTCCAGATGAGGTTGGATGTATAAACTGTTAATCTTAATAATGCATAGAATCATCCTTTGTGTAAGTATAGATTGAATTTCCTAAAATCACACTTTTGCTGAACTTTTGTAAGTGTAGTTGGAGAACTTTTCACACTCATCTTAAGTTTGGTTAAAATGTGATGGAGTTAGGACTTATATGTCTTGCCTGGTCTACGTTTTGCCATTTTGGGTTACGCCTTGTCTTGACAAATCTTTTCACAAATTGCAAAAAATGTTTTGGCAATCGTTTCTATGAAATTAATTACTTCTCTGTGTTCAATTTTGCATTGCTACATGGTATAATTACACACATAGGTTTCATTGGCTATAATATAGTCTATCTGCATCACAGCTCAAGCGGGTGATGGAATCGGATGCCGCAATGTCCGAAGACCTGATTGCGTACAATATTATTCCACTGGATGCTCCTAGCATTACAAATGTTATCTCGTCCTTGTCTGAGGTTAGTTATTTCTCTTGGGTTAGTTCAAAGCTTTGTATTTTGCACACTCTAATTTAAGAAAATCATGGTTAGGTTCAAGCAGCAGTTTCTGGGTTGAAGTACTTCAGGGGCCTACCAAAGTTACCTACAGATTTTCCAATTCCTGCTACACGAGAGCCTGACATGCTGGACTTCCTGCATTATGTATTTGGATTTCAGGTATATACCATCTTCATCACACTCCGAGTTTGTATGTTTCCTTTCTCTTCTTTAAGTTTCAAGTTTCAACCAAGCTTTCAAGTTGGTTTTTGCATCCATCTGTACGCTTTCGATAAAACTACTATAAAGTTTGATATATTTATTTTTTGTTGGCTGAGTTGTCTGAATTATTCAATTTTTGGGCAGTTGTTTAGCTTTATTTGATGGTTGATTTTAATAGGCTTTTTTTTTTTTTTTTTTTTTTTTTTCTGTTTTTTGGTGATTTCCATTTGGAGGGTTTCCTAAGCACGGCTTCACTAGTTTTCTTATTATAAAGTTATTACATTTGGCTTCAAAAATTGTGTCAAAATAATTTAAAGTTTTTTCTTTTTTACTTCTGTACATCAGATAGTGATATGCTTCACAATCTCTTTGATGTCATTAATTTTTGGGCGGTTTTATGATCCTTGTTCTATGCAGAAAGACAATGTTTCTAACCAGCGCGAGCATGTTGTTCACCTCCTTGCAAATGAGCAATCACGGCTTCGTATTCCTGAAGAAACAGAACCTGTATGTCTCTTATCAATGTTCCATGTTAAATCAAAATAGTTAACTGAGAAATCCATGATGGAGTGGCATCGTTGTATTACCATTGAATTTATGTTTCCTTGTGAAATTAGTGGCATTGGAAGTAATGGATGGATGGGATGGTGGGTCTCATTTGTGAATCTTAATTTTGATACGAAATGTCCATGAGCTTAATGCTGGCCAATACATTATTTGAACCAAAAAATATAGTTTACCATACCTCTAGTCATCTAGTACCTATATGAAAGCGATATCTGTAATTTCATCATGTATTTCAGACACATGACATAATAATATAGCACATTATCGCTTGGGAAAGACAAGAAACTTTGTGGGCAAGTTTGTCTTCAGCATGCTGGCTACAGTGGGGTTACGTTAAATGAAATTTCCAACGCAAATATTGAAGATGGTTAAACAAAAGTACACATCTTATATTTATTTAAAATGGCCACATGTTATTGAAGACTTGTTGTAATGTTTATGTCATCTGTTGCATATTGTTACTTTTGTCCTTGTATATTGCAGATATTGGATGAGGCTGCAGTACAAAATGTATTTTTAAAGTCCCTAGACAACTATATTAAGTGGTGTAGCTACTTGTGCATCCAGCCAGTTTGGAGCAAGTAGGGACTTCCAGATCTTATTTCATATCCTCTCACGATGATATTTTGATCATTTTCATTTACTGGATATCATTGATTTTGTGCAGTTTGGAGTCAGTTAGCAAAGAGAAAAAGTTGCTGTTTGCTTCCATGTACTGTTTGATATGGGGTGAAGCAGCTAATGTTAGATTTCTTCCAGAATGCTTGTGCTACATATTTCATCATGTAAGTGAACCTTTTATTGAATAACTGGAATTGATCGTTATTTTTTGATTTACTGCTCCCGTGTAGTGTTTTCTTGTGCATATTCCGCTTGATACATCACTATGGGATTTACGTCCTTTCCTCGATCTTGAAGTAATATGGAATCTCTATATTCATAAGATTGGCGTTGAATGTGAAACAACTCTGTCCCTTTGATCTTAAATGCTTCCCCCATACCTCTGTTGGTGTCTGGTTGTTTGTTTTTAGTCCAACTATATTGTCTATTCTTCTTTTAATTATTTTATGATCAATTGACAACTAGTGTTAATTAATATTTGTACATGTTACTGCTAAGCAGGGCCTGTTACCTGCTCTTTTATTTTCATCCCTTAAAGCCAATCTTAATCCTCTTAACTTCGATTTTAATGTGCAGATGGCAAGGGAAATGGATGAAATTCTGAGGCAGCAGATTGCACAGCCAGCCAACAGTTGTAAATCTGATGATGGAGTTTCTTTCCTTGATCAAGTTATATATCCTCTATTCGAGATTGTGTCTGCGGTACGTATTGGCCGCCTTTTACTTTTCTGCGTTGTAAATTATTGCTACATGAGCATAGTTATGGACTATGAGCTCTTATTATTTTTGTGCATCCTAGTATGCATCTTGTTTACATTTTCCTTGTTGGCAAATTCATTGTTTTATTACATATTTCTTTCTGTTTTCATGGATGATTCTTCTAAGAATGTCAAATGGACTCCTCTCCCCTGAGTCTGTTGCAGTTGATTTCTTCTGTTAGTTATATCATTATGAACCGTAAGCCCTTTTTTTTTGTTTGGCCCATTGCAAAGATAATATATGACTTGCCTCCTAGATCTTTAAGAGCTGCATTTTTTTTCCCTTTCCAAGTGAGCAGGTCTTAGTCATTGATAGTAAATTATGAACTTCAATTGAACTCATTAATCGGGTAGCATATACTTGTTCATTGGGAATTCGTGTTGTTTCGTGGATGTTTTAGCTACAGAAAAAGGTTATCTAATATAAGATGGGTGCACAGGAAGCTGGAAACAATGAAAATGGACGAGCACCACATTCTGCTTGGCGCAATTATGATGACTTCAATGAGTACTTTTGGTAAGATATGTGTAAGAGTGATGTGTAAATGTAAATTAACTAAATTTATACCTTAAAGCTAATCACCTGTTCTTTTCAGGTCGCTCAAGTGTTTCGAACTCAGTTGGCCCTGGCGCAAAGGTTCATCATTCTTTCAAAAGCCAACACCAAGGTCAAAGGTTGTCTTCTTTCATAGAGATGTAAACTTAGTTGTTGTGACATCTTCATTGCTTTCTGCATTATTATTTCTGGGTTGTATATATCTTCGTACACAATACAACATTGTGCATTTCTTCTGTATCAAACATTATTATTGCAATTTATTGGTTAAGCCGGATATCTACTGGGCATGTTGCAAGCTCTTTCAAATTTTGGAATTCTTTTAGTCAAAAAGCTAAACTATGAATTGTTTTATGCCTATTTGAGGAATTTTTTTTAGGGATGGAGTTTGTATCCAATATTGTTTATGCTGATGGAAAAAGTCGACATATGTAGTTAATGTACTTCAACTTATGTTTTGCAGAATATTCTTAAATCAGGCAGAAGTCAACATCGAGGAAAAACTTCATTTGTTGAGCACAGGACATTTCTCCATCTGTATCATAGTTTCCACCGTCTGTGGATATTCCTTGTGATGATGTTTCAGGTTTGCATGTCTAATTGAATGCTCAGATATGATGGTTAATTCTTGTTTAATATTTTAAGTGCTCTTGGGATAATAAAGCATAGAAACTGTGAAGAATCCTTCCTTTATCCCCTCTCACAATTAAATTTTGTCTATGTGTAGTAAATGTAATTACTCTTTTGTTCTCTGCGCTATGGTCTTCATGCTCTAGGTCTTCTTATTTTCTTCTGTTCAATTATTCTTTGCCTATTATAAGTTCATTAATATATTTGGATACATTTATGATCCCAACAGATACCCAAGTTTTATTCTGTGACTTCTATGACCCATATTTCTTTTAATAAAGATCTTTAATACCTTTTTTACTTTCAGGGACTTGCGATCATTGCATTCAATGACCAAAAATTTGATGCCAAATGTATTAGAGAAGTACTCAGTCTTGGTCCGACATTTGTTGGAATGAAATTTCTCGAGAGTATGTTTCTTTACTGCTTATAAATTCAATGTGTATGTTTTAATTATCATGTAAGAAGTAAGAACCTGTTATATGTTGGCATTGTACCATTAATATCGTCTAGTTATTTGTTTGGTTGTCTAACCCTAGTGTCATTCATTCAATAGCTGAGAAAATGCTTCTTCATGTAGGTGTTCTTGATGTTCTTATGATGTATGGCGCCTATTCTACAACACGGAGTCTAGCAGTTTCTCGAATTTTTCTCCGATTTGTTTGGTTTGGCACTGCATCAGTGGTCATATCTTTTCTTTATGTGTAATTTCCTGATTACTCTCTTACATTCTTTTATAATATAACTTTTATCATCTGCTTTTGTGTTTAGTTTTTTATTTTTCTCTTCTGATATTGTTAAACAGAGGTAACATTTCTCTCTGCTCCTTAATGCAGGAAAGCTCTCCAGGAAGAAAGTAAACAAAACGGAAACCCTATTATGTACAGATTGTATCTGATGATTGTGGGCATATATGCTGGTATCCAGTTCTTCATTAGTTTTTTCATGCGCATACCAGCCTGCCACAATCTGACTAATCAATGTGATCGCTGGTCTATGATTCGGTTTGTCAAGTGGATGCGCCAGGTTTTTATTCTAATTAGTATCCTTTCTAGTTAATCATCATGCCTTTGTTTCTTATCATCTGCTTTATTGAACCATTATTTATTGTTGCTTATGTCTATTTTCCAGGAACGATACTATGTTGGACGGGGCATGTATGAGAGGACTACTGATTTCATCAAGTATTCACTAATCTCTGTTGATTTGTTTTAATTTTTTCTTTATTTTTTGGAACTATATTCGTATCGAACACTAAGCAGATTTTTTAAAATATCTCTACTGTTTATTCTGTTCTTGTGCTAGTGGAAATGGCACCCATATATCTGATAAGAAACCATAGATTGTGATAATCTACCGTAGTAGTACCTCTATCTAACCATCTATCAAGCCATGATCTCTTGTATCATTTAAATCTACAGACTCTTTAAGGTTGGAAAATGCTAATATAATTATCATTTACCGGGTGATGTTCATGTGATGGGTCATTTTATGTAGAGAGACACCTCATTAAAAAAGTATAGTACATGAACAACTTTCCACATATCAGTTACGTGTTGACTTCATAGTTATTGTTTGTGGTGATGAAAAATATAATGCGACTAATTTTAGCCGTCATTTCTAGTTTTACATATTTTAATCAAGGATTAGTAATTTGATGCTTTAAAGTTAAATGCTTGAAGTTGCTCCAATACCTTCTATTTACTTTTGTGGGCAATTTTATTTTCTTGTAGGTACATGTTTTTCTGGCTTGTGATTTTGAGTGGAAAGTTTGCATTTGCATACTTCCTGCAGGTTTGTCTTATTGATTATGCTTCCATGGTAGTATTGTTCTTTAATAGATTTATTCACTTGAATATAATCTTGAATTGTTCTTTTCGGTTTGTTTTTAGATCAAGCCGTTGGTGGAACCAACCAAGATTATAGTGAACACAAATGCTATAACATATACTTGGCATGATTTGGTATCTGAGAGTAAGTAACCATCCTATCATTACTTGAAATACTATCAATAATAGACACAAGTGGGGACGGGGGTTGGGAATCAGGTTAGGACTAGGCTACATCAGGGGTTCAATTCTCCTCTAGTACCAAAAAAAGTTCACTGATTGATATTTATATATCCGTGCTAATCCATTTTCTGGATATTCTTAGGTTAAGTTACATAGAACCTTAAATTGCTACAACTCTTTGAAACGGGAAAGAAGCCTGCTATCAAGGGCTATTTCTTTTATTTTATGATTTTTTATTTATTTAGCGGTAAGCGAGGGGGCGGCTGGATGGACTGATCCAACCATACCCTTTTCACTCATTTTTATCACCTTATTATTTTGTGATTATCTCAAGTTCCTTTGACTCTTACAATAAGACCTAAAGTTAGAAAGATTCTAGTGTTTGTCATTCCAAAATCCATTGGGTTGTCTAGTGCAATTCTAGTAATCATAAAAGCACATGAATCTTCCCGAATGCTGATTTTAACTGTGCAATCGCGTCGTTCTTGCAGACAACTATAATGCTCTGACAGTTGCTTCTTTATGGGCTCCCGTGGTAGTTGTAAGTTGGAAATTCTTCATCTTTTTTTTTTTTTTTTTTTTTTCGTTGGGTGTCTTCTCAACTCCTTAACTGTTAGGTTTTGCTCTTCTTGGATGTCGGAAGTAACTTTTTGTGGCCTGTATAGCCCACATTGTTTGTATCTTTTATTTTTAGTATCTACAATGATTCTGTTTCCTTGGTTGGAGGAAGATTGCTGAATTTGAAATATTGTGTTTGCATTAAATTGGAATGAAAATGTTATCACTCATGCTGGGAAATAGAACTGGAGATGGTAGACTTAAGTGAGTTTGGCTCACGGAACTCCTTTCTCTTTTGCTGGTTCATGTTTCCTTCGTTCCTATATCCCTTATTATTGCTTTCTGTTCTTATTTATTTATTTATTTTTTGTCTTTTCAGATTTATCTTTTAGATCTCCATGTATTTTACACCCTTGTATCTGCTGTGTGGGGATTCTTACTTGGTGCCAGAGATCGTCTTGGAGAGGTCAGTTAAAATTGTTGCTTTGGTCCTTCTGTTATTATTGTCTGAGTTTGTCCATCTGTTATGCTTAATGGGGTTTTTCATTTGCCCAGCACCTTTCAATTGTATATGTGTGAATTTTTTTTTTGTTTCTCAATTATCTGGTTTTGTCCATCAATTTTACTTCAAGGGGGTTTTCATTGGCTCATGAACACTACCTTTCACTTGAATATGTGTATAATATTTCTTTTTATGTATTTTCTGTTCGTTAGATATATCTAACTGTTTCTTTTTCATTTATTTATCATTATTTCCAGATTAGATCATTGGAAGCACTTCATAAACTATTTGAGCAGTTTCCTGGCGCTTTTATGAACACACTTCATATCCGCCTGCCTGACAGGTTATATGAATACATTTCATTCAGTTGATTGTCTACAAATATAATACCGTGCGTAAACCACTTTCTTTGAATCTCGTCTAACTGCTTATATATTTGACAGGGCTTACCATCAGTCTTCCAGTGAGGTGAGTCAGTAAAAAAATCTGTATCTTTCAATAAGTTTAAAATCTGGAGTATCTTCCTTGGCTGAAATAAAGTATTAGAGTGCTAGTGAACTTATTTTATTTTTTTTTAATTAAGTCTCTTGTAATATTATTTACTTTTTATTTTGAGTGTAGTATCTGGCAGTAATTTCCTACATTTTATCTGGCAGTAATTACCTACACTTAATAATTGATTTGTTCTCGGCCAAGTTATGCTCATTTATAGAGTATTTTCTAATAATTTTTACTTTATTATTTCTTCTCATCTTCACAAGTTTCCTTTTCTGTTAAAAATAAAGCTTTTGTGAAATTATGTCTCTATTGCTGATACTTGTCTGCTACTATGTGTGTATAATCTTCGGTTATTTTTAGTGCTGAAATCTGATTTTAAACATTTATACACTTGTGTTTCTTTATTCATTGTTTGGTTCTCAAACATTATTGCTGTTGTTATTATTATTATTATTATTATTATTATTATTATATGGGAAGCTTAACTTGCTGTGGTTTTCTAGGATTTTGAGAAGAACAAGGTTGATGCTAGTCGTTTTTCTCCCTTCTGGAATGAGATCATAAATAATCTTAGGGAAGAAGATTATATCACCGACCTGTGAGTGTTGAATTTATTCCATTTGATTTTGTTTTCTCAGTCTACGTTCTTGCAACCAGTCAATCATCTCTTTCCTTTTTCTTTGTGTCCAGAGAAATGGAGCTACTTGTAATGCCTAAAAACTCTGGAAGTCTTCGTTTAGTTCAGTGGCCTCTTTTCCTTCTTGCTAGCAAGGTTAGTTTTCTACTAATTACTGGAGCAATTTTGTATTCTCAAATTAAAATTTGTTAATCTTATCATCACTAATTAGAATTAATTTTGTAGATATTTATTGCCAAAGATATTGCTCTCGAAAGCAGGGATTCACAAGATGAGCTTTGGGAAAGAATTTCTAGAGATGACTTCATGAAGTATGCTGTACAGGATTGCTTTTATAGCATTAAGCTTATCCTAAGTGAAATATTGGAGGCTGAAGGAAAGCTGTGGTAAGCTTACGTTAGAAGATACAAATGTGATGTAGGCTCTTATATGCATAAGGTTGTGAGCTGACTTTGAGGTTGAAGAAAAGAAAACTTATTGTAGCTATCTCCTATCTTGTCAGGGTTGAAAGGTTATATGATGATGTCCAAGCAAGCATAGTGAAGAGGAGTATTCAAGTTGACTTTCAATTGAACAAGCTGCCACTTGTGATATCAAGAGTTACTGCATTAATGGGCATTCTGGTTTGTATTCGTTGGATCCTTCCTTGTGAATTTTATTATTGGAGATGTATTTTCTCTCGATGATGGCTTTGCTAATGTTTTCTTTGTATAAGCTCGTTTGTGTCCAATTAGTAGCCTAAAGCTTCACCAAAATATGTTATGCTCATTTTACGCTTCGTACTAAATAAAATTACATAAAATGATTGTCCTATAAGAAAACACATTAAACACAATTAAAGGTAGCGACCAA
Source organism: Potentilla sterilis (assembly GCA_963682095.1). Taxonomy (NCBI): domain Eukaryota; kingdom Viridiplantae; phylum Streptophyta; class Magnoliopsida; order Rosales; family Rosaceae; genus Potentilla; species Potentilla sterilis. Next base: position 62,271,450 of record OY821755.1, read on the forward strand.
CAAATAACACGTGCATCGCACGGGTACGAGGCTAGTTTTGGTTGAATTTTAAGACTTCTTTGGAAATCTTGATTTTGGTCCGAGTTCACTTCTTTCAGGTTTGTCAGGGATAACATTATTCCATTTTTAATGGTTTTGGAGTTGTATGGTTTTCTTTATAATTGCCTTTTACTAAATATATAGAATTAAATATAGTCATCCATCATTCAGTACTGGAAGCTTGCTGTAGCTTAGTTTTCTGGCTCTGTGTCTCCCTAGGCTAGTTATGTCCTGCTGATGCTTTATTGCTCCCTGTTATCTGCTGTGAACTTGTCCTCAGACTCTGGTACCTTTTCATCTATCAATCAAAGATGTTTATTTTCGTTCAAAAAAATATGTGTGTATATAAAATGAAATAATAATAATAATAATAATTTTCAGTTAGTTTTCATTTTTGTCCTGTTCTGATATGTATGGTTTTGAAGAATTTTTATGTCTTGAACATTTCGTGTGAAAGTTGCATGGTCAAGCATACCGCTTTTTATTCACTTTGTGATGTTTTATTTGTATGTACAGAAAAAAGGGGAATCACCTGAACTGGTGAACGGTGCTGTTAAGGCTGTTCAAGATCTGTATGACATTGTGCGCCATGATGTCCTTTCTATTAACATGAGGTCAGTTATTCTTTTCTTTATGTGCCAGTATTTGCAGAAAGAAGTTGTGAGACATGGCTTTAATCGACGGCAACTTTTAGGGAACACTATGAAACATGGAATATTTTATCAAAAGCGAGGACAGAAGGCCGGTTGTTTGCAAAGTTGAAGTGGCCTAAGGATCCTTCATTGGTATAATTGAGAAGTCTCTATGCTTGTTTCTTTATATTTTTGGTTCAAAATGTGTTTTTGTATGAGATTATAAATAATTGATGATATGCAGTTAGCGCAAGTCAAAAGGGTGTATTCATTGTTGACAATTCAAGATTCAGCTGCCAATGTCCCACGAAATCTGGAGGCCGGACGTAGGCTGAAGTTCTTTACAAATTCCCTTTTCATGGAGATGCCCGAAGCAAGGCCAGTCCGTGAAATGTTGTCCTTCAGGTGATATACTCTTTACCACCTTCTTTGTGTTAGATTTATTTATGTTTGACATACCTGTCGGCTTCATCTATTTGTTATCGTGTATGCAGTGTTTTTACTCCATATTACGCTGAGACTGTGCTCTATAGTATTGCTGAACTCCAGAAGAAAAATGAAGATGGGATATCAGTATTGTTTTATCTTCAAAAGATTTACCCAGGTATTTTTTTATTTTATTTATCTAACTAGGTAATAAAGTGGTCCAGAAAATAAAGAAAAGCAAACCACCCCAGAAATCTACCCAATAAAAATTGAACTGTGGTTAATGTACTGGGATTTCTCTTGGTATATATCTACATGGACTTTTTTGCCTCCCGAGTACTGCAAAGTGTTTTATTCTTTAGTATCATACATGCCTAGTATTAATATGTGTAATTTTTCGTGTCTGTTGGAGATGAGTGGAAGAACTTCCTTTCACGGATTGGCCGTGACGAAAATGCGCATGACTCTGAACTTTTCGATAATCCATCTGATATTCTTGAGCTTCGGTTTTGGGCGTCTTACCGAGGCCAAACATTGGCCAGAACTGGTAAGTACTATACCCATGGCAATATGTTTTCTTGTGCTTCAATTCGAGTATACGATATCTTGCCCACCTACCAGCCACACATCTTCTTAGTTGGTCACATTGCTTATTGTGTGTTTCATGTCTTACCAGTTCCTTGCTTGTGTCAATTGCGTAATGAACTTATTCTCCTTTTTTTATCGTAATTAGTGTTTTCCATGATACTGGTGGCTTGTATCGACAATTTGACATGGATTATAATGTTTATCAGTTTCTTTTGCCTTATAAAAGCTATATCTAATGTATTTATGTTATTAATAGTATAGTACAATAATGTATAATGTATTTATGTTATTAATAGTATAGTACAATAATGTATTGAAACATGACATCATTTATGGTAGAGAAGGATACTGGGTACCAGGGGAAAATAAGTTGTTATACACTTATACTTGTGTTCTTGTTTTTTTTTTCTTTCTTTTTTTCTTCCCCTCTATCTTCTGAATGTTCCAAGGCTAATAATAAGATGCTGGTACAGTCTAGAATCCCAAACGCTTTTCAAATGTTCATTTGTCATTAATAAGTGGCTGCCCCCTTAAACTTCTATATTTGAGATCTGCAGTTCGTGGGATGATGTATTATAGGAAGGCTCTTATGCTTCAGACCTATTTGGAAAGATTGAATTCTGGAGGTAGGCAGCTCTTTATTCTTATGTTTGACAACTATTTTCTATTATCTGATTTATTCTCCTTCATGAAATATTGAGAATCCGATTGTGTCTTCACAGTATCAGATGTGGAGGCTGCAATTTCTAGGGGTGATGCGGCTGAAACTCGAGCATTTGAGTTATCTCCTGAAGCAAGAGCTCAGGCAGACCTGAAGTTTACATATGTAGTTACTTGTCAAATATATGGAAAACAGAAAGAAGGGCAGAAACCTGAGGCCGCTGACATAGCACTGCTTATGCAAAGGTGAGTTGTTGCACACTACTAATTCTTTATCATTAAAAAGGGATATTCTCGTTTGGTGGTCATATATTGGAGTTCTGTGTATTGGTTATTTACAGTCTGAGGGGGTTTGTTGATTTTACCATAATTAATATGTTTTCTGGAAAATCTAACTGGGTAGATTCACCAGGAGTATGAAAGACTTAAATATCTATGGTTTGAGAGACATCACTGCCAGATGCTCAGTCCATTGTTTAACATACAGAATAGGTTGATCACTCTCAGATCGGACAAGTTCTTTATTTCTCTGCTTTGTGTTTGAGAGGGTTTCTCTGTCTTTAGATACAAAGCTATTAGGTAGAACAATGTCCTACCATCTTCTTTTTCGCTTTGGCTTAATAAGCATGAATTTGTGTTTGCTTAGTGAGCAGAATTACAAGAAAAAGGGGCAAGGACTCTTGTTGACAGGACTGCATTCATTTTAAATTTCATTCATCCCCCTCAACATCTATAGTAGCATCTATACCGTACTTGTCACACAAAAATAATTCTTTTGTTTACATTATTATTAGAAATGAGGCTCTTCGAGTTGCTTATATCGATGAGGTTGAGACTATGAAGGATGGTAAAGTGAACAGTGAGTTCTATTCAAAACTTGTAAAGGCGGATATTAATGGCAAGGACAAGGTATAACTTCTTTTTTGTTCACAAGCTTGTGTCCTATTGTTGTTTAGTTCATTATATCCTAGAATAACTTTTCAAGGAGATAGGTTATGACCAGTCAGTATCTGTAGTTTTTCTGCAAGTTTTCTAGTTAGGTTCTCTGTTCCGTTTTTTGTTTATGGTGAAGGAAAACTTTTTCAAGGCTTTGTATCTCTTAAGTGGAAACATCATTCACTGTATGTTAAAATTTATTTTTATTTCGTGGTGGACTTATTATGTATAGTGTATTATTATTATTATTATTATTATTATTATTATTATTATTATTATTATTATTATTAACTCATAACCTAAAAAAGAGGAATTTTTGTTTTTTGTTTTTTATCTTTTAATTTTTAATTTTTATAATTACGATTTTCATTGGTACACTTTGCTTTATGTTGTTAAAGATATGTTAATTATTGAGATTGGTGCTTTTATAGTACATCAGTGACATCACCTATCCACTGTTATTCTAATTGTTTTCGGGGCACTGTAATTTCTATCATACAGGAAATCTACTCTATAAAACTACCTGGAAATCCAAAGATAGGGGAAGGGAAACCGGAGAACCAGAATCATGCAATTGTGTTTACTCGTGGAAATGCTATTCAAACTATTGACATGAATCAGGTGACTGATTGTCTTTTCTTACTACTGTAGCCTACTTACGTCTACTATAAATTGTTAGTGGATGAAATTTATAAGACTGGATCCCATAGACATAGTAACACTGACCCAAAGTTTACATGCATGTATTGTTACTCCATATCCTACTTCTGTAACTGTTGCATTTCTACCTTCCGCTCTTTACAGTCTGACTGTCTTCGATGTTACTTTTTTGTACAGGATAACTATTTTGAGGAAGCTTTGAAGATGAGAAATTTACTCGAAGAATTCCATCGTGATCATGGTATTCGCCGTCCTACAATTCTAGGTGTCAGAGAACATGTCTTTACCGGAAGGTAAATTTGAATGTATAGTTGCATATTTCTTGAAATGATTGCAATACTGTTCAAGTTATAACGTAGATATTTTGCAGTGTTTCTTCTCTTGCAGCATTCATGTGCAATCAGGAAACAAGCTTTGTAACTCTAGCTCAGCGGGTTCTTGCAAATCCTTTGAAGTAAGTCAATTCTAGTGATGCCAAATTAACATATTAGTATCCCTAGATCATTAACATCCAGTTGCTTGAAACTGATCCCAACCAATTCACAGGGTTCGCATGCATTATGGTCATCCTGATGTGTTTGATAGAGTTTTCCACATAACACGGGGTGGTATTAGCAAGGCTTCTCGCGTGATTAACATCAGTGAAGATATTTTTGCAGGTTTGGTTCTTTATTAATATAGGGTGCCATAGCCTTTCGTATTGTTTTTATTCAGCTCATGGAATTCTTTTGAATTCTGGAACTTTTTTTTCTTGTTTGAGACCAGCTCTAGTATGTTGAAATTCTAGAAAAGTGGTTGAGATTAGAAGAAATTTGGAAGACATAGGTGTCAGTAGGATCAATAATCTTGCTTTCGAAGGATTTGACTAAATTTTAAGTTGGTATTATTATGCAGGCTTCAACTCAACTTTACGCCAAGGAAATGTGACTCACCATGAGTATATTCAGGTAACTTGTCACTTTCTTCATATGAGACATTAATTGGTTGTGGTACTATCTAATAGTGCTTTACAGGTTGGCAAAGGGCGGGATGTTGGGCTCAACCAAATTGCAGTATTTGAGGGGAAGGTTTCTGGTGGTAATGGTGAACAGGTTCTAAGTCGTGATGTCTACAGGCTCGGGCAGCAGTTTGATTTCTTCCGCATGCTATCATTTTACTTTACCACTGTTGGCTATTACTTCTGTACAATGGTAAAGTTTCATCTATGTTGTGGTTGGAACAGCTCATTTTTCTCTCTTTCATTAAGGATTTCGCTATTAAATATGTTCTTCAACCGTAATTTAGTAGTCAACATTGTTTAAAAAGGCGAAATTAAAGCGATTTGTTTTGTATGGACAAGATGAGGCACAAGCCTGCACTCGTTGAGGGTAACATTAAGGATGTGGAAATTTTGCAATTAAGTCAATATTAAAAATAATGTGAAAAGAACAAGGAGAATATAACTCAAGCAAAAAAAACACTCAAAAGGAGGAGAAGAGATTGTGGATAAATTACTCGCTCAGAGTCCATCATGCCAAAGTCTCAGTCAGTTTAAGAAGAATTACTTGCCTACTATTCAGAATGTGGTCGGAATATTACTTGTATTTACTGTTTACTGCATCGTACTTCCAAGGGTTTACTAAGGAAGAGTAGATATATAAATGTTTTTCATCGACATGAATTTGTATTTTACAAATCTTCCTTTTTGTATTGTGCAGTTAACAGTGCTGATGGTTTACATTTTCCTCTATGGGAAAACATATTTGGTAAGGTCATTTTATGTTAATATCATTCTAAGCCATGCATTTGTAATTGCTAAACTACTAGCAACAAGTATGTGCTAATATGTGATATTCACTCTTCTGAATGGGATTGTAAATTTCTATTTCTACGTACTTGACATCAATAGTGAGGTAATGCATTCATGTTTAGGTTTGAAAAAGATTGATTTATCGTGTCACATGTATGTACATTAATCAGGCTAACTGTTCAGTCTCATCATTCAGTTCTTAAGGTTACTTGGGTGCCAGCATGAGTACTTGCTTTGATTCCCTCTGTGCTTTTGTGTGTATCTGTGACTCTGAAAATGGTTATATGATTATTCTCAATCTCTTCAGATGGAATTGACACATGTTTTTATCTCAGGCGTTATCTGGGGTTGGTGAATCCTTGCAAAATGTAGCTGAGGTAACCAAGAATACTGCACTGACTGCTGCTCTGAATACACAGTTTCTCCTTCAAATTGGTATATTTACGGCGGTCCCAATGATTTTAGGCTTCATCTTGGAACAGGGTTTCCTACGGGTAAATATGTGTTTCTCTTAATACTCTTTTTCTTTGATGAATTTTGATTCTGAATGAAAGCAATTGTTCAAGAAGTAGATCACCCGGCATCCCATGATCCATATACTTACTTTTGTACCCGAAATACTTCTATAGACGTAGTACCAAATATTGTTTCTTTACATGGTATTCGTAGAACCTGCTGTTTTATGGTACTTTCTATTTCTGAGAATCTTTTCTTTTAAGCATGTGAGATTTTTCCTGGTTTTGTTGGTTGGGAGGGCATATGTTCTTGAGTGGTCTTCTGGTCCATGAATATACTCATTACCAGTGTACTGGGCAGCTTGGTTTAGTTTCTCATAACATAGAGATTTCATCTGTTGGGTGGTTTTTTATTTCAAACTCTAGTATTGTACTTGGAACATAATTTCTTCTTCCAGGGTGGCCGGAGCCTTCCATGTAGCAATGCTCTTGGTTGAACTGCCACATTTTTTCTTCTATGTGTTACTCATGGATTTTGGGTTCTTCTTATTTGTCAAAGGAAGATTTTTGTCTCTTGTCATTACCTTATCATTCAAAATTTTCCATTGGTTTTTGCTGCAGGCCATTGTGACTTTCCTCACAATGCAGTTGCAACTTTGTTCTGTGTTCTTCACATTCTCTTTGGGAACCAAAACACATTATTTTGGCCGGACAATTCTCCATGGTGGTGCAAAGGTAAGTTTTCCTTTTATCTTTTGTTCTGGTTTAGAATTAATTGATGTATCCCATATTGAATTATGCCTATTTTTCAATAGTATCAAGCGACAGGCAGGGGATTTGTTGTCCGGCATATTAAGTTTACAGAGAATTACAGGCTTTACTCTCGCAGTCATTTTATCAAAGGGTATTATTCCTGTTCCCTTCCTTCACTCCTCTTTTTGACTGTTGCACTATATATTGGAAAATTATGAAACTTTATATTGCTATAGCATCTGGAAAGGCTAGGCTGGGATCCAAACCTCTTTTGGGAAAAAAAAAATCTGGGGAGGTTGGGAAGTAGGAAAATTTAGCAGATTTGTTAGGATATATTCAATATTTTACTTGGCAGTTCATTGAAGCATAAACCATACTTTTCTTTGCTAGTATAAAGCTATTACAGGCTTTGTATGTACTGATCATTTATCATTCCTTCTGGTTTGCAGATTGGAAGTAGTTCTTTTGTTGGTAGTGTACCTTGCTTATGGATATGATGATGGTGGTGCTCTATCATACATTCTTCTTACAATGACGAGTTGGTTTATGGCTCTTTCTTGGCTTTTTGCTCCCTATCTGTTCAACCCATCTGGGTTTGAGTGGCAGAAGTAAGTCTTTTCATTTCTTCTGTTGGAAAAGTAAAAGAAATAGATCCATTGTACTTCATTGGAAGTGACAATGTTATTTCCTTCCAGGGTAGTGGAGGATTTCCGGGATTGGACAAATTGGCTTCTTTATAGAGGTGGAATTGGAGTTAAGGGTGAAGAAAGTTGGGAAGCTTGGTGGGAGGAAGAACTGGTAATACTCCTGATTTCACATCAAATTTAATCACTTGTTTTAGCTACATGACCAAATCATAATAACTGTTGTAGCAAACTCTACAGTGTCATTTTTGAACATAAATCCGTGTAAAATGTAGTGTTGTTTAGTATGATATTGTAAATTTTATGTGAGGAAATATGCTTGGCTGACACACTGGCAGTTGGCATATACTTAATGGTGGGAATTGGGTTCTGGGCTGTAATGAGTTGTAGCTACCTGATTTAAACAGAGTTTAATCTTTCTAACATCAAGTGAGACTGTTAGGATAGAGTTAGTGTACCGTGCTTATGGATATTGTGAGATTTAATCTGTTACCTTCTTTACTTACACATCATTACTTGGGTTAACTGTTTGGCCCAAAGTCATTGGTAAAATAAATTGATAACATATTAAAAGATTAAGTCTTGGTTTTTGCAGTGCATTTCCTATGTCTAATTTGGTAAATGTGTTCTGACGCAAATTGTTGGTTGGAAGGGTGTTCTTTCTGTTCTGTTTTTCCTGTATATTAATGTATCTGCTTTCTATTTTAAAAATATAGGGACATACAATCTATAGTATATATGTCAGATCATTGTGGGTCCGTCAGGGAGATTTATGGTGTTATTTATATCTTATGCACCATATCACTGTGGTCACACACTCGGTTGGGATAGGGATTTCTCCTCTATTTTTTCGTAGATTTGGCCCTTATTTTAGTCACTTGTCATTGAAATATTATGCGTTCCGCCCCAAACAAACATGCGTGGACACACACACGAACACATTTTCTTATTGCTCCAAGCTATTTCTGATCCTGGGTTTTCATTTGCAGTCGCATATTAGAACTTTTGGGGGAAGGATTGCAGAGACAATCTTGAGTCTAAGATTCTTTATTTTCCAGTATGGAATTATCTACCGGCTAGATGTGAAGGGATCTGATACATCACTAACGGTAACCCATCCTTTCTGAAAATGATGAGTCATTGTCATATATGAACAGTGAAGAGCATATTTAAACTTTTGCTTGTTATCTCTGTTGAGCAATTTCCAGGTCTTATCCAATTTCACTATTTAATGTTTGCCAATTTTCTTGTGTGGATGTTTGACCGAACATTTTGTGTTACTGCAGGTGTATGGCCTCTCATGGATTGTATTGGCGGTGCTTATAATTCTTTTTAAGGTATGACATTTATATTACCATATGCTTCAGCTGGTATTATGGGATGTTAATCTATTTAATTTTATTTAAATATTATTTTTCTACGGTTTCACAGGTATTCACATTCAGCCAGAAGATATCTGTCAACTTCCAGCTTCTGTTGCGCTTCATCCAAGGTGTCTCCTTCATGTTGGCACTGGCGGGTTTAGCAGTTGCAATCAAATTTACAGATCTGACAATTGCCGACGTTTTTGCTTCTATTTTAGCCTTTGTACCCACTGGGTGGGGAATTCTTTCCGTAAGTGTTCACTTAGTTTCTCCTGTTTTAATTTGTTTTTTTTTTTTTTTGGAAACGTTTCCTCTTTCTTGTTCTCCTATCACAATATGGTTACGTGTTTGTAACTCATACTCCCCCCCTTTGTGCCCAGATTTGCATAGCTTGGAAACCATTGATGAAGAAACTGGGCTTGTGGAAATCCATCCGATCCATTGCCCTTCTTTATGATGCTGGGATGGGTATGGTTATATTCATTCCCATTGCATTGTCATCATGGTTCCCATTTGTATCAACGTTTCAAACTCGGCTCATGTTCAACCAGGCTTTCAGCCGAGGGTTGGAAATCTCTGTACTACTTGCTGGAAACAACCCCAATTCTGGATTATAGTGTTTTCCTGGCTTAGGTTAGGGCTAAATTGTGATTTTTTTTTTTTTTTTTTTTTCAATCTGCTTACCGATTAATGAATGTAGTTGGGATTTTGATCTCTGAGACCTTGTAAATAGTCATGTATATCGATTATGTTAACCCCATTAGTGTAGTGTACACTGTGTATGTATTCTTATGCTGCGAATTACGTCCACTTGTTGCATAGTCTTCATTTTTTATTTTTTTTTCCTGGAGTTGTCATAACCGAAGAAGTTGAAGTTGAGCTTTTCCCTGATGATCATTTTCGGAAGTAGGACCGAACATAGAACTGATACCGATAGAGAAAAACTAGTGGCTCTTGAAGCTTTGTTTATTTGAATTTTCTGGATACCAGTGGTTTTTATAGCCATGCAATAGCAATTGGAAAAAGTTTTTAAGATTCAGTATATGCGGATATGCCACTTACGGCAAATTATTCGTCCTCAAGGATAATCGATTAAGAATTACTATGGTCAACCATCAATGATTGCTAGAAGTTTATACGTGCACTGCCTTGTATATCCTCGCAATAAGGCAGCTTCGGTTCGGAACCCACTATTTATCAGTGTGTTGTGTGTTGACTGGTGCGTTTGAAGTTTTTTTAGTTGTGAATAACCACAATTCAGATCATGTTTCACCAATGGTAAATCCAATAGTGGCATGTTAACTTAAAGTGGCATTGAGAAATGTGGCATGTAAAGATACTTTTTCACTTTTATAAATAATTTTGATAATTGTATGGTCTTACTTTTTACTTTCGTTCTTATCAATGAAATCGAGCAGCTCAACTTCATAATCATGACACAAAAGATTATTCGCTAGTTCATCTACGACGTCTACCCGTCCTCTCTATAAATAACCCAATGACCGACACGTAAACACTAAATCTGAACCGTCGATTCACAAAGCTCTGATCCAACCGTCCCTACTCCGCAATCTGCCTTTATATATATATTGAACCCCCCTGCGGACCACACCGCATCTCTATAACGGCTTTCGTGTCCATCCAGAGTTTTCAGAAACACACAAAAAAAGAAATCATCATAAAACAAAAAACGAAATCCAAAACCCCTCTCTCTCTCTCTCTCTCTCTCACAAATTTAAATCTCATTTCTTTTTTAAGATCTTAAATTCTCGATTTGAAATCTAACGAATTCCTAGGGTTCGACCTAGGAAATTTTTAGGGGTTTTAATTTCCGGCCATCCGATCGGCGATTGGTCGGTATCTGAGACGAAAACGACGTGGATTTAAGGATGAACGATCAGTCACCGTTGATGAATCAACCCCCACCGCCGATGATGAGTCTCAGCCAAGCTCAAGCCATGAGCAAGCCGCCGCCGCAGATGATGACTCAGCTGCCGCCGCAGATGATGGCTCCGTCATCTCAAGCCATGGCTGCTCAGCAACAGCAGATGATGATGAACAGTCAATCTCAGCCGTTGATGATGAACCGGAGCTACAAAGCCTGGCCGCAACAGTTCGCCTCGCAGAATCCGCCGCAGTCGAATCTCGGGAGGAACAACAACAATTGGAAGGGTAAAAAAGGAAATGATAAGAGAAGAATGGAAAAGATTGTTCCGAATTTGCCCCTCAGTGGCGGTCAGAGCAGTAGCGGAGGTTATAATGTTCCCAATATGCCCCTGAGTGGTGGCCAGAGCAGTAGCGGAGGTTATAGTGTTCCAAATTTGCCCCTGAGTGGTGGCCAGAGCAGCGGAGGGTACATACCTCCGACGCTTAATGAGTTACAGTCTCAGAATCGAATGAAAGCTCGGAAATTTTACCCTAAGAAGAAGTATAACAATAGGTTTGCGCCTTATGCACCAAGGAACACGACGTCGTTTATCATTAGAGCTAAGAAGTCCGGCGGTATCGCCTCGCTGGTTTCGCCTTGCCCGGTGACCCCTGCTGTGCTGCCCACGCCGATATTCTCGCCGTCGAGGGAGGTTTTGGGGGACACGGCGAAGGAGGAGTGGGGTGTGGATGGGTATGGGTCGATGAAAGGGTTGATTAGGCTGCGGTCGCCGGGGAATGAGGATGATGAGGAGGGAGGGGGCGGGTCGAGTGAGAGTGATGTGGAGGAGCATGTGGAGGTGGAGAGGAGGTTGGACCATGATTTGAGTAGGTTCGAGATGATATACCCGAATTATAGTGGGGTTGAGTATAATAATGTGTTGGAGAATAGAGTTGATGATCAGGATACACACATTGCTCAGTTGGAGGAAGAGAATTTGACATTGAAGGAGAGGCTGTTTTTGATGGAGAGGGAGTTGGGGGACTTGAGGAGGAGGATGTTGTTTCTTGAGAGGAGGCACCATGTGATGGAGGAGGTGAATGAGGAGGTTGTGGAGAATGGGTCGGAGAACGATAGTGATGGAGGGTCGGATGTGCCTCATATGAGCAATATTGAGGTGGTAGATTATGTGTTGAAAGATGGTGGTGTTAGGGATGTTTCAATGGAAGAATATGTGCATGATGAAATGAAATTAAAGGAAAAAGAGGTCAGAGATGAAGTGAGAAATGAAGTTGTGGGTAATGAAGAGATTGAAAATAAGAATGAGGGGAAAAGGAATGATCTTGTAGGTGATGGAGTCGTTTCAGAGAAGATTGAGGAAGCAAGCGATGAGTTTATAATGAACAAAGTAATTGGAAATAAAACTGAGCTGGTGAGTAGTGAAGTCGAGACTGAGAATGACAATGACTTTATGCAGGACCAGGGTGAGAAAGACGGAGACATGGGAATTGCCTGCAGTGAGAAGAATGAAACTACGGTTATGAGCAATGAGGTTGAGACCACGATTGAAAAGAAGTTAATGCAGGGTCAGACGATTGCAAAGAAGGATGAAGAAATGGGAACTTCATGCACAGAGATTAATAATACTGCTGAGGCGGTGAAGAATGAAGTTGAGACCAAGAGTGAGAGTGAGTTGATGCAGCGTCAGATGAATGCAGAGAGGGATGAAGATATGGGAATTGCCAGCACAGAGAAGAGCATTGGCGTCGGTGACTAATCTGTCCCGCGTTAATGTAAGTTGCTATTCTGAACAGATAAACATTTCTCATGGTGATTGATCGTTATACTTCTGGATATATGCTATTTAGATTCAGATTATATCTGTTTTTTTTTCCTGTTTGTTTCATTAATAGTCTGTCAGGCTGATGGGGAAGATAAGATGAACTCGTATTGTTCGGAAATCTTGTCTATTCTGACCTAATAATGTCCGTAGGGATCAGGAATGTAGGTTTTATATTTTCATCTGGGATGAGGTGAGGATTGTATTAGAGTTACTCCAGGTTCATTCTGTTAAAATGATATATCTGTTTGTTTGCATGTTTTGAAGTTTGAAATGGAACTGTGAATTCATTAGGGTATGATGTACTAAGTTTTCATTTACTTAATGTCATGCAAACCTTTCTGAATATTCCATTGCAATTCTTTGAATCATCTGTTGTTTGAGGGTGATAGTATCTCACTTACAATTTGTATAAACATTGCTGCATATTTATAATATGTAAAATTGATATTGATAGTGTTACTTCTGCTAGAATTATAAATGTGCTTGCCTTTTTCTAAAGACTACTTTTCTCCCTTCAAGGTTTGGGGGATATTGGTGACGATTATGCAATTGTAAACATTCAACTCTGTAATTTATGAATATAGGAGAACAATTTGTCTGTAAAGATATCTACTTTTGCTCCCACTGGTTGAGTGGTATATTATATTTCATGGAAGTGGCTTACACCCTCGCAAACCTTTGTATTTCCTTTGAGGGCATCTCCAAAGGAGTTGGACTGTAATCTCCATCATCAGAGTCCAAAGGTTGAAAAGAGACCAATACTTGTTCTGGAGTATATCACTGGGCAGACATGTTTATATGAGGAAGCTGAATCATCTGCTCCATCTGTGATCTTCCAATCTTTACTACATACTCAACCTTGTGAGCTGTGGGTCAGAACGTTGATAATGATACATGTAGGTTCCTCTTTTTGACTTTATTTTTCTTGAACAGACTGCCTCCATGACTTGCTCACTGAAACATGCTTCCTGAGCAGGTTCCAAGTTGTGCTTAGATGGCTGTTGCAATCAAGGCTTCTCAGCTTTTGGTATGCCGAAATTTCCTGGACAAATGGTCATGGGTAGCTCTGTGAAAGGTGCATGATAATGCTGCATCATTCCTTCCTGCTCGCTTTCCTGAAACTATTGTTGGTGAAAACTCAAAACTGTAAGCGGAATTCAGGAAATACTATTCATTGCTTTGCAGTGGACAGATCAAAGCGTTTCGCAATTCATTGTGCCCTGGAATTCCTTATTTATTTTCTGAAATTCATCTGTGTCCTTGAGCATTTTGTTTGCATGTTATTACAGGCATCTTTTCTGATACAACAGGTGGCTTTTGTTAAACTGGCAATAACAATAGAGAAACTCGATTATCAATTCCTTAACAAGTTAACAACGAAATCCTGTCAATATAGAAAGGAAGGTTCAAGACTTTAAAACAGTTGAACTGGTGTCATGATAGTGGACAACATGCAAAAGGCTAAGAAAACAGTCTTCACGTTCATAACCAGAAAATTCCATATTATAAACCACTAGATTTTCACTCTAAAAGAACTGAAGGAAGAGCATCTACATCCACCCACAAAACTAATGCTTCTCAGGACCAATCTATATGATAACCTACCTACACATACATGTGTTTGCATGTGTTCATCTAAATTCCAGAGAGCACCAACTACAGCTCCTCAGAGCATGCTGTCCACCTTTGATGGCATTCTCCTAATGAAGTTGTGGAAAAATGAAGGGAGGTCAATTCCACGAATGCGTTGTCCACTGAACATCCAACCGATTGCCAAAAAGAAAAGAGTACGCAAGTATAGAACCTCGAAGTAAAACACAATCCCAACACAGAAACAGAAGATAAGAACAAGAAGTGTAGCTCTTCTATCCCTCCAACTCAACAAAGACTGCACCTTCTCCCCTGTAGTCGCAACGTCACCAAGTGTTGTCTGAACATGCAAAATAACGTCTTTAAGTCGTTTATATCTCATCCTGATCACAAAGTCCTCAGGTACGCCTGTGGGAAATGAATTAAACTCCTCAGCAATCTCATCAGGGTCGACACTATAAACCTGAGACAATTCAGTGTCCATGTGAGGAAGTTGTCTAGGCCTCTTACGGTAACCCCAAGCCCCTAGACCGCAAAGCATGAAAAACATGGAAGACAATGCCAGACTGGGGAAGAAATAGACCGCAGTGAAGCAAACATAAAAGACACCACTGTGCCATGGATTAGTCCAATTCCGCAGCTGATCATACCGCTGTTTGTAATATGAGAAACTATCTAAAAGTTTCATACACCTAAAAAGATTAGCTTTAGCTCTCCGGAGACTGAAATTATTATTGTCCTCCAACACATACCGCACAACCTCATTGCTTAGTGGTGATTCAGCCCTCTGCAACCTTGATACTGTAAGCTTAACAGCTTGACGCCTTAGTATGTAAATCTGAGGTACTGATAGTGGGAGTATACAATGCAGTCTGGGGAAGGGGGGAGCTGTATATCTACCACACACATTCAGCATAGATGTAGAAGAAAATCGATAAGACAACTGAAGTTTACCTCCATTCCTCACCCCGGAAGGTTCTAGCTTCACAAGCGGATGCGAATTCGTGTAAACTTTATCAAGTTGAAGATCAGATAATCGAATCCGTACTTTTCCAATTGCCCAGTCAGGAAGAAGCTCTCCCCCTTGGTGCAAATACTTGTTTTCAAACACTGCAATAGTTATGACTGTACAATGATCATAGACTTCCCACTGAAATTGTTCATTCCACTTTGGAGAGCAATTATCAATGACTGTCCTTGTCCTCACCCACTTTGGCCCATATTTGGCGACACAGAAAGTGTCTACAGTAGTCTTCGATATAACTGAGGACAATTCAGAGGCACTGATAATTCCAAGTTCAAATATCCCAATTGGAGGTTTCCACAATGTCTTTGCCGATGGCCTACGATCACTAGAAAACTCATTAGGCTCATCGAAAACATGATATCCACCATCCAAACTGATCTTCATATTAATCTTACTAGCAAATTTCGCTGTCTTCCCCTCACCCCCCATTACCTTAAGATCATACCATAGACTAGCAACCGGTGATATATCATTCCTCTTCCCCACTTTACTTAAAGGAATCTCACAACTCCCTAGAAAAACCACAGTTTTCCCTTGGCCCTGATCAGTAAGAAGTGATGCACTTAGCTTCTCAAAGACTCCCACAATCAAAGTTGCATCGAATGGTTCCGCAACCACAAACATCAAGTTCTCATTCCACTTAGGGTCCGGGGTCTTGGTTAGACAAGCTTTAGTGGTCAAGTGACAGTCCAGAACACTAGCTCGTACGAAAATCTGCGCTGGCTGTGCCCTGTTGTTAATGCCATTAATCACCAGATCCTGAGCTGCAATTACATCGACTCTGAGGTACCAAAGCCTCGGGGTAGTATACTCATGCCGACGAATACTCAATAAACCCTCAGGGCTTAGAGGTGCTGATGCATCAGAATGCCAAGCAGTATTATAGACCTCATCAACCTGTGTCCCAGTCCAAAATGCCAACAGCAAGCCTCCAACGCGATTATCACCTTTTGGATCCACCAGTGGACACCACTGAGGTACCACTGGAGAATCAGGTGGTACTCTCTTCAATGCTTCTGATACACCAAAGCTAAACTTGCTGACGACAATTCCATCTGCATTCTTCACCAAAACCTGCACAGTTGTGTCTTGAAGTTTGCTTTTGGTGAAAGCAAACGCCTGCTTCCATTCGTACTCCCCCGCAGGACTTTTCGGTGCATAACTTGTGTTTCCTCTGTAGTTCCCAGTCTTCAGTTCAACTTGGAGGAGACTATGAACTGGCTTAATATCGGCTCTCTCAATCTTAACATACAGATATAACATCTCCTCCACAAGAGTAAGGGAAGTTGTGGGACCATTCAATGGCTTCTTGGCAGGGATGGAGGGTTTGATCTCCTTGACAGAGAAATCTTCTTTCTTTTGTTTAGCCATTGCTGCTTGTTTACGTACACTGCAAGAAAGGTCATAGTGTTTTAACAGTGCTACAAATCACGACAGTTAACAAGATTGATACTCATATCAAAAGAACTCATCATGGATGCTCAAATTGAACCAAAAAAACAGTATTTTCGACACGAAACAAATATCTAGATAGACTTGAATGTTCATATTACTGCAAAAGAATCTCAAAACTGAGAATGTTTTGCATCCGGAACAAAACTAAGAACCAAGAGAAGACAGAGTATAAGTTCTGAAAAGTACCTTAGCACCTTCTTCAACGTGCAGTACAGAACAGATAGACTATTTTGGGATTATGAAACAGGGCACGGCACTTTATAAGATGAATGAGGTTGTGGACAAGCCCTAGTACTAGAAAGAATCTAGTGAGGATTCTTTATGCCTGAAAAAATCTACACCATGCTGGGTCTGGAAGGTAATTGTAATCTCTTCGTGTACAATCATATGATTTAATGGGCTTTGCTAATCAAGCAACTCATACAAAGAAGCTTCTTCACAGAATTATGCAATCAGCCTTGGAAGATTATGCAATTTTGGATGAGATTCTTGAGTACAGAAAAAGGAAATAGCTAGTCTTAGGAAATAACTTGCCAAAGATTATGCAATCAAGAATATCTCCGGCAAATTCACCTTTACTTTTTACGAAAGTTATTACCAGAAGTGGATATCTCAATGTTCCCATTTGCACTTCTCATCTTATGACCACATAGACGATTCTCAATGGAGTGTTTGCTTCTCTTCTACGCTGCTGTAGCAGTTTCCTAAGATAATTGGGATTACAGAGCAATTATGCTTGGTCTGTCTAATTATGTCGACTTTTTGGTCAATCAGGTCATGTGATTGCTAAATACGTTGGCTGCAATTAGTGCAATATATATACAAACCATGTTCATCAACTTCATTTGATCTCACATTATGCACAAAGATTATGAAGCCAATAACAGAGAATAATTAATTACACTTGATATACCAGTCAGTTGTAACTCCATCTCTCAATAGAATTACATCCAATGGTGCACAGGGAAAACAACAATTAACAAAGAAAATCTGAAAATCATGTCAAATGCAATTACCAGATCTGAACTTTGTTTCTGGAGTTGCAACATATAAAGTTGCAATGATGTTACCATTTTTATCGAACACAACGGTTGATGTTTCCATTCCTGATTTGAGTCGCTAATCTGCTTGCCTTTGTTTTGACAAGGGAAAAGAAGCGACCAAGAGAAATTTGTACCACTAAAGTTTGATCTTCAATCTGGCGCATTTGGTTGCACATGCTATTGCTGCTTCAAACCATCAGTTCGTATATGCACAAAGAGTATTTTATTATATCCCCGGCTAATTCTGATCTTGTCATCGCTATATCTGCAACATATATATATTATCATGTTAAAGCGCTTACACAGGTGAATCAAAATCTTGTATATACTTGTATGTATAGTGGTGGATTAAATATCTTACAGCAGTTCTAGTTCAAACTTGCTTCCTAGCTCTTCTAGGGGATATCCAAAGCCACCGCCAATGATGGCTGCATCATCCATTGTAACATCGTAAGTGCGGGAGCCAGTTTTTCTGCAAGTGCGTCTCATTGTAAGTCTCCTATTTGGGAAATGTGACATATTTACTGTAGGCATTACAGAATACAGAATACTTCTATTTCAAGTAACAGAAAAAACTTACACTAGTGTCCCAGATATCGAGAACTTGAGCCCAAGGACAGCATCAACCACAAACTTTATTTGTTCATTTCCCTTGACAATCTATAATCACAGGGATTCACAGCATTAAGAAAATTTGATAAAGTATCTGAGCAGAATAATTCAGTTGAGATTCTATATATACAAAAACCAAGATAAACACAAAATTTGAGCAGGTACTCGTTTTCGCTTACTTGTGAGCCCATAAGACCATTGGCAGCGTTCTCGAGCCAACTATCCGTCTCTTCCTGCCATATACAAAGGGAACAAGCCAACGAAAGTAATATGGTTGGGAGAAAATGTAAACAAATAAATTGCAAGTTTCATATGCAATACAGTTTACTTTCTTATATAAGCCAATGCTGTTGATGTGAGTAGACCACATCAAAGACTATATATCAGTGGATTACCTGTGAACTCCAAACCATTTGCCATTCTCCCTCTTGGAGTTCCGATTCACCTATATTTTGATTTAAGGAGATAAACTCCTTGATTGCCTGCGGCAATAATATCATTAATATGGTTGGTAGAAACCATATCAGTAACAACAACTTGCTTTCACATAGAAAGCAAACCTTTAAATTCACAAATATTACCTCTTTAACTCCTGTACCAGTAGAGATGATTGACAATAGTCTTTGCCTGGGTTCTGCTTTCTTTTGCAGAACAAATGTTGTTCCCTGCACTACAAAGTTATGATATTCTTAGCTAAGGCCAACTCAATTGTAGTTGGTAATATAATTGTAGAAGTTACCATATTGCAATATCACTACGGCCAACTCAAGTCCCTATTACCTTATTTCCTCTTGATATACGAAGATTGCCAGATTGGGACAGATATGTGGTATCCAACCAACCCTTTGCCTCATCTCCAAGAAGTCTGAATGGCACTGGATATGGGACCTTGAATGGTAAAAATTTAAACGAAAAGGCTGCTTTGTCAAATCGAAAAAGTATTCGCTTTCCATCTTTGATTGATGCTTCTGCCTGTGCAAGAACAAAAGAGCCAAAACACAAGTAAGAAGAAAAACCCAAATAAAAACTATAGAGCACTTAGGGACAACAAAGTCATACCTCTACTTTCAGTTCACCTATTGCGTCAGAGAATTTCACAATATTAGACACACGCTGATCCTTTGTCTGAAGATAAACCTCTTGAAAAACGCTAAAGAAATCCACCCCCACAAACGTTCTCTGCATATTACTCAAGTATCAAGCAAACATCACCACAAAGTAAAACCAGGTATTTACTTACAAAATCCTAATTCTCATATCCTATAGTCCTATGGATTAGTTCACACGAAATTATCTTATTTGCAATTTCGGTGTCCATTACAAACATCTATATCTTTACACACACATTACACATTAAAACGTATTCGATCCAAACTTGGGCTAATTCTCTGATAAAAATATTAGCACGAAAACGTTAAAATTACAAGTGCAATGTGGCAGATGGATCATACTTGGATTGGGGAGGCAGTTCCAGGTCTTGTCGTAAACATCAATTGCCACCTCCCTTCAATTAAGCTCGAGCTTGTCTGCATATTAATTACACCTAAATATTACATTACACACCAATCCAAAAACGACGTCGTTTTAACAGAACTGAAAAAATACAAAATCGAAAACCCTAACCGGCTCAGGAACTCCTTGCAGAGATTCGAGAACCTTCACTGCACTATCAACCTCCTGCAATTATTAACTTAATAAAGTTTAATTCTTTAAAAGCCAAGAAAAGTTACCAGAAGATGAAAATGTCACCGAAACGACGGCGTTTTGGTCGTTACGTTTAGTTGCTGAGGAGAGGCGGAGCGGCCGCGGCCTTGGATTCCGATGAGGGCTTCGACGAGAGAGTTCTCTTCCTCCGTGAACGAGACTTGTTCGGCGGCGAGGGAGTTCGCTCGGATCGGAGACGAGTTTCGGAACCGGAGAGTAGTTTTGGGCCGGAATGTGGGCCGAAGGAATTGGCGGGAAGGGAAGGTCGGTGCTGACGTCACCGTGTGAGCTCTGAGAGCCATTGAAGAAGAAAGAAGAGGTCACAGAGAGTCTAAGTGAAGCGTGAATTGTTTTGATTAATATCTTATTGCAGTGGTGCCATGTGGAGCGTTTTGGATCAGACACGTGGCGATGAAGATTGGGATGACGAATTGGCGCCAGAAATTATTTTGGGTATATTTATTTTTGGGCTTTCAGTGCGTTGGATCCATGGAGTTTGGGTTTTGGGTTTCAGGTGGAGGCCTAAGCCTTTTGGGCCTTCTCCAAAACTACAGAGGGTGCGGGGCTTTTTAGCTCCCATACTTATAAGCAATGAAGGGAGAAGTGTTTAGTAACTCTACCTCCACCCAGCTTCTAAGAAAAACCCTAACTTTTTTCACTTAAAAAAGTATAAGTAAGGCTTGCGGCGGTGTTGGAGTCGTCGGAGATCAGCTGGGCTAGCGTCGACGCTGGGTGGAACGTAGGCGGCTTCAGGCTGGGCCGAGGCGCAAGGCTGCTGGCGTCGATGGCACTTAGCTGCATGCTGGCGTGCAAGTTGGTCAAATGTAGGTGGTCATATCGGATTTGGGTCGTGCAACGCCGGGGCTAGGGTCGATGGGGTTCTGATTGGCGGCGTCTTCGGGTTGCAGGAGACGGCGGCTGCATAATCGATCGACGCTCCACGTTGATGCTGCTGGGATCGCCGGCTTTGCTTTGGGGCGGCGTTGATCAGAGACGATGGAATGGTGTCCATAGCAAATTTATGGGTGCACTGAGTATTGTTTGGCCTTTGTTTTACCGGCGAGGAGGTTGTCGAGAAAAAGAGTTTCTGGGAAAGGTCTTCTTTGCCGACAAAAATGTTGTCGGCATAAGAGAATTTCTGGTTTTTTTTTTCGACGCTACAGAGATGTAGCCGACAAAAATTGAATGCTAACTACTTAATTCTCTCTCGTCAGTTACATTGATGAAGGCACACAATGTGTTTTTCCTTCAACAATTTCACCATAATGATTAGCTGATAATTAATTATATTTAGAAATAATTTCATATAAGCATAATAAAGATTCAATTAGCCATAAAATTAAAATTTAATAGGTATTACCATTCAATTAAAGTTAAAATTTCTTTCATGTCCAAATTGGTCATTTACAAACAAAAAACACAAGTCAGCTTTCAGTTTACCAAACAATTTGCCAAATGTCTTTTCCACTAACAGCACTTAAAAAAAATCAGTTTATCAAACACTCAGCCAAGTTGCTTTTCAGCAGCTTATTTTGAAAAATAAGCAGAGGCCAACTTTTCTGTAAAGCCCAGCTGCACCAAACATAAACAACGGAGAGTATCTTGTTAAGTTTAGTGCATGGGTACGTTAGCCCGTTAGTAACACATCTATCTAATTAGTAATTAAATCAAACCTAGAGGTTTTATTGGATAACTAGACTAATTCCGGGACTTAGGAAGCGAACTTTTAAACGTGGGGGTTTCATGGTATACCAAATTTCAAATTTAGCTTCATGAACAATTGAATCATTATGATGTTTTGATTAAAAACTAGAGCCCTAAGGGCAGGTTTTCATGCCCTTGTCGGTCATACAATATTCAGGTGGAGGGTAGTTCAAATTTATCACGACTGTATTACAAGGAAATTTTACCATGAAGAAAATTAAGGAAAGACTCTGCAATGCAAGTTGTTGGATTACATCGATCTGATTATTTTTTATAATCGTAATGCGCCCAAGTGAGTAAGTGGTAGCAAGAAAAACATTGACTTACTTCTCTTATTTGGAACGCATTATATAGCAAGCTAGCTAGTGTGATTAAGTACTAATTAACTATGGTTTATGGAATTGCATGAAAAGCAATCGCCCATTTGATAAGAATTAGACCACTAAACTTTTAGGGTACGTTTGGTACCCAGTATAATTGTGCACCTCCTTAGATATAATACTAGTCCAGGCATACTGTGAGTAAGCTTAATCAGTGTTATGGTGAGCTATGTTTGGTGGTAAGGACTAGGGTGAGAGGACTAAATCCACCAACTAAGGTAGAGAGGAGAGAGATAGAGAGAGTGAGAGAGGAGAGAGATGGTGTTATCTTGAGACACCAAAATCATGTACTCACAATAACACCAACTAAGGCAAGTAAAGACAAAAAAGCGGTGTTGTGTAACACCATTTTACTGTTCACTCTTTCACACTAAACACAGGCCACACTAGTTAACACCTCTTATTTAGCACAGCACCAGTTAGTACTGCACACCAAACGTACCCTTAAAGTATCTGTCCAATGTCGGTAATTAAAAGCACTAATCTTTTGTCATATTGCTGATTAAGATTACTACCATCTCTAACTCAGTGCATTTCTCTCAGTTCCGGCAAGCACTAGGTGCGGCCGCCATACATCATACTTTGGCACTACCTATATCTGCCTTATCATGTTGTACTAAAAAATTGCTGCTTCTGGCATGTTCATGTCTATAAATTGATTAGTTACACCTTAAGCAGATATATTAACACTAATTACAGTGTCTCATACCCTTAATTGTAGCCATGAAAAGGTCTTTCATCAGCAGTTTCGATATTTGTCGTCGTTGTTTTTTGGTAGTTATGATCTTATTTGCGTTGAGTTCGGCTGTGGATGCCCAATTGACTACGGATTTCTACCAGCAATCATGTCCAAATCTTCTCAAAATCATCCGGAAAGAGGTTCAGAATGCTATCAAATCCGAAATGAGAATGGCTGCTTCTTTGCTTCGACTTCACTTCCACGACTGCTTTGTCAACGTAAGCACTTTCAATAGTTTGATACAGTACTAACTGTACTATTATGAAACTCAATATATATATATCGATCAGTCTGTTCTTACCTTCTTATTCGAATCGTAGGGTTGTGATGCGTCGATACTACTGGATTTAACTGATGGCGAGAAGTCTGCCTTCCCGAACGTGAATTCGGCGAGAGGTTTTGAAGTTATCGACACAATCAAGAGCTCCGTGGAGAGTTCTTGTAGTGGAGTTGTTTCTTGTGCTGATATACTAACCATAGCTGCCCGAGATTCTGTGGTCTTAGTAAGTAAATCAACCTTAATATCAGTTCTTAATAGTCTCCTTAGTGTTGTTACTGTAATATTTACCTAATCAAAATATAAGCACGCATGTCTTATTGACCATGAACGTACGTACTGCATGTACATGTAACTATAGAGTGGAGGAAATTCATGGAAAGTTTTGCTGGGAAGAAGAGACGGGCTTGTGGCAAACCAGACAGGTGCAAATGCCGGGCTTCCTTCTCCATTTGACACACTTGATGTAATCATTTCCAAGTTCACCAATGTAGGCCTGAATGTTACAGACGTGGTGTCTTTATCAGGTATATATATTACACGATAATGTATATAATGTGCAAATTAAAATGGCCACTATCGACTAGGGCTAGGTCAAAAATAGCATACGTTGTTAATTTGGCCACAAAGTTTGCTTAATTACTGGATTTACTAATTTGCAGGAGCTCATACAATTGGGTTAGCAACTTGTCGAACTTTCAGCAACAGATTGTTCAACTTCTCAGGAACTGGCGGTCCAGACAGCACATTAGATTCAAGTATGGCAACTGATCTTCAGAATCTGTGCCCTACGACCAGCAACGGATTCGACACTGCGCCTCTTGACCGGAACTCGCAAGATCTATTCGACAACCATTACTTTCAGAACTTACTCACCGGAAAGGGCCTTCTCGGTTCTGATCAGCTTTTATTTTCAAGTGATGGAGCCGAAACAACTACCAAAAGCTTGGTCCAAAGCTATAGCTCTAACTCCAACCTTTTCCTGACAGATTTTGCTAATTCTATGATCAAAATGGGGAGTATAAGTCCACTTACTGGGTCTGCTGGAGAAGTGAGAAAGAACTGCAGGGTTGTTAATTCTTGAATTTTTTTTTTTTTTTTTTTAAAAAGAAGATCTAAGGATTTCACACATAGTTCTATCGTAACTCAAACCCATGACCTAATCAGCACATTAGAGTCAAAAAGTTACTTGTAGTCAGAACTTAGAACTAATGAGTAAGTAGTTTCTAATTAGTTTCTGCATATAAATTTCCGTGTATGATGAAATAGCTTTCTGTGTTTTCCTTACTTATAAGAGAATTCAATGTCCATTGATTCCTAACATATCATGTGACCATAACCAAAGAAAAATACGTAAAATAGACCATGCATGCATGTACCAAAAGATTCTGGACATGAATGTGATCAACGAGAGTGACTTACTCCTAATTCTAATTAATTCATATCCACATTTTCTATATATGTGCATGGCTAGTCCATTATATGATTGAAATAGACTCATCACCAATAGACTCTTCACCTAGCCTTAAGTAGTTAAGAACTCGCTACAAATATTAATGAGCTTGATCGACACAACTGGATGCTTCTAATAGTTAATATCTAAGAGTAGAACTCAGTTTCAGCTCTACTCTAACAAAAAATGCAAAAAAGGTGTGCGTTGATTGTTCAACATTTCTAACTCGAGCGTGTGTTAACGTGACGCTGATCAACTAGTACCAAACAAGACTTGTCAAAAAACAAAACTACTACAAACCAAGAACAGTGTTCCGTATTTTTCTCTAGATCAGAGTTTCAATATATATATATGCTAGCTACAAGCCTACAAACCTCATGAAATTGACATCATGCATGCAAGAATTTGTAGTAGCCAGGCGAATCAATTTAAGGACTTGATCGAGCTTATATATATATATATATATATATATATATATATATACACACACACGACGTTAACAATGACAAGTAGTTTAGCTAGGTAGGTATGAACATTCATCCATACTGCGTTTACCAATGAGAAGAACTCTTTGTCGACAAAAAAAAAAACCAATATATGACAAGTAGTCATGATAGACACTTGAAATTTTCCAAGACTAAATCACGAACCTATCTATAACTATATATATATAAGTATGCATCTCAAATTTCAACTTTATTCATGACAAATTAACTATGATACTTCGATCACAATTACTTGACTGGCGAACACATTTCATAAATGAGCTAGCTAATTAATGAGTTTCAACAACTGTAATGGTAGTCAAGTTTGGAAGGATATATATCGATCCTGCTTAATTATTTAAAATAAATGGATGAATACATCATTTAGGATATTTTAATCTTTACAGTAGGACTTCTTCTATCAATCAATTTGCATGGCCATGACTAACTCATCAGAGATCTCGCAAAAATTATATCAATTGATTTGATCCTTTTTAATCAATGCATATAAGTTCATATATACATATACATCTGAGCTCAGCATGCACATCACACGCGCGGTTTGACAAAATAACTTGAAACAGTTTGAATGGCTATTTGGACGTACACTGAACAGTTGGATAAACACTACGTCGTAATCCAAAATCAGACAAATATATATATTGAACACCAAACAATAACCAAGCACCACTGTGTAGGTATGTAACTATGTAAGTATATATTCAACAATTGAATTTGATGCAACAAAACTGTGAATTAAGCTAAATAACTTGTTTGAATGTCTTTACAGACTCCGATCGATCAATTGGATGAAGGAAATTTAAAGTAATTGACATCTAAACTACAATGAAGGACCTCCTTGCATGCTAATTAGTATGCAATAAGTAGGCAAGTAGCACGTCCCTTCAATTAATAATGAGTTAACAAATTTACCTCAGAATTATTCAAAGTAAAGACATAGAACTATTCGCGCCCTCCACTCGCGCTTTGAAAATTCTTTCATTAGCAAGTTAAGCTTACGTAGAAAAGTTCTGGATCAGATACGTATAATATTCTAAGTAGCTGGAATGATTGAACAAAACGGTTAGGGACGACTGGAGATATTTTATCCATCATTCACCTACTACGTACTCGATCCAGGTATTCAGAGATCTCTATAAAAGGGTTCACATGTACTAGTCGTCTCCAATGAAAACCAATCTCATTTCCAACGTTTGAGCAATTCTTAGCAAATAGCTTCTCCCCATAATGTCTTCGTTTTCAAATATTGCAGCAGCAATTGTTCTTTTTACCGTTGTGTTGGGCAACTCCAACGCTCAGCTAAGCTCCACTTTTTACGACACAACGTGCCCTAATATATCGAGCGTAGTTCGTGATGTGGTGGAGAAAGCTCAACAGACTGATATTCGTATTGGCGCCAAACTCATCCGGGTTCACTTCCACGACTGCTTCGTCAATGTAATGATACATTATAACCTCTCATAAGTCGATCATAACTTCAAGGGTTTCTGCATATTGCATGTTCTGCGATGCACTTTACACACACATATTGGTATACACTACAAGATTGATTATATAGATTTCAGGTTTATGTTAGGGTTCATATTTCAGAGTTTAGTGCTTATTATTCTTGTTATTTGAATGTGTACCCTCACACTAATTGCTTCAATAAACTAGCTAATGTTTGTATCCATGAGGTATATGGTATGCCAAGTCATCCGTGGGTGGAATTCAGTACCAGATTAATAATTGCATATCAATGACTATATGAGTGTATATGAATGCATGTAAATGACTTTTGAGTATATATGTTAGTACTGAAGAAATATATTTTGATATTGGGTGATGCGCATATGCAGGGGTGTGATGCATCACTTTTGCTCGATGATGCAGACGGCATAGACAGCGAGAAAAACGGGGCTCCAAATCTTTCCACAGGTGGATATGATGTAATTGATGACATCAAAACTGCACTCGAGAATGTTTGCCCTGGTGTTGTCTCCTGTGCTGATATTGTGGCTCTTGCTTCTCAGATACTCGTTTCTGCGGTAACCTCTCTGTTCTTTCAATTTAATCTTTTCCAGTTCCAACAGTATGACCAAGTTAATAAGCAAGCTAACTAACTAGAAGGTCAAGTAATGAACAGCTCAAGGATTTGATCGGCTGGTCGCCTCGCCAAAACAAAAAATAGACAGAAAATAATTAAAATGGATATAAATACTAACTGGGTCAAGAATGTGATCTGTTTTTTGGAAATTTCTACTAACGTACTGGGTCAAAAAAATGTAATTGTTGCAGAATGGAGGACCAACTTGGGATGTTCTATTGGGAAGAAGAGACAGTAGGACAGCCAACCGAGCTGGTACTTCTGCCATTCCAAGCCCTTTTGAAACCCTTGAAGAAATTGCCAAAAAATTCACTGATGCAGGACTTGATTCAACAGATCTTGTCGCTTTATCAGGTTAGAATCTACGTTTCATCACACAGTTAATTGTTACTAGAGCTTAACGTAGTGGAAATTTGCTCGGATTAAGTAAATACTCCGAGATCCATTCGCTTATTTCAGTTTACAAATTAACATATGGTTGTTTTCATTTTCAGGTGCTCATACATTTGGCCGGGCAAGGTGTTCAACTTTCGTGCACCGCCTATACAATTTCAGCGGTACCGGGAACCCTGACCCGACCATTGACACAACCTACTTGGCAACCCTACAACAAACATGTCCCAACGGCGGGAACGGAGGTACATTGGCCAACCTTGATCCTACTACGCCCAATGGCTTCGACAGCAACTACTTCACAAACCTTCAGAACAAGCAGGGGCTTCTCCAGACGGATCAGGAGCTGTTTTCGACCACCGGTGCCGACACCATTTCCATTGTGGACCGGTTTGCTAAAAGCCAAAGCGATTTCTTTGACAGCTTTGCCAAGTCCATCATCAATATGGGAAATATAAAACCTTTGACGGGCAGTGATGGAGAGATTAGGACCGACTGTAAAAAAGTTAACTAAGTGATCGTCATCATATAATTGTGTTTTGAATAAGGATCATAAGTCAAGAACTCAAGATTGTGCCCTAAAGGGTAATGTACTGTAACAGCTAGCTAGTGTTGTTGATTTCTAGTACTAAAGATTTATGAAAACTAAAGATATTTTGAGTAACGGGCCACCTTATTAACGAACACGCTTTTATTATAATATTATTTTTAAAAATAAAAATAAAAATATAAAAAAGTTATCGAACACCGTTTTATTATTCCGATCACAAAATAAATTATGAACCACAAGTAGTCCCAAATATTTAGCTTACGAGTAAATATCACACTCAGTTCCTCTTCTAGTACGTAGTAATTAACTTAACATTGTCCTTTGATTCAAAAAAAAAAATGATAATGAGTGTGGATTACTTTCCATGATTAACTGTTATTAATTAATGACTTTTATCATTATGACAGACGAATGCAACGGAGTTTGAAACCGCACTCTTCTTTTTTGAACAATTTAAGCCCAATCTTCTAAAATTGTGGGCCAGTTATGTTATATGACCAGACCTTCAAGCCGATGTAGTGAGTTTGCCCACATAATGAGAATGGGAGTGTCCTAATGAGAAACTAAATCTATGACACATGTACTTATTTAAAATATAATTCATTAAAAATAGGAGATGGAAAGAATGAGAGAGGGATTAGAATTATACGTGGAGATTTCAATTCCGATGAGTTGTTTACTTACTACGTGAAATTAGACAAAGAATGGAATGAAGTACGATTGATAGTGTTTATTTACCATATAAAATCAAAATTAAATTAGTTTTATTACTAAAATAGTTCTATTAAAATATCTCTATTAATTACAATAATTTGAAGATACCGAAATTACATGAGAGGGTTTGATACCCACATCCCTCTAAAATAGCTCTATTAAAATATCCCTATAAAATTCCGTTGATGGTGTTTGTGATAGGCACCTCCCCCTTGGGTTTCAAATTAAGGGGTTTGATACCCACATCCCTCTAAATTCTTGAAGCATAGGTGGGATCCACACTCATTCCAATTTTTCAAGTTAATGGCACGTTTACTTACTTAGGATGAAATTCATCGGGAATGTAAGTCATATGGAAAAAGAGACGGAATTGAATTGTATGTGGAGATTTCAATTCCATTGAGACATTTACTACTACGATTGATGTTGTTTACTTACCATAGAGAATTAGAATAAACACTAGTTTAATTATTAAAATACTCTTAAGCATTGTGTTACAAGATGAGTAGAATGATCTATAATTTTAAGTACATCAATGAATTACGTCTTTAAAGTTTGAGAATGTGCATATGTTTTATTTTTCGATTGCTATTTATATTGAAAAAAAAAACATAAATTGAGATATACAAGATATATAAATTAATTAGAGTTGGATAATGTCGGGTTATTGAAATTATGTTAGAATATTTTGGGCATCAAAAATTCATTCTTAACGTTTCATTCCTAAACTCATCTCCCTTTTTGGTTTTTCAAATCTGGGTTGTCAAAGAATCAATTCTTGATTGGATTCCATCAATTTTGATTCCATCATTTTTAAGTAAACGCATGAATTCTCTTATCATGGATTCCTTTACTTTTCAATTACATTCCAGATAAGTAAACGTGTCTTGATATTCTCTCAAAATCGATTACACAATTCTCAGTTGAATTTCAAATTAGTAAACAGTCAGCTAGTTGAGCTTCATGTATGATATGATAATGATCACTGCTACGAGTACAGAGTAAAGCTGTTAGAGCTAGGATTCACAATTATCGACAACATCATTTTACACTTATGTTGACAAATTGTCATTTCAAATTTACTAGCATTGGTTAGACATACAGTTTACAACCATGAGGTTACATGAACACGCACTAAATTAGATTGTGCAATGACCACAGAAGAATCAACATAAAATACTTCGATTCTCTAAAATATTTCAGTGGTGAATCTATCAAAGAGCACATCTTCCTCATCAGGGAAGCCAGAGATACAGCAGTGCCTGCAATTGGTTTTTTCTCAAGTCATGAACTCATGAACCATCGATCCATCCAGAAACCAGTCATTTCATGTTGTTCGGATGAAAGATTCTCTTCATTCCCTTGATAAGCGAGAGAGAATTGATTGTGTCTGTATGACTTTGACATTGTATTTCAATCATAAGATGTTGTTCAAAGGCAGCAGCTTTACAAGTTCAAACACATCATCTCCGACCTTCAATCATGCCCAGAGATACAAATTCCTCCTGAGAATACAAAAGAGGTAAACTTTAAATGCCAATTCACTAACCAATACAGAGCTCTATAAGAAAAAAAAAATACCTGTCTCGAGCCATATATAATTATATATCATGATTCATGACCATCAAGCTTCATCAAATTCTCAGATCTCCTTCCTCCCAATAAAGCATCAGGTTTAGTCCTTACTACCTAGTAAAAAGAAAAAAGTTGCAAAGAAAAGCGCAAAAAGATTAACCACTTGGTAAGTATATGATGATTGATGAAATTGTTTCTTTGCAGCAATAGAGCTGGAAAGAAATATACGCACATAGGACCTCTCAAAACTACCATCCATAGTTTACTACCATCCATAGTTTGTTAAACTTGCATGACAAGCTAATCAATTAAATCCACCAAACAGAGTTTATGCTTTATAGAATATATGACCAGTCCAAAGTGGAGCTATAGAATATATACCCCATACTACTGATACTAGTGTCAGCACATTGAATAAAAATAAGCAAATAGAGTTCAGATACAGATAGTAGATTCTCACCACATTGAAAGTTCAATAGAATACTTTGATGCCAGCACCGTTTTCCTTCGTCTGTTGGAGCATATCCACCATTTTCTCTGTTTTCTCAGCTTTTGATTTTAGTATCATCCTACGTGAAGATAGTAATATAGCCATAATAAGAAGGTAGAAACTCAACTGTTCCTAAGGATCACTAATACCAAGAAATTATTCTGTCTATTTGATTATTTTCATGTTTCGATCGCAGTGGTTTTTTACCCTTTTTCAGTGATGTGTTTGGCAATTTTCGTCCACGGGATAGACATTACTCTATTTGGTAGAGGTATCGTATGCGTTGTTCTGAATTTCACCAGAACTGCACAAAACAATGAAGGATATAAATTGACACTCTAAAAGATGAAAAACTATTTCCGATCGAAAAAAGCAAAATAAAGAAGAACAAGTATTTTATATCTAGGATTGTGGTATGAGTGTTCGTGTCGGATTCAGCACCCGGCGAACAGTCAACACGTGGGGGTGGCGGACGTCAATTCCAGGCCTCTTGTGATGTGCACGAGCGTGCCAGTACCTTTGAGTTGGTACAACTTTAATGCAGACGACCTCTGGCGAGTGTATCTGTCTGCTCCTGATACCTGACCTCTTGGCCAAGCGACTGTTACGCGGGCGTTGACTAGGTCGGCGTAAAAGGCTCGAACAAGACCTAACAAAAATCTATTAGGATTTTCTTCTCAACCTATTGCAGATTGAGTAATTCTTACTTCGATCCTGAGATGCAAAGCAGAGCAACAATTCAAGACCGCGGGGAATGGTTTGCTTCCAACCTCTTGCAGATTGGGTTTAGGTTTTGTTACCGGAGTAACGACTCGATTTGCTACTGGTGTAGCGACTGACACGATAGGTCTTAGCGACGCTTCAACAAGAATGTAAGGCACACTTCGACAACCGCGCAAGTATACAGCGACCGGTGGCGGGCGTAAGGTTGGGGCAGGGTTGGATGGTGGTTGTTTACAGTTTGTGGAGGCAGTACGTGTAAGGATTTGCTCTGGAGAGACTTTGCAAGATTTGCGATGCGCAAAAACTTGTGTGTTTGTAAGATGGTTGAGAACCTTTTTCTAGTCGTAAAAGAATTCTTTATATAGAGAATGCAAAACCCCAATACTTGTGTATCAAGCCTAATAGATTCTATGATCAATTAAGATTTAATTACCTTAAACCACCTCATTCTCGGATTCCTAAAGGAACCTCAATTCTTCTCCAAGAACGAAAGATTATACATCAGATTATTCTTTAATAAATAACCTCTTGGGTCTCGATCCACAATCTCGGACAAATATCAATTTGGGCCCAAACAATGAAAAATGCAGAAGTGAATGAAATAGTTACAAACTTGCATATTTCAACCAGGAAACCAAACAGTAAAATTCCTATACTCAGAGTGCAAAAAGCAAAGCAGTAATATTAGCAACCAGTAATATATAGAGCGCCTAAATCAGAATAGACAGGAAAATCACGTTGACTCACAGACAAAGATCACATACATTCTGAAGTCACTAATCAATAAACAACTTACTGGTTGAAACTTGAAAGCAGGGTCGGTGAAGAGGGATTCAAACAGTCCAGTCCAGTACTCGAAATAAGCTCGTCGTAGAAACCAACATCTTCTCGAGGAGTTACTATCAAACAGTTGATCTTCCCCGGACTAGGAGTCAGTCCTCATTATCAAGCTGATGGACAAATGGTTCTTCATCCTCTGGCATTACTACGTGGACCCCCAAACTTCCCAATCTGCCGCTGGAGAATTCACAAATCTTTAATGTACGTATGGTGGTTTCAAGATTGAATTCAAATATAACGTGACAGATGGAAGGCGGGGGTAAGCCACTTTCACTCAGCCGTTTTATTAAAGCATCGAATGGCATATAGTACAGCCACACAAAACCGAGGAATCCCCACCAATCCACATCGTGCTTAGTGGATGCTTCGATGATGCATACACCATTAACGTAGATTTTGAGTACTCCCATATATGCACTGAGATCATCATCAGTTAGAGCACAGAAAAAAGCCAATCCCTTATTCTTCAAATTAAAATTTCCAGGAAACTCAATTCTAAAGTTGAACACTTGAAGTCCCTTATCGAAATCCTTGCGGCAGGTGAACCACTCCGGAATCTTAGTCTTAGGTAAGAATACCCGATACTCAGATTCCCGACACGAGAAAAAGAGAGAAAACAGAGCAGTACGCTCGTAAAAATATTTGAAACTTGCCCCCTCACTAGCCACATTGTGGTACAATTTAACGCACCTAGACAGGTTCATCGAAGGAATCATTTGTGACTCTTTACCTTCCAAAATGTTTGACAATTTTGAAATTCTTTCCAAACTATAGCAGTCGCTCGCATTTAGGCCATATATATCTCGCGGAATTTCCCCAATTTCTACAATATTAAAGCAACTTCTCAAATCGACGAATAACGGGGCATACTGCTTGTCCTGTAAACTGGTAGATTCTGGAGATGAAACCAGCTTTGTTGGAAATGTAACCAGCTCTTCACACCTCGAGAGATCAAGAAGCTGGAGATGCTGTAACTCAAAAATGTCGCTTGCCACATGCTCAAGTTTCGAGCAAAATGATAATCTTAACTGTTCCAGATTACTGAGATATCTGATTGTTGATGAAAGCAATTCTTGGATGCCAGTCTTCCGCAGATTCAGGATTTTTAAGGATTTCAAATCTTCCGTAATCTCGAGCTTCTCAAGTTTCGCACACCAGGAAAAGTTCATATAAACGAGAAGATTATTAAGATATCCGACCTCAACTTCACTTAAATTTTCACAACCACTTAGGTTCAAGTATTCTAAATTTGGGATTCCAGATAACTTGAGTTTTGTTACACCATGGCAATTTGACAAAATGACATACTTCAAGTTTTGCATAATCTGTATCGGAAAAGAAAACGAAAACATAATTAATTACAAGTTTTGAAGAAGATTATTTCAATCAGACAACTTCAGATATAAAACCCTACGGTCAAAAACAGAACATTGAAACTTTTTAAAAAGAAGTATTATAACTGAATCAGATTACCAATTAGTCAAAAAGAACTTATTCAAAAAGAAATATTATAACTGAATCAGATTAGGGAAAAAACCAATTAGTCTTAACATGATTTTTTTTTTTGTCCAGTCCAATGTTCATATATGAGTCCAATGAATCACTAAAGCCACATCTCTCTCTCTCTCTCTCTCCTTAACGACGACGCCACATCGGTGACGAAGCTGGCGAATATGCCTCGCAACGACGCCGCATCGGTGATGAAGCTGGCGAATATGCCTCGCAACGAGGCCATCGTAGCTTTCTTGACGACAACACCGACGAAGATGCCTTGCAATGACGCCGTCGAAGCTTCCTCGACGACAACGCTGACGAAGCCTCCCAGATCCAACTAGCTCGACGACGGCGAAGATCGCGACAGAGTAAGAGCTAGAGTGGTAGGAACTCTTGCTTAGATTCTTGACGCGGTTGATTTCGCCAATCATCTCGCCGTCCAAGAGACTGAACACCACGCTGACCTAGCTACTACGGCGTCATCGCCGAGCTTCTCCATTGGGTCAAGCAATCCCAAACCCCCACCGGAAAAAGACGTCGTTAAATGAGTGAAATGACCACCACGTCCTCGACCTCTGGTTTCCTTCAACCTCTCTATCTAACTCGACCTACCCTTTCGTCCTCTCTTTCAACCTCACTTTACAGCGTTAAGGTCCGCCGCAAGACGTTACTGTCCTCGTTCAGAAAACCATTGGCTAAACTTGGTGGCAGTGCAAGTAAGGGTAGTCAGTAATTGGGGTTACCGGATGTCAGTAATTTATGATTAGGTTATTTGGAGTCAGTAATTGGGGTTACTATAAGTTGGTAATTGGGTTATTATGGCTTAGTAATTGGGGTACTGGGAGTCAGTAATCGAGTTACTGAGATTTAGTAATTTATTATTAAGAGTTACTTAGGTCAGAAACCGAGTTATTGATGGTCAGTAATTTATTATTAGGGGTTATTAGGGTCAGTAATTGTGTTATTGATGGTCAGTGATTTATTATTAGGGGTTTCTGGGTGATTCCGGCAACATTTAGAGAAAAAAAAATCCGGCGAGAAAAATTTGGTGACCGAAATCCGGCGACCGGCCATCGGACGTCGGCGGAGTTTGGTGGCCTTCCGGCAAAATCTTTTCTATCTTCCACTTTCTCTTCATATAAATGTATAAAAGATGAGGGTAAAATAGTTTAACAAATATAGAAAATAAAACTTTTTGTATCATTTGGGAAATAGCTTGTTTACCTTGTGTTGACTTTGACAATTTTTTAAAGTAGTCATTGGTTTGGGCAAAGAGACCTCCAAAAATGTATGAAATGAACATTTTCTAATCAGATTATGATTTTATATGGAAACTTTATTCATGTTTTTTTATGGTGTAAATTAGTTTATTTAATAACTTTCTTTAAATTAGATATATATCATATAAGGACATGTTTGGAAAAATAAATGAGTGAGATAAGTAAATTAAATATGTGGGATGAAATGAGTAAAGAGGGTGAACAAAAAGATGGTGGGGTGGCAGTAGCCACACCCATTTTAAAAACTTTCTTCGATCATCCTACAATGAAGGAGCTTTATTATATGAGAAATTCTCATCCGAGAAACTTCAGCATACACCCACTTCGAGAAATTTTTAAATATAATGGAAGGACCACATGGCAATGTGTAGTGGTCCTCCCTCCCAATTAAATTTCAACAAGTGAAATTTCATCACAAAAATTATAAATTTATGTATTTTACTTTTTGTAAAATGATTTTAATCAATCTTTTAGGGTTTAGGGTTTTAGGATTTAGGGTTTAGAAAAACAATAATAAATCTAAAATGTTATTTGACAAAAAAAACTGAAATAATTTTCTGTCACAAAGTCTCACTTATCAAAATTTCATTGGTAGGGAGGACCACTAGGCACTACCACGTGGTTCTTCCGTCACACTGAAAAATTCATCCACCCACGTCCGCAATTGTAGGGATTATATATATTTAAGTATATTCTTATTTTATATTTGACCACTTTATCCTTAGACCATGAATTGTTTTTGTTCCAGTAATCTAATAAAGGAAATGTAAATCGAGGATATCATAAAAGCATTACTTAAGCCAAATTTATTCTTTTTTTTTTAGAACAACAAAAAACCAGTTACTGAAGCCAAATTTACTTAATTAATAGAGAAGATAGTATAAATAGATATAAAATTGAAATAAAGAATTTTTTTTATAAATATAATAATAAAATAAATACCGGATAATTGAAATACCTCAGGTGTCTCCCCAAGAGGTGATGCTATGACGCTATCAGATATACTCAGTGCAACAAGTTTTTTGGGATTAAAGTTATATGGAAAAGACAGTAATGGACAACCGTGCCAATCAAGGAGTCTCAATTCGTCAGGGAGATAATTCACATAATCTCCTGCAAATATGGCACTAGAGCTTTTGAAAACTTGAAGATTTTTCAACTTTAAGAAGCTTTCACTGTTCAAGCATATCTTTTCTTCCACATCATTCATGTGATCAACGACGATTCCTCGAACTTTATCGGTTCCCTATCATGAAAAGCATTTGTATCAACAAATAAGGCGTGTAAATATGACATAAAAATATATCCCCAAAAGAGGAAGAGGGGGAGGGGTGATATGTATATGTATATGTATTACTTACAGTGTTTTCTGAAAAGACATGGTAAACATCTTCATAGCGCCACAGTCTGCTACGCTTTCCAGGTTCAGCTGGCGACTCTTGCCAAACTATTTCTTTTCCCATTTCTTCTAACAAGTCGTGCATCCAAATTTTGTTTTCTTCACTGATGCTTATGAGGGCTTTTTCTACGAGTAGTTCAATAGCATATTCAGGATTGAGGTCGCAACCTTTTAGCACACTCATCACATAGTCCTTATATTGGCCTTTAAAGAAACACGCAATGTGAAGAAAAGTTTCTTTCGTCAAATCTTCGAGTGAATCATAACTTGTTTTGAGAATTTTTTGAATCTGGTGTTTCGGCTCTCTTCTATAACCATCTATTGCAGATTTCCATTGATGTACACTTCTACCACGAAGATATGAACCCAAGACTTCCAAAGCTAATGGAAGCCCTTGAGCATAATGTATTATACCATCTACAAGTTTGGCATAATCATCATTTTGTATATAATCTCTGAAAGCATGAAATTGGAAGAGGTCTAAGGCTTCATGATGACGTAATTCTTTCACCTCGTATATGTCATTCACATCATGAGCCACTAGACAGTGTTTATCTCTTGTTGTTATGATTATTCTACTACCTGAACCTAACCAATCAGACTTCCCAACTATGTTATTTAACTGACTCAAATGATCAACATCATCAAGAATTATGAGAACCCTTTTATACCACAACATTTGTTTTATCATGGTGATCCCTTCAGCAACACTAGTGACTTCTAAATCTTTTTTCTGGAGAGTCTTAGAAAGAAGAGTCTTTTGTAGTTCAACTTGCCCTACATACGTGCTTGATCTTTCTCTAATATTTTCTAGATAACAACTACCTTCAAACTTATTGACAACTGAATTGTAAACAGCTTTAGCAAGAGTTGATTTTCCTATTCCGCCAATCCCCCATATCCCAACCATGTGGACATCATTTTCCCCGATACGTAAAAGTTTAAGCATTTCCTCTGTACGAGATTCTATCCCAACTGGGTACTCCGCGACACTTAAATGCATGCGGTCTGATAGTTTTCTTGAAATCTCTTCAACGACTGTTTCAATGAATTCAAATTCATGACTGCCAATAAACAAAATGCAAAGAATGGAATAAATGTTTTTACATAAGAAGAATATATACTGTATCCTAGAATCGGTAATTAAATATAGGAGGATACTGTACAAATAGAAGCCTCCTCAAATTTTACTTGTGCTATTGTCTTACCATACAAGCTAATTCAACCATTTTTCTTTCTTAAAATTCAACTATTTCATATGTAAACAAATGTACAGATTAAATTAAAACGAGCATATATGGTGCTAAACTGCTAATCGCGTAAGTTAAACATTTGCATATTTTATAATGGGTTCGTTCTCAAAAAAAGAAAAAAAAGAATGATGGATTCATACTGTACATGCTATAAATATTATTAGTACAAGGGTTTTCCAATTTATTAAGTTTTAGTTAAGATTTATAACTTTCAAATGGGTAATATATAGCTAGAGTGGTTATTTTATGTTTAATAGGCCTCAAACGATTTATTGTACTAGGCCTCTAAATTATCAGGACCGGCTCTGTTACTAGACCAACCTTTTTATCACATTTTTACATCTCTATCGTTCAATTACTATGTCTATATATGTAGATCGTTGTTGTAAAATTTTAGCCAAAATAGTGATCGATAAGGTATCAAACTATATTGAATCATGGAAATCTGTCAAACATGAACCGTTTTCAAGTTTATATATAGTTGTAAATCACAATTTTTTAATGCTCTGATGATTATTAAATTGAATAATTTTTTTTTGAAATAATATACTTATATAAACATGAATGTTGAACGGTGGAGTTTGTAATTAATAATATGTGATCGAAAAGTATGCTAAATTATATATCTCTCAAAATGGCCATAATAAAAGATCCCTCACTAGAAGGGTCATGTATACATGTGTGTGTCTATATGTATGTTAAATTTAATTCACAAAATATTCATCCAAATTTTTTTAAAATATCTATAAGACAAATAAAATTTTCAAAGTTAATTGTATCGTATCTTAATTCTTAAGTCAGTTAATTGTAAGGCCTTCTCATTACGAAAACTGAAAAAGAAGATGAGAATATAAGTATGCTAGTATAGGGGTTACCCTCCGTCCACGAAATATATTCCGGATAGATTTGCAGCTTTCGTAAGAGCTTCCCTCCATTTCATAACTTGATCCATGTTATCTTTGAATCTGTTTTCATGCTTATCGAATGCCTGGCCGTAAGTACCTCTTTGATGTCGCACATCCGATGGATCTACCTTGTAAAAAACAGGGTAAACCAATTGTTGATTTGATTCTTTACAGTGAAGAATCTTGACAAGTTCTTCTAAGCACCACTTGGAGGAAGCATAATTTTCAGAGAAGACGACAATTGAAAGTCTTGATTTTTCAATTGCTTTGTAAATGGCGGGTGATATCTCTTCTCCTCTTTCAAGTGAATCAGCGTCTAAGAAGGTTTTGATTTCCTTCCGAACCAAATTGCCATACAAATGGCCTAAAAAATTGTTGCGTGTATCCGCGCCTCTAAAACTCAGGAAGACATCATATGTCCATGTCTGAGCAGTAGAAGAAGAAGAAAACGAAGAGGAAGAAGAGGCGAAGGCTCGAAGGCGAGCAGTGATTTGTTTCTTGCCAAGAATAGTGTGGTGACGGATTCCGTATTTATTCAATATTGCAGGTTGAGAATACATGGCAATACTGATCATGTGAGAGTCTACTGTAGATGAGGCTCCAAACCGTATGGTGACTTTTTTTCGGCCAAGAATTGAGCGGTGATTGAATCCATATGGTTTGAACAATATTGGATGTTTTTGCTGGATGAAAGGCTGGGAAGACAACATGGTACTGAACTACTAGATTGGGCGGGCTGTCTGACTCTTGTAGTCTTACTAACTATACTGGGCTTCTGGCTTGGCACATGTATATATATCGATAATTTCTTTTTTCCTTCCATGTATACGTGCAAGTTACAAACTAGAAGATCGAATTAAAAAGTTAGATAGAAGGTGGTGGGCGGAATACGTACATAAATTTTCAATTACAAATCTTCACAATTGTCTCTAGCAATGATCTAGGCATAATTATTGTATGCACGATCTATATTGTGTTTTGCTGTATTGTTTTTTGTTGTTGAATAAGTTTTATTATTGCTTAAAAATAGCTGGAATGCTTAACAATTGTAGAGTCTCAAGCATGATCTAGGCATAATTATTGTATGCACGATCTATAATGTGTTTTGCTATATTGTTTTTTGTTGTTGAATAAGTAATACTATTGCTTCTCAATAGCCGGAATGTTTTATAATCGTAGAGTCTCTAGCATGATCTAGGCCTAATTATTGAATGCACGATCTATATTTCGCTATATTGTTTTTTGTTGTTGAATAAGTAATACTATTGCTTAACCATAGCCGGAATGTTTAACAATCGTAGAGTCTCTAGCATAATCTAGGCATAATTATTGTATGCACGATCTATATTTCGCTATATTGTTTGTTATTATTGAATAAGTAATATTATTGCTTTTTTTAATCAGGTAGTTAAAAATATATTGATCAGTAAAACGTATAACGAATAAAACACTCATGAGGGCCGGCAATAAGAATTACTCCCTATATGACCCCTAAGTACCTAATAATCAATCAAACGTACATCCACCTTCTACAGACCATTTATAGTACATTTATTTTCACAAACTTCACGTCATATAGTAGTAAAATTAAGGGATAATGACCATTTGCACAAAAATAGGTTAAAAATTGCCCATTCCAATGTTACATGCCTATTCTAATGAATCTTGGCAAAAATACATAATTATCCTATACTAAAACCATATATATATATCTCAAGATAGGGTTTCACTTTTCTCAATCACTCTCCGATCCTCACTACCCTCACCCTCCTCCTCCTCTCATCCACCACAACCTCTGCCTTCATCTGCTCCACCAACTCGGCCTCTACCGCTGCCCACTTCCGCAGACGACGTTGATCTGCCTCATGTTCCTCCTCCGCCAGATCGGGGGAGAGCAGCGATGGGTGTCCATATCTGGACTGCAGCGGGCTTCGTCGTCGAGGTCGAGGGGCGGCGATCCGGGTCTAGAGGCTTCGGATATGTGGGACTGTGGGAGGGAGACGTGTTCTTATGGGCTTTTTCTGGTTATAGGAGGAGGAGGGTGGTGTTGCTTTTCCTTCAAGGGAATCGCACTGCATGTTAAAATTGTGGATGGTCCAAATCTGTGGGGTTCCACCATTACGACTCGATTGAGCTTTTTAGGTGTGTGTGTGATGGAGGGGGTGTACATTTGCTCTAGCACGAGTCTATCTGTCTATCGGTCATGTCAGAAAACATATATATATATATATATATATATATATATTTCATGCATTCATTCAATTTGGGGTAGGGAAGGAAGGTATAGAAGGAAGGCTCTCCCTGATCACCCAGGCGAGTCAACTGTTTCATGTCTCAAATCCCGTTTCCAAAATCAGATTATGTTGGTGGCACGGATATGCTTTTTCATTGTTTATGTCTGTGTAAGCACTAACGTGGCACACTCACACCTCCTACTAAACTACTTGATGAAAGAATCTTCTCCCTTTTTTTTTGTTATTTCCTGTAATTCTTCATATTATTGATTTTTTTTTTCGTGCGAGACATCTTTATTTCATACATGATTTCAATCTCTTTTCATGTTTTCTGCGAGTCAGTAACATGTTTACTGGGAGTCAGTAACATGCTTACTGAGGGTCAGTAATATTATTACTGTTACTGGGGGT
This sequence comes from Potentilla sterilis, assembly GCA_963682095.1. Taxonomy (NCBI): domain Eukaryota; kingdom Viridiplantae; phylum Streptophyta; class Magnoliopsida; order Rosales; family Rosaceae; genus Potentilla; species Potentilla sterilis. The sequence continues at coordinate 62,312,943 of OY821755.1, forward strand.
CAATAACCTGATTACTGGGGTCAGTAATATGATTACTGGTGGTCAGTAATCATCTTACTGGGGTCAGTAATCATCTTACTGTTACTGGGAGTCAGTAACCTAATTACTGGGGGTCAGTAACTTGATTACTGGGGGCCAGTAACTTGATTACTGAAAATCTGGAATATGTAAATTGCTTACTGGGGGTCAGTAACCTGATTACTGACCCACAGTAACCTGATTCTCCCTTTTTCTTTGTTATTTCCTGTAATTCTTCATATTATTGACTCTTTTTTTTTTCGTGCGAGACATCTTTATTTCATACATGATTTCAATCTCTTTTCATGTTTTCTGAAAGTCAGTAACATGTTTACTGGGGGTCAGTAACATGCTTACTGAGGGTCAGTAATATTATTACTGGGGGTCAGTAATCATCTTACTGTTACTGGGGGTCAGTAATCATCTTACTGGGGGTCAGTAATTATCTTACTGTTACTGGGGGTCAGTAACCTGATTACTGGGGGTCAGTAACTTGATTACTGGGGGCCAGTAACTTGATTACTGAAAATCTGGAATATGTATATTGCTTACTGGGGTCAGTACCAGTAACCTGATTACTGGGGGTCAGTAACATGATTACTGGAAATCTGGAATCTGTATGTGCTTACTAGGGGTCAGTAATCTGATTACTGAGAGTCAGTAACATGCTTAAAGTCAGAGTCAGTAATTTAATATTGAAAGAAAAAAGAAAAAAATCCGGCAAAAAAAAAAAAATTAAAAAAAAATTCCGACAAAAAAAATTTGGTGACCGAAATCCGGCGAGGCTCCGGCGACCGGCCATGGGAGGCCGGCGGAGTTGGGTGACATTTCGGCAAAGTTTCTTTATCTTCCATTTTCTCAACACATTATAATTCAAAAATCTGTTAGATAAGACAGAAGGACAAAAAATGAAGAACAAATTTAAAGTCAGAGTCAGTAATTTAATATTGAAAGAAAAAGAAAAAAATCCGGTAAAAAAAAAAAAAATTCCGGCCAAAAAAATTTAGTGACCGAAATCCGGCGACCAGGCTCCGACGGCTCCGACGACCGGCCATGGGAGGCCGGCGGAGTTGGGTGACATTTTGGTAAAGTTTCTTTATCTTCCACTTTCTCAACACATTATAATTCAAAAATCTGTTAGATAAGACAGAAGGACAAAAAAGGAAGAAAAAAATTAAAATTGTACTAGGGTTGAAAAAGATTTGTTCAAATGGGCAATAGAGTTGTTAGCTTATGTTCAATAGGGGAGAAACATAAGATGATCATTGGAATGGGTAATGAGGGGGTCAAATTAGCACTAAATGGTCATTTTCTATAAAATTAAAGGTAACCCCCACATGAGTTGAGTATTCCCTTAATTCAAAATTAGATCTGATTATGGCCCATAAAGACCCAATCCATTTAAGTTCACACCATAGGACTAGCAATCACCAAAATACTTTCCAACTTCAAAAAAAGTCAAACTAGTTGAAGCCCAAGAAAATTCTATATAATTCACTTACAGTGTTGTTCACAAAAATGCGATGAACATCTTCTTACAACCATAATCTGCTACGTTCTCCTGAGCTCAGACGACTCTTGGGATACAATTTCTTTACCCATTTCCTCTAGCATGTCATGCATCCTAATACTATTTGCTCCAGTAATTCTTATGAGGGCCTTTTCTTTTAGGACTTGAATCCCGTGTTTAGGTAGGTCACATCCTTCTAATATGTCCATTTCATACTTGTTTTCTTCTCCTTTGAAAAAACATGCGATGTGAAGAAAAACTTCCCTTCATCGAAGGTTCAAGTGTATCATAACTTTATTTAAGAAACTACTGAAGCTTAGGATTTCTTTTGTAATATTGTAATGCATCTTTCCATGTATCTATACTTCTTCTTAGGGCTGAGCGCGGGCTGAGCCGAGCCCAAAAATCTCAAAGCCCGACCTCCTCGGTTCGAGTCGAGCCGGGCTTTTTCAGGACAAGGACCGGCCCGGGACCGAGCCCGACGAGCCTAGCCGAGCCCTCGGGCTTTTTCGGGCCCTGAAAAAACCTGTTATGCAATACTGTTTTGGAGCCGGAGATGGAGACGAGCTGAGGCGAAGGGGAGAGGCGAGCCGGAGAGGAGGGACGGAGGAGGCGCAGCGACTGGCGACTAGCGAGGGAGGCGATTGGAGGAGGGAGGCGACTGGAGGAGGAATTGGTCCGAGGTCTTGGAGGCGACTAGAGTGGAAGACGGAGGAGGTGGTGGATTTGCCGATTCGGTGAAGGACAAGTTGGCTCGGAGGGGCGGACTGCGGAGTGCGGAGGCGGAGGGATTATGTTAGAAGAAGTGAAGAACTTTCTGTTATATATATATATATATATATATATATATATATATATATATATATATATATATATATTAAAAAGTCGGGCCGAGCCGGGCTTTCGGATTCAAAAATATTCAAGCCCGAGCTCGGACCGGCATATACAACCTCGGGCCGGTCCTTAAATTTTCAAAACTCGGCCCGTGTCGGGCTTTTTTCGCCGAGCCGAGCCGAGCCGGATTTTCGGTCTTTCGGGCCCAAACGCCCAGCTCTACTTCTTCTACCATGTAGATGTGAGCCTATCACTTCCAAAACTAGCTAGGGGAATCCCTTAGGCAAAGCGTATTACATTATCACTGAGTTCAACATAATCACGCATATATATATATGTGTCATTTTCCTTTGAATGCATGAAAGTTGAAGAGCTTCAAAGCTTCATGATGACTTAAGTACTTGCAATGGCGGACCCACGTGGGGGCCAGTGCCCCCACTAAGACTTTGGCGACTGAATTTTTTTATTTTTTTTTTCTCCTAAAACCGACCGGTTGCAGCCTAACACACACACACACACACATATATATATATATATATATATATATTAGTATTATATAACCCTTATCCTAATAGGGTTCGGCATATAACGATCCCAATTCTCAATTCCCAAGTCCCAACATATATATATATATATATATATATATATATATTTGTATTATATTACCCTATTACCCTAAATCTCTAATTCTCTGGTCTTTCTTTCATTTTTTCACTTTTTTTTTTCTCTAATTGTCTTGGAGTCTCTCCGATTCTTCAACCTTCAACCTCTATTCTTTTGCAATTAAACCTTTGTTATATGTGCATTGCAGGTTTGTCATGATTCTTCTTCTCAATTCAGTTTTGTACTTTTTTGGATTTATGAATTGTTGATTAGATAAATCTACTGTTTTATTTAAAATCGCAATTGTGAGTCTATAAAACATAGAGAGATACTTTAAACGAACATCAGGCGAGACCTTTTGTTATATGGGTATGTCAAAATGTTAGTTTCTGATAAGAAATTTCATAAAACATGGTATTGAGATATGCTTATTAATATACTAACATTCATTGAAGATTTATTGTGTTTTGAAATTTTTTTGGCTCCCTCTCACAAATAATTCTACGTCCGCCACTGAGTACTTGTCCACTTCGTATATCTGATTAACATCATGTAGCAAATTATAATTATTCTACTTCCCGAACCAAACCAAGTAGACTCTCCGACTAAATATTTCAATTGCTCCAAATCATTCACATCATCAAGAATTAAGAGAACTCTCTTATGGTTTAACATTACTTTTTTCCAGCTGAAGAGTCCAAAAAGAATCCGGTACAATTTCAGCAGTACCGGGAACCCTGACCCGACCATTGACACAACCTACTTGGCAACCCTACAACAAACATGTCCCAACGGTGGTAACGGAGGTACATTGGCCAACCTTGATCCTACTACGCCCAATGGCTTCGACAACAACTACTTCACAAACCTTCAGAACAAGCAGGGGCTTCTCCAGACGGATCAGGAGCTGTTCTCAACCACTGGTGCCGACACCGTTTCCATTGTGGACCGGTTTGCTAAAAGCCAAAGCGACTTCTTTGACATCTTTGCTAAGTCCATAATCAAGATGGGAAATATAAAACCTTTGACGGGCAGTGATGGAGAGATTAGGACTGATTGTAAAAGAGTTAACTAAGGCTTAGTTTGGTATTGAGGTAAAAAAAACTCAAATATAGAAAAACTTAGTTTTAAATAAGCAACATCTGACATACTTTTTAAAATCGTGGTTTTTTCAACTAAAATTGATGCTAGAGACAGAAAAGGAGAAAAACGCAATACACAAGGCTGCGACTTCATCATCCTTCATGAATCTAGTTTGTATCAACTTTCACATGGATTATTTGAGCTTTATTTCATACTCTATGAGTAACTAAACATCTTGTAAGGGGTGATTCAAAGCCCCGTACATGAAGTCTAGATAATTTATACACTTCAACCCTAATTCTGTTGTGTTCTTGGATGAGGTTTCTTTGTTAAATTTCCATTGATGATTGCTATCTTGTATGCTTTGAAGGCCTGCTTAGTATGCATGTTTAGGGATCTAAATCTATGAGAATTGGATGCCTGTTGATTGTGTTTGATCTTCCTCCAATTCTCTGCAGTAGAAACTGAGGTTATCGGTTATAAGAAACCCTGAGTCTAGCAAGACACGCCCTTAGTGTACTTGTGAAGCTTTGTAGATTCTCAAACCTTTTCTAAATCATAATGCTTCTCTCTTAGTAAATCCGAGTCCGTGACTTCCGGGTTGTTTGAGAGATAGTCACCGGTGATAAGCGAACCTTCACCTGTGTAATCATAAGGATTAGGTAATAGGTGTATTCTAAGCGAACTTGAATTCACTTGAGAACTCTCATCCATGGCATAACATTGTTAGGTTGAGCATTTAGTGTCTAGATGGAGTGACGGTGGTGGAGAATTCCCTCTTAACTCTTTAATCCATAAATAAGCACCTTATAAAAAACTTATCAAACACATAATCAATCATAATGATAATTATAAGTGATTATTTTTCCCAAAACTCAATACCAAACTAGACTTAAGTGACCGTCATCAGATAATTGTGTTTTGAATTTTGAATAAAGATTATGCCCTAAAGGGTAATGTGCTGTAACTGCTAGTGTTGTTGATTGGACTGAAACTAAAATTAATTTGAGTAAACAAACGGGCCACGATCACAAGGAAATTATGTTTTTTTTTTTTTTTATAAAGATGATCTAAGGATTTTACACCTACCACTTGTCGTGACTCGAACTCAGGACCTAATAACCTACTTCTTAGATAACGGTGCTCTTTACTACTTGAGCTATCTCATTTCGTCACAAGGAAATTATGTGCTATGTACGCTGGTTTGATTACTCAAAAATCCACACTCATTCATCAATTTTAGTATTTTTTTTATCATTTTTTAAAGAAAGTACCGATCTATTTAACAACAAAAAAAAGTACCGATAAATTGTGCCCTTAATAACATGTGTTATGTGTTATGTATTAAAAGGAAGAAAAAAAAATGGCAATTTCATACCAAGTTGAGGACTCATTTGCCCAAAGAAATGACCACACTCTTAATATCTCTATTAATTAAGCCAATTTGCCTTATGTAACCGTCAAACAGCTAATACTGCAACTACCCTTTTATTATGTAAAAAAAAATTGTATATAGGGTAAAAATGTATAAAAAAAAAAAAAAAAAAGGAGAGAAACCACTACCGGTCTACCTTCCTCCTACAAACTCTCCCCAACTTCATCCCGTACCTTCTAACTTCCTCTACCGGTCTACCTTATCATTATACAATACTTGAGATTATAAAGAGAGGGAGACAGAACAGGAAGACAATGGAGTGGGGGGAGACATGGATTTTGAATACGCAAGTCCCTAGCTATTAACCACTTCAAGGAAGCTATTTGTTTGTTATGATGCAATAGAGTGGGAGACAAGGTTCGTATACAGGCATGTTATAATAATGTTTATCTGTATTGAGTTTGTTTGGATTAATTTGGACCTCACTGAATCCTCTTATTGCAATTTTTAAATGTTAAAAGCTTGGCTAATAGGAGATGCGCAGGTTCAAGGTGGAAGTGCAAAGTTGGTCCTAGGATTGAAAAACTGTTGAAGAAGAATGCAGAAAGAAGTCATGATTATACTCTTGCGGAGTCATCGAACAAAAGATTTCAGGTGAAAGGGAATGGGGCGACTTGTGCTTCCGGTGTGAGTTCCATACATGATGTGAACCTTACTGAAAAGACATGCACATGTAGGAGGTGGGATCTTTGTGGATTGCCCTGTTCACATGCAATAGCATGCATTTTCTCAAAAGGTTACAATCCTGAAGATTTTGTTGATGAGTGCTATTCTCAAAAGAAGTATATGGAAGCTTATGAACCGGCTATCAACCCAATTCCAGGAGTTGTTGAATGGGAAGTGATTGAGAAACCTATTATGCCTCCGAGATTTACTAGAGGACCTGACAGGCCAAAATTGTCAAGAAATAAGGAACCAGGTCTGTTGTTTATTACTTTAATATGCATTTGTAATTTGAAAATAATAGAAATATAAAATATGACGCATAATACTTGTTGACAGTAGCCGCAGAGAGGCTACAGCAAGCCCACAGACCCGCGGCAAGGGCACCAGGGCCCGGCCCAGGACCCTGGATCGGATCACCAGCACCAGGCCTAGGGGCCCAGCGGTCTATCCTGCCTCCAGGGGCCCTGGGACCAGGGGCGCCTGCCTGCCAAAGAGGGCACCAGAATGTCCAAACAGAAGGAAGCCAGTCCCACATCGAAGGGTGAGGCCAGCCCTTACCCTCAACCACCTATATATGGGCCTCAACTACCACCATAAATAGGTAACTTGTCTCTCTCCCGGCTTACATACTGCCTTGGTTATATATATTCCAACTATACTAACTTAGGCATCGGAGAGGAGAAGACCGGCCCGCCCGGTATTCCCCTTAGTAAGCAGGATTGCAGGAGATCAAGGTGGATTCATCAAGTATCTACTAGACCCCCGGGTTTAGGCAGAAACAATTGGCGCCGTCTGTGGGAATCAGTTCGAAAAGTTGTGTTGCTCTACCAACCGGGTAAGAGATCGGTCAGTTTATTCCACCGGGAAGAAGGAAGAAAAGAAGCCGCACAAACAACACCGCTGGCTGAGATGGTGGAAGTGAGTCAAGAGAGAGGGACCACCGAGGAGGGGCGTACTGCAGCTGTGCAAACGCTTGCCTCCACCCCTATCATCACGCGGGAGCCGCGTGGTGATCAGGGCAGCGATTTGGGAAGGAGCCGTGGAGGACCCTCCGGTAATCCGGAGCCCCGCCACGAGAGCTCGCGCGGGAAAGACCCGATAGAAGACGAAGGCAGTCCGGTGCTTCGTGACCTATCCCTGACGTTCTCAGAAGCTTCGAGTGATCAGTCTGAGAGCCAGGACCGAGACCCCATGTACAGTCCCGACCATGACGGCATGGCGGGAGAGGTGCGGGCAATGGCCGCAGAAGTCAGTCGTCTCAGAGAGGAGAACGACCGGGACCGAGCCAGGTCCCAGGCCCGCTACGAAGAGATGGAGGCAGTGAACGCCGCCCTGGTAGCCGCCCTAGAGAGGGGACATCAACGCAGTACCGCCATGGCCGAGGCACGAGCAGCACCCCCGCCAGTCCAACCCCAGCAGCTAGAGGCAGGGCAATCTTCGGGCTCCCGGCCCGGTGGGTCTGTACGAGAGAAGTCGCAAGCCGGCGAAGGCCTGCCGAAGAGCGCGCCCGCCGCCCACCAGCTGCACGCTTCGTCTGTGGATGAAGCTGATACTCCAACCGCCCGGGCGTTGCAACTGCTAGCCAACACCGTGTCAGATCTGAAGGCACAGATGGAGGCAAACGAGAGAAGAGCAGCCCGGCCACTGGAGACCGCCCGGTTTAACGAGTGCATGGGCCCCTTTTCGCACCGAGTTATAGAGTCAGGGAGATCTGGCAACCAGAAGTCCCTCAAGCTCACCTATTCCGGGTCCGGTTGCCCGTATCAGCATCTTGACAGCTTCCGGTCCCAGACTTGCGCCAAGGGCTACTCCGACGCAGTCTGCTGCAACATCTTCCAGGAGACCCTATCCGGGGAAGCGCTCAGTTGGTTCTACGAGCTCCCTGCGAACTCAATTGAGGCATTCGAGCAGCTGGCTGACCGATTCGTAGGCCGCTTCATCCTCCGAGTCGAGGGAGCGCGGACGTCTACCATCCTCTTCAACTGCATCCAGGCCCCCGGGGAAGAGTTGAGGACCTTTGTCAACCGTTGGCAGACGGCCACGGCCGGGGTCCGAAACCTGGACAAGGGCATTGCCGAAATGGCATTCAAGCAAGGGCTCCGGGCAGGGAAGTTTTCCTACGCCGTCCGGGTAGAACTCCCGCAGGGCTACGACGAGTTGATGGCTATGGCCATCCGGCATGCCCAGGCTGATCATGAGACCTACGGGAACCACCTGCTGAAAAGGAAGCACGATGAGCAGTCTTCCGACTATCACCGGGAGGAAAATCCCCCGCGCGGTCAAGAGAACAAGACCGGCCAGCGAGCCGACCACGGGAGTCGCCGAACCGGCCGGAACAACAACAACAACAGCGGCAAGGGCTGGCCGCAGCGGCAGCAAAGGCCCTTCTCTGACCGGCCCCAGACCCTAAACGAGAACAAGCCGGCACCGTACCGCCAAGAGCGTCCCTTGGCTATTATGCCAGCACCCCCAGCCAATCAAGAAGTCTTCTCCACTCTCACCGCATCCTATGAGGACATTTTGTTAGAGAACGGCAACATCATCGCCCCGCCGCCCCAGAGAAAGTACCCCAAGGGGAAGCTTACCACCGCGCAGACGGGCAAGTACTGCTCGTACCATGATGAGGCGACTCATCGGACGAACCAGTGCTTCGCCCTCAAGACCGCGGTGCAGGGTTTGATTGATAGCGGACAGCTCCAGAGGTATGTAGGGGAGAGAAGAGAAGACCCCGCCCGGGGGAGCGACCCGGCTTGGTAAACCCGCCGAGTTCAAGCGGTTAGTTTGGCATATCGCCGGTTCAACCGATTGTAAAGATCAAATATATGCAAACTACTTTCGAAAACTCTGGCCCCGCAAGCTCAGATATATATTCATGGTCAATTGAAGTGTACAAACAGTAACCGCTTCGGAGAGTTCTTTTTACAAGAAAGCGAGCAAGAAAAATATCCTACGGAGCTGCCTCTCCAGCAATGGCCTCGTCGTCAACCTGGGAACTGGCTATGGCTCCGGTAGGCTCGGCACCGTTCGCAGAAGAATCCAAGTCCGAGCGAAGCTCTGCTTCTGGCTGCCCCTCTACCAGCTGCTGACGGATGTCCGACTGCTCATGGGTATCTCCTTCGGCAGCAGTCGGCATCAGGGAGGTATTCAACCACCCCTTTGCTGCCCATTCCGTGTACGCATCCGAGATGCCTTCCTCCCGGGCCTTTTCCAGGCTGTCCAGGAACCGATCGCTCTCCTCGTATCGAAGAACGAACCGGTCGAACTGTCCCGGGTCATCTCCTCCGACGAAGGTAGCACGAGTCTGGAGCTCGTCCATCCTGGCCTCCAGCTCCGCCCTCTCGGCGTCGACCCTCTCCCGCTCCCTCTCCATGCTCCGATTCTGCTCCTCCAGCTCCCGGGCCCTCTCCTCCATCTTCCGGGCTTTCTCCTCCATCTTCTTGGCCCTCTCCTCCGCCCTGGCCTTCTCCCGATCCGAGCGGGACTTCTCCACCTCCAGAAGCTTCTGAGACTTGGATAGCGCAGTTACCTGTCTCTTCAACTCCGGGAGCTCCTCGCTCGCATCCGGCTGGTACAGGCTGTAGAGCAGCTGCAGGACAACAAAGGCAGTTAGTCTTGCGGCAAGGATGAAGGCAGAATATAAGGCATTACAGTGATATCATGCGGTCCTTACCCGGAAGATGGATTCCTTGCATTTTGGTCGGTTGTCACCTGCCAGCACGCAATCAACCCCGGGCTTGTCCAGGCCGAAGCTGGCCAGGTCCGCCATCATCCGCCGGACCAAGGCATTGTCCAGGCTTCCCCTTGACGCCTCCACAGGCGCAGGATTCCTCTGCTGACCAACGGCAGCTCCCTCCCCAGCGTTCGATGGCACGCTGCTGGTTGTCCTGACCCGCTTCGCCAGGGCATCCCGGGACGACCCGCCGGTTAGCGTCACCAGCAGGGGGGACGGACCCTCCGGTCCTTTCCGTTTCTCTCCCCGCCCTTCGGGAGAAGCAGAACGTGCGTTCGCACGAGGAACAAAAGCAGCGATGGGCAGGGCCGCCGCACGGTTGGGGATCCTGTTTGCTCCCCCAGGAACCCGCACCGGCCCTCCGGTGCTCTTGCCCTTCCCGGGCACCGCCGCCGCCACGGAATGATGAGTCTTCACCCGCTCCAACAGGTAGGACGACTCGTCCAAATCCCGCTCCCTGGGCTCCGCATGCAGCGTAACCCGATCGTCCTCCTCCAGCGAGGACCGGGCCACAATCGCGCCCTTCTCCGTAAGCTGCCTCAGGAGGTCTTCCCCGTCCATTGACAAGGTGTTTTCGGGCTTGATCACCGCCCGGGTTGACGCACCTGCAGGACAAGCAAAAAGTTAGAAATTATTGAGCACCAACTAGCACAAGTACCACCGCTAGGGTTTGCTAACACACCGGGATCCCGCCCAAGCCCACAGTGTTCCAGCACTTCTCGCCGGATGAAATTATACGAACTTCGTTCCAGGTGATCCCAGCAACCGAGAATAATCGAGACCCTCTCCTGCTCCACCTCGGACAGCTGGAACGACTGGTCGCCTATGGGCTGGAAGGCGCCAGGCACCTGGTACTTCCTCCTCTTCACCTGCCACGCCCCGCCGGCCATCACCACCTTCTTTCTCCAGCTATTGTCTACCCATGAGGGCATGATGGTGATGACCGCTTGATTGTTGCGGGAGTTGAAGGATAAGCAGCCTTTGGACCCCGCCTTCCTCGAGTAGGACAACCTATAGAGCGCCCGGAACTCATCGATCGTAGGCATGCTCATTCCGGACAGATCGTATAGGCAGCCTAAACTTAGCAGCCGCCTCCATTGGAGACTGGGCAGCTGCGCGGGCGACGCTGGCAAGGCACTCAGTATGTACTGCACAAAGTCAGGCAGCGGTAGCGACATCCCGTGCCGGAACTGATCCGGATGCACGGCAACCCAACCCTCCTCCGGGTTGCAGGCTGACTCTCCAGGGTGCAATGGACTTAGAAAGATATCGTCCGGGATACCCCACGTTTCCCGGAACGCGGCAATCTCAGCAGGAGTCATGTTCTCCTCCGGTTCGTCGCAAACCACGGCATTTCTCCCCCTACCGAGAGTGTAGCTTTCAACGGGAGCACCGGCCATGCGCACCCCGTGCGGTACCTCAGATCCCGAGGAATCTGACCCGGACTCCGAGGACGTCGACGGGGCACCGCTCCCGGGGCAGGCCGCGGATTCATGCTCTGGGGCTTCAGAATCAAGCCAGTCCTGCATCCTCTCCGCATCATCCACCACAGGATCTCTTGCGGCAGATTCAGAAGCCCCCTCCGAGCTTGAAGTGTACATCTTAACCTAGGGGCAGAACAGTAAAACCCTAGCGCTCGTCAGCAACAGCCTACAACGGCCTCTCCCCAAAAGTTTGCCGCTGAGCAACCCGGCCAGCGACACATATCCCTCCCCCCCCCGCCGCAAAACAACAAATCAAAAAGCAAGAAACACCGGGGCAAAAAAAACGCAACTTACCGATTAGTATGCTCAGCCGAGGACAATCCGCCCTGCGAAAGCAACGAGCAATGGTAAAAGGAGGCTTGGGAGCGCTTCAAACAAACGGATCTCTTGGGGCAAGGAAATTAGGGTTGTTAGCCGGACCACCTTTTTTTCTCTCTCAATCCCTCTTGAGTGCAAGAGGCAAAGTGGAAAGAAGAGCAGAAGAGCCCTATTTATAGAGGGGACCGGTGCCCTAGGCATTCCAAAATCCCTCCAAAAACGCAATCAGAACAACTCAAACGCCTGCGCATCCAGGCCCTCCATCACAAAACCGTTCCCTGATGGCACGTGTCCCAGCATTGGTAAACCACCCACGCTATTACAACTGACGGGACTGATGGACTTCCTCCTTAAATGCATGTCAGCCACCTGTCCCATGCACTGGCGACAGGAAGGTAGGAGCAGGAACCAAGGAGTCAGACTCCCCCACGCTTCCCCAGATTCCACGGTTGCACGCCATCAACATTGCAACACAACCGCTTCGAGAGCATCTATCCGGGTTAGAACAGGACCTCGTTTCGATATGGCACGCCGCCCGTACGAGTCCCGCCCGGTACCATAACAGTTCGCGGTTGCGATCATCCAACCGCCTGCATGGCTTCTTCGCTGCAAAGCTTGAAGACCTCTCACCGGTTATGCTTATCCAACCGCTTCGAGAGCATCTATCCGGGTTTGAGCAGGACCTCGTTTCGATATGGCACGCCGCCCGTACGAGTCCCGCCAGGTACCATAACAGTTCGCGGTTGCGATCATCCAACCGCCTGCATGGCTTCTTCGCTGCAAAGCTTGAAGACCTCTCACCGGTTATGATTATCCAACCGCTCAGAGAGCATCTCCACCATCGGTTCCATCATATCCAACCCGCTCGAGAGTACTTTCCGGAAACATAATCACCCGGACCCATGGCTATTTCACAGGGGGACTCGTTTCGACAGGCATGTCGACCGTCGAGTCCGCCCGCCTCCATGGCAAACGCATGGGCTTTACAAACCGGGCGAGTTTACATCTAACACATGTTCTCTTGTCCAGCAGGATAAAAACCCTGCGTCGCATTGAACCGCGATACTGTCCAGCAGGATAAAAACCCTGCATCGCACTGAACTGCGATACCTTTGGGAACATATGGGGGAGACTCGTTATCTCTACACCATCCCACAGGGCAGATTGTATCTCTAACACAGAACAAATCTCCCCGCAGGCTAACAAACCTGCACATTTACCTCATCGCTTATTCAACACAAGCTGAGAAGAACTAGCAAATGTTTGCTCCGCTCCGTTCTGATTTGGCAGAACGTCCGGTTCTGGCCCAGTTTGCTCCGCTCCGTTCTGATTTGGCAGAACGTCCGGTTCTGGCCCAGTTCGCTCCGCTCCGTTCTGATTTGCAGAGTGCCCCGTTCAGGATCAGTGAGCTCTGCTTTATTCCGAAGGGCAGCAGGCCCAATCAGAATTCCGTGCATTAATTTCTTGCATGGCGGATTTCAACGCCTCATCATCGTTCCATGCACCATCCCTTGCATGGCGGATTTCAACGCCCCATCATCATTCCATGCACCATCTATCGCATGGCATCATCTCATACACTCTTCGGGTTTTCACCCCGCTCCATGCTCATAAGCACTCGAGCATAATCCTGTTTTGCATTACCAAGCATACTTATAAATTATTTCTTGCCATCCATAAATAGGTACTCACCTCGGTCACGCCCAATCTTTAACGCGGACTTGGGGGACTGGGGACCGGTAGGTTGGTAACCCCGCGGGTCTGCGGGACAAGAGCAAGACAGATAAGTCCCCATTCAAGATTGCACTTGACCGGGAACTTGGGGGACTTGTTGACAGTAGCCGCAGAGAGGCTACAGCAAGCCCACAGACCCGCGGCAAGGGCACCAGGGCCCGGCCCAGGACCCTGGATCGGATCACCAGCACCAGGCCTAGGGGCCCAGCGGTCTATCCTGCCTCCAGGGGCCCTGGGACCAGGGGCGCCTGCCTGCCAAAGAGGGCACCAGAATGTCCAAACAGAAGGAAGCCAGTCCCACATCGAAGGGTGAGGCCAGCCCTTACCCTCAACCACCTATATATGGGCCTCAACTACCACCATAAATATGTAACTTGTCTCTCTCCCGGCTTACATACGTGCCTTGGTTATATATATTCCAACTATACTAACTTAGGCATCGGAGAGGAGAAGACCGGCCCGCCCGGTATTCCCCTTAGTAAGCAGGATTGCAGGAGATCAAGGTGGATTCATCAAGTATCTACTAGACCCCCGGGTTTAGGCAGAAACAATACTCAATAACTTTTGTTTCATTGTTAAGGTGAGATGCCACCTGCACCTGGAACAACTATATTATCTAAAATATATAATGGTAAGACTGTTACTTGTGGAAAATGTCAAAGGCCAGGGCATAACGTGAGGAGTTGTGATAGGCGCAATCAACAAAGCAGTACCTCTCAAGCTGTAAGTTGTTTACGTTTTGAATATAGGCTTTTATTTAATTTTAAATTCGGAGGCATTTTGTATTGCTGCAAGGGTAAATGCTGGCTATAGTAATGTAAAGGTTGAACATATATTAAATGCAAATTGATAGAGTTTTACTATTCAGCAAAGCGATGCAAATGTTTCTCAAAATGTTCAACAAGATGACAACAATGCAAATGCTTCTCAGAATGTTCAGCAAGATGATGAATACAGAGTGCATAATACTCACCAATGTAGCAATTCAAATGGACATAGTCCTGAAAATGTTCATGCTGAGGTAATAAAAAAATTTAGTGGCTCTGCCATCGCAATAGTATTAATTTAGTTTATGGATTGACCGAATTATCATGTGTTTATTTTCTAATTAGCAGGTGCATTATGATATTCCATCACAACAATCACTTGTGGAAGCAAGTTTTGTTTCATCACAACCACTTCCATCACCTCGAAATTTCTCACAGGTTCAAAGTTCTCAACGTATAGAATCATCATCAGTAACAGGGAAGCCAAAGAAGCAAGTTGCTTTCAGAAATTCCAAGAATTCTAAGCCTATGTGGAGACCTTAGAACTGTTGTTTTTTCTCCCTATAAACTCTTCAGGTTCTTTGATCAAAGTATGGCATTATGTAATAACTATTTAAACAATTAGGATTAAATGTTTCTGAAAATTTGAGGAATTATTTTGAAACGTACTGTTATGTGTTTGTAAGGAATGTTTGTGTAATTTGTAGTTTGATTGTTGGCTTTTCCGTTATTTTGAGTATACAATTGTATTTTCTATATATACTTCTTCAGTAACCGAAGCATATTTCACATTACAAAAACAAAACAAAAAACAACCGAAGCATATTTAGGTGGGAGAAAAGATCAAAATACTGTTCATTTGAGGCGGGCAAAATCACTACACCTAAATATGGCGGGAGAAAAGCTCATATAGGCTGGCAAAATTCTTCATTCCCAAATTACCCTTGAGTTAACAGAGAAAAGAGACGGAGTGACAG
The DNA here is from genome assembly GCA_963682095.1 of Potentilla sterilis. Lineage (NCBI taxonomy): Eukaryota > Viridiplantae > Streptophyta > Magnoliopsida > Rosales > Rosaceae > Potentilla > Potentilla sterilis. The sequence goes on from OY821755.1 coordinate 62,328,102, forward strand.
AGAAAAGAGACGGAGTGACCAAAGTGATAAACGGTGGTATAGTTGAATGACCAAAATGACATTTTTAAAAGTTGGATGACCAAAGTGTCGAACGAAGCAAAGTTCGATGACCAAAGTGATATTTCTGCCATCAGAAAATATGCAGAGGAAAAAAGTTCAAAAACACGTGTAAATTTCAACCTTAAGGCAATTTCAAATGTTTATAGAAATCTCAATAAAGCGAATATACCAAATGTCCCTCCTCATCAACCATGCCACATGTTTCTTTGAATCTCAATGTTCAGTTTCCTGGCCTTTAGAATCTATACCATCTTACATGAAAATAACATTCCCTTGTCGTGACTCGAACCCAGTACCTAATAACTTACTTCTTAGGTAATAGTGCTATTTACCACTTGAGTTATCCCCTTTCGTCAAAATACTACGAGTCTGTTGTGAGTCAAACTCACGATCTTTCACTTACAAATGAGAGACTTGTGCCACTATACCAAATGGTAATGGGCTAACTTCATTTTTAATGGTTAACACCAACTAAAACAGATAGAAAATAGTAACCTTAGTATTCTATGGCCTCGTACAACAACATTGAACAAAAAAAAAAGCAAATAGAAAACGTTCAGATACAGATTGTAAATTATCATCTCATGGAAAAAGTTTAATAGGACAGTATCAGTAGTGCTTTCCTTCTTCTGTTGGAGCATATCACACGTTTGTCTTTTTTCTCAGCTTTCGTTTTTTGTATCATCCTACGTGAAGATAGTAATATAAGCCATAATTAGATAGTAGAAACTCAATTGTTGCTAATGCTCACTAGTACCAAACAGTTACCTTGGTATCATTTTGATTAGTTTCATGCTTCGATCGCTGTGGGTTCTCAGTTATACGTGTTTTGCAAAATTCGTCCCCACTGGATAGACATTACTCTATTTGGTGGAGGTTTCTGTGCATTGTTCTGAATTTCACCAGCACTGCACAAAGTAATGAAGATTATAAATTGACACTCTAAGGATGAACAACTAACTTCTAGACATTGTGGTAGGAGAATGCAGAAGTGAATGAAATTAATGGTTGCAAACTTGCAGTTCCCCTATAAACAACCATGTCATTGGAGGGAAAACCGAGAAACCAGACTGTAATATATATATAAACTGAATGGTAAAATCAAAGGTAATAATCTTAGCATCCAGGGACATACATAATAAATCAGAGTAGACAGAAGAGTGTAAAATGCAAGCGCATATGGCAAATATGTTGGAAATATACACCACTTCCAGGTTAGAAAAAATCACATACATTCTAAAGTCACTAAAATTAACTTACTGGTTGAAGGCACCCCAAAAGTTCATACCCACTTGAACTATGAGTCAAGCATCGTCCCCAGAGCAGGAGTCAGCATCGTCCCCAAAGTAGGAGTCAGTCCCTTGATGGATAACTCCATTTTACAAAGTAATCTGGCTTTGGAGGATGACATCCCTAGAGTAGGGGTCTTCATCCTTCGGCATTACCACGTGGAGCCCCAACGTTCCAAAGAACTTGACAAAGTCCGAAATGTGAGAACAAGATAGTTGAACTTCAAACCTAACCAGACAGGTGGAAGGCGGGGGTAAGCCACTCTGACTCAGCCGTTGTATTATAGCATCGAATGGCATATAGTACAACCACACAAAGTCCTCCGGTCTAAACGCTACGTCTTCTTGTCTTCCAGATGCGTCAATGATGAATACACCATTAATGTAGATTCTGAGTAGTCTGAAACATGCACAGAAAGCCAATCCTTTGTCCTCCCATTTGAAATGTCCAGGAAAATCAAGTTTAAAGTTGCACACTTGAAGTTCGTCCTTTTTTTCTACATCCATGTAGCAGGTGAACCACCTTGGTATATTAAAATGGGGTAAGATGACCTGATACTCAGATTGCCGACATGAGAAACAGAGAGCCAACAGATTCAAGGACAGGGCATTGCATCCACACAAGTTCATCCGAGGTATCATTCTCAAGTCTTTACCTTCCAAAATGTTTGACAATTTTGATATTCTTTTCAACCTCGAACAAAAGGACACATCTAGGCGATATATTTCTCGCGGAAACTCTCCAATTTCTACAAGATCATAGCAGTCGTTCAATCTGATGGATAACGGAGCATAGTGCCTTTCCTGTAAACTGGTTAACTCAGTTGAAAACTCGGGCTCTGTTGAAATTGCAACCAGCTTATAACAATGCGAGATCTCAAGAAGCTTTAGATGTTGCAACTCAAAAATGTTGCATGGCACATATTCAAGTTTCTGGCAACACAATAAACTTAACTCTTCCAGATTAATGAGATGCCCAATTGACGAATAAGGCAATTCTCTGATTGCAGTATGATTCAGAACCACCCTTTTCAAGGATATCATATTTTCCACAATTTCAACTTTAAAACTCGTATTGAATTCTATGTGCAGCTCCTCTAAGTTTGGGAATATAGATAAGTCAGAAAACGTAGTTACAGTATCGCAACCCTTTCCCAAATGGAGCGACTTCAAACTGGGCATATTCTGCATGAAAAAACAATATACATTTTTTTTTCAAAACAATCTAAATACACAGATAAATGCTCAAACTCCATGATTAAATTACATGTAAATTTGCTACTGGCACCTCTAAATTTGCTCGCTTAAACTCCATGATTAAATTACATGTATATCCTTTAACATAATGACTATCAAAGACAATAATAGTATATATTTATTTTCTATAGACTCTCCAATTCAATAATAATATATGATTTCAAAAAAAAAATTGGGTTCTTTATAAGTTTCCTTATCCAGTTTTACCACACTCATTAAAAAAAATAAAAAATTTACAACTGTATATTCAATAAAACTATGATTAGGATTGGTCTTTATATATATATATATATATATATATATATATATATATATAGAGGGCCCTTGCATTAAGGGATCCCTTATTTTAGTTTATATGAGGGATCGAACATTAGACTAATTTTTTAATCACATTTTTACATCTCCACCGTTCAATTACTAGGTCTATATGTGTAGATCATTCATGTAAAATGAGCTGAAAATTTGTAGAGATGATCTACAAGCATATACCTAAATATGGAACGGTGGAGATGTAGAAATTTGACCGGAAATGGGTCAAATAAGGAGCCCCGCTCTTAAATACGCACTGTATAGAAATTGTATATATATTGCAAAATATACTATAGATACTGCAAATTGTAATGAAGACCGATAACTAAAAAATATTGTCACAATGAGAGTATGACTTCATGTTTAGAGCATATTAAAGTAATTTCAAGACTCTTGGAGGTATGAATAGAAGGTCCCATATCCATATCATAGACATACAAGCACTTGAAGTTTGTCTTTCATCCATTAATATCCTAGAAAGTAGAAACCAATAATTATGAGGCGATCATCTTGCAATATTTCCTCCATCTAAATTAATGGATTGACAATATCCTTTTAATAAAAAAAAATAAAGAACCGAACTCTTGCCCAAAAAAAAAAAATATTCAATATGTTAAATTACCTGTGCACTCTTCCCCAATGGTGACATGCAGATCCAGGGCATTCTACTAAGAGCACCACCCTTTCAAAGGGAAAAAAAAAAAGTATCAATCGAATTAAAATTATCAATATACATATAACAAGCAATGGTAAAATTGTGAATAAATGTATGGAATTTATACCTCTAGAATCAAACTCTCAAAACAAAAACTTTTGAATGCAAAATTTACAATTTACAATACAAAAACATGTGAATAAACTTACTGTATATATTATAAATTTGTTGTTTGTAAATGGAGGGTCTTATGTTTACTTTTAAACAGACAAGTTGCAACATTATACCTTCAGTAATCTCCGTCGCAATGATATCTGATTAATGCAGTCCATCTTGAGTGCAACAAGTTTTCTGGGATAAGAGTCTGCTGGAAAATATTTTACTGGGCAAAATTTCCAATCAAAGAGACTCAAATCTCTGGGAAGATAATCCACATGATCTCCAGAGATTATATTATCAGAAATAATAAGAATTTGAAGATTCTTCAATGTTAAGAAGCTTTTCCTATTCAAGGGTATTTGTTGATCTGGTATGCGGCCCTTAACCATGATCCCTTTAACTTTGTTTGTTCCCTGGTATGGACAAAGTATTATAAGGTTACAAAGCAATCCTCTATTAGAAATTCAAACGTAAAACATTTTAATTTGATTTTTATTTCAATATGGACAACCATTCAATTTTATTTTATTTGCGATGATTACCATTTGCATTTCACTTTGTGCAGTTCAATATCAAATGCAAATGATAAAGTGAAGTGCCTGAGCTTTTTGAATGTTTGAATATAATAAAAAATAAGTACACTAAAAAATGTACATTATGTGCTGCTCTTGAATAGACAATAAGTTTTTATCTACATATATGACTTACAGTGTTCTGCGCAAAAACTTGATAAACATCTTCATACAGCCACAATCTGCTACGTTCTCCTGGCTCTAAGGACTCTTGACAAACTATTTCTTTGCCCATTTCTTCTAGTAAGTCATGCATCCAAATATCATTTGTTTCTGTAATGCTTATGAGGGACTTTTCTATGAGTACTTCAATGCAAAGTTTAGGTAGGTCACATCCTTCTAGTATGTTCATCACAAAGTTCTTATTTTCACCTTTAAAGAAACATGCGACATGAAGAAACACTTCCTTCATCATAGGTTCAAGTGCATCATAACTTAATTTGAGAAATTGTTGGCGCTTAGGATCTCTTTTGTAACACTCTAATGCATCTTTCCACATATATGTACTTCTACCATGTAGATACGACCCCAAAACCTCCAAAACTAAAGGTAGCCCCTCAGAATAGCGTATTATACTATCTATCTGTTCGGTATAATCACTCATATGTACTTTTTCTTTGAATGCATTATTGTTGAAGAGCTCCAAAGCCTCGAGATGATTTAATTTCTCCACTTGGTATATTTGATTAACATCATGTCGTCGTAGCAAATCTTGATCTCGTGTTGTTATGATTATTCTGCTACCAGAACCAAACCAATTAGGCTTTCCAACTAAACCTGTTAACTGGTCCAAATCATTCACATCATCAAGAATCAACAGAACTCTCTTATGATTCAACCTTTCTTTTATCATACTGCTTCCTTCATCAACACTATTTATCTCTAATTCTTTCAATCCTAGAGTCTTAGAAAGAAGAAACTTTTGTAGTTTTTCTAGGCCTCCGTATTTCAATGATTTTTCTCTAACATTTTCCAAAAAACAACTGCCTTCAAATTTATGGGCAGTAGAATTATAAACAGCCTTTGTAATTGTTGTTTTACCTAATCCACCAATGCCCCATACCCCTACCATCCGCACGTCACTTTCTCCAACACATAAAAGCTTTTCCATATTTTCTAAACGAGACTCAATTCCAACTAAGTATTTTTCTCTATGTAAATATGTAAGATTTGATACTTGTTGTGAAATCTCTTCAACAATCTTACGAATGAATTCAGATTCATGCCTGTCAATTTAAAAGAATACAAAAAATTAAGAATGCAACAATAGCAAATATATGTTCTGAAAACAAAAAAACCAAAAAAACAAAAGTTTTTTGTACAAAAACCATAAATATTATTGCAAACATGAAAACCAGACAACCTAAATTAGAAGAGAGTCAAGTACAGAAGAGACATTCACTACTATTTATGCAAAATAAAAGCTTGAAAAATAATAATATCACAGGTTAATCTGAAAGTATAGCAGACGATTTACCCTCCGTGTAAGAAATGCCACCCAGAAAGATTTCCTGCTTTAGTAAGAGCTGTCTTCCATCTTGCCACCTTCTCCAAATTATCATGATGAGCAAGTGCCTGACCAAAACTACCAGTTTGGTTTCGAACATGTGATGGATCTACCTTGTAAAATACAGGGTATACAATCTGTTGCTTCGATTCATTACACTGCATGATCTTCCCCAGTTCTTCTAAACACCACTTTGAGGAAGCATAGTTTTCAGAGAACACAATGACAGAAATTTTGGACTCTTCAATTGCTTTAAAAAGAGTGCTTGATATCTCTTCTCCTCTTGTAAGGCCATCATCAATGAAGGTTTTGATTCCCTTCTGAACCAAATTGCTGTGCAGATGGCCTGTGAAACTGTTGCGAGTATCCTCTCCTCTAAAACTCAGAAAGACATGATATGTCCATGAGTGAATGGAAGAAGAAGAAGAAGAAGAAGAAGAAGGGGCTACAAATTGAGTCGCCATTATTGTAGGACAACTAAAGCTACAGACTGAACTGTGAGTGATCGATCACCAGAACTCTTCCCCTATTATATATTAGGCCTTGGGCACTACACATGATGTGCTCCCATGTGAAGTATTTTCCTTCTACTTTATAAAAACTTCATACCAGTAGTGGTTGTTTTCCAGGGTTATAAAGTACTAAAAGGGTAGATAATAAAAATATAAAGATTCGTTCTCGATGAACATGACCACGTTTTTCTTCGAGCTGTGCACTGTACAAATATGAATTTGCAGTAATCTAATCATGCTTACATATTGTCAGTCTGTTGCTTACTATATTAAAATAAGGAGGAAGAAGGGAAGGCCGGGTGGCTTCTGCCTTCTGCCATATAAAATACCCGCTCATCCGTTATTGAAAGTTGGGCAGCCAGTGGTCTTCTCTAGGCCTTCTTTGTTTCTCGTGTTGTCGGGCAAGTTGCAGACTTTGATAGAAGAGCTAAACTTAGCTTCGCTTCTTCAGTTTAAATTATAATATGAAGATCATTTCATGCGACCTGTGTTACAAGTACATTTTAAATTCCGAACCAAAGTCCTAAATCCAAACTTAGAAACTAAGGGGGAATGGAATTGTATTCCCCCCGAATCGATTCCATTCCGGTGTTTACTTGCACAAGGAAATGGGAATTGTGATGGGACCCACCTTCTATATCCGGAATGGATTCTGCGATAAACCCGGAATTGTATTCCGAAAGGAGGAGGTCGAAATCGGAGAGAGAATGAGATTTGTGGTGGGGCCCATTTTCCAAACCCGAAAATATCATCATATTTTTAATAAATTACAAACCTACCCGACCCCAAACTACTCAATCCCAAGGGTAATTTAGTAATCAAGATAGATTTAATTCCAATTCGTTATTGTAAGTAAACAACCACAAAATCGTAATTAGTTTCATTCTCATTCCTCTCATATTATTCAATTTCGTCTCCCATTCCTTCCGATTCATGTTCCAGATGAATTCTATTCCAAATAAGTAAACGTGCCCTAACAGAGGACACCAACACTGGTGGAGGTATTCTTTGCATTGTTCTGAATTTGAATTTCACCCAAACTGCACAAAATAATGAAGATTGTAAACTGACATTCAGAAGAAGATTCCTTTTTGGAAGAGATTGCGGTAGGAAAATGCAAAAAGTGAATCAAAAGGTCGCAATTCCCCTGAAAAAAAACAACAATGTCATTTGAGGGGAACCCGACAAACCAAAACTGTAAAATTCCTATAAACTGAATGCGAAACAGCAAAGTAGTAATACTGTAATAATCTTAGAATCCAGTAACACATGTATCTTAGATCAGAATAGACAGAAGAGTGTAAAATCCAAAAGCATACGTGGTCTTACAAAATCATAAGAACGATGACATATATACTCAAAAACATCCATGTTGCTTCACAGAATTAAATAAAGATCACATACATTCTGAAGTCACTGAAAATAACTTACTGGTTTGAAAGCAGAGTTGGTGAAGAGGGATTCAAATAGCCGAGTCCTTTTGATAGATATGATTGTCAAAGAAACCAACATCCTCTCAAGGACTCACTATCAAACAGTAGATCGTCCCCAGAGTAGGAGTTAGTCCTCATTATCAAGTTGAGGGACAAATGTGCCTTCACCCTCTGGCATTACTACATGGACTCCGCAGCTCCCCTCAAATACCTCTATAGTCCCGTCAGTAAATTCCCAGGTGGTTTGAAGATGAAATTCAAACTTAACCAGACAGATGGAAGGCGGCGGTAACCCACTCTCACTCAGCCGCTTCATTATAGCCTCGAATGGCATATAGTACAACATCGGAAAACCATCTGCGGTCCAATCACCGTCTCCATCTCCCCACTCTTCAGACTCTTCAATGATGGATACACCATTAATGTAGATTTTGAGTTCGCTCGACGAAATTGGAGGACAGAATGCCAATCCTTTGTCCTCCCATTTGAAATTTCCAGGAAAATCAATTCTAAAGTCACATACTTGAAGTCCTTCGATATTTACATCCATGCGGCAGGTGAACCACCCCGGAATATCAGTCTCGGGTAACTTAACATGATACTCCGACTGCCGACATGAGAAAAAGAAAGAAAACAGAGCTGTTAACTCGGAATCATCGGGTAAATTCTTTTTCATCTTTGCCACTTTACGAGCCACATTGCTGTACAGGGTATTGCAAGCAGATAAGTTCATCCGAGATATCATTCTTGAGTATTTACCTTCCAAAATGTCTGAAAATTTTGAAACTCTTTTCAATTTATAGCAGGCACACGCCTCTAGGCCATATAATTCTCGGGAAAATTCTCCAATTTCTACGAGATTCTCGCAACGCCTCAAATTGACGAATAACGGAGCATAGTGCTTGCCCTGTAAACTGGTCGACTCAGTTGAAAACTCTGACTTTGTTGGAAATGTAACCAGCTTTCCACACCCCCGGAGATGAAGCAGCTGTAGATGTTGCAACTCAAAAATGTCGGATGGCACATATTTAAGTTTCTTGCATTCTATTAAAATCAACTGTTCCAGATTAACAAGATGTCCGATTGCTGAAGAAGGCAAATCTCTGATTGCAGTACCACTTAGATCCAGCCTTTTTAAGGATTTCATCTCTTTCTCAACTTCAAACTTCTTGAATAAACTGTCTGTTATTGTCAATTCCTCTAAGTTTGGGAATCTAGAGAAGTCGGAAAACCTCGTTAGGACGCCACGATTTTTGAAATTGATTGACTTCAAATTTTGCATAATCTGTAGGAAACATAAGAATAATATATTTAGTTATATACTGACAAAGTAATAAGTGTTGTCTATTAGAATTCTTCGTTGTTTTTTCAGAAGAGAAAGAAACCTACAACTTAAGACTAAACCCTCTAATACAGCTTATTTTAGTTATTTCGATTCTTCATTAGAAACTCAATGCTTAAGTAATTAAAAAAAAAATTGTAAAAGAAAGCAGGATGGGTGAACTGATCGAGCTGTAGAACACTCGGAAGTAATTTTGAGACTTGGATATCTCTATAGAACAATCCCAAATCTGCAATTTTACTAAAATATTTCAAATTTCTTTATAATTACAATTATAAAGTGTTTTGAAGAAGTACTTACAACAATGAACTGTTGCTAACAAAAAAAAAACCCAATGTTCATCAAGTTGAATTACCTGCAATCCCTCCCCTAATGGTGAAGTGCAAATCCAGGGCAATTTACATTGTACACCTATCTTTGAGACCAAAAAAACAGTCAATTGAATTCAAGCATAAAATGATAAAACTATGAATTAAACAGTATATTTCTAAACAGCCATGTTCACCTGTTAAGTTAGTGACCAAGAAATTCATGCTCCACACTCCACCACCCTTGGATGTAAATCCAATGGTGGAGATAATTTTTTTTTATTTTTTATTTTTAAGTATAGTTGTAAAATTGTGAATGAATTGACTGTAAATCAGTAATACTGTATACACTAAAAAAATTTCTAGTCCCCAAAGACTTGACAAAGAAACAAAAATCTCACATATTAAGAGTTTAATGATATACCTTCAGTTCCCTCATCGGTGATCGCCATTTGAGATTCGCGGGCCAAAGTCCATCTTGAGTACAACAAGTTTTCTAGGATAAAAATTTGATGGAAAAAACTGTAGTGGACAATTCACCCAATCAACGAGAATCAACTCATTGGGGAGATAATCCACGCGATATCCGCTGAAGAAGTCGCTAGAAATTAGAAGAATTTGAAGACTGGTTAACTTTGAGAAGCTTTCTTCATTCAAGGGTATTTGAGAAGCTTTCTTCATTCAAGTCGCTAGGTCACATCCTTCTAATATGTCCATCACATAGTTCTTTTCTTCTCCTTTGAAGAAACATGCGATGTTAAGAAAAACTTCCTTCATCAAAGGTTCAAGGGTATCATAACTTAACTTAAGAAACTGCTGAAGCTTAGGGTTTCTTTTGTAATATACTAATGCATCTTTCCATGTATCTATACTTCTACCATGTAAATGTGAACCTATCACTTCCAAAACTAGGGGAATCCCTTCGGCAAAGCTTATTACATTATCTATGAGTTCAACATAATCACCCATATGTCTTTTTCCTTTGAATGCATGAAAGTTGAAGAGCTTCAAAGCTTCATGATGACTTAACTTGTCCACTTCGTATATCTGATTAACATCTTGTAGCAAATGTTTATCCCTTGTTGTTATAATTATTCTACTTCCCGAACCAAACCAAGTAGACTCTCCGACTAAATATTTCAACTGGTCCAAATCATTCACATCATCAAGAATTAAGAGAACTCTCTTATGGCTTAACATTTCTTTTATCATACTACTTCCTTCATCAAGACTATTTATCTCCAGTTCTTTCAAACCTAGTGTGTTAGAAAGAACAAACATTTGTAGTTTTTGCAGACCTCCATAATTCGTTGATCTCTCTCTAACATTTTCCAAGAAACAACTGCTTTCAAATTTATGCGCATTTGAATTATAAACAGTTCTTGCAATTGTTGTTTTACCTAATCCACCAATGCCCCATATCCCTATCATTCGTACATCACTCTCTCCAACACATATAAGCTTTTCTATATCTTCCCTACGAGACTCTATACCAACTAAGTATTTCTCTCTATTTATATATGTAAGATTTAATACTTGTTGTGAGATCTCTTCAACTATTTTATGAATGAATTCAGATTCATGCCTGTCAATTTAAAAGAAAACAAAATATTAAATGCAGTACTAGCAAATGCATGTTCGCAAAATACAACAAACAAACCACAGATCCTCCACAAAATATAAGACTATTGTAATTTGTAAACATGAAAAACAACCTAAATTAGAGAGAGCCACTACTATTTATGCAAAATTCAGTAGAAGACTTACTCTCCATGTGAGAAAGGCCACCCAGAAAGATTTCCTGCTTTTGTAAGAGCTCTCTTCCATTGTGCCACCTTCTCCAAATCATCATAGCGAGCAAGTGCCTGACCAAAACTGCCGGTTTGGTTTCGAACATGTGATGGATCCACCTTGTAAAATACAGGGTGTACAATCTGTTGTTTCGATTCATTACAATCCATAATCTTGACCAGTTCTTCAAGACACCATTTTGAGGAAGCATAATTTTCCGAGAACACAATGACAGAAATTTTGGACCCTTCAATTGCTTTAAGAAGAGCACTTGATACTTCTTCTCCTCTTCTAAGGCCATCATCTATGAAGGCTCTGATTCCCTTCTGAACCAGATTGCTGTGCAGATGGCCTGTGAAAGTGTTGCCATTCAGGAAGACATGATATATCCATGACTGAATGGGAGGAGAAGAGGAAGAGGAGGCTACAAATTGAGTGGCCATTCTTGTAGGGATCGAATCAAAACTCTAATAGCTCTTGGCCATTCTAGTTTCGAAGTAAGTTGCAACTTGGGTGTTAGTTGAAAAGGAGAAACTCAAATCGATTGAAGTGGCCCCAGAGTGAGGAAGATTGAGCCGCCCCCTTCTTTTGAATATTTACTTCGAGAAGTGAGACCTGGTCAATTTTTCATTTATTTTTGGGAAATGCAATTTCTGCAATTTGCAAATTGGTGTTTAATCTGTGGTAAAATTATCATGTCTAGTTTTAAGTCGCATCTTGTAGCACCTGTAATTAAAAAAAAAAAAAAATCAATGTTTAGTAATTTGTTAACTACCACATGTGGTCGAGTTGGTAAGAATCCTGGTTTGAGTATTCCTCATTCGAATTCCGCCGACGTTAATTAGAGTTTAAATCCCAATTTATTCTTGATGGCCAGGGAGGAGGAAGTGTTTTGACAAAGATTCATCGGTGCGGATTAGTCTCTGAGTCTAGAAAGCCTTTGAGGATACCGTTGGTGATTAAAAAAAAAAAGGTTTGTTGACAATAAAACGTTACAGTTGAAAACCACAGGGAATGTAGCCAAATGCTAAAAGATGCGACTTAAACTAGACATGAATTTTTTTGTAATGGATTAAACTAGACATGATAATTTTGTAGTGAGGAGGCTATTTCTGCACATTCCACAACCTCAACAAATTCAGTAGCTTTGGTTATATAGAATACAACCTCAAGGTTTCATGAACGCTACATAAGATTAGATACAGATAATATTTTCTACAAAATATTTTTAGGGGAGTGACACAATGAGCATAGCTTCCATATCAAACAGTAGCAAGATTAGAGAAGTGGAAAACCAGAGATGCAGCAGTGCCTGCAATTGCAATATCTCAAAAGGCCAAATGCAGCATTTATAATTGAGGGATGACCATCCACCCGGTGACTCGGAAACCAGTCAAATCAATCCAATGATGTTCAGATAGAAGATTGGAGTATTCATTCCCCTGATTAGTGATCCCAAGATGATGAGATTTGATTGTTTCTGTGTGGACTTCAGCTTGACAAGTTCAAAGACCTGTTCTCCAACCTTAAACCATGCTCAGAGATACAAATTCCTCCTGATTATACAAAAGAAGGTCCATCGACAATTCCAATGAACCAAATGAATGCAAACCTCCAGAAGAAACAATATATTACCTGTTTTCAGATAATAAGTGTTACATAGGAAAGAAAAAGATAAACAGATACTAATTAAACAACTTGTTATATGCGCCAGAATAGTGGTTCTGTGCTAAAAGTGTTCCTTTGTTGGAAGTTCGAAAACTAGCAAGACATGTACACACATAGGGTGTAAAACTTGTTAATTAATGCCAAACTACACTAGAACTCATGAGCCAGAATGAGTAGACACCATGCTTACACTAAAAGCAAGAGTAATGCAGGAAACAAGACACTAAAAGCAAGAGTAATGCAGGAAACAAGAAGATAGAGATTGAATATTGTACCAAAGCTCCATGAACCAAAGTCCTCGTCAAAAGCAGTTGACATTGATTTTACTTATGCACCTTCATATACATGTTGCAGAGATTATGTACACTACTACACTAGCATGCTCTGATAATATTTGCACAAAGGTCCTATTCACAATATCAATCCTCTTAAAATAACCCAACTAAAACAGAGCTCGATATATAAGCAGCTGTCACATATAAGCAATATCAAGTTCTCAACTCTCTTCGTAGGTAACAGCCATATCAGCATAAGAGTTTCTTCCTGCTTTAACAGGAAAAAATCAAAACAAATAATTCACTTTCTGACAAATCTGAACCGTTCGAAGACTTTAAAATAAATCAAGATTTTGAATGTCTTAATCTACTCATATGGCTCTACAAAATGAACGGTGGAGATGTGGTTTGGTGATCGAATAGTTGGTAATTTGTTATCCCTTTTTATGACAAAAAAAGGGATCCCTTACTGGAATGTCCCTACACACACACACATATTTGATCAATGCATGGTAGGAAAAACCATTGAATTTAACATCCAGCTACAAGAGTCGACTTGAGGGAAAAAATAAAATATTTTGGCTCAATACCTTGTCCTAATACAATATGGAAATCTATAATGAAGAACTTTAAGCTTAAGGTTTATTTTTCAACATCAAAATGACTACACAGTTCTAAATTTTTATTTTTTATTTTTTTAAATACAATTTACCTTTCTGGAGGATAAGGGACATAAAATTACACCATCATCATCAGAGCCACAGTCTGCATCATCAACTTGATGGATAGTTACGCCATCCTCGTCCTCTGGCATTACTACGTGAACCCCGCACGTTCCTCTCCCACGCCCCTTAACTTTGAATTCAAACTTTACCAGACACATGGAAGGTGGCGATAAACCACTCTCACCGAGTCGCCTTATAATTGTATGGAATGGAATATAGTACAACCACAAATGATCTTCTGACAACCTCCGCGGATGCTCTTCTGGCTTCTTGGATGGTTCCATGACGCAAATCCCATTAATGTAGATAGCGAGGAATTGGACATATGGTCCCTTAAAATTACCATAACTATGAGCAGAAAAAGCCAATCCTTTGTTCTCCCAGTTGAAATCTCCAGAAAATTCAATTTTTAACTTGATTGGCCATATTTTTCCCCTACCGACATTATTACGCCAAAAGAACCACTCTGGAACTCCACTTTTGGCAGGAAAAAAAACCTCGAATTCAGATTGCTGACATGAGAGAAAGACAGACAACAGAGCCGATTCCGCTGAATCATCCTGTAAATGAGTTTTCTTCATCTGAGCCAGATTGTAACACAGTACGTTGCAGTCATACAAGTTCGTACGACGAATCATCTTTGAATCTTTACCTTCCAAAATGTTTGACAGCTTTGAAATCTTTTTCAATGCACGGCAGCACCTTACATTCAAATAATCTATTTCTCGTGGAAACTCCGAAATTTCTTCGAGATTTGTGCAACTGTCCAGAGATACATATAGATGATCATAGTGCTTGTCCTGTAAACTGATTGAAGATCCTGACTTGGTTGGAAATGTAACTAGACTGTCGCACCAGAACAGATCAAGATGCTGTAGATGCTGCAACTCAAAAATGCTGCACGATACATTTGTGAGTTTTGCGCATTCTCGCAAATTTAACTTTTTAAGACTAACGAGAAAGCGGAATGACGAAGAAATTTCTCTGATGGCAGTCCCCCGTAAATCCAGAAATTCTAAGGATTTCATTTCTTCCATTATCTCAAACTTCTGAAGTTTCTCACAGAGCCCAAGGTTTAAACTAATGAGATTCTTTAAACATCCAATGGAAGGATCAACTTCAACCAAATTTTTACAGCCACTTAGATTCAAATTCACTAAACTCGGGAATCTAGAGAAGTCGGTCAGTATTATTGGACCATAACAATATGCCAAATCGATAGATTTCAAACTTTGCATAATCTGTGTTGTTAAAAAAATAAAAAAAAGTGAGACAAACCAAGATATTAGTTTGGAAGAATCAAGTGTTAAAAGAAACGATTTATAAATAATTTAAATTACCTCTACTCCCTTCCCCAGTGGTGACTTTCTGCTCCAAGGCATTTTCAGTCCAAATAGATTCTTTGAAACAAAATAAAATAGAAGGGTAAGTTTAAAGATAATATATTTAAAGATTGAAGAGTAAGAATATGACATATTATTTTTTTCAAAATACCTTAGTTGCCTCTCCTAGAGGTGATGTTTGGCTGGACGGCATACTGAGTACTGCTAGTTTCTTGGGACTAAAATCAGATGGTAAAGACAATAATGGACAATAGAACCAGTCAAGGACCCTCAATTCGTTGGAGAGAAAATTCACATGATCTCCGGTGAATATATTGGCCCAGATTATGAAGACTTGTAGATTTTTCAATGTTGAGAAGCTTTCACTACTCAAGCATATCTTTTCTCTGCTGTCATTCCAGTTATTAACCACGATGCCTTGAACTTTATCTGACCCCTAATACATAAAACAAAACTTACATTCGAAGTTAATATTGTTTTCCCGATAACATTGTATGACTATGATACATAATGAAATGTTTTTAAACTTAATATATAACAGAACAGTAGATAAATGTATCACTTACTGTGTTTTTCATAAACACGTCATACACATCTTCAAAACGCCACAATCTGCTACGTTGACCTGGCTCGTTTGGTGACTCTTGGAAGACTATTTCTCGACCCATTTCTTCTAGCAGGTCATGCATTTGAATAAAATTTTCTTCAGTAACAACTATGAGGGCCTTTTCCTCAAGTAAATCAAAGGCATACTCAGGGTTGAGGTTGCAAGCTTTTAGTACAGCTGTTACATTCTCCTTGCCAAAGCCTTTGAAAAAACAAGCAATGTGAAGAAAAACTTCTTTGGTCGACTCTTCGAGTGCATGATAACTTATTTTCAGAACTTCTTGAATCTCTTGCTTGGGAAGACTTCTGTAACTCTTCAATGCATATTTCCATTGATTTACATCTCTACCACGTAAGTTTGCAGCCAAAACTTCTAAAGCTAATGGAAGTCCTTGAGCATAATGTAGGACATTATTGACAAGTTCAACATAATCTTCCCTGTGTCTATGATCTTGGAAGGCATTAAAATTGAATAGTTCTAATGCTTCATGATGACTTAACTTCTCCACCTTGTATATTTCATTGACATCGTAACCAGTTAAGCAATGTTTATCTCTTGTTGTTATGATTATTCTACTGCCTGAACCAAACCAATTAGGATTTCCGACTAAATTGTTTAATTGGTTCAAATGATTCACATCATCAAGAATTAAAATAACTCTTTTCTTGCTCATTGTTCTTTCTATCCATTTGATTCCTTCATCGACACTAGAGATGAAGCCAGCTTTCCACCCTAGAATCTTAGAAAAGAGAATCTCTTGTAGATGGACAAAGCCTCCAGATTTCATTGACTCTTCTCTTACATTCGCCAAAAAGCAACTATCTTCAAATTGATAAGCAACTGAATTATAAACTGCTTTAGCAAGTGTAGTTTTGCCTATTCCTCCAACGCCCCATATCCCTACCATTTTAACACCATTTCCCCCAACACTTAAAAGTTTAAGCAAATCTTCTACACGAGATTCTATTCCAACTGGGTACTTCGCCACATTTAAATTTCTGCGCTTAAATAGTTGTGCTGAAACTTCGTCCAGGATCGCATCAATAAACTTAGATTCATTACTGCCATTAAAGAACATAAATCAATCACATACTGACATATTTAGCTTGATGATTTCAACATATTTAGCTTCTTATAAATTTTGATAATTTAAGAATAAAAAATATACTTGAAATTAGACCTAATTAACAGTTGCATAAAAGAACAACATAACTAGTATCCAATGCTATATATAGCAGAGTCAAGAGTATGCACCTTCCGTCCAAGAAATGCAGCCCAGAAAGATTTGCGGCTTTTGTAAGAGCTTCCCTCCATCTCACAACTTTCTCCAACCGATCCTTGAATGTGCATTCGTGACCAGCCAGTGCCTTACCAAAACTACCAGTTTGGTGCCGTACATCCGATGGATCTACCTTATAAAATATAGGGTAAACCGTTCCCTGCTTTGACTCTTTACACTGGAGAATGCAAACGAGTTCATCCAAGCACCACTTCGAGAGAGCATAATTCTCAGAGAACACAACGATCGAAACTTTGGACTCGTCAATGGCTTTGTATAGCTCGGATGATATGTCTACTCCTCTTTTGAGTCCATCATCGTCCAAGAACGTTTTGATTCCCTTCCGGACCAAATTGCTGTGCAAATGGCTTACGAAATTGTTGCGTGTATCACCACCTCTAAAACTCAGAAAGACATCATAAGTCCCGGACTGATGAGTCGTAGTAGAAGAGGAAGGGGCTTCGACTTCAGTGGCGATTGAATCCATGTTTGCGTATATCGAAACAATGGGAGTTGCCACTTGACTTCAGAGGAGACCTCTGATTGATTCAACTGGCCGCCCACTACTTTTAAATAACAACTTCAAGAAGACGGAAGACCTGGTCAATCTTTTTATTTATTTTTTGGGTATGCAACTTCTGCAATTTGCAAATAAACACCATAGCAAAATTATCAAGTTTAGTTGGGCTTTTTAAGTAATCCCAACTTTAAGATTAAACCAGGACCGTACTAAAGCCCAAAACTAAATCATCTGACTCTTCTCTGCTTAAGCCTCGTTTCGTTTCCGGAAATGAAAGTAGTTCCTTCTCCTTTCCCACGGGAAGGGAACTTGAGGGGGAAGTAAGCTTTCATTTCCTGTGTTTAGTAACGTAAGGAAAATTAGCAGGAAAGTTATAAAAAAATGTGTGATTAATGTAATAAAATTTGAAAATTCTTATTTTAGAAATATAATTGAATAAAAGCATCTTGAATTCCATCAATTTGAAATTCAACAATTGCAAATTCTATTGTTTGGTTATATTTATATGGAATTTGAAATGTGTTATAGATTAAGAAAGTTTTTAAAACATTAATAAAAAATAAAATATAAAAAGTCTTATTTTAGAAATATAATTGAACACTGTAAAAGAATTTATAAATGACACTTATTTTGTAAGGAATTCAAAAGAGGAATTTAAACAATGAATTCATTTGTTTTATTTTCCACATAAATTTAGAATTTCCTATTTGATAATGCTAAACGACTGAATTGGCTTTTAGGAATTATGAAATTCTCACTTTTAATTAATTTCCTCCTGATTTTCCTTCATCCAAACACACTCTTAATGTAGAAAAGTTGTTCTTTTTCTTTGTGCATACCAAACAAAACAAATGAATGAACTTCCTTCACCAGAAGACATGCTACAAACCAGTAGGGCTCTCCCCCACTTATTCATAAAGAGAAATTAAAGGATAGACCTAGCAAGAGACACACAACCTTAAACAAACTGAATCACAAAAGGCCGAAATCTTAATTATACATGGTAATAGAACAAAACAGCCTCGACTTTCAGATGTCGTAAATCAACCTGGAAAATGAATCCATATGTCGAGACTGCAGAGAAATGGCCAGTGAGAAACTCCGATCATCGGTTGCACTTGGTACCATGTAAGCCTTCCCTTCATGTGAAAGTCCACCGCGTCCCATGAAAACTGGTCGACCCCAACCAAAATCAGCATCATGTATAGGCAGCGTAACCCAGCTGGTTATCCCAAGATTTGGGCTCTTATAGTAATGAGCTGCGCGAGAAAGGCTCGACAGATGATGATGAGACTGCTGAAGTTCAAGGTAGTCGAGAGCCGATCGGAGATACTCATCGTCCATACGCACTAAAGCTCTGTGAATGCAGCTTGCAGCGTAGCTTATCGGTTTCGATATGAGGTCTCCTGCGAGGGCAGTTGGTACACATGAGAATATCACATTACCAAAGTAACCAGGTGGGAGTGGGGGCTGCAATCTCGACCGTCGATTTGCGGCAATGTGAAATTGTGACTCTTCATCAGCGGCAAGTTCACGCGCCTTGCATGCAGATCTCCATACGTGAGCTGCAAAGACCTCATACGAACTGTACTTGACTAATGAGTTTCCATTATCAACATCGTCATCTTTCTCTGTTGTCATGGACTTATATTAGCTTTCAGTATGTTGATCTCACTACGCCATATATCAGTTTACGCGACACACTTTGAATACGTCCATTGCTTAAAACAGACTAATGAGACTTACATAATTTATGTCGCCTAAAAAATTTTGTCCGTCACCTAAAACCATCTTAGGCGACGATACTAATGCGACATCTTATGTGCGTCACCTTAAAACATCTTAGGCGACGATACTAATGCGACATCTTATGTTCGTCACCTTAAAACCTCTTACGCGACGTCATTTCCGCGACAGTTAATGCATGTCGCTAGAAGAACTCTTACGCGACGTATTTGATGTATGTCGCTTAAAATTTAATCTTAAGCGACGAACAAAGAACTTGTCCGTCGCTTAAAGTTTTAAAATTTGTTATAAAGCCCTTGGCTTAGACAGAACACAAAAGAAGAAGAAAACGCAGAAATATACTGTAGCAGCTGCGAAATCTCCAAAACTGCTGATTTCGTCAATTTCGGGGTCCAAAAGCTTGGGTCTTCTCTTCCAATTGTTTTGTAGGTTAGTATAATCTCTCCTCTTCATTATAATCACCATATTTGGGTTTGATTGGTTGAATTTAGTGTTTGAAATCTTGAGTTGGATTTGGTTTATATTGTGTTTTGTGTTGTTTTTAGTGTTGGGTGTTTGAATATATGATGGAGTTAGTGTTGATTTTGGTGACAATTGTAATTAGGTTAGTTTGTGAAATTGTGAAATTTAGTGAAATTATAATTTTATGGTAGATTATGTTGAAATTATTAATTAATGATGTAATTGGTTTGTGTTGTGTGTGGATTGTGGTAGTTAGGGTTTCTGAAACATGTGAGTGGCTTAGTGAGGGAGTGTGGTGCCGTGTGTAAATTTAAGGTTTCATATTGTATATAATTGTGGTGTTTATCAGCTTAGAACTCCCGTTTGAGAATCAACAACTCATCTAGTTGATCGATATGAGTTGTTGATCTCGAATTGTCCCATTTTTGGACACTTTAGACGAACACGACTTTGTTGATACTTTTGCTATTCATGTGGTTTCAGCTACAGTTTTGGGATATAGTTTCGACAGTGTCTCTCTACAATATTCCTCGAGTGCAAATTAGGTTGTTTAGATTTTTGTGCACTTGAGGAACTGTAGGGAGATGCTGCCGAAATTTTCCAAAACTGTAGCATAAACCACATGAATAGCAAAAGGATCAACAAAGTCGTGTTCGCCTGAAGGGGATAGGACCGAACCCGGAGGCATAAGGAGAAGAAGTGTTGGGACAAGTTTTGATTGAATCCTAAATGTTGTGTGTTAACCTTATGCATATTGTTTGTTTATGTTATGACAGGCAACATGGACAAGAGTTGGATTGGCTTATCTAGAGGTGATCCTAAGTTCATTAAGGGGATAATTGATTTTTGTGCGTTTGTCAGACGGAATAGCAGTAGTGACACGGAATTGCACAGGTGCCCGTGCAAGCGTTGTCTGTTGCAAAAGCGAAGGATTACAATAGATGAGATGTATACGCACTTGAGGGAAAACGGTATGATGTATGATTACACTACATGGATATATCACGGTGAGGTTGCAAGCGGTCCTTCATTGTACGAGCAGAGGCAAAAATTTAAGGAAATAATTAAGCCTTAGGCGACGCCCATAAGTAAACTCGTCACCTTGGTCAACCTTAGGCGACTGAGATACAGAAAAGCCTGTCGCCTAGGTACATATTTAGGTAACTAATATTTATAAGTCCGTCGTTTAAAATTAACATAAATAATGTTTTTTTTTTAATTTAAGAAAAGAATGTAGCCTTAGGCGACGCACATAAGTATACCTGTCGCCTAGTGTATCCTTACGCGACTGAGATAAAGCAAAGCGTGTCGCCTAGGTGCCTTTTAGGTGACATATATTTCAAAGTCCGTCGTTTAAAATGAACATAAAATAATTTTTTTAAAAAAATTTAAGAAAAGAATGTAGCCTTAGGCAACGCACATAATTATACTTGTCGCCTAGTGTGGCCTCACGCGACTGAGATAGAGCTAAGCGTGTCGCCTAGGTGCCTTTTAGGTGACATACATTTAAAAGTCCGTCGTTGAAAATTGACATAAAATAATTTTTTTTTTTAAATTTAAGAAAAGAATGTATCCTTAGGCGACGCAGATAAACATACATGTCGCCTAGTGAAACCTCAGGCGACATAGATAGAGCAGAGTGTGTCGCCTAGGTGCCTTTTAGGTGACATATATTTAAAAGTCCGTCGTTTAAAATTAACATAAAATAATTTTTTTTTAAAAATTTAAGAAAAAGAATGTAGCCTTAGGCTACTGAAAAAGGGCAAAAATTGTCACCTAGATGCGTTTTAGGTGACCTGTATTTCAAAAGTCTGTCGCTTAAGTTAATTCCATATAAAAATCCATACGATAATCACTCTCTCTTGAGTTTCTCCATCGTCCGATACAGTGGGACAAGGATTGGAAATCCGATTGTAGACGACATTGGCTGCAGTGGGGGGATGAGCTTCCTCTTGAGTTTCTCCATCGTCCGATACAGTGGGAGTGGTTGTGCACGCACTTCCAGTACCCTATTCATGCGGTAATCACTCTCTCTCTCTCTGTTTCAATCTTTTCATGGTTTATATTAGTTATTTGGTCCTAAATGTAATGGTTGTAAATGTTGTGTTACAGGCCTTATGCGCGAAAATGAAGGAGGTCCGAGCGGGTCCAAAAAGGATGAACCACCACTCCGGCCCGACCGCCTTCAGTTACCGGGTGAAACTGCATGAGAATCAAGGACATCCAGCCCCTTTCGTCTGTGCCTTCGAGGATGCCTATGCCAAAGACCCTTTGGGCCGTCCACACGTGGTGAGACTTCCGCTCTTTTTCTTCTATTTCTTGTTTTGCAAATGCACCGTATATATGTATTTGTTATTAACCTTGTTCAATTGTCTGTTATTGTAGGAGGCAATGAAAGAACGTGTGGACGAACTAGTAGGGCAAAGGAGGGACAAATACCCGGATATTGCCCCCTAAGCGCCTCTCCCCATTGAAGAACAAATCGATGTGATAGTCAGTCGACTTGGGGACAAAAGAGGCACAGACGTCCGAGGGGCGGGAAG
The DNA here is from genome assembly GCA_963682095.1 of Potentilla sterilis. Lineage (NCBI taxonomy): Eukaryota > Viridiplantae > Streptophyta > Magnoliopsida > Rosales > Rosaceae > Potentilla > Potentilla sterilis. Next base: position 62,350,464 of record OY821755.1, read on the forward strand.
GTGCATGCAGCGGGAGCCGAAGAAGAGAGGAGGCGCCCGGCGTGTCGAAGTAGATAGCATTGTGGAGGAGCGAGTTAGTGAAGTCAGAGAAGAATTGATGGCGGACTATTGGGAGAAAGAAGCGCAAATGGAAGAGCGTATCCGCCAATCAGAAGAGCGCCATCGCGAGAGAGAAGCAGCCCAAGAAGAGCGCTTAAGGCAGATGGACGAGAAAATTGTGATGCTCCTAGCACTTCGCCTATCAAGTAGTTCTTCTCAAAATCCTTGACTTATGGACATGGAGGCAACCACATTCTAGACTATGTTTATTACCTTTTGTTTGTACTTAAAGAACAGTTTATGTAATAGCACGATTGATTTTGGAATGAAGGTTTTAGTTTCAAATTTTAGAATGTGTTGGTTTGGGAAATGTGTTGATTTTGGCTCAGCAGGTTATGTTGTTTGTTTTGTGAAAGGGCGCGCAATATACAGACGCAGCCTCTGTATTGATATCTGCAACATCACTTAAGCGACGGGCGTAGGTAAGCCCGTCGCCTAAATTCATCTTAAGCGACAAGGAAACATAAAAGTGCGTCACCTAGGTGAATCTTAGGTGACTAATTTTTTGTATGTCCGTCGTGTAAAATTATTATAAAACTATTTTCGGAGAAATTAAATAAATAAATTACATATAGGCGACGGGTTTAGAAAAGTCTGTCGCCTAGATTCATGTTAGGCGACGCAGAAACATCAAAGTGAGTCGCCTAAGTTTACCTTACGTGACTAACAATTCTATGTCCGTCGTTTAAAATCAATATAAAACTTTTTTTTTAATAATTAACTAAGTAAATTATATAGGCGACGGGCATAGAAAAGTATGTCGCCTAGATTCATGTTAGGCAACGCAGAAACATCAAAATGTGTCGCCTAAGATTGCCTTAAGTGACTAACAAGTGTATGTCCGTCGTTTAAAAACAATATAAAACTTTTTTTAAAAAATTAACTAAGTAAATTATATAGGCCACGGGCGTAGAAAAGTATGTCGCCTAGATTCATGTTAGGCGACGTAGAAACATCAACGTGTGTCGCCTAAGATTGCCTTAAGTGACTAACAAGTGAATGTCCGTCGTTTAAAAACAATATAAAACTTTTTTCTGAAAAATTAAATAAATAAATTATATAGGCGACGGGCGTAGAAAAGTATGTCGCCTAGATTCATGTTAGGCGACGCAGAAACATCAAAATGTGTCGCCTAAGATTGCCTTAAGTGACTACAAGTGTATGTCCGTCGTTTAAAAACAATATAAAACTTTTTTTCTGAAAATTAAATAAATAAATTATATTTAGGCGACGGAGTGCGTCACTTTTAAGCGACACGATCTGAATATATGTTGGTCGCCTAGGTACATAGTTTTTAAGCGACACGTTATATCGTTAGTCGCCTAAAGTTTCTCTTAGGTGACAGGAAATGCAAAATGTGTCGCGTAAGGTGTTAGGCGACTAGACTTAGGCGACGTCACTTAGACGACGGGTCTGTGTGTCGTCTAAGAGTTAGGCGACAGATTCCTTCACTTAGGCGACAGGTTATGTCAGTCGCCTAAATACTTGTATGGCGTAGTGTCTGCTCCCTTGTGAACTTGAAAACGGAGACTGTGGTGGTCTCATGATTGGGATCAGAAGCCACGACGGCCTTTGTGAGCTGTGGAGGAGGATGATATTCAACATGGTGGTTGTGATCGAGGAGAGGCTGAGGCGGGTCTCGGGCACGAAGTAATGTTCTGTTTAGGGTTGGTGGGATCGCCAAGTCCACACCACGAGCCATGTCAGACCAGGCTTTAACAAAGTGGAGAGCAGCAAACCCATCTGATGTGCAGTGTTCAAAGCCAATACCAAGTGCGACTCCACCGCATTTCAGGTATGTGACCTGTGTTGGAATTCATGTTAGAATTCACAATACTTCTAACTTTCGCACTGGCGAGTGTGATCAGAAACCAGTTCGACGTGGCGAGTGGCGACCAATTACTCGAGGCGAGTGAAGTATTTCACACTGTTCGCTGTGGCGAATGGTGTTTGAAGAAGAGTAGATGAACTGAACTTCTGCAGTCTTTTCTTTGATCGAAAATTCTTATTGATTACAGTGAAAACACTTCCCTTTTATAGGGATACAAAGTAACCTACAAAAATATCTTAAGCTAGGCAAGCTAGAGATCAACTTGACAAATTATAGTAATATGATACTACAAATATCTAGATGAAAAACTCAGTGGAATGAACAGTAGATAGTTGCTGGAAAGCATATCAGCTTTTCAGTCAACTCCTAGTTCACCCAGGAAAGCATTAACTTTAACACTCCCCCTTAATGATTTGCCTTATCATTCCGAGCAGGCCTCTGAGGTATTCAAACCTATCTCTGGCGAGTGCCTTGGTGAAGATATCAGCAACTTGGTCATCTGTATTGCAGTACACCAGATCAATCTCATTCTCCTCAACTGCATCCCTAATGTAATGAAACTTCAAGGCGATGTGCTTGGCCGTACTGTGGTAGACAGGGTTCTTGCTCATGGAGATTGCAGACTTGTTATCACTGAGAATGGTTGTTGCTGTTCTGTTTTTCTCACCAAAGTCTTCTATGACTCTTCTTAGCCATATTGCTTGTGAAGTGGCGAGTGAAGCTGCGACATATTCAGCTTCAGCTGTGGACAATGCCACTGATTTCTGCTTCTTTGAAGCCCAGGAGAACACTCATGTTCCTAGTGTGAAAGTGTATCCAGATGTGCTCTTCAAGTCATCTACACTGCCTCCCCAATCACTGTCACAGAACCCAAAGAGTTTTGGTTCTACATTCCTCTCATACAGGATTCCAAAGTCCATTGTTCCTTGGATGTATCTCAAGATTCTCTTTGCAGCTCCATAGTGTATCTTGGTGGGGTTGTGCATAAATCTGGACATCAAGCTTGTTGGATACATAATATCTGGTCTTGTTGCAGTCAAGTATAGTAAGCTTCCCACTGAACTTCTGTATAAGTTCTCATCAGCAGAACCACTTCCATCTTCCTTGGAGAATTTTTCACTGACCACTAGAGGAATTGCAACTGGATTGCAACCTAGCATTTTAAACTTCTCTAGTATAGTCTTTGCATATCTCTTCTGGGTAATGAAGATTCCCTCCACTGCTTGAATTATTTCAATTCCCAGAAAGTAATGCAGGATTCCCAAATCACTCATTTCATATTTCATCATCATATCAGACTTGAAATTTGAATCATTTTTTCACAGCTTCCAGTAAATACCAAATCATCAACATATAAGGAGACAATAAGAATACTTGATTTACCTTCAGTCTTTGTGTAAAGGGCAGGTTCGTTTTCACTCCTTTGAAAACCCCTTTCTGTGAAATAGGAATCGATCTCACCATACCAAGCTCTTGGGGCTTGTTTCAGGCCATATAGAGCTTTCTTCAGCTTGTAAACTTTCTGCTCTTTGCCTTTGATGATGAAACCTTGTGGTTGTTCCACAAACACTTCTCCTTTCAGCACTCCATTTAGAAATGCCGATTTGACATCAAGTTGGTGTAGATACCAACCCTTTTGTGCAGCAATGGAAATCAGACCTCTTATGGTCTCATGCCTTGCCACTGGTGCAAAGGTCTCATTGAAGTCCACTCCAGGTATCTGCGAGTATCCCTTCGCCACCAATCTTGCTTTGTTTCTTTGCACAGAACCATCTGAGTTCAGCTTGGTTTTGTATATCCACTTCAAACCTATGACATCCTTGTTGTCTGGTTTGTCAACTAGCTCTCATGTGTTGTTCTTCACAATCACATTGATCTCCTCTTGCATTGCAGACCTCCATTCATTTCCTTCACTGCTTCTTCAAATCTTTCTAGCTCAAACAAGCATGCATTGCAGCTTTCATACACTTCATTCAAGCTTCTCATCCTTAGTGGTGGAGAGCTTGGTGTTGATTGAGCTTCTGAAGATCCTGGCGAGTGTGTCACTGGCGATTGAGTCACTGGCGAGTGAGTCGCTGGAGAGTGAGGTGCTGGCGATTGAGTCACTGGCGGGTGAGTCGCTGGCGAATGTGTCGCTGGCGAGTATGTCGCTGGCGAGTAAGGCGCTGGCGCTTGCGAGTGATTCGCTCGCAAGTGAGTTTCTGGCTAGTAAGTTGCTGGCGGATTGAGTTCCAATACTTCTGGATCCTCTTGTTCATTTTGAACTCTTACTTCTTTTCCTCCTTTCTTTTGGGCTGAACCTTGGTTCCAATCCCAAGATGAATTCTCACTGAAGAGAACATCTTTGCAGACTATCATTTTCTTCTTCTGCAGATTGTAGAGCCTATAGCCCTTTGATTGAGAGCTGTATCCCATGAATACACACTTCTCACTGGTTTCATCCAGTTTATATCTCAGCTCCTCTAGGATATGTGCATAACAGATTGATCCAAACACCCTCAAGTGATTTACACTTGGCTTCCTGCCACTCCATGCTTCAAACGGAGTCTTTCCTTGGACAGCAACTGTTGGATGTCTGTTCATCAAATACACAGTAGTATTAACTGCTTCTCCCCAATATTCTTGAGGTACTGACTTGTCATGGAGCATGGACTTGACCATCTCAATGATTGTTCTGTTCTTCCTCTCAGCTACACCATTCTGCTGAGGTGTGTAGCTAACAGTAAGCTGTATTTCCAGCCCAATATCTTCACAGAACTTCTTGAAGTCATTTGATGTGTACTCGCCACCTCTATCTGTTCTTAACTTCTTTAGTTTGAGGCCAGATTGTCTCTCCACCATTGCTTGAAACTTTCTGAACATGGCGAACACATCAGACTTTTGCCTTAGGAAATAAACCCAAGTCATTCTTGTGAAATCATCTATGAAGGTCAGAAAGTATGTGTTTCCTCCATCAGTTGTGGTTCTCATTGGACCACAAACATCAGAATGTACCAACTCCAGAGGTACTTTTGCTCTCCAGGCTTTTCCTTTTGGGAATGGAGAGTGTGTTGCTTCCCCAATGCACATCCTTCACACACTTCATTTACATCTGATATTTTTGGCAGTCCCTGCACCATTTCCTTTTGATGCAGCAACTTGAGACTCTGGAAATTCAGATGTCCAAGTCTCTTGTGCCAGAGCCAGGGATCATCCTTTAGCTCCATTCTTCTTGCACTCTCAGTTGCATAGTTGACAGTCAGAGGAAAACTTTTGTTCCTTTTCATCTGGATTTCTACCATCAGGTTCTTGCTGCTCCCTTTCTGATATATCTTGCAAGTGTCATCACCAAAATGCAAGTGATACTTGTGCTCAATGAGCTGACCAACACTTAGCAGATTTGAATCCAGAGTTGGAACCAACATCACATCTCTGATGTACATCTTTTCAGACTTGGTTTCAACAGCAATGCTTCCCTTGCCTTTTGTATCCACCAACATTCCATTTCCCATCTTCACTCTTGTAATGCTGTTGTGGTCAATATCATGTAGAAGATTGGCATTCGCCGTCATATGATTACTGCAAGCACTATCAACAAGCCACGCATTCTCCTCTACTGCAACACTTGCAGCATGAGTAACACAGAACATGTTTGTGTCACTCGCCTCTATGCTGTTCGCCTGTTGATTTCCCTTGTAGTTACAATCCTTCTTGACATGACCAAACTTATCACAATTTGAGCATTTAGGTTTCCCTTTGAACCAACACTCGCCTGCATGAAGCTTATTACAGACAGTGCATTTATAATACCCTGAGTTGCTACTCTCCTCATTGTTGCTCTTCATCCGCTGATTTGTTTTTCCCTCCCACTTCTTTCCTTTACCTTTCCAGTTCTTTTTCTGCTTAGAATTTGAACTAGATGACTCACTCCTATTTGAGTTAAGGTTGAGTGTTTGGAAAGCTTTTTCAGTTTCTTCATCATGACTAGACAACCTATGATCGAAATCTTTCAGAGTCCCCATAAGATCCTGAACTCCTAGAGTTTTCAAATCCCTAGTCTCCTCTATAATACTGACTATAGCATCATACTTCCTATTCAGGCTCATTAGGATTTTTTGAACTACTCTTGTCTCATCTAATGGTTCATTATAGGTTCTCATTTGATTAACAATATCAATCAGCCTAGTGCTATAATCACTTAACAACTCAGTATCATTCATTTTTGTATACTCAAAATCTCTTCTAATAGATTGTACCTTGACAGCTCTGACCTTTGCTGATCCTCTGTACTCAAGGCTGAGTGCATCCCATGCTGCTTTGGCTGTTTTCTCATTTGAGATTCTGGGAAAAATCTCATCTGTGACCGAAGTCTGCAAGATGTTGAAAGCTCTAGCATCCTTCTTGATATTCGACTTCAGTTCTGCCATTTGTGCAATTGTCACATCTTCTGCTTCACCTGGTCTTCTGTATCCTTCTTCTACGAAACTCCATAGATCTCGTGAGATGAACATGGTCTCCATCTTGATTATCCAGAAATCAAAGTTCTCTCCATTGAAGATCGGAACTCTGTTTTCTGAACTACTTCCTGATGTAGCCATACCAGTAACAGAAAAATAAAGACTTGTGTTTGTTTTTTTTTGTTTCTGAATCAACAGATGGTACACCCCAGTTGATATTGATCAACAGAGCTCTGATACCATGTTGGAATTCATGTTAGAATTCACAATACTTCTAACTTTCGCACTGGCGAGTGTGATCAGAAACCAGTTCGACGTGGCGAGTGGCGACCAATTACTCGAGGCGAGTGAAATATTTCATACTGTTCGCTGTGGCGAATGGTGTTTGAAGAAGAGTAGATGAACTGAACTTATGCAGTCTTTTCTTTGATCTAAAATTCTTATTGATTACAGTGAAAACACTTCCCTTTTATAGGGATACAAAGTAACCTACAAAAATATCTAAAGCTAGGTAAGCTAGAGATCAACTTGACAAATTATAATAATATGATACTACATTATCTAGATGAAAAACTCAGTGGAATGAACAGTAGATAGTTGTTGGAAAGCATATCAGCTTTTCAGTCAACTCCTAGTTCACCCAGGAAAGCATTAACTTTAACACCTAAACCACGAAGAGTGGAAAAGAAGATATCCCCGCGGAGTAATCAACTGCAGGGATGAACCATCTTCCTAACTCGATACTGGTCTTAAAATCAGCTAGATCATCGGCGCAGGAGCAGCTATCGGCCACAACAAACAAGACGCCATCAACATTGCAGTTGATTTCAGTACGAGCATTCTTGTCGTCGTTGTTTCGCCTCAGACGACCGGCTAAGGGGTAGAAGGGCACGAGGGCCTTGCTAAGCGCATCCTTGAGCACGTGCGGGTCAAAGAATCCGTCCGCGCAATCTTTTGGCTTGTAGATGTAAATACTGGGAGTACGAGCATTTGAACAGATTAATAGCATTGACCTTAAGATGAGTTAGGGTTTGTGAATTGAAAAGGAAGAATTAAAAGAACAGAGAGAACTAGAGAGAAGGAATGAGAATACTGCTTTGTTAATCAAGAAGTTGTTACAGAGAAAGGAAAGCGTGTTCCCTTATATACATCAAAACTAACAGATGAGAATAACCAACTTGTACAGCTGTCAAAGACTAATAGGCTCCTGAAAACTTCTTAATTTTGTTAAAAACACAATTAACAGAACAATAACTATGTTAATCAAAACAGTAACTCTGTCTAACATCCCCCCTCAAGCTCAGCTAGGGTAACTAGCCTGAGATTGGTACTGTGTGTATGAAACAGAGGAGAAGGAAGCCCTTTTGTCAAAATATCTGTTGTTTGCTCTGTTGTAGAAACATATTGAAGAGCAAGATCATTACACTGAACACGCTCACGAACAAAGTGGAAATCATTGTCTAGATGCTTTATCTTAGAATGAAACACAGGGTTTGAAGCAAGAGCCAAAGCAGACAAGTTGTCACATTTAAGAAGAGGAGCATGAGGAATTTGAATTTGCATATCACAAAGTAAGTGTCGAAGCCAACTTACTTTAGCTGCAGTGTTAGCCAAACTTCTATACTCAGATTCTGTGGAACTACGAGAAACAGTTCCTTGCTTCTTTGACTGCCAAGACACTGGACACAGACCAAGAAAAACAACAAAACCAGTTGTAGATCGCTTTTGAATAACTTCCCCTGCCCAGTCTGCATCACAGAATGCTGTAACATCAACTGAATTTAGCACATCACCATTTGAGCTATAGAATATGCCTTTATCTAACGTTCCTTTCGAATACCTTAAAATTCGTTTCATAGCAGCATAATGATCATCTGTAGGATTATTCATGTATTGGCATACAGTGTTCACAGAATATGCTAAATCTGGTCTTGTAAACGTTAAATATTGCAAAGTACCTACGATACTCCTATACATAGTAGGATCTGAAAGAGGAGTACCTTGATTCATTGTCATTTTATAATGAGGAAGACAAGGAGAGTTGCAAGAAGTAGCAGTAAACATACCAGCCCTTATCAACAGATCTCTGGCATATTTCTCTTGACTCAAGAAGATTCCATTCTGAACCTTTGTAACTTCCAACCCAAGAAAATAGGATAAAGGCCCCATATCCTTCATATCAAAAACCATGCTCAATTCTGAAATGACAGCATGAATACCTGAAGTATCTGATCCAGTGATCACTATATCATCCACATAGAGTAACAAAGCAACCAATCCAGATGATGTATGTCTAACAAATAAACTAGGATCAGACTGAATGGAAGTAAATCCAAGACTAGGTAGAAAACTGGTGAATTTGGCATTCCAAGCTCTTGGAGCTTGCTTGAGACCATAAAGAGATTTCTTCAACAGGCAAACATAATCAGGATGATCAACATCTATATAGCCCTTAGGTTGAGACATATAAACTTCTTCTTTTAAATCACCATGAAGAAAAACATTTTTAACATCTAATTGTCTCAACTCCCAATTGTTCATGGCAGCAAGAGCAAGTATGACTCTTACTGTGCTATGTCTAACTACAGGGCTAAAAGTTTCATCATAATCAATCCCTTTGGATTGACTATATCCTTGAGCAACAAGCCTTGCCTTATATCTAGAAATAGTTCCATCTGGATTTTTCTTGATCTTAAAAATCCATTTGCATCCAACAATATTTTTATCTTTGGGACAAGGAACAAGAGACCATGTACCTTGTTTTTGAAGAGCTTCAATTTCTTCTAGCATTGCTTGGTCCCATTTTGGTTTCCCAACAGCAGCTCTGAAAGACTTTTGTTAATTAAAATCACTGATTTCTGAAATGGCTGAGAATCCACTAAAAAGAGAATACTCATCATACAACTTTTGCTGTATTATAGCAGAGAAACAGTAGAAATCCTCAAAAGACTTCTTTTTGACAATTCCATTCTTTGCCCTGGTCATCATTGAATGATTATTGTAATTTTGATTTACAATAAATTCAAGCTCCTGAGGAAGAGCATTACCTTCATCAATATTCCCTCCATATTGCAAAGCATTTACCTGATCTTGATTCAAACCAGAAATATGATTAACTGCATTCACTCCTTGAACTGGTATAGCATCTGTTTGATCTTGATTATTATCTTGAATATTATGATTATTCTGATCACTACTTGCTCCAGTTTCACTTTCATGACTTCTATCAGGAACAATAAGGATAGATGACCTATTGATATCATGACCCTCACTATTATTATTCACTGTATAATCTCTTTCTTCGGTGATAACCTCTTCTCTAGGCTTAGTACTAGCCCTTTCAACAGATGGGACATGTATCCTTGGTGGAAGAGTAGTGTGAGAACTTGGAGATGGACTTTGAGAGGGAAAGAATGTGAATGGATCAATAGGAGATGACACAGAAACTGAGGAGGATTTGAATGGAAAAACATTTTCATCAAAGACAACATGCCTAGACATCCAAAGCTTATTTAGGGAAATGCTATAACAGAATACACCCTTGTATCTTAAAGCATAGCCTAAAAAGATACACTGAGTGGTTTTAGGATCAAGTTTATCATGCGCATAGGGTTTGAGATAGGGATACCAGGATGAACCAAAGATTTTGAGGCAACATATATCAGGAACTTTGTGAAACAGAAGTTCATAAGGAGAAGTCATGTTTAATGACTTGCATGGCATTCTATTGATGAGATAGCAGGAATGAGCAGCACTATGGAACCAAAACTCTTTTGGCATTCCAGCAGTAGACATTAAAGAAATTGTTGTTTCAACAATATATATGTCTATTTTTCCTTTCAGCAACTCCATTTTGCTGTGGAGTATAAGGACATGTGATATAATGCATTATTCCTTTTGAATCAAGGAAATTTTTAAATGCTTTACTGTTGAATTCACCACCTCCATCAGTTTGGAAAATTTTAATATGAGAATCAAATTGTGTTTCCACAAAGGCACAGAATTTCACAAACTGATTGAAAACATCTGATTTATTGATAAGTGGAAAAATCCACACAAACTTTGTACATTCATCAATAAAGGTAAGATAGTACTTATACCCTTCAATTGACAAATATGGAGCAGGACCCCACACATCAGAGTGGATCTTATGAAAGGGTCCAGACACTTGAGATACAGACTCAGAGAAGGGCATCCTATGCATCTTTCCATCAAGGCAATGGGAACAAACAACACTAGGACTAGAATTTGACACATTTATCTGACAACTAGATAGCATTTTTGAAACAATAGAAGGAGAGGGGTGACCTAAACGTTGATGCCATGTTGGATAGGAGGAACTCACAAAAGCAGAATGAGAAAGATCTGGAATGGAGTCTGGAATGGAGGACATGGGAGGAGTCTTGAACAGGAAAAGTCCCTCAGCACTACTCTTTCCTTGATAGAGGATTGTTTTGGATACCTTGTCCTGCACAGCAATGTCATTCTCATCAAGAGTAATAAAACAGTGATTATCTCTACATAACTTGGAGAATGATAACAGATTCATAGCCAAGGTAGGAACATGAAGAACAGTATCCAATTTCAAAACATGTGAAGCAGGTTTTGTAACAGCCCGGCACACTTTGAGATATTGTCCGCTTTGGGAATCACCCCTCACGGTTTTGTTTCTGGGAGCTCACAAGCAACTTCCCCGTAGGTCACCCATCCTGGGATTGCTACGGGACGTGCAAGCTTAACTTCGGAGTTCCTATCCCCTCCGAAGCCACTGCGCCCCCAAAACGCGTCTCATCATATTGTGTTAACCCTGCACATATAAGCATCGCATCCACACTCCCTCGGGCGATGTGGGATTTGTGACCTACCTACCTGCTAGCTTCCTAGCCAGGTCAGGTCTGGGTCCACACAATCCACCCTAAGGCCGGGTCATCACAATCCACCCCCATTAGGGTCCGACGTCCGCGTCAGCACATTTCCGGCCGAGGACAGGCTCTGATACCATTTGTAACAGCCCGGCACACTTTGAGATATTGTCCGCTTTGGGAATCACCCCTCACGGATTTGTTTCTGGAAGCTCACAAGCAACTTCCCCGTAGGTCACCCATCCTGGGATTGCTACGGGACGAGCAAGCTTAACTTCGGAGTTCATATCCCCTCCGAAGCCACTGCACCCCCAAAACGCGTCTCATCATATTGTGCTAACCCTGCACATATAAGCATCGCATCCACACTCCCTCGGGCGATGTGGGATTTGTGACCTACCTACCTGCTAACTTCCTAGTCAGGTCAGGTCTGAGTCCACACAATCCACCCTAAGGTCGGGTCATCACAGGTTTAATATAGCTAGATCCAGTGTGAGCTATTTTCAAACCTGTACCATTACCAATGGTAATCTTGTTATCAGAGGAGTATGGTTGAGCAATTGTAAGATTCCTTAGATCAGAGGTCATATGGTGAGTAGCTCCAGAGTCTCCAACCCAGACTTCATGAGTATTTGAAGGAGATGAGTTCAATGTGAAGCCAGAGTTAGATGATGAAGGACCAGGACTTGGATGAAAGCCTCCAGGAAAACTGGAGTGAGATGAGCTTCTGGAGATTAGAGTTCCTCCTTGAGAGTGAGTCTCCAGAGGAATAGCATTGTAGTTGCTATTAGCCTGAGCTGATAGAGCTGTCAATGTAGCAGGTGGATATGACCCTTGGTAAGCAAAATTAGTCCTGTGAGAACAATTCAATGCTACATGACCCTTCAGTCCACAAATCTGACAGGTTGGAATAGACAATGATGGATGATCAGCAGGGACATCAATCCTATAGAAGCAGTTGGCAGCAGTGTGACCCTTTTTGGAACAAATTTGGCATTCAGGAGTTGGACCTGTATTTGTCTGATTAGCTTGACTATGAGTCACTTGAGTTTGAGTTTGAAAAGCAGGTTTGTAATCAGGGTTCTGGTAACATGTAGTAGTAAGATGACCATGTTTCCCGCATATTTGACACTTGTGAATGCGAAAGCATGTCTCTACAGTATGTCCTCTTTTTCCACAAACTTGACATTCAACAGCAGTATTGTTGGACTTCTCAGATTTTCCCTTTCCATCATTTTTATAATGCCAATCTCTGCCAATCTCATTTCTGCCTCCACTTCTAGCATTGTTTCCATGAGCAACCATTGCTGTCATATTTGAGAGAAGTGAGAAACTTCCCTTAATACGCCTTTCAGCTGCCAGTAATTGTGACCTCAAGTCTCTGAGAGAGATAGGAGTCTCTCTTCCCTCAATAACAGTCCTCACAGTTGAGTACTCATCTGGAAGACCATTTAGAATAACTATGACAATATCTTCATCAGGAACAGAGACTCCAACAGATAACAATTGATCACGAGCATTCTTGACATGTTGCAGGTACTTCTCAATTGACTCACTTCCTTTTCTGATAGTTTGAAGCTCAGTTTTGAGCTGCATAATACTGACTCTTGATACTGTTGAGAACCTTTCTTGAAGTGCAAGCCATGCTTGTCTAGATGATTTACAGCCAATGATAACATCTACAATATCTTCATTTAGAGTGGCCATTAGTAAACTCATAAGAGCCATGTCAGTTTGTTTCCAAACCTTATAAGCTGCTGACTTCTCATTAGTCACTTCTCCTTCTGTGGACAAAACATATCTAGCTGGAACACTATCTGAACCATCAAAATGTCCAAAGAGACCATTCCCAGATAGAGTAGACTGAAACTGAAAACTCCACTTTATAAAATTTCTTTCTCCAAGTTTCATTGTAATAATACTCAGCAGAGAATGGACATCAAAATGAGTCAAAGCAGTAGGAAGATGAGCATGTTGTTGTTGTTCTGGAGCCATTACTGAGAAACAAGAGCAATCATCACTACTTTCACCTTTTCTTATGACAATAAGAAAGCAACTCACTTTGTTCCTTTTACTAACAAATCACAGCACATCTAATTTGCACATCATCATATATCTATAACACAAAGACTTAATCTTTCTCCTTGAGGATAAAACACACTGCTCACACTTCTCAAATAGAATACTGCTCAATTTCTCCAAGACACAAACACACACTGCTCAATTCTTCCAAGAAACAATCACTCCTTTAGATTTCGATTCAAGTATAATAATTTTCTGCTCTTCTTTGCTCTAATACTCATATATTTGCTCCTCTATTTCTCTTCAATCTCAGCAAAATAGTGCTATAACAACACTAAGGCTTAATTTCTTACTCAATTTTGCTCAAATCTTAATACTGCTCAGATAATCATCAATCAAACTAGAATTAAGCTCTTTAAGATGAGAATCACCTGAAGAAGTTTAGAAACTCAAAAAACTGAGAATCGACGAAGACGAAAACACGATTCAAGCTTCGAGATCGCGATTCAAGTTTCGAACGAACCAGATCTGAAACACAAAAATCACAAGCTTAGAGCAAATAAGGATGCGGAAGCGAGATTCAGAGGTCCAAGATCTATGGAAGCTCTGATGCCATAATAGCATTGACCTTAAGATGAGTTAGGGTTTGTGAATTGAAAAGGAAGAATTAAAAGAACAGAGAGAACTAGAGAGAAGGAATGAGAATACTGCTTTGTTAATCAAGAAGTTGTTACAGAGAAAGGAAAGCGTGTTCCCTTATATACATCAAAACTAACAGATGAGAATAACCAACTTGTACAGTTGTCAAAGACTAATAGGCTCCTGGAAACTTCTTAATTTTGTTAAAAACACAATTAACAAAACAATAACTATGTTAATCAAAACAGTAACTCTGTCTAACACAGATCATGTCCAAGTTGGACATCCACAACGACTGCCGAGGCGTCTCCACCGCTGGCTTCACCATCATCGACTCCCTCACAATGACATTGAGGGCCATCTTTCACGATAATTTCAAATGCTCTGTGCAAAAACTGAAACTGAAGAAAGAAACTACACTAAGAAAAGGTGCACTACACTACGCCATATTTGGATTCACGCGACGGACTTTGAAAAGCGACGGATAAATAATGTCTGTCGCTTAAGAAACTCTAATGCAACGAACAACAACACCGTCACATAAAACAAAACGTCTGTCGTTTAAGAACCTCTAATGCTACGGTAGTACTAAGGCGACATGATATGTTAGTTGATAGGAGCACAATGTGCGACGATATTACATGCTTATGCCCTCGTTTATGCTTTGTTTAACCCTTATTTGTCTAAGATAGAGTCATAATGTAGTTAGTGTCGTTTTGGTAGAGTTTTGATGAAAAATGATTAAGAATCCGAAAAATGACTAAGTATGAGAAATCTGGAAAATAGTGTAAAACATGTCTTTTTAGTGATTTTGAGATGAGTAAAAATGCGATCTACCCTTGTCCGAATTTGGCGAAATTTGGCGTGCTTAATATTCATATGTTGAGGAATACTGTGTTAAAATTTCAGATCAATCGGAGTTCGGGAAGTCACCCAAAACTTGGCTGCAAAAGGGCAGTCCGAACATTCCAATCCAGGGGCTTCCAGGATTTTCCTGGGACTGTGTCCCAACTTCGAAAAATCATTCCCGACGACTTGCATGGAATTTGGACGAGATATTTTATGGGGAGATGGCCATATGTGTCTAGTTTACATGAGACTTGGAATCGCATCAATCGGAGCTCCGAAGGTGGAGATATGCCGGAATTACTACGACAAGGTCAAATCTGCCGATTCCAGGAACCTACTGCCCCTTTTTCGTGTTTTCTGTTTTTGATGGACCAAATGGTGCACAAACGCATATGTGAAGATGGTTCAAGCTTTATGAAGGGAAGAGGAAGACACTAGGCCATGGCATTGAAGAAAAATTGAAGAAAGAAGTTCTCCTAGTCACACTAGGAGAAGCTGCCGAATAGAGGCAGATTGTGTGCCTTTGTGTTGCTGCCGGCAATGATGCATTTTTGGTGGATCAAAGCTTATCAATTGAAGTCCAAGACCATATAAGAAGTCCATGAAGATGTGAAGCCCAAGCCTTGAAGAAAAATCAGAAAAAGAAAACCTAATTAGACTTTGAAAAGGAAGGTTGCAAATCCTTATCCCACTTGGTTTTCTCTATTCCTTTTGCTATAGGGCAGCCGGCAGCCTCCTCTATATATAACCTCATCTTCTCATTCTGAAAATCATCTCATCTCAATCATATTATACTAGCCTAAAGCTCTACCAAGTCTTCCAAAACACCAACACATAAATACCTAGCCGAACCATCACCATCACCACCATATAGCCGAATCCCTTCCACCTTTGTTTCTGCCGATTTCTGTTCTTGCCGAACACCAAGGAGCAACAGCCGAGCCACCTTGTCACCTTTGAGGAATCTTCAAGGTTTTTAAAGTGTGATCCATTCCCCTATGGCTTTTGTATTTATTTATGTTTGGTTGTTTTGTACGAATTTGTTTCGATTCTTGGTTTTTCTTGAAACTTTGTATGAACCGAATATTGTATGTTATGCATGGTTTTTCTGAAAATTAACTTATGGATTTTGTATGTTGGATAATTAGGGCAGTGGTATTAGAAGCATGTTTAGGATTTAATTTGGTTAGTAATCTATGAGTGTGCCTTATAAACCGAAGCATTAGTATTGGCTGGAAGCATGTAAATCTAGATGTTAGGTTTCATTTAACCGAGTAATACGAATAAGTCATACGCTGGAGTAGTTTGTTTTGTGTTGCTCACCTAGGGTAAAAACCTTAGATTACTTGCATGTTAAATAAGATGATTGACAACCTTGCTTGTTTACATGTCTTCGATTTAGACTCACATGCTTAAATGTTAAAACGCGTAAAACCGGATTAGCATCACCTTAGAAGTCATACGCTGGAGTAGTTTCTAAGAATTTAAGAAGTCTAACAATTGGAAAACTGCTGGAGGCTCTAGTTGTGTCGAAACTAACTTAGGTCTTGAACATGCTAAATACTTGATCCTTACCTTCTTGCATGCAAATCTATATGTTAAAGAGTCTTTTGTGTGAACTGTTTTGTGTGAGAGATGATGATCACTTGTATATAATAGCTTAGGTTTATTTTTTTTGTTTTTATTTTCGTATCTAGTATTAGAGGGCAGCCCTAGGGCTGCCGAACCATCTTATACCCCCATATGTGTGTGACGATTTTGTATATATGTATATATGTTTGTCTAACAATTTCATATCTCAGGTACCCTTAATCCCCGGCCTAGAACGATCCCTACTTGCTCATACTACTAACGATATTTTTGTAGGGTTTATTATTGCATGCGAGCTTTGGCTCCCATCATTAGTCGTTAAAGAACCTCTAATGTGACGGGACTTAGGCGACGGAATACGTTAGTCGCTTAAGACGATCTTAAGCGACGGACATGTTCTTAGTACGTCGCTTAAGAGAAGAATATGGTATGAGGATTCACCATATATATATTCTTGCCGCCGCGGTAAAGTAATCCCTTTGCACTAACTGACCGATGGATATCAAATGTATGTATATTATGGTAAACAGTTAAAATTCAAGACGGAACGAGCGTCGTTTGGCCGTCCGATAGACGGGATAACCGGAAAAAAACGTACTTGACCACATAAATACCCTTTGACCGCCGCCCTCCGAAAACCATACTCTGCGACAGGCTGGGGACGGTAGAAGGGCATGACAACGGGGTCGGAAATGTGGCATCCCCGCCCCCTGAAAGGCCCCCGCGGGGGGGGGGGGGGGGGGGGGGGGTGTCCACCCATAGGGCATATTAGTGGTGTTTTTGGTGTTCCCAATGATCAGACGGCCGAACCGTTCCTGCCCAAATTTTAACCGTGCTCCTTATTTTATGTACATGTCACATACAACAATCAATTTTACCGACGGAAGTCCGCTCCAAATAGCACTTTCAAGAAGTAGCTACTTCTTTGTGAACCTAATATAAAAGTTAAACAACATAGGGGGATACTTGGGTTTTCAATTAGAAAAGTAATCCTTTTGGACTAACTTACCATTTGATGTCAACTTTACGTATATTATGGTACACGGTTAAAATTCGGGACGGAACGAGCGTCGTTTGGTTGTCCGATCTTCGGGATAACCAGAAAAAAACGCACTTTGACCACATAAATACCCTTTGACCGCCGCCCTCAGAAAACCTTACTCCGTGACGGTCTGGGGACGGTAGAAGGGCATGACAACAGGGTCGGGAATGTGGTAACCCCGCCCCCTGAAAGGCCCTCGGGGTGGGGTCCACCCATATGGCATATTAGCTGTGTTTTTGGTGTTCCCAATGATCGGACGGCCAAATGACGCCCGATCCTGCCCAAATTTTAATCGTGCCCCTTATTTTATGTACATGTCACATCCAACGGTCAATTTTGCCGACGGAAGTCCGCTCCAAATAACACATTCAAGAAGTAGCTACTTCTTTGTGAACCTAATATAAAGGTTAAGCAACATAGGGGGATACTTGGGTTTTCAATTAGCAAAGTAATCCCTTTGGACTAATTTACCGTTTGATGTCAAATTTACGTATATTATGGTACACGGTTAAAATTCGGGACGAAACTAGCGTCGTTTGGTTGTCCGATCTTCGGGATAACCAGAAAAAAACGCACTTTGACAACATAAATACCCTTTGACCGCCGCCCTCAGAAAACCTTACTCCGCAACGGTCTGGGGACGGTAGAAGGGCGTGACAACAGGGTCGGGAATGTGGTAACCCCGCCCCCCGAAAGGCCCTCAGGGTGGGGTCCACCCATATGGCATATTAGCTGTGTTTTTGGTGTTCCCAATGATCGGATGGCCAAATGACGCCCGATCCTGCCCAAATTTTAATCGTGCCCCTTATTTTATGTACATGTCACATCCAACGGTCAATTTTGCCGACGGAAGTCCGCTCCAAATAACACATTCAAGAAGTAGCTACTTCTTTGTGAACCTAATATAAAGGTTAAGCAACATAGGGGGATACTTGGGTTTTCAATTAGCAAAGTAATCCCTTTAGACTAACTTACCGTTTGATGTCAAATTTACGTATATTATGGTACACGGTTAAAATTCGGGACGAAACTAGCGTCGTTTGGTTGTCCGATCTTCGGGATAACCAGAAAAAAACGCACTTTGACAACATAAATACCCTTTGACCGCCGCCCTCAGAAAACCTTACTCCGCGACGGTCTGGGGATGGTAGAAGGGCATGACAACGGGGTTGGAAATGTGGTAACCCCACCCCCCGAAAGGCCCCCGGGAGTCCGATTCAAATAGCACCTTCAAGAAGTAGCTACTTCTTTGTTAACCTAATATAAAAGTTAAACAACATAGGGGGATACTTGAGTTTTCAATTAGAAAAGTAATCCTTTTAGACTAACTGATCGTTGGCTGTCAAATGTACGTATATTATGGTACGCGGTTAAAATTCAGGACAGAGCGGACGTAGTTTGGCCATCCGATTGTCGGAAAAATATTGAAAAAAAATAAAATAAAATACCTTCAAACCGATAGGTTTTTATGCGACGGACTAAGAAAATATACGTCGCTTTAGAAGACTAAAGCGACGGATTAAGGATATATACGGCGCTTAAATATTTTTTGAAAATGGCGCGTCTTTAAAGGTCCATTCATTCCATCTGCTCCGCTCCCAAGTTCAATCCCAAATTTCTACTTCCCCAAATTCGATCTGCTAGCCTCCCCAATCCATCTGCTCCAAACCCTAATCCCCAATTGAGCTCCCCAATTCGATTCGGCTTGCTCAAACCCCAATTCCATTTCTACCTCTAATTCGTTGTGGACCTTTAAGGTATTCGTCTTCCCGGCTAACTGGATGTTTCCCTCTGCTCCCTCTTCCCAAATTTCAGTGTGAAACTTTCATTTTCGTATAACCCAGCTCTCAGTTTCTGCTAATAATACTGGAGTAAAGCATTATACTTGAGAGTTTGTACATGTCGATTCCATTAGATTGATTGCACACCGAGGTGGTGACCCCTTATCTCTTTCTTGATTTACAGATTTGATAGAGATCTTAACAAAGAAGTTGCAATCAAAGTAATTGATTTGGAAGAGTCGTAAGTATACGATACTTCTCTATGTTATATGATTGTTCTTCCTTTCAACTGAATGTGACTATCCATCATAGCAGCTTTTATCTCTTGCTCTATTACTTCTAGTGTGTTTGGTTTCCTAGACAGGCAACGACAGTACACATAAATTTTCCCAGTATCATACTGATAGCATGCATCTTCTTGTTACAGTAAGACCGAGTTTTTATCGATCCTATTACTTGTAATGGATAATTGATTTGGTGACTTGTGAGAGTATTGGACTATTGGTATTGACTAGAGGTTAAGTTTCCTAGGATGCCACCTTTGGTGACCTTGCTTCTGTCATGCATATACTTAGTCTCTAAAATCAATATTGAAATAGTGTAGGCTGTGTTATGAACTTTTGTGTAGAAGTAGTGGTTTGTGTTATGTTCTGGGTTCATTTTCTGATTTTGGCTAAAAGGTTCTGTGGAAATGGTTTCGTGGTGTTCAGTATATTCTTCTGGAGACAATGTAT
This sequence comes from Potentilla sterilis, assembly GCA_963682095.1. NCBI lineage: Eukaryota > Viridiplantae > Streptophyta > Magnoliopsida > Rosales > Rosaceae > Potentilla > Potentilla sterilis. The sequence continues at coordinate 62,370,349 of OY821755.1, forward strand.
AATTGTCTATTTGTATATAGAAGAGGGATGTGGAAATTGTTTTCGGTTTGAAATATTAAACCAGGAATTGGTATAATCATTAAGAAGATGCATGCTCAACTTTTTACATGTTTATTTTCTGGATTATGATGATGATGGTGATGCTTAGATGCTACTGGACTATGGAAATCTGTTTAGACAATATTATTTCTGTTTTGGCCTTTGTAGTCTCTCTTCTCTGGTGAGAGTGGAGTTGATCAATTTGTAGAGATTATTAAGGTAAAGTTTCTTTGGCCTTGTATTTGTCTGTTCATCAACTCAAAGTTGATTACTCAGCTTATGCCATACAAACTGATCGGGTTTACATTTTTCTCTCTGTATATAGGTACTTGGAACCCCAACTCGTGAGAAAATCAAATGCATGAACCCACATAATGCAGAATTCAAATTTCCACAAATCAAGGCTCAACCTTGGCACAAAGTGAGTTTCTAGGTTCCTTGCTTACCATTCTTCTTATATCACTAAAGACTTGGTGTCAATTTTCATTACATCACATCTTATGTGTGCAGATGTTCCACAAGTGCACAGCGTTGTGATTTTTGGTAATCACACAGCATTGTACGCAGTACGAGGAGGAACACACTGAAAGCTTGAAGGAATCATAACAGAAATGAGAGAAAATGTAATATCTTGTTGATGAAGAAATCAGTCTGATTACAGAAACAGTAACAAAAAGAGAATAAAAGGAAAAACTCTAGCCAATCATTGAAGGCCACGTGGAGAGCTGAATGCAGCTGTATAACAGCTAAGAAACAGAAAAGAATGTTAACAGAATTCTGTTAACAGCTAATTAACAAACTAAATCATTACAAGCTTAACACCCCTCCTCAGCTTGATGGTGAGTAAAAAGCCTCAAGCTGGAACAAAGATGAAGATGCTGAGGAGAACAAAGGCCTTTTGTAAAAATATCAGCTAGTTGATCTCTAGAAGTCACAAACTGAAGCTTGAGACATCCTGCCTTAACTTGGTTTCTGGTAAAATGCACATCAACCTCTATGTGTTTCAGTTTTGAATGATACACAGGATTTGTTGCAAGAGCTAAGGTTGAGATGTTATCACAGTGCAAAATTGGAACATCATCAAGGGAAACATGCAAGTCTTTTAAAAGATGATTTAACCACATTATTTCAGAGGTTGTATCTGCCATGCTTCTATACTCAGCCTCTGTGGAGGACCTGGAAACAGCACTTTGCTTCTTGCTACACCAGGAAATTGGATTGTTGCTTAACAAAATCACAAAGCCTGTGGTGGACTTTCTATCATTTGGATCACCTGCCCAATCTGCATCACAGTAAGCTTGTAAGTGTAGAGGGGATGATGAAGATTGACCCTTTTTTGATTAACAATTCGTTTTCTCTCAAAGCTTAATCAGCTTTCATGGTATCAGAGCCCAGGTCACGATCTGTGGCTATGTGCTTCTGATTTTATCTTTGCTTCCGCATATTCCATTTCAGTAGTATAAGAATCAGTTTCCCCCAATTTCAAAACCCTATACTTAATTCTCTAAAGTTCAAGCCCAGTGGTGTCGATGTTGCGTCGCAGTCCCCGAATCGGAAATCGGTCCTCGTTGCCTAGCCCCTTTCTCTCGTTGGTGGTCCTTCTTCTGCATCGCAAACCCAACCGGTTCCTGCATCTCTATGCCCAAGTTTCGGCCGGTGTTTTTGGATTGTTGTTCTCCCTCTCATTCTCGAAGCATGAAGCAGTGGTTCTTTTCTCATGCTAATTTGGTGCTCTCTAGCCTTTATCTTTATGGCTATGTGAATTTTGAATGTGAATGCTTTTGGGAGTGTGTGAGAAGCTGTAGGGGAAGGTGATTTGATGGTGAATGAGCGATTGGTAATCTGGTGCTTATTGACAGATGATGAAGTATGGTTGATTTTCCAACATTAATTTTGCATAGTTTTTGGGCAAAATTTGGTATTATCTTTTGGGTTAGGTAGCTCTATTACTTGACTCTTGAATTCTCTCTGTGGTTTGGCTGCTATGCACGTTATCATCAGTTTTCCGGTTTTATCTTTTATCAAAGTTTATGTTTGAAGTCAAAAAAATTGACAAAGAATTTTATAATCTTGTTTTCGGACTGGTGAATTGGCATGAGGAGTTGGATTATGGTTTGAATGTATGGGTTGTGTGTTAGCTCTGCCTATTTGAGAGATTTGTCCACAATTTGGTTGCAGTCTGTCTTCTAATGTCAGTAAAGATGGTTGCGTATATTTACTTAAATCTGTTATCATATGATGTTGCGGGGTATTGGTGCTTCAAATTTGCAGAGATGGGAGAAAGATGGGAGATGAGTAGTCTGAGTGCTATGCTGTGCTTCTATTCTGATGGAGCATTACTTTACCTTGCTTCTCTCCAATTACAGAGACATTGGTAATCTCTTTGCCGATTTAGTCACCTCTCTCACTTGAAGCATGAAGTGTCTCTGTGGTCTCAGTTGTTGTGCTCCAATTCATCAGTTTTCCATTTTTCCTTTTATCAAAGTTTATTTTTGCCGTCAAGAATCGACGAAGCAGTTTATTTTGTTTGTGGACTGGTGAGAGTGGGTTGACAACTTGGATTATCGATTACTTCTATGGTCTTGTATGTAGTGTATGCCTGAATTTGGTGAAGATGTTTCTGGTTCTTTGTCATTTGGTGTTGTTGCATCTGGTTGATGTTTGTCTCAGAAGATTTTGCAGTAGATCAGTATGTGCATAAACTACCTATGGCCACTGTAGCTTATTTGCTTACATATGTAGCAAGGTCTCTTCATGATCTTTGGTTTTATTGTAAAGTGAAAAAGGAGTGGATCATGAGTTGCTGGTATATATGAACGATTTTCAGAAGTGTTGGTGTCATCAAGTCGCAGAAGAATGTTTGAAGGCAGTGCAGTCATATGCATTTTAAGTTTACACAAATACTCAGATATTAAAATTTCCAGTTTATCTTCATTCATATGGATTGCTGCACTGATGATTCTCTTCCCTATTGCCTCAATCTGTCGCAACCAACGATGTCTTATCAACTCACTCCAAGATCTGCACTCATGTTACTATTAGGCTCCAAGATCTGCACTCATGGTACTATTAGGCTATTGGGTTTTGTTTTTGGGATGTTATCTTTGTAATGCTCTACATCATGTATTTTGGTTGTAGTTTGGTTGATTGTCTCTTCCAACCATTATGCTCGGTACCAAGCATATGGTTGAGGGGGGGTGTTAACCATATGAGGGTAGTACAGTCATTTGCTTGTAATCCCTAGCCTATAAATAGTTTAAGATGTACTGTTCTCCTTCAACCATTGAATACAAAATGTAATCCATTGCCTGAAAGCTGATTAAGCTTTGAGAGAAAACGAAGAAGATTTCATTGATATTTCTTAACCAATTAACTATTACAATAACATAATCAAATTATATACTCAATTGAGCAGCCACTCACTATAGGACACGTGACTAATACTGACAGCTCATTAACAGCTGATACAGTTAGTTAGAAAGCTGATTAACAGAATATTAACTAACTAATCCTAACACCCTCCCTCAGCTTGATGGGGGGTAACGAGCATCAAGTTGGAGCACAGATGAAGATGCTGAGGAGAACACAGACCCTTTGTAAACAAATCTGCCAGTTGATCTTTTGAGGAGACAAAATGCAGTGTAAGAGAACCTGCTTTAACCTGATTCCTTGTGAAATGAACATCCACTTCTACATGCTTCAGCTTTGAATGGTATACTGGATTAGTGGCAAGAACAAGAGCAGAGATATTATCACAGTGAAGTAGAGGAACATTTGTTTTCAACCAGGAGAAATGAGTGGAAGTGAAGACAAGAACTCCATAGCTTGGCATGCCTTTCTACAATTCATCATAGATTTGTTCACAGTCGGAGGACCAATTGTTAGCAAGGCTTCAGATTTCTTCCCGAGTGCTTGTTCCAAAGGAGCTTGCGACTGAGAGGGCTGCTGCTGCCCACCCTTAACAGGTGTAGCCATCTCACCAGCTCTATCTGAGGTTTTGGGCTTTAACTTGTCAGAAACAATAAGGGCTGAAGCTTTTGGCGAAGGTGTTACTACAATGGAAGCACCAGACACAGAAGTAGAAGTGACAGTTGGTTGAACCGAAAAAGATCTTGAACTATTGCTTTCAGTTATAGCATTTGACACTTCTGCCAAAGCTGATTTGAACTGCTCTTCCCTAGTATCGATATCAACAGCTAAACTCTGGACAGCTAAAGGAAATCCCATGGATGGAACTTTTCTAACATCATGCACACCTTGCCGTTCTCCAGTTCCAAGTGAGGGAAAACTTTTATCAAGAACAACATTCTGAATACCACCTCCATCCCCAGAAAGCATATTTTTGCCGTTGTTAAGAAAACTGATGTCACATCTTCTTGAGTCAATAGTAGTGGTATACAAATTTCCAAGAGCTGGTAATGCAGATATAGTTGCGACTTGAGGTGTTGAATCGAAGGCAGCAGAAGGAACTAGCAAGCTTCCCCCATGTTGAGTAACTACATCCCCTTTTTTAGCAAAGCAACTATTTTCTTGACTGATAAGAGATGGCAGAAAATGAGATGGCAAACTGGCAGCAGATTGAAAATCATTTTGCTGAGAAGTACCATTATTGAATGCTGCAACATTGTATGGAATTCCACCATCATATTTGGCACTTGTAATAGGAGTTGGTGCAGGAATAGACCCTCTAAAACTATCACCTTGTGTCATCATTTCAGTCTTGAACCTCTCAAAAATAGACTTCACAGTTTGATTAATCTCATCTTCAGCGATCAACAAAAGAGACCTTAATTCTCTCATTGAAACAGAGGAGCTCAATGCTTTGATTCTTATTATAGCTTTAATGGTAGCAAATTCTGAGGGCAAACCATTAAGAACCGAGACTACTATATCTTCATCATCCATATAAACTCCCATTATAACAAGCTGATCACATATTGACTTGACCCGAAGTAAGTACCTGTCAATAGAGTCTGAGCCTTTTTGGATGTGGTATAAGGATTTTGTGAGATTCATGATATTATACCGTGAATCATCAACATATTTCTCCTTAAGTCGACACCAAATTTCCCTAGAAGTCTTACTTCCAACAATGAAGGTCACAGCATCATTGGACAGAGTAGCAGCAAGGATAGACATTATTGCAGCATCAGTTTGCACCCAATTCATGTGCTCCTTTGATTCAACCCCATTTTCTTCCATATTCATGTGTTCTGGGGGACATGGGAATGATCCGTCGATATATTTCAACAGGCCACAACCCTTTAACAGTGTTTCTAGCAAAAACTTCCAATTCACATAGTTGGAACCATCTAAGCAAATTGGAATTAACTTGCAAAAATTGGACAGTAGACAATTGGTCAAATCAAAATTCATGATGATAGGCAACACAGACCAATATTCACCACTGACAAACCTCAAATTGCTGAATTCAATTTCTTCTCCTTTACTTTGAATTTCTCTGATTCAAACTGAAATCAAACTCTGATATGAAGAAGAAAGTAGAAAGATATAAAGGCATCATGAACTCAAGCAGCTAGGGCTCCGATACAGACGTCCCGATCGAACCCAGAAGGAAAGGATATAGGAAATAAGTAGAGAGATGAACTCAGATTGAAGATTAGCACAAATCTTCACAGATCTAGGGTTTCAGATTTCATCGAATAAAGGATTTCAAGACGAACAGATTCAAATCGAGAATAACGAAGCTAATCAATCAACTATATAACGTATATCAAGAAGAATCACAGCCAAAAAATCACAGTCTGAATCAACTTGAGCAGTAAGAAAGTAAGAACAACTCTTTCAAATCAAAGAGCATTGAGAATCAGAGGCTTATCTGATGAAGCCGAGCAGCAATTGAAGCAGGAGAGATGAAAAATCTTGAAGATTTGAAGCAATTAGGGTTTCCAAAATCGACCCTGGCTCTTGATACCATGAAAGCTGATTAAGCTTTGAGAGAAAACGAAGAAGATTTCATTGATATTTCTTAACCAATTAACTATTACAATAACATAATCAAATTATATACTCAATTGAGCAGCCACTCACTATAGGACACGTGACTAATACTGACAGCTCATTAACAGCTGATACAGTTAGTTAGAAAGCTGATTAACAGAATATTAACTAACTAATCCTAACACCCTCCCTCAGCTTGATGGGGGGTAACGAGCATCAAGTTGGAGCACAGATGAAGATGCTGAGGAGAACACAGACCCTTTGTAAACAAATCTGCCAGTTGATCTTTTGAGGAGACAAAATGCAGTGTAAGAGAACCTGCTTTAACCTGATTCCTTGTGAAATGAACATCCACTTCTACATGCTTCAGCTTTGAATGGTATACTGGATTAGTGGCAAGAACAAGAGCAGAGATATTATCACAGTGAAGTAGAGGAACATTTGTTTTCAACCAGGAGAAATGAGTGGAAGTGAAGACAAGAACTCCATAGCTTGGCATGCCTTTCTACAATTCATCATAGATTTGTTCACAGTCGGAGGACCAATTGTTAGCAAGGCTTCAGATTTCTTCCCGAGTGCTTGTTCCAAAGGAGCTTGCGACTGAGAGGGCTGCTGCTGCCCACCCTTAACAGGTGTAGCCATCTCACCAGCTCTATCTGAGGTTTTGGGCTTTAACTTGTCAGAAACAATAAGGGCTGAAGCTTTTGGCGAAGGTGTTACTACAATGGAAGCACCAGACACAGAAGTAGAAGTGACAGTTGGTTGAACCGAAAAAGATCTTGAACTATTGCTTTCAGTTATAGCATTTGACACTTCTGCCAAAGCTGATTTGAACTGCTCTTCCCTAGTATCGATATCAACAGCTAAACTCTGGACAGCTAAAGGAAATCCCATGGATGGAACTTTTCTAACATCATGCACACCTTGCCTTTCTCCAGTTCCAAGTGAGGGAAAACTTTTATCAAGAACAACATTCTGAATACCACCTCCATCCCCAGAAAGCATATTTTTGCCGTTGTTAAGAAAACTGATGTCACATCTTCTTGAGTCAATAGTAGTGGTATACAAATTTCCAAGAGCTGGTAATGCAGATATAGTTGCGACTTGAGGTGTTGAATCGAAGGCAGCAGAAGGAACTAGCAAGCTTCCCCCATGTTGAGTAACTACATCCCCTTTTTTAGCAAAGCAACTATTTTCTTGACTGATAAGAGATGGCAGAAAATGAGATGGCAAACTGGCAGCAGATTGAAAATCATTTTGCTGAGAAGTACCATTATTGAATGCTGCAACATTGTATGGAATTCCACCATCATATTTGGCACTTGTAATAGGAGTTGGTGCAGGAATAGACCCTCTAAAACTATCACCTTGTGTCATCATTTCAGTCTTGAACCTCTCAAAAATAGACTTCACAGTTTGATTAATCTCATCTTCAGCGATCAACAAAAGAGACCTTAATTCTCTCATTGAAACAGAGGAGCTCAATGCTTTGATTCTTATTATAGCTTTAATGGTAGCAAATTCTGAGGGCAAACCATTAAGAACCGAGACTACTATATCTTCATCATCCATATAAACTCCCATTATAACAAGCTGATCACATATTGACTTGACCCGAAGTAAGTACCTGTCAATAGAGTCTGAGCCTTTTTGGATGTGGTATAAGGATTTTGTGAGATTCATGATATTATACCGTGAATCATCAACATATTTCTCCTTAAGTCGACACCAAATTTCCCTAGAAGTCTTACTTCCAACAATGAAGGTCACAGCATCATTGGACAGAGTAGCAGCAAGGATAGACATTATTGCAGCATCAGTTTGCACCCAATTCATGTGCTCCTTTGATTCAACCCCATTTTCTTCCATATTCATGTGTTCTGGGGGACATGGGAATGATCCGTCGATATATTTCAACAGGCCACAACCCTTTAACAGTGTTTCTAGCAAAAACTTCCAATTCACATAGTTGGAACCATCTAAGCAAATTGGAATTAACTTGCAAAAATTGGACAGTAGACAATTGGTCAAATCAAAATTCATGATGATAGGCAACACAGACCAATATTCACCACTGACAAACCTCAAATTGCTGAATTCAATTTCTTCTCCTTTACTTTGAATTTCTCTGATTCAAACTGAAATCAAACTCTGATATGAAGAAGAAAGTAGAAAGATATAAAGGCATCATGAACTCAAGCAGCTAGGGCTCCGATACAGACGTCCCGATCGAACCCAGAAGGAAAGGATATAGGAAATAAGTAGAGAGATGAACTCAGATTGAAGATTAGCACAAATCTTCACAGATCTAGGGTTTCAGATTTCATCGAATAAAGGATTTCAAGACGAACAGATTCAAATCGAGAATAACGAAGCTAATCAATCAACTATATAACGTATATCAAGAAGAATCACAGCCAAAAAATCACAGTCTGAATCAACTTGAGCAGTAAGAAAGTAAGAACAACTCTTTCAAATCAAAGAGCATTGAGAATCAGAGGCTTATCTGATGAAGCCGAGCAGCAATTGAAGCAGGAGAGATGAAAAATCTTGAAGATTTGAAGCAATTAGGGTTTCCAAAATCGACCCTGGCTCTTGATACCATGAAAGCTGATTAAGCTTTGAGAGAAAACGAAGAAGATTTCATTGATATATCAAAATTCTCTCCCAAATTTATTCTGGTATCATGCTTGTGCAACAGCAATTTTTCTGATTAACAGAATGCCATCTTCTTCTCTGCAAATGAAGTCCCCTTATGAAAAACTGTATCTTCAGATTCCAAAAATAGAAATGCTCAGAGTTTTTGGATGTGCTTGCTATCCTCTCTTGAATAGAACTAATAAGCTTCAACCAAAGACAATTAGGTGTGTCTTTGTTGGCTTTGCAACTGGATATAAGGGATTTGTGTGCTACAGTCCAACAACAAGGACATACATTGTGTCCAGACATGTCTTTTTTGATGAAACACTGTTTCCATATGCTTCATCTTCAGACAAGCCAAAGATAACTGCATCTTCAGGGCAACATTTTTCTAAACCTTGTTCACAGAATCTCATATCTCAGTCTCCTGGTCATCTAATTTTGCCTGTCCTTGCTCCACTCACAGAAACTGCATCAAAAATCAATTCATCAAACCAGGTATCTCCTCATCTCTCCTCTCCTTTTTCTTCTGACAATACTGATACCTCTGATGATATTGACAATGCTGAACATATAGTCAATACTGATTCACCAGAAGTTTTGGAAGCCTGCAATTATATGGACAATGATCCCCTGATTAATGTTGAATCTGTTACAAATTTTAATTCTCCTGTCAGGACTGTCAGATTACCTAATTCTTCTGCAGCTGATACCATTATCAGTCAGTCTCCATCATTGAGTAATTTGGAACCTCCTTTTGATTCCAATTCTGATACTTGTATTCACTTCTCTGAGAATGATGGTTCAATGGCTTTAACCTCACAACCTGGTCATGGCACTGTTTCAGTTGTTTTAAACTGCAATAAGTCATTATTCCCATCTAGCCAAATTTCAGAAGCTAATATTCTACATCCTATTGATGGTGTGTCTTCTGCTATAGATAATGAGCATAATATGCTGACCAGGGGCAAGAGGGGAATACAGAAAAAGAAGTGTTTTATTTCTCTTCTTTCAACTCTCAGCTGTGATCCCAGTATGACTGAACCTGCCAATTATAAAGATGCCTTAAAAGTTCCAGAATGGAAAGCTGCCATGGATGAGGAGTATAATGCTCTCCTACAACAAAACACATGGACCCTTGTGCCTCTTCCTCCTAATAAAAACTTAGTCTCATGCAAGTGGCTTTTTAAAGTAAAGAGAAATGCAGATGGTACAGTTGCAAGGCATAAAGCAAGGTTAGTTGCTAGAGGTTTTAGTCAAGAATATGGTGTTGACTATGATGAAACATTTTCTCCAGTTGTCAGACATACCACTGTCAGATTAATTCTTTGTCTTGCTGCTCATCATAAGTGGAATTTACATCAGATGGATGTTAAAAATGCCTTTTTACACGGCTTACTTAATGAGGAGGTTTATATGGTTCAGCCTGGTGGCTATTGCAATCAATCTGTGCCTAATTTTGTCTGCAAACTCAACAAGTCCCTATATGGATTGAAGCAGGCACCTAGAGCCTGGAATGAGAGATTCACCAGTTTTCTTCCACAAATTGGTTTTGTTTGCTCCTATGCAGATCCAAGTTTGTTCATAAAGCATGTTGATTCTGACCTTGTGTTCCTTCTTCTGTATGTTGATGACATTATTATTACAGGAACAAATGAACAGCTTATTTCTGATGTTAAGAATTCCCTTCAAGCTGAGTTTGATATGAAAGATTTGGGGAAGCTTCATTATTTTCTCGGCTTAGAAATTGAATACATGACTGAAGGTCTTTTTGTCTCTCAAAGAAAATATGCAAGAGATCTCTTACACAAAGCAGGATTAGATGACTGCCATATTCACTGCACACCATGCAAGTCTGGTTTAAAACTTTACAAGGATGGAGGTACTCCTTTACAGCCTCATGATATCACTCAGTTTAGAAGTCTAGTTGGATGCCTACAATATCTAACCTTCACCAGACCAGATATAGCCTTTGCTGTAAATTCTGTCTGTCAGTTCCTTCATAACCCTACTGTGACTCATCTTCAAGCTGCAAGACGGATTCTTAGCTATGTTAAAGGCACCATAAATCAGGGCATCATGTTCAAAAAGGGTCAATCTTCATCATCCCCTCTATACTTACAAGCTTAACACACACAGCCTAGAGAGCAATTTAGATAGCTTTCATAACTTGTAACACTGTTTTATGTATGAATATTGCACAAGACAATGGAATGAATGTGTTGGTTTGGAATTTGTGAATATAATGTGTTTGTTTGGTTTTTTTGAATGAGTTGTGTATGCTTTTGGTTAAGAATTTGTGTATGGAATGAGTTTTGTGTATGCTTTGGGTTTCCTAATGCAGGAAATTTTGTGTATGCTGAAAGGGAATGGTAAAGAATGAGGTTCTATATGAAAATGCATAATTATCACTTAAGTGACTGAGGAAAAACAAAATCCGTCGTTTAAACCCTCTCTAAAGATTGGAAGCATATTTGGTTATTAGAAGTGGACTCCTCTTTTGTTTTTGATTTTCTTCGCTAGTCTAATATGGTTCCGTGTGAGTTTCACACATAATGGAGTAATTACGTGTTTCAGATTCGACAAATGAATTTTCGCTCATCTCACATTTTTCCGGAAGAAAATCAAATGTTTGATGCTTTAGCAAGTTATGATACTACGTCTAAGAGCTTTGTTTGGTGGGACTATGCTCCACTTTTCATTCTTGAACAGAGACCACTTAGGTCTTTCAAATTTTCACTTTCGTTAGTTCACTACTACAAAAAACTCAATACACAACACAAATCAGACAACACTTTGAAAGTTACATGTTGTGTGAATGACTGAACTGTTTCACACAACCTAAAGTGAATAATTTGTGTTGTATGATGGTACACATTTTCCATATTCTGAAAAATATTTTTCCAGATTTTGTCACACAACTCTGACACACATTTTCTGTTGTATGATTAATGAAAATCTTGGCGGCAGAACTCCCTCCGACATTGAAACTCAAATTTGGACAAGGTCTAGATGGACAGACAACAAAGTTATTGTTTTGTGTTGTGTGATAATGTCACATCCTGCATTAGGTGTCACCAAGTGCAAAGTGATAAATAATTGTACAACATAATTTCGTAGTTTTGTTGTATGACTTATTTTGCTTGTGTTTGGGCCAGATTCATTTTGGCTCTAATGACTGAAATGCTGCCCCTTCAAAGCGGGAACTTTGCCTCCATAGACTTTGAGTTTTTGAAACATACGTGTGTTAAAAATCCCACAACAATTTGTATCTTCTCTGTTGTGCAACTATTTTGAAGTTTCTACAAGAAACCACCGAGTGGAATACCAAGTGCAAAGTGAAGAAAACTAGTACAACAGCTTAAACGTTTTCTATTGTATGAAAGAAAACCTAATGCTATGTCAAACTCTCCAAATTTGTAGCAGGCGGTAAAATTCCCTCTCTTTTCTATATTTTCTATTGTGTCTTTAACTTGAAAAATATTTAAGACAAATAAAGACACCCAAACAACTCACAGAGACTTCTCTTCCTCGTAACCACCACAAATCTCTCAATTCTCACTTCTACATATCCTCCTCTCTCCGCAAATCCTCCCTGAAAAAAAAAAATAATAATAATTCTCGCTCAGTCCTCCCCTCAGCTCTCAATCTCTCCCTATCTCTCTGAAACTCTCTCCCTCCTCTCTCTCTCGTGAACCATCTCTCCTAAATTCCCCAAATTCGAAACCCTAATTTCTCATGCCTGACGTCCTCAGTCCATGGCTTCGTGACTCCCATGGCTTCGTCCTCAGTCCATGATGCCAAGGACGCCAAGGTCAAGCTTGAGCTTGTTCTTGTTCATCTACTCAGATTACCGAATCGATGCCTGGGGTGGGCCTTACTTCACGGTCAATTCCTCCGGCAACGTCTCGGTCCGGCCTTACGGGTCTGGCACCATGCCCCACCAAGAGATTGATTTGCTAAAGATTGTGAAGAAGGTTTCAGATCCGAAATCCGAATCCGGGCTCGGGTTGCAGCTGCCTCTCATTGTTCAGTTCCCCGATGTGCTTTTGATTTTGTATCCGAATCCGTTCTGATATCAGTTGTGTGTTATTGTTCTTCTCTTTAATCCGTCGCTGTTCGTTTTTCCCATACGCGAGTTTAATCACTAAAACTCTCATCCAGTGGATTTCGTTGATGCAGGAATCTGGGGTTCTGATGTTGGGTTTGTTTTCAGCAACGACAAGGAACGTGATCCTGTTTTGTAACTTTCAATCTCCACGTTCTAGACGAGAGAAGTCTCTCGACGGCCACAGCAGTCTCTCTCTCTCTCTCTCTCTCTCTCTCTCCCTCTCTCTCTCTCTCTCTCTCTCTCTCTCTCTCTCTCTCTTCTTTGTAAGGGAGAAGCGTGGTTGTGTTACGATCGTCTGACGACAGCTGTTGTTGGTTGCTGTGTTGCGATCTGTAACCGTGTAAGTCTCTTTGTTCTAGACCATGAGTTTTTGTTTGTCTTGCCTCCGAATTGGGGATTGGGTTTCATCAGCTTCGAATTGGGGATTTGAGTTTTGAGGCTTTCAGCATGTTAATGGTTGGCTTCTTTGGTTATTGTTGGTTAGGATTAGAGGTGTTCTGTGTTTATTTCATGCGGTTTGTGAGAGATAGGACTAGAACATCAACAGTTTCTCTGAGTTGAAGGTTTGCTATTGTCTTGATGTTCTTCTGTTTTTTTCCCCCTTTCTGTCTGTCAATTTCTGTGTTTCTATCTCTGTTTAGGACTGGGAGTACTGGATGTCTCTGTTCAGAGCAGTGATCAAGGTAATAGGCTGAGCAACCTTAAACTAGTGAGATTGATCATTGAGTATGTGCTTAGTGGTTGCTCTGGTTTGGTTTTGTAGTCTCTGACTGGAGTTTCAAGCTCAGATTGACCTGGAAGTAAATGATAAGTTGCTATTTTAAATCATGTGTTGCTTTATATTATAGGTTCTGTCCTGATCTTAATTAAGTAATGCTTGTTGAGAATGGGTTTTCTGGTTAGGACTATTGCTTTACATCATGTCTTTCGAAATATGCCAAAGGCCATCCCTTTCTCATTTTTAAATCAAAATCTCAAGTGCCGTACATTTTGAGACTCTTTGTCTTTATAAACCCCCTCCATATGTTGCTGTGACCACTCAGCCTCGCTTTCGCCGCTCCCAGTCGAAACTTAAGTGCTCCAAAGTCTTAATCACCAGCTTTCTCATCTCCCCTCCTCACCCAACTGTCTCACTCCGTAAGCTCTCTCTCTTTTTATCTTTCGTTGTCTATGTTATTTTGATTTGGTCAGCAGATTCATGTCATATTGGAATAATTGGATCTGTTGTATCTCTGAGTTGTTATTGTTTTGTTTGTATGTTTCGTTGTTGGTCGCATCAATCTGGTTTTTACTTTCAAGATCGGGACATTATTGTTATTGCTACCTGATTTTGTGTGAAAAGTTAAGGCAAAAGGCTGACAACTTGGCTTCTGTATTTGATTCTGGCATACTCTGATAGAGTGATAGAGAAACAGGTTTTTTTGTTTAATTGTAGCTTATAATGTGTACTTTGCACCACATAATATCTCAAAGTTTTGGTCTTTATATGGTCTTGATTGTAAAGATGCATGCTTTTGAGCTGAGAATTTGATTCTGGAAAACCCAAGTTGTAATTTGTGATCTACTTATCTTGTTTTTCGCTGGGTTTTGATGCTTTGTTCAATCCTGTTGGTGTTCATGTGATTTGCTATGGTATGAATTTTTTATGTGCAGTCGGGTCATGTAAGGTTAAAGCCCACCAAACAGTTTTTGGACTTTTCTTACCAGTTACCACCATTTATGTACAAAGGTTCTTATATTCCTGAGCAAATCGTAAAGCCTACCTCTGGTATGCTGTCATTCAGCTATATATATACCTAAAGTCCTAAACAGATAATTGCCCACAACCTCTACTCCCTCTAGCTTGAGCACTCCAGTACTGCTGAGTCATTGCATGATTTGCTTTCATTATATAATTTACGAAAGCAGTAAAGTTGCAACACCTTTGTGCAGGAACCAGTAACACTGGTTGAGTACTCTATGAATGCGGTCACAGAAGGAATCAATGCAATAGCCACTACTCGTGTTGCAATCCGAGTTGAAAAGAGTGATAAGATCACCGGTGAAATATCTCAACAAACATTCAGGTATGGTGAAAATTTGTTTGTTGCTTTGATTTCAAGTTTCCTATATTATTTTACTCAAATGTGACTAATATATGAAATCTCTATTTTGTTCTATGGTGCCTGTGGGATTGGGGCGGGAATGGATATTATTGTTTCCAGTGTCAAGGCCTACATTGGGGCATTGAATACGATGCTAGGCTTCAAAGAAAGGTTTCCATAAGAAATATCAGCAGACCCAACCCCAGTGTCTTTGTGAAGATGTGTAAGCTCTGAGATCCTCACTCGATTTGGTTTCTCTTTTATCTTTGTTTCTCCTTTTATATTTTCAAAGTTGTCTAGAAATTTAGGTAAATGTTTTGGAAACCAAGCTCTTCATTAAGTTAAACCCCACAGTGGTATATTGAGTATTTAATTCACTATGATATATGTATCTTAGTTTTTACTTAAAAATGTGTATGGCGTATGTCACCAAGTTGTAGTTTCCATCAAGTTTGTGTTGCAAGTTGCTACTGGACCATTGAGAATGTCTAACAATATATGAAGTGTATTGTAATTCACTATGACACTGTATGTTTGTGCCTCACCAAGTTACTGCATTGTACTCATTATAATTCTGCTTAAGTTCTCATCTATTACATATTTGTTTTGTTCACTTGTTATATCTAAACTACACGTCTCTCATTTCATTTGTATTAACATGTGTCTCATTAAGATTGTTTTATTGGATTAGGAGGTACTTGTTTTCTTTTTTTTGTTGTTGAACACTAATTGGAAGGCATTGGTTTTAGGCCTGGTCTAACTTGGTGAAAGTTATGTCAAATGAGTACTAGTATCAGCTGAGACTAGATTAAGGTGGTCAAGCTAGGCTCTTCAATGCTTAGTCGCATATTATGAACAGGAATTGGTAAGTAGCAATACCAAATTGTAGGAAAAATTGATAAGTATGAACATGAATTGGTAAGTATTGTTGTAAACTGGACCTTGAGGGTACAAGACTGAGCCTGATCTTGAATTATAGATTGGCTCTTAACTTTGTTCAGGTGTTTGAACTTATACCCTCATGTGATGTGCCATTCATGCCAGCTTAAGTGCATCATGTTTGTGAAGTTCTTTTATTGATAAACTATCTATTGTTTCCAATTATATCCCACTCCATCTCTTTCCATTTCATAAAGCTTATTGATTTATACTTTGTCGTCATGTGTGCAGAGCGTGGAGCTGACAAATAAAGCAATCGAGTATTTGACTGCAACCTTTAACTTATATGACAATGATGGTGTATGTCTTATTATATGCCTATTTTCAAAAGCTACTTTTTATTTTGCTTTTTGTTATGCTATTATATTGATGATGATTTAACCATACAATTTCATCTATGCGTAGTTGTGATCGTACTATTCTCATTATGATTATATCTGTTATTCCACCAGGATGGGGCCCTACGACCACGTGAACTGGGAGAACTATTTTCGACTGCTCCTGCAAGGTATTTTGTTCCCTCAGACTGATTTTGATGCTAAGGTGACTGTTCTGATTCCAAGAAACACTACAATCCTGTCATGAAAAAGAAATTCTTTACTACTGGTTATGACAATCAAATCGTGATATGATGTGTGATCAGAAATGGTTTTTCCTTATTGAGAGAAAATAGACTAGAGAAATAGACTAGAGAAATTTTCCATTTCCGCGTCCTCCAATTATATATTCCCTCATTGATTTCTATATTTGCAGAGTTGTTAACTTTGTGGTGTGATCATTCACCTTTAGGTACTTGCTTCCAAATCATGTCGGTTCATGTCACTTGTGCATCTCATATTCTGCGCACACTGATCTGAACATCAAGTTCCAGTCGCACAGAAGCAGGTAATAGAAAAGCAAAGACTTCTATAATCTGTTTTGGTATGGTTTTTTTGTCTTCGTGCTTCCTTTCTTGGTTGTGATTATCTCTCAACTCTTTTGCTACTGTTATTACATGTTATATGAACTGCTAATTGGTGTGTGTATTTTTTGACATCTAGGGGTTAGTGCGCTTGGTAACCAGAACACAGATGTCTTGTCATGGACATTTACTAATTCCTTGATCCTATGCATTAGTTTAATGCATTTGTTAATTTATTTTAGAGCTGCTTGTTTTTTACTGTCTTGCTGATTGTACCAATTGCTTATGCTATCGTTCGTTCAGTCATTTAGATACTTAAGATTTTCTTTCCATTCATGTTTTTGTTATCCTTGCCAACACATTTGTCTTTTCCTTGTTTGAGATGTCTTCTTGTCAGCATATGGACCATTATTTTTATTAGTTTTGGCAAAAGATACTTATAGGTATTAGCCGGACATAAAATGCCTAATGGAATTGTTATTGTCTTTTCCAGGGATAACAAAGACAAATAATAATTAAAAAAAAAAAACCTCTTTGCTTCACTTGTATGTGTGTCAATTTGTATTGGATGTATGTTTCTTACTTGCTTTAAGAGTCTGCAAACTTTAACTTGGCATCTTTTATGGAAGTTGGTTATAAGTTGTTTAATGCATCTCTGCTGCCAGTCTGCTCAGTGACAGTCGGAAAGAATGTGTCATGTTTATACTCTAAATCATGCTGCATTGAATTTTCAGGCTTGGCTGGTGAAACAGTTTTAACCTATAGCCCTTGCATTTGAACGATTTGAGCTCCCTGCTGGTGCAGCCATTCGTTCCTTCCGAACCCGAAGATCATCCAGCAACTTTTGCGCAAAATCTGATCTCTTTGCCATGTTGTGCTTGCAGCAGTGAAGACTTGCATTTGCAACTATGTTTCAGTATTTTCTCAACAATCCTTGAGCAACAAATTTGTACATTGTGTTTGGAGTGGTGAATTGTTTTGCATATAGAGAGAAAGATGGGAGGTAATGCTCTGTTACTTAAATTGTGGTTGAGGTGATTCTTTCATAGTTGGTTGAGGTAGTAGAGTTGTTGCAAAGGCTCTTTCATTCGGGGAAAAGCAAATGGGCAACAGGTCCTTTGTCTACGTAGACTTTTAGGTGAAGTTAGAAATTTGTTTTTGGAATCTGTATGCCATGTTTGAAACAATTGTGTACACAAGCTACTTAAATGATATGGAAGTTTTATGCAATGTTTTAATGGTAATGGCTAGCTGATACTATTTTTACGGTAAAGCTTCAGGTTTTGATATACAACAGTTTATGTTTTTGTGAATATCATGTGTTGTACAATATGACTAAAAGCCACATCAAACCTGTGTCACAAAACCCTCAAATCTGTTGTTTGATTTGTAGAATCATACAACTCAATAAATATGAAACGAAACCAGTTGTTTGAATCAGACAACTAAATAAGTGGGAGATGAAATCTGTTGTGCGAATGAGACAACAGAATAAAATTGCAATATTCTGTTGTATGTTTAAAACTTACACAACATAAAAGTATGTATATTCTGTTGTATGAACTAGACATGTCAGTGCAGCGAATGCCAAGCCAGCCATGGCATGGCATATAAGTTGTACAACAGAAATTATAAGTTGGTTGTTGGACGTTTCATCACACAAGCTCGAGATATACGACGGTTTTTTCGAACTTACACAACGGTGCAGCACCGTTGTGTATTGAGTTTTTTGTAGTAGTGGTTACATGTTTACTTCTTGTTTGTTTTTGGGAGGTTTTAGTTTTTGGTCCCCCTCCTTTTGTACTCTTTTTGTTTTTCCTTTCTTAATAAAAGAGGATAGGAAGTTTTTTTTCCTTCCCTATCCAAGCCTAGATAAAAAAAATAAAAATAAAAGTCTAGAAACTCTTTAGTTATGCACTAAGCTCTCTAAGATTTTATATATGCTGAATTTTCAAAACGATTGAAATTATATTTTGAAAACGGTGGAGGATCGCTGAAAATGTGTCATTGTGAGGCTTTTGTATCTTTTGATCTGTAAAATGGTAGAAGTAAAAAAGGCAAATTACCATTTCTAAGGGTACACATACTTGAGATAAATACATTAGAGATGAGACAGTCTCAAAGATGATATATATAAGCCTCCAATGAAGTGTGTGGGAGAAGTTGGTGATGTCTAGACACGAAACTTTTGCACATGAACACCAATGAAGGCTACAAAATTAAGATTGCTTATAATACTTGATTAGCTAGGATCCATGCATGCAAATAAACACGAACATAAGAAAATACAGAAGATCGAATAGGCGAGATGAACATAAACTCAATCTGTGCCGCTTAGCACAGAGCGTCTAGCTAACTAGCTACAATGGATTTCAAAGCAGCTAGCTAGGGATCGGAGGGCCAGCAAACTTGTGAAGAGGATAGACCTAGCAGGCGACACACAACCTTAACTTATTGAATCACAAAAGGCCGAATTAAACCTTGAGATCGAACAAAACAGCATCAACTATATCAGATGTCGTAAATCAACTTGGAAAATGAATCCATATGTCGAGATTGCAGAGAAATGGCCAGTGAGAAACTCCCATCATCACTTGCACTTGGCACCATGTAAGCCTTCCCTTCGAGTGAAAGTCCAGCGCGTCCCATGAAAACTGGTCGACCCCAACCAAAATCAGCATCATATATAGGCAGCGTAACCCGGCTGGTTATTCCCAGATTAGGGCTCTTATAGTAAGAAGATCCACGAGTAAGGCTCGAAAGATGATGCTGAGCCTTCTGGAGCTCAAGATAGTCTAGAGCCGATCGGAGATACTCATCGTCCATACGCACCAAAGCCTTGTGAATGCAGCTCGCAGCGTAGCTTATCGGTTTCGAAGTGATGTCACCTGCACGAGCAGTTACTACGGAGGAGAAAATCACATTACCGAAGTAACTAGGTGGGAGTGGTGGCTGTAATCTCGACCGTCCATTTGTGGCAGTGCGAAGATTTGTCACTTCATCATCAGCAAGTTTACGTGCCATGCATGCAGATCTCCAAACATGAGCTGCAAAGACCTCATACGAACTGTACTTGACGAATGAGTCACCATTATCAACATGGTCATCTTTCTCAGTTGTTAAGCACTTAGCTTTCAATTTGTTGATATGCTTCCTTGTGAACTCGAAAACGGAAACTGTAGCGGTCTCATCATCGGGATCAGAAGCGACGGCGGCTTTTTTGGACCGTTGTTGAGGACGGTACTCAGCATGGTGGTTGTGGTTGGGGAGAGGCTGAGGCGGGTCTCGGGCAAGAAGTATTGTTCTGTCTAGGGTTGGTGGGATTGCCAAGTCGACACCACGAGCCATATCAGACCATGCTTTTACAAAGTCGAGAGCAGCAAAGCCATCAGCTGTGTTGTGTTCAAAGCCGATTCCAAGTGCAACTCCACCGCATTTCAGGTATGTGACCTGAACAAGGAAGAGTGGATAAGAAGAAATCCCCGCCGAGTAATCAACTGCAGGGATGAACTTTTTCCCTATCTTGAGACTCGTCTTCAAATCGGCAAAGTCATCAGCGCAGGAGCTGCTATCGGCCAGAACAAACAAGACGCCCTCCGCATTGCAATTGATTTCAATACGACCGTTCTTGTCCTCGTTATTTCGCTGCAGGCGGCCGGCCAAGGGGTAGTAGGGCACGAGGGCCTTGCTGAGCGCGTCCTTGAGCAAGTGCGGGTCAAAGAAGTTTCCTGCGCCTTCTTTTGGCTTGTAGATGTAAGTAGTGGGAGTATGAGCATTTATGCTGGTCATGTCCAAGTTGGACATCCACAGCAGCTGCCGAGGCGTCTCCGCTGCTGGCTTCACAATGGTCGACTCCCTCACGTTGATGCTTGCTTCCATTTTCACTGGGATTTCAAATTCCCTGTGCAAAAATGGGGATATTGAAGAAAGAAATTAAAGGACAATGAGATAGTTACAAAAGAATAGGGAACAAATATTCCGACCTTGAAGTACAACTATCTATTGGTCTATGGTTCCATTTATAGAAGTAAAATAGTGTTTAAGCCACGTACCTTTTCATTTACTATACGGATACGTTGTAGATAGATGCAATAATTGGGGTGGGTACTAGGTAGGAATTGTCGAAGATAAGCTTGCGTGGAATTCCCAGTGCTGCAAATACATATACAGTATGTGGTCTAGAAGCCGCACTTTTGATAGGATTCAGAAGACCAAGAAGTGCTTGAATTATAATTAAGGCATTGGCATTGGCCAGGGAGGGTGGGGTAGGACCATATAGGTTTATTACCTACCTACCTTGCTGCCCATATTCTTCTACTTCCACAAAAGCCATGCACATAGTTATACCATTTCCTCGCTCATTCGGGAACAATATCATTTAGAGCCCCAATTCTAGCGTACATTCAAGATTATATGTAATAGAAAAGTATATTAGCACTATATATACATATGCCGTCGAATCTCTATAAATTAAAATTTTTGGAATTAATAAACTTCGTCGCTTAAACCCTAACTTAAGCGACGGAGAAACAATAAAGTTTGTCGCTTGAAGTGTGATACCTTTAAGCGACGAGGGCCAATATTCGTCGCTTAAGATACAACTAAAGCGACGAGTCCCAATACTGCGAGTATGAGAATTTGAACAGATCATGTCCAAGTTGGACATCCACAACGACTGCCGAGGCGTCTCCACCGCTGGCTTCACCATCATCGACTCTCTCACAATGACATTGACTGCCATCTTTCAAGATAATTTCAAATGCTCTGTGCAAAGACTGAAACTGAAACTGAAGAAAGAAACTACACTAAGAAAAGGTGCACAAGTTGAGACAATTATTCCGACCTTGAAAGTAGAGACATCTGATAGTTCCATATGCTATTACGGCATTATAGATGGGGTGGGTTATAGTCTTATAGATGTGGAAGATGTGGAAGATAATAATTGGAGGTGATGTTAGTAGGGCATGGCCCGGATGATGGATTACAATTGAAGGTGTTCGTGTGGTGTGCTTAGCACTACTGCATGTGATGCTTAGTGCTGCGTAATTAGGCACTGAAGGAGACGTTACGTGCACAAAATTAGAAGGGCACATTCATAAGATGAATAGATGATAGCACAATAACGAAGGATTTTAAATCAATTCGTATCCCCCGGGCAGTATGAAAAATATGAATTTAAAGATTAGACCAATGATAGCCCAATGAAAAAGATTAGACCAGGGGCCAAAGCCCAAAATCAGAATCGGAAGCCGAAACATCTGTGACGCCAATTGGGCCAATAATCTCGTTTCACATACATCTCCTTTCTCGTTCGAAAACAACTTCATGTAGAGCCCCATCTAGTTTATATTTTTGTCACAGTCTTTACAGGTGTATAGAATTTCACTTATATGTAATACAAGTATACTTTTGATGACGATGTGGACGGAAACAGAGTCAGTTGAGAACTTGTTCACGGCAACAACAACATTCACACCATAGGCTTTTGTATTTGTAATATGCCTGGCCAAATTCACACAGCCAGCCTCAACCAGAGCCACATTCTCAGTTGTGTAAGCATTATTAAGAGGCTTCCCAGCAACAACATCAGGGCCACCACCATGCATGCATTTTCAAGGTCCGTAGGGTGGGTTTGGTGTAGTTGGGGTTTTAAGTAAAAACTGACTTATACTTATAAGTATAAGGTGGGTGAGAGCAGCTTCTCATAAGCTTATAAGCTCCCCCAAATACACCCTTATGGTGGCAACTATAATTGCACACTGCGCCACCTTTAAATCCAAAAGTTGGTCCTTGTATCACACGTATGCAGCACCACACTTCTCAATTTTCTCATAATTTCAGAGATGGTAACCTCACAATAAACAACCTTATGTTAGTAGTAGTAGTAGTTGACATGGTCCTGATCACACTTTCTCCCTTTTCATGATACTAGGTTGTCACTTGCCTTCGTCAACCATCACAAGGACCAACTTATGGAATTAAAGGTGGTGCAGCTGGTGGTGGTTACAGTCAAGTGATCCCAATGGATGAGTTTAATCTTCACTTAACAGGAGATATTCATGCAATTACAGCTGCAAACAATCTTCTAGCTGCTGCCATTGATACTCGAATGTTTCATGAGGCAACCCAATCAGATAAGGCTCTAATGAACCGACTATGCCCACCATACAAAGAAGGAAAAAAGAGCTTTAATGATATCATGTTTAGACGTCTGAAGAAGCTGGGTATTTCCAAGACGCAGCCTGAGGACCTTACACCAGAAGAAGTTAAGAAATTTGAATTGCTAGGCTTGATATTGATCCTGATTCTATCACCTGGAGAAGAGTAATGGATATAAATAACCGGCTCTTGAGAAAAATAACTGTTGGCCAGGGCCCCGAAGAGAAAGGAATGGTGAGAGAGACAGGATTTGATATTTCAGTTGCCAGTGAAATAATGGCAGTAGCAGATATGAGGGAGAGACTTGGAAAAATGGTAATCGGAAACAGCAGGGCTGGTGATCCGGTTACTGCCGACGATCTTGGTGTCGGAGGTGCATTAACAGTTCTAATGAAAGATGCTATTAAGTATTAACCCTACTGTTCGTGGCGGGTTCAGCACCCGGCGAACAGTCAGCACTGGTTGGTGTGTGTTGGTTTCGGTGTTGTGCTTAGGCGTGCCAGCACCCTTGGAGCGGTGCCACTCTACTGCGTGCGACCCCCTGGCGAGTCGCCTCGTCTGCTCCCAATTCGACTCTGACTTCCTGATCAAGCGACTGTTACGCGGGCGCTGACTAAGCCGGCGTACAGGGCTCGAACAAGACCTGAATAGAACTCTCTACCAGGATTTTCTTCCCAACCCCTCGAGGATTGAGGATCTTACTCTGATCCGGAGAAGTAAAGCAGAGCTGTTCCAAGACCACGGGTGTGTCACCGGAGTGACGACTCGATTGCTACCAGGGGCAGCGGACTGACAGACTCGATTGCTACCGGGGGTAGCGGACTGACTCGATAGACTCAGCAAACGCTCGGCACAAGTACGAGAGCGGATCAATCGTAGGAGGGCGGAGGAGGGTTGCGTGAGGCTCAGCAAATGCTCGGCGCAAGTACGAGATTAGATCGATCGTAAGAGGGCGGAGGAGGGTTGCGTGAGGCTCAGCAAATGCTCGGCGCAAGTACGAGATTGGATCC
This sequence comes from Potentilla sterilis, assembly GCA_963682095.1. Lineage (NCBI taxonomy): Eukaryota > Viridiplantae > Streptophyta > Magnoliopsida > Rosales > Rosaceae > Potentilla > Potentilla sterilis. Next base: position 62,394,193 of record OY821755.1, read on the forward strand.
GTCGTAGGGCGGAGGCGAGTTGCGTGAGTGGCTCAGCAAAGCGCTCGGCACAAGCACGAGATTAGATCGATCGTGGGGCGGAGGCGGATTGACTGAGTTGCTCCGGAGAGGCTTTGGCAAGTTAGCGTTGCGCTAGAACTTGTGGTTGTTTGTGTTTGGTTGAGAACCTTTTCCTAGATGCCAGAAGAGTTATATTTATACGGCTCAAGGACCCCTAGGGCTGCCAACTCCAGCCCGGCGGATCCCGAGATTCATTAGGGGTGTCCTCCCTTATCCTGCCTCCCGTCAAATCAGCAAAGACACTATCAAAGGTATAGTTGATATTGAAGCTTCAAAGTTTGGAGCAGCACGTCATGACCTTGCTTGTTATGCCTCTGTTACTGTTCAACTTTCATCATTGCGCAGTATGGCCGGTTCCTCTAAAAACTTCCCCAAAGCATGGTGCAGCATGGCTTGCAGTTGTTAGTGATTGATAGCCTAGCGTAGGTATTGAAATCATTGCTACCTTGCTTCTCAATCTCAACAGATATCTTCGCTGATGGATTGCTACGAAACAACCCCAATCGGATCATATAGCAACTCACGTTCCCCTTCCGACTCAACCTCCTTGGTTGAAGCGGGAAAGCACGAACTTCAAGGGTTTGATTCTGATCAAAACCCTTCTGGGCCTCGGGGTAAAAGCCCAATTGAAAAAGATTCCAATTGTGGCCCAAACATTGCCCCCCAGTCTCCGATATTGAGGTATAACGAAATAGAAGAGAGACTGAGCCCCTCCCCCTTTAAATAAATAACTGGACTGTTGCGCGGTTTTCTCGCCAATCACGATTCCCCAATTCGAAACGGTAACACTGTTCACCTAAACCCTTGGTTGCTGCGAAACCCAGCGCTTCACGAAACAAAAACCCCTTTCGGATTCCTATAAATTCTAACAGAGACCCCTCGGTTTCTCCTTCAGACCACCTTGCTTTCCTCTTTCCTAGCCCGAAATCAGAAGAAACCCAGATCTGAGGCTGATGGCTCCCAAAAAGAACTTTGATATTCGCTATCCCCTGGCGGAACAAGCCCAGACTCAACTTCTCTCCCTCATCGAATGTTCTGAAGCAGAGGAGAACCGGACCAGTCTTAGCCTTCCCCATGAGGAATGTGCTACCCTAGGTCCCTTCGTGGTGGCCTATCATCCTGATGATAACAACGGAGCCCATCAGATGCTCGACAGCCCGGCACGCCCGCTGCCGGCGCTCTTCCGCTCTGAAGAACCGGCGGAGTGCCCAAATTTTCAGAAAGACGCTCACCAATGCACCGTCAACCACTCCGCCTGGCCTCTGGTTAGGCCCTACATGACCACCTGGTATGAAGAACGGCTTCCTCTCGACGAAGCAATTTGGAAGAAAGCCGGGGTCGCTGATGCGATTCAGCTTTGCTTCAGCCTCAGCCCAAAAGGAGGCAACAAGTGCGCCCTAGTTCCGCTGATCGGCCTTTGGAACCCCACGGTCAATGCCTTCGAGTTCCAATTCGGTCACGCCTCCGTGACCCTGCTAGACCTCTATGCCGGCTTCGGGTTCCCTCTCGGCCCCCGAGCCTTCGACGAGGGCTACTACTCTGAAAGGACATCTCCTTCTAGCGCTGTTGGTGGATTCGAGCCCGGTGGGTTCGAGAAATAGAGGAACGAAACCTCCCAGCTGGGTGACGATAGGCTCAGCGGGATAGCCTTTCTGTCCTTTTGGCTAAACAAGTTTGTGTTCTGCTCCACCACCAACAAAATGACCAAGCAATATCACCGTATGGCGGAGGTGATCTATTCCGGCCAAGAAATTGGCCTTGCCCAATGCGTTTTAGCACACCTCTACCGTTGTCTGCACCAGATATCCGCCGTGCCCATGAATTGCGCTCAATCTGGTCCGCTCTGGATCTTGGATATTTGGTGCCAGATGTACTTTCCCCAACTCTCTCCGGCCACGAAGAGAGCTCCTAGGCCTGACCAAGTTGTGGGGCAAGAGTATGCTGGCTGTGCCGCTGATCCCGAACTCAGCTATGCCATCTGCCTCGACATCTTTTTCAACACATCCGCTCAGGAATTTTTTACAGAGGCACAGCGGCTGATCCACGTGAAGTATCCCCGTGGACTAGCCCGAGGCTTTCTCCCTAACAGTCTTCAGGTGGCTAAAGGCCGAGGGATTTTCATCCATTGCGTCTCCATGACGGACCTTCCCCTCCTCTGTAGTGAGAAAGGCTATCCAAGCCATGAGCTCTACGCGCCTCACTTCTTTGCACGGCAGTTTGGTCTTATTCAAACCTTGCCCTATCCGCCGCTGAGAAGTCTGAATCTTTTCTCGGCGTGGAAGAATAGCAGAAAGTCCAAAAGGCCCTCTAACGCCAGTGATAATTCATGTCTGCAGCTTCTCATCATACATAACGAAGATTGCTACCCTCACCTGCAGGCCTCTGCGGCCGCAACTGGCCCATATCGCGTCTGGTGGTCGCGCATGCGAAGCCCGCTCTTCCGCCAACCATCCGTTTTCTACTTCCGAAGATTCTTTCACCTTCGGGGTGGGCAACTTACCCCAGCGGACCAAGAAGTGCTACACGGCGGTCCACTATATATTGACCTGCCCCTAAGACAGGTAATATGCCCCCATTTGAAACTACTGTTTCGGTTTGCCCAAAAATTCTCGCGTAATCTCGATTGTTTAATAAACTAGGCTATTGAGCAACCCCCAATGGACAAAGGAAAACGGAAGGCCGAATGCCAAGCTCTTCCGCCCCCTAAGAAGAGCAAAACTATTGCTGAGGCGGACGAGGGATCAGATGAGGAGGAGGACATACCAGTAAGTACTCTTAAAAGCTCCATTTTCCCCTGCGTCTCTAACTATGAGTTCAAATAGATACCTACATAACGTAGATATCCCATCTTTATCCCTCCCTGCAAATACTTCAGAGGAAGCGTTCCTCGTCCGCTGCCGCCACCAGCCGAGACCCTGCGGTAATAGAGATCTCCTCTGGTGAGTCCTCTAACCCTTCTGAAGAAGCAGATCCTTCTAGCTCCGACGATGACTACCTGGACCTCTGAATTCGTGAACTTTGCGGCGATAGTCTTCCTCAACCTGTTCCTCTGCGCTGTCTTGATGCAGGTACTTCCTCCAGTCTAGCCCTCGCAGTTAGTCAGAGTTCTATCCCACCAATCCTGACCTCTCGTGCTGCTGCAAAAACTGGACCGGAGGCGGAGGAAAACCCAGATGCCACTATGACGGAGGCCCCAACCGATAGGCCTCTGCTCATGCTATGTGGCGCTCCTGGCAGTTCCCCAACTCCACATCCGCTGACCTCAGACTCGACTCGGGAGGAGGAGCACGGGGCAGAAGAAGAAATAGAAGAAGAAGAAGAAGAGGAGGAGCCGATTCGGGGCGCGGAACAACCAGCGGCTGACGAGCCATCCTCCCCTGCACTTGACCTATCTCCGGCAGAGGAAGAGGCTCTAGCTGGCGTGGAGTCTCTGGCGGGTGCTGCCCCCCAGGTTGAACGAGATCCAACCCCTGCGGATGACCCACATGAGGCTGATCAGCCAGAGCAAGCCGGTCGGCCCGGATCTCCTCAGCCCGAAGAGACCCCGTTGACGGAGGTATATATTCCCTATGCTCTAAATTGGTACCTCCCTTGGTCTGAATTGCTTCCAATCCTTCTTGATTATGAGCAGGTGGAAGAAGAGAGAGTGGCAACCACGAATGCCACCCCACTGGTGGTGGATGCTGCCCCCCCGGGTTGAACCAACTCCAACCCCTGCCGCTGCTCCAGTTGATACAGCTCAGCAAGAGCAAGCCGGGCCGCGCGGATCTCCTCTGAGTCAGCCAGAGGAAATCCCCTTTTCAGCGGCTGTTGAGGTATGTGGCGTAGAATCCACCTGAAGAGCTATTTTTCCTGGGTTAGAAACATTCCTAACCCCTTGTTATAAACAGGTGGATGGTAGTGATGATGACGTGGAAACCCTCGGTCCCGTTTCACCGGCCACGGGTTCTGGTCGTGTGGAACCTGTAACTGCACAGGTCTCCCTGCCGCAGACCCCAACCCCTGAAGGTCTGGTCGCGGCGTCTTCATCAAACCAGCCATCCGCGACCCCTGGCGGATCGGGCTCTGAGGTTCCGGAGCAAGTTGACTCTGCCTCTCTCATGGCTGAAGACCCTTTCCTTCCTCCTCGAAGCCCTGAAGAGGAACCCGAAGAGGTACAGAAGGCATGGGGATTCTTGGAATGCTTAGGAGAGAAGGATCCTGCTGATGTTCAAGTGGCGGACGAGCTCTCCTCTGCCCTTGAGGTCCTCAAAGGCCACTTCCAGCAACTGCCCCCCGAGCTCCAAGCTGAAGCCAACGCTTCTCTCCTTCGGCTGCCCGTGGAGCTAAGGAGCCTGCACGAACGCTTGCCCGCCCGGTCCACTCAACATGCCAAGCTTAAGGGATTTGAGACTGCTCTCGCGGATGCTGCTCGTGCCTACAAAGATTTGGTCGCTCTGGCTACTAGCGACCCAGAAGCGGCCGAGATAGCTAAACTTGAAGACCAGAAGGTAGCCATAGACCAGCAAATTTCCCTCCTCCGCCAGAAACAAATCCAGCGCGCCAATGAAGTAGATCAACAGAAGGCCCTGGGGAGTAAGCTACAAGAGGAGCGGATGCGAGCAAAGAAGGAAACAACAGAGTTTGATCGTGGGGTAAGCAAGACCAAGGCCACCATCAAACGTTTGGGCCTGCATCTATATGAGTTTCGGCTTTAACCCATAAAACTGGCTTGATGTATTTCATTCACTGAGTTTAATGATATGAGCCCATCTACCAAGCCCTATTAAGTTTGATTCGCAAACCAAACCCCGCGCATCAGTCTTATCCATGCTGTCAGAAAACTGCAGAACTGTTTCTCATGAATTTGAATTTTAAAACGGGAAACTGTTCCAACCTCTAACTGCCCAATAATTGCGCAAGTTCATCTCAGCCCTTGGATTGCTTCTAAGTAAGGCTATAAAAGCAACACCCTCCGGCTAGACCCGAGAACCCCAAAAAACTGCCTTAGAATGTCATTCAGCGTTTCTTCCCTTAGGTTCTGCTACCAGCCGCTATGGCTTCCTCAATCCTTACCACCAGATCTAGTTCGGATGTTCCGCTGAACACCCCGAATCATAACACCCCATGTTAAACAAATCCCGAACCATAACACCCCATGTTATGTTCCGGGCGGATGTGATTATAGATTGGTAGCTGTCGATTTGGCACCCCCCAAGCGCATCGGCCGGAAACCTAGCATGGATGCGGTTTGGGGTACCCTCCTCTCGGGAGAGAGGAGCAATGAGCTTCAGTAGGCCAGTTGTCTTCCTCCTTACGAAGGGGAATCGGACAACCGTGGACAACGCTGGGCTATTGAACTCATTGCATAATCGGGAGATTGTAGGTAGCGGACGTCTATGTGCCACTCTGCTTCGGCGTCAAGACAGTCTCTGCCACCCCCATCTCCGCGCTTCATCCGCTGATCTCTCAGGATCTTACTCCTCAACCCCTGGTCGGAAAGGGCTCGGATCGAAGGAGATGGCCAAGATCCCCATATACCGAGATGGTATCAGAGCTAATTGGCGGATGTGTGTTATTAGTTACCTGCCTTTGTAATCGCCACGGCCGCAAAGCCCCCTTACTTTTGTAAATAAAACAAAATTTTAGAATCAAGACTTGCATCGCACAATTCTTACCAAAGGCAGAGGTTTAGGGCACACCCTGACGCGGATGTTCCTAAAAACCCCCCTTCAAAGGACAACCAGGCTTGGCCCTAAAGAGAGCTGAAAAATTTCAAAAATTTCGACAAAATCCAACGCGAAAAATCTGTCGGATATTGCCCCCTTATGTTGCCCCCTTAGTTTACTGGGCTGCGCGGATGTGCAAAGCCAGAGCTAAGCCGAGTAAACTAGATAGGATTCACAAGTGGTTTCCCTCAGCACGGGCTAGGTTTGACGAAAAGGTGAAAGCCCGTCCGCCGTCGAAACCCCATCCGGCCCACTAGAAGTGGGAAGTAAGCCCAACGCTAGGCAGCCCGAACAGATACTTGGGGAAAGTAAACTGGTATAAATGCAGGATTTGACAGTTACCGAAACGGTGGGAAGAACCGAGAAGGCGCCAGTCAAACCCCATTGATCACGCATCGATTCCCAAGCGAGCAGGCGCCGAAAACGGGTAGATTCATAAAGATGGGTATACCGAAGCATTAAAGCTCGCGTAACCCCCAACCGTTGGATCCCCTCGCACACGTAGTATAAAAGGAACCCCGTAGTTGCAGCAAAAATCTCACCAGATCGCCCTGCTTAGAGCAAATATGGCAATCGTGGAGTTGTTAGCAAACGGCAGAGCCCTCTGGCTGCCACAAGCCTTTCCGCCAGAGAAACCGAGATCCCGGCTACATACCCCAGTAACCTCAGTCACCCAGCGTTAAATATATCCTAACCCCGGTCACCTAGCGTTAGGCGGCCTGAAGCCGTGCTTCCTAGTGTTTAAACAACACCCGGCCAGTCTAACGGTAGTGACCCGGTTAGGTGCTTGGATGAATGTCATTGACACGCTCGATGACCTTCATCCCGAGCAACCCATCCACACGTTCCCTCAGCGGAACTGTATGTTTTTCCTCTAGTGCCGCCACTGCATCCTCATCTTTCCCTTTTTTCCAACTCCTTTTCCCCTCCTGGAATTAGCAGAGCTCCGAAGGAGAAGAGGACTTGGGCAAGAGGATCAAGCAGCGGCACGAGGAATCCGCCAGTCCCCCAAGACTAAGAGAGACGTAGGATGGTATCAGAGCTAGCTAGTAGCTCCCGTTGTATTTTCTTTTCCTTGTAATGCCCTTGGCCGCAAAGCCTTTGTATGAATAAAGCAATTTGCACTTTCTATACTAATCATTTGCCCAGATATGAATCGGATTGATAATGAAAAGTATAAGGACACAAACACCCCTGGCGGATGTTGAAATAAAACAAGGCAAAAGAAACAACAAAACCCTAACGGTTTTGCGATGAAACGAAGAAAACTTCACAAACGGCGAGAAACACCCCTGGCGGATGCGCCGTTAAACGGCGGAAACACCCCTAGCGGATGTGCCGTTATGACTTGTTGCCTCCCGGGCGTATTGGACTAAGAATTCTGCCCAGAACCGTCATCCGCTGGAGGAACCTCGAACTCCCAGACACTCGGAAAGTATTTCTTAAGATATCGCCCATTAATGGGATTTCTGTGAACTTCGCCTTCCAAGTCTCGGAGCTGGTAAGCCCCCTTGCCCACGATACGATCGATGACAAATGGACCCTCCCAACGAGGACTCCATTTACCCCGACCCGGCTCGTCTAGGGGCAGAGCTACCTTCCAGACCAAGTCTCCTTCGCCATAGGTTTTACCCTTGGTCCGCTTATCATACGCCTTAGCGATCCGTTGCTTTTCCTGGATGATAGTGTCCAAGGCCTCCAGCCGTTTTTCGTCGAGGTCTTCATGTTCCTGGAACATGGCTTGGACATAGTCTTCACCCAGTAGCTGATGTTGCTCGCGAACCCGTAAAGAAGCTACATTGATCTCCATTGGCAGGACAGCATCATGGCCATACATCAACGAATAAGGGGTAGTACCCGTAGGAGTCCGCTTAGAGGTCCTATAGGCCCAAAGCGTGTTGTCAAGTTGAGTGTGCCATGATCTTGGGTTATCCACTAACATCTTCTTCAGAATGGATATGATAACCTTGTTAGTAGCTTCCGCTTGACCATTGGATTGAGCATAATAAGGAGAGGAATGGAGGGACTGGATACCATAATCCGCTAACCAAGTTTGGGTCTTCTCAGCCATGAAGGCTGCCCCCCTATCTGCCACTATGCATTCTGGAATACCGTAGCGGCAGATGATGTTTTGGAACACAAAGCGGATGACAGTATCTGCATCGCAGTTCCTGGTTGGAATAGCTTCAACCCACTTAGTAAAGAAGTCGGTGCCCAGCAAAAGAAACTTATGCTGCGCAGATGAGTGTGGGTTGATCTCTCCTATGAAATCTAATGCCCAACCCCGAGCAGGCCAAGGCTTGATGATGGGTTGTAAAGGAATGTTAGGAACCCGCTGCACTGGCCCGTGTTGCTGGCATTCCTGACAACCCTGAGCGAAACTATGACAATCTTTCAAAATGGATGGCCAATGGTAGCCATATCTGCGAATAAGCCATCTCATTTTGGGTCCGGACTGATGTGAACCACAGACCCCTAGGTGTACCTCTCTCATGATCCGCTTGGCTTCGACGCCAAAGATACACCTCAATAGGACTCCATCTCCCCCTCTACGGAAGAGTTCGTCTCCCCTGAGAAGGTAATTTATTGCGAGATGTCTGGTTCTCCTCTCGGATGGTGCAGATGGGTCCTGTAAATACGCCATGATCGGTATCCGCCAGTCAGTATCGACAGGCTCAACAGTAGCGACCGACCACCCTCCGCGCTCTCTCTGGCGGATAGCAAAAGATGGTAGAGTTCTGCGCTCCACCTTAAGGATCCTTTCCTTCACTCCCTGGGCTAGGCTGATTCCAGTGGCCAATTGTGCCAGCTCGTTGGCCGCTGAATTTAATTCCCTCGGAACATAGTCTAAGGAAACATCAATAAATTGATCCAATAGCTCAATAGCCCGCTCGTAGTAGTGGACTAAATGGAAGGAAACGTACTTGTAGACCCCCAACAGTTGATTAATAACTAACATGGAATCTCCAAGTACCTCAATTTCCTGTGCCCCCAGGTCGAGCAACAGCTCCAAACCGATGAGTAGGGCTTCGTACTCTGCCTGGTTGTTGGTGCACGTCCACTCCAGCTGAAAAGAGTACAAATACTTGGCACCTGCTGGATTCTGGATACAAACCCCCGCGCCCGCCAACTTACTGGTACTGCTACCATCGAAGTATAAGACCCAAGGCTGGTATCGGATCACGTCGACGAACTCCGGCGGCTCTGTGAATTCCCCTTCAATAGGATGGTGTAACAGGAAATCCGCGATAGCCTGACCCGTCATGGCCTTGAGTGGCGCGTATTGCAGGGAAAACTCTGACAGGGCTAATGCCCACTTGCCAATCCTTCCCCTTAGGATAGGTCTCGTTAGCATATACTTCACCAAATCAGTCTGTGCCACCACTATTGTTGTGAATGAAAGCATGTAATGGCGGAGCTTAATGCCCGCGCAATACAGGGCTAGACACAGCCTCTCGACTGGTGAATATCTGGTCTCTGCATCCAGTAACGTCCTGCTAACGTAGGCTACTGCATATTCGACCTTCCTTCCATCTGCCAGGGTCTCATCCTGGGCTAGCAGCCCTGCGACAGAGATATCAGAAGCAGAAATATACAGTTTGAGAGGGATACCAGGCGTTGGCGGCCGAAGGACCGGCGGACTAGCCAAATACTCCTTGATCCTGTCAAAAGCAGCTTGGTGCTCAGGACTCCACTCAAAAATTTCTCCTGGTTTGAGCTTGAGTAGAGACGAGAAGGGTGCCACCTTGCCTGCTGAGTTGGATATAAACCTTCTGAGGAAGTTGATTTTTCCAAGCAAGCTCTGCAACTCCCTCTTGTTTCTCGGCGCTGGCACGTCCAACACAGCTTGCACCTTGTCGCCAGACACCTCGATGCCTCTTTCATGTACTACAAACCCTAGAAAGTCACCAGCACAAACCCCAAAGACACACTTGGCCGGATTCATTTTAAGCTGATGCTTTCGCATGATTGTGAACACCCTTCGGAGATGATCAATGTGGTCTTCCCTCTTTTTGGACTTTACTACCACATCATCGATGTAGACCTCAAGGATGTCCCCCAGTATTCTGCTGAAAATTACGTTCATCGCACGCTGGTATGTAGCCCCTGCATTGGTTAAGCCGAATGGCATACTGAGATACTCAAACGCTCCTGTGAACCCAGGGCAGCGGAAGGCGGTTTTAGGGATGTCCGGCTCGAATATTGGAATCTGGTGATAGCCTGCCGTCCCATCCATAAATGAGAGCAACTCGTGTCCCGCTACTGCATCCACTAGCATATCCGCTATGGGCATAGGATAAACATCTTTGGGAGATGCAGCGTTTAAATCCATGTAGTCTACACATACTCTGATTTTGCCATTCTTCTTCCGAACAGGGACGATGTTGGATAACCATTCCGGATAAAGGGTTGGTCTGATTATCCCAGCGTCCACCATGCTTTGAACTTCTTTCTTGACCGCCATTGCCGTTTCAGCATTCATCCGCCGTTGCTCTTGCTTAACTGGCCTACACCCTTCCTTGATAGGAATGCGATGGCAAGCCAGCTCTCTTGATAACCCCGACATGTCTTGATACTTCTCGGCAAAGCAGTCCTTAAAATCATGCAGCAACCCCATCAGTTGCTGCTTCAGATCTGGTCTAAGGTACTGACTGATCCCCACTTCCATGGGTTCTGCTGCTGTTCCCAGGTTGATCTTTTCGACAGGATCGCGTACCTTGGGCGGAGTATCATCTAGCGCTGCTGGAGCAGGCTGAATTACCTCCACCCCTGTTGAAGCTTCAAACTCTTCTTCCTCAATACACTCCACCAATGCCACCTCGTCCCAGGCCATTCGCTCTAATCGATAAATCGCCAACCGCTGCATAAAACTAGCAAAGGCCTCCGACTCCTCTCGCGAGAGGGTGTCACTCATTGGAAGTATTGGGAAGGAGCTCAATGGACATTGGCCGGCTATAATCCGCCATAGCCTGGGCAATTCCCCACTGAGACAGCTCGTTCTGGGTCACCCCAAGTGGATGCCCCCTATGGTCGACTCCCTCAATCCGGAGGGGTCTCATGTCTCTGTTGTAATAGCTGGCTTCCAACTGGACGGCCGCTACCGAATAAGGGAGCTCATCTGCCTTGATGAGCACTGGCAACTCTGTGACTGGATCCCACATGATCATCTCCTGGTGGAGAGAGGAAGGCACTGCTAGCGCCTTATGGATCCAATCCCTCCCTAGGATCATCTGATAGGGAGCGTTTGCGTTGGCCACGTAAAATGCGTGATGGGCGTCAGAGGGTCCTATTTTAACTCGGAGCACAGCTACCCCCGCGGTTGGAGTTACATCCCCTGAAAACCCCTTTACCTTGGAGACAGACTGGATGACTCTGTCCTTTGGAATCTTCAGTTGTTCCACAATAGTAGTGGTGACGACGTTTACCGCAGCCCCTGTATCTATTAAGATCTTGCGGACCTTCATGCCCTGCACCTCCGCCGTCACGTATAGAGGCTTTAGATGCTGGGACATGTCGAACGTAGGCTTGGCAAACATCACGCATTGTTTCAGAAGGTCTCCGGCCCCCTCTGGATATCGATGGCTGGACCGAAGCACCCCGGGCTCAGCTTCTGCCTCACCCCCACCTTCAGGCTCCTGCACTGAGTAAACAGGATGAGAAGCCTCTCCGTCGTCGATGAAGTGAGCAGTGGGCAAAGGCTCTGGCAGAGCATAAGCAGATGGCAGAATAAAGACCATGTTGCATTGGTGAGTCATGGCCTCATCCTCAGCCTGCTCTTCGTCCATTGGCACCTCTCCTTCGTCTACCGCTTCGGGCTCATCCTCATAGTCGACTACTTCTTCTTCCTTATCCAGGTCTATGTCTCCTACGTCGGAGTCAGCTTGTATACTGGAGGCAACTGAGGATGCCCTAGTTGGCACCGTCATCTGCAGCTTCTTAGCCGCGTACTCCACGAAGTTGGTTGGCGCCATAGGCCCTTTCGGCCTCGCCCGAGATATGGTAGCGGCCGGCCCGCTTGATTCCGCCAAAACTATTCTGGGTTCCTTGGGAACAGCCTCCCTCTCAGAAACCCCCACGTTGCTCATGTTCGCAGCCAATGACGCACTGTTTCCCTTTGGTACCCACCGCATAACGGTGGAACCCCTGCTGGTGTCAATCACCATCACAGCTTCCTGAGTCTCCAATGCCCCTTGTTTCCCGGCAGCTTCCGGTTGTGACTTCTTTGGAGGAGACTTCCTTGCTTTCGAAGGCTCAGGAGGGAAATCCAGCTTTCTCCTTGGCTTGGACTGAGGTGCCCCAGTGGATCTTGGTAGATCCGCCACCCTATCGTGCACACTCTTTCGAGGTGCCGGTGGAACGTCCGCGGTTCGCTGCCGTCTAGAGTCCATGTATGATTTGGTTCTTACCCTGTAGCGTTTATGGATCTCCTCCACCCGTTCCACGGGCACTGACAGCTCTTCCTCGGTTACCCTTCCCGATGCCAGATCCGCCAAGGTTCTTTTTGCCTTGCCAAAGCGTCTTCGCTCGTTCCGGGTGGTCATCGCTGCAAGCTCAATTGCCTTGCCATCTCGCTGGGTATACCATCTGTCCGCCTTCGGATCGTTCCTAGACGCTGGCGGAATATAAACCTCCGCGAATGGCTCTGGATTCGCAGCCTTCTGCGGACCCCCAGCCGTAGCTGATTTGACCCCGGACGGTCCTGGACCTTGCCTGGGCCTTGCCCTGCTGGCGCAGCTGTCCTCGGACCCGTGATGGTATTTCATCCGCTTGTAACTCTCCCTGCTTGACTTCTCGGGCGGCGGATGCTCTAGCTTAGCTTTCTCGAGGGCTCTCTTTTCAGCTTTCTCCTCCGCCTCCTTCAAGGCTGCCTGAAACTCCTCATAAGTAATCGGCTGCCCTGTAGTCAGTCTGCACGTGAGGCAGAGCTTGGAGCGAGGGACCGTCACCATGTCCTCTTGTTCAATCGCCCCAACCCAAAATTCTGGGCAGGGCCTAGGTTCGCTTGGGTCGAACTCCAGCTTGCCATCGTTCAGCCACTCCTGCAACTGATCCTTCAGACCTACACATTCAGAGCTAGAGTGGTCAAAAGACCGATGGAAAAGACATGTAAATCCGCCATCCCCATTGCTAGGATGGCATTGGTAAAACTCCTGAATTTCTGGCGCCCCCTGGTGCACCATGGTTTCCCAGATTTCCTCCGCCTTGCTTGCGTCGTACGTATATTTCTGAAACCTAGAAACCTGCTTCCTATACTGCTGCGGCAGATTCAGACCAACGCTGATCTCGATAGCATTCACCCGCGGAGCGCCCTTAGCCTTTGTCCATTGAGGCTCCTTAGGACTCTCCAACTGCAGGACGTTGTCATTGATCCATATCTGCAACTGGTCCTTCAGCTTCACACAATCCTTAGTATTGTGATTGTTCATATTGTGGTAGCTGCAGTATGTCTTCCCCGCCATATAATCAGGTTTGGGGGTAAATCCATCATGATGCAGACGTCCCTGGTTGAACAATTCTTGCAAAATCTCGTGAGCCCTGTGGGCGTTGTAGGTGTATGCATCAAAGGCTGATTTGGTTGGAAGAGGAGTGACTAGCTTAATAGGTTCCCTGACCGGCTTCGCTACCTGGGACTGCAAAGGCTTCTGATCAGTCCTCTCGATGGCTGCGACCTCGACCTCTACTTTCTCCTCATCAACCCATGTTAGGATTGGCCTAGGAACTGCATCCGCCTGGATGGCTGCCACGGTCTGAGCAGCGGTCGGAATTGGAGCTTTGGGCTTCAGAGTCCCCGGATAGTAGGACATCGGAATCCCCTTCCTTCTTTCGTTCCTCTCCCTGGACCGATCAACATAGTGCTGCTCTTGACCCAGACGATTAGTTAGATCCGCCATCGTGGTTACATGAACTTGCCTGAAACCCTGGCGGATCTCATCAATCAAACCATCAATCGCCATCCGCACAGCATGCTCCTCTGGAATTTCCATCTCACAACGAGTTAGCTCCAGCTTGAAGCGTCGCAAATAATCAGTGGCGGACTCGTCAGGCCTCTGTTCAGTCTCTGCCAGGTCCTTGAGTCCGATTTTTGCTTCCACAACCCCAAACATGGTCCTGAACATGACCTCCATGGTCTTCCAGTCTGGAATTGACCCAGGCCTTAGACGCTTATACCAGATAGCTGCTTCCCCTGCCAGGGATGTAGGAAAGAGCTTCAGCTTCATGATCGGGTTCTCAGCATATTGGCCTGATTCATTGGTGAAACGCATGATGTGCGTCTCAGCATCCTCAGATGTTTGGCCAGTAAACGGCGTAAAACGGATTGGCTTGAAACCAATGGGGAAGGGCACCGCATTGATCTCAGGAGTCAACGGATTCTCGTACGTCTTGTCGACGTCGGGCAACCCCTGCAGCTCCCTGAGCTTGTCAGCAAAGATCCTGCCAATGTCCTCCAAGGTTATCTGAGCCATGGCGTTCGCTGGAGCTACCGGCGGATCGTTATTAACCGGCTCTGTAGGAGGAACCTGACCTCCCCTTTGACTATTAGTGACCCTGTTGTTAGATCCGCCAACTCCACCACGACCGGCGTCGCGCTTGCGCTGGTCCTTTAGCTGAGCTGGATCTGTAACTGTACGGCCAGACCCCTCGGGGTGGTCACCCCGTTCCAGCAACTGATTCATCAAGACACTCAGGTTGGCAAGCGCGGCATTGGTTTCCGCCAACTGCTCCTGTTGCTGTTGCCAGCTGCCCTCGGAGTTCCTGGCGTAGGCGGTCAAGTCGTTCCCCAGCCGATCCTGCTGTTCGGCGAGGTACTTGAAATTAGCAGTGAACCCCCGCTGCTCCGTCTGCATGCGCCTAACGGATTCACTTAGATCAATGACCACATCATTGGCCCTCTTCAGCGCCTCGTCAGTATGACAAGACTTTTCGATCAACATCTTCAGGGTATCCGTCACCTCCGTGGGAGTTGCAGACTCCCCTGTGAATTGTACCATCGGTGACGCATTCGGATCAACGGACTCCTCCGCGGACCCCGTTTCCAAGAAACCAAATGTAGCTTCCCGGTTAACAAAGTCGACCGCGCGGTCGTCATCCTGAGAAGCGGCAGTGATTTCAGTGGTCTCCTCCTCGATCTCCGAAACAGGTGGCTCGGAAACCGGATTCAGACCCTTTTTGCTTCGCAGGGCCTTAAGGGCAACAGCAATAGCTTTTGCGTCTGCCAAAGTCCCGCCAAACACTTCCTTAACTTCAGCGTCAGTTAATCCCCTACACTCAGCTGTTCCATGCTGGATCAGCCCTTTGTGGGAAATCTTCAAACAAGACATGGTCACCCTTACATAAGGATTACCCCTTGTAGATCCCGCAATCTTTGACACCCGTCCCACTGGGCGTGCCAAAATGTTCGTGGCGGGTTCAGCACCCGGCGAACAGTCAGCACTGGTTGGTGCGTGTTGGTTTCTGTGTTGTGCTTAGGCGTGCCAGCACCCTTGGAGCGGTGCCACTCGACTGTGTGCGACCCCCTGGCGAGTCGCCTCGTCTGCTCCCAATTCGACTCTGACTTCCTGATCAAGCGACTGTTACGCGGGCGCTGACTAAGCCGGCGTACAGGGCTCGAACAAGACCTGAATAGAACTCTCTACCAGGATTTTCTTCCCAACCCCTCGAGAATTGAGGATCTTACTCTGATCCGGAGAAGCAAAGCAGAGCTGTTCCAAGACCACGGGTGTGTCACCGGAGTGACTACTCGATTGCTACCAGGGGCAGCGGACTGACAGACTCGATTGCTACCGGGGGTAGCGGACTGACTCGATAGACTCAGCAAACGCTCGGCACAAGTACGAGAGCGGATCAATCGTAGGAGGGCGGAGGAGGGTTGCGTGAGGCTCAGCAAATGCTCGGCGCAAGTACGAGATTAGATCGATCGTAAGAGGGCGGAGGAGGGTTGCGTGAGGCTCAGCAAATGCTCGGCCCAAGTACGAGATTGGATCCGTCGTAGGGCGGAGGCGAGTTGCGTGAGTGGCTCAGCAAAGCGCTCGGCACAAGCACGAGATTAGATCGATCGTGGGGCGGAGGCGGATTGACTGAGTTGCTCCGGAGAGGCTTTGGCAAGTTAGCGTTGCGCTAGAACTTGTGGTTGTTTGTGTTTGGTTGAGAACCTTTTCCTAGATGCCAGAAGAGTTATATTTATACGGCTCAAGGACCCCTAGGGCTGCCAACTCCAGCCCGGCGGATCCCGAGATTCATTAGGGGTGTCCTCCCTTATCCTGCCTCCCGTCAAATCAGCAAAGACACTATCAAAGGTATAGTTGATATTGAAGCTTCAAAGTTTGGAGCAGCACGTCATGACCTTGCTTGTTATGCCTCTGTTACTGTTCAACTTTCATCATTGCGCAGTATGGCCGGTTCCTCTAAAAACTTCCCCAAAGCATGGTGCAGCATGGCTTGCAGTTGTTAGTGATTGATAGCCTAGCGTAGGTATTGAAATCATTGCTACCTTGCTTCTCAATCTCAACAGATATCTTCGCTGATGGATTGCTACGAAACAACCCCAATCGGATCATATAGCAACTCACGTTCCCCTTCCGACTCAACCTCCATTGTTGAAGCGGGAAAGCACGAACTTCAAGGGTTTGATTCTGATCAAAACCCTTCTGGGCCTCGGAGTAAAAGCCCAATTGAAAAAGATTCCAATTGTGGCCCAAACACCTACATTAATGCAGACTCTTGAGGGAACCCCAGTTCTTGTTCACGCTGGTCCTTTGGCAAATATTGCTCATGGAAATTCCTCTATTGTGGCTGATAAGATTGCGCTAAAGTTGGTGGGATCAGGTGGCTTTGTAGTCACAGAAGCTGGTTTTGGTGCTGATATTGGCACTGAGGAATTCATGATTATAAAATGCCGGTATAGTGGTTTAACACCGCAGTGTGCAATTATAGTTGCCACCATAAGGGCCTTGAAAATGCATGGTGGTGGCCCTGACGTTGTTGCTGGTAAGCCTCTTAATAGTGCTTACACAACTGAGAATGGGGCTCTGGTTGAGGCTGGCTGTGTGAATTTGACGTTGTTGCATATTACAAGAATAATGTTAGATGAATCACCTTTTGGCATCCCACCTAGAGCCCACTTTATGTGTCGGTCTATGTGGTATGTACATGACGTGTCACAACCCAATCAGAGTGTTTCATTAAATAACGTAGTTGTGCCATATAAGCTGACACATAAGGTGGGTTCTAGGTGGGATGTCAAAACGTAGTTCACCTAGCATTGCTCATATTACAAATACAAAAGCCTATGGTGTGAACGTTGTTGTTGCCGTGAACAAGTTCTCAACGGACTCTGATGCAGAATTATATGTAATACAAGATTTAGAGGAGGAGTAGGGTAATATATGGAATGGAAGGAATTTGATGACGATGTGGACGGGGATAAAGTCTCCTGCATCAAACACTAGTGTGCATTGGACCACCGGATTGGGGAGATTATAGGTAGGTGAATCATGTGGAAGGAAAACGTACGAGTCACCGAATGGTTGTAGTTTGTCTTTCAAGTCTTTAAAGGTCTCATCAATAGATCGATCGATTTGGTTGTATGCATATCAGCATATGTTATCGACTACAGAACCACTGGTGATAATAGTAAGTAGGCATGGCCACCATGCCGCATGGTCTTAGTTACAGCGAGACTGTCTTTAATTAGGTACTCCGGCCGAATGACAGACATTTCCTTTCTTTTGGTACGAAATATCCGACTACTAGTCCCCTAAAATGTTTACCGATCAGGTCAAGATTTTCTATTTGTTCGTCTCGAGCCCCAAAATGACAGATGATGCCGACTTGAAATGACAAGATGCAAGTAGGTGTGCCGTGTCGCCCCATATGTGATTCCGACCACGGCTTTTAAAGCTTTTACATATCAGTCACTCAGTAGAATCCAAACCCTTTATAGAAAGGCACAAGGGTTTACACCGTTTTCTCTTATCCCCCAAAAAGAAAAAGAATAAAATCAATAACAAATAAATGCCTCATAAATATGTTGCATGACCCGCAAACACGTTTGATGAATAGAGCCTTACAATTATCAATCACAAAGAGATTTACTAGTAGTCCTGAAGAGGTATGTATATTATTCAATACTGAAATGGGAAACCCTCTTCCTTGTCAAGCTGAAACACCATGGTGCCATTGTCAAGTTGTTTGATTCGTTTCGAGTTCTTGCTCTGTTCGTTCTTATTTCATTTCATTCCAAAACAAAACTTCTTATTCCATCTTTAATTTCATCAAGCTGTAATCATTGGTACAGAACAAAAGCAAGAGATTGAGTTTTCTGGTATTAACATGTCGAATACTGGATCTTAACTTATCATTACTATTATCATGTGTCTATTGTGGAACTCTTTTATACTAAGTTGCTGATCTGCAGCGTGCTGTTTTCTTCCTCGTTTGTAGGATATGGTTGAATTTCTCAGCAGTTGAGCTGTTGAGGTCAAGAGAGTTTGCTGACTGATGAACTGGATCACTTAATAGAATCATGAATAGTTTCTGCTTCCACTGCTGCTTTGCCTAAAAGAAACAAGTCCTTCTGTTCTATTGGGCCAAATCTCATTGGTATGCTCCTCATATTTCTCTACTCATCATGATCAAAAGATACTGTCTTTCATGTTTTTCAGTTTTAGTTTTGATAAACAAGCTTTATACTTTCTGTTGGTTGTTTTGGTAGTTTTATGTTGGAAAAAGATAGAAAATAGTCACTGAGTTTTGATCCGTATGACACTTAACTCACTGAGTGTCACTTAACTTTTAACTTCGTATTTCACTCAAGTCACTGCCAAAAGCAGTTAAAATGGAGGGTATATACTTGTCAAAACACTCAAACTGCGGTTTAATGGTTTCTAACAATAAATTTAACGGTACTGAGTTAACTGAAAGACAGTTAAAAGTGAGTGACCCTAAGTGATATTTTTGAAATGTTAGTAAGTTGGTGTCAAATGTGTCAAAGCTCAGAGACCATTCGTGATTTTTTGCCTTTTAAGTTTTATCATGCAAATTTTCTTATTATATTTTCTGGTGTTGCATATTATGCAGAGTAAGAAGAGCAGTAGAGGACTAGAATAACTGAAAAGGATGATGGGGGATTTATGGACTGAGTTTTGTGGGGAATCTGGAGGTTCAGAAAGTTTTAATTTTCAGTTTCTAGTTCATCCTTCTTCATGCATTAATCACGCGTTAATAATTTTACTCGACATTGTTCTTCTTGTGGCGCTCTTGTTCATTATGTTTCTCAAGTCATCAAAAACAGTTCATGTTCCAGCCCGATTTCTAGGCTTTCCGAGTTGGCAAATAGTCTCGGCCATTTTCAATGGCGGTCTTGGATTTGTGTACTTGTGCTTAGGAGTCTGGATTTTAGAAGAGAACTTGAGGAATTCACACACTACTTTGCCTTTGAATTGGTGGTTACTTGGTATTTTTCAAGGTTTCACATGGTTGTTCTTGACCTTAACTCTAAGCATTAGGGTGAAGCAACTTCCAAGACAGCCTTCAACACTCATTTCCATCCTTGCATTTTTGTTCTCCGGAGTTGTCTTTTCTCTATCGCTCTTCGCTGTAATTTTTGGAAATGAAATTTCAGTAAAGATACTACTAGATATGCTGACTTTCCCAGGAGCAGCATTGTTGCTGTTATGTGTTTTCAAGGGGTATCAGTATGAAGACCGTGATGAGATCATCAGTGACAACGGCCTTTATACTCCTCTAAATGGTGAGTCCAATGGCATTAGTGATGGCAATGATCATGCAACCCCATTCAGCAAAGCTGGTTTATTCAGTAAAATGTCATTTTGGTGGTTAAACTCATTGATGAAAAGAGGTAGGGAGAAAACTCTGGAGGATGATGATATACCGAAGTTGCGTGAGGAAGATCGAGCAGAAAGTTGCTATGAGATGTTCTTGGAGCAACTGAGCAAGCAGAAAAAAATTGAGCCATCTTCCCAGCCATCAGTGTTAAAGATTATAATCCTATGCCACTGGAAGGAGATTTTTCTATCTGGATTCTTTGCTTTGCTGAAGATACTCTCCGTCTGTGCAGGTCCTCTGCTTCTCAATGCCTTCATTTTGGTTGCAGAGGGAAATGCAAGTTTCGAGCATGAAGGTTATCTGTTAGCCGGAGGACTTTTTGTCTTGAAAACCATTGAATCCTTGTCACAAAGGCAGTGGTACTTCAGGAGCAGGCTTATTGGTTTGAAAGTTAGGTCTTTGCTGTCAGCAGCCATTTACAAAAAGCAATTGAGATTATCTAATGCTGCTAAGTTGACACACTCAGGTGGTGAGATTATGAATTATGTTACTGTTGATGCTTATAGGATAGGAGAATTCCCATATTGGTTCCATCAGACTTGGACTACTAGCATCCAGCTTTGTTTTTCTTTGGTAATTCTTTTCCGTGCAGTCGGCCTAGCAACATTTGCAGCCTTGTTGATGATACTATTGAGTGTGATTATCAATGCTCCACTTGCTAAGCTACAACATAAGTATCAGAGTAAGCTTATGAAGGCACAAGATGAAAGACTCAAGGCTAGTTCTGAGGCTTTAGTGAACATGAAGGTCTTAAAGTTATATGCATGGGAAACACATTTCAAGAAGGCAATAGAAAAGTTAAGGAAAGAGGAGTTCAAATGGTTATCTGCAATGCTGTTAAGAAAAGCATATAGTACTTTTCTCTTTTGGACAACTCCTGTTTTAGTCTCTGGTGCAACATTTGGGGCATGCTATTTTCTCAAAATTCCGTTACATGCAAATAATATTTTCACTTTCATCTCAACTTTGAGACTTGTTCAGGACCCCATTCGAACCATACCTGATGTTTTTGCGGTTGTCATTCAAGCCAAAGTTGCATTTGGTCGTATTGTGAAATTCCTCGAGGCACCTGAGCTGCAACCTTCAAATGTTCGGAAGTGCAACATGAAGAATGTAGCCAACTCCATTGAAATTAAGTCGGCTAATTTTTCATGGGAAGATGATTTGTCAAAGTCCATACTGAAAAATATAAATTTAGAGGTTAGACCAGGCGTAAAGGTGGCTATATGTGGAGAAGTTGGCTCAGGCAAATCAAGCCTTTTGGCTGCAATTCTTGGAGAAATTCCAACTGTGCAAGGAACTGTAAGTTACTATGTTTCTCTGTTCTATTAGCATTTAGATTTTTCTTTATGGGATCTAGTTGTAAATTACTTTGAAAAGAACAATATACATTACAAAACCATTTTTTTCTTTATCGACTTTCAGATTCAAGTTTATGGGAAGATTGCCTATGTTTCTCAAACAGCATGGATTCAGTCAGGAACTATACAAGAAAATATTCTCTTTGGCTCTTGTATGGATAGTCAGAGATACCGGGAGACGCTTGAGAGATGCTCACTAGTAAAGGACCTGGAGCTGCTTCCCTACGGTGACCTTACTGAAATAGGGGAGAGAGGAGTGAACCTAAGTGGAGGTCAGAAGCAGCGGATCCAACTTGCACGCGCTCTCTATCAGGATGCTGATATATATCTCTTGGATGATCCTTTCAGTGCTGTTGATGCACATACTGCCACAAACTTATTTAATGTAAATTTACATTCCAAACTTGGGCTGTGCCTTTTTAAATTTACTTCTTGCTTATACAGCAAGCTAACTTGTACATTGGCAGGAATATGTAATGGAAGCACTTTCAGGCAAGACGGTACTACTTGTGACCCATCAAGTTGATTTCCTGCCTGCATTTGATTTCGTTTTGGTTAGCCTCTTATCTCTAAATCATTTGTGTGGAAAACCAATATCATAATTTTTGAGGGCTAGCCAGCAATGTCCTGCATGTTCTGTGTTATTCATGGATTTAATCATTAGCATATCGCTGTTGGTTGAATGCATTGATTTTGAATTTGAATTTTGTTAACAGTTGATGAAGGATGGGGAGATCCTACAAGCAGCTCCTTATCAGCATCTATTTGCTTCAAGCCAAGAATTCCAGGACCTTGTCAATGCACACAAAGAAACTGCGGGTTCCGAAAGGCTTTCAGATGTCACTTCTGCTCAAAGTTCTGGACAATCGTCTACAGAGATTAAGAAGAGTTATGTGGAAAAGCCATTGAAAGAAAATAAAGGTGACCAATTGATTAAACTAGAAGAGAGAGAAACAGGAGACACAGGTTTTAAGCCATATATACTGTATCTGAAACAGAACAAAGGGTTCTTGTACTTCTCAATTGCCCTATGTCTACACTTCACTTTCGTTATGAGTGAGATTGCACAGAACTCTTGGATGGCTGCTAGTGTTGACAATCCAAATGTTAGCAAACTGCGAATGATTGTGGTTTACTTACTGATTGGATTCCCTGCTACATTCATTTTCCTGTTTAGATCTCTTGCAGCAGTTGTTGGGGGTCTTGAGGCGTCAAAGTCTATATTCTCACAACTACTGAACTCCCTTTTTCGTGCACCCGTGTCATTCTATGATTCAACACCCTTGGGAAGGGTACTTAGTCGGGTATGCATTTCAACTAGAAACTATTATTTATAGACTTGGAGGGCATAAAATATACTAATAGCTTTGTCAATTGCATTGTTTCATGGTTAGGTTTCATCTGATCTGAGTATCACAGATATTGATATTCCATTCAGCTTAGTATTTGCTTGCACAGCTGCGATCAATGCCTATTCCAATCTTGGAGTCTTGACTGTTGTTGCCTGGCAAGTCCTGTTTGTCTCCATACCAATGATCTGTGTCGCAATTCAGCTACAGGTAATGCTATGTTGGGGTTCTTTCATATGTCTGATTCGGAGAAATTTCTTTTTGTCTAAGTAGAACATGATTCAGCTTGCATGATGGCATTTCTTATTTTCAGAAATATTACTTTTCCACTGCAAAAGAGTTGATGAGGATCAATGGAACAACCAAGTCCTCTGTAGCAAACCATCTCGCAGAGTCTGTCTCAGGTGCCATTAACATAAGAGCTTTCAATGAAGAAGAGCGCTTCTCGGCAAAGAACTTTAACCTCATTGACACAAATGCTAGTCCTTATTTCCACAATTTTTCCGCGAATGAGTGGTTAATTCAACGGTTAGAGATGATCAGCGCGGTGGTTCTTGCCTCTGCAGCCCTTTGTATGGTTTTGCTTCCAACTGGAACTTTTAGCTCTGGTAAGTTATCTTAAATTTTTCTGGAAGTACCTTGCTGGAGATTAAACTATTGATTTTTTTGACACTTTGTATATATGTTACTGCAGGATTTATTGGAATGGCACTTTCTTATGGTCTATCATTAAACGTAACCTTGATCAAATCAATTCAGAACCAGTGCACTATAGCAAATTACATCATTTCTGTTGAAAGAATAGATCAATACATGCACATTCCGAGCGAAGCCCCAGAAGTAATAGAAGGAAACCGTCCACCGGCCAACTGGCCTGCTGTAGGAAAAGTGGAGATAAAAAATTTGCAGGTAAAAACTGGTGTGTCTTTAGTATTGAAAACAAATGTTCATGTTGAAGAAGTCACTGAGACTTATTTGATCATTTTGATGTCAAAACAGATAAGATATAGAGAAGACACACCACTTGTTCTTCGAGGGATCAGTTGTGTTTTTGAAGGAGGGCACAAGATTGGTATTGTTGGGAGGACAGGTAGTGGGAAGTCTACCCTAATTGGTGCTCTATTTCGGCTGGTTGAGCCAGCCGGAGGGAAGATCATAGTCGATGGCATTGACATCTGCACTATAGGCCTTCATGATCTGAGGTCAAGATTTGGAATAATACCTCAAGACCCTACTCTCTTTAATGGGACTGTCAGATACAATTTGGACCCTTTATCTGAACATTCTGACCAGGAAATATGGGAGGTGAGGATATTTATATAAGCTTGTTTTCTAATGTTGCTTTTCGGTTGTTTATTTGGACAAAAAAGCCGAGATTGATCTTGTGCATTTTGAAGGTTCTTGGGAAGTGTCAGCTTCGAGAGCCGGTCGAGGAGAAAGAAAAAGGCTTAGACTCGTTAGGTAAGGTTATGTAGTTCTATTAGTATTTACTATTTAGTACCAGAATGTGGTGTACTTTTTATTTGTGAATTATGATCAGCTTCACTTTCAGTTATGGATGACGGATCAAACTGGAGCATGGGGCAAAGGCAACTGTTCTGCCTCGGGCGTGCGCTTCTAAGGAGAAGTCGGGTATTGGTGCTTGATGAGGCTACTGCATCCATTGACAACGCAACTGATACGATCCTGCAGAAGACTATAAGGACTGAGTTTGAAGCTTGTACAGTAATTACAGTAGCTCACAGGATACCAACTGTGATGGATTGCACAATGGTTCTTGCCATTAGTGATGGTGAGGGAGATTGATTTAATGCCCATCTAAGAAAATGCTTATGTGTGCATTCATTAATGTTAATGAAGCAAGTGTATTCCATTGTTTTTCAGGAAATATAGTGGAGTACGATGAGCCAATGAGGTTGATGAAGACAGAAGGGTCGCTGTTTGGGGAGCTTGTCAAGGAGTACTGGTCTCATCTCCAGTCTGCAGAATCTCATTGAATGAAACAATTTCTTTTGTAGCCATGAAAATAGTGAACCAGGAAGCATGATCAATGTAAACCACAGTAATAAATCACATGGTTAGAAGGTGGAGATCCATGTTCCTTAATTTAAATTTTATGCATTTGGTTAGTTGTTAGGGGAGTGAAACTGTGAAATTCACCTCTTCTCAATTTATAACATTACTCTATTTTCATTTTTCAAGTAACTTTAATATCATTGAGACGTCGAGTAGCAATTTAGTTTGGTCTTCTTATCAGAATTGAATAAAGAATAGAGAGTAAGAGTGTCCATTGTGGCATATCCAACCGTGATAGCTATTTTAGTATCTAAGGTTTAGTTTGGTATTGCGTTTTGGGCAAAATAATCACTTATAATTATCATTATGAGCTGATTATGTGTTTGGTAAGTTTTTTATAAGGTGCTTATTTATAAAATTTAGTTGAAAAAACCACGATTTTAAAAAGTAAGTCAGATGTTGCTTATTTTTAATTCGGTTTTTCTATATTTGATTTTTTTTTCACCTCAATATTAAACTAAGTCTAAATTTGGCTAAGAATAAATAGTGATGGTGCTTGGAAGCATGGTCTAATGTAGGGGGTTATGATGGAGTTTTTCGGGACTACAATGGTTATGTTATTGGTGTTTTCTCTACTAGTCTTAGAAATTCCTAGCTCAGTTGTTGCGGAGGTGATGTCATTCAGGCCATATTGGAAGCATGTTTGGTTAGAAGTGGACTCCTCTCTTGTTTTTTATTTTTTTTCGCTAGCGAAATATAGTTCCGTGTGAGTTTCGCACATAATGGAGTAACTACTTGTTTCAGGTTCGACAATATGAATTTCCGCTCATCTCACATTTTTCGGGAAGAAAATCAAATGGCTGATGCTTTAGCATGTTATGATACTACGTCTGCAAGCTTTGTTTGGTGGGACTGCTCCACTTTTCATTCTTGCACAGTGTAACAGAGACCATTTAGGTCTTCTAAATTTTCACTTTCATTAGTTACATGTTTGCTTCTTGTTTGTTTTTGGGAGGTTTTGGTTTTTAGTCCCCCTCCTTTGTACTGCAAGTTTGGTACTCGGGATTATTGTGAGTCACTCTATTATTAATATTTGGCCTACCTTCACTTGAGTAGGCTTACCCAATACTAATTTGTACCATGTTTGGTAAGGCAGTACTACATAACACTACCTAAGGAGAAAGGAGGAGAGAGGGAGAGAAAGAGAGAAAGGAGGAGAGATGTGGTGTTAACTTGGGGTCTCAAAAATGAGTACCCACAATAATGTACACTGCCTAAAGAGGTTGAGAGAAAAAACAGGTTTTAACTAGTACCATTTATTTTAATATTCTTCCACACCAAACATAACTCACACTACTTTGTACCGGCCTCTTATTTAGTGCAATACCAGCTAGTCTATTATACCAAACATGTTTAACTTTTCCTTTCTTAATAAAAGAGGATAGGAAGTCTTTTTCCTTCCCTATCCAAGCCTTGATAAAAAAAAAATTTTAAAAAGTCTAGAAACTCTTTAGTTATGCACTAAGCTCTCTAAGATTATATATATGCTGAGTTTTCAAAACGATTGAAATTATATTTTGAAAACGGTGGAGGATCGCTGAAAATGTGTCATTGTGACTTTGCTTTTGCATCTTTTTATCTGTAAAATGGTAGAAGTAAAAAAAGGCATATTACCATTTTTAAGGGTACATATACTTAAGATAAATACATTAGAAATGAGAGAGTCTCAAAGATGATATATAAGCCTCCAATGAAGTGTGTGGGAGAAGTTGGTGGTACGTGTCTAGACACGAATTGAAGCTTTTGCACATGAACACCAATGAAGGCTACAAAATTAAGATTGCTTATAATACTTGACTAGCTAGCTAGGATCCATGCAAACACGAACATAAGAAAATACAGAAGATCGAATAGGTGAGATGAGCATAAACTCAATCAGTGCCGCTCAGCACAGAGCGTCTAGCTAACTAGCCACAATGGATTTCAAAGGAGCTAGGGAGGACTGAAAGCTGAGAAAGCTTGAGAGAAAAGAAAGTTTCTATATTGATGAAGAAGAAGAAGTGACGATTACAATTAACAGAATCAGCTAAATATCTCAGTATGATGGCCACACACATAAAGCCACGTGGATAATGCTGACAGAAGGATTACAGCTCATTACAGAAGGATTAACAGAAAGCTGAGGAATAACAGAAATAACAGAAAGCTTTAACAGAAAGACTAAGCCTTTTTTAACAGACTAATCCTAACACCCTCCCTCAGCTTGATGGTGGTGGAACAAGCATCAAGCTGGAGCAGAGATGAAGATGCTGAGGAGAGCACAAACCCTTTGTAAACAGATCTGCCAGTTGATTTTTGGAGGAAACAAAGAGTAGCTTAATAGAACCTGCTTTAACCTGATTTCTTGTAAAATGAACATCCACTTCTACATGCTTCAGTTTTGAATGATATACTGGATTGGTGGCAAGAGCAATTGCAGAAATATTGTCACAATGCAGTAAAGGAACATCAGCAAGGGATATCTTCAAGTCTTTGAACATATGCAGTAACCACATTACTTCAGATGTTGTATCTGCCATACTCCTGTATTCAGCTTCTGTTGAAGATCTGGAAACAGCAGTTTGTTTCTTACTACACCAAGAGATAGGACAGTCATTTAGCATAACAACAAATCCAGTTGTGGATTTCCTATCATTGGGGTCTCCGGCCCAATCTGCATCACAGTATGCTTTGAGATGTAATAGACTCTTATCATGAGTTCTTTTCTTGAATAAAATTCCCTGATCAATTGTTCCCTTAACATACTTTAGGATTCTTCGAGCTGCTTCTAAATGAACATAAGTTGGAGAGTTCAAAAATTGACAAACTGAGTTGACTGCAAAAGAGATATCAGGCCTTGTGAATGTTGAGTATTGTAAGCAGCCCACCATGCTCCTATACTGAGAAATATCATGAGCTTTCAACATTTCCCCATTGTCTCTGAGAAGCTTCAAGCCTGATTTGCAGGGAGTAGGATGAATGTGACAGTCAGATAGACCTGACTTATTAATAAGATCCCTTGCATACTTCTGTTGAGATACAAAAATCCCATTTGCAGAATACTGGATTTCCAGTCCTAGGAAGAAGTGAAGGAGACCAAGGTCCTTCATTTCAAATTCATCTTGAAGAGCACATTTTACTGCAGTCACCATAGATTCACATGATCCAGTGAGTATGATATCATCCACATATAGGAGCAAGAATACTGAGCCATGCTGATTGTGTTTAATAAAGAGGCTAGGATCAGTAGTTGAGACTTCAAAGCCAATGGAGGGAAGAAACTGAGTAAATCTGTCATTCCATGCCCTAGGAGCTTGTTTCAAACCATATATAGATTTATTAAGCTTACAGACTAGAGATGATGAAGTAGGATGAACAAAGCCACCAGGTTGAGTCATATACACTTCCTCATTTAATGAGCCATGTAAAAATGCATTCTTAACATCCATTTGGTGTAGTTTCCAAGAGTAGAAAGCAGCAAGAGACATAATGAGTCTAACAGTGGTATGTCTGACTACTGGTGAAAAAGTTTCTTCATAATCCACTCCATACTCTTGGCTAAAACCCCTGGCAACCAGCCTAGCCTTGTGCCTTGATATTGAACCATCTGCATTTCTCTTAATCTTGAACAGCCACTTGCATGACACAAGATTTTTGTTATCAGGAAGATGAGTGAGAGACCATGTATTCTGTTGCATTAGAGCATTGTATTCTTCCTCCATAGCAGCTTTCCATTCAGGGATTTTGAGAGCTTCTTTATAACTTTGAGGTTCTGAAGCACTAGGATCAAGATTGAATTGAGTTAAAATGGCATTGTAACATTTTTTTCTTCTGGATACCTCTTTTTCCTCTAGTGAGCATATTATGAGTATTGTGATCAGAATGAAAGATTCCAGCTACTGGATGTAAAATGTTAGCTTCAGAAACTTGAGCTGAGTGTATATGCTTAGAGGCAGAATCCAGATTAATAGAGATAGAGCCTGATCCAGGACTTGAGGATAGAAGCAGTTCTCCAGTGGCATCAGTAAATTGAATTGTGGTGTCAGCAGATGGTTCAAAAATTGTATCAGAAGCAACAGTAAGTGATGGCTCATTATCAGCAAAGTCACAAGCATTTATTACAGCAAGAGGCTCAGAAAAGTGTAATGGACTTGCCATATCTTGATTTGACATATGAACATCAGATGAATTATCAGGATTAGATTCAATGAATTGATCACTGGAAGAAGAAGACTGACCTGGAGAATGGAGAGCAGCTGGTGAGTTGAGGACAGGAGCAGGCAAGTCTATTGAGCATAGAGGTTGAGTGTTGTTGAAGCAAGGGTTATTACTTGAAGAATTCTTCTTGACAGATACTGCAGAGATTCCTGGAGTAGTTAAGGAGTATGGAAAGATGGATTCATCAAAGAACACATGTCTTGAAATAATATACTTCTTTGTAACAGGACTGTAGCAGACAAAGCCTTTGAATCCTGCTGCAAATCCGATAAACACACACCTCATTGTCTTTGGTTGAAGTTTATTTGTTCTTCTTGCAGCCAGTAAAGGAAAGCAGCTACACCCAAAAACCCTTATCATATCTAATTTGGGAATATGTCCATATAACAGTTCATATGGAGATTTCATCTGCAGATTTGAAGAAGGCATTCTGTTGATAAGGAAGGTAGCTGTAGCACAGGCATGAAACCAAAACTGATTAGGCATAGATGCATGCTGTAACATGGTTACTGCAGTTTCCCTGATATGCCTATTTTTCCTTTCACTTACTCCATTTTGCTCAGGAGTATAAGGACAAGAAACCTGATGCAGAATTCCATTAAGAACCAGGAACTCTCTGAACTGATTATTAACAAACTCACCTCCACCATCACTTCTGAAAATTTTAATACAAGTATTGAACTGATTTTTCACAATTGCACACAGAGACTTGAAGAAAAAGAAAACTTCATTTTTATTCTTCATTGGAAAAATCCAGGTAAATCTTGTACAATCATCAATGAACAGTACAAAATACTTGTATCCATCAAGGGAAAGATGTGGAGATGCACCCCAAACATCTGAATGAACAATTTCAAAAGGACTAGAACTTCTGGTCTGAGACTTAGGAAAAGGAAGTTTATGAAATTTTCCTAGTAAGCAAGACTCGCAGACTAAACTTTCACTATCTGCAGAAGAGAGAATGCTGTTTTTCTGAAGCATGGACTTGATGACTTCATTAGTAGGGTGTCCTAATCTCTGATGCCAAAGAGACTGCTTGATTTTCTGTCCAAGATTTGCAAAGAGAGGAATCTCATTTACTGTTTTATTCTGAGAAGTAGACAGCAGCTTGCAAGAAGAAACTGATCCTAGATTTGCTGATACTGAGGTTGAAACACTTGAGTTCTTAGACAACACAGGCAGTTGAAATGGAATTGGATATAACCCTTGTTCACTCAACCCCTGAAATAGAATCTTGCCCTGCACCTTGTCCTGTATTATACACATAAACTCATCAAACCAGACAGCACAGTTGTTTTGTTTACATAATTGATATATGGAGAGTAAATGAGTAGCTAAATCTGGAATATAAAGAATATCATGAAGTTTAAGAGGTCCCAGATTAGCATCACCAGAATGTGATATGTTTAATCTTTTACCATTACCAATTTGCACACCCTCATTTGTAGGATAGGAGGTGACATTTGATAGCATCTGCATATTGTTGGTCATATGATTTGTGGCTCCTGTGTCAGCTAACCAGAATTGAGGAGTCAAATTTGTTGCTGCCACCATTGCTGTTGCCTGACCATTGCTTTGATCATGTTGTTGTCCAGGAAAACCAATCAGAAAATAGCATCTGTCAGCTGAGTGACCAGAGAGCTCACAGTACTGACATTTCTCTTGATCAGGAGTGTTATTACTGTTCTGATGTGCATTTGGAAGGGACCTGCATGTTTTGGCACTGTGACCAACCTTATTGCACCACTGACATGTAATAGGGGGCCTTCCATTGTTGTTGTTGAAGAACCGTTGACCACCATTCCCATTATTTCTGCCTCCACCATAGTTGCTGTTTCCATTGCTTCTGCTGCCATTTCCTCTTTCTCCATTGTTGTTGTAGAAACGTTGGCCACCATTCCCATTATTCCTGCCTCCACCATAGTTATTGTTTCCAGCATAGAAACCACTCATTTGAGGAGAGGGAACCATGGTATAAGCAGGCATAGGAGAAAAACCATATGGCATGGTTGGAATGTTCATATATGAACTTTGAGAAGAAGCTGGATATGTTGAGGATGTTGGAGCAGAAAAACCAGGAGGAATGGTTGGAGCTGCAGAGACATGAGATGCAGGATTTGATGACATAATAGGAGCTGGAGTTTGGCTAGATGAAGAGGAAGCCTGATTTGAGGTTTCAGCAGCATTCAGATTACACTTAGCAAGCATAGCAGTCAGAAGACCCTGAATTCCTGGCATCTCATTATTGATGTCCATTTCTGCTGCCTTAAGCATAGTTTTAAGCTGACTTAATGGAGCACTAGTAAACTGAGCTCGAATAACAGTTTTAATAGCAGCATATTCTGATGGAAGTCCATTCAAGACAGCAAGCACAACATCATCATTATCAATCATGACATTAACAGTTTCTAATGCATCCTTGGCTGCCTTAACTCTATCTAGATAGGTTTCTATGTCATCAGAACCCTTCTTTAGGCTATGCAAATTAGCTTTTAGCTGAAGAATATTTTGTTTGTTTGAATCAGCAAATTTCAACCTCAGACGATTCCATAAATCTTGAGCAGATTTACTCCCAACAGCACAATTCATTGCAACACTACTCAAGGTCTGACCAATCATATGAATAATGCATTTATCTTGAGCTTTCCAAGCAATAAACTCAGGTGAAACCACAGAGGATGATCCCTCTACAAACTGAGAAGGACAAGGTATAGAGCCATCTACAAATCCAAACAGATTCTGTCCTTGAAGAAATGATTCCATTCGAAATAACCAAGTAGGATAATTCGAATCATCGAGCTGAACATTAGGAAGGAATACTGTGGTTTGTGATGAAGAACGAGTGAAGGTTTGAGAGCTAGACATGTTTCTGAAGCAAAAGCTAGGGATTTAATCAAGATTCAAGCTGAGACTGAAAACGAAAGAAAGGATTTAAAGTAGAAGCAGAGATATGAGCTTAGATTGTGAATTAACACAGGTTTCACAAATCTAGGTTTTCAGATTTCATGAACGTGAAGTTTTTCCAGGCCAATTTAACCAATTCAAGACAATTCTAGTATAACAGAGCTGAGCAATCAACTATATATCACATATCCAGAAGAATCACAGCGAAAAAATCACAGCCATGATTAACTTGAGCATCAAGAAAAAGAAGAACAGAGCTTCAGAATCAAAGAAGGCTTATCTGATGAAGCCGAGCTGCAACCGAAGCCAGGGAGACGAAGAATTCCTGGAGAATTGATACACTTAGGGTTCCAAAATCAGAACCTGGGCTCTGGATACCATGAAAGCTGAGAAAGCTTGAGAGAAAAGAAAGTTTCTATATTGATGAAGAAGAAGAAGTGACGATTACAATTAACAGAATCAGCTAAATATCTCAGTATGATGGCCACACACATAAAGCCATGTGGATAATGCTGACAGAAGGATTACAGCTCATTACAGAAGGATTAACAGAAAGCTGAGGAATAACAGAAATAACAGAAAGCTTTAACAGAAAGACTAAGCCTTTTTTAACGGACTAATCCTAACAAGGACCAGCAAACTTGTGAAGAGGATAGACCTAGCAGGCGTCGACACACAACCTTAACTTATTGAATCACAAAAGGCCGAATTAAACCTTGAGATCGAACAAAAGAGCATCAACTATATCAGATGTCGTAAATCAACTTGGAAAATGAATCCATATGTCGAGATTGCAGAGAAATGGCCAGTGAGAAACTCCCATCATCACTTGCACTTGGCACCATGTAAGCCTTCCCTTCGAGTGAAAGTCCAGCGCGTCCCATGAAAACTGGTCGACCCCAACCAAAATCAGCATCATATATAGGCAGCGTAACCCAGCTGGTTATTCCCAGATTAGGGCTCTTATAGTAAGAAGATCCACGAGTAAGGCTCGAAAGATGATGCTGAGCCTTCTGGAGCTCAAGATAGTCGAGAGCCGATCGGAGATACTCATCGTCCATACGCACCAAAGCCTTGTGAATGCAGCTCGTAGCGTAGCTTATCGGTTTCGAAATGATGTCACCTGCACGAGCAGTTACTACGGAGGAGAAAATCACATTACCGAAGTAACTAGGTGGGAGTGGTGGCTGTAATCTCGACCGTCCATTTGTGGCAGTGCGAAGATTTGTCACTTCATCATCAGCAAGTTTACGTGCCATGCATGCAGATCTCCATACATGAGCTGCAAAGACCTCATACGAACTGTACTTGACGAATGAATTGCTATTATCAACAGGGTCATCTTTCTCAGTTGTTAAGCACTTAGCTTTCAATTTGTTGATATGCTTCCTTGTGAACTCGAAAACGGAGACTGTAGCCGTCTCATCATCGGGATCAGAAGCGACGGCGGCTTTTTTGGACCGTTGTTGAGGACGGTACTCAGCATGGTGGTTGTGGTTGGGGAGAGGCTGAGGCGGGTCTCGGGCACGAAGTAATGTTCTGTCTAGGGTTGGTGGGATTGCCAAGTCGACACCACGAGCCATATCAGACCATGCTTTTACAAAGTCGAGAGCAGCGAAGCCATCAGCTGTGTTGTGTTCAAAGCCAATTCCAAGTGCAACTCCACCGCATTTCAGGTATGTGACCTGAACAAGGAAGAGTGGATAAGAAGAAATCCCCGCCGAGTAATCAACTGCAGGGATGAACTTTTTCCCTATCTTGAGACTCGTCTTCAAATCGGCAAAGTCATCAGCGCAGGAGCTGCTATCGGCCACAACAAACAAGACGCCCTCCGCATTGCAATTGATTTCAATACGACCGTTCTTGTCCTCGTTGTTTCGCTGCAGGCGGCCGGCCAAGGGGTAGTAGGGCACGAGGGCCTTGCTGAGCGCGTCCTTGAGCACGCGCGGGTCAAAGAAGTTTTCTGCGCCTTCTTTTGGCTTGTAGATGTAAGTAGTGGGAGTATGAGCATTTATGCTGGTCATGTCCAAGTTGGACATCCACAGCAGCTGCCGAGGCGTCTCCGCTGCTGGCTTCACAATGGTCGACTCCCTCACGTTGATGCTAATTACTTCCATTTTCACTGGGATTTCAAATTCCCTGTGCAAAAACTGGGGATATTGAAGAAAGAAATTAAAGGACAGTGAGAAAAGTTACAAAAGAATAGGGAACAAATCTTGCGACCTTGAAGTACAACTATCTATTGGTCTATGGTTCCATTTATACAAGTAAAATAGTGTAATTAAGCCACCTTTTCATTTACTATACGGATATGTTGTAGATAGATGCAATAATTGGGATGGGTACACGGTAGGAATTGACGAAGATGAGCATGCGTGGAATGCCCAGTGCTGCAAATACATAAATGTGGTCTAGAAGCCTCTCTTTTGATAGGATTCAGAAGACCAAGAAGTGCTTGAATTATAATTAAGGCATTGGCATTGGCCAGGGAGGGAGGGGTAGGACCATATAGGTTTATTACCTACCGACCTTGCTGCCCATATTCTTCTACTCCCACAAAAGTCATGCACATAGTTATACACTTATACCATTTCCTCGCTCATTCGGGAACAATATCATTTAAGCCATACACGTTCATTTAGAGCCCCATTTCTAGCATATATATATATATATATATATATATATATATATATGAGAAATTATCCAGAGAGGACGTCCTCAAATTAAGCTTATAGTGCGGATATTCATTTTTGACCCACTTTTTGATTGAATTTTCTCATCTCCACCGTCTAATATCTAGATTATATTGTGTAGATCATCTCTGTAAAATTTCAGCCAATTTGGTGATCGTTAAGGCCCTCAAAGTCGAAAAATAAATGGACGAACTGAAATCTGTCAAACCGGAACCGTTCATATTTGTAACAGAAAAACGCAATTTTGAGGGTCTTAACGATTACCAAATTGGCTGAAATTTTGCAGAGATGATCTACACACTCTTATCTAGATACTAGACGGTGGAGATGAGAAAATTCGCTCTAAAAGTTAGTCAAAACTGAAAATCCGCACTATAAGCCATTTTGAGGACGTCCTCTCTTGATCTGGCCTATATATATATATATATATATATATATTCAAGAGTATATGTAATAGAAAAGTATACTAGCACTATATATGCATATGCCGTTAAATCTCTATAAATTAAAAAATTTGAAATTTTTGTTATTTTTTTTTTCAACAACAAAAAATATTGTCGTACTTGTATGACCAAACGGACCGGGTGAAAGTTTTTAATTTAGCCATGTTATTAATTAATTGAATATTAAACTATGGAAAATATGATGTTTAATTCTTACAAGAGTACAAATAGCATCCCGGCGTAGATAGACATGGAATAACTGAAAGGGGAGCAGGGAATGCGATGATGATGTGGACGGGAAAATCTCCTCCATGCCCACCTGCTCAACTTAACCCTGCATTTGGACCACCGGATTTTAGTAGGGATTGGGTTGGTGAATCGTGTGGAAGGAAAAAGGACGAGTCCCCAAGGTTGTAGTCACCCAATTATTTTGTCTTCTAAGGCATTATTGCATTCAGGTCTCTCATAAATAGTTTTGGTTGTACTGGTGATATTAGTCGGGGATGGCCCCGTCGGTGCCGCACTGGATGGTCAGATCGGTCCTACGCTATATAATATTCTGGCTGCAGCTAGAGGCTGAGGGAAGGTGTCAATTCCAACTGCTCAGGCCACAGCTATGAGGGGGCAGCTTATCAGGAGTATTGCAGGGCTATCAGAATTAATGGTCAAGTTGAAGGACATTCAAAATTTGTGATCCTTTCTCTAATATTATTCTGTGATCATAGTTTTTGCAAGTTTCTTTTTTTTTAGAAAATGTCTATTTAGTATTAATTTGGCCCCCCTCATTGTCCATTTCAACAAATCTTTTCAACCCTAGTACAGTTTTAATATTTTTCTTCATTTTTTACCATTTCTGCCCTATTTAACATATTTTTGAATTATAACGTGCTGAGAAAGTAAAAGATAGATAAAACTTTGTCGGAATGTCACCAAACTCCGCCGGCGTCTCAGGTCGCCGGACTCCGGTCACCAATTTTTTTCGCCGGAATAATTTTTTCTCCAATATTAAATTACTGACTCTGACTTTAAGCATGTTACTGACTCTCAGTAATCAGCTTACTGACTCCCAGTAAGCATGTTACTGACCCCCAGTAAGCATGTTACTGACCTCCAGTAAGTTTGTTACTGACTCTCAGTAATTCAATTCAACCCACAACCCAAAAAAAAAAACCTCAATTTTCCAATTCGTTCAAAACCCTAACTTTCATTCGTACCCTCAAACTCAGAGGTCGGCAGTGAGGTCGAAGGCGAGTCTCTTTCAAACAGAGGAGGCGGGGGAGGCGGGGGAGGCGAGGATGATAGGGCTGAGGATGGACTCGGCTTCGGCGAGGGAGTACTCATCAGAGTCTCCGTCGTGGAGCGGGTCGGGCTCGGAGGATTCGGGCTCGGAATCCTGGCCAGGTTGAGCCAGGTTGGAGAGACGGTCGATGACGGCCTTGCATTCGCTGGCGAGCTTGGCGTGCTGGCGCCACGAGGCGTTCTTGATGATCTTCTCTAGGGCTAGAGAAACGATCTGTCAGAGACGGGAATCGGCTTCCAAAGAAGCCATTCCAGGCGGTGGTGGTGCCAGGGCTCTCACTGGTGAGTCGGATCTGGGGAAGTGGCGGGGGATTCCTGGCCGGGAACAGTGGCGCCAATTGGGAATCGGTGTCGCTCGGCGAGTTGACTCTGTGGCAGAGAGAGAGAGAGAGAGAGAGAGAGAGAGAGAGAGAGAGAGAGAGAGAGAGAGAGCTGTGGTTTTAGTATAGGGTAGTTATGTATTTTTGTCAAGATTCATTGGATTGAGATATGAACATTGGACTGGGCAAAAAAAAAACCATGTGTCTGTTAGTGTGAGCCATGTAATTTAGGAATGTAAATTAGGTAGTTAGTACTTACATATTCTGTATATGTAGTATATGGTAGTACCAAGGAAGTAGGGTCGTAGTACATCTTGTATTATCTTTATATAGCCTCCAATGTGAGATGAATAGATATCAGAAAATTATTCTCCCAAAATTGTGTTATATTTAACTTGGTATCAGAGCAAAGATCCGAAAGGACTTTGTCTCTTTATTTTTCAGCTGTAATTATCCGTCTGGCGTTGGTTCTCTGTCAGACGTGTGAAGTTGGTTTGTCTTCTTCAAACTAAACCCCATTGTTAGGGTTTGTTAATCTCTTCCACTGTTTGGTGTTCGATTCTATCAGCCAAGCACTTTTACCGACAACATCCTCGTCGGGAAAGAAGAGAAATTGTTTTTCTGCATACTTTTGCCGACAATAGCCTTGTCGGCACCTTGTTTCTGCTTCAGGCTCGACCTGATCCGTTCGACCCGGTCCTCAGCCTTTTTCTCCAGCCTTCGTCTTCCCTGTCTGGCGTTGTGCTCGACCCACCGGCGCATCTTCCGCAATCTCAGGTGCCACCCACCGGCGCATCTGCTCATCTCCGGGTCTAGTCCGGCCGCTCAACCCGCACCACCAGGCGTCTCCGATCCGGCGTCAATCTCTCCGGGTCTCGTCTGCTCCGGGTCTCGTCTTCTCTGGGTCGCCTCGTCTGCTCTCGGCGTCAGCCTCTCAGCTAGGGTTCTCTCAAGAGACTTTCAGCCCGACCCGGATTTTCTTTCAAGCCCGACCCGATTCCTGCTGCTCGACCCGTTTGTAGTCCGACCCACTCCGGAAGAATGTCTCGGGTGTATATTGGAAATTTGAGTTCTTGGATTTCAGAAGGAGAACTCGAAAATGAGTTCCGTGGTTTCGGAATTATCAGAAGAATATGGGTTGCAAGAAGGCCACCGGGCTATGCTTTCATCGATTTTGTGCATAGTAAAGATGCAGAGAATGCCGTTTATGAGTTAGATGGCAAGAATGGCTGGAGAGTTGAGTTCTCACATAAATCTGTATATGCGGTTGGTCAATACTGCAACAATGGTAATATTTCCATAACTAATAAGACTCCAGCATGTGGTAAGATCGGTATAGCTTTAAAAGTTTCTAGCTTTGTTGGTTCTGATACTTGGATTATTAATTCTGGTGCCTCGGATCATATGACTTATGATAATTCTCATTATATTACTGATTTGTCTCCTCCACCCGTGTCATATGTCACTAATGCCAATGGTGAAGCTTTTCATGTGTTAGGGATAGGGTCAGTCCGTGTAACCCCTGTTTTGACTCTTCACAATGTTCTATATGTACCTGACCTGTCACACCATTTGATATCTGTTCCTCAGTTAAATACTGAGTCTCGATGCTCTGTAACCTTTTACCCCATGTATGTGATTTTTCAGGATCTTCTCATCAGGGAGATAATTGGTCGGGGGGACTTGAGGGGCAGATTATTTCACCTGGATCAGACATATGCGGGAGAGAAACCAGGAGCACCGTCACGCACTGCTTTGACTGCAAGTTCAAATCAGCTAAGTGAAATTTGGTTATGGCATCGTCGATTAGGGCATTCATCTTTCCATGTTATGAAAAAATCCATGCCATCTCTGTTTATTGGTGTGGAAGAGTCATCCTTGCGCTGTGAAACATGTGTTCTTGCTAAGAGCCATCGTTCTACCTATTCTCCGAGTTCCTCCAAGAGTAGTATCCCTTTTGAATTGATTCATTCTGATGTTTGGGGACCTTCTAAAGAGCCTACGGTCATGGGTATGAGGTATTTTGTGACGTTTATTGAT
Source organism: Potentilla sterilis (assembly GCA_963682095.1). NCBI lineage: Eukaryota > Viridiplantae > Streptophyta > Magnoliopsida > Rosales > Rosaceae > Potentilla > Potentilla sterilis. The sequence continues at coordinate 62,432,488 of OY821755.1, forward strand.
GATTGCACAAGGTTGACATGGGTTGTTCTTCTTCGAACCAAAGATGAAGTCTTCCCTGCTTTTCAAGCCTTTCATTCTCAGGTCCAAACACAATATAATGGCACTATTAAAGTTCTTCGTTCTGATAATGGAGGGGAGTATGTCAATCATGTTTTTCACCAGTTTTTCAGAACTCATGGGATTGTTCATCAAAAAACATGTCCACGAACACCAGAGCAGAATGGGGTATCTGAAAGGAAAAACAGGCATCTTCTTGAAAGGGCTCGTTCCATCATATTTAGTGCCCATATGCCTAAGAATCTTTGGGGTGATGTTGTCGCAGCTTCTGCTCATCTTATCAATCGCCTTCCATCTAGTGCTCTTCGAGGAAAATGTCCATTTCAGGTTCTTGCATCTCATGTCTCTCTTCCTTCCTATCATAATATACCTGCCCGGGTCTTTGGTTGTGTGGCTTTTGTTCATGTCCCTAAGAGCCAGAGATCGTCTAAATTAGATCCCCGGGCGATCAAGTGTGTGTTTGTTGGTTATGAAAGCCATAAGAAGGGATACACGTGTTATCATCCACCTACCAGAAAATACTATGTCACTATGGATGTTACTTTCTTTGAGGACATGAGCTATTTTTCCTCGGATGATTCAGCCCTTCAGGGGGAGCATTCATACTTTGAAGAGCTGTATCATGGCGATGGGGAGCAAACAGAAGTAGAAGTCTCAGTACCAGCAGCACCAAAAGTGACAGAAGCTCAACCAGAGGTAGAAGCTTCAGACATCCATGTTCCAGGTGTTTCTGCCTAAACCCGGGGGTCTAGTAGATACTTGATGAATCCACCTTGATCTCCTGCAATCCTGCTTACTAAGGGGAATACCGGGCGGGCCGGTCTTCTCCTCTCCGATGCCTAAGTTAGTATAGTTGGAATATATATAACCAAGGCACGTATGTAAGCCGGGAGAGAGACAAGTTACCCATTTATGGTGGTAGTTGAGGCCCATATATAGGTGGTTGAGGGTAAGGGCTGGCCTCACCCTTCGATGTGGGACTGGCTTCCTTCTGTTTGGACATTCTGGTGCCCTCTTTGGCAGGCAGGCGCCCCTGGTCCCAGGGCCCCTGGAGGCAGGATAGACCGCTGGGCCCCGAGGCCTGGTGCTGGTGATCCGATCCAGGGTCCCGGGCCGGGCCCTGGTGCCCTTGCCGCGGGTCTGTGGGCTTGCTGTAGCCTCTCTGCGGCTACTGTCAACAAGTCCCCCAAGTTCCCGGTCAAGTGCAATCTTGAATGGGGACTTATCTGTCTTGCTCTTGTCCCGCAGACCCGCGGGGTTACCAACCTACCGGTCCCCAGTCCCCCAAGTCCGCGTTAAAGATTGGGCGTGACCGAGGTGAGTACCTATTTATGGTGGCAAGAAATAATTTTATAAGTATGCTTGGTAATGTAAAACAGGATTATGCTCGAGTGCTTATGAGCATGGAGCGGGGTGAAAACCCGAAGAGTGTATGAGATGATGCCATGCGATAGATGGTGCATGGAATGATGATGGGGCGTTGAAATCCGCCATGCAAGGGATGGTGCATGGAACGATGATGAGGCGTTGAAATCCGCCATGCAAGAAATTAATGCACGGAATTCTGATTGGGCCTGCTGCCCTTCGGAATAAAGCAGAGCTCACTGATCCCGAACGGGGCACTCTGCAAATCAGAACGGAGCGGAGCAAACTGGGCCAGAACCGGACGTTCTGCCAAATCAGAACGGAGCGGAGCAAACTGGGCCAGAACCGGACGTTCTGCCAAATCAGAACGGAGCGAAGCAAACTGGGCCAGAACCGGACGTTCTGCCAAATCAGAACGGAGCGGAGCAAACATTTGCTAGTTCTTCTCAGCTTGTGTTGAATAAGCGATGAGGTAAATGTGCAGGTTTGTTAGCCTGCGGGGAGATTTGTTCTGTGTTAGAGATACAATCTGCCCTGTGGGATGGTGTAGAGATAACGAGTCTCCCCCATATGTTCCCAAAGGTATCGCAGTTCAGTGCAATGCAGGGTTTTTATCCTGCTGGACAGTATCGCGGTTCAATGCGACGCAGGGTTTTTATCCTGCTGGACAAGAGAACATGTGTTAGATGTAAACTCGCCCGGTTTGTAAAGCCCATGCGTTTGCCATGGAGGCGGGCGGACTCGTCGGTCGACATGCCTGTCGAAACGAGTCCCCCTGTGAAATAGCCATGGGTCCGGGTGATTATGTTTCCGGAAAGTACTCTCGAGCGGGTTGGATATGATGGAACCGATGGTGGAGATGCTCTCTGAGCGGTTTGATAATCATAACCGGTGAGAGGTCTTCAAGCTTTGCAGCGAAGAAGCCATGCAGCCGGTTGGATGATCGCAACCGTGAACTGTTATGGTACCGGGCGGGACTCGTACGGGCGGCGTGCCATATCGAAACGAGGTCCTGCTCAAACCCGGATAGATGCTCTCGAAGCGGTTGGATAAGCATAACCGGTGAGAGGTCTTCAAGCTTTGCAGCGAAGAAGCCATGCAGCCGGTTGGATGATCGCAACCGCGAACTGTTATGGTACCGGGCGGGGCTCGTACGGTCGACATGCCATATCGAAACGAGGACCTGTTCTAACCCGGATAGATGCTCTCGAAGCGGTTGTGTTGCAATGTTGATGGCGTGCAACCGTGGAATCTGGGGAAGCGTGGGGGAGTCTGACTCCTTGGTTCCTGCTCCTACCTTCCTGTCGCCAGTGCATGGGACAGGTGGCTGACATGCATTTAAGGAGGAAGTCCATCAGTCCCGTCAGTTGTGATAGCGTGGGTGGTTTACCAATGCTGGGACACGTGCCATCAGGGAACGGTTTTGTGATGGAGGGCCTGGATGCGCAGGCGTTCGAGTTGTTCTGATTGCGTTTTTGGAGGGATTTTGGAATGCCTAGGGCACCGGTCCCCTCTATAAATAGGGCTCTTCTGCTCTTCTTTCCACTTTGCCTCTTGCACTCGAGAGAGATTGAGAGAGAAAAAAGAGGTGGTCCGGCTAAAAACCCTAATTTCCTTGCCCCAAGAGATCCGTTTGTTTGAAGCGCTCCCAAGCCTCCTTTTACCATTGCTCGTTGCTTTCGCAGGGCGGATTGTCCTCGGCTGAGCATACTAATCGGTAAGTTGCGTTCTTTGCCCCGGTGTTTCTTGCTTTTTGATTTGTTGTTTTGCGGCGGGGGGGGGAGGGATCTGTGTCGCTGGCCGGGTTGCTCAGCGGCAAACTTTTGGGGAGAGGCCGTTGTAGGCTGTTGCTGACGAGCGCTAGGGTTTTACTGTTCTGCCCCTAGGTTAAGATGTACACTTCAAGCTCGGAGGGGGCTTCTGAATCTGCCGCAAGAGATCCTGTGGTGGATGATGCGGAGAGGATGCAGGACTGGCTTGATTCTGAAGCCCCAGAGCATGAATCCGCGGCCTGCCCCGGGAGCGGTGCCCCGTCGACGTCCTCGGAGTCCGGGTCAGATTCCTCGGGATCTGAGGTACCGCACGGGGTGCGCATGGCCGGTGCTCCCGTTGAAAGCTACACTCTCGGTAGGGGGAGAAATGCCGTGGTTTGCGACGAACCGGAGGAGAGCATGACTCCTGCGGAGATTGCCGCGTTCCGGGAAACGTGGGGTATCCCGGACGATATCTTTCTGCGTCCATTGAACCCTGGAGAGTCAGCCTGCAACCCGGAGGAGGGTTGGGTTGCCGTGCATCCGGATCAGTTCCGGCACGGGATGTCGCTACCGCTGCCTGACTTTGTGCAGTACATACTGAGCGCCTTGCCAGCGTCGCCCGCGCAGCTGCCTAGTCTCCAATGGAGGCGGCTGCTAAGTTTAGGCTGCCTATACGATCTGTCCGGAATGAGCATGCCTACGATCGATGAGTTCCGGGCGCTCTATAGGTTGTCCTACTCGAGGAAGGCGGGGTCCAAAGGCTGCTTATCCTTCAACTCCCGCAACAATCAAGCGGTCATCACCATCATGCCCTCATGGGTAGACAATAGCTGGAGAAAGAAGGTGGTGATGGCCGGCGGGGCGTGGCAGGTGAAGAGGAGGAAGTACCGGGTGCCTGGCGCCTTCCAGCCCATAGGCGACCAGTCGTTCCAGCTGTCCGAGGTGGAGCAGGAGAGGGTCTCGATTATTCTCGGTTGCTGGGATCACCTGGAACGAAGTTCGTATAATTTCATCCGGCGAGAAGTGCTGGAACACTGTGGGCTTGGGCGGGATCCCGGTGTGTTAGCAAACCCTAGCGGTGGTACTTGTGCTAGTTGGTGCTCAATAATTTCTAACTTTTTGCTTGTCCTGCAGGTGCGTCAACCCGGGCGGTGATCAAGCCCGAAAACACCTTGTCAATGGACGGGGAAGACCTCCTGAGGCAGCTTACGGAGAAGGGCGTGACTGTGGCCCGGTCCTCGCTGGAGGAGGACGATCGGGTTACGCTGCATGCGGAGCCCAGGAAGCGGGATTTGGACGAGTCGTCCTATCTGTTGGAGCGGGTGAAGACTCATCACTCCGCAGCAGCGGCGGTGCCCGGGAAGGGCAAGAGCACCGGAGGGCCGGTGTGGGTTCCTGGTGGAGCAAACAGGATCCCCACCCGTGCGGCGACCCTGCCCATTGCTGCTTTTGTTCCTCGTGCGAACGCACATTCTGCTTCTTCCGAAGGGCGGGGAGAGAAACGGAAAGGACCGGAGGGTCCGTCTCCCCTGCTGGTGACGCTAACCGGCGGGTCGTCCCGGGATGCCCTGGCGAAGCGGATCAGGACATCCAGCAGCGTGCCATCGAATGCTGGGGAGGGAGCTGCCGTCGGTCAGCAGAGGAATCCTGCGCCTGCGGAGGCGTCAAGGGGAAGCCTGGACAATGCCTTCGTCCGGCAGATGATGGCGGACCTGGCCAGCTTCGGCCTGGACAAGCCCGGGGTTGATTGCGTGCTGGCAGGTGACAACCGACCAAAATGCAAGGAATCCATCTTCCGGGTAAGCACCGCATGATAACTACTGTAATGCCTTATATCCTGCCTTCATCCTTGCCGCTTGTCTAACTGTCTTTGCTGTCCTGCAGCTGCTCTACAGCCTGTACCAGCCGGATGCGAGCGAGGAGCTCCCGGAGTTGAAGAGACAGATAGCTGCGCTATCCAAGTCTCAGAAGCTTCTGGAGGTGGAGAAGTCCTGCTCGGATCGGGAGAAGGCCAGGGCGGAGGAGAGGGCCAAGAAGATGGAGGAGAAAGCCCGGAAGATGGAGGAGAGGGCCCGGGAGCTGGAGGAGCAGAATCGGAGTATGGAGAGGGAGCGGGAGCGGGTTGACGCCGAGAGGGCGGAGCTGGAGGCCAGGATGGACGAGCTCCAGACTCGTGCTACCTCTGTCGGAGGAGATGACCCGGGACAGTTCGACCGGTTCGTTCTTCGATACGAGGAGAGCGATCGGTTCCTGGACTGCCTGGAAAAGGCCCGGGAGGAAGGCATCTCGGATGCGTACACGGAATGGGCAGCAAAGGGGTGGTTGAATACCTCCCTGATGCCGACTGCTGCTGAAGGAGATACCCATGAGCAGTCGGACATCCATCAGCAGCCGGTAGAGGGGCAGCCAGGAGCAGAGCTTCGCTCGGACTTGGATTCTTCTACCAACGGTGCCGAGCCTACCGGAGCCATAGCCAGTTCCCAGGTCGACGATGAGGCCATTGCTGGAGAGGCAGCTCCGTAGGATATTTTTCTTGCTCGCTTTCTTGTAAAAAAAAAACTCTCCGGAGCGGTTACTGCTTGTACACTTCAATTGACTATGAATATATATCTGAGCTTGCGGGGCCAGAGTTTTCAAAAGTAGTTTGCATATATTTGGTCTTTACAATCGGTTGAACCGGCGATATGCCAAACTAACCGCTTGGACTCAGCGGGTTTACCAAGCCGGGTCGCTCCCCCGGGCGGGGTCTTCTCTTCTCTCCCCTACATACCTCTGGAGCTGACCGCTATCAATCAAACCCTGCACCGCGGTCTTGAGGGCGAAGCACTGGTTCGTCCGATGAGTCGCCTCATCATGGTACGAGCAGTACTTGCCCGTCTGCGCGGTGGTAAGCTTCCCCTTGGGGTACTTTCTCTGGGGCGGCGGGGCGATGATGTTGCCGTTCTCTAACAAAATGTCCTCATAGGATGCGGTGAGAGTGGAGAAGACTTCTTGATTGGCTGGGGGTGCTGGCATAATAGCCAAGGGACGCTCTTGGCGGTACGGTGCCGGCTTGTTCTCGTTTCGGGTCTGGGGCCGGTCAGAGAAGGGCCTTTGCTGCCGCTGCGGCCAGCTCTTGCCGCTGTTGTTGTTGTTGTTCCGGCCGGTTCGGCGACTCCCGTGGTCGGCTCGCTGGCCGGTCTTGTTCTCTTGACCGCGCGGGGGATTCTCCTCCCGGTGATAGTCGGAAGACTGCTCATCGTGCTTCCTTTTCAGCAGGTGGTTCCCGTAGGTCTCATGATCAGCCTGGGCATGCCGGATGGCCATAGCCATCAACTCGTCGTAGCCCTGCGGGAGTTCTACCCGGACGGCGTAGGAAAACTTCCCTGCCCGGAGCCCTTGCTTGAATGCCATTTCGGCAATGCCCTTGTCCAGGTTTCGGACCCCGGCCGTGGCCGTCTGCCAACGGTTGACAAAGGTCCTCAGCTCTTCCCCGGGGGCCTGGATGCAGTTGAAGAGGATGGTGGACGTCCGTGCTCCCTCGACTCGGAGGATGAAGCGGCCTACGAATCGGTCAGCCAGCTGCTCGAATGCCTCAATTGAGTTCGCAGGGAGCTCGTAGAACCAACTGAGCGCTTCCCCGGATAGGGTCTCCTGGAAGATGTTGCAGCAGACTGCATCGGAGTAGCCCTTGGCGCAAGTCTGGGACCGGAAGCTGTCAAGATGCTGATACGGGCAACCGGACCCGGAATAGGTGAGCTTGAGGGACTTCTGGTTGCCAGATCTCCCCGACTCTATAACTCGGTGCGAAAAGGGGCCCATGCGCTCGTTGAACCGGGCGGTCTCCAGTGGCCGGGCTGCTCTTCTCTCGTTTGCCTCCATCTGTGCCTTCAGATCCGACACGGTGTTGGCTAGCAGTTGCAACGCCCGGGCGGTTGGAGTATCAGCTTCATCCACCGACGGAGCGTGCTGCTGGCGGGAGGCGGGCGTGCTCTTCGGCAGGTCCTCGCCGGCTTGTGACTTCTCTTGCATAGGCTCACTGGGCCGGGTGCCCGAAGATTGCCCTGCCTCCAGCTGCCGGGGTTGAACTGGCAGGGGTGCGGCTTGAGCCTCGGCCATGGCGGCACTGCGCCGCTGCCCCCTCTCTAGGGCGGCTACCAGGGCGGCGTTTACTGCCTCCATCTCTTCGTATCGGGCCTGGGACTTGGCTCGGTCCCGGTCGTTCTCCTCTCTGAGACGACTAACCTCAGCGGCCATTGCCCGTACCTCTCCCTCCATGCCGTCATGGTCGGGGCTGTACGTGGGGTCTCGGTCCTGGCTCTTAGACTGATCACTCAGATCATCCGAGAACGTCAGGGATAGGGCACGAAGCACCGGACTGCCTTCGTCCTCTACCGGGTCCTTCCCGTGTGAGCTCTCGTGGCGGGGCTCCGGATCACCGGAGGGTCCTCCACGGCTCCTTCCCAAATCGCTGCCCTGCTCGCCACGCGGCTCCCGCGTGACGACAGGGGTGGAGGCAAGCGCTTGCACAGTTGCAGTACGCCCCTCCTCAGTGGTTCCTCTCTCTTGACTCACTTCCACCATCTCAGCCAGCGGTGTTGCTTGTGCGGCTTCTTTTCTTCCTTCTTCCCGGTGGAATAAACTGACCGATCTCTTACCCGGCTGGTAGAGCAACACAACTTTTCGAACTGATTCCCACAGACGGCGCCAATTGTTTCTGCCTAAACCCGGGGGTCTAGTAGATACTTGATGAATCCACCTTGATCTCCTGCAATCCTGCTTACTAAGGGGAATACCGGGCGGGCCGGTCTTCTCCTCTCCGATGCCTAAGTTAGTATAGTTGGAATATATATAACCAAGGCACGTATGTAAGCCGGGAGAGAGACAAGTTACCCATTTATGGTGATAGTTGAGGCCCATATATAGGTGGTTGAGGGTAAGGGCTGGCCTCACCCTTCGATGTGGGACTGGCTTCCTTCTGTTTGGACATTCTGGTGCCCTCTTTGGCAGGCAGGCGCCCCTGGTCCCAGGGCCCCTGGAGGCAGGATAGACCGCTGGGCCCCGAGGCCTGGTGCTGGTGATCCGATCCAGGGTCCCGGGCCGGGCCCTGGTGCCCTTGCCGCGGGTCTGTGGGCTTGCTGTAGCCTCTCTGCGGCTACTGTCAACACCAGGAATTGAACCAATAGCTGAGAGCACAACTGCTGTAGAAGATCAATCTGCCCCTCCTGCCATCACTCATACCCCTGATCCACAACTCCCTGTTGTAGAAGATCAATCATTTGAGGTATGTCCTTCCACTAACCCTAGTAGTATTGAGCCTAATAGTGAACAATATGTGTTACCTAACAGGTCTACTAGAGGTCATCCCCCCAAAAGATATGAGCCTAGTTTACAAGCCAAATCAAAATATCCAGCAGCCAACTATATGTCCACTAGGAGATTATCAAAGTCATATGAATCATTTGTGAATCAAATATCTGCTGTATCAGTACCTAACAAAGTGCAGGATGCGTTGGGAGATCCAAAGTGGAGGAAAGCAATGGAGGAAGAGATGGAGGCATTGCAGAAAAATGATACTTGGGAACTTGTATCTCCACCACATGGAAAGAAGGTTGTGGGATGTCGTTGGGTGTTTACTGTGAAACACAACGCAGATGGATCAGTGAGCCGGTATAAAGCACGCCTTGTTGCAAAGGGATTTACTCAGACATATGGTATTGATTATGATGAGACTTTTGCTTCCGTTGCAAAAATGAATACTATCAGGGTGCTTTTTTCGTTTGCTGCTAGTTTGAACTGGCCACTCCGACAGTTTGATGTCAAGAATGCATTTCTTCATGGAGAATTAGCCGAAAAGGTGTATATGAGTCTTCCTCCTGGGTATGTAACTACTTCAACTGGTGATTTTGTATGCAAACTAAGAAAGTCACTATATGGTCTCAAACAGTCACCCCGTGCCTGGTTTGGGAGGTTCTCACAGTTCATGCGAAAGATTGGTTACAGACAGAGTAATTCTGATCATACCCTGTTTCTCAAGCATCAGCAAGAAAAGGTAGTAGTCCTAATTATCTATGTTGATGATATGGTAATTACTGGTAATGATACTATAGGGATTGATAGACTGCAGAGACAGCTTGCTTCTGAGTTCGAGATGAAGGACTTAGGTGACCTCAAGTATTTTTTAGGGATTGAGGTAGCAAGGGGGAGAGAAGGAATCTACTTGTGCCAGAGGAAGTACATTCTTGATCTGTTGACAGAGACAGGTATGTTAGATTGCACACCTATCGACACCCCTATTGAGCAGAATCATCGATTAGCAGAGTATCCTGATCAAGTGCCTACCGACAAGACTCGTTATCAGAGGTTAGTTGGACGCTTGATTTATTTGGCACATACCAGACCAGATGTTGCATATGCAGTAAGTGTAGTGAGCCAGTTCATGCATAATCCAAGTGTGGATCACATGGATGCTGTTGTGAGGATTTTGAGATACTTGAAGTCAGCTCCAGGAAGAGGAGTAATGTTCTCTAAACACAACGACATTCTTGAGGTTAGTGGTTTCACAGATGCAGATTGGGCTGGAAATATTACAGATAGGAGGTCGACATCAGGTTATTTTACCTTTGTGGGAGGTAATTTGGTTACATGGAAGAGTAAGAAGCAGAAGGTTGTGGCACGATCTAGTGCTGAGGCTGAGTATAGAGGTATGGCTCATGGAGTGTGTGAATTGTTGTGGTTGAGAAATCTGCTACGTGATTTGGGTGTTAAGTTGACAAATGCGATGCGGTTATATTGCGACAACAAAGCAGCTATTGATATATCACAGAATCCAGTTCAGCATGATCGTACTAAATATGTGGAGGTTGATCGTCACTTTATAAAGGAAAAGTTAGAAGCTAAGATCATTAGTTTTCATTTTGTTCATTCAGAAGAACAACTCGCAGATGTACTCACAAAAGGAGTGTCTAAGAAGGCCTTTTATGACTCACTTAACAAGTTGGGCATGGTTGATGTGTATGCACCAACTTGAGGGGGAGTGTTAGTGTGAGCCATGTAATTTAGGAATGTAAATTAGGTAGTTAGTACTTACATATTCTGTATATGTAGTACATGGTAGTACCAAGGAAGTAGGGTCGTAGTACATCTTGTATTATCTTTATATAGCCTCCAATGTGAGATGAATAGATATCAGAAAATTATTCTCCCAAAATTGTGTTATATTTAACTGTGTCTTGACTAATTGGTCTTTTTCCTTTTTTTTTTTTTTTTTTTTCTCTTTCTCTTCAATCGACTTCAAGCATGTCTAAGAGAAGTCACATTTGCGGTGGATACTATTGCTCATGAAGACATCGATTCCTTGATGGAAATATGAATAGGTGTACGGTATAGGAAATATGAATTTAGGCTCTTTAAGGTTGTGTCCGCTAACAATTTTGATCAAAACTTAGTTAGGTTTTAAGTTATAGCCGATGTTTTAGGTTATAATTTTAAGTCTAGATAAAATGACTTTAGGTCTCGTTTGTTTGGTGGAAAAGAAAGTAATTTATTTGTCCTTCCCACGGGAATTGAGAAAGAGGAGAAATTAAATTTCTAGAACATTTCATTCATATGTTTAGTTTAGTAACACAAGGAAAATCATCCGAAAAGTTGTTAACTAATATAATAATATGATTTGTTGTAAGGCGTTAATGTTTTAATTACATCGGTGTCAAGTATTGTTCTACCCTATGCATTATGCTTCTAATTTCAAATTTGTATTAAACAAGTTAACATCATACGTATTTAGGTTATAAAGTGTAAGTAATGATTATTCAACTAATTAAAAATGTAAGTTAGAAGCAAGTAGCTAGGAGATCAAGTAGGTTTGGCTTTTGGACTAATAGGGCGGTTTTCGCTATGGGTGGTCATGGTGGCGGTTTGGAAGTGCGACGGTGGATGGAGGCCGCTGTGGCAGTGTCGGGTGACGACGGCAGTTACTGTGCGGCTGGAAATAAGTTGCGGGCTTATTGGGCTAGGACTAAGCATGGCATACTGAGCTGGGCTAGGATTAACTATGTATTATGTTGCAATGAAGTTTACAATGTTGAGCCGTTGAGGCATGAACTCTAATTAATTCAACTTTTTATTAACTAGAAATCTAGAATGACTATTGGATCCATTCACTTGGCATTATAACAGTCTTCACTAAGACCCGAGCTCAAGGTGTTAAGAAATCCATTTTTGTGCAATAGCAAGGTATTTAGCAGTTTGGCATGCTTTACAAACGCGTAAGCAAAACAGCATGGTGAGAATGGGCATCGAAAACCATATGAAATTAGGGGTAATGGAGATGACTCCTAATTTAATAGCTGCATTAACATAAGGATGTGAAACTATATATATATATATATATATATGAACTCTGTGATGTGATGATGATGATAATGGCTGGTACTTCTGAAAAACCATGAATATCACAGTAAAAATATCGGCTTATACTTTAAAGACTTGTCCTTCAAGTGAACTTTACAATATCGTCTGTGTGGCTTTCACTGGTAACCTAAGGAGAATAATCCCTGCCTACCTCCTAGTACACATCAACCTTTGTCTGATTATAGCCTAATGGAGAGTCCTTCCTGGATTTCTCATTTTCTGCAGTGTAATGTAGCTTTCAACATTAATACAACAAAAGAATACTGGAGACAAAATTTTTAGAACATCATCAATCAATATATTTACGGATGATTAGCTTTCACCTATGGTCTCCTCCGCTGCTGGGTATATCTAAGGAGATGAGCATATAGAAGCTCATTCCATGTATCAGGAACACCAGGAAGGCACCAATGACTGCAATCCTGGGATCTCAGAGACAACTGCCTCTCCTCCTCTGTCAAGTTCTGCTTTCTGTAAATGGATGGATGAGCATCCCTCCGAAAATCAGTCATTTTTGTAACATTCAGATAAAAGACTGGGGTCTTCATTTCCATGATTACTGAATCCAGTATCCTCATCTTTGCTGGATACTTTCCTTTGTATGCCTCGTATTGAATTGGTTCTGTTCGACCATGACATTGACCTCCAGTATTCCATCTTCCACCGCTATGAAATGGAAAAGCAAACATGAAGGTGGTGTATAGTGGTGAACTTTTTATGAGGTTCTAAAGTCAAAAGAAAACTTCATGTGATCTATAAGACTATAAATGTACCTAAAGTGATTAGGCGAATAGCCCCGGAAGAAAACAATGGTTTTTTCAGGATTTATATTAGCATCCAGCCATCTGGCCCATGTTGCTATAGCTTTTCCAAACGCCTTTTTGACATTCAATTGACCATAGATATGGTCACCCTCTTGATAGTAATCCTGCCTGCAAGAATATCAGATTGTATCAGAATGTAAGATCCTGGCCAGCTTCCTAAACACCAATGACAAAAAAAGTGAAAGGGAGCTTATGTCTCACCCTCTGGAAGTTTTATCATGAGTCCACCAGTGACCTGTGTTGAAGACGAGAACATCTGCACTTTTGTAATTATCCAAGGATCTGTGAATCATATCCAAGCGCAGTGTTTCCTTCTTTGATCCATTTGTCGTTAGCACCTCCCATTCTTGAACTAGAAATGGTGATTGAACGAACTCAACTGAACAATTGTAATCCTATTGATCAATTTAAGAAAAGATATATTTATAAATCTGCCCAAAAACAAAAAGCAATTACAAAGATTACTTTAGAGCTCATGGCCTCATTCGTCTGTTGACATGAGACCAAAAATAAGAGAAAGAAAAACCTTAGCATGTCTTTCTATGACAAACTCTACTTGTTTGAATTTAAAATTTGAAGTCAATACGCGCATTAGGTCCAATTCTGAAAACCTTAATTTACTTCTAGTCAAAAACTAAATAACAATTTTTGAAGGGTGAATTGAATAACACTTAAGATCCTATAAAATATTATAATCTGTTCTTATATTTCACATGTTCTATCAATATCCAAACAAAAAGGGGAAGGAAGTAATTAGCAGCTATAAAATCGAACATAGAGATGGATAAATAACAACATGCCTTGAATACAAAAGAGTAGGTTGAAAAGATGTTTTGGCTTAATGAGATATTGTATTCATTCTGCAGAAATATATACAGAACTCCTATTCTACGATCTGTGGTACTCCAAGAACATAGGAGACCAGTTAGGTAAGAAACCTATTACAATTACAGCAAATCAAAGATATCGATGTACATAATATTCTACCAAATCTGATCTACTAAATACAAGATGTCGTGCATATCAAGTTAACCAAAACTTGATTCTATGAGATGCACTTTCCAACACTCCCCCTCAAGTTGGAGAGTGTATATCAATAACTCCCAACTTGCTAATGAGCTGCTTGAATTTTTCTTTGCTCAATGCCTTTGTAAAAACATCTGCTAATTGTTGTGAGGAAGTCACAAAACGAGTAACAACTTCACCTTTAACAATTTTATCCCTAATAAAATGGCAATCCATCTCAATGTGTCTAGTTCTCTCATGGAACACTGGATTCTTAGCAATATGTAGAGCAGCTTGATTATCACAATGTAAAATAGCAGGACTTGAAGTAGGCATATGCAAATCTGTTAATAAATAACGCAGCCAAGTGAGTTCACAACAAGTACCTGCCATTGCTCTGTATTCCGCTTCGGCACTAGACAGAGACACTGTCTTTTGTCTCTTGGTTCTCCATGAAATTAAAGAATCACCAAGGAACACACAATAACCAGTGGTAGAACGCCTTGTAATTGGACATCCCGCCCAATCAGAATCACAAAAAGCCTTCAAAGTTAAAGAATTATTAGCATGGAGAAGTAAACCCTGACCAGGAGATGATTTCAAGTAACGAACAACTCGAAGGGCAGCAGTCATATGTTCTAGGCGAGGTTCATGCATAAACCTGCTTAAAATGTGAACAGAGTATGTAATGTCAGGTCTGGTAATGGTCAAGTAAATCAATCTGCCAACAAGACGCCTATATGCACCAGCATCTTTGAGTAATTCTCCTTTGTTTGAAAGCTTGGATTCCTCCATAGGAAAGTCAACCGGCTTAGCACCCAAATAGCCACTGTCTTTAATAATCTCTAAGGCATATTTACGCTGAGAGATATAAATCCCTTTCTTGGAACGAGCTACTTCAATGCCAAGAAAGAACCTGAGATCACCAAGGTCCTTAATGCGAAAACGAGTATGGAGGAATCGCTTCAAAGCATCAATAGCTTCCATATTGTTCCCTGTTATCAGAATGTCATCCACATAGATCAACAAAACAGTGAGAGATGTACCATGCTTGTGGACAAATAAGGAATAGTCTGCTTTGGACTGAGAGAATCCGGCTGCAAGGATAGCTTCTGTGAACTTCGAAAACCATTGACGAGAGGCCTGTTTTAAACCGTACAACGACTTGTGGAGGCGACATACTAGATTCTCCCCCTGTCGCCGAAGACCAGGAGGAGGAGACATGTAAATTTCTTCAAGTAAATCACCATTCAGAAAAGCATTATTGACATCGAGCTGCTGTAAAGGCCAATTCATACTAGCAGCAATAGCAAGAACAAAACGAACAGTGATCAGTTTGGCAGTAGGCGAAAATGTGTCGTGGTAGTCGACACCGGCAGTTTGCGTGAAACCTCGGGCAACAAGACGAGCCTTAAAGCGCTCAACTGAACCATCAACTTTGCGCTTTATGCGATATACCCACTTACAACTGATCGGGTGCTTCCCAGGGGGTAGAGGAACCAAACTCCAAGTTTTATTCTCAACCAGTGCTTGAAGCTCAGAATCCATGGCAGCCTGCCATCGAGGATCAGCTGATGCTATCTCATAAGTAGCCGGTTCAACATCCCGACTAACATTAGCCACATAATGCAAATATGTAGGTGAATATCGATCATATGAGAGATAGTGACAGAGAGGGTATCGTGTACCTGGTGTTGGAGAGGACGAGGCCGAGGACAATTGGTGTGGAGGCAGAATCACCTGCGAGCAGACGTAATCCTTAAGGCGGACATTGACTTCGCGAGGACGTTGAGAGCGGCGGAGGGGCTCGGCAGGAACAACCCGAGAATCCAGAAGGGGAACAATTGCGGGTGGCTGGTCGGGAAGGTTGTCTGGGGGTGGGGAAGCGGCCGGTGGGGAAGGAATCTCTGGTGGTGGAGCAGAAGAGGAAGACGAAGATGAAGAGACTGGATCGGGTGCGGCGGCTGACGTAGGTGGAGGGGTGGGAGACGACGGCGGCGCCTTAGCAGGGGGCCGCCGGACGTAGGTCTTCCAGGCGGAGGGCACCGGCGACGTGCTAGGTGCGGAAGAGAGGACCGGCGATGGATGGGGAGTCAGAGAAGAAGACGGAAGTGAGGGAGAAGAGGAAATCAACGTAGGTGATGGTGGATAAGTTGGACTGGAGAAGGGATCGGGTTCTATGGGAACAGGAAGAGACCGTGTATTTGGGCCTGGAGCAGATGGGCTTGAATCGGGTAGGTGATGAAATCTGTCTTCAAGAAATATAACATCTCTATTTGAGAAGATGGTGCCGGTATCAATATCATAGAGTGTGTAAGCTTTTTGTCCCTCGGGATAACCCAAAAAAATGCATTTCTTTGCACGAGGAGAAAATTTTGAGGATGGATTGGGAATTGTAGCAAAAGCAACACACCCAAATACTCGCATTCGAGAATAATCAGGAAGTTTATTATAGAGAATTTCGAAAGGTGTTTTCTTGTGAAGTAACAAGGTGGGAAGTCGATTGATTATATAAACAGCTGTGAGAACACATTCTCCCCAAAATTTAATAGGTAGATGTGCTTGAAAACGAAGAGCACGAGCTGTTTCGAGTATATGTCTGTGTTTGCGCTCAACAACACCGTTTTGTTGTGGCGTATAAACACAAGAACGTTGAAAGAGAACACCTTCGTCAAGAAAGAATTTTTGTAAGGATAGAAATTCAGCCCCATTATCTGATCGAAGTTGTTGAACTCTTGTGTTAAATTGAGTGGCAACATAGGTAAA
The DNA here is from genome assembly GCA_963682095.1 of Potentilla sterilis. Taxonomy (NCBI): domain Eukaryota; kingdom Viridiplantae; phylum Streptophyta; class Magnoliopsida; order Rosales; family Rosaceae; genus Potentilla; species Potentilla sterilis. The sequence continues at coordinate 62,448,650 of OY821755.1, forward strand.
AAAACGACGAAGAAGAGGTTGTGTTTCACTCTTGTGGCGCATCAAGAAAACCCATGTGAATCGGGAAAAATCATCCACAATAGTTAAGAAATAATGAGCACCAGAAATAGAAGGAGTTTTATAAGGACCCCAAATGTCACAATGAATAAGAGAAAATATTCTTGAAGTTGAAATTGAACTGGAAGGGAAATGTTGACGAGTTTGTTTTGCCAACGGACAAACATCACACTTATGACTAGAATCAAAAACACAACGAAGAGACTTATTAGCTAAAAATTGCAAACGAGCAGATGAAAGGTGGCCAAGACGTCGATGCCAGAGATCAGAGGATAGGATGAGATTGCAAGCGAAGTGAGAGGAAGGAGCAGTCGAAGCCAACGCCACCAAATAGTAAAGGTCACCACGTCGCTTACCCACACCAATCATCGTCCTCGTAGCCAAGTCCTGTAAAATACACCAAGATGGAAAAAATGTCACTGAGCAATGTAAATCATCAACCGTCTTGCCAACAGACATAAGATCAACTCTAAAACTGGGCACACATAGAACATCATTTAACTGATAAGAGTTATTGAACCGAAATGATCCTGTCATGGTAATTCCAGCCGTGTCCCCACTAGGTAAAGATACAGGTGCTAAATGAGGATTATGAACATTTATTAGTGATGTAGGAGAAGAAGTAATATGGTGAGTTGCTCCAGAATCGAGTATCCAACGATTTGGAGCAACTGGCAACAAACCTGCAGCATATTCAGTTGCAGAGGCAGCATTGGCTTGAGGAGTTGATGATGTAGGAACCAAAGCAGCAACTACATGAGTGTATTGATCTTCTGTAAGGTCAGGAATCATTCTCTGTAGTTCCTCAAATGTTGGAGTTGCATCAACATGGTTAGCACCAGGATTTCCTTGACGTCTCCTTGTAGAGTTGCTGGCCTTTGGACCTTTGTAGAGACGATGGCCAGGAGGGTAGCCATGCTTCTTATGACAAGTTGCTTCAGTATGGTAGTCCTTGTCACAATAAGTGCAATGCTTGATTGGAGCACGAGAACGATAATTGTTGCCTTGATTCTCATGCATCTGAGGTTGTGGTCCATAGCTGGTGCTACGCACTACCATGGCTGCACTGTTGGATGGCATAAGAAGCGAAGAACCAAGTTCTCGTTGTTTTTCTTCTTGGACAAGGGAAGCATAAGCTTGTCGCACCGAAGGCAAAGGATTCATCAACAAAATCTGTCCACGAGTAGCAGCATAAGATTCATTTAAGCCCATAAGAAATTGCATCAACTTACTTCGATCATTCTGTGCTCCACATGTGCAGGTAACTGTGTTGTAGGAAGCAAGCTCATCCCACAGGGCCTTTAATTTTGTATAGTACGCTGCAATAGATAGTTGACCTTGTTCAATACGGTAAATATCTCTTTGAACCTGAAAAATACGAGGAGCGTTGCCCAACGCGAATCTCTCACGAAGATCTTCCCATACTGCATGTGGTGTTGCACAACAAAGGACTGAATCAGCAAGGTCAAGTTCAAGAGCATTGAGAATCCATGAAAGCACCATGTCATTGCACCTTTGCCATAATTCATGCGCATCTGGTTCTAAAGCTGCAGATGGTTCCTTAATTTTGCCGGTGATGAAACCAATTTTGTTTTTGGCACTCAAGGAGATACGCATAGCACGGCACCAAGATGTATAGTTGTCACCTGTCAATTTCTTGGAGACAAGGACTAGACCTGGGTGGTCTGAATGGTGGAGAAAAAAAGGGCCAGTAGATTCATCCAAAGAGGACGAACTGCCATTGGTGTTTGAGGAGTGGTTATCGTCTCCAGTCATGAAGAATTAGGAGAGAAAAAAAAAAAAATTGTAAAGGCTGCAAGAATGCAGAGGAAGAGGTTGAGGCTGCAAGAATGCAGAGGAAGAAGTCAGGTCGTATTGCCTGCTCTGATACCATGAAAAGATGTTTTGGCTTAATGAGATATTGTATTCATTCTGCAGAAATATATACAGAACTCCTATTCTACGATCTGTGGTACTCCAAGAACATAGGAGACCAGTTAGGTAAGAAACCTATTACAATTACAGCAAATCAAAGATATCGATGTACATAATATTCTACCAAATCTGATCTACTAAATACAAGATGTCGTGCATATTAAGTTAACCAAAACTTGATTCTATGAGATGCACTTTCCAACATAGGTGCCCTCCGAACGAAATTCACTCCTGCCAGAAGCTTCAAAAACTCTGCTCTTATCATCCACAGAATTCCTAAGAAGACAAACCAAAGACTCCCACATGTTCCTGTTGAGAGAATCACCAACAAAAGCTAGACGCTTTCCTCTCAATAATCCCAACATGTTCCTTCCATTCATCCTGCACAAGGAGGCAATCTGAAACCAATGAGAACCAAAATGCTCAACTCAACAGAACAAACTAGCAAATGCATAAACCATAAAACACAATGCACTTGTCCACAGAACAGAACTCCTCTACATTGAAACATTCAAATTGAATCAGAACCGAGCACAATAGCTTATTGTTATATTAATCCTCACAAAACTAACTGCAAACAATCAGTTACCTTTGCTTCAATGAAATCCCAACTACAACATACAACACAAAATGCCAATAAATGTCCCACATAACAGAACACCATTACATTGAAGTATTGAAATACAATTTTGAAACAAGCATAATACCACATTGTTATACCAATGCTCACACGACTAACTGCAAGCAAGCAACTTTGCATGTATGAAAACCAACAAAAGAGAGTGAAGTTGCCAAACTAGGAAATGGGATTTCTAAGCATTACTGGAATTAGAATAAAAAAAACACAATGGGTGCCAATTACCTTGGGAGATTGCAATCTTTGGGTAGCCATCTATACTTTTCATACCCATTATCAGGCCTACTATTGAGAAAACAATTGAAAGACTCATCAATGTGAGGACAAGACCCAGCAGCATAAAGTGGATATGAATCATCTCTCACCCATCTTCCATCAAACAGATCACAACCATTCATCAACTTCAATCCCTCATTGCTTATGGACTTCAATGCCACATAAGAACCCTCAGAAAAAGAAGACACATTTGTGGTGTGATTGGATTCCTGGGGCAAAGAAATCATGGGTTTTGAAGATTGATCAGCACCCATTTCAGAACTGCTCTGATTTCCCATCTTCCCAGAAAACTGAGAAGCACCCACTTCACTGTTGAAGCTTCCATTGCTGCCCAAAAGTGGTAAAGATTCAATCTTTGGGGGTTTAGTAACTTCCTGAGAAGAGTAGAAGATGGTGTTGAAGCTAAAAGGGAAAGAGTAGCCAGATGGGTTGAGAACCCAGAAGGAAGTGAAGGCAATGAAGGCAAAGGCGATTCCATAAGTAAAGGTGGAGGCTTTTCTTGAGGTGAAGAAGATTGAAGAAAGAGTGGGTGAGTGGTGCTTTGTAGTTTGGGGTGAGGAATCTGCCATTGTTGGTGAGAGAGACGGAGAGAAGCAAAAAATGAATACTGATGTTGTGAGGTTTAGATTAAGTGAGGTTAATAAGCTCTAATGATTTGCTAATTATGGAGATGAGCAAACACTAAGCATGCAGATGCAATAATTGAGTCATAGAGAAGTTATGAAGAAGTTGAAAATTAATCCAAATTAATTCCTACTTAATTAACTCAACATCCTGATATCACTTTTGTCTATGATGAAGTTGTAACATCCTTAAATATAACTCATCAATCCTGTTTAAATGATGATGTCTTCAAAGTGAAATATCATCTAGTCATGAGGTGATAATATAATTCAATCATCAGTTTAAAGTTTCTTATAATGTTCTTATAAATGTTAAGTCTAATGGAGATTGTCTGGTGTTTTGATTATATGTTTATTTTATTGTTCACATAAAAATATTTGAGTAGTGAGTATCAAGTAGACCTATTTGATATAGAAAATAGTTCAAACAAAAATATACTAAATTGAGATTAAATAAAGTTAGACTGTCTATGCATGAGGTAGAATAATTTCGTACAAATTTGCATGAAGTACATCAAGTAAAACAGCTTGACCTGATCAAATCAGGCAACAATTAGTAGTATGCATCTAGATTAGGACTTCCTACACATACCATTAGACAAAAAAATCATGTTCAAAGTTGATATTATTGTTAAACATGTGAGTACCTATAATAATTGGTGTCTTGACTTAACCCAATTGTTTGGATTTGTTGGCGGATCAAGTTGGTAGAATGTCACTCATATATTAATGCCTAATAAGATAAATATCCCCATTAGTTTCAGTGACTATAATAAAGGTTCAAGCATGGAAACAAATAAAATCAAGACCAGGGTATTTGAGGAATTTGAGCTAAGACCTTCACCTGGTATATGAGCAACTGCATATGTATCGTGCTTTATCAGTATACTCATGACATCTATACTACCCTTAGATATACATCTGTACAATATATATCACTCTATCCATCTATCTAAAGTTCAAACAAGAGTTTTGTTGGATCTTCTCCATGTTGATGAGCAAAAGTTCAACATACATGCAGCAGACTATTTTCTCCATGTTCAAAAGGGAGTCCTCTGATTCTATTGTTGAGGCTTCTGTTTATGTTGCTGCTTCTTCTTCTGTTGCTTATTGCGTATAAGGAGTTGAGCATATATAAACTCGTTCCATGTTTCAGGCACACCGGGTAGGCACCAGTGGCTGCAGTCCTGGATTGAATTTGCTTTTCTTTCCTCTGCAGTTAAGTTGGGCATTCTGTAAACCGATGGATGAGCATCCTTCCGGAAATCAGTCATTGCTGTGATGTTGAGATAGAGGATTGGAGTGTTCATCTTCTCCATCACTGAGTCCAAGATCTTCATGTTTGATGGATATGCTCCTCCGTATTCAGTTTCTGTAGTTGGCTTTGTCTCGCCATGGCATTGCCCTCCAGAGTTCCATGCTCCACCCCTGTGAAAGTGAAATGATCATGAGGTTGCTATGTACCTGTAAACCAACCATGCACATGCAGTGTATGAACTATGAAGTACTAATTGTATTGTAATGTACCTAAAGTGAGAAGGTGAATAGCCGCGGAAGAAAACAGCAGTTTTCTTAGGATCTACTTTGGTATCCACCCATCTTCCCCATGCTGTTAAAGCCCTCCGATATGCCTCTTCGCCATTCAACTCATCATAAACATGGTCACCCTCTTGATAGTAACCCAACCTGCAAGTTTCTCAATTGATTAGCTTTCATTCCAAGTATCATAATAATAATGATAGCTTTCATTCCAACTATAATAAAGGTTCAAGCATGGAAACAAATAAAATCAAGACCAGGGTATTTGAGGAATTTGAGCTAAGACCTTCACCTGGTATATGAGCAACTGCATATGTATCGTGCTTTATCAGTATACTCATGACATCTATACTACCCTTAGATATACATCTGTACAATATATATCACTCTATCCATCTATCTAAAGTTCAAACAAGAGTTTTGTTGGATCTTCTCCATGTTGATGAGCAAAAGTTCAACATACATGCAGCAGACTATTTTCTCCATGTTCAAAAGGGAGTCCTCTGATTCTATTGTTGAGGCTTCTGTTTATGTTGCTGCTTCTTCTTCTGTTGCTTATTGCGTATAAGGAGTTGAGCATATATAAACTCGTTCCATGTTTCAGGCACACCGGGTAGGCACCAGTGGCTGCAGTCCTGGATTGAATTTGCTTTTCTTTCCTCTGCAGTTAAGTTGGGCATTCTGTAAACCGATGGATGAGCATCCTTCCGGAAATCAGTCATTGCTGTGATGTTGAGATAGAGGATTGGAGTGTTCATCTTCTCCATCACTGAGTCCAAGATCTTCATGTTTGATGGATATGCTCCTCCGTATTCAGTTTCTGTAGTTGGCTTTGTCTCGCCATGGCATTGCCCTCCAGAGTTCCATGCTCCACCCCTGTGAAAGTGAAATGATCATGAGGTTGCTATGTACCTGTAAACCAACCATGCACATGCAGTGTATGAACTATGAAGTACTAATTGTATTGTAATGTACCTAAAGTGAGAAGGTGAATAGCCGCGGAAGAAAACAGCAGTTTTCTTAGGATCTACTTTGGTATCCACCCATCTTCCCCATGCTGTTAAAGCCCTCCGATATGCCTCTTCGCCATTCAACTCATCATAAACATGGTCACCCTCTTGATAGTAACCCAACCTGCAAGTTTCTCAATTGATTAGCTTTCATTCCAAGTATCATAATAATAATGACATAAGAGTAAACGTGAGCATGTCTTACCCATTGGAAGTTTTCTCATGAGTCCACCAATGAGCTGTGTTGAAGATGAGAACATCTGCATCTTTGTAGTTATCTGCAGCACTCTCCATTAAATCAATGCGAAGTGTTTCCTTTTTGGATCCATTTTTGTCCTTCCCCTCCCATTCTTGAACTAGAAATTGTGATTGAAAAAACTCTACTGAACAATTATACTCCTATTGATACATAAACATTAGTAGTTTCGACCAACCAAATGAAAAGAAATGAAGTAACTTATCAGGCTATAAACCCGAATGACAGATGATGGCTTATGAGAATGATACCTCGAATATAAAAGAGTAAGAGGTCTCTGTACGAAACTCTTGCCTGCCCGAGACTTCATAAACTTTGTTCTTATCCTCCACTGAATTTCTAAGAACACAAAGCAAAGACTCCCACATATTCCTATTAAGAGAATCTCCAACAAAAACTAGACGCTTTCCGGTCAATAATCTCAACATTTTCTTACCATTCAACCTGCACATGAAGTTCATCCAAAACCAACATTACTAAATAGAACCAACAAGCTTTATTCCACATTTAAACAAAGCATAATAGAAAAAATTCCTGGTGTAAATTACCTTGGAACATTGCAATGTTTCGGTTGCCATCTATACTTCTCGTAATCATTATCAGGCCTACCGTTAAGGAAACAATTGAAAGGCTCATCTATATAAGGACAAGATCCTGCAGCATAAAGTGGGTAAGAATTGTCTCTCACCCACCTTCCATCAAATAGGTCACACTCATTCTTCAACCTCAACCCTGTTTGTTTCCCTTTCTTGTTCATATCGTTTTCTCCATTAGAAGAAGAATCAAAGCTCACAGCATCCTTCGTCTCATTTCTTTTCTCAGAACCCTCAACTTCCTCAGAAACTTCGGTTCCTGTGTGATTGGAGTCTTTAAACGTGGAAAGAGTGGTAGTGTTTGATGATTGAGAAATACCAGTATGATCATTTCTATCTATCTCTACATTTTCCTTGGTAGTGTTTGATTGTTGAGCAGTACCAATATGATCATCCCTTTCAGTCTCTACATTTTCCTTAGTAGTGTTTGATGATTGAGCAGTACCATTATGATTATCCCTTTCAATCCCTACATTCTCCTTGGTAGTATTTGATGGTTGAGCAGCACCAACATGATGACCCCTTTCAATCTTTGCATTCTCCTTGGTAGTGTTTGATGGTTGAAGGATACCAATATCCTTTTCAGCCTCTACATTTCCATCTGATGGTTGAGCAGTACCAATAAGATCATCCCTTGCAATCTCTACATTTTCCTTGGTAGTGTTTGATGGTTGAGCTGTACCAGTATGGTTATGTCTTTTATTCTCTGCATTTTGCTTGGTAGTGTTAGATGGTTGAGCAGTACCAATATGATTGTCCCTTTCAGTCTCTCCATTTTCCTTGTTAGTATTTGATGGTTGAGCAGTACCAATGTGATTATCCCTTTCAGTCTCTCCATTTTTCTTTTTTCCTCCATTTTCCCCAGAGGATTGATCAAGACCAATCTGAAATCCCCTCTGATCAACTCCCACATTTCCTTTCACACTTCCAGTCTCATCAAACTGTGGTAAAGAATCGCTTTTCCAATGAGAGTTTGGGTTCTGAGGAGAGGTATGGAGAAGAATTTTGAAGCCAAAAGGAACCGAGGGGAGAGAAGGGTTGAAAACCAAGAGGATGGTACATGCAATGAAGGAAATTATGAATGCATAAGTACAAACCTTAAAATTTCTCTTGGAGAAGAAGATTGAAAACATTGAGGCCTTGCTGGTCTCAGCTCTCGTTGAATGTGGGCTTGTCAATGAGGAATAATTTGTTCTTGTTGTGATATGGGCAAGTACTGAAGGCCGAGGAGAGGCTTTCGACTCTCCTAGGGTTGTTGGTAAGAGGTGTTCTGTTGTTGATGAATGTCCCCAATCCACCATTGTTACATCTTTGTAAGCAGGACAAGGTGGAGAGGCTATGATGTGAGTCTACTATTGCAACCCTGACCTGAAATTCTGAGAATGCAGAGGAAGATAATGGTGAGAGAAGAGACGGACATGTTTTCCTTTAATTGGTTTCAATTTTCATGCAACTGGAAAGAAGCTTACTTCAAGATAGTAATTATTTGTGTAGAAAGTATGCATTTTTTTTTTCTTTCTATACGTTAGATTGCACAGCAAGTAAGATACAAGTTTACAGGAGCAAATATAGTTATTCCAGAAATAAACCAGTAAATACCTAAGGCTCATCTTAACCATTGCAGAACCGATTTTTTTTCTAGGGTGTTAAAAATGCATACCACATTTTTGGACCCGATACCATCTTCATGACAAAACAGCTTTCTTTTTACTGTTGCTTCATCAGCTATATTTATGCAGAAAGTTTTCTTTTTCCATTTTAAGCCTCTCAATTACTAATGATATTCTCGTATTACTTCTCATATTACCATTTTTTTTTGACAACCCTTCTCATATTACCTTTGGTCGGTCTCTTAACCAATTTTCACTTTCGTTAATACTATATAATCATCTAAGATAGTTGGGAAGAATCTAATGACTCTTGCTCATATATATTGTACCTCTATTCTGGTATGAATACATACATGAGCTAATTTGATGACAGGGTCCAATTGTCTCCAATCTTTAATGAAATCACCAAATTGTACGCAACACCTCTTTTGATACAGCCTATTCACCAGAAACACAAGAAGCTAATTATCAATTAATCTCAGAGATTCTTGTTTTCATTTCAGAGATTTTTTATAGAGTAATACAGAAAACTTATATATAGTTAATAAAGCAAAGAGCACAACAACAGAGGATTGAAGAACTGTATTGGTAAGTTCCGGGAAAGGCCAACTCAGCGAGTATGCAGAGAACTAAATGCAGAAACCTTCAAGAAAGACCGATAACCCTTCCAGTGGTGGTGTCAAGATCGATGTCATAAAAGCAAGGCCTAGTTGGAAGTCCCGGCATTGTGCTCATGGTTCCTACCAAAGGATATATAAATCCAGCTCCAATGCTTGCCCTCACATCCCTTATTGGTAAGACAAAATTGGATGGCGCTCCTTTTGCAGTCGCTTTATCAGAAAAGGAATACTGGGTCTTTGCCATGCATATTGGCAGATTAGAAAACCCTTGCCTGCTGTACATTGCAATCTGCTTCTCAGCCTATTCATATAAATGGAAAGATCACATTTCAGTAAGCATGCCATCTAATTTCTGTGCTGGTTCAAAATTTACACGAATTTGGCTTCAATGGTGTAAGAAAAATATATAAAGAAAAGAGAAAGGAGAAATTTCGTATTTACTTTTAATGCTGTAGATATATCAAGTTTGATGTTCTGTTTCAACAATAAATGTTCACTTTTCTATTATGAGAAACACAAGACATATTGATTTGTATTATTTATGTTCTTTATCCAATAGACTGGGATGATATTAAATGCAGATATTGATCTTCAAGGATGTCAAATTTTAAGTAAATCACTAGCCCGTTGGGTTACCAAAACCGGGGGAAGATAGATAGAGAGAGAAAGAGCTAAAGAAGTCCAACTTGAAATGTCAAAACAATAACACACGATCTTACCTGCTCCGAGTATTCAACACCGCTTGCACCATATGACCTGGCTATTGCCTCTATCTTTTCTTTAATACTGAAGTCCAAAGGATATAAAAACTTTAATGGTTGTGTGACATTCTCACAGGCTTTCTGAACCGCAATCCCTAGGTCTACCTGCAGATCACAATTAACTTCATTAATTATGAAAACCAGTTTTAGAATTTTAGAGAAATCAAAGGAGCCAAAGCCACACATTAATTTGAAAAAAGCTAAACCAACTTTAAAACTGTTGGGAGGATTGCCAGCTCCATGATATGACTGATGGAATACACACCACTAGATATCTAACTTGCTTCACATTTACTTGTTTGTTAAATAAGTATAGTGAGCAGATAATTAACAATGTTAAAAGTTCAAAAGAACCAGAGACGAAGCAAAAAAAACTCAGGTAGATAAGAGTCCAGCCAAAATTCAGAGAATAAAATGAATTTTCAGGAGATATAGTATAACTTGGCAAGAGTACAATTAGGTTCCAACAGCATGTAAGAGAGAAAAGTGACGGCCTAGACAAGGTTGGGGATGAGATAAGAAATTGGAGATTATTGTGGGAGTAAAAAACTTGGTAACATTTGTAGAATGTTGCAATGAAGAATAACAAGCTACTCCTTTGGGCTATAAGGTAAGTCTAGTCACAATATACAATACTAATTTTTGAAGGATTCCAAGATATTAAAATTTGCTTCAAGCAAAAGAAACATCCAGAATTCATTAGTCAATCAAAACCAAGTTAAAGTGACTAACCGCTCCTTTTCCACCATGAGCATGGTGAGTACATATAACAGCATCATACGCTCCAGCAGCCAGTGCTGCATTTCTAACTGCATTTAATTCTGCATCAGAGTCAGTTGAGAACTTGTTCACGGCGACAACAACATTCACACCATAGGCTTTTGTATTTGTAATATGCCTGGCCAAATTCACACAGCCAGCCTCAACCAGAGCCACATTCTCAGTTGTGTAAGCACTATTAAGAGGCTTCCCAGCAACAACATCAGGGCCACCACCATGCATTTTCAAGGCCCTTATGGTGGCAACTATAATTGCACACTGCGGTGTTAAACCACTATACCGGCATTTTATATTCATGAATTTCTCAGTGCCAATATCAGCACCAAAACCAGCTTCTGTGACTACAAAGCCACCTGGTCCCACCAACTTTAGCGCAATCTTATCAGCCACAATAGAGGAATTTCCATGAGCAATATTTGCAAAAGGACCAGCGTGAACAAGAACTGGGGTTCCCTCAAGAGTCTGCATCAATGTAGGGTTAATAGCATCTCTCATCAGAACTGTTAATGCACCTCCGACACCAAGATCGTCGGCAGTAACCGGGTCACCAGCCCTGCTGTTTCCGATTACCATTTTGCCAAGTCTCTCCCTCATATCTGCTAGAGATGTCGTAAGGGCCAAAACTGCCATTATTTCACTGGCAACTGAAATATCAAATCCTGTCTCTCTCACCATTCCTTTCTCTTCGGGGCCCTGGCCAACAGTTATTTTTCTCAAGAGCCGATCATTTATATCCATTACTCTTCTCCAGGTGATAGAATCAGGATCAATATCAAGCCTAGCAAATTTCTTAACTTCTTCTGGTGTAAGGTCCTCAGGCTGCGTCTTGGAAATACCCAGCTTCTTCAGACGTCTAAACATGATATCGTTAAAGCTCTTTTTTCCTTCTTTGTTTGGTGGGCATAGTCGGTTCATTAGAGCCTTATCTGATTGGGTTGCCTCATGAAACATTCGAGTATCAATGGCAGCAGCTAGAAGATTGTTTGCAGCTGTAATTGCATGAATATCTCCTGTTAAGTGAAGATTAAACTCATCCATTGGGATCACTTGACTGTAACCACCACCAGCTGCACCACCTTTAATTCCAAAAGTTGGTCCTTGTGATGGCTGACGAAGGCAAGTGACAACCTAGTATCATGAAAAGGGAGAAAGTGTGATCAGGACCATACCAACTACTACTACTACTAGCATAAGGTTGTTTATTGTGATTTGTGAGGTTACCATCTCTGAAAAGATGAGAATATTGAGAAGTGTGGTAAGGAAAAAAAAGTGCTGCATACGTTTATTTCCTAAATCTCACATACAACCCTCCAATTGCTTCAAAAAATAAGTTAACAAGAAAGAGATGCACAGAAGTCATATGATTTCACTATTTCATATGCAAAAGCTGAAGTAAATGAGCCTATCTTGTATCTTATCCAGTTCCAACTAATATAAAGGATTTTTCCCCCTCAATACATATCTTTTTTTTTGTTTTTATTTTATTTTTATAATGAATATATATACTTTCTTCTTAATGCATGGTAAACACGATAAGTAGCAGAGGAAGTTGAAAAAATTCAGCAGACAAAGCGTAACCCAGGTCAGGCCTCACATCAATTTCTTGATCCACTGAAATACCTATCAGTGTTACAGCAAAGTAACTTTAAATGCCACCCACAAACATGGGGAACACAAAAATTAAAACATTATTATTTTACACATATAATGCATCATCAGCACAATGACAATGGTAAATGAGTCTCCAACTCCACTGAAACTGCAGTTCTTGTACAGTCACATTGCAGTAAAGCTTATGATATATGGGGTTCATATGTCTCCACAGTAACTGGCTTTTTACAGTTACTTATAGGTGACAAACCTCTCTACATATGACCCATTTAAGGGCGCTAACCAATTAAACAGTCCAAACTCAACAGAAACGTTTAACACCTGAATTCCCAATCAACTAACTCTCTTCAATCACAGACCAAGTGGAACAATTTCAGACATAACTTGGTACATTCTTATCTACAGAGTAGATTCTACACTACAGTTCAAGAGATTGCTCTTTGAAAGATTTCAATACCAAAAACCAAAGATGACTCATAAGGGCACCACCAACATTCCAAAAACTGTAAGCACCACAAAAGAAAACAACTTTGAGATAATAACCTTACCTTCTTATCTTGAAAAGCACCCAGAGCTTGGCACAGCCCAACAGTGGTGGTAGACTTGCCTTCTCCCAGAGGTGTAGGAGTAATCCCTCCCACAACAACATAATACCCATCACTACATCCTTTGAGTTCATCAATCACAGATAACAAAACCTACACAAACCCAAATACCCACATCAATAAACTCAAAACCCAGTTCAAAGATTCAAACTTTGTCATCAAAAACATAAACACAACCCATTATCAAATCCCAGAACACTTCACCCTCAAAACCCAGATAACATATCAACAAGGATAGAACAATAATTAAAACCAATGGAGGAAAAAACAAAAGCAATGACCTTGGCCTTGTACTTCCCATAGAGATCATAGCGGTCAGGACTGAGATTAAGGTCCCTGGCAATCTCAGAGATGTGAACAGGCTCAACTGAATTGGCAATGTCTATATCAGCTGGGACAGGTGAAACCACATCCAGCTTCCTAGTGGTCTTTGATGGGCTCATTTTGGGTTCCCAGAATTTGTGAAAGTTGGTTTCTGTGTTTGGTGGAAACGATTGTGTTTGTTTAGGTTGACCTTTTGATGATGGGAAAGTGAGGCTTGAAGAACATAGAATGGAGTGCCCTGATTTCTTATCAACTGAGATTCCAGAATTGTAGGCTAAAGCGGTAACTGGGACAGTTGGTGAACACTGATAGAGTCGCACGTCAATTATAATATTCTCTTTTAATTTTTCGTTTAATTTTTCAGGGCCAATTGAATTATAGTATTACATTGTCTGAGTCATATACTTTGGTGCCATCCAAAATTCCAAAAACTTATTACATTACCCGCAAAATAATCGAATTCGAGAGCTTACAAACCACAATGGGAATATAAGGATATGGTGACCGGCGAGCTTGCATTTGTATCCCTATGTTTTGAGCATGACTACATTTAGTTAGTTTTATCATCTTTAGTTTGTGTGCAAAATAAATGAACACAAGCCCAACGAACGGCCCAAAACAGCAAAACCCAGAAGAAGGAACAAAAACCCCCGCCTCCGTCTCTCTCTCTCTCTCTCTCATCAAAGCTTCGCCGGCAACGATCTTCACTCCTAGGAATTTCCAGCTCTTTGTCTCTGTGTTTGAAACTGTTGTGAATGTAATCACACAAGTCTTTAATTTCGATCCAAGTTCAGAAACTTGGAGCAAAAGTCAACGGGTAGCCGAGGAGAGTCGAACCTGGTCTACCCAGGTATCATCGAAACTCCTTAACCCTCCCTTCTGGAATATTCATGTAGTGATGGATCTATAAGGTCAATTCGTCAGTCTCCTCCCTTCTTTGCTTCTCACTGGAAATTAGTTTCATTTTCCTGTGTGGTTTTCAATGGCATCCTCCTCTACAGAGTGGAAGTATGATGTGTTTTTGAGTTTCAGGGGTGCTGACACTCGCAAGGGTATCACATCTGATTTGTATCATCGATTGCATAGCCGCGGAATCAGGATGATCCTGATCTTGAAGTCGGGGATGCGATTTCTCCGACTCTCCTAAAGGCAATTGAAAGCTCAAGGCTTGCAGTTGTTGTTCTCTCGCGAGACTACGCTTCTTCTACTTGGTGTTTGGAGGAACTTGCAAAGATCTGTGAGTGCATGGAAGAAAACAACAGAATTCTTCCACTTTTCTACAATGTGGAACCCTCTGACGTACGGCACCGGAAGAGGAGTTTTAAAGAAGCTTTTGATGAGCATGAAAGCTCTGGGCGACACACATCAGACAAGGTGAAGCAATGGAGAGATGCTTTAAACAAAGTGGCCAATTTCTCTGGGTGGGATACGATGAATTTTAAGTAAGTACTATGATGTGATTATCTATTATAATCATCCTAGAGTTATTTGGATTTGCTATTTAACCCTTGATTCTTCCTTCCTTGTAGGACTGATAAAGAACTTGTGGAGAAAATTGTGGATTTTGTGTGCGAAAAAATACAACCTTTCGACACTGAGTTTGCAATGTGCACCGAAGATTTTGAACCCTATGAAGCAACAAGAAAAGCCATGGGTGAGGTTATGAAGGCTCTTGAAGATGACAACGTCACTGCCGTCGCGGTCCGCGGAATCGGCGGCGTAGGCAAGACAACCATGGTTAACAAAGTTGCTGCACAATCCAAGAAAAATGGCGTGTTTCATCATGTCATTATGGCTGTGGTATCCCAGAGCCCCGACTTGCAATTAATTCAAGACACATTGGCCGAGCAGTTGTTGGGAAAGAAATTAGAAGAGGAGACAGAAATTGCAAGAGTTGCTAGATTGAAAAGGGAGATCATGAAAAAAGAAAATATCCTTATAATCCTTGATGATGTCTGGAAGAGAATAGAATTGACAACCATAGGAATTCCCAGTAATGAGGAGCTTCGAAGGTGCAATTCCAAAGTCGTACTCACGACAAGGAAAAATATCAAGAATGAGATGAGATGCGAAAGAGAGGTAACCCTCGATATCCTATCAACAGAAGATTCTTGGTCTCTGTTTGTTAGAAATGCAGGCACGTCTTTGGAATTCATGAGGTTTGAGGAATTGGCAAGGAGGGTAGCTGGAGAATGTGGGGGTTTACCGATTGCATTGAAAGCAGTTGCAAGGGCACTCGGAGATAAGGACCGGGCGGAATGGGAAAAAGCAGCCATAAGACTAGAGAAGTCACAGTATGCCAATCCTAACCATGAGGAAGATGATGAAAATGCCGTAAATTGTATAAGATTAAGCTATGATTACTTGAAGAAAGAAGACCACAAGTCATGCTTATTGCTCTGTTGCCTATTCCCAGAAGACCATGAAATAAAAATAGAAGACTTGTTAAGGTATGCGGTTCGAACAACATTCTTTCTAAAAGCCCAAACAATTGAAGATGCCAGAGGCGAACTGGTTTCAATAGTCAAGCACCTGGAAGACTCTAGCTTGCTTTTGGATAGCCAGAAAAATGGATGTGTAAAGATGCATGACGTCATCCGGGATACAGCCATTCAAATTGCCGAATCTGAACATGGTTTCTTGGTGAAAGTTGGCTTGGGTTTAAAGTGTTGGCCACGCGGATTAGATGAAGGCTGCACTGCTATTTCACTGATGAGGAACGAAATTCACAAGCTACCCGAAGAAGAGTCGGTATGTCCAGCTCTCCATATTTTATTACTAAATCGGAATTTTCATTTAGATGAGATCCCAAAAAAGTTGGTCAAAAGTCTGAGTGAATTAAGGATCTTGGATGTTAGCAGCACTAGAATTTCCGTATTACCCCAATCATTCAGTCTCTTGACCAACCTCCAGGCTTTGTATTTAGATAATTGCTACATATCTGACGTTTCCGTAGTGGGGAAACTTAAGAAGCTTGAAATTCTTAGTATGAGAAATTGTCCTCCCATGGAATTGCCTAGAGAAATAGGAGATTTGACCAATCTAAGGATTTTGGATATCAATGGAGGTAAGGTCAGAATTCCATCGAAAGTGATATCAAAGTTGCATAAATTAGAAGAATTGTACATGCTGTGTTGTCGGTTTGAGGACTGGGAGTGTGATGTTGAGGGACGAGGAGAAGAAACCAGTATTGGGTTAGGTGAGTTAGCTGATTTATCATATTTGAAAATATTGCAGATTGGCATACCTGATGTAAAATACATCCCGAAAAATGTTGAAGCGAAACCAGATTGGGATTACTTTTGTATAAGATTCGACGATGAATACGAAGAAAGAGATCATAATTCAAGATCCTTGTTTCTTGATGGAGCAACCATAAGTATCTTACCTGAGTGGTTTACCAACACGATGACAGAGAAAATAGAGGAGCTAAAGTACTATTGCTGTGAAGGGATGAGTAACTTTCTTATGGAATATGACCATGGGAGGTTACATGAACTCAAGCATCTCACAGTATGGGAAGATTATGATGATGACGAAGTTGTGTACTTGAAAGAGTTGATGAACACAACAGGACGAGTTCAAAAAGGACCAGTGTTTGAGAAGTTGGAAGAGTTGCATCTGAGACAACTGTACTACCTTGAGGAGTTGTGTGTTGGTGAGTTGCCACCTGGGTCTCTCTTCAATCTGAAGGTATTGCGTATGGAGAGTTGTTTTAACTTGAAGAAGGTATCAAAATTTGTACAGAGACTGCCAAGTCTGGAGAAACTATGTTTAAACAGTATGGAGGAGTTGGAGTATGTGTTTGGGTGCGAAGGGTCTGAGCTAAAAGAATCAAAACTGAGAGAGGTGCATTTGTGGAGTCTAGATTCAGTGAAGAGCATTTGTAGTGGTCCTGCCCCACGTGCAATGTTTCAGAGTATTAAAATCTTCACCATCTTTAACTGTCTGCTGCTGAAAAGTCTGTTCGCATCTGATGTAGCCCAATGTCTCTTTCAATTGGAAGGCCTTGTTGTAGAGGACTGCCCTTTGTTGGAAAGAGTAATCGAAGCAGTGAACAACGAGAAGACGGCTCTACCAAAATTGAAGAACTTAGTTTTGAGGGATCTTCCTGTGTTGTATGGTGCAAGCTGTACTGTTGATATTAAGTGTCCTTCATTGGAACACTTGGTCGTGGTCAATTGCCCCAATATTTCATTTTCAACCTCTTCCTATCTCTTTAAATCCTCGGGAAGTAGGGACCAGTTTTCATTTTCAACCTCCGCTTCTGACTACTTTGGCAGCACGAACCCAGTCCAACTCAATGATAAACAATTGTACGACGACATTTTGTATAGAAGGTACGTCTTTGTGAGAATTACTAAATTTGTCTTTTTCTTTTATATTTTGTATATTAGCAATTGATCAAACATCGATTAATATCTGTGAATTGTGATTCAAATTTTGCTCTTCCCGGGCTTTTATGTGTACAGAATATACAGGATGTGAACAAGCTCAACTGAATTGGCAATGTCTATATCAGCTGGGACAGGTGAAACCACATCCAGCTTCCTAGTGGTCTTTGATGGGCTTATTTTGGGCTCCCAGAATTTGTGAAAGTTGGTTTCTATGTTTGGTGGAAATGGTTGTGTTTGTTTAGGTTGACCTTTTGGTAATGGGAAAGTGAGGCTCGAAGAAGAATGGAGTGCCCTGATTTCTTATCAACTGAGATTCCAGAATAGTAGGCTAAAGCGGTAATTGAGACAGTAGAGTCGCATGTCAATTATAGTATCCTTTTCTTTTTGTTTTTCTTTTAATTTTTCTGGGCCAATCTAATTATATATAGTATTACACTGTCCGAGTCATGATATGGTGTGAAAACTTTGGTGCCATCTAAAATTCCAAAAACTTATTACATTACCTGCAAAAGAATCTAAAACGAGAGCTTACAAACCAGAAACCACAATGGGAATATAAGGATTTGGTGACCGGTGAGCTTGCATTTGTATCCCTAGGTTTATATTTCGTACAAATGAATACATTAGATGGAAATATTTACAGTGGAGTTGATACTTGATAGTATAATGGACGAGTTTTTCTCAATGAATAATACACTTTGACATAATTACTTTCACTTAAAAAAGAAGAAGTAATATTCACGGAAAAAAAAAAATCAAATTAAATGAAAGGAAAATACTTGTGTCCATACCAGTATGAACGTGTGCGACCGAACTCTCTTTAATTTTTAAATTTTAGACAATGTAATCAATGATTTTAACTGTTGAAAAGTGAATTAATCAATAAAGATCATTTCTATAAAAAATGAATGTAAATAAATATCATTTGCTTAACCGATTGTATCAAACAAATGGGCGGTTGTTATTTTTTTTATGCAATCGAATGAGCAAACGATTTTGGTTTATTTCGAAGTTTTGCAAAGATGATCTTTATTGATTAATTCAACTTTTGAACGGTTAAAATCGTTAATTACATTGTCCAAAATATACAAATTAGAGAGAATTCAGACACACACGCCCATAATGAGACGGACATAAATATTTTCCGAAAGAAAACCGTGAAATTGTCGAAAGTTTGCAAAATAAATGAACATAAGCCCAACGAACGGCCCAAAACAGCAAAACCCAGAAGAAGGAGCAAAACCCCCCGCCTCCGTCTCTCTCTCTCTCTCCCTCGCAGCCCTCGCGCCTCTCATTTTTCTCCTTTCTCTCATCAAAGCTTTGCCGCCAACGATGTTCACTCCAAGGTTCTAAAGGTAATTTCTTTCTTTTCCAGCTCTTTTTCTCTGTCTTTGAAACTGTTGTGAATGTAACGACACAAGTCTTTATGCTCTTTGGAGAGTTTCATGGGTTGCCATGAAACTCTTGTGTAGTGGGAAGTGTCGTTAATTGAGCGTTTCCTTAGTACCCTTTTCTCAGTTGGACTCAATTGGGTATTAGAACTATAAAAATCCAATCTTTTCTGAGAAGAAGAACTATAAGGATTGTTGTTGTTGTGTTTAAATGGCTGTTTTGTTGCATTTTTCATCTTGGTTTCAATTTTTATGAAGTTCTATAGTACTTTCCAGTGGTTCTTGTTTTTTATTGATGAAAAATTGAAAATGGTGAAACCAAAGTTCAGATTTTTGTAGTATTTCCCATTGAATCTTGATATGCATCATTGTCAATTTTGTTTTGTATTGATGAATATGATGAAATCAAAGTTCATAAAATTTATGTTTTGTTGTCTGTTGATTATGAAACCAAACTTCATATTTCATGCTTTGAAGTGCCTGTTCTAGCGTTTCCAATAGCCTTGTCATTTATCAGTTTTTCGTTTGTGATTTAGAAAAGAAGATGAAGACTAAAAAGTCAAGTAAGAAGCGGGCAGCGAAGGAGCTAGATAGTCTGGCTATTGATGAGAAGGTTGAAACTGGTAAGGACTTGATTTACTCGAGACAAATAGGAGTGCCGATTGAGGTTTTGAAGCATATTCGTTGTTATAAGTATTGTAACAGGTGTATTGATTAGGTGTTTTGATATTTGTTTCGACTCTGTTGACCTAATCTTAAGTTAGAAATGCTGGTTTGGGTATAACATACAACTCTTGAACAACTAGTTTGTTGAATATGCGTGTTCTGATACATGTAGGTCATGCAGAGGCTGCATATGGAATCCTCGTTGATCAGGATTTGAATGAACCTACCATGGGAGAAAAACATGCTAGTTTGAATGTAGTTCCTGATAATAGAATGGAGAGCCAAAATAAAGAAGCCTCTTCTCTCCATGCAAAGCCTCCTAGTGCAGACTCTGTACATATTTTGCTTAAGCAAGCACTACACGCTGATGACCGTGCCCTTCTATTAGAGTGTTTATACACCCAAGATGAGAAGGTAGTGGCTCTCATATTTCATTTTAGTTATTGTGTATTTGTGTGCTAAGGGTAAGTGCTAATATGCTTGTTATATCTCCTGGTTTAGGTCATTGCAAAGTCTGTCTCTCAATTGAACCCAGCTGGTGTTTTGAAGCTCTTACAATCTCTAATATCTCTCGTAGAGTCAAGGTAAGATACCTATCTGTGTGCTGTATAATCTGGATGATCACTTGATCTTTTCTATTACGTGGAGCTTATGAGTTTTTATATTTCAGTTGGGAAGTTGTGTAATAGTTTCTCCTTTTTTGTGGGTGGTTGGATGCTGAATCTTGCTGCCGATTTGTTTTGAAAGAAAATTAGGAAAGTTTAGTGTATTTTCTTTTCTATGCCTTTTTGTTTTAATGAATATGAATCAATATGCTTTATTTGGTTGGCTCCATACTCAAATTCCTGTCTTACACTTCCTAATGAATTTTTATGATGTATTATTCATTCCAGGGGTGCAATTTTGGCATGTGCACTTCCATGGCTGAAAAATCTACTTCTTCAACATGCAAGTGGGATAGTGTCTCAAGAATCTTCTATAAGCGCCTTGAACTCGTTATATCAGGTCTGGAACTGGTAACTTGGAATGTACCCCTCCCTTAATCATAAAGTTTCTGATTATTAGCAACCCTCTGAATGAAAAAGAAAATCAACCTGTCTATTACTTCCTCAATTGATCGTCACCGTAAAAAATTATGGAGTAACATATCTATCTTCCATCACAAGTTGATTGTTGGTCTGCATTTTCATTTGTGCAATAGAAGGCTACAAAGTGAATAACGGACTGTGTTGTATCAAACCAGATTGAGATTCAACTTTTTTAACAAAATGTTTCAATGTACATGCAGCTCATTGAGTCCAGAGTTTCCACTTTTTCATCAGCTCTTCAACTATCAAGTGTCTTAGACTTGCTGTATACAGGGGTAAGATTGCTTGTGGTGGTGAACATTGTTGCCAGTGAAATGCTTTGAGATATATAGTTCATGCAATTATACTCTTCTTTGCAGGTTGTTGATGATTTGGATGATGAGAATGGCACTACGGGTCCAGTTATTTATGAGGACAAAGATACTGATGAAGAGGAATCTGAGGATGCCATGGACACTGATGAAGACGATAAAGATGATGAGGAATTGGATGCAGATCTTGGTGGTGTCAGCGACTTTGAAGGATTTGCCGCCAACGATCTTCACTCCAAGGTGAAAAGGGAGCTGGCGCAGAACTTGGTGATCTGAACTATTAATTTCAAAGGAATTGAAGACTTAAACTTCCCCTCCAATTTGGTGCCTCTAGTCGGCTTAGTATTTCCAGCAATTGGTTTCTTTATGCTCCGTGTTCAAAGAAACAAAGATCTAGTCGGCTTAGGATTGCATTTCATATATGACTGACATTACAACTCCACTCCTACAAAACCAAATGCAACACTCCATTCTCATAGAGATGGAAGCACAGGGGCTTGTAAAACATGCCCGGCTATAACAAGTTAACAACAGAAGAAAACAGCTGAAAAGCAAACACAAACAACAAAGATTATTACAAAGTACTTCAAACTAGTTCCTGTCCCTCTTATAATAAACAGGTTCATCTTCCTCTTCATCCTTGGCCATGCCGAGGGTGCCTTTCACAGTATTAACAGCACCTTGGGCCATGTTCTTCACCTGTTCTCCAGTCTGTTGCAGGAACCCCTCACTCCACTCCTTGCCGGACTCGGCCGAATCTCCGGCTCTCTGCGCCGCATGCGAGGTCCTATCCTTAGTTCCCTCCTTGCTCTCCCATGCCTTGTCCTTAGTTGCCTCCTTGCTCTCCCAGGCCTCGTCTTTTGCAGCTCCTGCCTTCTCTTGGGCTTTGTGGGTAGTTGCTTGAGTTGCACCCTTTGTTTTCTCTTTGGCTGTCTGAGCTGCCTGGTAAGTCTTGTCCTTAGCTGCTTGCGCCTTCTCCCCTATTGATTCCATCATCTGATTGGTCTTTTCCTAATGTAAGCAGGATTTACATCAGTTAGTAAAAATTCCCCATTTTTTAAATCAAGCATACTGGTAATCAAAGACTTATGTTCAAAATGCGAGCAAGTTCGTAAGGACAAGTCACAAGTGTTGTTTTTAAAAATAAAAAAAAATTTTAAAAAAAGCATTGGCTAAGCTACAAAAATGTTAATGCACTTGGAAGGAGATCGATGTATACCTCAGACTGGCCTTTAGCTTCACCAGCTCTGTAGCTCTGTTCGTGGGATGCCATTTTTGCCTCCGAGTGAGAGATCTGCAAATTCTGAACTTTTGAGTGATAGCTAAACTTGTATGACTGTATTTTTTTTCTTGTTTGATGTGATGTTGGGTTTGAGAGCTACTGCAACATTATATAGAGTTTGAGGTGATGGACGTGTGTCCTGCTGTGTCATCACATTGCTGAGACGTGCCTTCCTGCTCAGTGTAATATATTGATCACCACCCTACAGACTGTTGACACGAGTTAATTTTCATTTTTCCACGCACATTGTTTACTGGAGTAAGCAGTGATGCGATCGATGCCATACCCACCAAATTAATGAAAGTTTTTGCCTACATATACTCCATGAAATGCCTTCTCAAAAAAAAAAAAAAAAAATACTCCATGAAATGCAACCAAGGTAAAAAGTATTCCACATCAGATGAGACTAATTTTTGATGCCATAACTGAGTAGCTTTCTCAATCATTTATCAATATATTGAGATACATGATCAATTGCATGCCCTAGCATTTTAGATTGTGGAATTGAGATAATTGTTGATAAATACAAGTCGTGAGCGCAAGAAAATACAAGTCATATGTATTAATAATGCTAGATAAACTACTTTTTGACATCCCACTTAGAGCTCATTTTATGTGTTAGCTTATGTAGCATATACATGATGTGTTACTACCAAATCAAAGTGTTTCATTAAATGACGTGGTTGTGCCACATACACCACTAACTTTTTGCCCAAAGGGCACAACCATATTTTCGTACCCATTGTACCTATTTAGGACAGATTTCGTGCCTATAAGAGTATGGGGACGAAATTTTTGTCCACCCCTAATTGTACCGTCTCCATTTGTACATTTTGCATATTGGGCACGGATTTATCTGTCCGTTGCACCTAAGGTACAAAGACTCACGCGCGCTTACTTTCCTTTCTGACATTGAATAGTAACCATCGGTTCAACATATATTATAATAAGATATTGACAAAAATCAGTTAAGTACCCTCAATTTTTATGTAAAAATCAGAATGACTCATCTTTTTGAAAATAAATAAGAATGACCCCTAAAATTTTGGGTAAAAATCAGAATGACCAATCTTTTTGAAAAAAAAATCAGAATGACCCATAAACTTTTTTGTAAAAATCAGATGAACCCCTAAACTTTCATATATGATCTCCATGATTTAAAATTTTAAGTGACCTCGAAATGTGACGTAAGCTGCTGGTTTGGAACTAAAAACAAGGGCTCATACTCCAATATTGAAACATTCACATAAGGTAAAATGGACCATTTACATATTAAACATTCTAAATTTGAAATGAAACCTAATTAACATAATTATAAAAGGCTGGTTGGATGTAAAATGTAATAATAAAAAACACATAATTCTGGTCTTAATCATAAATAAAGTGCACATATAAAATATATGGTATTAATCAGCCAATGTGGGCACTTATTGCTAGTTTCAAAACAACATCTTACGTCACATTTCGAGACCACTTGAAATTTTAAACCCGAGAGACCATATATGAAAATTTAGAGGTCATTTTGATTTTTACCTAAAAATTTAAGAGTCATTCTGATTTTTTTTTTTTTAAAAAAGGTCATTCTGATTTTTACCAAAATTTTTAAAAGTCATTCTAATTTATTTTCAAAAAAAATGGTCATTTTAATTTTTACCTAAAAATTGAGGATACTAAACTGAATTTTGTTCGTATGATATTGTAACAGTATATTTGTCCGTGCCCAATTGGTATAAAATAAAGAAAAAAAAATTCTGAAAAATTAAATTCTGGATTTGAACAAATATTATTCCCCAAATGTATTTTCCTTTTTTGGAAATACATCATAGATATACATGTTAGACGTATTTTTCCCAAACCCGACTTAAGTACCCTCTCCGACCAATCATGAAGTCCACTCCACCAGAGCAAACTAATAGTCTTCCTCCTACGCCTCCTCCTTTTGTTCTTCTGGCAACTACCCAGAACCCAGCTCTGCAACCTCCTCTGCAACCTCCTCTGCCAGATCCAGATCTGCCATATCAAAGATCAAGAAATTAGACACCGCACAAAACCAAGATAATGGAATTGAAAGCTAAAAGAAGTTGGTGATAACAAAAGTAAAAAGCATGCCCTGTTGCGAAAAAAAGCCAGAGACACAAAAACCTAACCTTTAGAAAGTTGGTATATATGTTACTAGCAATTGCTCTGGCTAGTAAAGTCTTCCCTGTTCCCGGAGGTCCATAGAGAAGAACACCCTGGACCAGTTCAATAAAATAAGTAAGAACATTCTTAACATAATAACATTACTAGTTTAAGTATGAAGTCAGCAATACTAAATAAAACATACCTTGGGTGGTTTGATGCCCACTCTAAGGAAGAGCTCAGGGTTCATTAGAGGCAGCTCAATAGATTCCCTAAGCTCTCGGATCTGATCTCCAAGCCCTCCCACAGCGGAGTAGCTAACATTACCAGGATCTTCATGAAGCATATTATACACTACTGGATCGACCTGCAAGTAAAATTAAGCAAGAATGTTAAAGGCTCTACCCTTGGTAACACAAGACACCGTCAAATCTATAGGAGGCCAAGAGTTTTCAGCTGCTGAACATGCTCAGGTGGGAGAGGTGGCGAAGACCAATCAGGTCCCGTCATCTCACCATCAACATCCTCGACAACATATTCCTACACAAGTAGATCATTTAAAAACAAACTTCCAGTATTGAGAATATCCAGCAGCATTAAAAAAAATGAAGAAATTAAAAGTTAAATATTTACTGTATTATAAATGACTCTAAAACTTTTAATCTTAGTTGCCTGAGCTACATTGATCTCTTTAGCTAGAGTCTGTTCAAAGGGAATCTCTGCTAGTTCATCAAAACAGAAAATGAACAAAACTAAAATAGAGCCAAGTTGTGGAATCAAACTTCCAAAATGAAAAGTTCCTTGTGCAATACATGGAACAAGAGGGAACGCTCATATGAATCTAATTAAACGGGCTCCAAGACCTGTCATGGGACAGTTCTCAAATTGCATTTAGTGATTTAGCAAAAAACTCTTTCTACACACAATGTTAGATTGCAACCTTGGTGCTCATAGATGCAACCTTTCAATTCCAAACATTAGTAATAGAATCGCAATTACCTCTCTTTGAAGAGCCCTCATGATAGTCAGAGTAGTCATATCCAAAACAAACCGAGTGCCTGCTGTTAGTTTCTCTTTGTCCACTTTACTGCAACAGGCCACCACATACCTAGGGCCACTACTTGCCTTCACTATCACAATCACTTCGACACTCCTCAAACACAAAGCAGCTCGAAACAAAATTACACTCCCCCAAACTCCTTCTTTGCTCCTCTCAAGTTTTCTCGCACTGCAAAACCCAAAACAAGTAAATTCAGACCCAAAAAAATTCCCAATTCACAGCCCAGAAACTACATCAACTAAAATTAACATCTAGGGGCACCCAATTCAGGACCCAATCGGCTCAATCGGAAATTGAAATCGAAACCCTAGAAGAGCGAAAAGGACCTAAAATTAAACTAATCGGAAAAAATTATAGTGCAATAGAGAAGAGGGACTAGGGTTTTTCAGGGGGGGACCTGACCTGCGCGGACTCGGGAGTCGAGCTCCTTGTGCTGGAGTAGCCTCTTGCGGTGGTCGGTGATGGCGATGCGACGTCGTACGGCGTCCTCCGTCTCGGTTGACGTCATCGCGGCGGTGCTGGGCTGTCGGAGAAATGAGTCAAAAAGGCTCTCGAGGTTTTTGAGAGAAGAAAGAAGAAATCTCAGAGCTGCGTTGTTGAAGATAATTATGTATGTGAATATTGTTGAAGATAATTAGAGGAAGAAGAAGAGGTGTAGACTGTAGAGAAAGAGATGTGTGCGGTTGCAAATTTTAAACATAAAAAAATACACCTACACATTGTGGAGTTGTTTTCGAATAATAGAAAACCAAACTAAAATAAAAAACGAAATGTTTAAACTGTCAAAAACGAACGGCCTAGCCTTGGCAATAAATAAAAGACAAAAAGAAGAAATTGTCATAGGGAGTTGTCTAGTAAGAAGAAGGAGGGGTCGTGGATATAGAAGCTGAATGCATAGAAGATAAAGATACATCAAGGTATAATCAAAATGTTATGATGTTATTAAACGAGTACGAGAGGAATAAGATTATTGAACTATTGGATTCGGAATAAGAATTACCGGATTTAAAAAATAAGACTTTTAAATATATCTCTAGTATAATTAATACAGGGAAGTAGTTTATAGAAAAAAAGGAAAAAGAGACACGACTAAGGTATTATCTAATAAATAATAATTAGGTAATCTTGAAAGAGGGACGGATGATCGAAAATATCCAACAACAAACCAATCACAACCATGTCCATAATTTTTTTGATCTCACAAAGAATGTCACATTGTTCATCCTGCAAAACTTGTAAATGAAGCAAGCACAAAGCTTATTGGAACCAACCGATAATAACACTTGCCATGCCATTTTCACCCAAACCATCCGTCCTCCCTTTTAACAATTATTCCCGTTCTCCTTTTGAAATAGTTTTGTACACATGAATACAGCCAAACAAGGGTTTTGTACACGGATTGTGTCGACTTGAACTTTTTTCCATGTCGAAACTCAGAATGTCTATACTCTATATAAACGAAAAAGAGGTAATGTAGAAAGCTCAAAGCCTCAACTTCTCTAATATCATCATGGTGGGACTAAACCTCTGTGCTTTGGTTGTATCGGCGGCTGTTGCAATCTTTTCGGCAGTCGTCGCTACCATTATACCACCACAGATCTATTCTACCACCGTATCCTTCACCTCCTCCTCCATGTTAATCCAAGGCATCACCGCCCCAATTCCCTTCACCTCCATCCCTCTACATATCCAACTCTCCATCACTCCCAACCGTAGACCTCCACCACCCATATCTCCATTTCCTCCTCCGCCTCCTCCTCCTCCTAATCCCTCGTACGTATGCTCCGCCACCGCCATCTCCTTCACAGACTCATCTTGCAGTATTTGCTGAGGGGCTGTTTGTTTTTTTCCTTTCTCGCAGATGAGTGTAAACAAAATTACAATAATATGGAGTTGATCCCTATTCAAAGTGTAATAGTATTAGGGCCCTTGTTGTCCGGCTGCAAGCTTCTCTAGTTCTCTTGTGTTTTCAGTGATAGGGTTTTGTTGATCGAAATAAAGGATATATCGATATATCTTTATTGTATTTATTTCCAAGAATTATAGCAACATGATGGACCAAGAAAAGAAAGTAACAAAGCAATCAGTTGTACTTTCCCATCAATTTTGAGCCGACATTTAACAAAGCTACCACCATAAGTGTGTAATTTCTTCCAATATTGACAATTTTGAGCATTCAAGTTGATTGGTGTGCTTGCTTTTCTGCTTTCTTTGTAAATGGGCGTCCTTTTTTAGCAGCATCACTTGCAAAGTTGCATTTCTGTTTTATGTCTATTTGACAAAGCACTACAGGAACCGGCGGTTGGGAGACCCTGATTTTGTGCTGGATTTTGAAGAGATTTATGTGACTGATTCCAAGACAAAATCTATTAGCAGAGCAGAAGTTCTGGTGAGAGTTCAACATAAATTGAAATTTGACTGGTTATATCCTAAATGTTGCCCTTCTTGATTTAATATTGTTAGGAAGCCTTATCAACTTAAATGAAACATGGGTTCTGTGATTGTGAGTTTGTTAATAAAAAAAAAAACCAACAACATTGCCTATAATGCTTTTGCGAGTTAAGAGTTGACCTACTGTTGCGAGTGCATGATAGACCAGAAGAGAATTTTTCCAGTTTTTTATCAGGTCGACCCTACTTATTTATGAAGTGGCCTTCACAAAGCATGAAAGCAAGGCAAGGCATGGCATAGAGAAGGTGAACCAATGGAGAGCTGATTTAACAAAAGTGGGAAAGCTCTCTGGGTGGGATTCAAAGAACCACAAGTATGGTTTCTATTATTACAAGTGAAAGATAGTTTACATTCATTGATTAGTTTCCTAATGGAGTTTGACCCTTCTCATTGCAGATCTGAAAGGGAACTCGTTGAAGACATTGTGACATTTGTGCTCAAAAAAGTACGTCAAGCACCACCGGGAGATTTTGAAGAACTTGAAGCAACAAGAGAATGAGAGTAGTCTTGACTAAGTTACAAGTGTTATTCTACATTCGTGCTTTTGCTTGTTATCACTCGTCATGACTGATCCTCATTTTGTTTATCCTTTTAGAAAAGATCTTATAAACACAGAAATGGTCATGTGAACTGTGAACACTTGGTTAGTTGATGTATTTGTGTATCTTTATTCAAATGATAAATGATGTACTAAATTAAAATTCGGACCATTGTAGAGATCTTATACTTTACATACTTGACCATTTTTCTTTAACTTGATTTTTTACTTTAGCTTTTAATTTGAATTTCGAATTTTCCTCTGTTTTCCCTTTCCAGTTAGAGAAACATACTTATAGAAATGAGAAACAAAATAAAAAGTCAAGGGTGGGATTTGCTAAAGAGAAGTAACTATAACAGTTGACTGAGTAAAGGCTAGTTAAAGGTTTTCCAGTCCTCCAAAAGGTTGTACTTGATGATTCTGCTGTGGTCTCTGTGGATTGTGTTTGATGAGTGATTTCCTTAATTGATTTAATTTTTTTGTTTTATTTTTTTGGGTGGGGGGGTGTGTTTAAATTTACTTTCTACTAGTCGATGGGAACGGAGGGTTTTCAATTTCATGACCAGTCAGCTCTTACAGTTTCTTTTCTTTGTGGGTTTCTATTAGTTTTTTCTATTTGATCATAATGAAGCAGAATTAGGGGGTTTCCCAGTGACTGATATCATTTTTTCGCTTGTGTATCTTGTTGACATTTTGCTCCTATGCTACCGCATTGCTCGACTTTCACATATTACCCTTGTATTACTAGTCCAAGGTTGTACTTTTAAGATTTACCAAGTTTGAAAACCAAACAGTTTGGAAAGGATTATTCTTGGTGTTGGAGTCTGAGATGAGTCTGAAACGATTTCTGTTTATTTTAAGCCAATATCATTTCTCAGTCTATTTTGTTTCAGCTACTCATACTTGAAAGCAATCTCTCATCTGATTCTTCTTTGACGTTTCAACGAACATGAGCATGGGAGATTACGTGGGCTCAAGCGTCACAATGTAAATGGGTGCCATGAGAAAACTTGGAAGAGTTGATAAATGCAACAACATGGGATCCAAGTAAACATGTGTTTGAGAGCTTGGAAGAGTTGCATCTCCTTCACTTGAAATGCCTCAAGGAGATATGTGTTGGTGAATTACCTCTTGGGTCTCTATGCAATCTCAAGTTATTGAAAGTGCAAACTTGTTGCAGCTTGGTGAATGCACTTTTACCGCCAAAATTGTTGTAGAGACTAACTAATCTACAAACTCCAACTTAATCATCGACAACATTGAAACATGGACTTAATTTCTCAACTTTTCTTTGAAGGATTATGATTAAATTCGGACTTTTATTTTCTGAAGCTTCTCTTGAATTTCTAAATGCAACCGCTTTATTCACAATTTCAAGTGCTTTTTTCTTGCCATCTTTAGACTTATAAAACTGAGTTCAGAGCTGGATTATTGCTTTTCTTCGCCATCATTCATAATAATTACATTCTTATGTTCTATGGGTAAGTAACTACAGTAGATTATTCATTATTTTTCTTCTTTGAATACCATTACTTTTTTCTTCTTACATAATTATTTGCTGACTATTGAACTTTAAAACTTCGAATGGTACATATCATGGGTGACGAAACAAGTATATATTGTTCAAATAAATTTGAAACATCTCTATTAAATTAAGCCAGTGATGGTTAAATTGTGTATTTATCTTGTTTCTCTAGTTCACAGTTGATTTTCAAATTACACGGTTTTCATTAAATTGTCGAAAGTTTGTATGCAAAATAAATGAACATAAGCCCAACGAACGGCCCAAAACAGCAAAACCCGGAAGAAGGAACAAAACCCCCGGCCTCCGTCTCTCTCTCTCTCTCTCTCCCTCGCAGCCGTCGCGCCTGTCATTTATCTCCTTTCTCTCATCAAAGCTTTGCCGCCAACGATGTTCACTCCAAGGTTCTAAAGGTAATTTCTTTCTTTTCCAGCTCTTTTTCTCTGTCTTTGAAACTGTTGTGAATGTAACCACACAAGTCTTTATGCTCTTTGGAGAGTTTCATGGGTTGCCATGAAACTCTTGTGTAGTGGGAAGTGTCGTTAATTGAGCGTTTCCTTAGTACCCTTTTCTCAGTTGGACTCAATTGGGTATTAGAACTATAAAAAATCCAGTCTTTTCTGAGAAAAAGAACTATTAGGATTGTTGTTGTTGTGTTTAAATGGTTGTTTTGTTGCATTTTTCATCGTGGTTTCAATTTTTATGAAGTTTTCTACTACTTTCCAGTGATTCTTGATGTGTATATTATCAATTTAGTTGTCCTAAAGGCAATTGAGTAGTACGAAGTGTCGGTAATTGAGTTACCCTCATTGAATGATCCTGATCTTAGAGTCGGAGATGCTATTTCTCCGACTCTCCTAAAGGCAATTGAAGAATCAAGGTTTGCAATTGTCGTTCTCTCTCCAAACTATGCCTCTTCTACTTGGTGTTTGGAGGAACTTGCAAAGATCTGTGAGTGCATGAAAGAAAACAACAGAATTCTTCCACTTTTCTACAATGTGGAACCCTCTGACGTACGGCACTGGAAGAGGAGTTTCAGAGAAGCTTTCGATGAGCATGAAAGCTCTGGGCGACACACATTAAACAAGGTGAAGGAATGGAGAGATGCTTTAAACAAAGTGGCCAATTTCTCTGGGTGGGATGCGAAGAATTTTAAGTAAGTACTATGATGTGATTATCTATTATAATCATCCTAGAGTTATTTGGATTTGCTAATTAACCCTTGATTCTTCCTTGTAGGACTGATAAAGAGCTTGTGGAGAATATTGTGGAGTGTGTGCGCGAAAGAATACAACCTTTCAACACTGAGTCTACAATGTGCACTGAAGATTTTGAACCCTATGAAGCAACAAGAAAAGCCATGGGTGAGGTTATGAAGGCTCTTGAAGATGACAACGTCACTGCTGTTGGGGTCTTCGGAATGGGCGGCGTAGGCAAGACAACCATGGTTCAAGAAGTTGCTGCACAATTCAAGAAAAATGGCGTGTTTCATCATGTCATTATGGCTGTGGTATCCCAGAGCGCCGACTTGAGATTAATTCAAGGTACGTTGGCAGATATGTTGGGCATTAAATTGGTGGAATTTGGAAGAGCTGCTAGATTGAATAGGGAGATAATGAGGAGAGAAAATTTCCTTATAATCTTGGATGATGTTTGGAAGAGAATAGAATTATCAACCATAGGAATTCCCAGTCACGAGCAGCTTCAAAGGTGTCATTCCAAAGTCATACTCACCACACGGAGAA
Organism: Potentilla sterilis; assembly: GCA_963682095.1. Classification (NCBI taxonomy): domain Eukaryota; kingdom Viridiplantae; phylum Streptophyta; class Magnoliopsida; order Rosales; family Rosaceae; genus Potentilla; species Potentilla sterilis. The sequence goes on from OY821755.1 coordinate 62,480,459, forward strand.
GGCAAGTCTGTCATGACATGAAGTGCCAAGAAAAGATCGCCCTTGATACCCTCTCAGAAGAAGATTCTTGGACCTTGTTTGTTAGAAGTGCAAGAAGATCTTTTGAATCTTTTGAAAATGTAGCCAAGAAAGTAGCTGGAGAATGTAGGGGTGTACCCATTGCGTTGATAGCAGTGGCAAGAGCACTCGGAGATAAAGATCATGCAGAATGGGAAAAAGCAGCTCGAAGACTAGAGAAGTCACAGTCTGCAATTGTCGGGGATGAGCAAGAGGCTTTCGAATGTATAAAATTCAGCTTCGATTACTTGAAAGATGAGGATTCCAAGTCATGCTTATTGCTCTGTTGCCTATTCCCAGAAGACCATGTAATAAAAATAGAAGACTTGTTAAGGTATGCGGTTCAAACAAGATTCTTTCGAGATGCCGAAACAATTGAAGAAGCCAGAGGCACACTAGTTTCAATAGTCAAGTACCTGGAAGACTCTAGCTTGGTTTTGGATAGCCAGAAAAATGGATGTGTAAAGATGCATGATGTCATCCGGGATACAGCCATTCGAATTGCCGAATCTGAACATGGGTTTCGGGTGAAAGTTGGCTTTGGTTTAAAGTGTTGGCCACGCGGATTAGATGGAGGCTGCACTACTATTTCACTGATGAGGAATGAAATCCACAAGCTACCTGAACAAGAGTTGGTATGTCCACATCTCCAGATTTTATTACTAAATCGGAATTTTCATTTAGATGAGATCCCAGAAAAGTTCGTCAAAAGTTTGAGTGAATTAAGGATCTTGGATGTTAGCAACACTAGAATTTCCGTATTACCCCAATCATTCAGTCTCTTGACCAACCTCCAGGCTTTGTATTTAGATGATTGCAAGAAATTGATTAACACTTCCGTAGTGGGAAAACTTAAGAAGCTTGAAATTCTTAGTATGAGAAGTTATCCTGAGAAGGAATTGCCGATAGAAATAGGACATTTGACCAATCTAAGGATTTTGGATGTCAATCACTCTTTGACACTATTCCAGATGAGAGGTATGATCACAATTCCATCGAGAGTGATATCAAAGTTGCATAAATTAGAAGAATTGTACATGGTGTATTGTGGGTTTGAGGACTGGGAGTGTGAAGTTGAGGGCCGAGGAGAAGAAACCAATATTGGGTTAGGTGAGTTAGCTGGTTTATCATATTTGAAATATTGCACGTTAGCATACCTGATGTAAAATACATCCCTAAAACTGTTGAAGCCAAACCAGATTGGGGTTACTTTTGTATAACTATCATCGGCAATATGAACGCCTTCAGTATATATGAATCAGGAGATCATAATTCAAGATCCTTGTTTCTTAATGGAGCAACCATAAGTATCTTACCTGATTGGTTTACCAACGCGATGACAGAGAAAATAGAGAAGCTAGAGTACGAATGGCGTGAAGGGATGAGTGACATTCTTATGGAATATGACCATGGGAAGTTACATGAACTCAAGCATCTCAGAGTATGTGGCGATTCTGATGGCGACGTGTACGTGTTCTTGAAAGAGTTGATGAACACAACAGGACGAGTTAAAAAAGGACCAGTGTTTGAGAAGTTGGAAGAGTTGCATCTGTTAGAACTGATCCACCTTGAGGAGTTGTGTGTTGGTGAGTTGCCACCTGGATCTCTCTTCAATCTGAAGGTATTGACTATGAATTATGGTCGGAAGTTGAAGAATGTATCAAAATTTGTACAGAGACTGCCAAGTCTGGAGAAACTATATTTAGCGGGTATGTATGAGTTGGAGTATGTGTTTGGGTGCGAAGGGTCTGAGCTAAAAGAATCAAAACTGAGAGAGGTGCATTTGTTGTGTCTAGATTCAGTGAAGAGCATTTGTAGTGGTCCTGCCCCACGCGTAATTTTTCAGAGTATTAAAATTTTGACAATCTACCACTGTCGGCTGCTGCAAAGTCTGTTCGCATCTGATATAGCCCAATTTCTCTTTCAATTGGAAGACCTTTTTGTAGAGAGTTGCCCTTTGTTGGAAATTGAACAACGAGAAGACGGCTCTACCAAATTTGAAGAACTTAGTTTTGAAGAATCTTCCTGTGTTGTATAGTGCAAGCTGTACTGTTGATATTGAGTGTCCTTCATTGGAACACTTGATCGTGGTCGATTGCCCCAACATTTCATTTTCAACCTCTTCCGATCTCTTCGAATCCTTGGAAAGCAGGAACCAGTTTTCATTTTCAACCCTCGCTTCTGACTACTTTGGCAGCACGAACCCAGTCCAACTCAATAATAAACAACTGTACGACGTTAATAGGTATGTCTTTATGTGAATTACTTACTTAATTTGTCTTTTTCTTTTATATTTTGTATGCTAGCAATTGATCAAACATAGTTTGATCGATTAATATCTGTGAATTGTGATTCAATTTTTGCTCTTCCGGGGCTTTTATATGTACAGAATACTTCACGTTGACGATGATTGTTTTGTTTTCTATACTCTATTAATGCAAATTACATATAATGTTAATAGACACTCTTAGAAATATGTTAAAATTTATATTATATGATAATAATATCTTTTTTTTCTTTTTTCAATTCGATGCAACAGAATCTCTTTTTTCTGAAGTCTCTCAAAGTAGATGGGGACCATGTAATGGTCTTGCTGGTTTGATATTGTCCCTCACCTTTTGGCTTCTAGAGCAGGAAGTAACCAAGTTCAACTCAATTTCTTTGTCCAGGTACGATGCTGTGTGACCAACTGAGTTCTTTTCTTTCTATTTTCTCTTCATTGAATTTAAAATTTTTGCAATGCCTTAAAAACTAAAAATGTCATATTGTTATTTTCATAAATATATGGCGTTCTCATAATTGGTTCACTTTCCAATCTTCTGTGTATCAGTGCAACAAACAGATTTTGTATTTTGTTTATCAGATAAACAACAAGTAAATTTTAACTAAATTTTAGCTTCTGTCGTCTGCATAAAGAACTGTGTCCAAAGTTTGGAGTCGTACTACCACAATGCATAGCTAACTAAGTCTCATCCCTGTAACGCGAATTAAGCTCTTCTTTTGCTATATTAACTATGTGGCAATGTACGGTGCTTTTCATGAACTTACAGGGTAAATTCTTAGTTATTACACTAGAAGACTTGGTTGATTGTATCATAAAAACAGTATACAAAGATCTCTTGTAGTCATTAATGCATTCAAGAGAAGCATTCAATGGACATTTAAGATAATCAACTCATTGGAAAATTGTAACTGCAAGAAGTATTGTTTTGCTAATTAATGAAAGATTTTTCTTAAAGTAGTTCACTCTCACTCGTTTTTCATTATGTTCAGGTTGGTCATCTAGCTGAGAATCCAATTGGTAAAATAGAAACGTTGCTGGATCGTTACTTTGAAAACGGCCAAAGAGATTGTAATAAGCCATTCCATTAACCTTGAAGAGTGAAGAGATCAGTTGACATGCTCAACCAGGATGACATTTGGTTCTTGCCTCTGGTACGTGTATATGTGTCTATCAAATTGTTAACAAATTCTACAATACTGTGAATGTATCAGATGACATTTAATTTGCCACTGGTATTTGTAAATATTATTGTTAAAAGAATTCAAGAATACTGTATATATCTACGCTGAAATTGTAGCAGCACCAGTCAAGTGACTTATGGTCTCATTATGCTCGTATGATGGTAGTTGTTCTACAGTAGCAATTGGTACATATATAAAACAGAGCAAAAACCCTGTTTAAAATGCAATGTTTCTAAAGTAGCCATATATATGATCAATACTAGAGAGTAATGCATGTAATTCAATTCCTAAAATGCTATTAGTTAGTCAAAGCTTTACCTAACATGTTATTTTAGTTGGCTGCAAGTGGAGACGATGACATTTAGTATTAGCTGGGAAAAATCAGAAGACAGAAATATGCTCAGGATTATGCATATATAATAGCAATTACACGTTAAAAGTTGGAGCCTGTTTCATGCTCTGATGCATCATGGTAATTTAGTTTTACTTAGTATGAACTCGTATCTTAATGAAAACTATCGTGTGTTAAATATATATTGTTTGCCTGTTTCAAAGTTTCTTTAACATTTAGCTAAAATGACTACTTTCATCAAGAACTTGGTAACAATATTGGTGTTCAGTGGAAGGGGAAACTCCATCATACCAGTAAGTTTTTTTTTTTTTTTCTCACTAATGTTCATGCTGCAGCTAGTTCATTGTGGATAGATTACAGGCAAACGAGATCATGAATATCAGTGATGTATTGGACGTTAGTATGAGAGCATACTTGTAGCCTGTAGGTACATTATTGACATATGCATACTCGGAGAAAACAAAAATCTCGACTAGTATGAGATGTTGTACTGAGAAATCTCCAAAAGAAAATGTTGGGTTGACCGAAACTATTGTTCAGACGGTTCCAAGTTCCAACTCAAGTGATATCAAGGTTGCATAGACTATAAGAACTGTACATGCAATCCATCTTTGGGAGGGGAGTGGAGTTCATACTCCTTCCACTGCAAACTCTATTCTGGGTGGTTTTTCTAAAATGTGATTACAGATTTACAGTCATTAATTGCCGTTCATTTCAGGAGGAACTTCATGATCCCTATGGCTTATAAGCAGGTTTTTGCTCATTATCATGCAGGAGCTAGCAGAATTCATGTGTTACTAAATGCTGATCATACTATGGCTAGGAAGTATCGTCACAATTCCATCTAAAGTAATATAAAAGTTGCATAGATCGGAAGAATTACACATTGCAATGTGGATTTGTGGGACTGGGGGATCAGTGAAGTTGAGGGAGGCCCCAAAACAATATAAAGTAAAATTGTCCAAAAACGTACAAACAAGTCATGAAACATCACTTGGTATTTAAGATCGAAATACAGAAACAACATTTTGACAGGCTTCTGGGAATACCACCGGACAACGGGGGTTATTCATCATAATACTTGGAACCAATTCATTCACTTATAATCGAGCTACGTAGCTAAGCCAGTAGCAGTGCCTACAACTATGTCCCTGGTATCATCATGTCGGTTTCCCTCAAGTGTTGAGGAGCATGAACTGTTGCCAGTAACAGCCTTCGACTCTGATTCTTGAGACCTCGGGGTGCTGCTCACCTTTGAGGGCAATTCTCGGGGAGGTGGTGGTCATATCATTTCACCATCCACCGTGGTACAATAGCTCCAATATGCCTTTGTATATCCCTCTGGTATATCCTCATCACTAACATACTCAGAAAATTCTTGACCAGATGAACGAAAAGAGAGGTTTCTTTGGTGCATAAGTGTTACTGAACACAAAAACATAACCTAGGTTGTTGAATGACTCGAATCAACCTGTATCTGAGAACTTGGAAAGACTTGTATGTCACTTCCCTGATTTGTTTCAAGGAGTTATGAGTTGGTGAATTACCACCTGGATGATTCTCCACATAAGCTTAAAACACTGAATGTGCAATCTTGTTTGGATTTGGCTGGGACAGGTGAAACCACATCCAGCAGCTTCCTAGTGGTCTTTGATGGGCTTATTTTGGGCTCCCAGAATTTGTGAAAGTTGGTTTCTGTGTTTGGTGGAAATGGTTGTGGTTGTTTAAGTTGACCTTTTGGTAATGGGAAAGTGAGGCTTGAAGAACATAGAATGGAGTGCCCTGATTTCTTATCAACTGAGATTCCAGAATAGTCGGCTAAAGCGGTAATTGGGACAGTAGAGTCGCATGTCAATTATAGTATCCTTTTCTTTTAATTTTTCTGGGCCAATTGAATTATATATAGTATTACACTGTCCGAGTCATGATATGGTGTGAAAACTTTGGTGCCATCCAAAATTCCAAAAAACTTATTACATTACCTGCAAAAGAATCTAAAACGAGAGCTTACAAACCAGAAACCACAATGGGAATTTAAGGATATGGTGACCGGTGAGCTTGCATTTGTATCCCTAGGTTTATATTTCGTACAAATGAATACATTAGATGGAAATACTTACAGTGGAGTTGATACTTGATAGTATAATGGACGAGTTTTTCTCAATGAATAATACACTTTGACATAATTACTTTCACTTAAAAAAGAATAAGTAATATTTACGGAAAAAAAAATCAAATTAAATGAAAGAAAAATACTTGTGTCCATACCAGTATATTGGGTAGAGTTTGATTCTTGCCCCATTAAACAGAATACTCACTACTAAAATCTCAATATACATTGTACAATCATAGAAATATGCACCGTTTAGAATTACACTTCCTTTATAATACTGCTTTATTGATAATGCAAGTACCAATCAAAATTTCTTTTTAGATAAATATGTTTACAGTGTATGTGCTATCTGATTATCTTTTATCTATTGGTTGTTTATTTAGTTGTTAGATTAGCTTAAGCATTTAGTTGTTATATTAGCTTAAGCTTTGATTTTGGGACATGTGGTTCTCCAAAATACTTGCTAAATGTGATTGCAATGTTCATTGGTAGGGGGAACTCTCATAGCTGTGGTTTCTGGATAGGCTTCCATTAATGTCCAAGTTACCCTTCTTACAGCTTGAGGATCAGAACCTAATTATCGAACATGGTAATTCACTAAATTCAAATTTACTGCCAGTATCATTTACTGCATTTCATGGGTAATAAGTTTGCATGTGCTTTGCACAACACTACTAGGTTGGTTCCAAGTTTTGGTTGTTTTGACGGAATCGGCGTCTTTTTCAAGTTTGTATCAAACCTGTACCGAATTTTTGTATAACTGAAGTGTACATATGATTAGCAAATCCAAGGTTGAATATTTTTCTACTCTTTAGTGTTTAACTTGTTGACTATATTCGCACGCTAGAATTTTTAACTTGAATCCTTGTATTTCTTCCACTGCAACGAAGTAAAAAAAGGGGAACTCTTTGGCCTAGTTTTTAGGAGTCTCGGTGTGTTAGCTCAACTCAGCTTCTGCATCCAACTTCTTGAATATTCCCTTCATCATTTGTCCCTTGGTTGAAATTGAATGGGGTCACATCCACTCTTCCCCCTCTCTTGCATGCTATAAACAGTTTTCAGCCCCAATAAGATTCACTATGCTGTTAAAAACAAAAGAAACTATCCAAATTATTCTCCCAACTCACTCATACTGGTTACTGAATTAATCTAGTGCCTTAATTTGAATATGAAAAGTAGCTGGTGAGTGAAAGTTCAGACCACCAAATGAGATATTACCTAGAGTAGGTAAGCCACATCCACTAGAACACTCCTTGCTCTGTTTCTCACAAGTCCTGCATCCAACAGTTAGAGCTTCACCAAAATTGTAAAAAGACTAGGTGTTGAATCAGACAAACTCTCCATTATAGTCTTGTAGGAAACCAATATGAACATCTATTAGAACTAAGAGTTGCTTTATTGCCTTGTTGCATGCATTGTCCTATATTATTCTGAAGACAAGAACAAAAAAGGAAAAAAGATTGTAGATCGCTTCATTAACTCAATGATCATAGAAAAAACTGAGGAAATAATGTCTTTGGATAGTTTTCACTGAATCTACTTCTTTTGGTTCCAATGAATTTTCTGATTTCTACTGAATATGTGACCACGATCGTACATGGTGAATGTATTTTTTTTTTCCAAAATATAGTGTTATGCAAATTATGTCATTAAAATTGGTATATACTTGCACATAAGTATGGTATTGGATTACCAAACTTAGATTTTGAAGATAAAAAATGCATTTTTATTCGCTAAAATAAAAGCAAGAATTGATGTGTGTAAGCATGAACTTGAATTCATTGTAATTTACACAAGACCATGTCTCACAGTTGTTCGATGATAGATTAGACAGCAGCAGAGGTATGTTCTGAAGTATGGAACGGAGAACATACAATTTGATTCTACACCTCTATTCTGAAAATGTAGCAACATGGTAAATTGATGCTACCCCTCTCATGTCTTACCCCTTGAACAGAATACTTAATAGTATACGGTCAGTTTACAATTCAAGCTAAATGGTTTCATTGTTTATTGTTGCACTATCTTTATAATACCTGTGTATTACTATTAATCAGGCAAGTACAAATCAAAATAGTCTTTTTTGCGTAGCTATTGGTTTTCCATTTCATATTAGCTTAAGCTTTAGTCTGGGCTGAGTGGTTCTCCAGCGTATACACTTGTTGAATGTGATTAATGTGCTTGGCAGGGGATACTCCCTCATATCTCTGGTTTGTATGGCGTATAAGCGGGTCTTTTCTCCTTACCATTGAGCTATCTGCATTGGTGACCATGTTGCTATGCTTGCCATTCCTACGATGGAAACTACTACTGAGGAAGTGAGGAACCTAATTTGCCATTTCTAGGCAAGTTCTTGCAACGTGTGGAAATGAAAGAGGGACGAAGATGCCATACACACCAGCTTTAGCTTTGATAGGAAGACTTTGACTTTTCTATTCAACATTTCATTAGCTTTGTAAGGATATGTGGTTGTAAGATGGTATAGAAATATCTTGTTTGAATGTCGAAATTTCCTCCAAACTCGATATCGTAGTCTAGGACCCATAAGCACCCATAATTTCCACAAGCTTTATCCTTTGTGGGGTGCACGAAGTGATGGATCTTTCAATGAGAAATTATTGGTTCTTTCGACTTTATTAGTCAGTCTCCTCCGATCCCTTATTTGCTTCTGACTGGAAATTAGTTTCATCTTCCTTGTTGGTTTTGAATGGCATCCTCCTCTGCATCTCTTCCTTCATCATCAGCCACCGTAGAGTGGAAGTATGACGTGTTTTTGAGTTTCAGGGGTGCTGACACTCGCAAGGGTATCACATCTGATTTGTATGATCGATTGCATAGCAGAGGAATCAGAACATTCATGGATGATCCTGATCTTGAAGTCGGAGATGCTATTTCTCCGACTCTCCTAAAGGCAATTGAAGAATCAAGGTTTGCAATTGTCGTTCTCTCGCGAGACTACGCTTCTTCTACTTGGTGTTTGGAGGAACTTGCAAAGATCTGTGAGTGGATGAAAGAAAACAACAGAATTCTTCCACTTTTCTACAATGTGGAGCCCACTGAGGTACGGTACCAGAAGAGGAGTTTCGGAGAAGCTTTCAATGAGCATGAAAGCTCTGGGCGAAACACATCAGACAAGGTGAAGCAATGGAGAGATGCTTTAAACAAAGTGGCCAATTTCTCTGGGTGGGATGCGAAGAATTTTAAGTAAGTACTTTGATGTGCTATTATAATCATCCTAGAGTTATTTGGATTTGTTAATTAACCCTTGATTCTTCCTTCCTTGTAGGACTGATAAAGAACTTGTGGACAAAATTGTGGAGTGTGTGTGCGAAAGAATACAACCTTTCCACACTGAATCTACAATGTGCATCGAAGATTTTGAACCCTATGAAGCAACAAAAATAGGCATGAATAAGGTTATGGAGGCGCTGAAACATGAAGATGTCACTGCCGTCGCGGTCTGCGGAATCGGCGGAGTAGGCAAGACAACCATGGTTAAGGAAGTTGCTGCACAATCCAAGAAAAATGGCGTGTTTCATCATGTCATTATGGCTGTGGTATCCCAGAGCCCCGACTTGACGAAAATTCGAGACGGATTGGTCGATCAGTTGTTGGGAAAGAAATTAGAAAAGGAGACAGAAATTGAAAGAGTTGCTAGATTCACGACGGAGATCATGAAAAAAGGAAAGATCCTTATAATCCTTGATGATGTCTGGAAGAGAATAGAATTGCCAACCATAGGCATTCCCAGTTACAAGGAGCTTCGAAGGTGCAATTCCAAAGTCGTACTCACGACAAGGAAAAATATCAAGAATGAGATGAGATGCGAAAGAGAGGTAACCCTCGATATCCTATCAACAGAAGATTCTTGGTCTCTGTTTGTTAGAAATGCAGGCACGTCTTTGGAATTCATGAGGTTTGAGGAATTGGCAAGGAGGGTAGCTGGAGAATGTGGGGGTTTACCGATTGCATTGAAAGCAGTTGCAAGGGCACTCGGAGATAATAAGGACCGGGCGGAATGGGAAAAAGCAGCCGAACGACTAGAGAAGTCACAGTATGCCAATCCTAAACATGAAGAAGATGATGAAAATGCCGTCAACTGTATAAGATTAAGCTATGATTACTTGAAAAACGAAGACCACAAGTCATGCTTATTGCTCTGTTGCCTATTCCCCGAAGACCATGAAATAAAAATAGAAGACTTGTTAAGGTTTGCGGTTCGAACAACATTCTTTCAAAAAGCCCAAACAATTGAAGATGCCAGAGGCGAACTGGTTTCAATAGTCAAGCACCTGGAAGGCTCTAGCTTGCTTTTGGATACCCAGAAAAATGGATGTGTAAAGATGCATGACGTCATCCGGGATACAGCCATTCAAATTGCCGAATCTGAACGTGGGTTTCGGGTGAAAGCTGGCTTGGGTTTAGAGAATTGGCCACGCGGATTAGATGAAGGCTGCACTGCTATTTCACTGATGGGGAATATAATTCACCAGCTGCCCGAAGAAGAGTTGGTATGTCCAGATCTCCAGATTTTATTACTAAATTGGAATTTTGATTTAGATGAGATCCCAGAGACGTTCGTCAAAAGTCTGAGTGAATTAAGGATCTTGGATGTTAGCTACACTCGTATTTCCGTATTACCCCAATCATTCAGTCTCTTGACCAACCTCCAGGCTTTGTATTTAGATTATTGGAACAGATTCATTGACATTTCCGTAGTGGGGAAACTTAAGAAGCTTGAAATTCTTAGTATGAGAGAATATCCTCAGGGGAAATTGCCGAGAGAAATAGGACATTTGACTAATCTAAGGATTTTGGATGTCAATGAAGGTGAGGTCACAATTCCATCGAAAGTGATATCAAAGTTGCATAAATTAGAAGAATTGTACATGGTCGGTTGTCGGTTTGAGGACTGGGGGTGTGAAGTTGAGGGACGAGGAGAAGAAACCAGTATTGGGTTAGGTGAGTTAGCTGGTTTATCATATTTGAAAATATTGCACGTTGGCATACCTCATGTAAAATACATCCCTAAAACTGTTGAAGCCAAACCAGATTGGGATTACTTTTGTATAACTATCTTTGGCAATATGCAATTCGACGATGAATACGCATCAGGAGATCATAATTCAAGATCCTTGTTTCTTATTGGAGCAACCATAAGTATCTTACCTGATTGGTTTACTAAAGCGGTGACAGAGAAAATAGAGAAGCTAGAGTGCTATTGCTGTGACGGGATGAGTGACATTCTTATGGAATATGACCATGGGAGGTTACATGAACTCAAGCATCTCAGAGTATATGGCAACGAGTACTTGAAAGAGTTGATGAACACAACAGGACGAGTTCAAAAAGGACCAGTGTTTGAGAAGTTGGAAGAGTTGCATCTGACAAGTCTGTTCCACCTTGAGGAGTTGTGTGTTGGTGAGTTGCCACCTGGGTCTCTCTTCAATTTGAAGGTATTGAAGATATTTAATTGTGATAACTTGAAGAATGTATCAAAATTTGTACAGAGACTGCCAAGTCTGGAGAAACTAGTTTTAGAGGGTATGTATGAGTTGGAGTATGTGTTTGGGTGCGAAGGGTCTGAGCTAAAAGAATCAAAACTGAGAGAGGTGCATTTGTGGTGTCTAGATTCAGTGAAGAGCATTTGTAGTGGTCCTGCCCCACGTGCAATGTTTCAGAGTATTAAAATCTTCACCATCTTTAAATGTGAGCTGCTGCAAAGTCTGTTCGCATCTGATGTAACCCAATGTCTCTTTCAATTGGAAGACCTTTGTGTAGAGAGATGCCCTTTGTTGGAAAGAGTAATCGAAGCAGTGAACAACGAGAAGATGGCTCTACCAAAATTGAAGAAGTTAGTTTTGAAGAATCTTCCTGTGTTGTATGGTGCAAGCTCTACTGTTGATATTGAGTGTCCTTCATTGGAACACTTGATCGTGGTGGATTGCCCCAATATTTCATTTTCAACCTCTTACTATCTCTTCGAATCCTCGGGAAGTAGGGACCAGTTTTCATTTTCAACCTCCGCTTCTGACTACTTTGGCAGCACGAACCCAGTCCAACTCAATGATAAACAATTGTACGACGACATTTTGTATAGAAGGTACGTCTTTGTGAGAATTACTAAATTTGTCTTTTTCTTTTATATTTTGTATATTAGCAATTGATCAAACATCGATTAATATCTGTGAATTGTGATTCAATTTTTGCTCTTCCCGGGCTTTTATGTGTACAGAATATACAGGATGTGAACAAGCTCAACTGAATTGGCAATGTCTATATCAGCTGGGACAGGTGAAACCACATCCAACAGCTTCCTAGTGGTCTTTGATGGGCTTATGTTGGGCTCCCAGAATTTGTGAAAGTTGGTTTCTGTGTATGGTGGAAATGGTTGTGTTTGTTTAGGTTGCCCTTTTGGTAATGGGAAAGTGAGGCTTGAAGAACATAGAATGGAGTGCCCTGATTTCTTATCAACTGAGATTCCAGAATAGTAGGCTAAAGCGGTAATTGGGACAGTAGAGTCGCATGTCAATTATAGTATCCAAAATTCGGAGGCTGGGGTTTATTTATACACAATATCGTTGGAGGCTGGGGTTTAGTGTTGATTGTATCACTCTCTCAAGTAGGTCCACGTAAAGTGGATTTGTGATGGGCTTCCTTCTTCTTCTTTTGATCAAATGGGCTTTTGTGTTTATACCACAGAGAATTTCAATGATTTCACCCTCTTTTTTTACCATTTATTTGATTAAAACCTTGATATTAATTTCGTAGGTTCTTGTATATAAACATATTAGCATATTGATCATGTGATCTATGTAATATATGTGAATCCCATAGATCTGGCTTCTTTGATGTAGCTGACAGATCTGTCTTCTTAATAATCTTTGGTTTGAGGAGCCTCATGTTAAATGTGCTCAACCAGGATGTGTTATTGCTCTAATGTAGCTAGGAGTTTAAACACTATGAACACGTTTACTTACTTTGAATATAATTGAAAAGTAAGGAATTATTCCAAGATGTATGAATTCATGCGTTTACTTACACATGATGGAATCAAAATTGGTGTAAGTCCAACTTTCCAATCAGGAATTGATTTCTTAACAACCCGGAATTTGAAAAACAAAAGAGGAGGTGGGTTTAGGAATGAAAGGCCAGGAACTTTTTATGCCCAAAATATCCTCACATAATTTCAATAACCCGAAATTACCCAACTCTAATTAATTTATGTATCTTGTATATCTCTAGTTAATTTTTTTCTCAATATAGATAGCAATCTATAAATAACACACATTCTCAAACTTCAAAATCGTAATTCATTGATGTACTTGAAAGTATAGATCACTCTACTCATCTTGTACCACAATGTTCAAGGGTAATTTAGTAATCAAACTAGTATTTGTTCTAATTCCCTATGGTAAGTAACAACCTACTACGATTGATTAAACGTCTCAATAGAATTGAAATATTCACATACAATTCTATTCTGTCTCTCATTTTTTGTGATTTTTATTCCCAATGAATTTAATTCAAAATAAGTAAATGTGTCGTATGTCTCCCTATAGTAAATTATTATTACTTTGAGTGAGGCACCTCGTCACGACTAAGTGCTATATATGCTTATATCCAAGGAATGCAAAATCGATATTTTCGCCGAAATTTCCGTTTTTCCGTGGGATCGATATTTCGATTCAATTCTTTCAGTTTCTCGTCGAAATTTCCTGATATTTTCCGATATTTTCGATATTTCACCGATATTTCCGATATTTCCGCGAAATTTCCGATATTTTCTAATATTTTTCAGAATTTTTTTATCTTACCTTCAAAAACTAATTTTCAACAATTTAAAACACATAATTTTCAACACCTAATTTTAATTTCTAACTTACCTTCAAGAGCTAATTTTATCATACTTCTGTTTTGATAATTTCCTAATAAGTTTCTTACTCGTGCATGCTTAATATTAATAAGTCTTACACTATATATTTTACTATAATGTATATTTTTGTAACATATAATCAAAATAGTAATGTGTAATCATTTTACATAATAATGTATGTAATTACAATTTTATTGACATGATTTTTCTATGATGTTCTAATAAGCTAGTTTTTTTTTTTTATGTAGCGATTTAACGACTATATAATAGCTAGTGGCAACGGGTCAACGACTATATAATATCAATTTATGTATGGTTTTAAAAAAATTCATGTAGTTGCTTTTGTGAAATATTATGTACAAATAATGTTAAAGGGTGTGATGGTTTAGCCTCATTTTAGGTTTCAAGCATAAATTATATATATTAAATCATATTTCAATAAATATCAGCTCTATTCACATAGTAATTCATATAACATTTCAATAAATTGATATATATTTGAATTTATTAATATTTTCTTCTCACATATGATTGATAACATAGCATAAAATAACCTTAGAAAGTTTCAGTACAAATTTCCATGTATTTCTTATAGTTTCCGTCGTTTTTGTCAAAATTTCTAATGGATCGATATTTTATCGATATTTCCGTCAAAATATCCGTATTTTGAAACGCCGATATTTCCTCGATATCCGATATTTTACTCCTTGCTTATATCAAAGGGAAAAAAAAAAAAAAAAGGAACGATCAGATGAGCTGCATAGGATCCAGTACTTTCGTCTATGACTTTTCCAAAACAAGAACCAATCATGACCAAAGTCCCATGGAGGCATGGACTCCACCCGACCACCGCACTCCCTTTCTACTCCGTTTTGAAAAACACTTTTGCAGTTTTTCAACTTCTGCGACCAGAAAAAGCACCTTCCATCCAAGTTTTAACGGCCAGATTGCTGTTGGGCTTCATTTGGTTTTTTTCCTGAAACACAAAAATTATTCAAAACGTTGCGTGCGGGAAATGTCACCTTCCCCTGTGACTCCAAGTCTCACTCTTCCCACACATGACCAAACAAAGAAAGCTCCAAAAAAGCTATGTACTGTTGAAGAGGACAACGCAGACCCCATTTATTATTTCAAATCGAGAAATGTGCTTAGGTGTTTAGATGAACAGAGACACTTGGTATTGTGAGATTCATTGTTTTATAATCACTATGTGAGTAGTGATCAAATCCCACGAACCCATAAATATTCATTATCCCATATTTTCTAAGTCTTCGACTCTTTGGAAGTTGGAGACTTTTGTCATGCCCGAATCAGTCTAAGACAACGTACAATCCGGGCCAGCTTTCACGGACTCTTCTCCACCTCGACACACCCTACTGTGATTTGTTTTTGTTTCTTTGGAGGAAAAAAAAAATAACAAAATTTGATCATTGGTAGCTGTGGTGGATTAGAGTTGGTTGTTCAAGCATTTTGACCCAGAATCTCATCTGGGCTTTTCAGTTTGGGACTGTTTGTGGCTTGGTGAAGTGATTTGGTTCAAAATCTCATCTGGGTTTTTGAGTTTTTTGGTAAGATTTTCTATCTGTTCATATGTATTTGTGTTTTTTGGTTTATGTGATGTAGTTTGATTGTGAGTGTGATTTGGGATGGATTTGTGGTTGAATTTTGGTTTGAAAGCTTGAACCTTTTGATTTGTTTCACTGATTCTACTTATGTGAGTGTGTAGTATGCACTGTTCAGGTTCAGTTTCTTGCAATTTGCTTTAAGATGTGAAACTCTGATGCAAAATCCCACTTTTGCTGTATTTTGAGTTTGAAAATGCTAATACGGTTTGTGATTTTTGAGAAGTTCTTTAATTTTGAAATGCCAACGTCATGTGAATCATGTGGAGAACATTGTCAAGTTAAATGCTTTTGTAGGCTTCACAGCTGAGAAAACAAATGCAACTACTTTTTACTTTCTCTATAAACTTTGTTAATTTCAGATAAGCATGAGAGAATGTTCTTCAACTTTTCTTCACAAGCAAATTAGGTATATTTGTCTTATTTTGAGACGTAGTGTTACAGAAGAAACAAAGATAATCACTGATTATAGGATATGCTTGTTTCCTTTGCCAGTTTAGGGCTATATCAAGATGGGATTTTACACTTGTATAAATGCACGATGTGATAAATTCTGACACTTGTGTAAAGTGGACTTCAATGCAATTAGATGGCTTTCTTGAAGCTGTAGATTGGCATATTTACATATATGCCTTTTGGTGGCGTGCATGAATTTCATCTCTGTAGGGACTATAGCTAGTGGTATTCATGTATTGACAGATAGTCAGATACCTTGCTTTTCTTAACATCAACAATGCACATCAGTTTTTGTTAAAAGAGGAGGTGCTCAGAACACTAAGACTCTGATGGTGTGTGACAGGGACATTGGCATTTGAGGAAAGCAAAACAAGTGGAGATACGGTTATGATATTGATCCCAATTTGGAGAACCAAACATTGACAATTCAGGTAGAAACATGTCTCCTGGAGGTCACTTCTGCGAGGATGTGGGTGAGACTCATATTACATTGGCCGATTCTGATGCAGCGACTTCATTTGCTGATCTAAGAACTTCCCCCTTTAGAAAAGCTCTTCCTGGTTTAAATGGAAATGGGGGAATGCCATCAAACAAGAATGTGCATGACCTACTCGAGTGCCCCGTTTGCATGAATTTGATGTGTCCTCCAATTCACCAGGTACTTTTGATCAATGGTAATAGCTCTGCTATTAGGGAGGATTTTTCATTTATTTACATTAATCTACAATTGAAGGTGATAGGTTTTGAACTATCTGGTAGTTTAACACACTTATATGACCTAATACGAAGTACACCTGTTGTTTTACTCATTTTACTTCCAGAAACAGTTTGCTCACTGTCTGATTTAATCTCTTAGCAAAATCGATGGCTCTGCCTGGTTTCTATTGCTACCTAAAGAGCCTCAACTGCATTTTTTATCATATGCATTGACAATACTTGATCTTTAGAATGCATTACATGCACATGAGTTTTCAGATGCATTTATTGACTTGAAAACAGAAGACTAGATCTTATCAAAAATATAATAAAATGGAAGACTTTACTCTCCTTTGATGCCTGATCTGTGAAACACCATCACATGTCATTTTCCTGTATTATAAACTATGTGCATGATATGCAAGGACATAACATTCAATCCATTTTTAATCCCGGGTATATTAGATCTTTGTCTTACTTCTTTTTGCTACTGGGAGAGCCTCTAATGCAATTTCCATTATATGGTCATTGACATTGTTTGAACATCAAATTGCAGCACTTGCATATAGGTGTGTTAATGTAGATAATTTGATCCTAGAAGAGATCTAATTGAATTCTGTATTCTAGTGTCCAAATGGTCATACTTTATGCTCGAGCTGCAAGATTAGAGTGCAGAACTGTTGCCCCACTTGTCGCAATGAGCTTGGAAATATAAGGTGCTTGGCACTGGAGAAAGTAGCAGAGTCCCTGGATCTTCCTTGTAGATATCAAATTTATGGTTGCCCTGATATATTCCCTTACTACAGCAAGCTAAAGCACGAGAAAGTCTGTAAATATCGTCCTTACAACTGTCCTTATGCTGGAGCCGAATGTTCTGTTACTGGAGATATCCAATTCCTTATGATGCATCTAAAAAATGATCACAAGGTTGACATGCATGATGGATCTACTTTCAACCATAGATATGTTAAGTCCAATCCCCAAGAAGTTGAAAATGCTACGTGGATGTTAACCGTAAGTTCTCTCTCCCTTTTGCATGCACAATTTTTTATTTATGGTGTATGCAAACATGTACAGAAGATTACATCTTTGAAGAACCAAGTGGTAAAATTCTGTTACAACTAGTCAAACTGCCTCCATTCATCTCAGGATGAATTTTTGTTCATATTCAAGTATTTACGCTGTTCCTTAATTTAGAAACGATAATTATCAAAAGTCTTGCTTAAAAATCTTTATTTATATTTTACTCTTTTTTGATCCATGAAAGGACAAATTTCTTAATGCTGATACTCGTGTTTGAGCCACTATGACTTATTTAATCGATGATAAGAAGTGAGAAGAGATGCAAAACAACGCAGTCTTGTATATCTGTTTTTGGATCTATAGCTCATTACTGTTTCCTCGTCACAGCTAATGTTCTTGTATCTTTTCAGAATATTGACACTGGTAGCTGTAGAATAGTAATTCACCTGATATGTTGGCTTTGGAGTTTTCCCCACATGAATTAATTCTGTGCTTACTTGGATTATGTGAATTAAAAATGCGTTTGTCTTTTCTTAGTTGGTCCAGTTTTACCTGTGTCGATCTATTTTGACCCTTGCTAATTTAAATTGTACTGCAGATCTTTAACTGTTTTGGCCGTCAGTTCTGCTTGCATTTCGAAGCATTCCACATTGGAACAGCCCCCATATACATGGCCTTCCTTAGGTTTATGGGTGATGATGATGAGGCCAAGCAATTCACTTACAGTCTTGAAGTAGGTGGTGGTGGCAGGAAACTAACATGGCAAGGAATTCCGAGGAGTATTCGGGATAGCCACCGGAAAGTTCGTGACAGTCAAGATGGTCTGATCATCCAGAGGAACTTAGCACTCTTCTTCTCAGGTGGTAATAGGCAGGAGCTGAAGCTGAAAGTGGCCGGTCGTATATGGAAAGAACACTAAGATGCATAATTAAAAACTTGTTCAAAGATATTGTAACCTTTTGGCTGTGAAAAATAAAAAAGATCGGAAGGAAATCAGGCGTCTCTGTGTAAAAGAATCCATCTATGGCTTGATAAAATTGAATGAAAATGCTCCGGAACATGCAATGGTTTAGGTATTCCATTAATCTTTGGGAAAGTAGGTCTAACGGCTGACAAACTCAAATCATGTGGCCTGATTTGATCACAGTTAACTACGTTAAACCATTGAATAACTGTCGAAAAATGATTCAAGAAAGCCCGAGTTATGTTCATCTACTCGATCAATTTTCGCTCAATAGAAAATTGATTGTATAGGTGATGCAAAAGTGGGAGTTTTTTGTAATCAGTTTTCGCTCAGTTACTATTGAAGTGAGAAAATTGATTGTATAGGTGATGCAAAAGTGGGAGTTTTTTGTAATCAGTTTTCGCTCAGTTACTATTGAAGTGAGAATGGAGTATGTAAATACACCCGAAAATCAAAAGAATTGGCTCCCTAATAGGCTAATACCCTTTAATCAAGTAAACATTAAGAAAGAACCATACTTTAGTCAAGGATTTAATCGAGTAAATTGATAATAAAAAAATAATAATAATAAAAAGAACTTAAATGGCCCAAAACGACGCCGTTCGCTCATCATCTTCCTCAGCTTAAACCCTAAACCCTTTCCACTGTTCCTCAACAAATTGAACCCCAAATGATGATAGCTCGAACTCACTCCCTCTCAAAACTAAAGCCCCTCATCTCCATCTCCCTCCTCTCCCAATCCTTCAGCCCCAAACCAACTCCATGTCCACCTCTCACTCCTAACCCTAACCCCCAATTCCAAACCCCAAAGCTTCAACCTTTCCTCTTCTTCTTCAAACCCTTCTCTTCCTCCCAATCCCAACCTCCTCTCTCTCTCATCCGCGACGGAAATTACGATGAATCCCCCGTCGCCGTCGCCGTCACCGTCTGTCCCGGCTGTGGGGTCCACATGCAGGACTCCGATCCCAAAACCCCTGGGTTCTTCCTCAAACCCTCCAAAAAGGACCCCAGAACCTACAAATTGGGGCCCCACCTCGAACCGGTCGCTTTAGAATCCGAATTCAACGAAGTTCTAAAGAAGGGCTTCGTAATCGAACCCGAAAATTTGGACTCGGGTCAGTTGGGACCAGAATTGAAACCCGAAAAGCCGGTGGTGTGCGCCAGGTGTCATTCTCTAAGGCATTATGGGAGAGTGAAGGATCCGACGGTGGAGAATCTGCTGCCGGAGTTCGATTTCCATCACACGGTGGGGAGGAAGCTGGCATTGGCCTCAGGGACAAGGCAGGTGGTGCTGATGGTGGTTGATGCTGCCGATTTCGACGGCTCGTTTCCGAAAAAGGTGGCTAAGCTCGTGTCGGATACGATCGATGAGTTTTCGAGGGATTGGAAACAGGGGAAGGCAGGCAATGTGCCGAGAGTGGTGCTCGTTGTGACGAAGATTGACCTGTTGCCGAGCTCGTTGGGGCCGACTAGGTTGGAGCATTGGGTTAGGACTAGAGCTAGGGAGGGCGGGGCGGATAGGATTACAAGTGTGCATTTGGTGAGTGCAGTGAGAGATTGGGGGTTGAGGAACTTGGTGGATGATGTGGCGAGCTTGGCGGGGCCGAGGGGGAATGTGTGGGCGATAGGGGCGCAGAATGCAGGGAAGAGTACTTTGATCAATGCAATAGGGAAGTATGGTGGAGGGAAGATTACTCATTTGACAGAGGCGCCCGTGCCGGGGACTACATTGGGGATTGTGAGAGTGGAAGGTGTGCTTCCTGGTAAGACTAAGCTGTTTGATACGCCGGGGCTTTTGAATCCTAATCAGATTACAACTAGGTTGACTAGAGAGGAGCAGAGTCTTGTAAACATTAGCAAGGAGTTGAAACCGAGGACGTATAGGATCAAGGTTAGCCATTTTCCTTTTATCTTGAACTATATTATGGGCAGTGTATTGTACTGTTGTTAAGTAGTGATGTTTTTGATTCGTACTTTGTTGTCTTAATACATTGCTTGATCAACAATTATAAAAGTGAAGCACTACATGCTGGCATAATCCAAACAATGGCTTTAAATTTCGGGACAATTGGTGAAAGACTGAAAGTGGCTTGTAAGGGCTGAAGTTGAGGCTTTTCATGAGTTTATATCCGAACCTAACATAAATAAGGCTGTGGCAACCCAATTATAACGTAGGCTGTGGCAAAGGTTGTTAGTAAGTGTTGCGGGACATCCTGTAGTATTCTCAAAATCCCAGTCAATTACCAAAGTATATTGCTTGTTACACCTATAGCATACACAAATAAATTACTCAAGTTCAGAATCATCTAAACCAGCTCAACCATTTGATAAGACTGACAATGTCTATTTTTTGGATGGAATCCAGTGATTGATGTTCAGAAGTTCTTTTACTTATCTATCTTGTACATTATTACGTGTTTTCATTTGAAAGCTGATTACTTGATGGTCCTGGAAGTTCAATTACTCTATTAGTAAATGTTGTTTGCTTATAATGGATCATGTTCTAATGCATAGATTATCATCGAGTCCAGGATCACTTTCTTGTTAACTTAAACAGCTCGACTTAAAGAATGTGTATCATAAGTCCTGGCTTATATTGGTTCGAATTTTGCTGTTGCAGGATGGTTATTCAGTTCATATTGCTGGGCTTATGAGGCTGGATATGGAAGAATCATCTGTAGATTCTGTGTATGTTACAGCATGGGCATCTCCTTATCTTCCATTACACATGGGGAAAACGGAAAATGCATCCGAAATGGCAGAGAAACATTTTGGTCGGCAGTTACAGGTATGATTAGCACTAGTTGGTAAGTTATGGCTGTGCAATCCAAGATCTTGTCTGATCATCATTAATCTCATTCATCTTCAAGATGTTTCCAACAGCCTTTCAACTCACAAACACAAATAAGCAACCAACACTTTAACTATGGCTTCTAAAGGTCAGGCTGTTTAATGATATGATACATAATAACTTAATGATATGATACATGATACATAATAACTTTTAGAAAAAAAAAATGTATTTCTGGATTTAGATGGCATTTAATAAGCTAAATATCAAGAGAATAGGCATGTGCCTTGTTAATGCAAATTAGTATCATTAACTTATTTTGATTGGTATGATGCTTGTGGCTCTGTCATCTAGTTGTGAGGCTAAAGTGGAAGATATGACTATCATATGTTTATTTAAATTTTCAGGACAATGTATGATAAAGTTGTCTGTAAATGAACTGGTTCTTGTTTCAGCCACCAATTGGGGAGAATAGAGTTAAGGAGCTTGGACAGTGGGTGAGAAAGGAATTTCACATCAGTGGAAACAGCTGGGATTCAAGTTCAGTGGATATTGCTGCCGCAGGTCTTGGCTGGTTTGCTGTTGGACTTAAAGGAGAGGCAGTTTTGAGTGTTTGGACTTATGATGGAATCGATGTTGTTCTTCGCAGCTCATTGCTTCCTAATAGATCATACAATTTCGAAGTTTCGGGGTTTACAGTCTCTAAAATTGTCTCCAAGGCTGACAAAGCTTCAAATAAGTCACAGCGTCAAGGTGACATGAAGAAGAAACAAACTGACCATCAAAAGGATTTGGTCACCTGCTAATATCATATTGAGAACTCGCAGCTGAACTTCCTTATAGGACTATTGTTGATCAATTACACTACACGTGAGTGAGGAATGCTAGCAAACTACATACTTTTGACATCCTATTCAGACCGGGATGATTTTGTCCGAGCACAATATCAAGAACAGCTTCATTCCTTTGCTAGTGAAAGACGGCTTGCCGAAGGATGAAACCTATGGTTTCTCTGAGGTACGAGTACATCAGCCTAGTTTCCCACACCCTTTCCATGGGGTTCTCATTCTATGACTTGCATTACTGTGTATTATTTATTCCCTTGTAAATTATAATTTGTTAGTCTCAAGACTAGCAATCTTTTGAGGTGATCTCTTTTGATACTACTGCTCTTTTAAATGACAAAGAGGGTCAATTTTGGGACCTGGGATATTGCACACCTTATAATTCAGGGATCAAACTTCTGAGCCTTGGTTCTTCTTGCATATATTTTTTTTTTTTTGGGACAAATTCTACTTGCAACTTTGCTGTCTGATTTTACATAATTGTTTGTCTTCTTCTTCCTATGCTACTTGGCCAGTGTGATCTCATATGTGTTGTTAGCTTTGTACATGTACTTGCTTTGGTAGACCAACTATCTACACGACGAAAGTCCCTACTTGAAGCACATGGTAGGCTTTTGAACCATGAGAACCATGAGAACCATTCCACAAAGGTGAGGATATAGAAGTTGAATATGTCCCACTGATGGTAGTACTGCAGTCCCAGTACTGCAAGTCTGCAACTGTGAGACCTAACACTGCTCAGCATTGTTTGGTAGTTAAAGATTAAATAGGCAGCTTACCAAAGACTGGATCATATTCAAACATAGATGGCTGAAGGTTTCCATCAGTGAAAGTCATTTATGGCTGAGCTTGATTTGTCATTCTTATTATTTGGAACATGCATCTGAACGCCGGATAAAGAGATGGCTGCAATTGAAAACCAAGTTGGGCAACTGGGCAAGCATGAGTTAGGCCTGAGGATAATGTGCACCCTATCCTGACTCCTGAGGCCTCATTTGGTCGCGGAAATAAGTTTGTTCTTTAATCATTTCCATGAGTATGGGAAATTTTCCACCACTGTACTATAAGTCTGTAAGCAATTTTTCGTGAATTCTTATTCACAACTTCTCACTTATAAATATGACACTATGCGATAATATTAGATAGTTCTATCAATTTTACTGACCAAACGGTGGTGAAGAACAAGCAAAAGTTAATTGCTTATTTGTCATGAGTTCGTTAACGTCATTTCATACATTATTTACTAAATAATTACAAAAATCTCATTTGACTGTTGGAAAAATATGATTTGTTTCTCTATAGACGTGCATAGAGAAAAATATGACTCTGGTTGTATCATTTTTCATTGAATAAATACTCTAATTTTATTGTTTTTAATAGTTTTTTGGATCTATAATGTACATAAGACAAATACTAATTAACATGGGAGTAATATATTAGATGTCACATGATGCCTCTTTGGCTCATTCCTCTTATTTTCATTTGAAAGTCAGAAGGTAAGCAACAAAGGCAGAATTCTCATTATAAAATGCTAATCCTTAATTAACAATTGGCCATGCAACAATTACACTAGCCTTTTTTTATATATATAAAAAAAAAACTATAACACTAGTTGGGGATACATTATTAGCATGAATCAAAGTCGCTTAGTCAGTGAACGCCATTATTATTTTTCATTAATCTAAAATTGAACTATGACTACTTCTTGGACTTGAGTTACAAAATACTAAACAAATTTGGTATACCAACAAGAGGCATGTAACTAAACCAACTGTGCTTGTCCTCATTGTATTGCTGATCATTGATTTTAATAAGCTGGTGAGGTAGAGTACAAAAGTTATGAAGAAATGAAGATTATACTGTCAACTTTGATTTGATTCTTGCTTAACAAATGTAAGCTATGATGGTTTATCTAACATAATCCAAGAACTCAATTGCAAAAAGTGAATATGTCATCCATGTAAATTGTTATATTTTATCAGAGTTGCTGTTTTGCTGACAATTGCATCTTGGCAAATCATGGTACTCTAGCAAGTTCTAGTTTTGGTAAGATTTGACTCCATTTTTTATTGTTTGGATTTGCAATAGTGACTGCAAAGATTTTCCTCAACCTCTTTTGTCTTGGCTTTTTAATTTGTTATCTGTCATGGTCTTTTACGGATATTGGTTTTCTTTAATAGCATGGAGTAGAAATGTTTTATTTTTTGTTTTTGTTTTATGCTTCCTCTCTAGGTACAAACACAATGGTGAAAATAAGGAGAAAATGAAAGAGATATCTTTGGGTATATTTCTAAGAACATCTTCAACAGACTCTCTATTATAACTTCTTAGTTATTTTGGATAATATATTTAGCTTTTTGTGAAAAATAGCAGTTATATTAGACTCTCTATTCTAACTCTATGTTAACTTTTAGCTATCCCGCTAGCCAAATTTGGAGAGCGTGATAGCTAAAAGTTAAAATATTTAAATTTAATACATTCATTATATGTAATTATATATAATTTATAAATACACTTAAACCACTTTTTATTCATTTAATAAATATTTTAAATTCAAATCAAACTAAAATAGAGAGAACTGATACAAACATATTTTTAAAGTAGCTAGCTAAAATGACTTTTTAGCTATTTTGGCTAAAATTTAACTAAAATATGGTCAGTATTGCTGAAAATGCTCTTATTATTGTGTTTTAGGACTTATAATGGTGTTTTAGGAATAACTCTTTTTGCTGTTACCCAAAAACGAGTTGTTATAATTCGTAATTGTTCTACATTTTAATGAATTGACGCTATTTTTTCAAAAACAAAAAATAAGAATAAGCTGCAAAATAGACCAAGAGCAAGTTGTATGTCACCTCATGGGTCTCTTCCCTCACACTTATTATCTCTTACCTCGATCTCTCACTTTCACAATAATTCCTCTAATATTTTCTCAAAATATTAGATCATGCATGACTCCAAATCTCTTACATCTCATTTTGATAAGATATTCTCAATAATCAGACTTTCAGCTCTCAGTTTTATATAATTTTCTCAATTATCAGCTGAGGACTCCATGTTCTGATTGTTCTCTCTACACAATTATAGAAAATAGAGAAATGGAGTCACAATGATAAATGAGTAGGCGACAAGTATAGAAAGGTCTTTACGTGTCGTTTGCCTATGTTTTCTCCTTCGGACAGAGCAGAGAAGATAGTGGGATATATATAGTGTCGAATTAAGTTTGCAGTTGCAACTCTTCTGTCCTCAAGATTTGCTACTTCTTAGAAACACAGATTTTTAGAGTACGTCGTTCGTGTGTCAAACACATTTCCTTTGTTGGGTGGTCGGAAATGGATGACCAGTCGGATTCCGATCAGAAGGCTTCGCTGTTGGGAAACGGTGGACGTAGTCGGCGACTCAGTCGAAAAAACTCGTACAACACCCTCATAAACGACTTCGTTTCGAGGCTGCCGAATAAAGTCCGAGCTGGTGTTGACCCCGAGTCGCCGGACGTGATCAACTGCTCACGCACCTCGGGATTAAACGAAGGTGGGTTGGTTTCATTTAGTGTTTATTGGCTTTGTTGGGTTGTTTATGTGATAAAGTTTCTGCCTATATTTTGTTTTGTGTTATCTTTTTAGGACAAGAAAAAGGGTTGTGAATAGTGTGAGTGTGGAAGAGAAATATTTGTTTGATGAAGATTTTGTCTTTGTTTGGTTTTTGTGAGGAACCAAAGAAAAGGTGCAGTGAGTGCGTATGTGGAAGAGAAATGTGCTTGTGATTTGTGATGAAGGCTTTTGGCTTTTGTTGGATCAAACGGAAGATTTGGTTTTTGGTGTGTGTTTTTGCTTGTGGTGTGCTTAGGTGGTGATTATGTTGTTTGATATAGGATAGGGAATATGTGGAAGAAGAATGTTTAAGAATGTATGTGATTCTGAGGTAAAGTTTTCGCCTTTGTTTTGTTTTCTAAAGAAGGAACAAAAGGTATGTTCGTCTTAGTGATTGCGGAAGAGAATGCTTTAATGTTGTGAATAAGTTTTGGCCTTTCTTTCATCTTATGAAGGTTATCTGTGGTTTGGTCTCTGGTGGAATTCGATGATTATCTTATTTCTCTACAACCAAACAGAAAAATAACTCAACTCTGAAACTCTGAAACTTAGGTGCTGTATCTGATTAGAGCCTAGATATTCAAAGGATTCAAGATGAACAAAACCATAAGGACAGCTATTTCCCAATCATCAGCACTTCTGGACATATAATGTTTTTTGGGGCCTCAAATTTGCATGTAGAAGCTTTTACTAACCAAAGTCGATATTGTTTTGCCGTTGTCATTTTTTACATTTTCTGAGTAACCATATAGAAGGTTTGGTGTATGATGTTAGATTAGTTTTCCTGATCTTTTGTTTATTTCTTTTTCTTGGTTTTCTCTGCAACCAGACAGATGTGCAACTAAGTAGCCTTGAAATCGCCATATGGGCATGTCTGTGTTCATTTGGCTTCTTTTTAATTGCAGGAGAGAAGGAGTACTATGAAAAACAATTTGCAACCCTTAAATCTTTTGAGGAAGTTGACGCTGTAGTCTCCTCTGACTGCATTGATGAGGAAAATCTTGCAGAACAACTACAACATGAAAGAGCAATGAAGATTTCCAACTATGCTAATATAATTCTCTTGGCCCTTAAGGTATCGTCACTTCAATTTTCTTCAACAGCTGATATGTTTATGGAAGCTTTTCGAGTTAGAAATGATTAAATAAGTAGTAGTTAAATAGTATGTGTTCTTACATTGTTATAAGATTTTTGGAATGTGCAGATTTATGCGACTGTAAAAAGTGGGTCCATAGCCATTGCTGCTTCAACACTAGATTCCTTACTAGATCTCATGGCGGGTGGCATACTCTGGTTTACTCACCTGGCAATGAAGAATGTTAATATCTACCACTACCCTATTGGAAAATTGAGGATGCAGCCTGTTGGTATAATCATCTTTGCTGCTGTCATGGCTACACTTGGTATGTCATTGCAGTTTGTCTTGCCAGTTAAATTTATCTTTTCTCATGTTATAGCTTCTATTTTTTTATTTTGTGATGGATAGGTTCTACTTATTGTTGATTAATAAGAAACCCAACTTTTGCTTTATTTCGCCATAGTCAGCAAGCAATTGCAACAAATATCATGAATAGGGGAATTAGTGGCCAATCTAGCTCAGACTGGACATTTTATGAGGAGTTACTGTAATGTTTTCCTCTTGCGGGCATATTAGGGAGTAGAGTATTGGACGTTGAACATTCATGTTATATATCTTGATGCCAGAGACAACGCAAATAAAGATTTATTTTCTCTGCTCATTGATACTTTACTCTGAACATAAAAACAGATTTTGAGTGAACGTTCTTGCCATTTGTTTCCAGTGTGCATGATGTATAATCTTTCAGAAAATGTAGTGCTGCTTCCTTCTTATTTCTAATACTATATAAATTTTCTACCATGTACTGGAAGGTAAAGTTCAAAATATGATTAAGCCAGACTACACTTCATACATCAACACTGATGAACTTTACTTTCCTATGCTTTCCCATCTCTACAGGATTTCAGGTATTGATCCAGGCCCTAGAACAATTAGTTACAGCTGATCCCACTGAGCGCCTGACCTCAGATCAATTGGCGTGGTTGTATGGAATCATGTTGTTTGCCACTGGGGTAAAACTTGCACTGTGGCTCTATTGCAGAACCTCAGGAAATAAGATTGTCCGTGCCTATGCTGAGGTTAGTGCTTCTTCCTTTCTGTTATCTGTTTTACAGGGGATTATGTTCTATTTTTTCCCAGTTGTATGACATCTTTCAATGCCAATGTCCAGGATCACTATTTTGATGTGGTAACAAATGTAGTGGGATTAGTTGCTGCTGTACTTGCTGATAAGTATTATTGGTGGATTGATCCTGCTGGTGCTATTATCCTTGCTCTGTATACTATTATCAATTGGTCCAAAACTGTCATAGAAAATGCAGGTAGTTTTTCCAGCTACTCTTCGCTGCATTTTGATTTCTGGAAGATTTGCAGATTGTATATCGGAAGACGGTGGTGATGATCTAACAAACTTCACACAAAAACTGCACACAGATGACACAATTAACTTCAGAGGATCTTGATTCTTGTTTTAGAATGCGCATAATGAATAGTGTTGCTCCCTACTTAAATGAGTTCTATAGATGTTTCTTGAATTTCTACTTCAACTAGTCTAACCATGGTTTGAAACTTGCAGTTTCGCTGGTGGGGCAATCAGCCCCTCCTGAATTCCTACAAATGTTGACATATGTTGTCATAAGGCACCCTAAAGTGAAGCGTATTGACACAGTTCGTGCTTACACATTTGGTGCTCTTTATTTTGTGGAGGTTAGTCATATTAAAGCTGATTTTGATAGTACCAAAAAGTATAGTGTGGTATTATCGAATTCAATCCCATCTTCTGTGTGTTGTCTCATGAAATGCAATCGTTTCGAAAATAATAGCTTTGTTGAAACAGGTTGACATTGAACTTCCAGAAGAATTACCCTTGAAAGAAGCACATGCCATTGGAGAGACCCTCCAGATAAAACTTGAGAAGCTTCCAGAAGTTGAGCGAGCATTTGTTCATCTCGACTTTGAATGTGACCATAAACCAGAGCACAATGTACTCATCAAGCTTCCAAACAGCCAGCCGTGATTCGACGATATTTCTCAGCGTCCAAGTGAGTCAGGTACTCAGGCTACTTGTTGGAGTAGCTTGTGTTGCAGATGTGTATGCATTAGTCTATGTTCACTTTCGTGGGTTAATAAAGACAGAAACTGGCACCTGACTGCCCTTTACATTTTGTCTTTTAGAAATTGCTGTGGCCTGGTTTTCATCATGCCCCTACATAAGAGCCAATCTTGTACCGCCTCATATATGAATGCTTAGATTACTTGAACGTAGTAGAAGAATCTGATTTGAATCCTTTGACAGTATCAGCAGAATATCAAGTGTTTTACTCTTGCTCCTACGTCTAAGCATCTGCAACGAAATATCGTACAATATCCGATACATCAACTAAACCTAAGACTTTAACCCTATGCAACTAATACGTAATAAGACTAAAATCTGCAAAGGCGATTTGACGAAATGGGATAGCTCAAGTGGTAAAAAGAGTCTCATTATTTAGGAAGTATGATATTAGGTCTTGAGTTCGAGTCACGACAGGAGTATGTGTTAAGTGTGAAATCCTTATATAAGGACGAAGAATGTTATTAGGTTATGAGTTTGAGTCACGATAGAATCACGACAGTGGTAAGTCTGAAACCCTTACAATTTCCTGGCGGCGGAGATGCCGGAACAGAACCAAGCACTTCTCCAAGACTCCAACTTAGAATTGACTTGCGAGCTAATCCATCAGGCCACAGAGCAGGCCCAAACTTATTGTTTTTTTTTTTTTTTTAATGAACCTTTTGTTCTTCTTCCAGAGGACATGCCTGTGCCCTAAAACGGTGAAACCCTAAGCCCTAATGGCGGAGCACATGCCTGAAGATGTGATCGTGAAAATCTTCCAGAGGCTGCCGATTAAAAGCTTGATCCGCTTCACCTCCGTCTCGAAACGGTGGCGCTTCATCATACTCCGGGACCCTCACTTCGCCACA
This sequence comes from Potentilla sterilis, assembly GCA_963682095.1. Taxonomy (NCBI): domain Eukaryota; kingdom Viridiplantae; phylum Streptophyta; class Magnoliopsida; order Rosales; family Rosaceae; genus Potentilla; species Potentilla sterilis. The sequence goes on from OY821755.1 coordinate 62,510,351, forward strand.
TCCCACTACCAAATCGCTTCCCACAGCAAAACACTCCGTCACATTATCTGTTTCGATAGCTACGTTGACTCTCATTACTGCTTCGACTCGCCAAACTCGCAAACGCCGTCGTCTTCTTCTCTGGCGGTGAGAAATCTTCGCTACCCACCAATGAAACCTCACAGCAGGGTTCACATACACTCTTCGTGCCGTGGTTTGGTATTTAACTATTTATAGAGTTCGAGCAGCCCAAGAAGTATATATGGAACCCATCAACTGGACTCTTCAAGGAACTACCTGATCTTGAACTACATGATAATGACTTCCAAACCTATACCGGCTTCGGCTACGTCTCGGCTACCAGGGACTACAAGATTCTCATTGCCACTTTCAAACCTGGGCAGAGAGAGCAAGGCAAGATGATACACATCTTCTCGTCGAAATCCAACTCGTGGGGAAGGATTCGAGATTCCCAGTATTCCTCATCGTCAATGACAGTTGTGGGGACTCTTTCAAACGAGGCACTTCATTGGCTGAGGGAGTCTGATAATGTTATAGTTGCTTTTGATTTAGGGAATGAGGAGTTCCGGACAATGCGGCTGCCCTTTATTGTGGATGAGTCTCATGAGTATGAAGAAGGTAAGTATAGGAGACATCTAGGGGACTTTGGAGGATGCCTGTGTGTGTTTCAGGCGAAAAATGATGCTGCCTCTATGGATTATTGGGTCATGAGGGAATATAATGTGGGTAACTCCTGGACTAAGCTTTTTAACTTACGGATTACCAATAAGCCTGAGGGGATATATAATGTCCTGCTAATCTTGCTTACGGAAACTTATACATATCTTGAGATATATACTCTATCTGAATTTGGGGGAAAGTTGGTCAGGATTGATCATGAGGAAGAGAAGATCGAAGATATTCAGATGCATCAATTTGGACTGATTGGTTATGAAGAGAGTCTACTTTGGATTGAGTAAATCATGTCTCTCTGCATTCAAATTATGGTTAGTTGCTCCTCACTTCAACTCTGCTCACATTTTCTGTATATTTTGTTTCAGTTCTCAATTTCTCATTGCTACTCATGAATCATGATATATATATATATATAACGTACCATTTACTTTGGTAAGTTAAAGTGTTTAATTTGAGCTTGTGACTTCAAATATGGATAATAACTTATAAAGGTGTCCTAAGAAGTGGCTTTTTAACATGCTTGATGTAGTATCACAATACAGTTAATAAGTATTGAAGTTTGCCTATTTAATTTGATGATTGCATCGTGAGAGAATCTAGTTTTCCTATATTATTGATCTGTGCATTCAGATTCTGGTTATCCTTTTGATACTCAATCGATGGTTCCTTTCACTTTTTTTTTTCTCTTACCATCAGACTTCCATATGATTAGACTTTCATTCTTTGGAGAGTTTGCTAGATCCTTTGCCTCAACGTGAGGAATCAATTTTATGGGATTTGTTTTGAAAAAATGTGTGATCACTGATCACCATAAAATAAAGTTTCAGTTAGCTTAAATAGAAATTGGTACAACGGGGATCATGATTGTTATAAATTGAGGTATCTCTTCTATCAGTCTATCAGTATCAGCAGAAGATCACTTGCTATACTATTGCTGTTAGGTTTACAAACTAAGAGTTCAGGCAGGTTGTCCACTGTTTGCGATATTGAAGAGATTCAATCTCTTCAATATCAATGCACCTTTCTTTTTCCCTTTTGTTTTTTCCCTCAAAGTACACTCACATCATATGATCTCATACCAAAATACCAGTCATCTTCTATAATGGTGCAACTCCAACAGGAGATGGATTATAACGATATGGAGATTGAAAATTAGAAGTCTTTCTATTAATCCATGGTCTAAACAATTCGTAATACTACGAAATGAACATAGTATTGTGCATGTTCTGTATGCTGCTTTTGATTCTAGATGTGTGCTAAAGATGTTGCTGCGTAATACAGGTGAGCTGCATTATTTATTTCACTTGCACAATAAGGTAAAAAGATGATTTCTTAGTAACTCCTCTCGCAATTTGCCTTCTGGTGTTTGAATGATTCTTTTAAGTTAACTTGTTCTTTTTGTAGGGAGTACACATGCAAGAGCAAGTGTGAGGGCCAGATGAAGTGGTTACAGTTCTGGGGATCGTAGAGGTCCTTGCTGCAAGTCACCTTTTGCCCGAGCTATTGTTTAGTAGAGGCTCTGTTAGTATTTTTTGTTAATGTATGACAACGATATCATGATATGCTAAGATCATGCTTCAGTTGTGTTGTTCCGTGATCATATAATTTTATTTATGTTAGTAAATTAAATGAAATCACGTTTATTGGTTTTGAATGTGAAACTTGGTTGTAGATTAAGCTGGGATGTGCTGTAAGCATTTGGGTTCATTCCGACTCGTACCCCCCTTTCGCTTATTGTTATTGTTCTTAGGCCTTTAGGGGAAACCACAATACTCAGAATCAATGGTTTATAACACTAAAGTAGTGAAATGTACGGTTTTCTGTACATATCTTTGAATGCGAAGCCAGGTTGAGGACGAAGAAGAAGACGAAGATAGCAACTCACTGTGAAGCTTACCCCCGCGTATCCATTCATTTACACAATTATTTATCCGAGCTAACCCGCACGTACCCGAGCGCTTCCGCGCGCACGTATCCGACGTATCCGAACTTAACTTATCCTAAACTGTCAGGTTTACCTCTCACTGATGTCCAGTGAGATATTACACAATCACCTCTCAACTCTATTTTTTTTTTTTATCGTATTGCCCATCTAATGCTGTTTTGTGTAAAAAATAAATTACTTTCTTAAAGTTTGCGAGGGGAAGCCCTCCAGACACATTACAGGAAGTAATATCAGTGAAACCAGCAAAATAAGATAACAAAGTTTTGCAAGGGGGAGCCCTGCTAATACTACACAATAGTAGTGGAAATTACAGCTAGCTATACATATCTTTGCCTTCTTAACCAATCTCATTAATTGATAAACACTGTATTGTGAAGTTTGAGCTAAAATCTAATGGTCACATTGCCGAAAAATGAACTCTTCTGGTGTGGAGAACCACTGGCCGGTGTTGTTCGATGGCTCTGTTAAGAGTTTGGCACTAGCCGACCATTGTACATCTTCTCAAGTAGCTGCTTTGCATCAGGCCTCCTGAGAAGACCTTTGTTGTTTGGTACGCCAGTCCCTAAACATACGGGACATACGAGTTTCCCCCGACCTGCTCACAAGAACAACCAATCACTCATCAAAAGACAACGAGTATATAGTAGTAGGAATGCCACAAAGACTGTAATAGAGTATGGAAGTTTTCTTTCAAGGAAATATGGGACAAAAACAGAACTCTGAGTATGAATGAGAACTGCATACCGTAACAATTTGGACATTCTGTAAACTCATATACATCTTTAGCTCGTTTTCGGTTCAGAGCTTTCCATTTTCCAGTACCGCCACACATATCACCTAATGAAAAGAAAATGAACATCTCATTGACGAAGGAATACCACATGTAACATTACATTTAAACAGCAAGGAAAAAGGAAACCCAAATAATGTATGTATTCCGGTCAAAGTATCTATCTCTAGATACTTTCAACTTTTAATAACTAACAGGAGGAGAAGCAGAAGCACTCTATTTCTTCCCTAACAAGCCAAAGTACAAACTATGAGGCATAATCTAAAGCATATCTATTATTTCAGTGTAGCGAGAACCACTGAAATTAGTGGTTTTCACTAAAGAAAACCAGGAACCTATTACCAACAAGAAAAGAAAAGAGGAACTCATATATGAAGTGATTATGGCCAAAGAAAAATCAAAGTTCATTTTCAAGATGAACCTTTGAACTAATATAATCCATGTACAACCTATCTGCACACACATGCTCAGCAAAACATATAAACCCCAGGAGTGGATGCACGGTTAATCTGCCTCATGAATATCAGGAGATAAATATAATATCTGAGATAGATTTATAGGGAAAAATCCCAATATAATGAAATTGAGATCATTTCCAACCATGGATAACAAAAATAAACATTTATACTTACAAAGAACAGCTCCACTTCCCCCACAATTCCGGCACCCAGGTGGTCTGTCTTTTCCATCCAGTGCAACTGCCTTTGGAGAATTGCTTATCAAAGCAGCAGTTGAACATAGACACGTGAGACACAATCGTCGAGAGATCAAGCCCTGAGATCCCCAATTGTTAAAAGACTATCCATGGTAACTTTAACAGTAATGTATTTAAAAGCCAGTAACCCCAATTAGACACTTCAAGCTAAAATTACAATACACACAAGTTGAAGTTTCAAAAGAGAGCAAATGTTATATTCCACCTATAACCAAAACAAGAGCAAGTCTTTGTCCACCCAAGAACCCATTCTAACTCAATAATATCAAACATATCCAACCAAAGTTGATGCTCATTTACAACACTGGCACATGAGAAAGGGACTCCCTTGTCTTGAACAAAATACTAAATCCATTGATTCTAGACACAGATTGAATAGACTCTTCAGAACGCCCATAAAAGAGAAGATATTGATCAAAGCATTGTGTCATTAAGAACATGGATGATGTTTTAGCAGACGAGTTAGGACTTATCAAACAACATGCATCAGGTTACATGCAAGCAAAAAGCATTAAGTCAACACATATTCCTTATCTTATGCCACTTTTTGTAGGAAACTATTGTAATCTCTTATAACCAAGAAGATACTTCAACAGAAAAGGATCAATACCTTTGACGGTTTAGCTGAATGGTCTGACTCCCCTGGACTACCACTCTCGTTTTCAAGATTGGATCTTACATGAAACCCAACTGACTTTGAGTTGGCTGCCAAATTTCAGACATGCAAATGAAAGTTATTAACCATTGCCTTTCACCAACTAATCAACGAAGGAATGAATCTGATGTTACAAAAGTCGTATTGCACAACCACATGAAGTTAAGAACCAAATGAACGCTGGCTACAATTGAAAAGGCCCTATTTGCATCAAATCATTTTCCTCTCAATCTCATCTTTCTGGTGCCAAAGTTCGTAAGGAATACATGTGCCACCCAATTCATGCTTATATATATATAAATGCCATAGAGATAAACAGAAAACCAGATGGAGAGTATCTGAAATGAAATGACTAGTTTAAAGTTTCAGAGAGAATACTACTCACAGTGGCCTGGTGAGGATTTTGGCAGGCGTTGCGGTATGGCTGAGAGATGAGAAGAAGAGGAGGAAGCCATCTTCTCTCTTTCTATCTGTGTGTTCCCTGCAAGTGATAATTGTTATGTACAGCGAAACGTACTACGTGGACAATGATTTGGAGGGAGAAAAGCTTCTGGTTTTGGATACCATATCTCCACTGCTATCTTTTTCATTGGTCCCTGCATATTCTCTCTTTTTCAAATTACACCCCCTGATATTTGCTCCTTTTTGCCGTACCACAATTGCATGCCGGAAAATCTCCGAGAATGATTTGCTAAGACTTAATTTGGTATTAAGGTGAAAAAAAATTTAGTTTTAAATAAGCAACATCTCTTTTTTATAATCGTAGTTTTTTCAACTAAATTTTATAAATAAGCACCTTATAAAAAACTTACCTAACACATAATCAACTCAAAATGATAATTTTAAGTGATTATTTGCTCCAAAACTCAATACCAAACTAAATCTAAGTAATGTATTAGCTGACCAATTTTGTTTTATTTTTTGGTCATTTTAAGTGTCGACTGAATTATAGAATGAAATTTACTTGCTCGAACTATTGTGTACCCCATTTAAGCCAGTAAGCATAGCAGTCTAGTTGTGGGAACTTAGACGGGCGATTGTATTTTCTTGGCAATGTCTCAGTTAAACAGTGCATAGCAGATTATTATTATGGGAACTTTATTTTCTTGTGTGGGGGTATTCATTTCATCAAAACAAAAAATTACGAGTGGCCTTATTTTTGCTTTAATATCAGACAATCCAAGAAACACAAGGTATGTCCCCATGGTGAGATTTGACCCGCATATATGAACCTCGAAGTAACACAAATATAGGGCTTGTACACAAGTACCTGCAATCAAAGTTGAAGTCAGAGTTTAATGTGAAGAGGCAGTACCTGATCCGTACCCTGTGAATCATTAATAGGTGAAAATTTGAGAAATCTAAGAGGGTAAGCTTAGTTGTGTATCAAAACCATGAGCAGGCGAACTGTGAGATCTGTAACAGGATGGGGATTATTAGACCTATTACATCTTTGCAGATAATGGAAAACAATAACTAAAAGGCACAACACTGCATTCTGTAGTTTACTAATAATTACTGGGGAGTAACATCTCAAATATAAAGGCCACTAATAAGGCTTACACTTATGGTACAACAGTCAGTGCTGCTGCAGCTAGCTCCTCTCCTACAACAAATTTCCTTACAGATAATATTGACCCAGGGGACCAAAAAGAAAAGACATCAACATCTCAGCATTACTGACTTACAAACTCCATGCAATTGAACGGAGTTCAAGATACGGTGCGTCCATAACACAAACATGCAAGATATAGATTCTTTGCCCATTTTTCCTGTGTATAAGACAAAATTAACTCAGTCAGAGATCCAATTATATCAGTCTTCAAAAACTAAATCAGTAGCTGAAACTGCTATCCAGATTCGCAAAATTTATACCTTGACATGTGTGCTAGGAAATTGTGATGTACGCAGGGTCTCCTGTGTTTCATCACCAGGTTTGCGCTTGGGAACACTCAAGATAAGAGCCGCTTGGTCCCAGGTTGCAGCTGTTGATGTTATCCGGAAACCATTGTCCCAGCGTCTATGGATGCCTTCACTTGGATAGAGAAAATCCAGCTCAACCACCTAAGATGAGAAATAATGGCGAATGAGAGGACACAACACAAGTGTATATTGCCAACTGTAGTTAAATACTTAAAAAGTAGCAAATCTCTTTGCCATACTCCGGGTTCACTTGTTAAAAAACTGGGTCAAATGGGAAGATGTAAGATTACATTATCCAGTTCTGGTCAAACTCAACCTAGAACGAACAGTATCAATAGACCATGATAAATCTCTGAGACTGGTTACCTCAAAAAGATCTTTTATTATTTATCAGAAATTAACTTGATAGTACCCAATGTTTATGACTAGTGCCCCTCCAGAGAATGTGATCAATTTAAACAGTAATATTCATGTTGGGAGAACATTCGAGTATTAGATGAGTATAGGCACCTGATCACTGAAGCCAGCATTCCGAGACATTACAACACCCCAACGGCTTCCAGCAGTTGCCATTGAAGTTACATGAAAGCCTTCCCTCCACTTTTTGTTTATCCACTTGAACGGGAAGGAATCACTCACCTTGTAGGACTGTTGAGTGTACTGGGTTCCTGCACAATTAAGGTAAAGAGTTCCATTATCTAGTCGTTCAAAATGAATTGAACTGATGTGGATGCCGAATTAGACAGTGGTCATGCCTTCTACAAAGGAAATCAAGTAAGCATATCCACAAACTAATCATAGAAATGAGCATACCTTTGGACATCACCACAAGGGAACTCCCATTGTTAGCACCAGCAATAGAACTAATGTAATAATTCTTCTCCCATTGTTCCATGATCCATTCCTGTAATTCGAACAAGAAGTCTGACTCAGATCTTTGCAAAAACGACAAGTGTGACAATTGCTTAAAGAGTATAGTATCTCGTACAAGTATAGACATGAAAAGAGATCAACCTTATGCAAGAAAAAGGGAGATAGCTCATAAACTTGGTTTGAAAAACCAGTTCCAGCATCCATAATAAGTGCCCAGAGATTAGAACACGAAGACACGCAACTTATAAGCAGACCATCTGCAATTCCTCTCTCTACATGTTGTGCCAACCTTGCATCAGCAACGTTGTAGTGATACCTAATAATAAATCAGATAAAGGTAAGAAACGCACAGTCAGGGACTCTTGTTCAAAACTTTAATGTGTTTTCCATCTGTTTGAGGAAAGTAAAAAACTGTCCAATGTAAAATGAATTTCTACCTTTGTTTCATAGGCATCCGGGCATTGTAAATTGAAATCCATTGTGTAGCGGGTACTCCTAGCCGAACCTTCTTCCTTGGCTGCCCATCATCATCTTCCTCAATATTCAGTCTGCCCCGTTTCTGACCAACCTGGCTAATAATCTACAAGCATTTGTGATAAACATTAGGAGCCCATAAAGATTCAAAAAAGAACTCTTTAACATATTGCATCAAAATTACCTTTTGAGCACCATCGATTTTTAAAGGCCTTACAGCAGGATTTGTTCCTATCAATCCCTCAAACAGAGATATTAATTTCGAATAGTTAGGCTCTTCATCAAATTTCATGTTGACTACAATCTCAAGAAATTGCCTTAGAGCTGCGGGGCAGAAACAGCAGAGCATTTCAGGTGATGTTGCCATCTTCTTTTTACAAACTAGGAAAGATTTGTTATCACCCTGAAACAAGAGCAAGTATAGTTCAGATAAAGCTAACAAGATCACTTGAAGCGAAAACCAGATCAAAATTCTAGAATATTGTATACCTGATACCCCTGCCATGGCAACCTTCCTCGATGGAGAAAGATAAGTGTATAAGCAAGTGATTCTAGGTCATCTCGTCTACTAGCAGTTCTTCCCAGGTGAGCATGAACACTAGCATATCGAACAGTTCCTCTGGAGATGAGAAAAAAAAAAAACAGATTTATGGTCAAGGATGAGAGATTTCCATTTAGAATCCATAAACCAGGAAACGCAGATATTAGCTCACCTGAACATATCAGGACGCTGATCATAATCAACATGAAGCCCACTTGAGCTATCTTTCCACTTCGTTGCTGCAAGTTCAAGTGGTAATAGAATCCATGAGATATGAAATTAGATTAAGAAACTAGACAGAAGAGGGTAAAAGGACTTTAGCTCACCTAGTCCAAGATCAACAAGATACAACTTTTTCTCTTGAGCAGTAGATGGCTGACCAAGCAAAAAGTTCTCTGGCTTTACATCTCCATGCACATACCTGATATTGAAGAAACCAAGTTTTAAAATTGAGTTTGGAAATCAAGAGCGAAATTCCTTTTAAGTGAAGAAAAAAGAACGGGTTTGTAAACATCTTATAATGTTAATACGAAACTAGAAAGTGCTGAAATGATAAAGACATACCCTCTAGAGTGCATTTTCTCCAGAATTGATAAAGACTCAACAGCTATACAAGCTACCATTTCTGCAGACATCCTGAGGACATTCAAACATAGACAGAAAGTTTGTTAGTAAAAGTGAGTTCATGAAGCACAGCATCTGCAATTCCTCACCATGCAAGCCCCGGATAATTTAAAACAAGGTTTCCAGCTCAATCCTCAATTTCGTAGTTGAGTAAAGATAACAGCAAATGAATGGACATCAATAGTGACAAAGGAACATTCAGGAATTTCATAAATACTCACGCTTGCCCTGAAGTATTCCATACATCCCATAAGCTGGGTCCTAGCATGTCCATAACCTGCAAACATAGAAATCAGAAAGTTCAATATAAGAAATTTCGATCAGTAACTGAAACTTGATACAGAAGATAGAACATTTTCCTTTAAAAGCATAAGAAAGGATAGTTGATCATACCATAACATAATAGTCTCCTTGCTTTCCTTTATAATGGACTCTGGGAACTCCATGACTACCACCAAGAGTGCTGTGAAACAATAAGTAATAATCAATTTTGTGAACAAACGTGTGACTGCATATTGGTACATGAATGTAACGGTTGCATGAAAATCAATGCAAAGACTAATGATCCAAGGGAAAGAAATAACTCACTTGTAAACTTGCCACTCGTATGGAGGACCATAGCTGCAGCCTTTACTATTTCTGTGCTCGAATTTCAGTGCTACCTGATAAATACAAAATCCGAATCACGAACACTTATCTACAAAGGAAATGATATAATCACACAACTTTATCCCAAAATCTGAAATTTCAAACTTACCTCGATAGCACCAGGACCACTTGTTCGATCAACACCACCTGTAACGCGACGACCAACAAACACCTGACCGAAACCACCTTTCCCCAGCTTCCTTTCCACCTTATATTGCGGCGATCCTCCCACTTGAACCTTCCAAATTTAAACCCAGTGCATATATTAGTTAAGTAATCAATTACAAGCTGAAAGATAATCTCTTTCCTTTTACTATGATACAAATTAAACATCAATTCCAGTAACCGAAAGCATCTACACATAAATGTACAGCATATGCTTCATGCATCAATATTAGAACCAACATTAAGCAATTAAAAAATAGCTGAAATAAACACACAAAATAAAAGGAGCAAATTTCCGGTTACCTTTTCGGGAAACGGCGCCGTACTGCCCTCTTCTTCTTGCCCGGCGGCCTTATTAGCACTCAAGCCGCCGCTGTCGTCAGCCATGACGTCTTTTTCTTCTTCCTCTTCTTCTTCTTCTTCTTCCTCCTCCTCCCCTTCTTCTTCTTCTTCTTCTTCTTCTTCTTCTTCTCCTTCTTCCTCTTCTACTTGTTCTTCTTCTTCCTTCTCCGAAATCACAATCACCGGCTCCGGCTCCTTCTCCGGCTCAGGCTCCGGCAGCTCCTCCGCCTCCAACTTTTTCACGGCCGACCTCGTCCTCGGCCTCACCGCAGCCCCAGCTGCCTCTCTCGCGATCGCAGCACGCGTCCTCCTCGACGGCGGCGGCGGCGGAGCGTCCGAAGGCTTGTGAGCTACCCTAGCGCGACCGCGGCGGACACCTTTGCGAAGCTCCGGCATTGCTCAAACCCATAAAATGAATTCTGACGGTGCTGATCATTATATTCTCACATCGGCGATGAAGAAGCTTCGAGAGTCATTGACTTGGCCGGAATCGGACGAATCGGAGGTCAATTGAGCCGGATTGGATCCGATTGGAGAAGAAATTAGGGTTTGTTACGAGATTAGAAATTTTGGGGGTTAGGGTTTGTTTAGAGGATGCGGGAAAACAGAGAGAGAGAGAGAGAGAAGAGAGAGAAGGAGAGGGTTTGGTTTCGAGGGGTGTGGACCGTGTGGTGTGTTTGTGGAGGACTATTGTGGCCAATTTGTCAATATCTCACATTTTTTGGTCAGTAACACATTATTTAGGGGGGCTCTCATCTACGTACCTTGAGAGAGTACCTTCTCTATTTTTCTTGTTTGGTTTTTAGTGATATTTTTTCAACTTTCTATTACTATTAGAAATTTTTTTTCCAAGGATGATTGATGATTCCTCTCTCTAATCTCTATGGTTATTTCAGTTTGATTGCTGCACAAAAACTGATTGCTGCAATTTTTGTGCATGGTTTTTGTGTTTTTGGTGTTCTAGTGCATGGCGGTCAGTTTGATTGTCAGATTTGTAGATACGAGAGAAGAAGTGTTTGTGTTTATGACGATATGATCATTCGATGAATCTAATTTTAAGGCATGATTAACATTTTTTTTTTTTTCTAAAGAGAATTTGCTTTGTGTTAAATGGTCGTGTACGTTAGATCTCGAAAAGGGATCACACTTTTGTGTTTTTATTTTGTAAGACGGTCTATTTATTAAATATACTGGATCCTCATAATACGGATTCAAAAGTCACCAATCGACGTAAAGTATTTGGTTTCTTTTAAATGGTCGCGTGCATACGTTAAATTTTATTTAAAAATCATAGTTTCATGTTGTATTATGTAAGATGGTGTAATCATTAAACTTTTACTGTATTTTGCGTTAAGTGGTCGTGTACACATTAGAGAAGAATCACGATTTTATGTCCCTTTGCATTATATAAGGATCTGATCAACAAATATATCGGGTCCTCTAGATCTTTTTGAAAAAAGTATTAAGTTTCACTTTACAAACACATTAAAATCATGTTAAAAACATCTCTCGTTCAAGTTAGGCAAACTGACGTAAAACATGTTAAACCGGTAAGAGTATAATTTAGTAATTTACCGGCGACCTATTCGCTTGAACTATTTGCTTTGTGTTGTTTTACAGTTATCAATTATTAACACCGGACTTTGTCGTCCACTATGATTGTCTAAATTGACGTAAAACATGTTAAACCGGTGAGAATATAATTTAATAATTTACTGACGACCTGTTCCCTTGAACTATTTACTGTGTTATTTTACCGTTATCAATTATCAACACCGGCTTTGTCGTCCACTATGATTAGCATTACTCAACTTCAGACGTCAGTCATTTGCACTATTTCTTTCATCGTCTCACTGCTTTATCCCATCAAGGTTCCAAATACTTGGTTTGGCTCTGATCCTGTGAAATTATTTGGCAAAACCTCGTTATGTTTTTGCTATTTGGGTGAATTTACCATCACTATAGATGTCGAGGCCAGTCATATATTCAGCAACACGATAGGTAAAAAGTAGCTGCTACTTAAGCTGAGGAACAACAAGATAAGATGCAAGATCCAATTTAAACCAAGTAATATCGTTCTAGTTTAGGACCTCTAGAATTCTCATCAAGACCAGCTGTGAAGTTATACTTGCGATCTTGATTACGACAACAAAGATTCAATCGACAGTAGACGTGTTTTATGCTACAAGCTAGATCAGTCACCATGCCGGCCATAAGCATTTGCTTTCAGCAAGCACACCTGCAAGAGAATAGGAGTCCTCCCACTTCCAATTGATGAGATGATAGAGCCGAGTAAACTCCAACCAAGCGATGCACAACGTACTGAACCTCACAGCTAACTTGAGACTAAAATAGAAGCCAACGTTCAGCTGAAGTTAACTCACACCAACCTAACAACTCGAAGTGTTCCTGCAGGTACCTATAATTCAACACTTAATAACACCTCCAGCTGCAACTCCAACATTGCTCGAGTTTAGCTCTACTGACATTCAGCTTTACTATACCAATAGGAGGATCCGGTGTTGCCAATCATTGTGACTTGTTGGCTTCCACATAACTCAAGATCCAATGAAGTTCAAACTAGCTTCTAGGAAAAAACTAGGGAATCTGGAATTCATCATCAACTACTTACCTGAAAACACCAAGAAGGATCGAACTAATATACTAGGAGGAAGGAGTTTGAAGAAAAACAGAAACAGTGAACACAATGATGTAACTATAGTGGAAATCTCATAAGAGATAAAAACCACTACGAGACTTGTTAAAGTAGTCTACACTTCGATCAATCCAGTAAATTGGAATTCAGTTTACAGAAGTTCAAGTAGAGATGTTCAACACAATCTCTTTACAAGCATATATCAAAACTAACTTGAACAACAATCTAATTCAGTAAACTAGCATATGCTATTCCAACAGATAATCTGTCTTGCACGAAGGAGCACTCCTCAGATCAGAGATCCTGCAATCAGTAAATCACACAAGTGAGATATGATCAGGAAGATAAGTTAAACAGTTTGTCAAAGACAAAGAAATGTTCATAAGAACAATGGATATCAATCTGCTATGCAAAAAGCCCCACATTCTTAGTAAAGAAGCAGATGTATATATACACAGGTAATCCCTTTAATCAGTGCAAAATAATTGCAACAGATTGCAATTAGAATCGAATCTTTCCTTAAGCTGCAACACAGATTTATATCACAAGGTCAACTAAGAAGAAAAGGAAAACCAATAACCATAAAAGAAGAGCAGGGAATAATAGGGAAACAGTTAATTGAGGGATATTCTGAAATCAGAAAACTGATAAGGACACCCAAGAGGATTCCTGGTAGGACTAGGAAAGGTTGTGTTAAGTATCAAACAAAACACACAGCTTACAAACTCCCCCTTTGATGCTTCACACAACCTGAAAAGACATCAGAAAAAAATCCAGCAGAATATCACTAAGAAAGGGAGAATCAGTTTCCATCATTTTTGTCCCTTTCTTAGAAAGACAAAAATAACTAAGTTTCAAAGATAAAAAGCGAGTAATGAGTTCAAAGTAAACAAAACAAAACTTGAAACTTAATAAGTCTGATGCATATGCATCATTACAAACCACAACCAAAAATAAAAAGTTCAGCAGAGAATAAAAAAGAAAAGTTCAGCAGCAGCATTAGTCTTTTACTCCCCCATTGTGGAAGCATCACGCATCCGCCCAACCCTTAGAAGCATTGGCACCCCAAGCTTGCGATGTTGCAGCAGCCGCAGCCAGCTCCTTCTCATGCTGTCTCTGAATGGCCTCGTCCCAGAGATTAGGCTTAGGAGAGGAAGGTGAGGGGCCAGGATCCGGGGAGCACATAGGACTCGGGATAGGAGAAGGAATTGTAACAGGGAGAGAGTCAAGTCTGGAATGAACATTTAGAACAGAATCAACCAGAAGGCCAATGGTGGAGTTCAACCGATCCAAGCGACGTTCAATCTCAAGAAACTTTTGTTCCAGACGATTGCCAGTGAATTCCTGAGAGTGCTGAAGCCGAGAGAGAGATGCAAGAACATGATCAGGGCCTTGGCGAGATGAGCCAGTAGTAGAGTTAAGAGCATGCAAGGAATTGAATCTGGGATCTTCAAGATTAACAGAATGAACATTGATGTTTGCCCTGCGCTCAGCATCACGACGCCTCTGAAGTTCACCAACACGAGTGGGATAGAAAGTACGAGCCATGAACAAAAAACTGCACACTTAGATAAAAAACGTGAGATCTAATAAAACAGAAAAGAAGAAGATGATATGACTACTGAACAGAAGTTATCCTTATAAAGAGAAGAGAAACCCTAACACACAGAACCAACAAGGAAGAGAATTCCTACAGAATGTGAAAAGATACATATCATAAATAATATGTAACTTCAAGGGGAAAGAATCAAGAGAGAAGCGGAAGCGAAACCATCTTGTAATAAATACAGGATATACACAATATTTAGTCTCAAATCACGATATTGTATGGGATGGAACACGGAGAAAATCTCGAGAGAAATCTTTTTCAAATCAATTTTACCATTCTGCATTTAAGCTAACAAGCATCACTCCCCCTTGTGACAACCATTCTAACATTCTTTTAAAGTCACATTTTTGCATCTTGACAATTGTCAAGATCAGACAGTAATACATCCTCCAGAATGACCAGATCATTTCTGTTTCTCACCTACAAAATCGATTAGAGCATAACCAATAGAGTAGTTACTTTAGAAACAACCTGGTCTTTTTAAATTTTTCAAGGAATATTATGAGACAATTTTCAAACAGTAATCCTTTTTCAACTCCAACAAACAGAAAGAACAAAGAACTCTCGAGATTTAGCAGATCCCACATCCATACAGTACAGTGAAAATGAGGAAGATGAGCAAATGCACACATACAAAATAAGACATTACTGAACCAAATATCAAACATTTGACAAACTCATTACTCCAAGAGCATTTCTGAGAGTAATGAATCTATCAGCATCCAAAGCTTTAGTGAATATATCAGCAAGCTGATTTTCAGTAGAGACAAAGCTTAGTTCCAGAATATTTCTTTCAACCAGATCACGAATGAAATGATACCTTAAGTCAATGTGTTTGGTCCTTGTGTGTTGTACTGGATTTTTTGAAATGTTTATGGCACTCGTGTTGTCACAAAAAATTGTGAGTGTGCCTTGAGAGAGACCATAGTCTTCCAACATGTGCTTCATCCATAACATTTGAGTACAACAGCTACCAGCAGCAATATATTCAGCCTCAGCAGTAGATAAGGAGATGCAATTCTGTTTTTTGCTGTGCCAAGCAACAAGATTCGTACCAAGAAAGAAACATCCACCAGATGTGCTTCGTCTGTCTTTAAGATTGCCTCCCCAGTCAGCATCTGAAAAGCCTGCAATTTCTGCATTTGTCTCACAAGAATAAAAAATTCCACAATCTAGTGTAGAGGAAACATAACGAATGATGCGTTTGGCAGCTTCAAGATGAGATTCTTTAGGATCAGACTGAAATCTGGCACATATTCCTACACTGAAACAAATGTCAGGTCGACTGGCAGTAAGATAAAGCAAGCTTCCAATCATACTTCGATAAAGTTTCTGATCAACTTGTTTCCCTTCCTTATCCTCACTAAGCTTAAGAGTAGTGCTCATAGGAGTTAGAATAGATTTTTTTTGTTTCAGGTCAAGACCAAATTTCTTGACAAGATTTTCTGCATATTTAGTTTGACACAGGAATATACCACTTTCTGATTGTGAAACTTGAAGACCAAGAAAATAATTTAAGCCCCCTACCATGGACATTTCAAATTCATTTTCCATAATACTTTGAAATTGTTTAGCAAGTTTTTCACATGTTGATCCAAAAATAATATCATCTACATAAACCTGTGCAATAACCAAATTATTACCAGATCTTCTTATGAAGAGAGTTTTGTCAACAGAACCACGAGAGTACCCTTTCTCCATCAGATAGCAAGAAAGTCTGTCATACCAAGCTCGAGGAGCTTGTTTGAGACCATATAAAGCTTTCTGCAATTTGTACACATAATCAGTATAGTGAGGGTCAATAAATCCTTTAGGCTGTTCAACATAAACTTCTTTATCAATTTTTCCATTCAAAAAAGCAGTTTTTACATCCATCTGATGTAACTTGAACCTGAAATGACAAGCAAGAGATAAAAGTAATCTAACAGATTCAAGTCTAGCAACAGGAGCAAAAGTTTCATCGTAATCTAGACCCTCTATTTGTGAATACCCCTGTGCAACTAATCTTGCTTTATTTCGAATTATATTCCCCTTTTCATCACTCTTGTTCCTGTAAATCCATTTAGTACCAATGATGTTGCATTTATCAGGTCTAGGAACAAGTTTCCACACATTGTGCCTACTAAACTGATTTAGCTCATCCTGCATAGCACAAATCCAATCACTGTCAGATAATGCTTCAGTAATATTTTTAGGTTCAAAAGCAGACACAAAACCCAAGTTGTTAATGGCTTTCATTTTAGTTTTGTTAGTGATAACAAAACTTAAGAAGACATTAGTGGAATCTGCTACTTCAGTTGCATTAGCTTGAGGGACAGATTGTCTTCTCGTGACAATGCCATCATTTATTCCCCCAATAATGTCTTTAGAGGAGTGATCCCTAAGAACCTGTTTATAACCTTGTCTGATTTTGGAACAATCACCATATACAGAATCTTCATCCTCAGAAAGTACTGTTGAAGGTTGATCAGAATTTGTATCTGGTGGTGAAGGTTTGTACAATGGAAATATTTCATCACTAGCATCAACCTGTCTAATAAAAGCATCATCCACAGCAACATTGAAACTTTCAGTAATGTTTTTAGTGGTCCTATTATATACTCGATAAGCCCTGCTGTTTAAAGAATATCCAAGAAAAACTCCTGGATCACTTCTGGAATCAAATTTAGCAAGATGTTCTCTATCTTTATAAATGTAACAGGGGCTACCAAAAACATGAAAATGTGCAACATTAGGAATTTTTCCTTTCCACAGTTCATATGGAGTTTTGACAGTTCCATGACGTAGAAAAACCCTATTGCTTGTGTAACAAGCAGTGCTTATCGCTTCTGCCCAGAAAGCAGGTCTAATACCAGCAAAATGCAACATAACTCTAGCCATTTCAAGCAAAACTCGATTTTTTCTTTCCACAATGCCATTTTGCTGAGGAGTAATAGGAGCAGAAAATTCATGAAAAATGCCTTGTTCATAACAAAAATTAGAGAAGGCAGAATTTTTAAATTCAGTACCATTATCAGACCTGATCCTGGTGATTTTAAGACCAGCAGACCTTTTTTCATTCCCAAGTTGTAAGCTCAGTCCAAGAAAAGAATCAAAAGTTTCACTCTTATCTTTAAGAAAATTTACCCAAGTGAACCTAGTAAAATCATCAACAACAACCAGTATGTAGCTTTTACCTCCATAACTCTCAGGTTCAGCAGGACCAACAAGATCCATATGAAGAAGTTCCAAAGCACATGTGGTATTCTTTGCATTCAGTACTTTGTGTGGGGATCTGGTGAGTTTTCCGAGTTTGCAGCCACTGCAAAACTGAGAAGATTTACCAGACAGTTTAGGTAGACCCCTCACACATTGCTTAGATGAGAGATTCAGCAAATCCTGAAAGTTTACATGACCCATGCGTCTGTGCCACAAGGTTAGAGTTTCTTCTGCATTAGAGCTGATTAAACAGGAATTATCATCAGATGAATTTTCAGCATAAACATGATAGCAGTTATCAGATGCCCTTGTTCCACTCATAATCAGATTATTGTTAGTGTCAAGAACAATGCATCTTTTCTTATTGAACCAGATGTCTTCATGATCATCTGCCAGCTGACTTACACTGATTAAATTTGCTGTTAATCCTTCAACATAATAGACATTTTTAAGCTCAGGTATATTTGAAGTTTTAACAGTACCCTTTCCCAGTACTTTAGCTCTCCTTCCATCACCAAAAGTGACTTTTCCAGAGGTGAATTCACTATCAAAGTAAACAAACCAATTCATATCACCTGTCATGTGTCTAGAACAACCACTGTCCATGTACCAAAGATTTGGATTTTTTGTTGTTAAAGCAGTAAAAGCAACAAGGCAAGTGGCAACAGTAGGTTCCTCTTCTGAATTAAACCTAGAAAATAGACAAACATCCTCATCATCAGAAAAAGTAAGTTTTTCAACTTTTCTCCAGCTTTTACTGTTACTCCCTTGAGTATTTAGATTGTCAAATTTGTTTGTCAGATTTTGAATTAATCTCATCTGTAATTTTAACTGTTTCTGCAAGGAGCTAAATTTGTCAGAATCAACAGAAGAGGTAGAATTCAAAAACATAGGACAGTTTGGTCTAATGTGACCAGAAATTCCACAATGATGACAAGTGGGTGTGAAGTGAGTTGTAGCAACCA
The DNA here is from genome assembly GCA_963682095.1 of Potentilla sterilis. Lineage (NCBI taxonomy): Eukaryota > Viridiplantae > Streptophyta > Magnoliopsida > Rosales > Rosaceae > Potentilla > Potentilla sterilis. Next base: position 62,529,149 of record OY821755.1, read on the forward strand.
TTGACTCAGTTACCTCAGTTGGAACAGCAGTTTTATGCATTTTTTCATCATCTGAGCAGTATTTTGAAGTCTCTTTGACAAAAATAGTCTCAGTAGAATTTTTACCAGAAAAACCAAGACCAGAAGTTCTGTTATGAGATCCAGAGTTGAGCAGCATTTTAACAGCTTCAGAACTTCCTTCAAACTTGTTGAATTTCTCATGAGCATCGTCAAGTTTAACCTGCAAAGTGTTAACTTCAGTAGACAGACTGTTGTTCATGTTAGAACTAGTTAACAGTTTCTCATTTAACAAGTTTATCTCATTAGTCAATTTTAATCTTTCAGATCCCCATTCAGACTGATTTAATTCTTCTTGTAATGCCTGCACAGAAGAAGTAAGATTAGATCTTTCAGTATCCCAGTCACATTGTGCAGATAAAAACATAGATTCAATTTTTTCTTTCTGACAAGTAAGAGAATCAACTGAGATTTCTAGATGTCTCATTTTCTTATTCATGCTTTCTAAAATATCGCAGAGTTGTGAATATTTGTTCAGCAGTTCATCATAATCACAGATCTCATATTCACCCTCACTATTATCAGAATCAGATTCAAATGATGCCATCAGAGCAACATTTTTCTCTCCCTTGTCATCCTCATCATCACTCCATGAAGACTTCATGGCTTTCTTTTCCACAGACTCCCTGTATTTTCTGTTCCCACAATCTGCAGCTAAATGACCAACACCACCACAATCATAGCATTTAGGTTTAAAAGATGATGACCTGTTATCAGGCTTACTGCCTTTATTTTCAAACCGAGCAAATTTTTCATTTTTGAAATCTGGACCATTTTGTGCCCTTTTTGAATCAGAAGAATTTTTTGTAAAGCCAGATCTTTTGTTTAAGATTTTTCGAAATTCCTTTGTCAGCAAGGCATATTCAGCAGCACCATAGTCCTGATCAATTTTTTCAGAAGTTTTTGTAGCTTTGAAAGCAACAGTTTTCGGTTCTTTCTTTTCTCTTTTATCCTCTTCTGCAAGTTCAGCTTCAAAAGTTTTCAGGTTACCTATGAGTTCTTGCAAAGAGTACGTATCAAGGTCATAAGCATCTGAAATTGCAGTCTTCTTTTCTCTGTATTTTCTAGGCAGGGATCTGAGAATTTTCATGACAATATCATCTTCAGCAATAGTTTTCCTGGGATTGACACTTTTTATAGAACTAGTAATAGCAATCACACGTTTATAGAAATGATCAACCGATTCATCTTTATGCATTTGCAAAGAGTCAAACTCATGTAATAGCAATTGTAGTTTATGTTTTCTTACTTTAGCATTTCCTTCATACGAAGTGGCTAAAGTATCCCATGCCTCTTTTGCAGTACTACAGTGCTTGATTTGCACTCTTTCATCTTCTGAAAGAGCAATAAATAAGGCATTCATAGCCTTATTTTCAGCTTCACTGTAGGCAATTTCATCAGCAGTCCATTTAGAAAACGGTTTAAGAATAAAAACATCTTTTTCCTTCTCAACAACCGGATGAGACCAGCCATGCAAAATACATTGCCAAGCACGAGAATCTTGAGCAGATATAAAGGCTTTCATCATACCCTTCCAGTCCTCATACCCCTCTCCTTTAAAGAAAGGAGGAGTGTTGACAGAAGTTCGTTCCATCGTTGATAAGAACTAAGGATCACACTAAGTAATTTAGTGACCTGCTCTGATACCAATTGAAAACACCAAGAAGGATCGAACTAATATACTAGGAGGAAGGAGTTTGAAGAAAAACAGAAACAGTGAACACAATGATGTAACTATAGTGGAAATCTCATAAGAGATAAAAACCACTACGAGACTTGTTAAAGTAGTCTACACTTCGATCAATCCAGTAAATTGGAATTCAGTTTACAGAAGTTCAAGTAGAGATGTTCAACACAATCTCTTTACAAGCATATATCAAAACTAACTTGAACAACAATCTAATTCAGTAAACTAGCATATGCTATTCCAACAGATAATCTGTCTTGCACGAAGGAGCACTCCTCAGATCAGAGATCCTGCAATCAGTAAATCACACAAGTGAGATATGATCAGGAAGATAAGTTAAACAGTTTGTCAAAGACAAAGAAATGTTCATAAGAACAATGGATATCAATCTGCTATGCAAAAAGCCCCACATTCTTAGTAAAGAAGCAGATGTATATATACACAGGTAATCCCTTTAATCAGTGCAAAATAATTGCAACAGATTGCAATTAGAATCGAATCTTTCCTTAAGCTGCAACACAGATTTATATCACAAGGTCAACTAAGAAGAAAAGGAAAACCAATAACCATAAAAGAAGAGCAGGGAATAATAGGGAAACAGTTAATTGAGGGATATTCTGAAATCAGAAAACTGATAAGGACACCCAAGAGGATTCCTGGTAGGACTAGGAAAGGTTGTGTTAAGTATCAAACAAAACACACAGCTTACATTACCTACATCCTAGTCCCAATAGTACTAGCAAGTAGCAGCAAAAGCAATACTAATAATCCTTACTTATAACCAGCACGAATCAAAATCAAGGGCAAAAGGTGCCAAATCTGATTGGGACGACGAAACATACAGTCTGCACTCATTAATTTTGCACCAGAAATTAGATGAAAGCAAGAGAGATTCACAGAACTCGTGGTATTATACCACATCAAGTCTTAATCTTTTTTCATTACACCAAAAATCAAAGAACTTCAGAAGTGCATAGAAAGCTCGAGTCTTCCTCAGCACCAGCCTGTCACAAGTTTTTATACGAAATTTGCAGCAATGTGTTTTCACAAAATGCACAAAGAAACTCAGACCTTCATTGCTACTTTCATCAACATACACACACATAAACAAATCCAATATCACATTGCAGTAGATATACTGAAGGTATTGAACATTCACAACTAGTAAAAACAAGAGTGCAGTAAAAGTAACAACAATTTCACCCCATTTCAGTGTCGAGCCTTTTCCTGATGATCTGGGAATAGCGAAAATGGAGGCAATCTCAGCACAGCTTCCTCAGTCTCAATCGGATCCGACCTCAGAATCTATCCAAAAAAAAAACAAAACCCCAATTCACAAATCAAAATCCAAATCCCTAAAAATCAAACCTTTAACATTTACACAATTCAAAAAGAGAGAAAAAGTTACTGGGTCTTGAAGCACAGGTTTGCTATCATCTTTAGCCGGAACGAATTGGGGCTTCGTGCCCTTCTTCTTCTCACACTCTGAAGCTTTCATTGTTTTTTCTGATAACTCTGAACAGTGAAGAAGCGGAGGGTTTATAAACAAAGGGTTAAACTCTTCGTCTTCGTCATCACCACCAATACGACGCCGTTTGGTTATTTGCTCCATACTTGCACAAAAATAATCAGAAATAATAGAGACTGAAAATTGAGACCTAATTCAACGAATTTAAAGCTTTTCTTATTCTTCCAATGGTTTCCCGCCAAATTCAAACCCTAATTCAACGATCGAAATCAGCCGCTCATCTCCTCCAGCTCCTCTCTCTGGTCCTCTAAGCCGGCCTCGATCACAACCCCAACTTCGTCTCTGGTTATATAAACACAGCTTCCTCGATTTCGATCGAGCTTGCGAAATTAGTGTTGGGTTTTGTGCCGATTTCTCCTCCAGTTTTTGCTTGGAATTCGATTATTAGGGTTTGTTCAAAGAGCTCGGTTCCGATTGAATCGGTTAGATTTTTCGTTGAGCTGAACAGAGTTGGGCTTAAAGGTGACAACTTTACTTACCCTTTTGTGGTGAAAGCCTGTGGGCGATGTAAGATGGCTGGAGTTGGTGGAATGCTGCAGTGTTTGATTGTGAAGTCGGGTTTCGATACGGATCGGTATATAGGCAATGCCCTTTTCAGAATGTATGCTGATTGCGGCAAGGTTGAGGTTGCAAGGAAGGTGTTTGATGAAATGCCTGTGAGAGATGTGGTTTCTTGGAGCTCTTTGATTGCTGGATATGTTGCTTGGTATGTACATTTCAAGCTTTTGTTCTTGTTTGGATTGCGTAGAAGTTTAGGAATCTGATTAGTACATTGTTATGAATGTTGTTGTTTTTTGTGTGTGTGTTTGCAGCAACTACCCATTGGAAGCGTTGAGGGTGTTTCGCGAGATGAAGCTAGCTGATGAGAAACCAAACTCGGTGACTTTGGTGAGCTTGCTTTCTGTGTGTACCCGTCTACACGATATTAGCATAGGGAAGTCGGTTCACTACATTATAGTTTCGTCCCGTGGAGATAGATGTTGCTTTGGGGACTGCTCTAGTCGAGATGTATTCTAAGTGTGGGCATGTTGAGAAAGCATTCCATGTCTTCAATTCAATGAGTGAGAAGAATTTGCAGTGTTGGACTATTATGATTTGTGGTCTTGCTGATCACGGTCGTGGAAACGATGCTATCTTGTTGTTGGCTCGCATGGAACAAGCTGGACTAGTACCGGACAGCATGGCATTTTCTGCTATCTTGTCAGCCTGTAGCCATTTGGGCCTCCTTAATGAGGGTCGACAGTTTTTCAATCAGATGGTTAGAACATATAATATTGAACCAACAATGGAACATTATGGATGCTTAGTGGATTTCCTTGGAAGAGCTGGTCTGATTGAAGAAGCTTATGAGGTTATCAAAAATATGCCAATGGAGCCTAATTCAGTTATACTACGGAGTTTCTTGGGTGCCTGTAGGAACCACAACGTAGTTTTTACTTTAGATGATAACTTCAGGAAAGTCCTTAAATCAGAGTCTCACCTTGGAGCAAACTATGTACTTGCAGCTAATGTTTCTTCTGTCTCTGGTTGTTGGAGTGATGCTGCTGATATGCGGGTGTCCATGAAACAGAAGGGTGTGGTAAAGGTTCCTGGATGCAGTTGGGTGCAGGTGGGTGGTAGTTTGTCTGGAGATAGTTTAAAAGAGACCATGAGGTAGTTTCAATTTAAAAAGAAACCATGAAGAAGACAGCCAAGATTGACAAACAAGCGTAGAAGAAAGCTGAATAGGTATTACTGTTCAAAAAGGTAACAAAATTCTATGAGGAAGTTGTAAGGATTTGGTGGGAATTGGTGCTGTATCATTTTTTCTTTGAACAATATGTATAAAGAGCCTGGAATATGGGAGCTTCAGGGTTGATGCCCATGTAACCTTCAAATAGGAGTACATTTGTACAAGATCTTGATTTAACAAAAAAAATTAAGGACACAGGGCCTGAGGAGTGCAAGAAATGAGATTTGGAAATCCAGCAATTTGTTTCCTGCTGTCTGCTGAGTAATCATAAACTTTTCTTCCAGTTGCTTAAGCCTCCAGAATCTAAACTCTCAATTACCGGGAATGCTAGGTAGAAGTAATGGAAGGTCACACCAATCTAATTGCACAGATTTACTGACTAGTTAATCATCAACAAGTTGCTTATATGTCTCCCATACAGCAATACAGCATCATGATCAAGTATGTCTGTCGTGTCTCACTCGTAATGATATTTCTTATAGCAGATGACTTGAGTTGAATAATGACTGTGGTTTCTTTGTGTTTCAGTCCCAATGGCCGTCTGGAACCTGTTCCTGGAATTGTTAGCTATTTTTACTACTTGATACCCTGACAGCGTCCAAGCTTCTGCAACGTTTGCTGGTAATTTTTCGTTCACTTCTTGATTTAGTTCTAGTAATTCTAATTCAATGGGCTTTATACTACTGATTTCTTTCTCATACCTCACTAGCCTTCCTTGCATTGCCCTCAATCTAGCTTAATAGATATCTTTATATTTGCTAATCACTTCTCCTTAGTATTTTCATTTCTATTTGATGGCTGTCTATTGAAATTGAAGTGGAGAGAGTGGTAGATATACTAAAATGATTGCCCTCCCTTAAAATTTTATATGCTGGATGTAGATCCTTAATTTAATTCACATATGAAAATCTCTATATGAGAATTCTAAAATGGATCATGGCATCATGCTAGTCTTGCATCATGATGCTATCTAGCAACCAAGTACAGTACTTCACCTAGTAGTGTATATACTCTGGTTCATTCTCATACTTAAGATCAAAATATTCTTTTTCTTTCTTTTTTACAAAAGTATATCATATATTCCCGCCATCGCTTAGCTTATGAGTTATGAACAACTTCCCTTTAAGTGGAAAAGTATCCATTCTAGTTAATTCATGATGAACTAGGATGTGTGGCCTAATGAGATTTGGAAATCTCAGAATATGCTTCTGACTCATTTTTCCCCCTATTACAGACTATCACCTTCCCACCAGAGAAAACTTCTAGCTATCAATACATTTTGGGAAGTTCATAGTACCTCTAGAGCAGAAAGTTGCTCATTAGTTTATTTCAGGCATGATGGATTCAGATCAATTATGCAGTGTCAAGTTGTCTAACGTGTGCCATTCATTGCTGCTGATGACCAGCTTTACTTGAATCTGATAGTACATTTTTGGTACTTTGCTAATTGTAGATTAATACCATGATGTAATTTTAATTTTCTAGCATGTGAAGCATCCCACTGGCTCCCCACCAAAAGTTTCTTGACACTGACATTTCTATGCAATGTCATATTAATAGGGTTAAATTCACGAGTCTTGTGGTGAGTATCTCAGTCCATGTAGGAGAATGGTTACATTCAAATTAGGTTGGTAATTTTTGCTCTGTTATAAAATAGAGAATGGGACAAAAGGGGCAAAATTACAGTCTCAATTATTTATCCTGCATAGTACCATATGCGAAGTCCACATACTTGAATACAAACTGAAGGACATTTATTTCGCCTTTCACTTGTAATTCTTTTTAAATACACTCACCCACACAAGCTTCACCTTCTCCCAACACTTAAACCACTTCCTTATGGCTTCAGCTCCAAGATCAAGTTCTTTGCTTTCCAATCTCACAGAGAACTGGCTCCTACTTGCTACTACAACACTAATTTGTGTATTTGCATGTTATGTTGTTTACGACGCTGTAATGGCCACTGTATCCGAGCTGCTGCAACGCTTACTGGTGATTTCTCCTTTGCTATTAGTGATTGTGGTTCATTGGCTCTCCACAGGCAGCCAGGTCAACATTGGGATTCCAGGGTCTGAGCCGGGAGCTATCCACAGAGCTGGGGGATCACCTTGGGGTGTGGCCTTTGTTTTAGTAATGCTTTTCTTTCTCATATCTTATCAGCCTTCTTTCCTTGGCCTTCTTGTCTAGCTCAATGTCTTTCTGTTCTAAGTGCAAGTATGAATATCATAATGTTGGCTTCTATCAAAGGAGCTGAGATATTATGTAATTCCTATTACAATAAAAAAAAAACTTGCTTGTTAGATAGTCAGTATTTAATCTTTTTAAAAGTATGCTAGAGTCTGTTGTACGTTATAACTTAACACATAGCAGGAACTTACCATGCATAGTTACCCTACTTGCCTAAGAGTTATTTTGTCAAATTTTAGCTTCAGCTTGAATCATGATACCTGATCTTCTGCTAGGAAAACTAGGCAGTAGCGAAACACTTCTAGAGTTTCAATACTCCGGAGCACTGTAGAATTTTCGGAAAGGTAGAATCATGCTCTCTTTCATTGCTGCAGTCAGCATTCTGCATATAGATCAGTGGGTACAATTTCTGGTGACCTTTAATGGGTTGGGTCCTGACCATCCGTACTGCTCTCGTGGGCCTGCTTTTACTAAGTGCACTGCTTAAGGCCAAAAGTCACGTGCTGCTGACACCATTGACACGTGTTGAAAGCAACAATTCTCATTGTGCTGAACCCTTACTTAATCCTTAATCAATATCTTATTCTTTTTCAAGTGAGATATGCAGTTGCAAGTATGATTTGCTAGAAGGAACAAAGAATCTCTTGCACCTTCTTCTTTTGGAGAAGTGGAGGGGTGATCTAGTCATCCTTGAACTGTATTTCAGTAAAAGAGTCACTTACTTTATGCGCTTGAATATTGAAATAGTAATTCTCGCTACGTTAAATTTTATAATCGGTCACGTATTATTATATTAAATTGAGATTGATATGGGTGAATAATAGTAAAGTAATTAGAATGTTTGTTATTCTTTACCACTAGTTTAATTCAACGACAATTGTTGACCCTGGGTTCGAGTCACGACGGGGTAGGTGTGAAACCCTTAGATCCACTTTTTTAAAAAAAAAAAAAAAAAAAAAAATCAACGACAATTGTTTACAACTGAATACCAACTAAATTGACCTCAAGAATTTAACTTCAGTATAGGCTAGCTATGATATAGTTATGAGTGATTAATCCCTTGTTCGTTTATCTCCTTGTAGAAATGTGTCACCCTACCTCCCCATCCATACCAACATTTACCTTGAGGTCTTGTCACTCGCATTATATTTAGCATATATTCCTAAACAGAAGTGGACATACTTGCGTTGGGGGTGCTCTAGCTGTCTTGCAACTTGTTCCATCCTAGCTATTTGATTCTGGTATACTTCTTATGTTGGCAATCTACCTTTGGAACCACATGAGCGTTTCCAAATCAAGCTAAACGATTTAAGAAATTATCCAAACTACGACACTCTCATTTGATCTCATTTCTGATTATACACATGCCTACTTCTGCTTGCGTAAGGATTAGGAACACCACAATCAGTTACATTATCCATGGATTAAGCATACTTTATAAACCATACAAATTGCCACACATATGACCTCTGGTCTAGACGTCTAGTATATACGAGATCATCATATATAGAGAAGGGAAGAAGGCCTAAATCACAATTTTAAAACTGTATTGATGGGAAATGACACGAACAGATTTTCTACTCTCTTTTATCTCATTTGTGCACAATAGGAGTGCAGAAGCCGGACCTTAGCCTGAAATACTTTCATCATTGATAGGGATTTCATTATTAACCACTTGATCGAGGTAAAGCAAAGTAATTCAGTACGTAGTGTGATTAGCAAAGATTATGAAGCGATAATGGATTTGAATGGACTTGGAAAGAAATCGTAAATCGATCATTCTGCAAGAAGTACGCAATTAAAACATATATAGAAAATATGGATTTCTTTCCAGAAACACCAGTAAGCTACATACAAATTAAGTATCCCGAAACAAAAGCAGCTCTGTAGTTAAGTAGCTAGTCTAGCTTGTATGCCTAAAAGAACAAGGAAAAGAGCTTTACTACTCTCTTAAGAAGTATTACAAAAATTATCGTTACATAAAGATTAACATTTGGCCGATTTATACAGAGCTATAGCTAATAATAATATTACACAAACACCCCAGTTCGATCGTATTCATCACCTCAATCATTCTACTTACTGTATAAGGGAAACCAACGTTCATGGAAAGAAGACTGGTAAGAGATCATGATCATAAGGAACACCAGCACTAACCCGACGCCCCATGGAGACCCTCCTGCTCTGTGCAGTGAGTCCTGCTCCGGCAACGGCACAAAAAACGACATGCCGCCTGACAAGCAGTGGACGACGAGTAGCAGAATCACTGGGACGATCATGAGGAAGAGCTTTACCTGAGCCATCATGTCCTCGAACATGGACTCGTAGTTGATGTACCATGTGAAGCCCAAGACGAAGAAGAGGATGGAGATGAAGAAGCAAAGGTGGAGAGGGATAGAGAAGTAATCCCAGTAAGAATAATAGTAATCGTTGTCGTACTTGGCCATATTGTTGAATCAAAGCTACTGGAAAATTTGAGTGTTGGGTTATGATGAAGGCCTTGAGATGGTTTATATAAGAGTGTAAAAGGGTTTATGTGACTTTTCCTTTTTCTGGGTTCAGGTAGCTTTCTTTCTTTCTAGGGTTGCAGATCCATCGGGATAATTCCAAAGACGGTGAGAATTATCTCAAGGTTAAGATTCGTTGATAATGGTGTGGACCAATGGAGAAGGGACACGTACGACCGACCTTGGACAATAACATTGGGAGGGGAGAGGAATAAAGAAAAGGGTGCAGTAGGGTTTTTATTTTAGTGATCGACCTGAGGCAAATTTGCAAAGCAGCAAAGGCCAAAGGGGAACATATTATTGAGAAAGTTGAGCCTCAAATGGTGGTCCAAGTCAGCCTCGCATTGCTTTCTTTGTATTTTAAAGGAATCTTAAGCTAATGAAAGGAGTATATAATGCATATTCATGGGTTTATACATATATATATACGCTGCTTTCCATGTACTACTAGCTGTTGCTTGATCCTGAAAGCAATCAAAACCACATATGATCTTGCAGCAGTATGATCATTTACGATTTCTTTCCAAGTCCCGTCAAATCCATCATCCCATACGTCAAATAAAAGGATGGATTTTCCCTTGAATAGTTAGCATTTGTTAACGACGTTAGTGGCTCCAATACTGAAACCGAATCGGAGATGAAATTTGAGATACGGATGTTAACAGTCAGATAAAGTGGATATATTATTTTTTAAAAAAATTCTTTCAAATGCGCAGTCATCCTATTAATTGAATTAAGAAACAAATTAATTCAAATATGTATTTCTCGATTCATATAAGATTCTAAAATTGTACTGTTGTGACCATTGAAAAGTGAGGCATAGACTTCTCCCATGTATCCAAACCACAAATGAATAAGCGTGTCAAAATCATTTAGCCTCATTCTATATATCTACTCGATCAATCTTTGATATGGCCGGTTAAACAAATTTAGATAGGTCCCCATAGGATCCCAAAGCACTTTGAGATTTTCCTAGACGTGGCATATTCTACTTGGTCCCAATATATAAGCATCAACATAGCGATCATATACATATGATGATGAATTGATGATCGACATGCCTGATTGACTATAAATCAAAACCCAAATGATCGACATTTGTGACCCTAATCAGATTTCCACTTCTCATTTCCTGTTTGTATATTAGTATATATATATATATGCACCTTTTACCTAATACGATGTCTACAGGTGGAATCACAGTCTTGACTTTAACAATCCTCTTCTTGTATGTATCTGTTTGTGATTGATTATAGATTGTTGCGGATATATATTGGAAAAAATGGTATTGGTATTTACTTCATGAACATCATTTTAGTAGAAATATGTATAACAGTACGTATATACAGAAGATACATGCATACTCTTTAATTTACTCCATATATTAATTGTTGTGCAGCGATGGTTGGATTCTTTCTAAACATATTCATCTCTAATAGTTCGAACTACAATAGTAGAAGTCGTTGATGATGCTTTGATGGCTAAGAATTTGAGTTTATTTATAAATTTTCAAGGAATGTATTCATGCTCCGCACGACATGATGATCAGTGTCTTGTTCCTTCATCGATCTATTGCCACCCATCTGTTCACCAGATATGTGTGTATATATATATATATATATATATATATATATATATATATATATATATATATATATATATATATATATATATAGGCCGGATCTAGAGAGGACGTCCTCAAAATGTCCAATACTGCAGATTTTCATTTTTGACCCATTTTTCGATCGAATTTTCTCATCTCCACCTTCTAGTATCTAGATAATATTGTGTAGATCATCTCTTCAAAATTTCAGCCAATTTGGTAATCTTTAAGGCCCTCAAATGGACGAACTGAATTCTGTCAAACTTGAACTGTTCATGTTTATAACAGAAAAACGTAATTTTGAGAGCCTTAACGATTACTAAATTGGCTGAAATTTTGCAGAGATGATCTACACAATATTATCTAAATACTAGACGGTGGAAATGAGAAAATTCGATCAAAAAGTATGTTAAAAATAAAAATCCGCACTATAACGCAATTTTGAGTACGTCCTATATACATATATATGACACCATATCGATAATATGATTGCAAGTCAAGTCAAGACTCATGAGTTCCAACAATGAAATAAGAATGAAACATACATAAACAAACACAACCCTGCTTAGTGCTCCAACAATTCATGCCACAAACATATACGTTCCTATAAGCCAAAACGATTGGATATTATTACAAAGAACACATTAAGTGCAAGATCTGTCGATCACCAAACATATAATTATTAGCAAATGATGATGAAACAGCTACAAGTCTGTTTCAATAATGCAAGACATATATATTGTACTCCACTATAGCATTGTCACTTTTGGAGGCATTAAACGACTGAGTCGTTGCTAGAGCATAACCCCTAGCAAACCTGAAGAGTCCACTTCCTCCTATCACAGACAGCTCCCTCACTTGGTTGAAGATCGAGTTCCTCCCCATGAGGGTTATGGTGCTACCGTTATACTTCCCCTGAACGAAAGCAAAGTTCTCAACCATCAACAAGCTAACATCTTCTTGTGAAGCAGATCCATAAAACCCTTGAGCCCTTCCGATAAGTTTCGAGCTCGGGTCGGGTGCTTGGGTTAAAGCGTTGTCGAACATTCTTATCAGGCCGAACCTTGTTTGAGAGGAGTTGGATGGTGGTTGCACTATTGTCACGGCAGAGGGATTAGGACCATCAACAATGTCGTGCCAATACAGGCGAAAATGGGTGAGTTTTTCTTTCTTTATACCGAGAAGCTTGGGGTCCAAAGACTTCACAAACTCATGATCATCAGCTGAAACTAAGATCATGGAAAAGGAAGACAGGAGGGAAGAGATTATGAGCAAATGGAAAGCTGAGATGGGAAGGATTTTAGCCATATATGGTTGGTATACTTGGCACAGTGCTTCAAAGCTTTTGTGTTGTGAACTCTCTATATATAAAGATAATATGCATGCCTGCCTAGTACATTGACCATTCTAATGACAATTGTTTAATATAGCTCTGTTTCCATTTATAATAGTAGATTGAGATGAAGGATAAGAGTAATGCTATATATTGTATACCAAAATGAATTCCACGCCAACCTAAAGAAAAAACAACTCATTCCAACATCATATACTAAAATCGCCAGTATATATATATATATATATGTAGATGCACATTCTTATTACATTAATAATAAGAAATTAGTAACAAATTACCGGCGTTAAAATCAATATTCATAGAAACGAAATCAATTACACACCAAATGACATCAAATCTACTAAAACTCTAGACTCTTGCTAAAAGATAAGGAAAATGACCGACGACACAAAACCCTAAACCTTCAAAGAGAAGGAATATATCACTAAAGCTAAAGTTAACTGCTTATATAAATCCAAAAAAAAAAAAAAAAAAAAAGAGGGAAGAACTTTTGTACATATACCGTCAAACAGGTTAATTAGTGTGGTAATTAATTACCATCTTTGGTTTCACTTCGCCGTGATATATGTGATTTTATTCAAAATTTGTTTCATTTTTCAATTCATGCATATAATTGACTATACTGTTCCAAGTAAATGTTTTGATCTTTCCCTTAAAAAAAAAAAAAAAAAAAATCATATTCCAACCATTCACCGATAAATGAACTGCCACAGAGCATTACCTGATTGGTGCGGGAAATTGACCGAGATGGATTTCTAGGTAGAAAATTCAAGATCGAATACTGAAAATTTCTTTGAGTTTGGTGGAGCTAGGGTTGACTCGCCAAGCATTACATTTTGATTTCACAGAAAGCATATTCCGACATCTACTCCACTAACACAAAAACAAAATCGACCAGATCGATAGTGTTTAATAATAAATCAACTTGGAGGGAATATATTGAAAATGATTGTATATACAAAATGGACAACACTACGGTTTGATTATAAGTAATGTGCTTGGTTCCTCTTGTGACTTTGTCCGACATGTTGAGCACGTAAGTTCTCTTTATAAAATGACTTGCTAACTACTTGCTCATCTTAGCCATTGGAAGCTAATAAATCAGTTTCTAACTTCTATATTTGGCTCCTATACAATCATATCGTACGTATAAAGAAAAGAACTTCTATATTGGCTGGAATTGCATTTCCAGAACTATAGGTAAATTCCGGTAGAATTCCTGTGCAAGAATGATCAACAATAGAATTAAAGATGGTGAAAATAGATGCTTCTGGTTATTGAAAATAAGTTATGCCCTCACTTGTTAATAGATGGCAATAGAAACCAACCCCACTAAACTTGAAAGTAGACAAAGGTGGGTAGCTGACATGATCAGAACGTAGCTATGACCTCAAAAGAGAGTACAAGCATGAAAAGCTCAAAGGAAGAAAACAACTAAAAAAAAAAGAAGAAGCATCAATAATGGAGCACATAGCAATTGTACTCAACAATGGCATCTCCAGTGCTCGGAGTGAATGTGTGAGTTCTTGCTTCGACATAACCTCTCGCAAACCTGAAAAGCCCGCTTCCTCCGATCACCGGCATCTCCCTGACCTTGTTGAACACGGGGTTCCTCCCCAGAATAGTTATGGTGCTCCCATTGTACTTGCCCTGAGTAAAATGAAAGTTCATGGCCATCAACAGCCCGATCTCCTGTTGTGAAGCTGATCCGTAGAACCCTTGAGCCCTCCCCAGCAGCTTCGAGCTCAGCTCCGGCTTTTCGGTGAGGGGATCGTCGATCATTGCCACGAATCCGAAAAACGTTGATGAGTTAACAGGTGATTTCACCACATTGATTGAGCTTGGGTTTTTGCCGCTCACAATGTCATGCCAGTACAACCGGAAGTGGCTGAGCTTTTCTTTCTTGAGCCCCAAGAGATCGCGGTCCATGGCTTTCACGAAATTGTAGTCATCTTCTCCCTGGACCAGAATGAGGGCAAAGGAAGAAAGAAGAGAGAGAACTATGAGAAGGATGGGAGCTGTTCTGGCCATTGTTAATTGGAACCTTTCTACAAGTTAGAGGGTTTGTGTCCACAACTCCACATATATAGTGAAATGACGCTGTAGAGTCATCCAGCTTGACTTCATCATTATGGCCACCAACTACGGACTCTCATAACCTCGTTTGTCTCTTTTATTGTTGGTAGTCAATATTGTTGCCACATTTACCCTATTTAACTTTTGGAAAAAATTCACCATTGGTACCCAAACTTACCTCGCTATACAAGAAAGGTACCCGAACTTGAAAAACGATCGCCATGGTACCCAAAGTTTTAAATCCTATTATAGAGGTACCTAGCGTGTTTTGACCGGCTGGCTTCCCGGTTTTTGATGACGTGGCAGTTCGCATTTTGATTCCGAGGGGCAAATGTCCATTATAACCCCGAGAGACGGCAGGTATTACACCCCTACAACTCCGAAACCATTGGCTGTTGTAACAGCCGAGCATGAAACCCATGTAAGCTATAACAATCTAGCTAAAATCAAAAATGAAAATGAAAAAATTATACGAAAAGCTGGTAATCTAACTCCAGTTCTGTTCATCAAACTTGATCTAGGATAAGCAACGTAAAGGTACCTTGCTGATGAAGCTGCTCTTAATAATGCTGCAGCTGCTGCTCTGCTCGTTCTTCCTTATCATTTCGAGCTCAAATGGCCTTCTCAAGCTTCAAGGACTCTCCACTAATGTAACAAGTTTACGTGCTCAAAAACGAGAGAGCTGAACTTGAATCCATTCCTTCCCTCAATCTTTACAGTGAATGAATACAGAAATAACCAAACACTAATGCAACTTTACGCCAAAAGTGTCTAGTCTACCATGTCACAACCCCATTGTTAACCTCCATTGACCAAGTTCTAGGCGTCTCCGGCCTCTCCGAATTCGGCGACCTCCCCCTCCTATCGTTCACCGCCGCAGGTCTCATTTCCGGCACCAAACTCGGCGCCACCGGAGCCGAAGACGACCGCCGAGGCACAACCGCCCTGCCTCTCCCTCCACTAAAACAACTGAATATATTCCTCACAAACCTCCCCACTCCACCTCTCTGTCTCCTCCTCCCGCCGTTCCTCGACCACTGAATCCTCCTCGGCGCGCCGCCGTTAAACCCGCCGTCCACCTCCGTGTAAACCACCGGCATCTCCCTCTCTCCTCCGCCTCTCCTCCCGACAGCGAACCTCCCCACCGCGAATCCTCCCCCCGGCAGCCTTCATATCGTCAGCGCCGCGCTCTCCTCCTCCACACCCGCCACGGCCTGGCTCGCCGCCGCCGGAGTGTCCATCGGAAGCTCGTATCGGCACACCGGACACGAGTTTCGAAGCGCCAGCCACGGTAGAATACAATCGGAGTGGTATATGTGCTTACAAGGCATCTCTTTAGCTTCGTTTCCCAATTCAAAGGCCTCTTTGCACACGGCGCAGTGAGACTCGTCGGCGACGTGAGTGCCGTCGAGCTCCACCGTCGGTAACGACTCTACCGCCGTCTTCGCCGCCGGTCTTTGATCGTAGCGGCCGATTCCGTTCAAATCCATCTGCGATAGCTGATTCAACAACCGGTCGAACCCGGCGCCGAGTAGAAACTCCGACATGTTATTCGGTAACGGCCGGAGACCCAACCCGGATCCGTCGTCGTAATACAGCTCGAATCCTCTTCCTTCTTCGCTCGCCGATTCAGCTCCTCCGCGCATCACGATCACCGGATTAATCACCGATCGATCTCCGCCATTGCCGGTGTTGTTTCTGCGAGGTCGGTGAGGTTCGGGATTGAAACCGGAGCGGTTGTTGGCTCCGATCATGTACATCGAAGCGGCGGAGCTCTCTCCCCGGCGCGAGTTGACGGTGACGGAGCCGGCGGGGTTTCCGATCTCCTCGACGAAGCCGCTGCCGCAGTCCGGACACACCACCGCGGAGTTGCCGGCGCTCAAAACCCTAACGATCCCATCACAATTCTTGAGTGCATACACCGCCCTATCAATGGAAACAGGGTCACCAATCTGAATAGCCGAAGCGAGAATTACAATGCGGAGATTACAAATTTGCCCCTCGGAATCAAAATGCGAACTGCCACGTCATCAAAAACCGGGAAGCCAGCCGGTCAAAACACGCTAGGTACCTCTATAATAGGATTTAAAACTTTGGGTACCATGGCGATCGTTTTTCAAGTTCGGGTACCTTTCTTGTATAGCGAGGTAAGTTTGGGTACCAATGGTGAATTTTTTCCTTAACTTTTACAACCAATGAAGATGCAAACCACCTCAGTTATTTTAACAAGTTAATATTACTACTATTTCGAACTGAGGTTCACTAGGGTATACAACAAGGATCGGGCTTCTTTACTTGGATTTTTTGTGCTTGGATTTGCTTGGATCCTTACAACCATTAGATTGAGTAAGGATGACATAGGTTATAAGTTGGTTGCATCATCTTCACTCAATCCAATGGATGTAAGGAATCCAAGCAAATCCAAGCACAAAAAATCCAAGTAGAGAAGCCAATTCCATACAACAAACTCAAACTAATATACAGTGCATATATATATATATATATATACTAACACGAATGTCCATTATTTATAAAGTAGATTATCAGGTACTGGATTCGAGTCACGATAAGAAATAGGTGTAAAATTTTTATATCCTCTTTTAAAAATAGAAGGAAAAAAAAAAATATATATATATATACTAACACAAATGCCCCTCAAACCTGCTGGCCACTAATTGGTATCTTGAACGCTAGATACGACGGTTTCATGCTACACTTTCATTTGTACTATATTCAAGAACAAAACTGTCTTTTAATCTCTGTTTGTTGGCATGCATCTTCTAATGTTAAGCTTTCATACTATATCAGTATGTACGTTAATTGATTAGATGGACTGTTAAATATTTCAACTTAAACTCCTTAACTCATGGTAAACATTAGACTTTGATTTAACTTTTGTTTTGGTCAGGTCATTAAAACTTTTGTCTACTGGTACGCATACGGTGGTGTTTTTCAAGTAATATATATATATATATATATATATATATATATATATATATATATATATAGTGCTTCTCAGGTGCGGACGTCCGCACGCACTGTTCATGGTGCGGATGCGGCGTTTCCGGCCACCGGTGAGCCGGCGACGGCGTATCTGCCCACTGGGCTTTGCTCCCCACACGCCGGCGACCCCGTCTGTGCCGGCCCGAGCTCCATCGCCGGCCGGAATCTGCAAAAATGCAGAAAAATGAACAGTACTTGTCATTTTTCTGCATTTTTGCAGATTCCGGCGGCTGCCGGCAGGCGATGGAGCTCGGGCCGGCACAGACGGAGTCGCCGGCGTGGGGGGAGCAAAGCCCAGTGGGCGGATACGCCGTCGCCGGCTCGCCGGTGGCCGGAAACGCCTCATCTGCACCGTGCGGACGTCCGCACCTGAAAAAAATTCTATATATATATATATATATATAGTCGGTCTCTGCTACGAACGTGCAAACGTCCGAATTCACCGTTTGCGGCCAGCGGCGGCAAGCCCACGACGGCACGGATGGTGCCGGCCCGCTTCTTCCCTCCCCGCGCTCCTTCCCTCCCAGCTCGAGTTCCAGCGCCGGCCCACGGCGGCTGGAATTTCAGAATTTACAAGTTTCTGGACAGTAAATTTCTGGATTTCCGGCCGCCGTGGGCCGGCGCTAGAGCTCCAGCTGGGAGGGAAGGAGCGCGGGGAGGGGGGAGCGGGCCGGCACCATCCGCGCCATCGTCGGCTTGCCACGGCGAATCCGCACTTGAGAATTCCTCTCTATATATATATGTATGACCATTGTTTCTTCGTCAGTTTCCTTACAATTATGATCTAGATTATAATTTTAATTAAGTCTCGGAAAATATGAATGTCCCACTACAAACGTACACTTTGATTATGTCATATAACAAAGCTAGCTAGGTGGTATGTGTTTATAGAAGGTTCTGGGTATGTCTCTTTAATTGGAATCATTATTATGCCTATTTGCAGGCATTATACATGGTCTACGTTTTGCAATATCTTCTAATTACTCGCAAAATTCTTGAGGCCGCAGTGCATTTACTGTTACAAATACATTTGGTGACGCCACCATTCATGTCTGAAGTATTGTCTTGCGTAGCCGTTGCCATTTTAGGGCATAGCAACGATTATGTAACCCTTAAGATTTCAATCAAAATATAGTTTAGCATAATTTGAATTCACGTTTTCTGATTTCAGTTTATCACTGATTGCATATATATATATATAAGCATTTGTTTATACTCTAAATACATGTATCACACGATCTAATATGTGCATGATGAGAGAGGTGTTTAGACACAACCATATATGCATGCCTCAATTATCCCAAGTTTTTTCCCTTGTAAAAAAAACTTTAGTTAAACTTGTTTAGTATCTGTCAAGATTATGCATATAGCTAAAGCAAACGGTATCCGGCCGTATCGATCGAGGGTTTGGTGAAGAGAGTAATCAAGAAGAAAGACCGGCATAGAGCTGCCAGTCTGCCACAACAAAACAGTATAGTCTCAATTGGGTTTGGTGAGCCTAACTAATTATTACTTCAGTGGACTTGATTTTAAAAAAGGAAAGAGGAAGCCTTATGTGGTTCCCTCTGTTCTTCCACTTTGTAAAATAAAGTGGAATAATTAAACTGAAAGGATCTATTATGAAATTTCATAATAAAATACTAAAAATAAGAGTATTTTCAGCAGACTCTCTATTATAACTCATTAGCTATTTTAGAGAGCATATTTAGCTTTTTGTGAAAAAATAACAGTTATATCAGACTCTATATTGTAACTCTATGTTATTTTTTAACTATCTCACTAGCCAAATTTAGAGAGCGTGCCTAGATCGTTAACAATAAGATTGATTAATGGTTAGTGTCTTGGTACATCTGATGCAAAGCTCCATCACATTCTTCAATCATAACTATAGACTGATGAGGTTCCAGTGAACGCATGCAACTGAAACTTTCATACTTGCCTTGGAAGCTAGTCATGATCAGTGATCACAAATTCACAATCATACCTGGCTCTTGTTTCTTCTCTTCTTTACTTTCCTCTCTAAAGCTGCAAACAGTGGAAGAGTGAAACGCCAGACAGCTTTTTGTCGTCAAAACACGAGTACATACTTAAGAGTTAAGACTAGAAGGTTAATTACATGCCTAAATTAGAAGCTAACAATAGTTTATGGTAAAAAAAAGAATATATATATAGTGCATAGTTCTAGTCCCAACTTTGCCTGAAAGCCATTTTCTCCTTGAAAATGCCCATATGGGCCTTCTGCTCTTTACGGCCTTGAGTTCTAGATATGAAAAAATCCTAAATTCCACAAAAGCAAAACGTACAGCTCTCCATAGTTAAGGAGACTCTTGCAGCTCCCCAGGTTGGCTCGGCTGAATTGTAACTTAAATTTCTCTCAAACATCATCGTTGTGCTGAGTCTTATCGCTCTCGGTAGAACCTCATGTTGATGAAGGCTGAGTCTCTGAGTCCTCATAGCTAGAGAGCGTGGCTTCTTACCTTCCCGTGCGGCCATGCCTCTCCGATCCTAACCTTCAGATCGAGATCAGACCTTCTACGATCCTGGACTTTTTTTATATTTTTTTTATGTAAAACTTCAAAAGACGAGGAAAATTTATTAACGAAAAAGAAGAATACAAGTTAGCAGTAGCACATACACTTACCGCATAAAAAAAAACACTAAGAGAAAACCATCAATGCAACCTTCTAGGATCCTGGCCTTCACACCTTTATATATAACCAATGTTTCACAAAGGGAGTTTCTCGTCTCCCTTAAACTCCATTAGAATTGTCAAACATATATCTAATATGAACATAGAGCATGTTTGGCCGGGCTTAGAATAATCTCATTCTTTTGAATTGGGATTGAGATAATGAAAAACCATCTCATCCTTCTACTTTGTAGTTGGAACTTTGATAGGTCGTGAGAATAGCCTTCCCTATTGCCAATTTGCCATGGGTTTCCATTTTCCAAGCCAATTTGTCCGGCTAATTTATTTGATTTCCGGGAAAACATATGACTGATATGAGGATCGGATTCTAGTTATTCAGAATTGAACCAATTCAAGACTTTAATTACTCTCCAACACACATGCAATTGGACGCACTAAGATCAGCAATGCAATCGCATGCAACTGATTTTCGAGCAAGCTGCTGGATCGATATGGAGGCTGAATGCATATGTCGTTCTGTATAACCATATGACAGAAACCCTAGGCATGGCCGCATGGGGCTGCTAGCTACGTACGTTCGACGTCTAATCATAATTCTAACAACGTAGTATCACACACTTAATTTAGCCAAAGGAATTAAGATTCATTGCAAGCTTAATTTAACGACTATGCGAATCGATATTGTCATATTAACAGGATGGAAAAGTTGACACATAATCATTAAAAAAAAGTACGTAATTGCTGAAAACGTGTAACACACAATTAATTTAACCAACGTCACTGATGACTTAAATGAAAATTTTCAGAGATTTGCTGAAGGGGGCTAACCCGATCGGATATCAAGAACAATATTTTTTGCGTGCGTATCTCTGGAAAAGGCTCTACTTTTGACGAGTGTCCCCAACATATATATAACCATGGCTTACCTCAAACTAAAGATTTAGATAGCTTCCAGGATGATCGTTCACGGTTCACGTACGTTCGAATTACCAAGTCAGAATCTGCTTATAAATCAGAAAAAACATATGCTTCTAATAAATAGCTATAGGCATATATATATATATATATATATATATGTTGTAATTTATCTTGTCCCTTTCATCTTTCACTTCATATACGTACTTTTAATTAGCAGTTGCATAGGTTAATTAGTCAGATATATTAAACCCTAATTAGCTGGGTCAACAACACAGATCTGATTAGATAACTTGGGTCCCAAGCATCTCATTGTATAGCCGCCCCTTTTTTTTTTCTTTAAATATTTTTCTCATTGTGGATCTTCTATACGTACGTATAACTTGTGGCCAGGAGTAGTCTACAGAGTGAAATCAAATAAGCCAACAGTAAGGAACCTTCTTCCTCAAGAACGTCCATACCACCTGGAGAAAGATGCAAATTAATCCATACAACTTTGGAAAAGGATAAGAGAGAAAACATCATACTCTTTTGAATTGGGTAGAAAATACATTGAGTACGTGACATGAACAATTTCCACTATTGGTTCTATGCATGGTAGTGGCACGACAAACGCAAGGTGCAAATATTACCTATATATGAAGAGGTGATGCTGATTGCTGAGTGATAAGAGATTGACAGATGCTCCAATTTTTTTTATATAAAAATAATTTTCACACACTTACTGTATTGTGATCTTTTTTGTAACCTGAAAATTAATTTCTCGACAACGCACTATTTAGTTTAACACGATAAATAAATAAATAGAATATCTAACCACCTAACATAATAGTTACTTAAATTCTCACAAAGTTTCCTAACTGCATATAAACTAGCCATTTGATGACATTTTCAGATCTAAACCTTATATTACTTAAACAGGTTGAAGGCAATCGCTTTTATGAACTAAGCAGAATTCTCTATTTGCAATTAAGTATATTCTTCCCTGTTAATTAATTTAGTAGAGAATATTTTGGAGGATTCGAGTAGCATGTAGTGCATGAATTTTCTGAACTATATATTATTTCGATCATACATTGTTTTTCTAAACCACGCTGCATATGTCATTGAATATGTACCTCATATCATGTTTCCTGTTGGCTAATTTGAACTTGACCAAGAAATTTCGTAATTTCGTGTTTTTTGAAAGATGTACAGCAATGTGAACTTTCCCAAACGAAACTGCTAGCAAAGAAACGCTTAGACCAGGATCCTCATGATCCATTTCTTCACCTATCGCTATTATCGACTTGTCTCCCTCACTAATTTCTAATGACTATCATGTCCCTGCTAGTTATATAAATCATGCAGTTTAATCTTATACGTACACTATACGTACTAAAGATCCTTTTACTCATACCTTAACTTAGAAGATTTGGAAGGCAATATGATTGGATTCACCCTAGTAATTACCACTTACTTGACTTTCCATTTTGGTCTCTTTTCAAGTCTTCATTGACAAATTAACATAAAAGTATATATATATATATGTAATCGTATTTTAACAAATCAATGACTGGGGCAATTTTGTCATTTGACATATGAACTGTGCTGCTCGCATGGCTACCATTCTAGAAGCCTGGTTTGCCTTGGTTTTTCCATTGTTTGGAGCTTTTATTAGAGTCATTGGTCAACTATTGTTTATCTTCCTATTCAAGCCACCAGAACAAGTTCAAAATTTGTAACACCCTTCTTCAGAATCCTCTAGACCCCTCTTTGGAATCAACTTCATAATCATCCTTTAAAACCCCCACTCTCATTTGCCTCCACTTCCCCATCTCCCCCTCCATAACTTTCTTCACCTCAAGCCTTCAACAACTACAACTCTCCCTCTCTTTCAAATTATGGGCACTTTAATAGGGCATGTAGTGCCAGGCTTTGGGTTTGCTCTAATTGGATTATGGCACCTCTTCAACCACATCAAGCTCCATCTTCAACATCCCAACTCCTACACAGCACCAATATGGTTTCCCGCCTTCAAGTTCAAGTACTTGGAGCTCTTGTTGATCATCTTAGGTTCATCAGCCTCCATTACCATGGAACTCTTCGGCGGCCCCCAAAAACACCAACCGTTTGACGACGACGGAACCATCCCTTCAAACCATCTCCACAACTTCGAGCACGCCACAATCTCCATGACTTTCTTGGTCTACGCTGTCTTCGCCATCGTTCTCGACAAGTTAGCCCCTAGAGCTCAGCAGGGTCTGACTCAAATCCTCGGAGCCATAGCCTTTGGTCAGCAACTACTACTCTTTCACCTTCACTCAACTGACCACAACGGACCTGAGGGCCAATACCACTTGCTTCTCCAGCTTGTGATTCTCGTCTCCGTAATCACAACCCTAATGGGACTTGGTCTCCCCAAGAGCTTCTTGGTCAGCTTTGTGAGGTCACTCAGCATATTCTTCCAAGGTATCTGGCTTATGGTCATGGGGATTATGCTTTGGACACCTGGGTTTATTTTTAAAGGTTGTTTTCTGAACGATGACGACGGTCACAAAATGGTTAGGTGCCAAAGCGAGGAGGCACATCACAGAGCTCTGTCCTTGGTGAATCTTCTGTTCAGTTGGTTCGTGATTGGAATCGCCGTTTTTGGAGTGGCTTTCTATTTGGTTTTGGTTAAGTTTTACGGTGATGAAAAGGTGGAGTACTTTACTCTGGGAAGTGACCGTGAAGATGAAGAAGATGATGATGTGGAATCTCAGAAGCAAAGCAAAGATGGTGACTCGAAGAGTACTTTTGTGGATCATATGGGAAAAACTGCCTATGCGCCAAGAGACATTGAGAGGTAGAAAAGAAAAATGTACGTACGTACGTACGTGCAAGGTAGATAATGAAATCGAATTAAGTATTACAGTGCAGTATATTGATCGTGTGATTGATGTCTATCACTTTATTTAATTATAGAGGAGATTGGGTCGAAAATTAATTAAGGGGAAGTTAATATGGGTTTAGGAAAGAATTGGTGCGGGAAATTGTTTGGTTTGCATTGAATATTGACCGGTATTTCAGCCTAAACCCAAGTCCTAGCCTCTATGTTGGTGTGTACGTGTACAGTATATGGGAAAGCTATGATCAGTGATTCAAGATATATGGTGTTGGAATTGTAAATTTCATTATAAACTTTGCCTCATCTTTTAAGCTTATGATGAGTGATTATGATTTCATAACAAGTGTGTTTTTACTTAATTACTTATAAACATAATCTCTTTGTCAATTCAGTTTCTTGTTCGTTTGGAGAAATTTTACAGTGTTACGGGAGGACTACGTCAGCTTGTTTAGTGGCAATCTCTCGTCAATAGAAATTCGCCACATTGTATTTTTTTACACGTCATATATAACAGAGTAAGATCGGGGAAGTTGTCTCCAACGTCAAACCACAACCCCACATCTAATTAACCCTAAATCCAAAAGCTTCCACCGGACTACCATTAATGCCACTGCAGACTAAGATTTCATGAATTGGTTTGTTATATATACAATCTTCTTTGTTTACAATTTCTTGGTTCTGATAGGACCAAAGAGGAAATCTGAACATAAAGAGTATGAACTCTGAAACCAGTAGCATACCCCTCATTTGGGTGTAGAGATCATATCCCAGAAATGAAATAGTCAAGAATATATGGAGATCGATCTGTAGAAGTTTTATCGATTTCATTATCTATACAGAACTAATCAAAATCGTCAAATCGAATGATGCTCACCTTTCGTGCTCGGCTCGATTGATCGGTCCCCGCAGATTTTATTTGTATTTCTCTTATATGAATTTGGTTATTCTTGTTCGATACTATGTTAATCAAGAGACTTTTCAAAAAAAAGACAAAAATAAAAAATTATAATATTGAATATTTTAGATGCTTATAATCAAGAGACTTTTCAAAAAAAGATTTCTCCATTTGCTTGTACCAAGAAAAGGAAAATTCTTTGACATTGGTGTAGAGATTCCAGAAATAATATTGAATATTTTAGATGCTAATATAATCAAGAGACTTTAAAAAAAAAATTGTAAATTAAGAGTTTAGGGCTTTAGCCTCAATGTTCTTCTATTCTATTAGACAGTTTCATCAATTAACACTTAAGAGTAGGCACACCCGCATTCATATATTCAAAGTTTTTAAGTGAACTTACACTAGTATACATCTCTACTATTAGAAAGTCAAGCGTTTAAAACCTTCACTAAATTGTGTTTTGCCTAAATTACCCTTTGTATTACAAGAAATAACATAAAAGAATTAACACATAAGAAAAAACATAATTCAGAAAAGAAAAAAATTATTTCATTGACCAACAACACATAACACACGGATATGAGGCTAATATCTCTACTATTAGAAAGCCAAGCGTTTAAAACCTTCACTAAATTGTGTTTTGCCTAAATTACCCTTTGTATTACAAGAAATAACATAAAAGAATTAACACATAAGAAAAAACATAATCCAGAAAAGAAAAAAATTATTTCATTGACCAACAACAAATAAACTAATAAAGTGAAAGCGGAGTGCACTTCGATAATCAACTTATGAGCATTATATAAGCACAAGAAGAATAATATGCAAATCCCTAATGATTAGTTGGAGACAAATTACTTTTTGATGCAACCAATAAGGTACATATCTAAGATATGAATTACATTGTCATTTGATCTGCCTCCATCACAAACATGTGAACAAATTTAATTAGCAGAGAAGGAGATTAATTGGACCATGATCATTGTAGGCTGCGACGCGACACTAATTATTAATTAATTAGTTTGCTCGTGTTTGACAAGCAAGTGCAGTATAGAGAAGGCAAAGTCATAGCCTATCTCTCCTCTAACCACGTACGTCACTGATGACTTGGACGGAACATTTTATTTCATGTTGTCCTCCCCTCATATTGCGTAGAATTTGATTATAAAATCTGAAAATCATATCTATATGGTCGCGATCAAGTAGTTGTTGAAGGGATTGGACTTCAAGTATGTTTAGAATAAACTTCCTTAACCGAAACAATAATGGATAGAAAACCTTTCTAGTTTGCCATCTATATATGTTGATACACTTGTTAATGAATAATATTGATCTCTCGTCATCATTCGCAATGGAAGAAGGTGTAACTTGTAAGGGTCAAAAATATATATAAAGCTCAACGTAATTTGACATGGAAATCCGGTAAGAATGAGAGGTATAGAAGAGTCCCAAAAGAAAACTAAATTGGTTAGGTGGAAGAATTAAGTAAATACATAGATTGGTCATAGACTCATAGATCCATCCCTGCATGAGTTCTATGCATGGATAAGTAGAAAATTGAAGATTGGATGAGTTAATCAAACCTAATATACTTCATGCTGCATAAGATCGCCTCCGGCCAGTACTCCATGTTCTTGACTTCATGTGGTCAGGTTGTGGGCAACAATAACAAAGGTCTTCTTAGGTCTCGTTTGGTTACCGGAAAGAAAAGTAATTCCTCTTCATTTTCCACGGGAAGCGAACTTGAAAAGAAAGGGAGGGGGAGGATGGTTGAGCTTTCATTTCCTATGTTTGGTAATATAAAAAAAGTTAGCAGGAAAGTTGTAAAAAAAAAATGTAATTAATGTAATAAAATTATAGTTGTGAATAATAAATGCAAGGAATTGAGGAGGGAAGTTGGTTCTTTAGGTTTTTAGAATGACTTCTTTTCCCAAGCTCTCAATTCCGTCAAACAAACGAGGTCTTAGAGGATCCAGTTTCCCTGTTTGGATTTATGTTGCTTGATTTGTTTGAAATCCTTATAACTATTGAATTAAATAAGGATGATAATCATTATAAATCATTGATATAATGGTACTAAGGAATCTAAGCAAATCAAAGTAACATAAATCCAAGCGGAGAAACCAAATTTATTCTCAAAAGGCCTAATGCAAAGCAATTACTTAGAGAAATTGTACTATGTTCGGCGAGTGCCAAACTCTTAACAGAGACATTCAACAACACCGGCGAGTCGTCCTCCATATCAAAAGAGTTCATTTTTTTTTTGGCAGTGTGACGCCCTCTACTAAACAATAGCTCGGAGAAATGGTGACTTGCAGCAATGACCTCTTGGATCCCCAGAACTGGATTCACTTCATTTGGTCCTCATACAGCTCTTGCACGTCTACTCTCTAAAATCCCTACAGAGAACAGATTCATATAAAACTTGAAAGAATCATTCAAACATCAGATGGCAATAAGTGTTGAGAGGAGTTACAGGGAAAGCATATTTTTGCCTTGTTATATAAGTGAAGTGAATTAAGCGATTAAAATGCACACATGTACTACGCAATAACACCATTTTACATTATGATATAGGATCCATTTCTGCACACATCTAGAGTGAAAAACAGCAAAGAGAAGATGCAGAATATTATGCTCATTTAGCTTCAAGAATTTTTGTGACCATGGACAGTTGACATCACCAGAACTGGAAGTGACATAATACACATGGCCATTTCATCTTGATAACATTCAAAGAACATGATATCCATTTCCAAACTCAGTCCACTTCTTTCAATTCATTATTTCAGTGGAACGATAGGGATCAAACAATTAGTAGCAGTGTTCACACAAAGTTTTATAGGAAGCACTTTCAGTGGGGAGTCAAAAGATATTACAGACCATTTCAAGTCCACAAACCTAGCTATAAAAAACTAGAAGAATCCAGCAAATCTAAATGAAGAAAGACTCTTCTAGTTTTCAATCTCTTTATCATTTTAGTCCATCTTCTGTTGGAGTTGCACCAGAATATGACTGCGGGATATTAGATCATAATCATCATATCATGTGAGTGAACTGTGATGTATTCTAAATCTCTACGAAGGTACATCCGAATTGAAGAGATCACACTCTTCAAATCGCAAACAGTACGTACGTGGTCAATCTGCCTGAACTCTTAGTTTGTAAACCTTAACAGCAATAGTATAACAGCAATAGTATAACATTTGATGTTCTGCCGATACTGATCAAAAGAAATACCCTCAACTTCCTTATTGCTGTCTAACCATCACATGCATCAATTTCAAAAGTGGTTCATATGATCCCAGTTGTACCATATATCTACTAAGGCTAACTGACACTTCACGGATCATATGATCCAGAATTTGAATGCACCGATCAATTATATAGGCAAACTAGACTCTCACACGATGCAATCATCAAATTGTATAGGCAACGTTCAATACTCATTATCTGTATTGTGGTATAACATCAAGCATGTAAAAAAAGGCACTTTCTTAGGACTTAGGACACTTTTCTAAAACAAGTTCCTGCTTTTTACCCGTATTTACTTACAAAAGTAAATGGTACCGTAATTTGAATGCAGAGAGATATTATTATGGAAATGAGGAGCAACTAACCAGAATTTGAATGCAGAGAGATATGATTTACTCAAGCCAAAATAGAGTCTCTTCAGGTATGTGCTCCGCCATGTTGGGGTTAGAACACATGAAACTATGTGGTTCATTCCGTCCATTTTTTATATTCATTTTAATCAGACCTCCTTCCCAGGGTACTTGAGGTATCCTATATTCTATACACCATGAAATTATAGGTTCTGTGGCCGAAAAGCTGCTCAAATCAACGTTCATTGATTATCATACTGAGCGAGGGGGACTAGATACATATCGAAAAGCAGTATTAAGAAGAATGAATGCAGCATCGTACCTCTTTGAAACACATTTACAGATATCTCTTTCATCATCATCATCATCAAACTGGTCTGCTCCACAGGAAGAGACACAAAGCTTAATTCCACCAGTGCCCAAAGCTATAAGGTAAAGCGCTATGAACAGGGGCGGAACCAGGATTAAATTATACCTTGGGCTAGATTTAAGAAGAAGAAAAATTGAATTTTTTATTTTTTTTTAGGTTTGGAACCCAATGGGAGGCTCATCCTCACGTCTTTGATATTACCACTTTCAATCTCATGATAATCATTCTCACTAACACTCGAAAAAGTGCCACTCTTAAACCATGAAAACAAATTCTTATAACGCTTGAGATTCCAGTTATCCGTCATTATATTCAATATCAGGTGGTTTTGGTGGGGAGGGGTGAATTGAGAAGAAAAGAACCTGCCGGGAGGGGGGGGGGGGAGGGATAACAAAGAGTGAATGCAAATTAGATATCTGTGGATATACTCTGAAACCGATACCCACGGTTTTACTCTGGATCTTATTAGTTTGCCATACACTCTGGTGCATTTGTTGCTACTACTAGCTTTTCTATATTTGACAGTGTTCTATAGTGACATGTTTGTTTTGGCTCAGTGCTTTAATATATATGTCTTTAGAATTTTCTGATTAGAAGAATTGTGTCTTAAATTTTTTTTTTTTTTTAAATTATAATGAAGGTCAATTGTAGTCGCGATTATACATCTGTTTTTTTTAGGGGAATGGATAATTTCATTGACTAAACGTCATTACAATAAAGTAAACTCATTAATCTCTGAATTCAGAGCATCCGTTGCTAAGTTATGGGCAACCTTGTTGGCCTCCCGGCGCACAGCTTGGATCCGTACCGATGTAAATAGCTGTAACAACTCTCTAAGATCATCCAGAAGATAGCCAAGATCTGACCTGTCCAAAGCTCTGGTATCCACCGCATCCGCTAAAACCTGACAATCTGTCTCTATAATGAGAGGAGACAAACCATACTGATGGGCCAATTGTGCCCCTTCCAAAAGAGCCAGGAGCTCCCCATGCGATTAAACATCTGTTGTTATGCTTTTGATTGGATTTAAAATTTAGAATACATCACTTTTGTAGTTATGACTTTCTATTAATATTTTTTTTTTGCTTCTGTGTTTTATTTTCCACACCTATAAAATGAAGTAGAAAAACAAAATCAGTATGTTCCTCTGGTCATAACAATGGTAAAGGAAGTTCTATTTATATCAACAATACTATTGGTAGGATATTGTTCGTGTGATATTGAAAGTAAGATTTTTTTGCTTTTTCAAAAATGGAACTGCTGGCTATGAAGGCTGTTGCCAAGGCAATAAGAAGACTAGACCAAACTCCAAAGATTAGGCAATTTGATAGAAGAAAACTATTTTCAACGCCCCTAAATGTGAGACTTTTTATGGCTTAAATGTGTAAAGGTGATTCTGAATGACAATTGATGAAAATGTTCACATTTTATATTGTTAGCCTTTCATTATTACCAGCTAACAGAACCATTTTGTTTAATGATATAACAATAATGTTTTGATTCCAACCTATTGTAAACCAATAATCAAATTCAGCTATTAACCATCATAGATGTTTACCTTGATGAATTTGGTTGTTCATGAGTGAGAGATTTCTTCTTCCTTCAGTTGGACTTTCTTTGGTTGCACTTTCTTAATTTCTTGCTTGGCTTGGTGGCTGCAAAAATGATTCTGTACTGTTTTGTTATTCTGTAAATAATTTTCTGTTGCATTTTTGTTTTCTGGGTATATATTGATTGTTTATCTTTTGTTGACTATTTTGTTTTATTTAAGTGGTGCTGGAAGCTACCATTGGTATCGCAACATATTGGTTTCCAATTGCTTTTGTACAAAAGAGTGCTACTCTGCATGATAGTATAACTGACATCAAACGATATTGAGTTTTAAGTTATTGACACTGGCATATTTTTATGAAATAGGAGTCAAATGAGCTGATTGGTGTGTGATAATTGGATGGATTGGTCTGTAATTAATAAAGAGGAAGAGAATTCAGCTTTATTTATCTTTCTTTTTTGTAATGAATAATACTGTTTTTTTTTAACACAAAGTACTTAATTGTTTTAAGTTCATTTTTTTCGTTAAGTTGTATAACTCTTCTATTCTCTATTTATGCAGGGACGATTTCAAATATTGGAAAGGTATAGCGATGCGATTTTTCGGTGAATATTCTTCAGGGAGATCCAATGAAGTCAAGTACGTTAATGAGTTGGTGATTTTTGTTCAGGTTTGAGACATAACTTTTGACATCTTAGGGATTTTGTTTTTCTTCCTATGGAGAATCAAGATGGAAATTGTTTTAACTTTTTGGTGATGCAGGGGTTTAGAATTGTGAAGAAGGTAGAAGAAGCAAGTAGATTCTAGGTTATTGAGGAATGAAGAACAAGAAGGTACAATTATTCACTGAGCTTTCTATTAAGTTTTAGAAACCAAAATTCATAGAATCTCATTTTATAATGTAAATTTGTATAATCTAAACTCTGTAAATGGGACTGTGCTACTTGAGTTTCACCTTTTAATAACTAACTTTCTCATATGATTTTGTCCCTATATTTGGGAAGACATTAAATGAAACGTTACAGATGTTTATTGTAGTAGTTTGTTTAATCCTGCATTGTAGGGATTCTGTTTTGGGCCAATTTAGATTTGGCATGTAAATCAGTGTAAAACTGTAAATATATATTTACGAACTGATATAATGCTGTGTATTGATTGCAGGTATGTGGTTTTGGAACTTCTGGACTACAAATGTCAGGAGCATATATTAGGCAAATAGTTTGGCCACCAAATTTCAGGCAATTGTAATTTAACTGGAAGATTTCTTTTGTTTCATAATCACGTTGTTTTGGTATATGTCGCTATTGCTTTTCTAATATGTTTTTGATTTTATGTAGGAAGAAGCAGGGAAGAGAAGGAGAGTTCGAGACTGAGGATCATATATTTTACCCAAACACCCGATCATTTAATTATGCTCTATTCAAGTCATTGTTTTGATGTTTTTAGGTTTTCTGCATATATCAACAAAAGTAAAAAGGCTTCTCTTAATGTGTTATTCAATGTCTCCTTTTCTCTTCATATTTGAAAAGCTTCAAAAGATAAGCTGATCCAAAAGGATATACTTAGATAACTAATAAAATTAGCCACAATTGGCATTCATTCCATCTTAGTCTATCAATAAAAAATGACTACATGATCCTGCAATATTATAAAACCAGAAATATATGACCATAACTGGATTCTTCTACACCTCCTTACAATTTTGCCTCATTCTTTTAGAGATAAGTTCCCAGTTTGTAATTTTCTTTACTAGATTTGATTGTGATTTATTCTTAGATGGTAATTAGTATGTTTTTAGTTTTCAGTTTTTAGTTGTGGGTTAGTTAATGAGAAAATGAGGGATTTAGAGTTCGGTATAGGAAGACGTTTATTCTTTACTATTTTGATCACGATGTGTCACTCTTGCTATATTGTCTCTTAATGGAAGACAGTTGTAAGTATCATAGTTTCATTGCAGTTTTCTTTGATTGGATTATTCTTAAACTGTTGTTTTAGTAGCTTTATGTTACTTTTTCTATGGTGCCTTTGGGCTTCGACTTTGAAGCACTTCATGCCTTCCATTTCAGTGTTGCAGATTGGTATACTGAACTGAACACATAGTAAGTTGTTATGGAGTCTTTGTTAACTTCTGAATGGATGGTGGAAGATGAAAGACAGATGGGGAAAGATGGTCTTCAAGATGAATTTTGATATGTCCAGTCCAAGAGGGGAAGGAAGAAAACCTACTATTTACGTCGATGACAGTTAAAAGCTTTGTTAAAAGAATGAATGTCATGATAGTACTGTATTTTATGCTTAATTCTCCTTCCCCAATTCATTTCAGAGCAGATGAAATAGTTCATCTGAAATTTTCTTCTATCTTATTATACATCACATTCCATTCTGCAGTTTCAGAACAGTGGTGATCGAATATATCCACTTTTTATTCACAAAATTGGCTTATGATACTTGATGGTTTAGCAAGATTGTATTGTATGACATTAATTTATGCCTCTATTCAGAAGGTGTGCTATTGGTTTGTTTACCAATAAAGTAGACAAAATAAGACATTGTTAATTTAGGTCATTCTTAAGGCATTTGCTGCATTAGCAGGTTCACCATTGAGTTGGAGCATCTTCTCTACCAATCTTAATTTCCCATCAAAACATGGTATCTGTTGTAGGAGAAATAGATTGATAAATCTCTCTCTGTGTTTATTCATTGATAAGGAGGCCTTTATATAGGCATTACATCAAGTATCCCTGGCGAACAGGGATTCCCTATCTAATAGAGTATCTAGACTACAAGTCTTATTAGGACAAGACACACCACGGAAGTTACGGAGTTAACCTTCCTTGAACACTCCCCCTTGTGTCGCGTCCTCAATGGTGCATGAACCGTTGCCTCGTTAAAACCTTTGCCAGCAAACAAAAACCTCTTGGGCAAAAATAAAAGCATGGTCTAAGGAAAAAGAGTACAACGCACCAACTACAAGTATGTGAGACATGCATAACTAGGCTCCCCCTGAAGTCTAGATGAGAACTCCCCCTGATAGTCATTCAGTCTTTGAGTTCGGATAAGCGACACATTCCAATGCGCTTTACATGCTTCATAAATGTAGATTTAGGTAGAGACTTGGTGAACAGATCCGCTGCATTTTCTTCTGAGCTGACTTGCTTCACCTGGATATTCAAAGTCTCTTGCTGCTGCTGATTGTAGAAGAACTTAGGCGAAATGTGTTTAGTATTGTCACCCTTAATGTATCCCAACTTCATCTGCTCAATGCATGCTGCATTATCTTCAAATATGCAAGTTGGTCCCATCGTAGTAGACTCAAGTCCACTAGACTCGCGGATGTGAGATATAACTGAGCGAAGCCAAATACATTCTTTGACTGCTTCATGTAGTGCAATAATCTCAGCATGGTTCGAGGAGGTAGCAACAAGGGTTTGCTTGGTTGATCTCCAAGATATCGCCGTATTCCCAATGGTAAAAACATAACCTGTTTGGGAACGTCCTTTGTGTGGATCTGATAAATATCCAGCATCAGCAAATCCTACCATCACATCATTTGGTGTATCTGAGTAGGAGGGGGTATCGCCAAAGCCGTATCGGGACCACGACTTAGCATCCGCGGGTCCGGATAAGTTGGCGGATATGTCTGCAGGATGGCGGATGGATGAACCAAAGCCAGTCCTGGCGGATATGGCTGGCGGATGGCGATCCGAGCCATGGTTTGTGCTGTTAGATGCAAGAGATCGACTATGTGTCGAATCCTGATGAGTGTATCGATAGTACAAGCCCATGTCAAGGGTTCCTTTAAGGTATCGGAAGATGTTCTTGATTCCAACCCAATGACGTTGTGTTGGCGCAGAGCTAAATCTAGCTAACAAGTTCACAGAGAAAGCGATGTCTGGTCTAGTACACTGAGCTAAGTATAACAAAGCTCCAATCGCACTAAGATATGGATATTCAGCTCCCAAGACCTCTTCGTCATCTTCTTTCGGACGAAAGGGATCTTTGTTGATATCCAGACTTCTAACGACCATGGGAGTGCCTGTAGGATGCATAACTTTGTCCATGTTAAATCGCCTGAGCATCTTTCGGACATATGCAGACTGGTGTATAAAAATTCCACCACTTCGGTGCTCTAGTTCTAAGCCTAGGCAAAACCGAGTCCTTCCCAGATCTTTCATCTCGAATTCGGATTTCAAATAGCTAGCGGTCTCATTGATCTCATTTAGAGTTCCAATGATGTTCATATCATCGACATAGACGGCTATAATGGCAAATCCTGAACTTGTTCTCTTTATGAACACACAAGGGCACAACTCATCATTCTTGTATCCTTTCCCAATCAAGTAATCACTTAACCGTGTGTACCACATCCTACCAGATTGTCGGAGTCCATATAGAGATCGTCTCAACCTGATAGCAAATGAACTTCGTGGTTTTTGCTCACTTGACTTGGGTAACGAAAGTCCTTCTGGCACTTTCATGTACATCTCCGTATCTAGGTCCCCATAAAGATACGCAGTTACAACATCCATAAGCTGCATATTGAGTCTCTCTGAGACTACCAAACTTATTAAGTATCGGAAGGTAATAGTATCCATGACAGGAGAATACGTCTCCTCATAATCAATTCCAGGGCGTTGAGAAAAACCTTGCGCCACGAGTCGAGCTTTATATCGCTGGACTTCGCCATTCTCATTGCGCTTTCTGACAAAGACCCATTTATGTCCAACAGGCTTCACGTTCGGCGGTATAGGCACAACCGGTCCGAATACTTGCCTTTTCTTTAGAGAGTCTAGTTCAGCCTGGATTGCTTCTTCCCACTTCGGCCAATCCGCCCTACGTTGACATTCATCAACAGTGCGGGGTTCCATATCGTCGTCGTCAATGATTTCTTGAGCAACGGCGTAGGCGAATGCATCATCGATATACATGGAATTTCTTTCCATCAGATTGTGCATGCATAAGTAGTTTAGTGAGATTTCCTTGTTCTCCAACATCAACAGTGAGTCTGAGGCGTCCCCCAGATGATTCAGAGTTGATTCTTGGACATAGGTATAGTCGGAGACAATCTCGTGTGACGGCGTCACAGTATCAATGATGAACGGATCGCTTTGTGCCTGGACACATGCCCTCTTTCTAGGTACATTGTCTTTGGAACCGATTGGTCTCCCCCTCTTTCTAGGAGGATCCGAAGTCGACGCCGGCTCTCCACTTGGAGGTACCGAGCCTAGGCTGCCGATGGCACCTAGGGCTGCGGGTCCGAGACCGGCGGCGCGTGCTCGCGCATGGCGAGGAATGTTAAGCCTTGCAGGTACATTCGCAGCAGGTATGGTTGATCTTGTCACTTTCGCAATATCAGTAAAGGAGTCGGGCATCGTATCCGCCACCTTTTGTAGTTCTAATATGCGTTGTATTTCAGTCTCACACTGAGACGTACGGGGATCATAATGAGACATAGTGGGAGAGAACCACGTCAATTCCTGACGTTCATTTGGGACGGATGCGGCCCCATCTCCCCCTAACGGCGGGAAGGATGTCTCATCAAAGTGACAATCTGCAAATCTTGCAGTAAACAGATCACCTGTCATAGGCTCTATATAGCGGACAATAGTTGGTGCTTCATATCCAACATAAATAGCTGATCGTCGTTGTGGACCCATCTTGGTACGCAGTGGAGGCGTGATAGGCACATATACGGCACAACCAAAAGTACGCAGATGCGAAATATCAGGCTCGTAACCAGTTACCAACTGGTACGCACTAAATGGTTGGCTATCTGTGGGTCGTAGACGAATAAGCATAGCTGCATGTAATATTGCATATCCCCATGCCGAAACTGGCAAGTTTGTGGCCATGACAAGAGACCTAGCTACAAGCTGTAGTCTCTTGATAGCGGCTTCTGCAAGACCGTTCTGAGAATGAACGTGGGGTACGGGATGTTCAACTTCAATCCCAACTGACATGCAATAGTCATCAAAACACTTTGAGGTAAACTCTCCAGCATTA
Organism: Potentilla sterilis; assembly: GCA_963682095.1. Taxonomy (NCBI): domain Eukaryota; kingdom Viridiplantae; phylum Streptophyta; class Magnoliopsida; order Rosales; family Rosaceae; genus Potentilla; species Potentilla sterilis. The sequence continues at coordinate 62,565,745 of OY821755.1, forward strand.
TCCAGTCTGATGGACTTAATCGGATTGTCCGGGTGGTGAGCCCGAAGCTTAATAATCTGAGCTAGGAGTTTAGCGAATGCAGCATTCCTCGTGGACAACAACGCTACGTGTGACCAACGCGTTGATGCATCAACCAGAACCATGAAATATCTAAATGGTCCGCATTCTGGTGTTATAGGTCCACAAATATCACCTTGTATTCGTTGTAGAAACGGAATATTCTGTTTATTATCAATAGCAAAAGATGGTCTTGCTTGAAGTTTTGCTAGTGAACAAGCTTTACAAAACGAACGATGAGCATTAGACATCGCTACAGAAGCATGAGAAGCAGGAGGGGACCGAACCTCTCCTTGGAACCGAGAGGCGGCTATCGACGGCACGGCCGAACCGAGGCCGAGGCGCCCTCTGTGCTTTTGTGATCGGAAAAATGGATGACCGTGGGAGCATTTCAAAATACGGATCATCAGATCACGACCCGGATGACCGAGTCTATCATGCCAAAGCTTATAAGCATCAGAATCACATAATATAACAACATGAGATTCGTTGGCTCGAATGGTTGTGAAATACATGCCATTGCGAACTCGCTTACACTTCTCCACAATGCGAGTGCGCATAGATTGAGTGGAGGTGATCAACAGATATTCAGTTCCATCTTCAACATAAGTGCTGAGGTGATAGTCATTGTCACGCACATCCTTGAAAGCTAGCAAGGTTCTTGGCGCCTTAGGCGCATATAGGGCGTCCTCTACCCGAATCTCAGTGCCATTTGGCAGTAAGAATTGAGCAGTGCCACGACCCTTAATTACGGGTCCAGTTCCTGTCATCGTAGATAACGACGATTCTCTTGGCGTAAAATCCGAAAACAATTGCCGATTTCTCAGAATCGTGTGAGTTGTTGCACAATCCAACAAACACTCAATCTCGCCTTGATACATCTACAAAAACAATGTAAATTGAATCAATAGTCTACTTTAGACTTTGGCGAACACTTTAAAGTAAGTGTACTGAAACAATATATCATCACAAAATGAAGTGCATTAAGGCCAATAACATAGCCATGGCAACGACAAAACTTGAGAGAAAGATATAAGCCGCATTTTAATCACTGAGTATCACCATTGATAATCATAGCCTAGTTCAGAGATTGAGACCGGACACCGTCGTAGGTGGCGTGGCCGAGCCAAGACCGAGGCCAAGGCAAAGGCCGGAGCCAAGCCAAAGCCGAAGCTGTGGTAAGGCCAAAGCGACCCAGAGGCCGAGCCGAAGCAAGGCGAGTGGTGAGAGTCGGTCAGGCATTGAGGCAATGCGATGCGACGGTTGAGCTAAATCCGAAGCATGGCGAGTCCGAAGACACTTCGTTGCCGAGCCATTGATGCAAAAGTTGCATTTGTTCGATAGGCTATCGATTGTTGGTTTCAAAAAAAAAAAAAAAAACCGGATTCGGTGTTGAGCCAAGCTGGCGAATGGCCATGGCGAGTGAGGCCTAGCGAGTCGCGGCAAAGCGCTTATGGGCTTTGGCGAGCGAGGCATGGCGGATCGCAGCCAAGTTGGCGGATCGCTGATCGCGGATCTCGGATTAGTTGGCGAATAGCCATGGCGAGCGAGTCCTGGCGGATCGCGACCAAGTTGGCGGATAGCGGATCGCGGATCTCGGATCGCGGATCGTGTATCGCGGCTCGCGGATGGCATATCTCGCATCGCGGATGGCGTATCGCGGATCGCGGATGGCGTATCGCGGATCTCTCCTTTTGTCTTTGTGATTTTTCGGATATGAGTTAACATCACCAGAATTTTGGTGAACTCAAAATGGTTATGCCATTGAGAATTGGACGCATTGAACCAATTTTGCTTTCAGGGATGTAAAAATCTCAAATCATTCGTAGAATAAGATAGATTTTATTGATGACAACTCAAAAATACATCAAGGTTGTTCTAAATAGAACGACTTATCGAACAAAGTCGTGATTTATTGACTATTCTGTCAAAATAACAATCAAAATCAAACTTGAACACGTATCTCATGACCTAAGTCAAATACTTATTCATAGTCTGGAGTATCATACTCCTGAGTCCTACGTTTCTTGGTAGGTTGGAAGTCATCGATGGCGAAGTTCGTATTTTCCTCATCGTATACTTCTTCCTCAAAGTCTCCTACATAGTGTGCTTCTTGTTCTATGTATTGTTTGTGTTTCTTGTAAGCGGCTTGAATATCTCTGCTTGCTATGCAATCGCGTTGGAGATGATTCGTAGAACCACATTTGAAGCAAGGAGCCGAAGCATTGTTCGGCGTATGGCCACCACGCCTGGGACCGGAACCGAAACTGTTCCTCCCTCTGGGAGCGGCGGCTCTGCCATCATCCCTTGTCCAAGAAAGCGGTCGGCCACGGCCGACGCCTCTTCTCCCTCCTCGTCCGCCACGTATTGCTCTTGGCGTACGTGGTGGCGGTGCTTGACGTTCATGAGGTTGATGCTTCTGCTTAAAAGCTTTACCACGGGCTTGATGAGATTCCGCAATGAATTTCGGTCCTCGAGGCCTCTTATTGGTGGTAAGAATCAACTCATGGTACCTCTCCTTTCTTTGAAGCACATTCATCAAATCGCTGAAGGTTTTGATAGTGCCTTTCTCGCGGAGATCGCGGTACTGATGCGACAACATGGACGCAGATTCTGGGAACGTCGTGAAAGTCTTCTCCATCATATCATCATCAGTCTTTTCGACCCCACAAAAGCTCAAATCAGATTGCAAGTTTAGCATAGTCTGATGATATTCCTGTACGGAATCAAAATCCAGTAAGCGGATTTGCTCCCAATCAGACATGAGGTCTGGGAGTTGTGCGTCATGCACATTGTCGAAGCGGTCCTTGAGGATATCCCATAGCTCTTTGGGATCAGTTTTCCTCAGGTATTGCTTCTTGAGCGTTGGATGGATATGGCGCCTGAGAAACATCAGGGCTTGTGCTTTCTGTTCAGGAGAAGCGTGTAAGCTTTCATCCTCAGGAGGGTTGATGGTGGCAGTAAATCTTTTACCAATGAAAGTGTTCTCAACATCTGAGACCCACCTCTTGTATTCCTTGCCTTGGACATCCAAGATGTCAAATTCTGGACGCTGAGTGTCAGCCATCTACAGAACACAAACAGGGAGACGTTAGTATGTTTGAATACTAATCAAGTTTGATTGTTCTTTTAGAACAGTGCCAAGATATATCATGGTCACATAAATCGATGCTTAACGTGACTTCAAGTCACAATCGATATCTTCCCTTTGTTTTCTTTCCAAAAAAGAATAATACGTTATGGTTCACAGTGACATCACAGTCACAAGCATAACGGTGGCCGGTAACATCACAGTTACCCCAATAAACGTTGGCACCGGGGTGACTAAATCCCCGTATGCCGTCCCGAGAAGCGATAGAATCGGGATGAAGAAGCAGGGACACGGAAAGGTCCCGGAAGAGAAAACAAAACCCAACTATTGAAATTTTCATAAGCGGGAACGTTTATAAAAATATTTACCTCTTCAAGAGAAGCTTGATCAAACGAAACTTGACTCTTGGGGAAGCTTGTTTTCTTCGACTTTTCTTGATTTCTTCTTAACCACGAATAAGAGTTCGCGGATCGCTTGCTTGGCTTGCGAGCAATTTTGATCGTCTGGCGGATGCGTGCAAAAAGTAGCACGCAAGGGAGAGCTGCTGGCGAGCGGGTTGTCTGCCTAGAGGCAGAGGAGGAGCAGTACTCGAGGGTACAGTGCGGCAAGCGAACAGCGCAGATGCTGCTGAGAAGAGGCCGACGGTGCCGAAGGGAAGAATCGGCGGCCGACGGTAGGTTAGGGTTTCGAAAAAAAAAATTCGGAATTAGGGTTTCTAGGGTTTATTAGACGGGAGGCTAGAGCAATGTGCTGATAACGTGTTGTAGGAGAAATAGATTGATAAATCTCTCTCTGTGTTTATTCATTGATAAGGAGGCCTTTATATAGGCATTACATCAAGTATCCCTGGCGAACAGGGATTCCCTATCTAATAGAGTATCTAGACTACAAGTCTTATTAGGACAAGACACACCACGGAAGTTACGGAGTTAACCTTCCTTGAACAGTATCTTTTTTTTAAGTGTCTTAATTTAGCAGCCTCAATTTTATGTGTGAGACATTAAAATCCAATTAGATCGTCAAACTCTAGATTCTAATATAAAACATCAAAAAGAAGCAGAAGCCGAAGCCGCTGCAACGCGTGGCCCTGTACCTAGTATAGCACTCAGTTGAGCTAAATAATCATACAGAGGTAGTCAATTGAGTCCTGAGCACTAAATATTATCATATTCTATGAATCCACAAGTGAAGGTTTTGAACAAACTACTGCTGCATCGAAAGTATAAAGCAAATCCACTCCGAGTGCCAGAAATAGATAATTAGATATAGTCAACGACTAAAATATCTTCGATAACCTCGATATTTCCTCGAAATTTCCGTTTTTTTCAAACATCGATATTAATACTCATATCTTTCCGATATTTTACTTTTAGTCTATTTTTATCTAAATATACAATTTTTATATAAATTTTTGGTAAAATTTCCATCGATATTCGATATTTTCTCGAAATTTCTATCGAAATTTCTTTTTTTCAAACCATCGATATTTCCGTAATCGTCGATATTTAATACCTTGGATATAGTTCATACAAACATGTGAATAAAACCACATCTTGCTTACTACTAGGTAGAAACTAGAAAGAGACCACAGACTGAAATAGATGTAGTTCATCATGCAATCATGATAAACAAAACTACATCTTGCTTATTACTAGCTAGAAAGAGACCACACACTGACGCTGTTATGCAAGCACTTAATCACCATTAGGTAACAACTCCATCCAAGATCTTGGCAACAACCTCTTTGGAATCCCTAAGCTTTTTGATGCTCTTAACCAGCTTCTCACGCTTGACGGCAACTGCAGGAGATTCCTCCAGCATTTTCTCAATCCCACCACCACAATTTGGTCCCATCAACTCATTCACAATCTCAATCTCCATGTCTTTGTTCACAAGTTTTGAAACACTCAGCTGCAAATGCAAAGCCATGCAATCAACAAGCCTTCTCAGAACGACTTTCCAGTAAGCAACCATCCTCATTTTCAAGTCGAAAGCCTCAGACAGAACATGAGGATACTGCTTAAGGACTTTAACTTCAACCTCCCCAACACCATCTACATTGATCATAGAGTGATTTCCATTCATCACATGAACTATAAATGTGCCTCTTTGTACCATCAGCCGAGTACATTCGGATAAATATTCTGGATTACATGTATAATCAGTCAGGTTCTCCATTTCCACTATCTCCATCATCCACTCAACTGACCTTTCTTTCATCCTTATTATAAGATTACGGCCAGCTCTTCTGGTGCATAACTGAAGCTGATAATAGTTTTCTGTATTATGCATCAACACAGACATAACCACTTCTTCAATATAACTCCACACCTTCTCCACAAACCCAATAGGTATGCTCGAAATTCCCTTCACTTTTCCCTGCAAGATTACAAGAAAAGCATTGCGGGGAACAAAATTCGGTAGACTAATACCTTTTGCTTCCTCCAAAATCTTGATCTCCTCTAATAAGAAGTTACTTCTTGGGTCACTTTCATTGTGAAGTTGATCTGAGTACTGACTGAGCATATCAAAAAGCCGAGCAGTGCAATGCATGCGCTTGTCATCAGGGTATTCATCAAACTCTCCTCTCACCAGAATTTTCCTAAGCGTTTCTTTTGATGATCCGATGATCTGCATAAAAGCGGTCATGGCTTCAGCAACAGATGACAGACTCTTTGGCATTTTGTTTAGCTCCAAAAGACAAGAACTCAGCTGGTCATTGATCTTCTTGACAATGTCTGGCAAGTTTCTAGCTATGCTAGAAGCTTGAATCTGCACCAACTTTTGAGCCAGAACTGGAATTCCAACTATGGATTTATCAATCTTGGACAGCAGAGGATGAGTTTGAAATAGTTGGTGTGATTTAGCCCTTGCCTCCTCATAGGTTTCATCTTCAATCCGGTTCCTAACACATACATAACCGAGACCGATACTTACATCATCTGCTGTAACCTTCTCTAATAGTCCTTCGGGCGCCTTGTCTACCTTTGTCACTACAGCCAGAGTCCTATCACCAGATCTATCCACACTCTGTGACATTCTGATTGATTCACAAGTTGTAAAATCAACAGTAGCAGACAGCACATTGAGAATGATGCTCTCTTCAGGCTTGATATACTCCATGATCATATCTTTAATTTGATCATAGATATCCTCAGGCTGGCCATGAACCGGAACTCTAGTGATACCGGGGAGATCAACCATAGTCAAATCCGGAACACCATTCTTTTTCACTAACAAAGTCAATGGGGTGTTAGAAATTCCCTTACCTCCACCAGCAATAATATTGGTGGCATTGACAATATCATCAGCAATGTTGAACTCATCAGAGTGCTCAACTTTGCCATTGTACTCCAACTGGAACTCTGGTTCAGGACTAGAGTGGTGTTGAAGCCTCATTATAAGGGGCACCCTAGTGCAGATACCTTGTCCGCGTGGCAGGCTGATACCGGCCAGGGATTCAAGGACGCTTGACTTGCCAGATGACTGGTCACCTACAACAACAATGGTTGGGAGCTGGATGCCTTCCTCCATAACCATGAGGCTCCTGAGTTTGTCAACGGCGTCAAGAAGAGGACGGATTTTGTCATTGTAGGATGACACAATAGGCGCTGCGTCAATGATAGCATGCTGGTTGACACATGATGATCCTTCATCTTCTGAAATCCATGATAAACTTGTTTGCTTTGCTTCTCCCATCTTCTTGATATCTGATGTATTGACTGAGAGAAGACTAGAAGTGTGACTAGTTGATGGAGGAAGAGATGGGATCAGAGATTTATCAGAATACAGAATAATGTGTAAACAACGGCAGCCTTGAATCCACAAGACTAGAATTCTCGAATCCACGAGAAAATCTGGAATCCACCAGAGAAATTGAGTAAACTCAAACTTTATTAATATCAAAGATAACCCTAATACAAAGAAAGATGATGTTTATATAGGCATCAATGACCTAAACAAAATTAAAGTCATAGTATAACATTGAAACCTAAAAGAATCCAAATTAAAAAGGAAACAAATAAGAGTTTTAGAAAGAAAATAAAACTAGCCTAAAAATACTAAATGTCGAATCGGATCATTAAGGCGATATTTTCTGGCTTAAATCTGATCGGGCACACTATAGTGAGTCTTGTAGATATCGTCGTTCCCATTCCAAAAAGGTATTATGTGTCTCAAACGGATGTTCTGGCCAAAATCTGCTCCAAACTGATTCACAAATCAGAATATGCATTTTCGTGACCCGAAAATTCCAAAAGATCATCTTCTTAAATATTTCAGCTGCTAACAACCTCATTGTACGAGAATTACCTATCTTCACATCAATCTTCTTGATTATTCGCCGCTTTCTTACCTTTACAGTTTTCTGTCTAAATTTGCCCCATTCTTGTCCTACATCAGAAGCTCTCCCAACACCCAGTGCTACATCCACAAGGTTTCGAACCCGGACCTTGCTTAAGCTGCGTTAGTTCCTTTCCACTACTGCAACTAAAGCAGGAACCTTTAGACTACTGCTTTACTTTTTGTTTGGAAAAGCCACAAACATGACCAGGAACAGTAGGAAGATGAGTAAAGCTCACAAAAGCCCCACTGGCCACTATTTGCTGTGATTCGAATCAAACAAAATGTTAAAGCAAGTAAGAAACATAGAACAAGAAATTAATATAAAAGTTGAAGGTAAAGCAAAGGAATCAAACCTTTCGGCTGGTTTGGATTTCACGATCTTCGATCTTTTACATTTCGAATTTCCTGTAAATTTTGTTGTTTCATAATTTTTTTTTTTCAACTATAATAGTATTAGTTGAAAGAAAATCATGAAACTTATAATACAAATCTTTGTGATATTAAATCGTGCAGTGCAGGTAACAAGTGATCCATTTGCAGGCCTTCCTATAACAAGGACAAGAATCAATGGAAGTATGACAGAGGTAGCTGATTATGAAAAAACCGTATCTCAACATTCCGATTACACCAACTTTGAATGGAATTACTGTTGTAAGAATCCTGGGATGTAAAAATAATATATAGTGACCTGGCAAATAATGAACTCATGTATGCACAAGAACAAGAACAGAACTAATGTGGCTTGGTGGTCGGTTTATGCCAGAGTGAGACTTACGTCCACAAGAAGAGTAGTTTGATGCTTACTGTACCAAGAACAAGTTACATGTTCTCATAAACAAGCCATTGAATACACCTCAGTTTTCTAGTATATATAGAGAAGGCAAAGTCATAGCCTATCTCTCCTCTAACCACGTACGTCACTGGTGACTTGGACGGAACATTTTATTTCATGTTGTCCGTGTTGGGAAAAATGGGTTAAAACCCATTTATAAAACCAAATTTAAATGGATTAATTAAAGTGTGTTACACTTATGATTAATGAGAAATGAACTTGGATTTGTATTCTCCATAATGAGGACTACAAGATCATGTGTTCATATGCCTAATTTGGTTTTGGGATGAATGAAAAATTGTCATCCAAAGTTGGCTATGTGAAATGGGGAAAACTAAGTTTGTCTCACATTGGATAAAGGGAAAAGTAAAGAGGGCTTATATAGAATCATCCTCCTATGAGGTATAGTTGTGTTAACACAAACTATACACTCTCACGCGCAGGGGGGGGTGCAAATATCGGCTTGGAGCACCAAAAACTTGGGTGTGCCCGCGCGACCTGCGGACACGAATGCAACACCGATTTGGGCTCCAGAACGCAGGCTTCTTTTTGCACCCTGCACGGATTCTTTTTGAATTTCCAGCATTATAACACATAATTATTCAGCCATTCATGGTGATTAATTTGAGTTGTTACATGGCCTTTGAGTTCCCTCTATTCATTGCTGACTTTAAAAGCCATAGCATTCCTCACACTATATAAAGGGCCTCCTATTCCCTAGTTAGACACACCAACAAAAAGCATCAGCTCTTCTCCTCTCAAACACTCTCTTCTGCTCTTGTGTTCTTGTTCACTTTCTGGTGATAGAAAGAGGTACTTCCGGTTCGCAGACTTTCTTGTAGCAGTGCAGCTCCAAAAATTTGTTAGTCATTGTATCCTGGGAGACGAGCGCCAACGAGGCCTTTTGCACCCGTAGAGGCGGCGTAGTTGTCTTAAGGAGAGTGTGTGACACACACGACTTGACTTTTGCAAATCCACCTTGGAAAAATTCGTTCGGTATTGGTTGTGTGTCTATTCATACCTTTGTTGTTTATTTTCAAGAGTTTTTATTTTTAAATTCGAGCTAATCTTTATCACAATTATATTTATGCAATATCGTACTATTTCTGTTTACAGTCCGCCCCTCGATCATATTGCGTAGAATTTGATCAGAAAATCTCAAAATCATATCTATATGGTCGTGATCAAGCAGTTGTTGAAGGGACTGGACTTCAAGTTTGTTTAGAATAAACTTCCTTAACCAAAACAATAATGGATAGAAAAACCTTTCTAGTTCGCCATCTATGTTGATACACTTGCTAATGAATAATATTGATCTCTCAATGGAAGGTGTACGGGTAAAAAATATATATAAAGCTCAACGTAATTTGACATGGAAATCCGGTAAGAAAGAGAGGTATAGAAGAGTCCCAAACTGTACTATGGTCGGCGAGTTCCAAACTCTTAACAGAGCCATTCAACAACAGTACTGGCGAGTCGTCCTCCACATCAAAAGAGTTCATTTTTTTCGGCAGTGTGACGCCCTCTACTAAACAATAGCTCGGAGAAATGGTGACTTGCAGCAATGACCTCTTGGATCCCCAGAACTGGTTTCACTTCATTTGGTCCTCATACGTACAGCTCTTGCACGTCTATTCTCTAAAATCCCTACAGAAAGAACAGATTCATTTAAAACTTGAAAGAATCATTCAAACATCAGATGGCAAGTGTTAAGACTTTCTTGACACCTTCATGAGGGCATCTCCAACAATGACACCCAAAACCCATACTCAAACCCATTTTTTGACTCACCAAAACCAATTACTATTCAAACTCATATTTCATCTTCAACCATTTTGTCAAAACCCATACCTATACCCAAATTTTAATAATTTTATATAATTATTTAACAATAAATGAATTATATAAACTATAGATATTAATTATATAATATATTTTAATATGTGTTGGACCAAATACATTTTTTTTTTAATTTTTAAAAAAATTTAAAAAATTAATAAGTTATTATTTTTCCACCGAAAGTCTAATTTAACATGTCTTTGGCACGTGTCAATATTTATTCATAATTATAATGGAACAAACAAAGTACTTAAATATTTATTCATAATTATAATAGAAGCAACAAAGTACAACAATATTTATTCATAATTATAATAGAAGCAACAAAGTACCACATATTTAGTTTCATCCCATCCAATTATTGTCGTTACCGGGTACATATTCATCTCCAAACTCATTGTCAAAATTTGGTGTGGGTATTGCATATGAAGCCTGTTGCTCCCTTTCAATAATCTTTGCTTGCTTGTTTTCCCAATAAGTCATAACTGGGCCGGAGTATTTTGAAAGATCCACAGCCATTGTGGTTGCATCATCCGCACGCTGCATTTCTAGTTTAGCTTCCTCTCGAAGTTGTAGCCTATGTTCGAGATCACGCTCTCCAAAGTCTGCAATTCTCTTCATTTGAGTTAAGAGTTGAGCAGTGTCATCTTGCCTGCACTTTTTCTTAGCTGCTCTTTGAGCTTTTTGGCCAGGAGGGCGTGCATGCACAGTTGAAGAGTTTGGGCTGACTTCAACGGAAGTACCTTCTTCGCCCAAGTTAATAGGTGTCGGACCACTACTACTACCTTCTTCGCCCAAGGACGGAGCATTGCTAAACTTTTCCGTATCCATCAATATTGTCCAACAATGCACAAATTTAAATTCTTCCCCTTTACTCAAAGTGAGATAAACCGACTTAGCTTGTAATTCCTATATGCACATATAATTTAAAATATATCAACGTCACATATATGAACCTAATGATTAAGCAACAAAGTAAATATTAATTGTAAAACTACATTTAAAAGAAATATGAGATCAATATTCATATTTATGCACATTAATATTAAATAAAAATAAAATTAGTTAAAAAAAAGCCAACTTATATATAAAAAAAATTACCAAGTCAGTGGCATTTTCACCACTTGCGTGGGCGGCCGCCGCAAGGGTAAGAGCTTGACGCCACCTTGTACAAGCCGGTCTAATCTTTCTCCAACGAGCTTCACACCCTCCTCCCGACCTAACAACCAAACCGACGGGCTTGCAAGTTTCGTACACTTCCCATATACGATCCCATAGTTTTTTCTTCTCTTGATTGGTAGCCTTGTCTCCATCTTCACCAATGACAACCACCGCCATACACAACGCTACATCTTCGGGCTTTTTCCAAGCTTCTCCTCTAACTTTGGTGGTGGCCATTTTTGAAAGAAAAAAAAATTGAAAACTAGCTAGATGAAGAACAATTGTGAAAATGAAGACTTTGAAGGAGATGAGAGAAGATTTGGAATGTAAAAATATGAAGAAGATGAGAGGTATTTATAGATTTTTACTGTTCCAACGGACAAAATTTTTTTCCTATATTTTTCAGTATTTTTTTCTATTTATTTTCTGTTTTTAACCTATTTTTCTTTTTTTCCCTTTTTTTCTACCCATCCTACGGCTGGAATTCAAACCCAAACGAATCTGGGCCGTCAGATTCAGGCAGCCCACAACGGCTACCCAGATGGGGCGCTGACGTTGATGAGGTGACTCCAGCAAGAGGTCGTCAGCAGCCACTCCTCCTTGTCGTCTAGCGCGCGTGAGTTTGCAATCTTCATCTGAGGCGCGTCGCTGCTGGAGAAGGCTGCTGTCAGCTGTGATGCGGGGCCCACTGAACAGTAATGAGTTTCCTCCTTCATTTCCTTCCTGATTTGGGTCAAGTTTGGGGGAGTAACCCAAATTTGGGTATGGGTTTTGATTGTTGGAGATGAATTTTTTTTTGGATGAGTTTGAGTATGGGTTTAGGAACTCTTGTTGGAGATGCCCTGAGTGTCCTTTGTTAGCCTGCTTGGCCCATTTGACCAAGTTGTTGATGTTTTTTTTTTTTTATTATTTATTATTATTTTTTTTTTTTCATTTTCAATGTAATTACAATGTACTTTAGTACAATGTGAGTTGCACCAATGTTATCAACCAAAATTACATAAGGGGGGTAAATTAAACTGTAAATTTAATTGACTGCGTGCAATCAAATTAAATCACACATATAGAAGATGGAGTAAAAGGGTGAGAGATGTATTGGAGTGTGGGGGAGTATGTAAATGTAAAAGGGTTGCATTGCTCTCATATTAGTAGAATCTCGATCAACTGGTTGGTATAGTGGTTGAGGGTCTTAATTTGCATTGATAGATAATCATTTCAGAAAACAATATTTATAAATATAGTGATATAGCAATATACATAACAGTCTTATCCCTCAACATATAGGTTCATATTTATTTTCAATTTGGAGAAGTCTCCCCTTAGCCTAGTACATACCAAATTCAGAGCATTCCCAACAGCTTATTTCCAATGAGATACGAAACACAAGCATTGTGAATTAAATACTTGATCTCTTCCAAAGAAAAAACTCTAAGACCGAATGATCCTGGAGCAGCACCAGATTGCTGCATGTACTGCATGATCAAAATTACATTCACAGACCGACCCTAAATATATCAAAATTACATCGATCTAATAGAAACCCAAAATCCTAGTAGCTGTATACAAGCCAGTACGTGCTACAATATAAACAGAAACTAGAAACCATAAACTTCTTGATTAACTACATAATTGATTTCTGATCCCTTCACCAAGAAAATTTGGGCAAAGTCTACATTCAATATCAATACAGCCGTCATCTTAGTACTTCTTCAATTTGATCACCAAATGTTTTCTGCACATTTTCGCATCAGTTCGTGAGCACATAATAAAGCTTGCATCAACTCCCCTCCAGTCCTCCCCTCCTTTCCCTATACTGGAAAAGCTGATGCGCAAAAATTAATGTCTGTGAGGAGGAAGGAGCTCCCGAGAAAGCAAGTAGCGAAGCCGGACATCATACTTACTGTCCCGCGCCTTGCTATTACTATATTAACTTGTGATCCTAGCTTAATTAGTACACACTTAATGAGAGAACTTTGGGGATTGCCATGGCCCGTGGAGACCGTTTATTAAGTCTCTGGGACAAGTTGGATGGTGCAGTGGCAGCATGATAAAGGCTGAAAAGCTCGGTTGTGATAATGGCAGAGAAGGGAAAACAAAGAGAAGAGATCAAATATAGACGGTGTTGGGTTAGAGAGAAATACATATGAAGAAGTTTGGAACAGAATGAGAGATTTAAAGGGGCTGCAATACTGTAATAAACAGGCAAATGCTGCAAATATATAGTGGAAAACATTGAAGCTTGAAGCCTTGAAGGTGAAAAAAGGAGGGATTTCCAAAATTAAAAAGCAAAGTTGAAAATATGTCTCAGTCAAAGAGATCTGAATTGGTTGGTACTTGGTACACTACTGGTAACTGCAAGATCTGAACTGGTTGGTGTAGCTTTGCAATGCTGTAGTACTCTCAATCCAGTCTAAACTAGTACATGTTTCAGTCAAAAGATTCTGCACAGTAAAATTTAGATTTTTTTTCCCAGCAAAGAAACAATACATGGCCAAACCTAAGTGGTTGGTGTACAGTGTACTACTGATGGGAACTGCAAAGCTCGCTGCAATCTGCATGGTCAATTCAGTCTGGTTTCTTGACTACTACAGTGTCCTGGCTAGCTAGCTAGCTCATGCCAATTGACCAGTTCTACAGATATCTAAAACCATTAGTTTTCGCCTTAGTTTTCATTGGATGCTAAAGTTTCTGCAGAGATAACTTTCATTATTGGTTAAGTATATATATGAATAATCACAAAAAAAAAATGGTATATCTCAATGGGGATCAAGTTGTTTTAAGTTCTTTGATTTACAAATGGTCCATATAGGTACTTCAGCAGGGATCAAATTGTTCTGAATTCTTTAATTTATCATCATATTAGTCCATACTGTAGCATGTAACATAATCACAATGTACGAAAAATCGAAAACATGGAGTTTATCCAATTATTTCAACCAAAACCACATTTTGGACAGTGTAAAAGGGTGTGAGAGATGGTGGAGGTGGATTTTGGAAGGAAGGAATGAGGAATCTGCATATGTAAAAGAGTTAAATTAGCTAAGGATGCATTGTTTTCATAATGGTAAAACGCAGCTGGTAAAAATGGTGGTCGAGGCAGAGTAGTAAGGAATGATACTGCTGAGAGTAGTAACGGGAAAAAGTAACTAGTACAAGGAACATAGTTTGCATTGATCAAGTTCAAATGTGTAAGATATATAGTTCAATGGTTAGTATATTCAGTCTTTAACAAGGACATGTCGAAAGTGAATCACTAAAATATAACCACAATGCTTTTATATCCTGGTCTTTTTTCTTTTTCTTTTTTCAAAGGGATCCTGGTCTTATATACATTAGTGTTTATGATCAGCAGGAATTTGAACTTGGACAATTTGAGTCTAAGTATATATATATTTCGTCGTTGCTGAACAAAATTATATCCTAAAAGCCCGAAATACTGAGTAGCCTTATTGATGGCGCTTTAGTACTACAGACTTGAGAGGAGTTACAAGGAAAGCATATTTTTGCCTTGTTATATAAGTGAAGTAAATTGAGCGATTAAAATGCACACATGTACTACGCACCAACACCATTGTACATTATGATATAGGATCCATTCCTGCACACATCTAGAGTGAAAAACAGCAAAGAGAAGATGCAGAATATTTAGCTTCAAGAATTTCTGTGACCATGGACAGTTGACAGCACCAGAACTGGAAGTGACATAATACACATGGCCATATCACCCATATGTCATTTTGATAAAATTCGAAGAACATGATATCCATTTTCAAACTCAGTTCACTTCTTTCAATTCATTATTTCAGTGGAACGATAGGGAACAAACAATTAGTAGCAGAAATCAAAGAGAATACTACATTGATCACACAAAAGTTTTATAGGAAGCACTTACAGTGGAAGCTCTTAGACTCGGTCAACTCGGTCGACTCTAATAAGAGCGAAATCCTCGTAGAAGCACGACGCGTCCCCGACTCGGTGAGCTGCAACGTCGAGTTGTGCCACTGCCTCTGATTGGTGGTCCGGCAGATTCAAGTACTCCCTCGCCTTCTCCATATTGGGATCGACTCCTTCACTCAATCCCTCCCACATCGATTGGAAACTGCTGCCTACACTCACTGTAAGGAACAGTCATTTTCTTCTTACCCATTAACAGATAGATCCGACTGTCTTTTTATACGTGTACCACTTGGAAATCAAGAGAAAGGCTCCGAGGTTGAGAATACTCAGCACTGCCAACATCCAGAAGAAATAATTGAGGTGACCGTAATTCAGATTGTCTGGTATCCACCCTGGCTTGTTGTTCATTGTAGTCACATTGGTAACAATGGTAACGAGCAAAGAGTTGAAGTAGTTTCCTAGTGCAACAGTGGAGAGTGAGAGAGCGGAACACAAGCTTCTCATTGCATCGGGTGCTTGATCATAGAAGAAATCCAACTGGCCAATGAAAGTGAATACTTCTGCAGCACCTATGAGGAAATACTGAGGCGATTGCCAGAAAACTGACATGGGCATGTGTTCGTAATCATAGTAGTTGTTCTCTTTAACTCTTCTGAGTCTGATGAGTTCCAAAATCGCAGCACATACCATGGAGAAGATGGAAATGAACAGACCAATTCTCATTCTCTGCAATGTAGTTATACCATTCCTGTGACCTGTGAATTTCCTTGCAAATGGCACAATGAGTTGGTCATATATCGGGACCCAGATAATGACACTGAGGCTGTCAAAAACTGAGAGGGAGGCTGCTAGAATTTCAAAGGAGGGCTTGCCAACATGAAGATCCATAAGAGTGCCTTGCAACACAAAGAAGTTGCTCATCTGATTGTAGACTGCAGCAATGATGATACCAGTGGCCCAAACAGGAAGTAACCTTATGATTGACTTTAGCTCCTCCACTTGGTAACTGTAGCAAGTCTCCATGGGTCTTTCGAGTCCTTTATATTGTCAGTTGGTTCTTCAACAGCTGCTTTGTCAAAGAAACTGAACAATACAAATAGTTACCAGATCAGTACAGAACCAAAAACAATGAAAGTAAAACCACAATCCTATCTTATAACTGGAGTAAATAATCTCAAGTTTCTTCAGTTTTAGAAGCAAACCTAAATTCATTTGTGCGATCCAGATTGCGGCTTCCTTTGATGGTGGACTCTGCATCAGTTGTCTCATACAAAAGGGATTTATCTTCAGGTACTTTGACTTTACATTCTCACAGATGCCACCAGCACCTGAACTATTCGGGTTAGAGGGCTACCTCCCGGCTTCTGATTCCTATATAACCGAGTACCCGAAAAGAAACTTACTACAGCAATTGTCATGGCAACTGCTGGTATGCCAAAACCCCATGACTAACCTTCATTCAATTGAATCCACACCAGCACATAACTTACTTGCAATCAAAGCACCAACATTGATGGAAAAATAGAACCAGTTGAAGAAAGAACCCTTGTGCTTCTTCTCAACTTCATCATCATCATCATCATCAAACTGGTCTGCTCCACAGGACGAGACACAAAGCTTAATTCCACCAGTGCCCAAAGCTATAAGGTAAAGCGCTATGAAGCATGCTGCAGTCTGTCCGCGATTTGCATGGTAATCCTCTTTTGAAACACAGGTTGGTTTCATGCCAGGGAGCTGGGACTGATGCTGACAATGTCAAAAGCGTCATCCCCTATGCACATTAACAAAGAATCAATAAGTGCCTATTGAGGGAGAAAAACAACTCCAACATTTTGAAAGACCAGGGGAATTTTTAACTCAGCTACTTTTTGCACAACTATAAAGTCCTAAGAACATAACCATCATCTATTGCAGGACTAAAAACAAAAACTCCAAACTGTGCAGAATTTGGTGTCTATCCGGAAACATCAAGGCATGTCTATGATTTTAAACCTGAATCCAACTCTGATGCTAAAAGTGCAAACCAGAAGACTCCCATAATAAAAAGCCCTCAACAGGGTGTTCAAGCAATCATATTACTCCATCAAGTTGATGTCCAATGCATATAACTCAAACTAGCAAATCTGAAATTAAAGGCAAGAATAAACTTACAATGACACAGATGATTGAAAAAGAGGCAATAGTCTTATATATTCCCAAAGAGGCATCAGCCAGAAAGAGGTAATGATACATTCTAGTTTAACACTTCACCATGAGCCTCAGTTCTGTGGCAAAGATTTACATCTTTTCAAATCAGAGCGATTCTCTGAAGGTGTTGCTAAAGCTACTAATAATAACATAACCACAGTTTTACCTTTTGGAATGAGACCTCGGTGTCCAGGGTTGAACTTTGCTATCATTGAAACCAAAATCTATCGTTTTTTCAATGATTCTGCAGATATGCATGGGCATACAAATAAAGATATAGAAACCACTGTTTAAATGCACCAGGCTACAACAGCATCAATACCTCTAAGTTCCTCTGGCTAGATATGAGTTCTGCATCTTCCAAGCTAGGTAATGCAAAATGTCAGTATCACATGCAACAAGACATTGTATTTCCATGTGATCGATTTATAAAATAACACATCCAAAGGTAAAAGCTGTGGATCATCAACTCATAATTCTATAACTAGCAGCTAATGAACTTAGCTAGAATTGGTCCATACCAGTGGAAGTTCCAAGTTATATAGATACGTGGATGTAAACATTTTCAAATGCTAGCTATCAGATATAGGCTCAAAATACATTCAAAAGGTGCAGAACTCTGATATTTCAACTAAGAAAATTATGTTCAAGCATTCAAATTAATTTTATCATGAATCTTTTAACAACACCATAAAAGCTTGATCTACTATATCCTTAGACAGTAAACCAGCTATCAATTCCACAGTACGTGCATCTGCTGAGAAACCACACTCCACCATTTCTTGAAGAAGTCCCGTAGCCCATAATGACTCATTGTTTCTTAACAACCCTCGGATAATGATGTTATAGGTCCAACCATTTGGAGAGCAGCCTTTCTCTCCCATTTCTCTCAGCAACTTTTCTGCTCCACTTAATAAGGCCCCTTCACAAAATCCATAGATCATTATATTGTGTGTTCTCACATCAGGCTTTACTCCTTTTGATGACAAACCAGAGAAGACCTCTGTTGCATATTCAATTTTCCCAGCTTTCAACAAAGCTTCAATGATAGTACTGTAAGCAACAATATCTACTTCCAACTTGTTCCCTTCCATCTCTCTAAGCAATTCTAGTGCCGTAGAAAGTTGTTGGTTGTTACACAGGCCATCAAGTAAAATATTATAGGTTCGAACATTCGGACGTTGGCCACAACCTTGCATCTCAGAGAACAACTTGTCTGCCTCTTCTATTCTCCCTGATTTGTAAAAACCATCGATAAGAGTGTTAAAAGTTATGGTATTAGGAACAAGTCCGCTAAGAGGCATTTCCTTGAAAATCTCATAAGCCTTATCGATCATTTTACCCTTGCAATATCCGTTAATCAATATGTTACAACTCTGAATGTCAACCAAGGAGCCCTTGCTCAGCATTAGATCAAACACTTGTTTCACATTGTCCATTTCTCCTCGCAAACAGTAACCGTCCATAAGTGAGTTGTATGTAATGGTGTTAGGTTCAATTCCTCTTTGAATCATCACCTCAACCACAGTTTTGGCTTCCGCAACCTTCCCCTTCTTACAAAGTGCATCAACCAGTATACTGATGGTGAAGACATTTGGAAAAATACCTTTAATGACCATTTCGTTCAACAACCTCATAGCTTCTTCCAACTGGCCTTGTTTGCAGACCCCTTGAATCAAAGAGCTGTAGGTAACAACGTCGGGAGCAATACCTCTACTAATCATTTCGGAGAAGAGGTTTTTTGCTTCGTCAACTAGTGTATCCTTTCCCAGGCTGTCAATGACGGTGCTATAGGTTACTCTATCAGGCTGGCATCCATGTTCTTCCATCTTTCCAAGTAATTGAATAGCCCCAGTTGTGTTTCCGATCGTGCAACAGCCCTTTATGAGTGTGTTGAAACAAATCACATTCGGCTGACAATGACCTTCCTCCACCATTTTGCTGAAAAGCATCGCTGCATCAGCCACTCGGTTCTTGAGAACAAAGCCGTGGATGAGAGTGGTGAAGGTGGTGACATCAGGTTGAAGCCCCAATTTGAAGAAGTGGCCCAAGACAGACAAGGCACACCCCATTTGGTTCAAATGAGAGTAACAATTGATGCTAATATTGAGAGTATAAGCATCAGGAGCGATTCCGACGAGACCCATTTGTCTCTTTAATGAGAGGACTGCTTCAAATTGTTTCAGTCTGACAAGCTGAGTCAATATTTGATTGAAAGGGATAACAGGAGGCGGAGGACGCGAGTGAAGCATTTCATCGAACACCTTCAAGGCATAGTCGAGATAACAGACTCTGGATTTATAGGTAAGGGGCTCTGTAATTATTTGAAGAAACAAGGCGTGGATTGAAGCAGCGAATGTAGTGAAATCGGGTTGAAGACCCCGTTTGAAGAACTGGGCCAAAACAGAAAAACCCAACTCGGCTCGTTTCAAATGACAGTAGATATTGGCTATGATACTGAGAGTCCGACAATCAGGACCGATTCCAATCAAACTCATTTGCTTAAACAGAGGAATAACTAGCCCATAATGTTTTAATTTCTCAATGTGAGCTAGCATTGGATTGAAGCAATCAACACAAAGGAGAGGACGCCTCTTAAGCATTTCATCGAACACCTTCAGTGTATGATGAATATCACTCACTTTGGGATCCGAGGGTGAGTGGGTTTCAGTAGACATGGGTTTAGGGTTTGAGTGCTGAGAATGAAACAAGGCAAAAGGCGTACCTCTTGTGTTGCTGCTGCTGCAGTGAGAATAACAACAAGGGCGAACCAATTTGAGCTTCGTTCTGATCATCATTGTACGCGACATTCTGATCATCATTGTACGTATATTGTCCTAAACTTAATTAGGTGTTGAGTTTAAATAACAAAAGAGTCCGGTACAATTGATGTTAATTTACTCACTTATAAGTTATATGTCTATTTGTCACTTTTTTTGCGGGGGGTTCTCTACTATTCAACACTCCAGGCATCCGTGTAGTACACATAATCAATGTATGAGAGTTAATTATTCATGCGAAGAAACTGTTTCGAATAAACTGTCACGAATACAAAAGAGACGATTGGATCATGTTCTTGAAGATTGGCTAGTTGTAGGTCTTCATGACTTATTGGTGCTTTTAGTTTGATTTCTAGTTGCCAATATATCATATGGTTCCGGTGCACTGCTATGAAGCATGGACTGCTAGAGGCAATGGCTTATTATGGGTTTTGGGTGGGGAACTTTGGCCCAACTCTCTACACGTGATGAAAAGAGGGCTATCAAGTTGGTTTAGCTATTGGATTAAGATTAATTTTCGATTGCGAATATATTTCATTCAAACATACATTAAGTGTAACAGACTATACACGTGGTGGTTCCAGGTGATATGTCGATATTGTTGGCATAACTTGTAGTTATTTATGATTGATCTCTTAATATTTTCACTTTCTTGAAACTAAATCTGAAATTTGAATCACATTGCAAGATTCTAATTTATCCTTCAAAATCAATAACAATATTTTTAATTTAACAGACAAATATGAACAGATGATCTCAGCCCCTCGACTCTACAGAATAGAGTGGCCCCTTGCCCCAACGACCCTCATTCATCTAAGACAACAAGGCCCGACCCAAGTTTGTTGTTTTTTTTTTTTTTTTCTCATAGTAAAACCAGAGCATATTAACTTGGAGATTTAATAACTCCAAAGTTTTCCGGTGAGTTTCTGTTGTGTTCTGAAAGCGAGAGAGCTCTTGTTCGACAAGTGTATCATCAGTCTCTGAGGAGAACTGAGGAGCTGTAATGGTGCCCTGTTTTCCCTAAAAACAGAGACACCCTCACTTTGTTGTTTTAAATGGAAAACAATTCAGACTCGGATGAGCCAGAGAAGAAGAGACCTCATTTGAATTCGTTCTCCTCCGCCATGGCCCGTAGCTCCAACCCTTCCCCACCCAATGACCACCACAACGTAATCTCTATCTCTCTCGCTCTCGCTTCTTCTTTTTCTGTTTTGAATTGATTGGTTGCTTATGAAAATATGGATTGGAATATTGTTTCTGGGTTCGAGAAAAGGTTGGTTCTTGCTTCAATTGGAGTTAATGGGTGGTGGGTTTTTGGTTTTGATTGGGTTTTGGGATTGGTAGTGTTGGGTTCTGGTAGAACTGGGATTTTTGGGTTGGTGAAAAGATTTGATTTTTGGTTAAATAAGTGTTATAGGATAGTGATTGCAGTCATTGGGTTCTGTTTTCTGACTTGGATGTGGTTCTGTGATTCTTAGTGTTGGAAGTGTAGGGGAATGTGAATAGAGATGGTGTTTTCTGGGTATAGGTAATAGGGTTTAAACAAAGTTTCATTCTTGTTTAAATTGGTGTAAGAGAATGGTCATTGGCGTCGTTTGGTGTATTTATGATCTGATTTGGATGTGCTTCTGTGATTGTTTCTGTTTTGTTTTGCTCTATTTGGTTGAGGAAGTGTAGGAAAAGGGATAAGAACTTGAATGTATGGGATCTAGGTAAAGAGGTTTCTTTTTAGTTATGTTTGTTGACCCAATTAGTGGATCAGGGAAATGGTTAATTTCTAAGTCCATGAAAGCCATTTCTGGAACTGGCAGGAAATTTATAGATATGTATGCAGTTAGGTTACATCATTGTATATATAGCATAATGCACTTCATTTGTACTTTAAAATATATTTGGAACGGTCTGAAGATTCGAGTTTTGTGAGATCGTTCATGTATGTACGTCCAGGTCGATGCTGCAGTTCTCCAGTACCAGAACCAGATGATGCTTCAGCATATAGACAAACAGAAGCACGAATTGCAAGATCTCGAAGCAAACGTCAAAGAACTGAAGGCTAAACAAGGTTCTTATGATGACATGCTAATTACAGTGAATCAGCTATGGAATCAGGTTATTTGAATGTTATGTTTGGTATCTTTTCCATTCGCGGACTCAGTTTTCTATATCAGCATTATGTCTTTCTGATGGGGTTTCACTGTTTGCTATTTAGTTAGTTGACGATGTAGCCCTTCTTGGATTATGTGCTGGAGCAGGCCAAAATGCTTTCCAAAGTTTGGATTCTGCTGATTATTCTCGCGGTACATATAATTGTTTTTTGTGTATCTCATGTTGTTGTTGTTCTTCCTTTCTAATCACAAAATTGAAGTTCTAGTTGTTTTTAGACTTATCTGAAGTGATTTTCAGGCGTGATTCCTTCATGCCCTGCGGAGGAGATGTTTCTTTGTAGAATCCTACAAAGAGATGCTATAGAAGCTAACAAGATTGATGAAGTTGTACACTATGTTGAAGAAGCACTCACTTTGCGTCATACATCAACTATGAAGTTAATGCAACTCTTAGAACATACAATTACTGTTGAGAGGGAAAAAACAGAGAACATAGCTCGTTCTTTGAGTGGAAAGATAACTTCAGAAGGTTAAAAGATGTGATATTCAATAAATTGATAACTTCAAAACTAATGTTTTGCAATTATGTTTTGCTTTCCATTAAGTTCCTAAGTAGAAAGTGCATCAGGAGAGTTGTAGCTGATTTTTGCATTTCTGTGATCTCAGATGCTATCATCGAATTATCCAAGATTGATGATATGATAGAAAGGGAGGCTAACAATCTACGTCAAGTGATTGATATCCTTCATTTGAAGCATAAAGAATATGCTGATATCATTCAAACTTGCGCTAGTGGCGATTCAACAGATCAGTCCGAAATTAGAAGAATTACAGGTTCCTGATATGTTTATTCCCACATATCCATTTGTTCTATGTGCTTTAGTACTGTTAGATATGTATTGTTGCATACACTTGATAGCTGATGCCACATATGTGTAATAGCTTTCTGTTACATAGGAAATTGGGGCTACAAAGCAAGATATGTACATTCAACATCATCTTTAATACCTGTAGATTTTAGGACATATGCTGAATTTCTGAAAATATAGAAATTACCGAATTGTAGTAATTCCAACTTGGTATTGTCTGGTGATGTGTACATGTTCTGTTATGGGTGACAGCTGATCTCGATGACAGCATGGCCGAACTAGAGGAGAGTAGGAGAAAACTAGTCAATCTGAAAATGCAAAAGGACGTCGCATCTGGGATGCACAACCTTAATTCTGGTGCAGTGAATGGGACCTTGTCACCTGAAAAATCAACCGAAAGGACAATAAGCTTGCAGGAACTTAAAAATTCAATCGAGGAAACAAAGGTATACATGTGATGCCCAAAACCTCTTTTTCATGGACCCCTCCCTCCCTCCCTCTCTCTCGCTCTCTAACTCCTGGAAATGTTTTTGGGCATATGTTGCAGATGCTTGCGGCCAGCCGTCTTTCTGAGCTTCAAGAAGCACAGAAGGAAAACCTAGCATTGTCAAAACAATTGCAAGACTTTCAGGTCTCTAGTTTTGGGATGTATATATATATATATATATATATATATTGATAGTTAATAGTTATATTAGTATTGCATTTCCTTATCTAATAAAGCATCCTACTTGGGATATATTTACCACAGAACGAAGTGAAGGATGAAAAATATGTACACTCATCTAGACTGTACACTATGCTAAATGATCAATTCCAGCACTGGAATGCTGAAGTGGAGAGATACAAAGCATTGACCAGTTCCTTGCAGGTTAAGTTGCTTTGTTTTATGTGCTTGCAGATGCTTTGAGAACTTGTCCTGTGAGTTATGTTTTCTAAAGGTGCATGTTCAGGTTGACAGGGCTGTTGTCATTAGAAGGGAGAAGGAATTAAATCTCAAAGTTGAGTCAGCAGAAGCAGTTAGGACTCTGAATGAAAATGATTCTAGGATTGAGGAACTAGAGCTACAGCTGCAGAAGTGCGTGATTGAAAAAAATGACTTAGAGATAAGCATGGAGGAAGCTGTCCAGGATTCAGGTAAAATTACTTAAGTTCGCATTTCACGTTAATTGTGTTTTGAGGTTTTTTTTCTTTCTCCTTTTTCTTTTTCCTTTTTCCAAAGCATTGGTACTTAATAGTTGTTCCTTGCTGCAGGAAGAAAGGATATTATATCAGAGTTCCGTGTGATGTCCTCATCTTTGTCCAAAGAGATGGAAATGATGGAAAATCAGTTGAAGCAGTGGAAGGAGACGGCTCACGAGACACTTTCCTTGCGTCAAAAATCTCAGTTTTTAAAAGCTTCATTAAGTACGAAGGTTTACTTCCATTCCCAGTTACTCTTGCTCGTACGAGTCATATTTTATTAGTTTGTGGTGAAATAATGATTAAGCATGCTCGTACAATTCCCATTCAGAAAGAATAGGTTACACTGATATGTATGATATTTGTGGGTGAATCAAGTTCATAATCACATACACTTGCACATTAAATATGCTTGCTAGTTTTCTTCTTTCTGTTTCATTTTAATTAATATTTTTACGACTAGGGTGTCAGTATACTCTCTGAACTTCATAGTGAAGAAATCTTTCGATTAATGTTGTCTGCTTGGATTTTTATGGTTCTTATCCAGTTTAATCGTACTATTGATAATGCTTATTACTTTCTGAACTTGTCCAACTTTATGTTTTTGTTTTTGGAAGACAACTGAGCGGAACAACTTAGCAAACAAATGTGCCGAACAGATGATAGAGATCAAGTCTCTTAAGGAACTGGTGAGGCTCTCCTCTTGTCTTGATTACAGTTGTCTTTACTTCAGATGCATCGTCTTTATAGATTTTTGTTGACCTTTTTAATGTAGGATTATAATTCTACAGTCCTGTGAAGCCTCATTAATTTTACCTTTTTATGTGTCGGCTTTTATCATCTCCTAGAGTCAACATGCAAGTTCTTCATAAATGGAATACCCATTTTTCAATTTTAAGTCTTATCTAATTGAAGAATTTCATATTCAGTTTGACTTTAGGGTGCAGTTTGTGTTTCCGTCAAATCAAATATGTGGAAATTTCTTTGCCTGTTTAGAGCTACTCAGAATGTTCCATATCCTCAGTGGCAATGTTGTAGTAGTGTAATTCTCAGTCGCAATGGTGTAGACTGATCTTCATGGCAATAAGGCTAAGCTCACAGAAATGACATGGTGGCATTATATTCAAAATATATTTTTGAGGGTAGTTTTAATATGGTTTGGTAATAATGGGAGGAATCTATGTAAAAAAGTTCAAGAATGTAATAAAATGAATGTGTGAAGTAGTAGGTGGTGAGAAAAGGACATAGGTTGATATGGGCACTGAAATTTAGACATTAGTACATGTTGACCTTTTAAAACAATTTGAGTTTGAAGGGCCTAGAGTTGTAGACTGATCTTAACACATTGCAGATTGAGAAGTTGCAGAAGGAGAAACTGGAACTTCAGATATTCTTGGACTTGTATGCTCAGGAAAGCTACGGAAACAGGTAATTCTGTTTGCTTGGGTGCTAATTGCTGTTGTACAGGCAATGTGGTTAGAACATAAGCTACTATGTATAAACAATCAGGATTTGTTTTTAGTTATTGATTTTTTGTTGCTCCAACATGTGGAGGATGCCATTTATGTTGTTTTGGGGGTAGGAGTTGTGAGTAAATACATAGTTTAGTTATTATATATAAGTGATATCTATGTCAATATTATATGCTCACAGATACTCAAGCATTATGTAATTTGATGTAAATCTATAGGACCATTTTAAGGAACTGACAACTTTCTGTTGAGTGTTGAACTTCTGAACAATTTTCCGTTGGGGAATCTGTGATTGGGTAATGTTACACAAAATCTATGACTGGTTACTGTTACACAAAACTGTATCTTCTGGACAAGACTAATACCCAAGTCGAACAATTATTGCTTCCCAGACATTTCTCACACAAATACTGCATTTATCAATTTTTTTGGGTGTCCACAAAAATGTCTTGGTGGCCTTTAAAATGGGAATATAGGAATTAGATGAATTTAGTTTGTTATTTGCGTATTGGTAACTGACTACAAAAAAAAAAAAAAAATGACTGCAACAAACTCTGATTATGAGAATTAACCTAACATTCCAACTCAAGAGTTGATATGCAGCTTCCTGAAGGTATAATGGACTTTGGTTATCTGGTCTGGCATGTAATTAACATATAAAATGGGAATGATTTCCACTTTCCTAAAAAATGTATAATGTAACGTAAGCTGAATAGTTCTACATTGTCATGCATCTCTTTATGTTCTGGTGTTTTAGGATTAAGGATGTAGTTTTTTCATATATTGCTTCTACTTTACGGTTCACATTTTTAATAAATGAGTGAATGAAATAGCTGTGTTTTCACAGTGAGTTGCTGTCCAATTCAAGGAGTACAATTACTTTGGTGTTTGTTTGTCATCTGTACATTAAGTCATTAACATTGGAATCCAGAATAAGATGATGTCCTCGTTTATATGATTTGTGGGTTAGATCTAAATGTTTGTTTTCTATATTTCATTGTATGAGCTTTCGTTTTACCTAGAAGTGGGCCTTTGCTATTATCTCCCAGTACATTTAACGTTTGCGTTTTGCATTTTAGAGACTTGTTGGAAATCAAAGAATCAGAACGCAGAGCTCACTCCCAAGCCGACATGTTCAAAAATGCATTAGATGAGCATAGTCTAGAGTTAAGGGTAAAAGCAGCCAATGAAGCCGAAGCTGCATGTCAGCAAAGGCTCGCAGCCACTGAAGCCAAAATAATTGAATCAAGGGACAAACTTGATGCATCAGAGAGGTGTTTTTTCTTGGTTCGATATTGTATATATGTTGATTAAGTCTTCTAGAGATCAATTTTATGTAGTATATGGGTAACTTGTAACTCCCTGCTTTCATTTTTATTTGCAGGGATGTTCTGGAACTTACTGAGGCTATTAAAATTAAAGACAAGGAGGCAGAAGCTTATATATCTGAAATTGAGGTGCCTTATCAATGCTTGTATTCCAATTGAAACCATCAATTTCTGGGTCCTTCGTAGTTGAACTTAATATTTTTTTTCCCTCACTTTTCTTTCTCTTTTCTCTTTTTTTTTTGTTTTGTTTTTGTATTTTGATTAATTTAGTTTGTACCTGCAGACCATTGGTCAGGCATATGAAGATATGCAGACGCAAAACCAGCATCTGTTGCAGCAGGTGACTGAGAGGGATGATTATAATATCAAGCTCGTTTCTGAGAGTGTGAAGACAAAGCAAGCACAAAACTTTCTAGTCTCAGAGAAACAGGCATTGGCAAAACGACTTCAACAAGTAAATACATCAGTAGAATCTATTAAAATGAGAATTTTCCAAGACGAAGATCAGGTACGGCTTCTCACATGCAGACAAAGTTACTTTATATGTTAACATGTTCTTAACCATGATTTGGCCCTGCAGATTAAGTCTGTCTTAATAGAAGCCTTGAAATCTACTGAGGAAGACAGACACCATTCAGTCAATCTAGAAGCTGGAAAGTGGGAACTGGCTGATGCTGAGAAGGAGTTGCAGTGGATTAAATATGCTGTTGCATCTTGTGAAAAGGAATATGGACGTATTAAACAGGATATTGAAGATATCCAATTGGAATTAGACAATGAGAGGTAGTGTTTTCTCCATTTTGATTAGAATGACTTATGTTACCCTTTTTTTTTCAGTTTCTTTCCATAAGAAAGAATTATTTATGTTCTATGATTGTGCGCTCACAGTTTTACATACTATCTGGTAACAGTATAACTTTTCCAAATGCCAATATATTTTATATACAGCTTTCTTGCTATAACCTGTTTACAGCTTGATTGTATTTTTCTGGTGTTGAAGATTTCTTTTGGCCTTGCGATCTTTTAGTTGTAATACTTGTCTTAAATGTCCTTCTGACAAGTTTGCTACTGGGTATGTAGGAGCTTGAGGACGAATATTGAGGAAGAGCTATCGGAATTGTACAGCAGGGTTGATGAAATGAGTTCTGAAACTGGAGAGGCTGCAATACAGAAACTCCAATCAGAAATTAAATTTTACAAGAATATTTTGCAGTGTAGTGTTTGTACGGACAGACCCAAGGAGGTAAGGAAGAATATTTATCTATCTTTTTATCTGATAATTGCTTGAGATCTTTGATACCCTGGGTTAAATTTTTTGATGAACTGATTGACTCTGGTGCCTAAATGTATTGCCAGGTGGTAATTGTGAAGTGCTTTCATCTATTTTGCAATTATTGTGTTCAAAAGAATTTAGAGATCCGTCACCGAAAGTGTCCTGCTTGTGGAACTCCCTTTGGTCAGAGTGACATACGCTTTGTAAAGATATGAAAGCACCACTATCCTGTGTTATGGTGCCTCGCCTTACCCAATTTTTTCATTGCTAGGCATTATCTTATAGTGAATAGTACACAGTATTGATTGTTGTAGTTGTGACAATAAATCCAAGCTGTGGTTTTGTATAGTGTTGGTGTTCGATAGTCTGTTTTTCTGATTGTAAATGACTATTATTTATTAGAGAAGGAAAAACAATAAGATAAAGAATAGATGGCCAGGTTTGCTGTACATAGTGGATAATCCCTTCCTTTTTGTTCATTTACTTTGATACTAGTTTGCATCGTATTTATCATACACCAAAATCTGATGAAAGAATTTCCTGTGTCTGAATAGACACAGTGTCATGTT
The DNA here is from genome assembly GCA_963682095.1 of Potentilla sterilis. Lineage (NCBI taxonomy): Eukaryota > Viridiplantae > Streptophyta > Magnoliopsida > Rosales > Rosaceae > Potentilla > Potentilla sterilis. Next base: position 62,594,731 of record OY821755.1, read on the forward strand.
ATGCAAACTAACTCTTGCTTTGCTTAATGATGTAGTGCAGGCTTCACCTCTGCAATTTTTAAGTAAAGCATCAGTTGAGAGGGAGAAGTGTAGGTTCTGCTTGTTACTTCATAATATTGAGTCTTGACCTGTCTACTTAGACTCGTTGATGAGAATCAAACATCAAAACGACAAAAGACCCCAAAACCTTGAAGCCACAACACTCATGGAAGACATAGCAATCACCGTCTTAAGCAATATGTTTAACACAAATGGAAGCAGAAAGCTCTAATCTTTGTAATCACAATCCCCCAACATTAGCGTTTACATCTTCAAGTTGAGTATGGAGAGGAGTCCAGGTACGTCAAAACTCTCTCTGATATAGGTGTTGGAAAAATGGGTTAAAAACCCTTTTGAAACCAAATTTAAATGGATTAATTAAAGTGTGTTACACTTATAGTTAATGAGAATTGAACTTGGATTTGTATTCTTCTAATGAAGACTACAATATTATGTGTTCATATGACAAATTTGGTTTTGGGATGAATGAAAAATTGTCATCCAAAGTTGGCTATTGAAAAAGGGAAATGGTAAGAGTCAAGTGACTCTTCAGTTGCTACTAGAAATTTTTTGATATTCTAGTAACATATGATGTAATGTGTATTATGAACATTGAGTGGGATGTTCATGACCATTGAGTGAGATGTTCATGACCATTTAGTGAGATGTTCATGACCATTGAGTTCCCTATATTGATGATTGATTTTAATAGTCTTGGCCATTCCTCACACTATAAAAAAGACCTCATATTCCATAGTTTAAAACACCAATCCCGAGACCAACACACCAACACAACATAGAGAGTATTCAATTTTCTGCTCTTGTGCTCTTGTTTTATTCTGGTGATAGATGGAAGGTACTAGCAGTTCGTAGGTGTTCTTGTAGCAGTGCAGCCACAAGAACTCGAAAGGTCGTTGTATCCTGGGAGACGAACGCCAAAAAGGCTTTTTGCACCGATAGAGGCGGCGTAATTGTCTTAAGGAAAGTGTGTGATACACACGACTCGACTTCAACTAATTCGATTTTCCTTATCATTTTAATATCCGTCGGTAGCCGTTGGCATTCTTTATTTATAATTATTATTTTAATTATAAATTATTTTTTGGTAATCATATTTGCAAAATCATAAACCCCCCGTTTGTTTACAGTAGGTACAAACTACAAACTCCCTGTGTCGTTAGGAATCCTCCTAGTACGTCAAAAGTCAAAGCTTAGTTCTTCAATTTGTAATGGATTTGATACCATGTGTCGTTAGGAATCCCAATCTAGATTGACTAGCTTTCTCTACATCTCTATAATACTCCCATTGGAGAAAATAAATCTCATTGATTTTACCATATTCAAGTATTCAACAATGAGTGTTAATGTCAAGAAGCTAGAGTACCTTTCCTTGATTTCGAAAGTATGTTCGGAACTCGAAACCAATCTAGGGCAGCAGTTTGGGGACAAAGCCGTAGCTGAGTTCATAATAGATATGGGACGGAACAGCAAAAACGTGGACGAGTTCAATGCCAAATTGAAAGAATTTGCAGAATTCCCTGATTACGTTGTCCGTAATCTTCTCACTATCATTCACGCAGTTCTTGCTCCTGAGAAGAAACAGAGCTCTTCTAAAAGAGAAGAGGATAAGCCTAGAGATAGAAGTAGAGAAAGCAGAGTTAAGCCTAGAGATAGAAGTAAAGAGAGAAGAGGTAATAAGGATCAGGAGTACAATTCCGGTGAGCCGGAGTTGTATGATGTTTATAAGGGCAGGATTTCGAGAGTGATGGATACAGGTTGCTATTTGTTGAGTTGAGTTCTCTTAGAGGGAAGGAGGGTTTGGTTCATGTTTCGCAGATTGAGAAGAGGCGAATCAGTAATGCTAAAGATGTGGTGAAGAGGGATCAGCAAGTTTATGTGAAGGTGATTTCGATTTCGGGTCAGAAGTTGAGTCTTTCAATGAAGGATGTTGATCAGAAGACAGGGAAGGATTTGCTTCCTATGACGAGGAGTTCAAACTATGATACTCATAACCCCAACCCGTTAATGTCAAAGGATGGTTCTGTGAGTAGGACTAGTCTTTCTGGGATTACGGTTAAGGAGGAGGACAGTTTTGTCCAGACTCGTAGGCCAGGGAAGAGACTAAGCTCCCCGGAGAGGTGGGAAATCAAACAGTTGATTGCTGCAGGCGTTTTGAATGCTAAAGACCATCCAGAGATTTATCAAGATGAGGAAGTGGATAAGATAATGAGGGTCTATAAAGATGAGGGACCTGAGGAAGAGGTTGAAATTGAGCTCAATGAGGAAGCGCCAGCCTTTTTGCAAGGGCATGATATGTATTCTGTGGATATGTCGCCGGTGAAGGTCTTTAAAAATCCAGATGGATCATTGAGCCGTGCAGCTGCACTTCAATCTGCACTGATCAAGGAGCGTAGAGAAATGCGTGATCAGCAGCAAAGATCTGTGCTAGATTCTATACCGAAGGATTTGAATCGTCCGTGGGAAGATCCAATGCCAGAGAATGGTGAGAGGCATCTTGCACAGGAACTTAGAGGTGTTGGTTTGTCAGCTCATGACGCACCTGAGTGGAAGAAAGATGCATATGGGAAAGCTATTAGTTTTGGGAAGAGGTCAAGCCTTTCGATTCAGGAATGCAAATCAAGTACTTATTGTCATTGGTGACACTGGTCCTGGTAAGACAACACAGCTAACCCAGTATCTTGCAGAAGCAGGTTATACGACAAAGGGTAGGATTGGATGTACACAGCCTCATAGGGTGGCGGCAATGTCAATAGCGAAAAGGGTTGCTGAAGAGGTTGGTTGTCGGTTGGGGAAGAAGTCGGTTATGCCATTCGTTTTGAGGATTGCACTGGACCAGGTACTGTCATCAAGTACATGACAGATGGTATGCTTCTTAGAGAGATTTTGTTAGATGAGAACCTTTCACAATATTCTGTGATAATGCTTGATGAAGCACATGAGAGAACAATCCACACAGATGTTCTTTTTGGATTATTGAAACAACTCGTGAAGCGGATACCAGACCTTCATTTGATTGTTACCTCTGCTACTTTGGATGCAGAGAAGTTTTCAGGTTATTTCTTCGACTGCCGCATCTTTACTATCCTTGGGAACACTTTTCCTTATCAGGTAAAGTATGTCAAGGAGCCAGAAAGTGATTACCTCGATGCGGCTCTTATCACTGTTTTACAGATTCACTTGACAGAACCCGAAGGTGACATCCTTCTCTTCTTGACTGGACAGGAAGAGATTGATTCTGCATGCCAGATTCTTTATGGGAGGATGAAAGCTCTTGGTAAAAATGTACCCGAGTTGATTATCTTACCAGTTTATAGTGCTCTTCCTAGTGAAATGCAGTCGAGGATATTTGATCCAGCTCCACCGGGGAAGAGGAAAGTAGTTGTGGCTACTAATATTGCCGGGCATCTCTGACCATTGATGGAATAATTTATGTCATTGATCCTGGATTTGCAAAACAGAATGTTTATAACCCAAAGCTGGGGCTAGATTCTCTCGTCATAACTCCGATTTCACAAGCATCGGCCAAGCAACGAGCTGGGCGTGGTGGGGGTACAGCCCCGGGGACATGTTACCGTCTCTATACTGAGAGTGCATATCGAAACGAGATGCCTCCTACTTCAGTCCCCGAAATCCAGAGGACAAATCTTGGGTCTACGGTTCTTGCAATGAAAGCAATGGGGATAATTGATCTCCTGTCGTTTGATTTTATGGATCCTCCTACGCCGCAATCACTCATTTCAGCCATGCAACAACTATACAGCTTAGGAGCACTTGATGAAGAGGGTTTCCTAACCAGACTAGGAAAGAAAATGTCTGAGTTTCCTCTTGAACCACCCTTATCAAAGATGCTACTCGCAAGTGTGGACCTCGGATGCAGCGATGAGATCTTGACCATCATAGCAATGATTCAGACAGGCAATGTGTTCTACAGGCCTAGGGAGAAACAAGACCGGGCTGATCAGAAGAGAGCCAAGTTTTTCCAGCCAGAAGGAGACCATCTTACTTTACTTGCAGTCTACCAGGCTTGGAAAAGAACAAATTATTCAGCACCGTGGTGTTTTGAAAACTTTCTTCAGTCTCGATCCTTGAGGCGCGCACAGGATGTCCGAAAACAACTCATGAGCATCATGGATAAGCATAAGCTGGATGTTGTCAGTGCCGGAAACAATTATACAAAGATCACCAGAGCAATTACGGCCGGCTTTTTCTTCCATGTTGCTAGAAAGGATCCACAGGAAGGTTACAAGACCCTAGTTGAGAACCAGCCAGTGTACATCCACCCAAGCAGTGCTCTCTTTCAGAAGCAACCAGGTTGGGTTATCTACAATGAGCTACTTATGACTACAAAGGAGTACATGCGAGAGGTGACAGCCATTGATCCCAAATGGCTTGTGGAATTGGCTCCAAGGTTCTTCAAAGCTGCAGATCCTAACAAGATGACCAAGCGCAAGCGTCAAGAACGCATTGAACCCTTGTATGACCGATATAATGAACCCAACTCTTGGCGTCTTAGTAGACGCCGTGGTTGATTTATGTATTGCAATGATGTGTTACACTGTAATTGATTTTATGTACTATTAGTTTGACTGTAAACCTTCAACAACATTTGCTTTGAGAAAATATTTGCATCCGAAATAGTATGTGTATGCCTCCATACTCTGTCTTTTATGTGCGTGATTTTGTCAATGTAATATTATATTTTGTAATATGAATGCAAATAAATCTTATTACTCGTTTGATTTCATTAAAAAGATCGACTTTTAATTTGTTTGATATAATCGACTGAGTGAACGATTTTTGTTTATATAATCGACCGGTTAAAACTTTTTTACAATTTGTTGAATGAATGTTGAGGCAGCTACAGGTTAAAACAAACTCCCAAGTCTTCAACCTCCCAACGTCGTCGTCTTAGCCCCGTAATGCTTCTTCATATCATGACGCAACTGAACTGATCTCCATCACTGAGTCATTTTGCTACTTCTCAAACTAACCCAAGAAATGCTTCTTTCTCTTGTTCAAACCACCATCACTTCCTCACCCTTCAAGATTCTGAGCCCCACCACCACTTCTGACCTCCCCAAAACTCTCTTTCTTGGTCTTCCAATCCAACCCACCACAAATGCCATCCAAAGATTCCTCCTTTTCACCAAAAGCTCACACTTTGCTAAACCCAACAGAAGCCCCTCAGTTTCCATCAATGCTTCTCTGATTGAAGCACCAGTGATATGGGCTGGCAGGCTTTGCATCTTCTATGCTCTCTTGAAGACTGGTTTGGCTGGATCTCAAGCTAACCCACTTGTCTCAGGTCTACTTGATTAACCCCATTTTGTTCATTAAGTCTGTTTCAAGCTAATCCAAGTAGATATTGATAAAGTTTTGATCTTTATTGGTTTTCTCTTTTCAGAATTGGCTGAGAGTGAAGGTGGTGGTGTTGGTATTGAGTCTGAGGATTTGGGGTTTTCTAAGTGGTTGAACAGCATCCAGGGGAAACCAGGTTTGTGTGTTTCTTTGGTTTGTGCTTTCCAATGTTGAACAGTATTTTCCTGCTTATCTTTACTTGGGCAAAGTTAGTTTTGACTATTTAGAACTTTAAATATGTTGAACTATTTTTTTGCTGATTAGATATAAGGTATCCCTCTTGTTCAAAAAAAAAAAAAGAGACCAGGTATCCCTAGAGGCAATTCAATTCACTCTTTGGTACTCTAGTGTTGTGAAGCATTCGTGCTTGTATGACAGAATGTTATAAAGAAAGTGTTTATCGTTATGCAAAGTCGGTGTCTTTGCCTAGAATATGTAGGTCAATATTAATTGTTGACAGCGTGGCTAGAATGTGGTTCCAATGCTTATGTATCCTGAGAACTACGAATTTCTGAGGGATATATGATCTGGTGAATTGACCCTTAAGTGGAGGAGATATTCGTAGTTTGATCACCTAGTTCTACATCATTATTTGAATTTGTTTTGCACTAGTCCCCGGTGGCAAGTTTCAGGTTCGGTTATGTGGACATTACTAACTGGAGAAGGAAACAGATGGAATAAATGAAATTGATTGGTTGTTGTTATATTGGTACTTGAAAGGGGTTGTGTACATTTTTGTTTTTTTGGTGTTTGCATATTAAAGTGGCAATGAATAGATAAGATTGAATACAGCAGTTTTCTGTTCTCAAAGCTATTGAGGAGCAGCAGTAAGAATACTGTTTGCATTTGTCATGTTGCAATTGATGTTGTTTAGTGTTGAACGCACATCTGAAGAAACTAGTTTCATTTAAGGTTTGCTGTGGGCCTCTACCCTTGATGATATATTTACACTCTATCCAAGGTTATGAAATGATGCAAGTGATGGAACCATTTGTTTTGTTTCTTAAACTCCTGAATTCTTAGTGGTTAGCTACTTGGCTGCTACCCTAAAAGCTTAAAGATCGACTACTTGATGAATATTGATAAAACTAGTAACAAAACTTCATTGAATGAGGAACCTTAAATGATCTTGTGTTCTACAATATGTAAGATAAAAGGCTGTTGTACATGAGATTATTCTTCCTTTGTATTTAGTTGTATCCACTCAATACATTTTCTCATTAGGGTTGCATGTTCTTGTTCTTTTATCATCACTATCATTATTGAAACCCAGTTTTTTTATTCGTCTTATCAGTGAAAGACGCAGCTGATAGAAGGAAATTAGTCAGCAAATGGCATCCTACCACAAAGGGTACACTCAGAAGGAATTACAGGGTACCATCTAAATCTGAAGGGCGGCGTGTTCTTAAAGCCATTGCCTCGTTATTGTCAGATGATGATCACTTTGTAGATGCCACCTCCCACAAGGTAATTACAACTGTGCGGATCAATTTTGAAGAAACTGCTTTCTTTTTATTTCCCATTTGATTAGTTCTGTCTCTTCTTAGTTAGACTCATAGTACCAATAGTAGACAAGCTATGCGATCTCACTCGTAAACTTCTGGCATTAATAGGGTTGTCAGATCAGAAGGGAGACTGCTCATGGAGAAAGTGTGTGTTGCAACAATGTGAGGGCTCTATTTGATGAACTCCCAACTCCACACCTGGTTGTGGAAATCACACCTTTTCCTGCTGGTTCTCTTACAGAAAATGATTACACCAAAGCTGAGAAATTAGAGAGGGTGCTCAGATCCGGTCCTTCTATTTGAGTCATGGACTTTTCATGCTTTCACTTGTTCTGTATTGACTTCGACTTTGTACATAGCAAAATATCAAATCAAGTTTGGTTTCTTCCCTTGTTCATGTCATTTTAGATAATCTTTAGCAGATCATCTCCTCACCGTCACATTCGTATGTCTAACTTTGATTCTCAAAGACGAGTAGGAAAATGAGGTGTGCATGAAAAGTTTACATTTTGCAGCTTTTTGCTTCCAATCTTAGTTGATGAAATTGGCCAAGAACCACATATATAGTCATCAATGCACCGACCATATAAGCAGGTTGGTTCAGCCAGCACTTTCTTACAGAGATGTATTGTGGTCGGAAGAAAAGAGATGTATTGTGGTTATGATCACCTTGATCAGCCTGCTCGTGTATGCTCAGTATCTTCTCGCTGATGCACAGGGCAACGGTTGTGGCCATCGGCAAACAGATAATTAACTTATCAGAGATGAGCATATCGGAGCAGGGCGATAAAGCTCCAGAAATCTCCTCTTTGTTCAGCAGTTATATACTAAAGCAGTCGCACAAGACTTCTGTGTCAAAAAGTAAAAACTTGCAGAGGAAAGACTCGCTCGTCTAATGAAACTTCACACATTTTTGTGGCACTCTAATGCCTCACGAACTTTTTTCACTCTTCTCCTACTTTCACCTAAAACTTAATACGCACTATACTAAAATGCAAGAAAAATTAGATTACAGCCACGAGCCTAAGAGTGAAACATGGCGAAATCGAATTTCTCTCCATCCAGTATTCAGATTAAAGCTGAGTAACAACACATTAGTATATGATCTGTGTACACTTCAGAAATTAAACTCTCATTTGGGTGCGTCCAAGACATTCAAGCTGAGACTATATCTGTTTTTACAAAATCCTGAACTCTATAGACTAACTGCTTCCAATACATTGATTAGCATGGAACACTCCTGTTTTCCCATCTGTGCTGGATCACCTCCTTCCTGTTGACTCAGAAGTGGGCGAGAATGGATCATAAAGTTGGTGTCCTACAGGACCAGACGACTTGCTAGATGCAAATGGATTGTTGATGAACTGTTGATTTGGAGCCAATTGACCAGGATAACTGTGCTGAATTTGAATATGACTTCCTGGCCTTGGAGGCAAAGGACTGGGAAAACTGGGCATCTGCTGAGCTTGATTGAAGTTCCCCGGTCTGATTGGCAGGGGTGACATTCTAGATGCAACAGGACTAACATCTGGAAATGTTGCTAGTCTGGGAGGAACCAAAATGGCAGTTGAATTTCTCACAAACTGGATAGCAGATAGATGAGCTGAAGGTTGACTGATCTGGTCACCCACCTGTGGCCTTGATAACACCTGATTGCCAGGCTGAGGAGACATATGTCGCACAGGCAACTGCAAAGATGGTACCTGAGGTCGCCCCATTGGTCCAGCTGGGTGAGCATTGTGAACTGAAAACTGATTGCTCTGTTGGGGAACTGTTTGAAAGGCTGGATTTTGCGGTTGGTGAGGCTGGAAAGTGAAATCACCAGGACTTGGAGCTGTCAGTATTGGTGGTTTAATAGGACTGAAATTTGGTACACTTCCCGGGATCGAATTTGGGACTCTTGGTTGCTGAGGTGGAGGTGAAGGAGCTGGAGCGGAACCTGACATAGGGCTCAAAAATGGTCTGGATTGAGCAAGTGCCGGCATTGGTAAAGTAGAAGGAAGGCCAACTTGAGGTTGCGGCACAGCAGTAAAAGTTGGAGCTGCATTGAGATGATTTAGAGGATTAGGTGCCGCGTGCATATTATTACTGAAACCCGCAGATGTTGGTGGTCTACTCCATCCAGCAGAACTTCCAGCAGGTGTCAGTTGCCAGTCAGGTACTGTATCGAGGGGATAATTAGTTTGGCCTATTGGTGGGGGTTGATTCCCCAAGAATATAACAGGAGCTGAAACATTAGTATGAACTGATGACTGCGGAGCCATCATAGAGAAGTTTCTTGGTGCGCCAAGAGAACCAGGACTGGTCTGAGGCATATATGTATGCTGCAAAACTGGTCGTGGTAGGTGTTGTATCTGGGGAAAATGAGCTGGTAGAGCCCCAAATTGTAGGTTGGTTGAGTTGAAAGGAGGTGTTGCTGGATGGGCAGCATTGTTGAGAATTGACCTTTGAGAATTCATTGGTGTGAACCCAAGTAGATTCATTGGACTGCCAGGTTGGCCTGTGGAGTAAAATGGACCAGGGTACTGAAACTGCCCATTCGGTGGAGTTTGTGTAGGTCCTGTAACTGGTTGCACCGTTCCTTGGTCTACAATAGTAGTTGGAACCATATTTGAGGTGGTTGTGTCCTGGCCTTGACTAGGATCATGAGCATTATCACCCACTGTTTTGGCAATGGCCGAAAGATTTCCCTGTGTGGAAGGTAATGATTAAATGAATACAACAATAGTAACTGAAGAAACGGTCTCAACATAATACAGGAAATGCATAAGAAATTGTGGATATAAGGCTTCTTCTTAAGAGGTGAAATTAAATATTGAAACTCACAGATACTGACGTGACTAGCAGTTCGATTACAGCAACAGCTGCATCTACTTTCTCAAATGTGTCAGCTGATACATGAACATATAACTTTTCGTATTCAGCCTGAATTTCACTCCCAGCATAATTTTTTATTTCAGCCTGCAAATAAGTTCAACAATGAAATGTCAACGCTAAATCCAGAGCATTACGTCCATCTTGGTGCAACCAAGTCCATAGTAGAGATTTGTTGTATCATAAACATGCAAAGGAAAACATCATGATGAAACTCAAATATGCTTGTTTGTATTAACTCTTCATTATTTTAAACTTGGGGAGTAGTTACCTTCTCTCCTATTTCTGCTTTTGAACCGTAGACTTGAATCTTAGCTCCTGTTTCCTGAATGACATTGATCATTAAGTATATTATTACCAATAAACATTAAACACAAGAATCATCAACACAATTGCACATGGTTCATTAAAGTGGTAAATATTAGCCCACTTGAGCATTACCACAAACTTCTTACCTTTTCTAGTTGCTTCTGATTATCACCTCCAGGCCCATATATCAGACCAAGAATGTTGTATGTAGGATCTTTGACCTGAACAAGCATTTACCAGATGTTAGCATCAGAAATTAATAATAATCTGGGGAACATTGTTCTTAAACACAAGTAGATTCTAATGTTATCATTCACAACAACTGAGTATTGAAAATTATTAATCCTTATAGGCAAAAAAGGCCATAAGCTGCTTACTAACAAATTTCTAAGGTTAATCTTCACAGGCATGAAACCAGATCCTTACAATTGTTGGATCCATAAAAGGTCAATAGCAGAAGCAGCAAGACATAGAAACTTAAAATGCTGCTCAATCTGTGTATCACAAATACGGTTTGAAGTACATACCCAGATTCTAATGTTATCATTCACAACAACTGAGTATTGAAAATTATTAATCCTTATAGACAAAAAAGGCCATAAGCTGCTTACTAACAAACTCATTTCTAAGGTTAATCTTCACAGGCATGAAACCAGATCCTTACAATTGTTGGATCCATAAAAAGTCAATAGCAGAAGCAGCAAGACATAGAAACTTAAAATGCTGCTCAATCTGTGTATCACAAATACGGTTTGAAGTACATACCCAGATTCTAATGTTATCATTCACAACAACTGAGTATTGAAAATTATTAATCCTTATAGACAAAAAAGGCCATAAGCTGCTTTCTAACAAACTCATTTCTAAGGTTAATCTTCACAGGCATGAAACCAGATCCTTACAATTGTTGGATCCATAAAAGGTCAATAGCAGAAGCAGCAAGACATAGAAACTTAAAATGCTGCTCAATCTGTGTATCACAAATACGGTTTGAAGTACATACCCAGGTTGAAGTCAGCTATTTGACAACTTTTTTTAAGCATATAGGTTAGGCCACATATCCATCAAGTTAAGTCCCAAGAGATCCGTTTCACTCTTGGTGCTATATTTACAGGTCCTCGTGTTCTTAGTCAAACCATTAACCTTCAAACACCAATTGATGAAAAAAAGAAAAAACTACTCACATTTTGTGGTCTAAGACACTCTTATCATTTAACCAATTAACCCCAAACTGTATCACTTAGAAACCTTGGTTTATTGAAACCCATAAGATCGCTGTTCTCCCTACAGGTAATCAGTTTAGATAGAACACATGAAGTTCTTTTCTGCAATTGTATCTTGAATGTTCTCTGCTGTGTACTTTTTTCACTTACAATGTATAATCTCTCATCTTTGGTACAGGTTAAACAAAGAACTAAATGGAGAAGTTTGACATGGAACTGAAGACAAAATGATAAACTTACAGGAATAGGAACTGTCGCCTCTTTCAGCAAAGGTTTGTAATCAGATGGAGCCTTGTAACTTGGATTCAACTTTAGAATTTCACCTGAATATACTCCAAATGTTAATCAAGCAAGGCAGAATATAAGAATTAGGAAGGTATAATCTGAGACAGCCATCAAACACACCTATGGCTTCCCGCTTTTCGAGTTCCAATTGTTCCGCGCCCTAAAGCAATGTAATTAATAATCAGTGCTTGAGTTGATAGTTCAAACATGATAACATAAAGCCGGAAAATACACAAGTAAAGAGTGAAACAAATAAGAGGCAACTTATAGGGATATTGAAGTAAACTGTACCTCCTTGTCAACTTGATTCGTAGAGGACTTGCGGTCTGGATCCTGAGTTGTTGATGGCATGTTCTCATTGTTACCAAACTCTGATATTCCAGATTTCAGCTGTTTTGTAATTTGATCCACCCGAGTCTGCTCAAAATTGTACCACCAAACAGGGCAGTAATATCACTTAGTGGCACCTGGAATAGGAGGATTCTATGTGAACCATTCACACAGAACACACCGACCAACATTTTATTACCCAATGGGAAATGTGAAAGCATAAATTGCCACTAGCTGACCAATATTTACTCCCGCCACAAACTGGGGCTACAATACGAATGCCTTAAAGCCATACTTTTTGAGCTCTTAAATCTAAGTTAGGGTCTAGGGTATAATTATAGAAGGTTGGCATCTTAGAATTATGAGATTAAATTAACATCAGAAGGAAAATGATGAGAACAGGACTTGCATAGAATCCATACAATACCTGATAAGCTAAGGCTCTTCCTTTTCTAACAGAAGCATCTTGAGTCAGATCAACACCCCATTTCGTTTTCCTCTGAACCTGTTTCTTACTTTCTCCACTACCATGATCACTGGCTCTAACATTCTTATCTCCCCGAAAGATGGGTACGAGTGAACCCGATAACTTGTTTTTTGGTATAACAAATCCAGACTTAGCGGCAAACTTGGAGACCTTTTGGGTACCAGTTGCTGATACAGACGTATCAACCTTTGCACTCATCCTGCCATGTATAAACCAATCCACCAAACATAAATATCAATTCAGCTAAACTTCAAAAATCAAGATTTCATTTCCTTATTCACAAATTAACCTTCAAAAGTGCACCAAATAGCTCAAATTGGTGCATTACTACAGTACATGTATATCATTAATGGAACTGAAAGACTAAAGCTTTGCTTCATTTTTCACAAAGTGACTCCAAAAATCAAAAACCCAGATAGGAATTCCAGTGCTTCACTAAACACACATACCCAATTGGGTGGCCTTAATCCAAAGAACTTCTATAACTCTTAAAATGGAAAAAGAACACATCTTTAATACAACCCAGAATACCCAATTCATTATCTCCTTAGCTTCCTTAAGAGTTGAATGAACACAATGAACTATTCGTCGATAAAGAAAATAGTAATACCCAACTCGCCTCAACCGATATATATATATATATATATATATATATATATATATATATATATATAGAGATACAAAGTATACGGATAACATAGAGAACAAAAGAGATTGAGTACCTGAATTTGGAGTCGAACTGAACTGAACTGAGCTGAACTGAATACTTCTTCCAAAGTAGTTGTTCTAAAACCACAAAAAGCTCACGTTTTCATGGAGTTTTTATACCCATTGAGAGAACCTAGTGAATTTAGCGCTGGGCAGCTGAATGTGGGCCGGGTCTCAGTCCTAGTATCCATTTAAGTTCAGTCGGGTCAAGAAACGAAGCCAATTCACCTTTCGGCTTTTGCATTAAACTGTGATTTGCTTGAGTTGCAATTTTTGTGGTGGGATTAAAGGCTTGGTCTTGTTCACTAAGCAATGTGTACAGTAATTTCTGGTGTTTAAAATCGTTATTCCGCTTTACATGTCAAAAATAAATTTTCATTTTTTTTAAGACGATCATATATATATATACAGTGCTAATCAGGTGCGGACGTCCGCACCGTGCGGATGTGCCGTATCCGGCCACCGGCGAGGCGGCGCCGCCGTATCCGGCCACTGGGCTTTGCTCCCCGGTGGCCGGCGACCCCGTCTGTGCCGGCCCGGGCTCCATCGCCGGCCGGCAGCCGGCCGAAATCCCGAAAAACCAGAAAACTGACTTCCACTGTTCATTTTTCTGGTTTTTCGGGGATTCCGGCCGGCTGCCGGCCGGCGATGGAGCCCGGACCGGCACAGACGGGGTCGCCGGCCACCGGGGAGCAAAGCCCAGTGGCTGGATACGGCGGCGCCGCCTCGCCGGTGGCCGGATACGGCACATCCGTACCTACTGTTCATGGTGCGGACGTCCGCACCTGAATGGGCCTGTATATATATATATATATATCATGCTTATCACATATATTGTGGTCGAAGATGGCTCTCTCAAATGAAAAACATGCTGAATTGTGAAAGTGACCTATAAGGTGCAAGTATAGAACACATGGATCAATGTGGAATGAAAAACACAACAATCATCGTTGCAATATGGCCAAAACATGGACCAAGCCCTCATCACTTTAACCACTTTGACGTGTTAACTATGTTTCAAAAAATACAATTGTATAGCTCAACTTGTATGAAGTAATAATTACATCAGTGGGTAACTAGTTCAATGTTAAAAGAGCAAACTCTACATTCATTCCGCGGTTAAACGTGAGTGTAAATGAAAGTTGTGCAAAAATTGCTTTACAACATACCATCTCTACCACAACACCGTTTGGGTGGATCAACAGTGGCATAATGAGTATATCAACAGGGCCAAGAACAAAGGGGAACTAGGAGTAACCAGTGGAGCTTCTCAACACTAAAATCCTATCTCCAACAAATATTCAGCTCCTTCAGCATGCAAACTCAATCTGGGTCAGCAAACGAGGCGCAAACCCATCAACAGAAAATCACTCGGTTGAGACTGATTGCCAGACAATATCAAGTGAAAGGATAGAAGTTTGAAAAGAGCAAACTGCCAAGAAGAATGTACGCAGCGGAGTATGCCCAAATAACATATCCCCATATCTTATAAGTACCAGGAGATTTCATTACATACGAAGCATACCAATAGAGAGGAGGGCTGAAAGATAGGAAGCGAGTAGCCACCTGTGAATCATAAAGCATCAGAAGTTGGTACTGTTAAACAATCTTAGAGAGATACAAATCTTCCCAAATTTCAAAACATAGTGAGAACAAGATAAGGCCATTTAATTTCAGAGACTGCGTAGATAAAATAAAATAAAAAAATTCAATTCAAAGAGAGTAACTGGTGACCATAACTTCACAAAGCTGGCACACATGTAAAATATAACCAACTTAAGTACTTAACAGTTTAGTATGAAACTCAAACCTGCACATGCATGACAAAAAAAGCGGTGGCTGCCATGAATCCCAAATGAAAAATATATGGGAGAGCGGCAACAGACGAGTATCCTTGATTTGCTGATATTTTAGATTCTTCTTGGGGTCGAGCCGGAGCTTTGATCACTTGCTTTTTTGCTTTAACATTGCGGTTTTCTGCACATTTGCAAATCATTGCTAAAGGCAAAATACTGGAAAAAGAAAAATACAGTAAGGGAAAGATATTAGCAGAACATAAGAGTAATCCTAAACGAATAAATCTTCACTTAAGCTTTTAGGTTATTAGATTGATACAAACATATGCAGGCATTTGATTGATGAACTGAAATAGGCAATAATTTTATTGCGTCTGTACCGTATGACTTAAGAGCCATTGTGAAG
Organism: Potentilla sterilis; assembly: GCA_963682095.1. Taxonomy (NCBI): domain Eukaryota; kingdom Viridiplantae; phylum Streptophyta; class Magnoliopsida; order Rosales; family Rosaceae; genus Potentilla; species Potentilla sterilis. Next base: position 62,610,072 of record OY821755.1, read on the forward strand.
CAAGTATGCATGACAGTAATAATTGTCAGCTAGTGAATCACAAACCAGTGCAAATTTGAAAGTTACCACGACTCATAGTAAACAGCACAGTAGCAGAATTTTTGTCCTCAGTAGGAGCATGGAAACCTAAAGAGTAGAAGTTTTTGGGATTCAACTTTGCGTAATGGACAATTGAGCAGAGTGCCAATGACAAAATCGGCGATGCCAGGAGAAAGTTAGGCAACTGTTTAACTTGGAAGTATTTCAGAAAACCTACTCCCCTGCATCAAAATTAACCAGTAAGTGATCTACTCCAATTACCGTACCTTGAAGAATCGAATACATGAATCCCAATTTCACCAATAAAAGATGGAAAGAAGTAATTGCTGATGAATAACCATTGATAGTAAGAGAAAACATACCAGTAATGATTTTGAATATAATTATACAGCATAGGCACTCTTGCTTTGCACCAGGTGCTCGTTTCATTTGGAAAATGCCCAAGACAGATATTGTGGTATCCATATGCTTGAAATGCAATAAATGGAATAAAAATACATACACAACGGAGAGCTCCACCAACAAGAACCTGCATTGCCAACTGGCATAGAAATGAAAACTTATTAAATAACCACCTTCGTTGAAAGAAAACAAGAAATCACTCAGGTTTCTGTTTTGTGTCTTTTCATTTCAGACAACAACAAAAAGAACACCTAAAGCATTCATGGAGCCCTATTGAGAAAAGACATTTTGCAAAATTAAAGCTGTAATTTTTCTCAGGTACTAGTATAAATGCCAAAAAAAAAGATTGAAACCTACAAAAGCATGCTTTTTCACGAAAACTGCATCGTAAGCCTGATGCATAGTCTGAAAACAGAAATAACCGGCATTAAGCATTCCATTGGACCTTGAAAATCCAGAGAGGGCAAGCCATAGAACAGCAATAGCATTCTTTCCAGACATCAGATGGTACAGTCCTCCAAGTGAAAATAGGGCGAACAGAGTCTCTGAGTATCTAAAATAAGCAGCAGACATAATAACTAATTTGATCCAAACTCATACTCATCAATCCAAAATTTAGAATAAATGAAAGATAAATTACATTGATGAATAGAATATGGAAGCTGGATTGAAGCAAAACAAAACTGAAGCCCTCAATGCTGCTTCATGGTCCTTCAAAATAATAACTGAGAGCCTGTTATAGACACCAGAGAAAGAACAGCAATCACATTTAATTGGTATCTCAATCATATATGTTCAAGGCACTCAAATTTTAAGACTTAATTGGCCAACCGTAACATCAATGCAGTCCTGATGTAGTACGAAATTAAGTAGCTATACTTAAACCAAAGCCTACATATACTGATAAGTCACCCTGCCAAGCATCCAAACATTGAAACTCAAAGTTTCACTATGGTGCAGCACCAGAAAGCCTATCATGTGACAGACCCCTTATATCATAGTCACACCTTGTTATTGTTAAAGATCATGCTTCTCTACCCTCGAAAGGTCCACTCTTTCTTTTCCATTATCGACAGAAACTTAATTCATAGTCTCAGTAACTCAAACTTCTTTACTTTCATAACTATACTGAGCCAGGAAAACTACCAATTACGAGCAAAAAATACAGTTGAAGCTACCAACTCACCTGTACAAATAAAGAGCCGCAAACACAAAGCCAACGTTATTGATCACATAGCCTGATAACCCCAACACAGCTCTATGCCCAATAACCGGAATCAACGGCGCCAAAACTGAAACATAAACCATCAAAATCAACAACTACCTCAACATAAGTATAACAATATAAATTTCCAAATCGGGAAACCAACGAAAATTTGATCAGTTAAACCGAAACCTTTGCGAGACAACAACGAAATGCAGAGAGGGAGGAGTGGAAAGAAGGCATAGGACTGTTCGTACTCGTAACCACATTGTGCGATCCGAACAAAGTAGACACTGTCCCAAACAATGCTGGACTCGATAGCCGAGGCGATACGAGGAAACAGGACATGTTTGTCCTGGGTTTGATCAGCAACAACGTTGGGATGTTGTTGTGAGAGACAAGTGGGGTTGATGGGTGCGGAGGTGTCGTAGGGGCTGAGGAGGGTGCGCCATAGGATGATGAGAGAGAGGACGAGGACTCTGGATCGGATTGCGTATTTGATGACTGTGGATTCGTGGCGGAGTTTGGTCGGAGACATTTGGGGTTTGGGTGAAACAGGTCAAAGATTTGAAGAAGGAGAAACAGAGTTTGATGAAAGTACACCGGGAAAGTAAGTACTTGTCGGTTGAGGAACTTGTCGTCTGTCGTTTTATATGTTCAATCAATTTCATTTTTTTGTTTTTTAACCATCAAATGTGGTCAAGTTGGTAAGAGTCTTGGTTTGAGAACTCCCTCATAGCCAGGTTCGAATCCCGCCGATGCTAATTGGAGTTAAATCTTAATTTATTTTTGGTGGTCAAAGGGGAGGAAGCGTTTTGACAAGATCCTTCCGCGCGGATTAGTCCCTGGGTCTGGAAAGCCTTTGATAATACTGTCATTAATTGATTCAATTCAAAAAAAAAAAAAGGGAATGTGGGCTAGTCGAAAGGTTAGGCCCGCTAGGCAATTTTAATAGTCGAGCACGGGCCCTAAATGAATCTGTGGGCCGAAGATGCTGCTTTTGTGACGGAGTACCATTTTGACCTATAAATAACAAACTCACTTCACTCTCCCATCGATTCTATGAGCTATGAGTAGATTTTTTTGGACACGATTTCAAGAACGTTCTCCGGTATTAGAGCAGCGCCGTGGCGGCGCTTCAAGTGGCAGCGCAGAGAGAGAGACTTGGTTTTTCTCTGTTTCTTTTGATTGTTATAAAATTTTCCACTTTTTGCGTACGTACATGACGACAAGGTGGTGGGTGGTGCGGATGGAAATAGATTAGCAAATTTCCGGCTTGTTAATTTGATTAGTTTCAAGTTGAACGAAACTCAGTTGGGTCTCAATTTCTGAAGGCCAGTTTCACCAAAACCATCATAACTCATAAATTCACGGCAATATCATAATTTCCAAGTTACAATTTTAAATAAACTGGAGAACCGTATATGTAACTTGCCCCCGGTATTAAAACCCGCCCAGTATCTACAATCGAGTCTCACTTAGTACCCGCCTAGCGTCTGTCTAGTGCCCGATAAAAAAAAACCCGCCTAAAACCCGCTTAGTCATGTCTAGCGTCCGTTGAATCCCGCTTAGACCTCCTACTTGCTTAACTCCCGACTAGCCTCGCCTAATCTCACCTAGCACCGTCTAGTACTCGTTTAACTCCCGCCTAGTACACGCTTAACTCCCGTCTATAACCCGACTAGTGTTCGCCTAGACACACCTATTCCCGCCTGCGTTTGTCTAGACCCGCCTAAGCCTATTTAGTTCTCGATTAGTACCCACCTAGCTCCTGTCTAGTATCCGCCTAGTCCCGCTTAGCCCCGATTAGCGTCCACCAACTAGGGCTGGACATCCAAACCAGGTCCCGTGATCCCATCCCAATCCCATCTCGAAATTTGATGGGATGAGACGAGATTCAAAAATAAAAAAACGAGGATCTCGTCCCGACCCGTCTCATATTAAAATAAAAGGGAAGGGAACGGGATCAGTTAGTTTAGGCCCATTAAATCCCGTCTCGTCCTGATAATATAAAAATTATAATATTTATTATAAAACTTATATATAATGGATTTATGTGAGCCGTTAGATTGATCATGATAAACTATTAAATATAAAAAGTCACTCTTTTAACGCTTTGTGTGTCATTCTTTTTAGCACTTTGATTTTATATTCTTTAAATGTTAAATCTTGGTTTGATTTCATCGGAGCAAACATAAATCAACGAAAATGATCTAGGTATTTTTTTTTCCTTTGTATAGTTCTTAATTTTTCGGGATCCCGAATTAATCTCGGTTTCATCCCTTTTCCGAACGAAATTTGGGACCTCTAGGATCAAATATGAAAAATACCGTCCCGTCTCGAAAAATAATTACGGGATCAAGACCGGAATCGGTCGAAACCCAGCCAGTCCCGATCCATGCCCAGCCCTACCGCCAACCGCCCCGCCTAACCCGCTTAGTTTATACTATGTTTGAACTTTTGATCAGGAGATATGTTTTGACGACTTCTATGACTCCGGCCATCATTGGTCGCGGGAAACGCAAAAAAAAAAAAACTGTGATTCAACTTGGTAGGAATCTCACCCACAGTATGTTTTAGTTTACACATTCTGTGTAATAATGAACAGCAAAAACCATTAAATTATGAATCATCTAAGCGATTATAGAGAGCAGTACATGCATGATTGCATGATGAATAAATGAAACAAACCAATCAAGCAAATGTAAACCTCGAGGCAGAATCATACTTTCGTAGGAATCGTAGCTACCGATTGATTTGCATGCATTATATACCTCAAAGTTGTTGGCATGGAGAACTGGCTCACAATAAATACATCGATTTATTGAGTTGCAGGTATGCAGGTCCATGCTCATGCATCATAAATACACATATAGCCCAGGGATCGAACTATGGATCTATATTCTAATATACTGTGGGCAACTCAGAGTATATATATTTTACCCTAATTTTAGGACTGTCAGGCAGTTAAACGTACAATATGCTCCTCATTACAATATTATTTATTATTTATACACAACTGAATGGCTGGCAGATTAGTCCTCAGTTCATGGGTCTTTTCAGTTGGTAATACCAGAGTTAGGTTTCCATTTATATCGTCTTGGATATGGATCGGATCATGTAGAACTCAGTACGTGTATAGCTAGCTTTACTTGCACAAACTGAAAGGTATGTAGAATTCAGTAGAAGATACGTGAAATAATAAGCTATAGCTAGTTGATATATCATTGCTATTTTGAACCAGAAATGAAGGATTTATTACGAGGGTCACAATTCTGACGCAGTACTCGAGCATTCATGGTTGGTGGTTAGCAAATGTCCCAATCCAAATGGTTATTGTTTCTTGTACGTGTAGTGCAGTGTAGTAGTGGAAGCACCACAGGCAGACCTTTTGCTAATCCTGGTTTCCTCCGTTTGGTGTTTTGCGCTAATATCGCATATTTCACTTCTGATCGATCGATCTATTTGCTGACTGATGATCCGCACGTCTTCTAACCAACCCAGCGGCGGTCGTTATACTGCAAGCCTAACTTCAATGGTGGTCGTTTTGACTACTATCATCTCTGTGTTGCCGAGCATGCATGCATGCTAGACCAATTGTTCGACTCCCCGGCCAGTACTTGTGTTCCTCGTGTTGGTTTAAGCTACACATCGGAGTATGGAGTAACTTTTATCATCTCCTGGTGAAACTTTCATCCTCTCGTATCTCAGCATTAATGGAATTGATCATGTTTTAGTGTTTCACTCTTATCAATATGTGTACATAGTAGTGGAATCTGACGTACAAAATGAATAGCAAATATTCATGTGAGGCAGCTACTACAAGGCACTCTTAAAAGGGAAGTGAACAGTTATATGAGTACAGGCCGGCCGGTCTTAAACAGACTGGTGTGATACATATAACTAAAACTAATAATGTGCTGGTATAAATAGTTCGATTGATGGCCAAACTTAAGATCCAATCATCCATTTGGCAAAGCATATACCTTAAAATTGATTACAATCAAACCATAATTGCATGCATTTAGCCATGCTCATCATGAATGCATTTAGCCTTTACCAATTTAGTCAATCAATTGCAATTATTTACTCGCACTCGATCTCACCACTATAGCTTACATTATTTCAAATTCATTTAAGCTAAAGAAGGATCCAGTGACTAAGACCATTAATCTGATCCCTCTTTAAAGCAGCCCCACTGATAAAGAAAGAACCAATGATCTACATATTTAGCTAGCTAGCACATGCATCCAATCCAAACTAGAATCAACCTAATAGTACGTACTCATTGATTTTAGGCAAATGATTTGCGTCTTATTAACTCTGAATCTCTATTGCACAGACTATATGGGGCAAGTTTCTAGCTTACTCTCTTTCATTTTCGGTAGTTGTTTGCTGCTTGGTCGTTGTCAATTATCCAGTTTCTTCTTTAATTTGAGTCGTAATGCCATGTGTTCTCCTCCTCTAATTTGATGTTTTGTTCAGTTGTTCTTAATGTCTTGAAGGATAAAATTTAGGAGATAATGTAATACTTGCCATAGATTTCCTATTATAGCCAAATAGAAGAGGCTCATGGTCATGTCTACTCGTGAAACAATTGAAGTGGTGAATAGTAGAACAACACCAAATGATCTTTAAGACTTATGGTGATTTGAAAGATAACTTTGTCTGCCTCTTAAGGCCAAAGAATAATAGTGATAACATAATGCAAATCCTGTCTTCTGGTTTCTTTGTACTCTAGCTTGTACTCATGTAGATACTTTTAAGTATCATCTAATCACGGACATGCATTGAAATGATCACGGGCTGTCCCCAGAAATCTAATCTCAGCTTAATTATCACGAGTTGCCAAAACTAAGTAGTTGAGGATAATATTGTTTGAGTGAAAAAAAAAAAAAAAATTATATGGAGATTGTCTTGTGCTGTGTTTCCTGCCTTCCTGGTGCTGAATTCCAAGCAAGAAAACTAACTATGCACGCACAGAAAAAGGACAATGAAGTGCCCTTTTGTTTATCCCATTAAGGAGCTCATTCTTCTGCCAACTGAAAGATCCCAACTGTTCCTAAACCCTTTAAGTAATTTGCTAGACTGTATTTGCGAAGATTAACAATTCTGATACTGAGAAATTGAGAATACCAGAATCCTCCTATTTACGTACGTCCAAGAGTATAGCCAACTCATTCTTTTGAAAGTTTAAGAAGTCTATATGTAAGTATAGACGCATAGTACTGGTTTTGAAAACATCATGTACTCCAAATCCTGAAGATTCGATCTGTACTCTGTAGATTTCTTGTTCTCATGTATATATTTACCAGAAAACAAGAAGTCACCGCAGCAGTGACTCTTGATCATTTCGAAAGTTCTTTATGTTTTGTTTGATATCGAGCTAGAGTGATTGAGTTGTTGCAATGCCAACTCAGGTCATTTAGAGTTGCAGAAGTGGTAGGGTATCATAGTCCTTTGCAATGATCAGTCTCTGTTCACTTCTAGTTTTAGATGTAAAAAATTTTGTGCCTTCTGCACAAGGGCAAGTCGCATCTGAGGACAGAAACTCTCACATGTGAATAAGCCTCATGCATACACATTGCAATATTAATTATTGCCACCATCCAACCACTTTTCTGTACAAAGTCTCTCATCCCCCAAAAGGGTAGCTGAAAAAACCATACATAAAGACCAAAAACTTCTCTACACAAATACCATCGACATTCCCTCTAACCCCATCCAGAGCTCCAGTACTGCTCTTTCTTTGCATTATTACTGCAATGAGTAACTTAGAGAAGTTAACTGTGGGGATCTCATGCATGTTTGTTGCAGTGGTGATGCTAGCTGGTTACGGAAGCTCAGATATAGACCAAGACAGAGCACAGTGTGCAGACCAGCTAATAGGGCTTGCTCCGTGTCTTTCTTATGTTAGTGGTGACAAAGATGCCAAAACTCCCACAATAGACTGCTGCACTGGTCTGAAACAGGTGGATGCAAAGAGCCACAGATGCCTCTGTGTTCTGATCAAGGACCACGACGACCCTAAACTCGGCCTCACCATCAATGCTACTCTTGCGTTGAAGCTCCCTGGTGCCTGCCATGTACCAGTTAACATAACTAGCTGTGTTGGTAAGTAATTTTATATGTAGTTCTGTACTGGTTTACATGGATACATCAATGGATCAAGATTAATTTGCTCATACTTTTCGATGTTGGTCATGGATTATCAGATATTTTGCATTTGGATCCAAAGTCGGCAGCCGGCAAGATGTTCTTGGGATATGCAGAGAAGACTAAAGCTGTCAACAGTACTAGTGCCTCTATTTCCAGTAGTGGTAACACATCTAATCACTTTCACTCCACAATCGATAGTTTTGTGTTCATCAGTATGATAACTTTTTTTTTTTTTTTTTAAATTTAGTTGTCTGATTATTCTGGTACTTGGTTTTCTATTATAGGGAACTCTACAACAGTTGCTCAAGATAAGAGTGATGGTTGGAGCCTGGGAAAAGGATTGCTGGGAATAGAGATGCTTTTTGTGACCTCAATGTGCTTTTATATTTCTCACCTTGTGTTATATATGTGATTTATCTGGTCAGTGTAATTTTATGTTATTTGTATGTCATTCATTTCGACTTAATTATTTATCCAATTGTATTGAATATTATCGGAGATATGTGTATGATTGGATCAGTTGGAATTATCTAATGAGTGTACCACGTTAATTATAACCTCTTTATAAAAGAGTTGTCAATTCCTAGCAACTGAAATAGTCAGTTTTTATTGCAGCTATTTTCATTCAATCTTCGATCTTCTTGATGCAGCGGAACTATCCCGTTGGAATCTACCAACGGCAGCTTTGAATCCACAAGACTAAAGTTTTTCGAATCCACGAGAAGATTTGGAATCCACCAGAGAAGTTGAGAAAACTCAAAGTTTATTCATATGAAAGATGATTGTCTAGCGGCCACAAGAGGTGGCTTAAATACTAAAACAAAAGCCTAGAGTGCTAACAAAAACCTAATCCAGCCCATAGGTAAAATAAAAATAAAAAGTCCAAAACAAATAAAACCAAAATAAATTCGAAAAAACACTTAAAGTTGATTTTGAGGGCCTAAACGACATTGGATAGCCGAAACAGCCCATACTTTGTGGCAAAGCGTCGAATTTTGTTTTTGGCGTCGTTCCCTTTCCGAAAAGGTATCACAAGCCCTATTCCAAGCTCACAACCCATGCATGGACAGTACCAATCCTCTCACTTTTGCGACGGTCCTTTTGCTCTTCTATCTTTGTTGTCGTCTGTTCTACATCACTTCTAGTGCTCTATGTTTTCTTATTGTTTGATTGTAGTTTGTCGGTTTTTCTATTGTACATTATACATCGTGTCTAGAATTATCATAACACCCGCAAGTTGGTGAACTCTTTATTCGACATGTCCATATATGGTACACAAATAAACACTCGTTAGTCACCGTGAAAGCGATCACAAATTGAAACTCATCTATCCGTTCTTTTTAGTATGAGATTCAAAATCCACAACGTACCATTACGAATGAGAATGAAATTTACGGCCAAACATCTTTATTATAGATCGTAACTTCATTTTCTAATGAAACTGTTATTTTTGTAACTTCATTTTCTCGTTGCTTATAACCACTTAGCATGAAAGCATTCTCCTCCTATAACTTCATTCTCGTTGCTTATAACCAGGTACCAGCCTGAGCTTCACCACAAAGCCTCAACCAAAAACTAGATCAGATAAGAGTCAAAAATGTCAAAGATTAAAACAAGAGTCAAAGACACACCCCTCTACCTACATAAACCAAAACCCAACAAACCCCTAAAACCAAACCCAAATTAAAGACTCCACCTTTCTTCTTCCACGGGTCTCAATCTCTCTTTTTCTCTCCCCAAACCCGACCCGAAACATGGCTCCATTTCCAAAACCGGGTCTAATCCCAATCCTCCTCCTCCTCCTCTCCGCCGCCGCAAGACCCTCCCTTTCTCTCTCCTCCAACTCATCCGCCTCGGTCTTCGAGCTCTTACCCAAGTACGGCCTCCCCAGTGGGCTCCTCCCCGCCTCTGTCTCCAACTACACTTTATCCGACGACGGCAAATTCGTCGTCGTTTTGGACAAGCCTTGCTATATCCAATTCGAGTACTTGGTCTACTACGAGACAAGCATCACCGGAAAGCTGAGCTACGGCGCGATCACCGACCTCAAGGGCATTCAGGTCCAAAGATTGTTCTTTTGGTTCGACGTCGATGAGATCCGCGTCGATTTGCCGCCGTCCGATAGTATCTACTTCACCGTTGGGATCATCAACAAGAAGCTCGATGTTGATCAGTTCCAGAGTGTTCATTCTTGCCGCGACGGCTTTTCGGGTTCGGGTTCTTGTCTCGGGTCGCTGAGACGGGTCATTCAGGTAGTAAAGTTAGACGCTTTTTGATGTTTTGTGGTTAAAGTTTGGATCTTTTAAGCATTGTTGATGTTATAAGTGGCAAAAGTGAATCAAAGCTTATCTTTGTGTATGTAAATGTTGATGTTTTCGGATGTAATGGATGTAGTTTTGGGTTTGTATGTAGTTTATAGACACTGATTTAAAGGGTTTAAGCATTGTTATATGTAGAATAAAGCTTTGGTGGGTTTCATAATATGATTGAATTTCGATACGGAACTCTTTGAAACTTGAATCACACTAGAATGGTTTTCTTGACCTTGTTTTCTTTTTCGACATACTTCAGTAGACTAGCTTAGTCAGTTCGTGCTTAGGACATAGCTGATCAACGAGGCATTTTGCTCTTTTGGGAACCTTGGAAGAGATGAAAACCAGGTTTTGGATATGTTGTCTTCATAAGCAAGGAGAAGATCTATAAGAAAGACATTTCGCGTTGCCATTTTTGTGTTTACGGGGAAAGCCTGACAAGTGACAATGATGTTATTATGAGTGACCAAACTTTGCTTGCTTTGGGAATTATTTTTTTGAAGCAGATAGAAGGGGTAGTACAAGGTTATCTACTGGTGCATTATTGCAATTACTCTCCAAACTGAAAGGTTACTGCAGTTTTCATAGACATAGTGTATAACTCCTCATCCCCAATTTTTCGGACATTTTTCCTACTCTAGTTCCCACGGTTATCATTACATTATCATCATGAACTTCATATTTTTTTTTTCCAAATACAGGGGTCAACCACTGATATCTCACTCTCTACTCTTGTTTATGTATATGCTGTGTCTTCCTTTTGTATTTAACTTCTTCAGATTTTCTTCAAATAGTAACTTTGGTTGCAGGATCTTTTACCTTGTGTTCCTGGTGCATGCCATGGTCTATGATACATACCCATTGCTTATCCTCCATAATGATCTTTGGTCAATAACTTATGTAATAGGGTCCAAATTCTGGTTGTCAAACCTAACTGCTTATAATTGAGAATGTTCAGCTGATACACCTAATTTCTGCATTAGATGAGATTTGATTAAAATTATGTTGATGCTTTCTATATTGCCTTTAAATTGCATTACGTGCTTGTTGAATTTCTCCTACTGATTTATAACTTATTTTTGTGCTGTTGTGATTTGCAGCTTCCATCTCCACTGGAAGAAGAGATAAAGATGCTACTTACCGAGTAGCTGACACATGAAGTGCTTAGGGTGTTCGTAGTGGTTGAGCCTCAAAAACCTACAAAGTCCTACTCGACAGTTTTAAGATTCAGAAGCCTAGACTCACAAGCCGCTGAGTTTGGTTGTAGTAAAATCAAATGTAATGTACCCTACTGGACATGTTTCATAGTTATTTTCCCACATGGGTATTATTTGTTACTGGTTGCAACTGTGTAGTTTGTACCGACAGTACTACCATATATGAAGGACTTAATCTTGTATATTAATTTGAATGTTGCATGTACACATAAAATTCCCGATCAAGGCTCAAAGGTGAAACTGTGAGAGGTACTTTGATGTTGAATTGCTGCTAATATCACGATGCTGTTGACGAGTTGGTGAATTGAAGCCAAAAGGTTTTCCTTCTGTTTCTGGACCTTCCCTTATTATCTTCAAGTTCGCTAATCCGCATGCTATTTCTTTTTCACCAAACCGTCCACATTTTTAAGTAGCAACATGTACAACATTAACATAATGGGGAGAAGAACTGGGAGGCACCTGTTTGTAATACACTGTTCTAGTTTCTTATAAATAAAAAAAACATTGAGCAGCCCACAAAAGGAAGAAGAAAGAAAACATGTACAACAGTGCAATAAGCAACCTAAAACGACATTATACAGAAAACCATTTCCTATCATTGACACATTGCTTTGAAACCCTAGAAGATGTGGTGTGTGGATACTTCTGGCCGTGTCAAACTATTGGACTTTGAATCTTTGATCACCTATTCTGTTGAAAGTCATGCATGTGAGAGCTTGCGGACTGCAGAATGATGGGCTCCGATAGTTCAAACAAACCTTCGCATCGAGTAGGTTCCTTCCTTCAGGTAATACTGATCAGTCTCATTATCTTCTTAAATTCAAATCTGTGCATATTGTTGTTACTTTCCTGCAGCTGTGATAGTTTGGTTCTATCGTTTCATTACTTCAAGCATGATAGCTGTAATGATATAGTGAAAAAGTTGTTAAACTTTCCTGATCATCATCCTGGTTATATGCTCTGTCACAGACTTATGCACTTTTGTAGGATTGAAAATTATGCATATCTCTCGGTCTTCTTAAAAATAAAACCATATATTTTGATCTAGCTGTTAGCAGTGAGGTTAAGCTCACTGGGAATTGGACCCGTGGATATTGGAATTCAGGTTCCACTTTAGCCTCTTGCTCTTAGGTAACCATATATGCATTTGACGGGTGAGTTTACAGCGACTCAAATCCAATAATCACATGAGTTTGGATTCCATCAAAATTGGCCATGCCTATGCTGAAAACCAATGGAATTAGGACCCATGAAATAGTACGATGCAACAAGCTGGTATTGACTTCGTGAATAGCTAACTACAAAGCATTGAATGATGTTTGTAGATATTGAAAATGAAAGCATGGTCTTCAGTTTGAATAGGAATGAAGATCGATAAGGGTTTTGTCTGTTCAATTATTTCCTATAATTTTTCTTCCAAATGTCACTCAAATATGCCCATATGAAAAATAGCAAGCTAGAGATAGAAAACCTAATCAGACTAGGTAATGTCATTAAAAATTACATCCGAAATAATTTGGGAAAACCTAAAATTTTGAGATGGGAAAACCTGATTTCACCAATGGGCAATAAAACTGAGAGGATGGAACATACGATCAACGATTCATCAGTATCCTGTCCTTTTAGCTCCGAGGGTTCTGGAACCTCTTCCAAGACACGTCATCTCCACCGTCATGCTGACACTTGCGAAAGAGAGAAACAAAGGCAAAGGGAAAAGGCCGAGAAACAAAAGAGAAGGAGCAAAACAGAGGAGAACATAATGAAATCGAAAGACAAGAAGCAGCAGAGAGCTTATGTGATTGATTCTGATTCTGATCCACAAGCGGTTGTGCAAAAATTGTTGAAGGAATTTCCTAATATTGGGTGCGATTTGAAGCAGCTTCTGCAATTGATCGATGGTGGCAAAGCGGTTGACATAAACGGAATAGCTCAGAAGTCTCTGATCAAACCTCTCAGAGCTCTGTTCCTTTGCTTGCATCTCAAGGAACTAAATGACGGAGCTTTTGTATTGCCTCCGCATGTTCCTCCAACTTTGGATGTTATTGGTTCCATGATCACGCCTTCTTTAGATAATGTTGCACCTCCTGAGAGAAGGCCAATTGGCCCGGAGATGCCGACGCCGGAGCTACTAGCTGCTGCAGCCAAACTGAAAGAGGCAGAGGCCGAGTTGAGGGAAGCTGAGTTGGAAGAAAAGGATGATCGGGTTTTTATAGGACCTGCACCGCGTGCTGTGGCGGCTGAAGCTGAATCAACCAACCAGGGTGACCGATTCGAAGAGGTGACAAGGATCATGGAAGCAGAGGATGATAGTCTGTATGATATATTAGGAGTGAATCACAGTGTGTCTGCTGATAATATGAAGAAAAGGTACTGGAAGTTGTCGCTTTTGGTGCACCCGGACAAATGCTCACACCCTCAAGCCAACCAAGCATTTGTGAAGCTGAACAAGGCGTTTAAGGAACTACAGGATCCGGAGAAGCGGAGAGCGCTGGATGAGAAGACTAAGATCAAGGAGAAGGAGGAGAGATTCAATGTTGAGTTAAGGGCAATGCGGGAAGCAGCAATGTGGAGAAAGATGCAAGGGATTTTCAAGGAGGGTGATGAGGAGCTACTGGCAGGTCAGGTGAGTGGTGTTAAGTCGGCAAGAAAAAGAGACGAGTGGATGACAGAGCTTCCACCAGAGAGGAAACATGATACGAGTACAATGCGATCAACATTGTTTAGCAGGAGTGCTAAACAAGGGCGTGGGGATACTAGTGGGTGGACTGATGCTCCTTCTGAAAGAGCTCGGAAAGCTAAGATGGATTACTTACAAGCATATAATGAGTTTGCATCACTTGCTTCGAATGAGGATGAAAGGAAGAGGAGTTTAGATGCAGAGTTGATGGACAAATACAATAAAAATAAACGATCGAAATCATTGTTAGAAAAGCACAAAGAGGAGATTAGAGCAAGCCGTTTGAAGAGAAAATACTCCAAGCAAGAGGCAGAGGAGGAAGACTGGGTGGGAAAACATCCGCGGAAGCCTTGGGACCGTGAGAAGGATTTGGCAGGTGTTAGACAAAGTGTGAAATTGGATTCAGAAAACATGACTCAAGGTTTGTCATCAAGGTTTTCTGGGGGATCATATCAGAGGAACTTTCTCTAGCCGTGAAATGGGTGAGCATCTCGGTTTTTCCCAGGCTTTAATTCACAAGTACATTTTACACTGATTGGACGCCTTGCTTGTAGTACTTATAATTGTTGTCTTGTGTCAAATTCATTGTTAACATGAGGAAAGTTTGAGTATACTATTTATTGGGGTTGGAATGTAAAATTTTCATGACATACTACTATATCTCTATAAGAGCAAGGCCTTCCATGGAACTGACGTTGAGTTGATGTGAAGGTGATCTTAGTTTTTTCTTTTGAATAATGCCTTCTGCTGTTCTTGTGTGAATCATGTTGGGAAAAGACTGGATCTTTTCTTTCTGGATTTCTTTTTGCCTCTGAGCATTGGAGAAATAACCATCTGTTTAGCCACTTTTTCTGTGTTGTGGAGGTTTTGATCTTTGTTAGAAATAGAAAATCAGTCTATCACTACATGATTGATGTAGTCCTATTGCATAAAGGACTATTGCATTGGAGAAAACAACCTATTGCATAAAGGACTTACATGATTTTTGATTTTCTGGATATTTGATGTACCATTTCTCGCAATAGAGTATAGAACTATAGACTGGTTATTTGACTGTTAAATCTTGCAGGTGATAATGTTTGTTGATTTACTGGTTTGTCTAATTAGATAAAAAATTGAAGGATCCAATGCCTTCTTCTACTCGGGCCAATTTGATAGGATATGTCTTATGATTTTTCTTGTTGAACTTGTATCATGTCTTTGCTTTGAATTCTTTTTCTTAGGTGATGATAAACTATAATTTAATTTCGATTGTAGTCATTTGTAAGGCAACTGCATAGTCCTGTTGTTTTCATATTGTTCAATTACCTGAGTTTGACTTTAATATCTGCTCGGTCGGAATTTTACCCTAATCTTTAGAGGACTGATTATGATGCTGTTGCAGGTAGAAGTAATGGATGGTAGAAGGATAGCAGAAACATATATCTCATCACTACAAACTCCAAACTCCAAACAACTGACAGAAGTAGACTACATAGTATTTGTGCGAATACACTGTAAGTGACTTATATTATGAACTACCAGAAAAAATAGCAGGCAATATAAGTACAAACCTGGGGATATGTCATCTAGCTACTAAGCCTTTGTTGCATACGCACTGTTACTATCACACAAACTCCCAAAAATCCTACAGTGAACCCTAGAACAACTGAAATCCATGGAATTTGTTGCCCATTAATGTTCAGATGATCATGGTTGGTGTTGTTGTCTTCCTCATTGCCTTTCTTTGGATTTCGTAGGCATTCATTTGAAAGTGGTGCACCACATAGGTTGGGATTCCCCTCAAATGCAGTGGCATTGAAGCTTTGGAGCTGAGTACTTGTTGGTATTTGTCCTTCAAGATTGTTGTACGAGACATTAAAAGATGACAAGAAGTGGAGACTCGCCAATGACGATGGGATTTTTCCAGACATATGATTCATGGAGAGATCCAATATCTCCAAGTTTTTCAGGTTGGACATTTGTTCTGGTTGTTGCTAAGACTCAATGTATGGAGAAGCTGCAATTGGCCAATCTCAGTAGGTATGTCCCCGTTGATGGTATTATTGCCTACGTATATAGCTGGAGGGAAGTAAGACAATTTGTATTGTAACAATATCGCTCCTTTGTATGCGTAGATAGCCAATTCAAGATCAATATCATCTACTTGAGCTGGTGTTTGTTTAGATACCAACGCTGGTAGTCTGCAGAGTTCCTTTGGAAATTCGCCTGAAATTAGGTTGCTTTCCAAGCCAATATAAAAGAGCCTTGGAAGAGTCCCCAACCAACTAGGAATTGACCTGATAGTCTATTAGAACACAGGTTCAACATTTGTAGTTTTTTTAGCTTGGATAACCACAAGGGTATTTGACCAGTGAGCTCACAATAACTCAAATCCAAAAGTCGAAGATTTTGAAATCCATCATAGTATTCAACAATGCCAAGATCAGCTGGTAGATCCTCACCTACAAAACTAGTTGATAAGGATAAGAAAATGAGACTAGTGGAATGCATCAATATCTTCATTGCTCCTGTGAGATTGGTCAATCTATTAGTACCAAGCGACAGGAAGGACAAGGAGTTGAGCGATAGGATCTCAGGCTGTATTTCTCCCTCTAGATTGTTATGGCTCAGTCGAATTTCTTTCAAGGACTTGCATGAGTACAGGCTTATTGGAAAGGTACCAGTGAAGTAATTTTTCCGCAGGTCGAGTTTGCTAAGCTGACTAAATTGAGAGAAGTTAATCCTGGTGATTTCTCCTTTAAAGAAGTTGTTTGCAAGACGTAATTCTACAAGGTTCATGCAATTTGTGACAGACTGGGGCAAGAAACCTTCTAGATTGTTGAAATCAAGAACCAGGAGTTTCAACTCAGAGAACTTGCCAAAATGTTGAGGGAGCACACCACTCAATTGGTTAAAGGAGAGATCAAGGATTGTGAGGTTCACAAGTTGTAGCATTGTATCACCAAGTACTCCAGAAAGAGAATTAGCAGGTAATGAAATTTCTTCAAGCGTGGTAGCATTGTACATCTCTACTGGAAGTAATCCTGAGAGGTTATTGTAACCAGCACGAAAAATTTGCAGCTTGGAGCACTCCGCTAGTCCAGGAGATATATTGACACTGAACTTATTGAATGAAAAATCCAATAGCCTAATTGATGGTGAGTAATCATGAACACAAATAGAGGATGGAATAAAACCTGAAAAGTTGTTGTTGCTGACATTGAAACTAGTCAAATGCCAAGCATGTTGGAAGAACGAAGATGGTAGCTCTCCGGAAAGAAGTTTATGGCTCAAATCAAGAATCTCCAAATGATTCAAAGAGAAGAGGAATCCAGTACTTTGATCTAGTGAACCGTCAAGTGAATTGTTGGAGAGATTCAAGTGGATGAGATGTGTGAGATTTCCAAGTGATGATGATAGAAAAGTACCTCCTTTGAGTTCAAGTTCTTCTTTGGAAGGTAACTGCAAATGAGTGATCCAACCACCCTCATTACATGTGATCCCCTCCCAATTGCAACAATCGGCTGAAGTCCAATTTAACTGAGGAGATGACAAAGTGATAGCAAACGACAGCAGCGCGCTGCGCTCGCTTTGGTTGCAAGCATGAATTTTTCTAAGTACGTATGATATTGGAAGAGAATATCAACAGCAAGAAGAAAAAGAATGCATTAGCCATTTGGTGATAAAGCTGCACTAGCAGGTCTGTTCTATGTTCTATGTTTAAATCAGATTAAATTTCCTCTCTTTTTTTTTATTTTTTTAATTTTTTTTTGAGAATGAGGAATTGAGGATTATCCGGTACTTGATGACCACATAAGTTCCTGGAAAGATCAGCAAGAGTCCATAACCTAGTCTGACCGGCATTACATATTTCTTAAGAAAGATATATATCATTTTCATATAGACAAATTATTGGTTTATTTTTTTGGACTGATGATAAAAAGGTCAATTTTACTTTACTTAATGATAAAAAGGTTAGTAACTATTTGATAATAATAATTAAGTCACTTAATAAAAACACTTAAACCGTTACCCACAAAGTTGTAAATAATTACAACTTGTGCCACTGTGTATAAGTGCTTGGCTTTGTTATTCCCATATCTTAATTTCATTCACTCTCTCTACACCGCCGTCTACGACCTCCTGCCATTCCATTGTCTCCTTCGCAATCCACTAGATCCGCCAACCCTAAACCCTGAATTCGTCGAGATCTCCACTCTCTAATCCTCGACGTCTCGGACCAAACGCACACCTCCGACTGCAAAAACTCGTTGTCCTCCGCGGCTGCGTCCAAGTCAAGCCCAACGCCGTCATCTTCAAGTCCAGCGCCGTAGTCTTCAAGGTCCAACGCCGTCGTCTTCAAGGTCCAACGCTGTCGTCTTCAAGTCAAGCACCATCGTCTTCAAGGTCTGGCGCCGTCGTCTTCAAGTCTAGTGCCATCGTCTTCAGGTTCGATTTGGTTTTTGTGCTTTGAATGACTTTATGGATTGTGTATTGAGTGGCTTTATGGAATCTAATATGGATTTGGTGGAGTATAATTGTCGATTGCTTTGTTGGATTGAATGGATTTCGTTTTTGTGCTCTGAATGGCTTTATGAATTGTGTATTGAATGATTTTATGGAATCTAATCTGGATTTGGTGGATTATAATTGTCGATTGCTGTGCCTGTACATGTCTATGTTGTGTTTATATCTAGGAACTTAGCTGCAAGACTAAGAAAATTGCATGTGAGGAAACCTACTCTGGCATCTGGATGTCTACTGGACATGACTAAACATAATAAAGCTAACTTTACAAAAAAAAAAAAAATCTCCCAAACTGTTAATTATGTCAGCTAATCACTACAAGGTTTCATGCACCTAATGTACATTTTGAAAAGTTGGAATTTCTTCTTGTTAGTCGGGAACTTTAAATGCCAGACTGAAGAGGCATAATTTGGTCATGCATAAAATTATAAATACATACAAGTGCTTGAAGGAAAATTGAAAACTATTTTTCTAAGAAAAAATTTCTAGTCTTCAACTTTTCAGCAATGGTGAATTCTGGTGTGAAGCCCCTAGAGTGAATACTGAGTAGTCTCTAGAATTTTCCTCATTTAATGTAAGACCCTGCAACATCTTCTGTTGGTGGTGATGTTCATTCTGTAAGTCTAGCAACTGTTTCTAATCTCTAATGTCAAGTTTGAGTCTGAGATCTTACACATTGCTACTCACCTACCTGTTGGATAGTTTGAGATCCTACACATTGCTGCTCACCTAATCTCTAACGTCAAGTAACTGTTTTTGTAACTACTAGTGTAACTACTGGTGTAACTACATGCAAACAGGAATAATAATGTAACTAGTAATGTACCTATAAAAGTAATTGTGCATGTTAAATTATTTTTGTAACTGATCCTGTAACTACAAGCAGACATGAATAATAATGTAACTAGTAATGTATCTATGAAAAGTAACTGTGTAACTAGTAACGTACATGTTGCTGACTATAAACACATAATTTCATGTAACTAGTAATGTACCTAGTTGTAATCTCTATTTGATCTTGTTGTTAAGTTTGTTTGTGATTAGCAACTGTTGTGGTTTTTGATTATTCTCTTTTGATGGACATATAATTGTTAGTGTACCTATCTTGTAACTATTATTTACTACTGTACAATTCAGGAAAACAATGGCATAACCAAAAGGTAAAAACATTGAATCCGATGATGACATTGACTATGAAAACAGAACTAAAATGAAGAATGATTTGAGAACAAGAAAATCACCAATTTTAAATGTACCTATCATTGCTTTTGTAACTGCTTCTGTAAGCACAAGCAAACATGAATAATAATGTAACTAGTAATGTACCTATAAAAGTAACTGCATGTTAAATTATTTTTGTAACTGATCCTGTAACTACAAGCAAACATGAATAATAATGTAACTAGTAATGTACCTATGAAAAGTAACTGTGTAACTAGTAACGTACATGTTGCTGACTATAAACACATAATTTCATGTAACTAGTAATGTACCTAGTTGTAGTCTCTATTTGATCTTGTTGTTAAGTTTGTTTGTGATTAGCTACTGTTGTGGTTTTTGATTATTCTCTTTTGCTGGACATATAATTGTTACCTATCTTGTAACTATTATTTGCTACTGTACTATTCAGGAAAACAATGGCATAACCAAAAGGTAAAAACATTGAATCCGATGATGACATTGACTATGAAAACAGAACCAAAATGAAGAATGATTTGAGAACAAGAAAATCACCAAGAAAAATAGAAACAAAGAAGCAGAAAGTTGCTGATACGGAGCATCAGGTAATGTAGCTGGTATTGTAACTAGAAATGTAGATAACATGTAACTGTCCATGTAACTCTGATAGTACAGTTACATAAGCAGTTAATTGCGCTACTGTTCTTACAAGTATATGCATTTGCAATGCTACTATTTTTCTTTCTTTAACAACAATGTGCAGAAAAAACAATCAAGAGCAAAAACAAAAGTTGGGGAACCCAGTAATGATGGAGAAGATTCTCAAACTCAACAGAAGAAGAAGAAGAAGAAGAAGAGAAGGGATCTAAGAAAGGAAGAAATGAAAAGAGTGAGGATGAGCAAGAAGTTGTAATGGAAGACGAAAGAGTGGGAAAAATACAAAGCATACAATACAAATGTCGTCTGCAAAAGTTTTCAGCATTCAAGAATGGAATAAATGAAGAGGTAGTTGAGGAATTAAAGGACGGGTCTTTTTATAAGTTGTTTGAAGCCTTTTATGAAGAAAAAGTAAGCAGTAAGGTGATTGGGAAAGTGGACAAGCAAGTGTGGCTGATTTTAGAATCATTTGACCCCAGAGAAGATGTATTTGTGTTTGGTGGAAAGAAGTACAAAATTACAGATACCATTACATCTGAAATTCTTGGATTGCCCAAGACTGGAGATAGGGTAGAAACTGCTGAACTAGACCAAGAGACTGAAGATGTGTTGGTTCAGTTATTTGGTGAGAGGAAAAAAGAAGAAGACAGGGTTCAAAGAGACATGGTGCAAAGTGCTATTCAGAAACTACAGGATCAGAAGCCAGAAAGTGAAGAAAGTAGAAAGAAAAAGATTAAAAATCTAGCCAGACATGTTGTTTTAGAATTATGCATTGAATTCTTTTTCCCCCAATGTTTCTGGTTTTATGTCATAGAAATTTGTGAGAGCTATTTGGGGGATTATGAAAACTTTGCATGGGCTGTTGAAGTTGGAGCCTTTTTAAGAAAGACCATCTCACGACAAAAAAACAAGCGGGTGACCACCAAAACTATCAACTCTGGAGGCTGTGTTTTCCTAATTCTGGAAATTTCCTCGATTCTATAAGTTGTGTGCTTCTGCAGTTGTAACTATGGATGTAACTGCCACATATTGACTACTAACAAATGTTTTTAATTTTCTTTCTAGTATTAGCTATGTGAGAAGACAAAAGTTGTGGCGCCGGTTGAGGGAAGAGAACTGGAAGAATACTTGATGAGGAAATGGGACCTTAAAGCATTGGTAAAAAAATTGATGAACTATGATCTCAAAGCATACACGGTATGTGTTCTTTTACTCTCTATCATGTAACTATAAATGTAACAAGTATTGTAACTATAGTGGTAACTGTGCATATAACTATCCTAGGTATCAAGTAACTATAAATGTCACTAGCATTGTAACTAGAGTGTAACTGTGCATGTAACTATCATGGGTATCAAGTAACTATAAATGTAACTAACATTGTAACTAGAGTGGTAACTGTGCATGTAACTATCTTTGGTATCAAGTAACTATAAACTGTAACTAGTGTGGTAACTGTGCATGTAACTATCATTGGTATCAAGTAATTAACTATAAATGTAACTAGCATTGTAACTAGTGTGGTAACTGTGCATGTAACTATCATTGATATCAATTAACTATAAAATGTAACTAGCATTGTAACTAGCCTGGTAACTACAATTTCTGCATACTAACTGCTTGCTGCAATTTATTTCAGAAATTGTTTGCCAATGCGATACCATATCCAGAAGACAGCAATGATGAAAGTGAAGAGGCAAATCCCGGATCAAAGTTGACTGAGGAGTTAAGCAACAAGGATGGAGAGCTGCGGAAAAAGGATAAGATGATTCAAGAAATACTTCTGGCCAACAAAAACTTGGAGAAAGAGTGGATTGCAAACAAGAAAAAGATTGATGAGTTGGTTGCGCAAAATGAAAAGTTGTGCTTGAAAACTTGAATTTGAAAGAGAAGAGGTTGGGGATGTGCAACATGGAAGCTCAAGAACAGATGATAAAGTAGAAGGAAGAGATAAGGAAGGTGGAAGAGGAGAAGAAGAGATCAGTAGAGCAAAAGAAGATTTGGAGAGAGAAATTAAAAAAAAGAATGAAGAAATCAACAAGTTACACAAAATCATTGATGCACTGTCCAACTCTGAAAACTCACAACAAGGTGAAAAGATTGGAGCGCAAAAGGATGAGAATGCTAAGAAAAAGGGTTCTCATCTAAGACGTACAAAGGAAGAAATGGAAAACAAATTAAAGAGATGGTTTAGATTATGTGTTCTTTTTTTCATTTTTATTAAGAGTTGTATTTAGACAAATTTGCGGATTGGTATTTTATTAACTTTTTAATCAAGTATAAAGTATTGAAATCTACTTTAAATCAAGTATTATATGTAATTGTATCTTGACGTATATGTAACTATTTATGTTATGTGACTGTATATTTGATATGTAACCGGCAATTGTCCAGCTTCTTTTCGAATATAATAACCTGGACAATTGCCAGTTACATATCAAATATACAGTCTCATAACATAAATAGTTACATATATGTCAAGATACAATTACATATAATACTTGATTTAAAGTAGATTTCAATACTTTATACTTGATTAAAAAGTTAATAAAATACCAATCCACAAATTTGTCTAAATAAAACTCTTAATAAAAATAAAAAAGAACACATAATCTAAACCATCTCTTCAATTTATTTTCCATTTCTTCCTTTGGTACGTCTTAGATGAGAAATTACCATTTTTCTTAGCTTCCTCATCCTTTTGCACTCCAATCTCTTCACCTTATTGTGAGTTTTCAGAGTTGGACAGTGCATCAATGATTTTGTGTAACTTGTTGATTTCTTCATTCTTCGTTTTAATTTCTCCCTCCAAATCTTCTTTTGCTCTACTGATCTCTTCTTTCTCCTCTTCCACCTTCCTCATCTCTTCCTTCTGCTTTATCATCTGTTCTTGAGCTTCTATGTTGCACATCCCCAACCTCTTCTCTTTCAAATTCATGTTTTCCAAGCACAACTTCTAATTTTGCGCAACCAACTCTTAATCTTTTTTTTTGTTTGCAATCCACTCTTTCTCCAAGTTTTTGTTGGCCAGAAGTATTTGATGAATCATCTTATCCTTTTTTCGCAGCTCTCCATCCTTGTCGGTCAACTCTTCGGTCAACTTTGATCCGAGCCTCTTCACTTTCATCATTGTTGTCTTCTGGATCTGGTATCGCATTGGCAAACAATTTCTGAAATAACTTGCAGCAAGCATTTAGTATGCAGTAATTGTTGTTACCAGGCTAGTTAAAATGCTAGTTACATTTTATAGTTACTTGATACCAATGATAGTTACATGCACAGTTACCACACTAGTTACAATGCTAGTTACATTTATAGTTACTTGATACCAATAATAGTTACATGCACAGTTACAACACTAGTTACAGTTTATAGTTACTTGATACCAAGGATAGTTACATGCACAGTTACCACTCTAGTTACAATGCTAGTTACATTTATAGTTACTTGATACCCATGATAGTTACATGCACAGTTACACTCTAGTTACAATGCTAGTTACATTTATAGTTACTTGACACCTAGGATAATTATATCCACAGTTACCACTCTAGTTACAATACTTGTTACATTTATAGTTACATGATAGAGAGTAAAAGAACACATACGGTGTATACTTTGAGATCATAGTTCATCAATTTTTTTGCCAATACTTTAAGGTCCCATTTCCTCATCAAGTGTTCTTCCAGTTCTCTTCCCTCAATCGGCGCCACAACTTTTGTCTTCTCACATAGCCAATACTCGAAAGAAAATTAAAAACATTTGTTAGTAGTCCATATGTGGCAATTACATCCATAGTTACAACTGCAGAAGCACACAACTTATAGAATCGAGAAAATTACCAGAATCACGAAAACGCAGCCTCTAGAGTTGATAGTTTTGGTGGTCACCCGCTTGTTTTTTTGTCGTGAGATGGTCTTTCTTAAAAAGGCTCCAACTTCAACAGCCCATGCAAAGTTTTCATAATCCCCCAAATAGCTCTCACAAATTTCTATGACATAAAACCAGAAACATTGGGGGAAAAAGAATTCAATGCATAATTCTAAAACAACAAGTCTGGCTAGATTTTTAATCTTTTTCTTTCTACTTTCTTCACTTTCTGGCTTCTGATCCTGTAGTTTCTGAATAGCACTTTGCACCATGTCTCTTTGAACCCTGTCTTCTTCTTTTTTCCTCTCACCAAATAACTGAACCAACACATCTTCAGTCTCTTGGTCTAGTTCAGCAGTTTCTACCCTATCTCCAGTCTTGGGCAATCCAAGAATTTCAGATGTAATGGTATCTGTAATTTTGTACTTCTTTCCACCAAACACAAATACATCTTCTCTGGGGGTCAAATGATTCTAAAATCAGCCACACTTGCTTGTCCACTTTCCCAATCACCTTACTGCTTACTTTTTCTTCATAAAAGGCTTCAAACAACTTATAAAAAGACCCGTCCTTTAATTCCTCAACTACCTCTTCATTTATTCCATTCTTGAATGCTGAAAACTTTTGCAGACGATATTTGTATTGTATGCTTTGTATTTTTCCCACTCTTTCGTCTTCCATTACAACTTCTTGCTCATCCTCACTCTTTTCATTTCTTCCTTTCTTAGATCCCTTCTCTTCTTCTTCTTCTTCTTCTTCTTCTTCTTCTGTTGAGTTTGAGAATCTTCTCCATCATTACTGGGTTCCCCAACTTTTGTTTTTGCTCTTGATTGTTTTTTCTGCACATTGTTGTTAAAGAAAGAAAAATAGTAGCATTGCAAATGCATATACTTGTAAGAACAGTAGCGCAATTAACTGCTTATGTAACTGTACTATCAGAGTTACATGGACAGTTACATGTTATCTACATTTCTAGTTACAATACCAGCTACATTACCTGATGCTCCGTATCAGCAACTTTCTGCTTCTTTGTTTCTATTTTTCTTGGTGATTTTCTTGTTCTCAAATCATTCTTCATTTTGGTTCTGTTTTCATAGTCAATGTCATCATCGGATTCAATGTTTTTACCTTTTGGTTATGCCATTGTTTTCCTGAATAGTACAGTAGCAAATAATAGTTACAAGATAGGTAACAATTATATGTCCAGCAAAAGAGAATAATCAAAAACCACAACAGTAGCTAATCACAAACAAACTTAACAACAAGATCAAATAGAGACTACAACTAGGTACATTACTAGTTACATGAAATTATGTGTTTATAGTCAGCAACATGTACGTTACTAGTTACACAGTTACTTTTCATAGGTACATTACTAGTTACATTATTATTCATGTTTGCTTGTAGTTACAGGATCAGTTACAAAAATAATTTAACATGCAGTTACTTTTATAGGTACATTACTAGTTAAATTATTATTCATGTTTGCTTGTGCTTACAGAAGCAGTTACAAAAGCAATGATAGGTACATTTAAAATTGGTGATTTTCTTGGTGATTTTCTTGTTCTCAAATCATTCTTCATTTTGGTTCTGTTTTCATAGTCAATGTCATCATCGGATTCAATGTTTTTACCTTTTGGTTATGCCATTGTTTTCCTGAATAGTACAGTAGCAAATAATAGTTACAAGATAGGTACACTAACAATTATATGACCAACAAAAGAGAATAATCAAAAACCACAACAATTGCTAATCACAAACAAACTTAACAACAAGATCAAATAGAGACTACAACTAGGTACATTACTAGTTACATGAAATTATGTGTTTATAGTCAGCAACATGTACGTTACTAGTTACACAGTTGCTTTTCATAGGTACATTACTAGTTACATGATTATTCATGTTTGCTTGTAGTTACAGGATCAGTTACAAAAATAATTTAACATGCACAGTTACTTTTATAGGTACATTACTAGTTAAATTATTATTCATGTTTGCTTGTGCTTACAGAAGCAGTTACAAAAGCAATGATAGGTACATTTAAAATTGGTGATTTTCTTGGTGATTTTCTTGTTCTCAAATCATTCTTCATTTTGGTTCTGTTTTCATAGTCAATGTCATCATCAGATTCAATGTTTTTACCTTTTGGTTATGCCATTGTTTTCCTGAATAGTACAGTAGCAAATAATAGTTACAAGATAGGTACACTAACAATTATATGACCAACAAAAGAGAATAATCAAAAACCACAACAATTGCTAATCACAAACAAACTTAACAACAAGATCAAATAGAGACTACAACTAGGTACATTACTAGTTACATGAAATTATGTGTTTATAGTCAGCAACATGTACGTTACTAGTTACACAGTTGCTTTTCATAGGTACATTACTAGTTACATGATTATTCATGTTTGCTTGTAGTTACAGGATCAGTTACAAAAATAATTTAACATGCACAGTTACTTTTATAGGTACATTACTAGTTACATTATTATTCATGTTTGCTTGTAGTTACAGAAGCAGTTACAAAAGTAATTTAACATGCACAATTACTTTTTATAGGTAAATTACTAGTTACATTATTATTCATGTTTGCTTGTAGTTACAGAATCAGTTACATTTTATAGTTACATTATTATTCTTGTTTGCTTGTAGTTACACCAGTAGTTACAAAAGCAGTTACTTTTTATAGGTACATTACCAGTTACATTATTATTCATATTTGCTTGTAGTTACACCAATAGTTACAAAAACAGTTACATTTTATAGGTACATTACTAGTTACATGAAATTAGGTGTTTATAGTCAACAACATGTACGTTACTAGTTACACAGTTACTTTTCATAGGTACATTACTAGTTACATTATTATTCATGTTTGCTTGTGCTTACAGAAGCAGTTACAAAAGCAATTTAACATGCACAGTTACTTTTATAGGTACATTACTAGTTACATTATTATTAATGTTTGCTTGTAGTTACAGAAGCAGCTACAAAAGCAATTTAACATGCACGTAGGTACATTACTAGTTACATTATTATTCTTGTTTGCTTGTACTTACATAATCAATTACATTTTATAATTACATTACTAGTTACATTATTATTCCTGTTTGCATGCAGTTACACCAGTAGTTACACTAGTAGTTACAAAAACAGTTACTTGACGTTAGAGATTAGGTGAGCAGCAATGTGTAGGATCTCAGACTATCCAACAGGTAGGTGAGTAGCAATGTGTAGGATCTCAGACTCAAACTTGACATTAGAGATTAGAAACAGTTGCTAGACTTACAGAATGAACATCACTACCAACAGAAGATGTTGCAGGGTCTTACATTAAATGAGGAAAATTCTAGAGACTACTCAGTATTCACTCTAGGAGCTTCACACCAGAATTCACCATTGCTGAAAAGTTGAAGACTGTAAATTTTTTCTTAGAAAAATAGTTTTCTATTTTCCTTCAAGCATTTGTACGTATTTATGATTTTATGCATGATCAGATTATGCCTCTTCAGTCTAGCATTTAAAGTTCTCGACTAACAAGAAGAAAATCCAACTTTTCAAAATGTACATCAAGTGCATGAAACCTTGTAGTGACTAGCTGAATGATTAACAGTTTGGGAGATTTTTTTTTGTAAAGTTAGCTTTATTCTGTTTAGTCATGTCCAGTAGACATCCAGATGCCAGACTAGGTTTCATCACATCATGTCAACGCAATTTTCTTAGTCTTGCAGCTAAGTTCCTAGATATAAACACCACAGAGTCATGTACAGGCATAAGATTTATATCTAAGATACACGTATGGTAAACTGCGGTTTGATGATTTTGAACTCATATGTAAACTGTTCTCCTCCATTTTTGTTTTTTTTCTTTTTTAGGATCTGACACTAGGAGCTGTGCTAGATCAGTTTGGATAGTCTCTATGCACACTCCACTGAGAACCTAGAGTTACACTATCTGATTCTCTCATCATTTTACACCTTATAACACCACACATGCATTAAACTAATCCAGCATTGACAATTGTCACCATCAATAACCAATGCTGCAAACAACAATGCATTACATGATCTCGAATTCTCGATGCACAAAATGATCAATCCAACAGAGCAATCGACAATTATACTCCACCAAATCTTGATTAGATTCTATAAAGTCATTCAATACACAATCCATAAAGCCATTCAGAGAACAAAAACGAAATTCATTCAATCAAACAGAGCAATTGACAATTATACTCCACCAAATCTATATTAGATTCCATAAAGTCACTCAATACACAATCCATAAAGTCATTCAGAGCACAAAAACCAAATCGAACCTGAAGACGATGGCGCTGGACTTGAAGACGACGACAATGGACTTGAAGACGACGACGCTGGACCTTGAAGACGACGATGCTGGACCTTGAAGACGACGGCGCTGGACTTGACTTGGACACAGCCGCGGAGGACAACGAGTTTTTGTAGAGTCGGAAGTGTGCATTTGGTCTGAGACGTCAAGGATTAGAGAGTGGAGATCTCGACGAATTCAGGGTTTAAGGTTGGCGGATCTAGTGGATTGCGGAGGAGACAATGGAATGGCAGGAGGTCGTAGACGACGGTGCAGAGAGAGTGAATGAAATTAGGATATGGGAATAACAAAGCTGAGCACTTATACATAGTAGTACAAGTTGTAATTATTTACAACTTTGTGGGTAACGGTTTAGGAGTTTTTATTAAGTGACTTAATTATTATTATCAAATAGTTACTAATTTTTTTATCATTAAGTAGAGTAAAATTGATATTTTAATCATCAGCCTAGTTTTTAATATTTGAATGATATTATGGTAAATAAATAAATACTGTTAAACCAAATTAAAAGAAAAGAAAGTTGATAACTTCTCTCCAACTAAATTCTCCCCTATCTACGGGTTAACTCCCCACCATCCCTAAGCATGCCGATAACTTACCCACTTCTCTCACTTTTATAATTAACAGGATAAGATTTTCTCAACAATAAACAAAAAAGATAAAATTAAAACTATTTTACGAAATTATGAAATCAAATATGAACTTATTTTACATTTGCGCAAAACTAACAAAATTTAGATTTTCAAAAATTTAACCATAAAACTCATTACTTAATCAATAAAGATATAATGATATATGTTAAGGAAATCAGCTAAATCACTAATTCTTAAGATGATCAAATTCATCCTCAATCAACCATTGAAAATGAATTAAATTTAGATGACGTTTTGTTACACTAGACCTCAAAATTTCAGATTAGATCATCCCCCGATGCAAATTATTTGAATCTTTCTACGTATCATTTGGATTTTAGAAAGAACCGAACTTTAATTTCTTGTGAAATATAATCGACTGAAAAAAGAAAAGAAATAAAAGCCTTTTACATCCATAATATGCTCTCTATTGGAAATTTCCGTCCAACAATAAGTACCTACCAACCGCCCTTCCCACCAATAATGAATACAGTTTTCTCTTCCCATCTTACCCTTCCCTACTCATTTAAGTTACCTCTCCTCTGTTCTTCCCAGAGTCAATTCCAGCCTCTTGTATCTCCTAGAGCTCATCATCAATGGCGGCCTCATCCACCACCCAAATCTCGCTCTACCTTCTTCTCCTAACCCTCCTCTCTTTAACCCAATTATCTCAATCCCTCAGAGACCTCAAACCCAATCCCGACCATCCATCCACCTCGCTCCAATCAATCACAGACGTCCATGACCTCCTCCCCAAGTACGGCCTCCCACGGGGTCTCATACCCGACAACGTACTATCCTACACTCTCTCCGACGATGGAACCTTCGAGATCCATCTAGAAAGCCCATGTTATGTTCACTTTGACCAGCTGGTGTACTACAACACGAACATCAAAGGGAAGCTGAGTTTCGGCTCTGTTTCCGATGTGTCGGGGATTCAAGCCAAGAAGCTGTTTATCTGGGTTTCCGTCACGGGGATGCATATGGAAGAAGGGTCGGATTCAGTTGAGTTTTACGTTGGTGCTTTGTCGGAGAAACTGCCGGCTAAACAGTTTGAGGTTGTTCCTACTTGTAAGAGCAAGGCTTGCCGAGGAGCTAGTAGTGTTGAGTCAATGTGAGGTAATTTGGGCTTTTACTTTGAAATAGAAATAATAATATACTGTTTTTGTGTGAATTCTATGGGAAAGTTTTTTTTTTTTTTTTTTTCTGAGTTTCGTTTTGATTGTAAATTGGGCAGACTGAACTAAAATTAGGGCCAATAACTACTTCTACATCAAGTTAAAGCCAAAGATTGAGTTTGTTTTCGTAGAGGATGTGTTATTGTACATGAAGAATTAGCTTAAATGGTTCTTACTTGTGTGCATATTCTTAGATAATTAAGGACTTTAAAGAGTTCTGGTGTTCTGAGTAGTGCACTCAACTTGAGAATGATTGGATACTGTCTCCATTCCTGTTGATGCCATTGGTGTTTATGATTACATCAGAGTTTCAAACAAATGAAAAGGAAGATAACGTTTTTGATTGGTATTTTAGGCTATTTAGAGCCAACAATTGAAGGATAAAAAAAATAAAATCATCTTGTTGAACCCTATGTTTATGTCTTTGCTGTCCATATTTTTGAGGTTTCCATTTTCTTTTTCAATTAAAGACTTGCTTGCTTTGATAAAGATAATGTCGGCTAGAAATTTGTAGGTGTGTTACTCCAACCCTGCATTTTGGAATGTTTGGAATATCAAGTTTCTTACTTGTATCATGTGTGTCTATGTGCATGTTTTTGTTAATTGTGAAGTTTTCCTCAATCCTGTTTCACATATGGGAGGGTTCAGTTAAGGAAGAAAGTTATCAACCAGACTTTTAGCATCCAAAAGACAAGTATAAGAATGTTATTTTCCCCAACGTGTTGTTAGTGTCTTTGTATTATTGTCCGTTTTTGCCTTGAATTACTTGTTCATTTAGTATAGAATAATAATGCAATATCCTTTGTCCTTTTGATTGAATATATAACTTGAGCTATACGCCTATACTGGTGAAAATCTTGAAACCTGTTCAAGTTTACTCCAGGACCATTCAACAGCAATTTGAGAACATAGTTGTTCAATTGTTTTATTGTCATTGATCTTTTACAGTACGCACATGCATAATCCGCACATTCTCAAGGAAACACATTTACATGTAGATACTAACCAAATTTGCAATATTTAATTAAACCTGTCATGTTGCTGTTTGTTGTGTAGAGGCTTTAACTTCTTTGCAGTGTGTTTCCCATTTGAACAAAATTCTTCAACTTTACAGGTGGTGGACATGTAACCATATCAAAAGTTAAACTTCCCTTTTTGGCTCCTGTTATCTTCACATATGTGATTAGGCCACTCCATTTAGACTTACTCTCCATAACCTTATCTACATCCCATTTAATTGTAAAGTCGAAATTACACTGATTTATTGAGGACTAATGAAGTTGCCTTGATGGTGTAGCAGATAGAAAAGAAGACTCATTGGCGTCCGAAATTGGAAGAAGGACGATGTATGCAGATATTTCTATCTCTGGCAACAGTTGCTCGTAAGTTCCCTCCACACTAGTGGCGTACAGAAGCAAATATATGTGCATATCAATTTCTTGTAAGGAGCCGCGAAACGAAATAAATGTGTTGTTATTTTCTCATTGTGCCAACTACAGACACCAATAAAAGCCTTATGAATTATGAGTAAATATGTGCCAGTCTCATGCTTGTCAATGAAAATTTGGGGAATAGTTTTATTATGATTCTTACAATATGAGACTATATCTAACTTCTAATAAACCTTCTCTTCACTCTGGCCATACTCTTTGCTATCATCACCTGGAACCTGTCTAGTACATTGTCTAGGAAGTAGTAATATGCAAACCTCCACTTCGTCATCAGCACTAAAGGGCCACAGACTCCCCAAAATCCTGTTATGAACCCAAATGCAACAGAAACATAAAGCCATGGAAATTGATGTTCCTTTTCTCCTGCATCTTGGGTGTTCATATCAGGTGCATCAGTGCCCTTGGTTGCCTTACACTTATTTGGAAGTGGGGCACCGCAAAGTTTTAGATTCCCCTCAAACGCAGAAGCATTGAAACTGTGGAGCTGAGTGCTTGATGGTATTGGCCCTTCAAGATTATTGTACGAGACGTTGAATTTTGATAGGAAATGAAGACTTGTGAACGACGCCGGGATTTTCCCAGACAAATGATTAATGGAGAGATCTAGCATCTTCATGTCCTTTAGGTTAGCTATCTGGTCTGGAACGTTACCGGAGAAGTTGTTGCTGCTAAGATCCAAAGTTTGGAGGAGCCGCAATTGGCCAATCTCAGATGGTATGTCCCCATGTAGGTTATTGTTCTTAAGGGATATAGATGCAGCGTAATATAAGTAATTGTACCGTAAAGGTCTTGCATAATCAACACTGGGGTAGAAGATAGGCAGATCAATTGCAGTACAATCTTCTTGAGCTGCAGCTTGTTCAGATACCAGCATAGGGAGTGTCCGTAGTTCCTTTGGAAGTTCTCCTAAAAGTAGGTTGAATTCCATGAAAATAGAACAGAGCCTAGGAAGAGACCCTATCCAACTTGGGATTGACCCTGTGATTCTATTCTGATTCAGATCCAAGAACTCTATAACTTTCTGAGCTTTGATAGCCAGAAAGGAAGTGGACCAGTAAGGTTACAAGAACTCAAATCCAAAACTCGAAGATTCTGGAATCCATCAAAGTCATCTTTCCCAAGATCAGCCGGAAGTTCCTCACCTACAAAACTAGATGCTAAAGACAGGACTACAAGGCGTTTGCATCTCATCAGTATGTTCATTGCCTCTTTGATATTCATCAAACGTTTATTCATACCGAGTGAGAGGAAGGACAGGGATTTCAATGACAGGATTTCAGGCTGTATTTGAACCTCTAGATCATTATAGCTCACTCGAATTGCTTTCAAGAACTTGCAAGAGTAGAGGCTTCTCGGCAAGACACCAGAGAATTTATTTTTCCGCAAGTCAAGTTTACCAAGCTGGGTGAGTTTGGAAAAATTAAGCATGGAAATATCACCTCCCAAGTTGTTGGCTCCCATACGTAGTTCGACCAGGTTTGTGCAATTCATTAGAGATGGGGGCAATGAGCCTTCCAGATAGTTGAAATCAAGGAGTATGAGTTTCAACTTTGAGAGCTTCCCAAGATGGAGAGGGAAGCACACCCCTCAATTGGTTATAGGAGAGGTCAAGGGTTGTGAGGCTGATGAGGTTGGCAATTTCATCACTCATTGCTCCATTCAATGAATTTAGAGGTAGTGAAATCTTCTCAAGTGTAGTAGCATTAAAGATATCTTCTGGAAGCGATCCGGACAGGTAATTGTGACCAGCACGAAAGACCTGGAGTTTGGAACACTTCCCCAATCCAGAACATATAGTACCATTGAAATTATTGAAGGAAAAATCAAGATGTCGTAACGAGGAAGAAGAAGGAACACAAATAGAGGATGGAATAGGACCTGAAAAGGTGTTGTTACTGACATTGAAACTAGTCAAATTCCAAGCTTGTTGGAAAAAAGAGGATGGAATTGCACCATGTAAGCGATTGCTGGAAAAATCGATCATCTGAATACGAGTGGATGGTAGAGAAGATGATAACACTCCAAAGAGAAGGTTATAGCTCAAATCTAGGTTTTCGAGATCATTCAAGGACAAGAAGAGATCAGCTTGATCTAGAGAACCAGAAAGGGAATTGTGTGAGAGATTCAAGTGAGTGAGATGTGTGAGATTTACTAGTGATGATGAGGGGAACATACCTCCTTTTAGTTTGAGCCCTTTTGAGGGTAACTGCAAATGGGTGACCCAACCATCTCGATTGCAAGTAATGCCTTCCCAATAGCAACAATTACCAGAAGCCCAGTTTAAGGAAGGGGAAGACAGCGTGAGGGCAAAGGACAACAAGAAAGAAAAGTCATGAAAATGAGAAGGAAGCTTAAGGATTGAACCGTTGCGTGATTTGCAGGCTGCACCAGCATTTCTTTCTTGGAGGTGGATTTTGATCGATTGCTCCTAGTTTTGTGTATTTAACGATTTATATAGCGGAGCAAGTAATGCAAGAGAGAAAAGCAACTCCGAACAAAATTATCTCATAGGTGAAGTGAAACCTTGGAACCAAGTCTATGCGTGGAGTCTGGGTGGGTTCCTAGTCTTTGCGTGTGACTGGGTGGCCGGTGACTGGTGAATGGTGTTCCCTTTGTTGTTTGTTGTTTGTTGTTGTAAGCTAGCTAATTATATTTTCATCAGTATATATAAGAATTAGAATAAGAACAAATAAGAATAAGAAGAAAATTAGGGCAAGATTATTGGTGTATCCTCAATCGATCGGTCTTTGCACGTACGTTTAGATATCCTCTGTTGGTTGTCCTGGATCATTAATCAGCCATGCATGTATAGATTTCTCCCAGGTTTCTTCAGTACAAGCCAAAGTGAAGATAAAGCCATATTTTCAAGTCTACAATGATGTCAAAGTAGAACCGGCCACCGTGCACTAACCAAGAGTGGAGGACTAAATCCAAACCTAGTCTGACTGGCATTGCATACGTAGTTAAAACTTAAAACTCACTTATTATTGTTGTTTTTACCTCAATGAAAAGACAAATATTTTATTCTTATATTTTAGAGAGAAATGACCGACTCGTTTATTTTTAGTGAGATATATATAGTCGAATTCTGAAAGAGTAGATATTAAAACTATAAGCATGCATAAAGACCGATCGTACCCTCAGCACAAAGAAATGATATAAACATAAGTGGGTGATAGATGGGAATAGACGAGCGCTAGGTGGATTTTAAACTGGACTAGTCGGGAGTTAGGTGGGTCTAGCGGGTATGGAGGACTAGGCGGAGGCTAGGCAGGCCTGGCCGAGGTCTAGGCGGGTCTATGCAGGCCTGGATGAGGTCTAGGCAGAGCCTAGGGGGGACTAGATTGGCGCTAGACGGATTCTAGGCAGTTACTAGCGGGTGTTAATTAGGCGGGCTCCAGTTTCATTTGTTTTACTTCTTCTAAAATCTAAACCAAACAAAATCCAATCAAATGGAAATATAACCTTGGCAAGAGTGTAAGCAAGAGCTGCACCAGAAATTCTAACACTGACAATGACGGCACGGGTACGTCATTTCGGGTAGAATCCCACCGCTCCTGAATACAAAAGTACTGCTTC
Organism: Potentilla sterilis; assembly: GCA_963682095.1. NCBI lineage: Eukaryota > Viridiplantae > Streptophyta > Magnoliopsida > Rosales > Rosaceae > Potentilla > Potentilla sterilis. The sequence goes on from OY821755.1 coordinate 62,645,498, forward strand.
CACCCCGTGTAGTGAATTATGGCCGTTATTGTCAAGTACATATACCGTGTCAAATAAGTTGAAGTCGATTTCGAAGATTCCATTGATTTTCATTTGTATGAAATATATGTATATGCGTACTGGAAGTGCTTCCTTAGGCGCCCTTATCGTACGTTGTTCCATAAACTTTCGTGATTGAGTTAGGCATACATACTACATATGTTTCTAACGATTTACATGCATGACATCATCAATGATCGATAACCTAAATTACTTGCTAATTGGAAATGGACGCTAGTCTGCATGTATCTAATTACTTTACTAGAGTTCATTTTAGGCTTCTAACAGATCATCTATACTATTATTAAAGAATCCCGTTTTGTTAATTAACCATAACTGATATTTTTTACTTTTTTACCCTCGAAATATTAAAAAACATTCGGTAACTTTTTATGTCTCATGACACAATCGTCAATAAACAAGAAGAAAAAGAAATTTTCGCTCTTCACAACATTTTCTCTATTTTTTTCTCCTTCACACCCTACTTTTCTCACGTTCAATCTCACATTCAAATTCTTAATTTTAAAAAAAATATATATATATATATATACAATTGAGAAATGTACTTACATGACAAGTACAATTTTTTTTTCAGAAAATTAAAAATATAATTAATGGAGATATTTTTGTAAGAAACTGCTTCATCATATAAAAAACTATCCACTAACCCACACACATAGAATGTGGGCATATGCTAGTATATGACTAATTAAGGGCTCAAAATTATTCTGAATATCTCAAGCATATATATATTACTAGATATGATAATAATTCTGATAGTTTCTCAGCGAGTCTGAATTTTCAAAGCTTGAAAATCATTCTCAGTTACCAGTGTGAACTATCTTAGCCGTGCATTTGTATTAAATTGTTATCATATATGTAACTAACTAGATATGAGATGTCGGACCTAATTAAGATCTAGTTTATTGAATACTATATGTCTAATGATTCAATTAGCAGTGTTGTAAGAAACGACTCATTGATTCGGATTGTTGAACCTGGCAGTCAATATTGTTGGTTGCATGCATAGTTGAAACTGATTTAAACTATTAACGTTCACATTAGCATGCACTAATTAACAATACCTTTTTCGTTAGTGTTCAATTTAACAATAGTTAACGCTAAGAACAGGTCCAGTTTGCATAATTAGATCGACTAGTTAATAATCATAAGGTCTCCATCATCCATCTTTGTCCACGAGGGATATTAATCAACATACATTATAAATTTTATAATTAAATGGTAGTCAGTAACATGAAGCAATTGTTAATGGCTGGGATTTGACCAAAGAGAGATGCTCTAAAAGTTATAGAGCTAATTTCTTTCAGCAAGTTGGCAATAGAATACCAATTCTAATTAGCCATGGATTGGGATGAGGCATATATAACTATATGACAAAGCATAACTTGTTTCTCTTTTGTAACTTCTTTGCTCTTTCTTATCTTTCCTTTGCTTCAATCCATATGAAACTCATGCTTCTAAGTTAGAGGTACTGAATGCTATAAATACACCATTGAGAACGTTGCAGACAACACAAAGGGATTTCGAGGCACATTTCTCTCCAACCTCCTCATTCAACATCAGGAAATCTTTTGAGTTTTATTACCAAAGCGGGTACTGACATGGATGCTCGTCGAGAGATTGCTGCGACTGGAAGCCAAAGAGCGCAGAAGGAAAAGGATAGTACAAAGAAACAGGCGATGAGTAGAAGGTTGATGGCCGCGGAAGAGCAAGGCGACATAAATGATATGGCTGATGCCTTCATCAAGAAGTTCAGGAACCAGCTGAAGATTCAAAGAGAAGAATCGTTCAAAAGATTTCAGGAAATGATTGCTCGTGGAGTCTAAAATCTGGGTCTTGTGTGAACAAATTAACTAAGAATTTTTTTGTTTTGTTTGTAGAGTTAAATGGTCAATAAGTTGCCGATTGATTTGTTCTTTGCTGGTGTACATCGATATTCAGGTAAAAATAAGTTGTAGTGCACTCAATTCTTACATAATTTTTCCCGTAATTCACTGCATGTTTTGATTTTTTCTTGCTGGTCTATCAAGAACACTGATTAGATATTCAACAGCAAATAGAAGGCTACAAGCCTACAACTAATTAGAAGCTAACAGTGTCTAGAGATGAACACGTATATTTTGAATGATCTCTAATTATTCATGTATATTCACAAAGCATCTCTAAGATACATACTACTAATACATAAATCCCCATGGCACAAGACAAAAAGGCCTAGACCAATATAACAAAGATTTACAGATGTGAATGCTCCCTTTCTCTTCATGAATGTAAAGAAAATGACCACATAATTCTATTGCCGAGCCCAACAACAACCTAGTAAATCTACTGCCGAAACCGGCATCACCAATCCCATACCAGATAGCTCGCAGGAGATGACTGCCTTGGGTACAACAACAGCGCTCCACATCTCAAGTCTTGCCTCTCACATTGACATAAAGCAGAAGTAACATCAATGCCCGCTTTCATGCTTGGAGCACCTGACAGTGTACAATGTGACTCTTCAAACCAGTTCGGCCTGCTATACTTGACCATAAATTTGAGACTAGAGTTCTGAAATGACCTTTACCAGCAATATTTTCCCAAAGGTTAGGGTTGCTTTCAACCTGTTTATCCGGACTCGAAACATCAACTAAACTGATGCTCATGTTATTACGAATAATGCAAAGCTTCCCATTCAGGGGAACAAGTGCTGCAGCCTCCAAAGCACGAGAACTGCCCAGATGAAGCTTGCTATCAATAAATTTGTTCCATGAATCAGTCCCTCTATCATAAACCCTAACCTTGCACCCGTCGCGGCAATCAAGAGCATAGAGTTGCCCATTTAAAGAAATACTTGGGTTGCGCCAACCAGCAACCATTCCATCACTTATGGGGTTCCAAGTGTTATCTTCAGGAGAATAGGCTTCACTCATTACCTCACGATGCGATCCAAGTCCTTTTAGGAACCACATTCCATCGTGAACAACCCCAATGAAGGGAACCATAGCTGTGCTCATATCTGAAATAAAGCTCCATCGGTTCTTGTTAGGGTCATAAATTTCAGCAGAACGGAGAGTCCTTTGAATTCCTTCACACTCTCCACCAGCTACATAAAGGCAGTTATTAATAACACAAGCACCAAAGAAATGCCGCTTTCGAAGCATATCTGGTGCCCTGTGCCATTTATTTGTCCGAGCACTGTAAAAAATAACCCGTCTCATAGATCCCTTCAATGGATCTTTCCCCCCAAATAAGTACAGGTGGCAACCACTAAGGACAGCACAGCCAAAACCAAGCGCTGCAGAATATTCACCAGGAACGGGCGGAAGTGGCTGCCAGAGCTGGTACGTGGGATCAAAAGCATGCCAAGAGATTCTTCCATCACGGTCTCTTTTAATGACATAAACCCACTCTTCTGCCATTCCAAGACTTTTCCTAAGAGAATAAAAGAAGTTTCCAGCCAGAAGGCGATACCATCTTTTGCAAACTAGACGGAGTTTTCTATGCTCCACCCGAGGGACTCTGATTAAACAAGCAATTGCAAGATCATCAGGTAGGCCAGGCAGAAGGGGTGGCTGGATTCTGGTCCTTTCCCTACGTGAATTTTTCCCCCTGTGTGCGTTTGGATTGATATCAGGCTGGATACAAATTTTTGATCCTGGGACAAACTTTCTTGCCCCTGCAACCGTTTTCAAACCTGCATCTACTTTGCAATAGCATGATACGGAGTCAACCTGCAAAACCAGACATGTCAGGATGCTTGACATAACAAGAATTACTAAATTATAAGTAGGTAGGTAAGCAAGAACCAACCTTTAGATGTAAGAATAACAATAGAATTTTTTTAGCAAGGCATCAGTATATTCTATGGATATGATTAGTAAAAATATTAGTAAGCCCTAAACCATAATATTTAATCAGGCTTTGTAACCTCCTTAAGCTCTAGATACCTAAAAGACAGCACATTTCATATTAACCTTTCTATGTAGAAGGGCATTAGATTTCATATGATCTGTATATAAATTATCTATTAGAAGAAAGATAAAAAAAAATGTGATAGCAAAGACGATTTACACAAGTCCAGGAACCCAGGATTTGTTAAATTCAATACATCTCTTTCTGAAGCCCAAGAATGATGATGATCTCATCAATGACACAAATTAAATATCCATACACACTACACAGATACGAATTTGACATTGGCATTCAAAGCAGAATTGTATGAAACCCAATGAGTAACCACCTAAAGAATTAGGTCAGATAATCTTTTTCACAGAAGTTATCCTAGATGAACTTCAAAGGGGAGGGGGGGTACTGAACCACTTTCCCTTGAATATCACAGATTTTTCAGTTGCTCCAAATATGCATGTCTTTTACTTTTACTGTTGATCATTTAAATTAACCAGCATTAATGTTCTACTCCTTCCTATATTATATGTGTGAATCTACATCCTCCGCTTCTAAACCTTATTTACAGTCCCCTCCCTCTCGGTCTTCAAGATTTCTCCATCATCTTTTGGTAACAAAGATGAACAACATAGCCATTTAACCCACAGCATTATAAAACTTAAGACATTTCCATGGTCCTAACCAAAAGTGCAAGTAAACTTTAGACATTTTCAGATACGCATACATCCAAACTCTAAACCCTAACAGGAAAATGCAACCAATGATGATAACGAGACGGAAAGAGCATGAAAAACTTTCAGAGTTTTGCTAGTTTTAAAGAATAAACCATATCCAAATTAGTAATTTGATTCAAATGCATAACAGAACATAAATGAATTTAGAGGCAGCTAGCCTCACTGATAACCTCCTATATTCACCAAATTAAAAGGAACGCTAATATTTAGCAAAATAATTTATGATGACAAAGCATCCAAAGTGGTAATTTGATCCAAATGCATAACAGAGCATAAATGAACTCAGAGGCAGCTATATTCACCAAATTAAAGGAACCCTAATTGCTTAGCGACAGAATTTCTGATGAGAAAACAAACGGAATCTTCATATAGAATCACATTAGGAAGAATACACCTTTTCATTAGATAATGTTCTATGCTCAAATTCCAAACACACTCGCACAAAATCAAGCCAAAGGGAAAATGGCTTGGAGGAGTTCCTACGTCACCCAAAAACTTCCATTTCCTACAAAACAACTAAAATTTTCAACCCCCAACTATAAGCTTATCTCAAAATTTTGCCCCATAAGAATCACACATTTAACCAAATACAAGCTAAGTACCCTAAATATTTCATGAAAACAACAAATCAAAAGCACAATGCATAACACTAAACATGAAACACTGCAAAATCAACCAAATTTCCTCGAAAATTTCAACCCATTTCACTAAATTCTGAACTGGGTACCTCCATAACGTCATGAATTCAGAGCAAACACAAGTAAAACTATCAGAAAAAACACAAAATGCAAAAGGGGCCTCAGAGAACAGTGAGAAGACTAACCAGTGGAGCTTGAGCTCTATATCCCCTCGAAGACTGTACAGCGTTTGAGTCCATCAGAGAAGCACAATCTCATAGAAAAAAAAAAAAAAAAAGATGGCACCTTTGGGTCGAATCAAAACCCCCAAAGCAAATCCTGAAAACCCAGATCGAGATTCACCTTCAATTCCTTGAATCTGATCCGAAACTGAGAAAAGCTTCTGTCTTTGGGTTGTGGGTTTCGTTTTGGTCTTCACTTGTGCAAATGCAAACAAAGAAGAGCAAGAAAGAGAGTCTTGCTGTGCCAAATTAGACTCTGAAGTCTGAACAACAACAAGAGCAAAACTTGAGGGCACACATCTTCACTCTCTCTCTCTCTCTCTCTCTCTAGAAGACTCACTATCTCTCTCTCTCTAAAAACTTGTGTACAGCTGGACCACCAACTCCTGATTTTGTATTGTAAATTTCTAGGAAGGTATTTAAAGAAAAAGATTATGAAGTGAAACATAGAGAAAGAGTTAGGTTTGATTAGTTTAATGCACTTTTCAGATGTGGATTTTTGATTTTAAGACAATACAGATTTCTAACCATATTAATAATGAGCTTCACCTATATTTTTGATTGTTTGTTTTGATGAGTCATGTCCACATTTCGCCCTTGAAGCCTAGACATCTTCATGTTGTATTTCATTGTTACAATAAATTTAGCAGTATATATATATATATATATATATATATATATATATATATATATATAGAATTGGCATCAAGTCTCATGTGAAGACTTATCACCCTAACTTGTGTTTGTTTTCCTGTATATTAGTCACAAACACACCCTATGTGTGTGAAAAAAAGAAATTTGTAATTATTAAAATACTGGATAAACTGTTCTTATTTTTTTTTATGAACGTGAGAGAAAAGTGGGGGGGGGGGGGGGGGGGGGGCGGTGGAGGAGAGAAAATAGTGGGAAAAACTACCTGAGAGTTGTAGATAAAATTGTTTTCTATTTTATTTTTATATTTATTTAAATTCTTCTTTTTATGTAATTTGACGCATTTGTCTTAAGACAGAAAAAATTATTGAAAGTTATTTAATACTTGGAGCGTAAAAAAGTTAAAAAAAATATGTTTTAGTTAACAAAATCTGTTTCTTTAATAATAGTATAGATAAAACATGGATATATTAAAACAAAAAGGTCAAGTTATTTGTCGTAGTGAAATTTACTGTCCTGAAAGTGTCATATTCTTGCTGAAGTGGAATATAGCGATAGGGATTTAAGAATGTCAGCATAAAAAGAAATTATGAGCTACGTACGCACTCGGATACAAACAATATTTTATGATCCACATCTTAATAGTCTAAATTTTCCTAAACGAATTGGTGGAGAAACATAACGTGCAGCAAACGGCGAAAAAAATCGTTTGTCAAAAGAGGTGAAGAATAGGAGACTAAACATTCTTGACATCTCATGTTACTAAAATTATTGTGTACTGACCCTTTTGGCTCATTTGCTCATGTCAAAAGAGGCCAGGGAAAGAACGCTGCCGTTGTACATACACTTCGTTTGTCAACCTTCTTCTTAACCACTTGCTCCACTAAAGGTATGCTCAATTCTTTCTATTCCACTAACTCCATCTAGGAACTTTGCATTTCAGGTTATTGGGTGCAAGGGGTTTAACTTTAGAGCACCTTTGTGAGACTAAGTAGAGAGGCAGAGGGCACATCTTGAATATAAGATACCAACAAAATAAGAATTCCTGTTTCTCTAGGTCTTTCGAGTTTAGGTTTGTGTAGTTTGGAGAAAAAACAATGGGATGCTACAACTTTCTCTTAGAAATCCAGCAGTCATCAGTCAATCTGCACAACACCGAGAGAATCACCCTCTCAGCCACCTGTGCATCTTATCCAAGTTTAGGGTAACAACATTTGGTTTTTCATAAGAGAAGCATAACCATAAGCACTTAAGCAGGCTTTCATAAAATAATAACAATTAAACAGAGAATAGCGATTCTACTTATATCATCTCCAAACAGTACCCAAAAAATGTGCCATGCACTTTGTAATATTCCAACTGCCCAAAAGAGCTTTGTATTTATTTCAGTTATCACCAAAATATTACAAAAGCCCCCTATAACTGATAACTCAAACGGAGGATTAAGAAAATGGCAGGACTAGAACCTCACCAATATAACCCCACAAGCTGGGTTGAAAAGAACATGCCTATGAGATAACAAAGATGCAGCCGAAAAGAAACCCTCTCCCTGTCTCACTACATCAAACTCTACAACCCATCCAAATAACAAGCCACAGTATAATCGTACAGAAAAAAAGAAGCCAAAGGAATCCCTACTCTGTTAGTACTTTTAATCAACACCTACTAACATTACAGACCTATTCCTGTGGCATCAATACCAAACATTGTCCCCCTCCCTCGAAACATTGTCAGAGTATTTCTAACAGTATAAAACATTCATGGCTTATACCACTGTAAAACGACATTACAAAAACAAAAATATGACATTGTAGAGAAGGAACATCTCCAATCATTACCTAGACACTGTAACTGCTCTTGAGAGTCAAATGGTTAGTCCCATGCACTGGTTACCCCAGGACCATAACCTCCTCCTCCACTATACCCACCAGAACCCCCATATCCTCCTCCTCCTCCACTATACCCACCACCAGAACCTCCATATCCGCCACCGCCGCCGCCGCCACCACCACCATAGGAATCCCTTCGGAAGTCTCGGCCACCAAATCGGCCTCCCCCAGAACGGCGGTTCCTCCCACCACCATAAGAGGATTTAGCTGCATACCGTAACAACCAAGCAGGTACTTCTTGATTTGATTCTTGCATCAAATCTGCTAGAGCCTTGGCCAGTGATGCATTGTTCTCATTAAAGAAGGCAGTAGCCAACCCAGATTTCCCAGCTCTTCCAGTACGACCAATACGGTGAACATAATCATCAATGTCATTTGGAAGATCAAAGTTGACAACATGTGCAACATGAGGAATATCAAGCCCACGTGCAGCAACATCAGTCGCCACCAATATTGGAGTATTGCCGCTCTTAAATGACCTTAATGCTTGTTCTCTTTCCTGCAAACAAGTAATAATATATAAATAACTTGGCAACAAATCGATGTATACAGTCACACAGCACAATACTAATCTAAAAACACTACAGCATTTAGTAATTACTACATGGCCTTAATGCACACGCCATACAATTCATAAAGATGCACTGTACACACCAAGTCCATTAAACTTACCAGCTGACCAAAGTTATAGTCTATCCGAAGTTAGCTTCTCGACACCACCTTATCACTCCAAAAAGAACAGCATAGTATATACTTGACAACAAGAAAGTTAACCAACAGGTCTTAGGTCTTAACAATAGCATTGATTGCCAATAAATGCCTTCATGTGACAAGGCTCACCAGAAATAAAAGGAAAGGCATACAAAATGAAAGCGGAGACATCAGGACCTTGCAAATAAAAATTACTTTCTTCTCTACTTGTAATGTACCTAGCCTACTTTCAGATTGAAGGAATTCTAGCAACTTATGGTTACCTGGTTGGTTAAATGCTATTAATGAGAATACCAATTCACTATTCTTAACAATAAGACGAGGGGACTTCTTGGTCCATCATGCTACTGCTCTAGGTTTACATACTTCGAAAAAGGGATTCTCTTCCCAGATTCCAATATGCATGACCAGCGAGCTAATCGAGCAAGAGTTAGCAATCCAATATTTTTCTACTAACAACAAAGAAGAGCTTATTAACATAAAACACTCTTATAGCATACTACTGATGAGCTTTGAGAGCACCAATTACCCAGCCACACAAATGTAACTTGTAGAAGAAGAAGGAAAAAAAACTGGCATCACAGAACAGAAAGAAAAGCCAACTCACCTGCTGTGTTCTGTCGCCATGAATAGTAGTTGCAGGAAAGCCATTCATACACAACCAGTGTTCAAGCGAATCAGCTCCCTTCTTTGTCTCCACAAAAACTAACGTCAGAGCTTGCTGCGAACAAAAATCATGAAAATGAGTAGAAAAAAAAATAGCCAACCAACTCCTAATACCATCAGGACCATCTGAAAAGACAAATTAAAAGAAGTTTCGTAAGAATACCTTTCCCTGTGTACCATTGGCCCTTTGTGCATGCAGAAGGTCCATAAGGTGACTTCTTTTATCAGACTCGTGAACAAATTCCACTCGTTGGACGATCAAATCAGTACTAGAACCCACCCTTCCAACCGCCAGAAAGATATACTTTGCCAGAAAGTCAGACGCCAGTCTCTGCATCCACAGACATCAAATTAAACACAACTCGGAGATTCTTCAGAATATTGAACTAAGAAATAATAATACACAAATTTCTTCGTTTTATAACATGAGTTCATCTGGAAATCCCTTGAGAAATATTCCAGGCCAGCTTAACTAGAGAAACTTTCAAAAACCCACCAAAAGTCGGATCTTTAAACTTTTATATATACAATAATATGATTTGAAACTGTGCTACCCAAGTCAAAGAATCCAATTCAAATTTAAAGCCAATAAAAGAAATTATCAATTGATCAGTCATGAATAAAAGATGAACATACTTCAATTCGAAGTTTGTGAGAAAAATACCTGAATTTCTTTTGGAAAAGTAGCACTGAACAACATAGTCTGTCGCACACCTGGTGGAGGCATGTCCATTTGTTCCACAATTTTCCTTATTTGTGGTTCAAAACCCATGTCCAGCATTCGATCAGCCTCATCAAGGGCTAAATACCTAATATTCTGCAATGACACTCTAGCTCTTTCCAGCAAATCCACCAATCTTCCGGGAGTTGCCACAAGAATATCAACACCCCGTTCCAGTTCCCGCAGCTGTCCAAAAGTACATCATCAAAGTCTGTTATCTCAAAAATGAAATTCTTGTACAATAATAAAGAATGGATTTTGTCCAGATCACAAAGAACAAGTCAACTGCCAAACACACATGCAAAGGAATCACCACTACAATAACAAAGAATATAACAGATTATGAATTGCATTATAATTCAATTTAAGAATAAAAAAAGAAAAACCAGTATATATTCATGAAACAGGATTTAGCGAAATTGTAATTGAGATGACTTGGAAAAGATTCCATATATCCCTTGCACCCCATCCATCGTCCTCTCAAGGAGAATTTTCCTTCGAATATAAAAATACAAAAACTTTGTGCAACTTAACAATTGAGAAAGAAAGAAGACAGTGTAAGAACATTATGCTAAGTCACCAATCCAAGTGATTTTTATTTTTGTTGATAGATAAACCCCTACAGAGAGAGAGTATAAAATCGATATCAAAATGAAATTGCAAGCAGATGAAACCACAGATAAACATGTAAATTTTGTGACATTGAAAGTCTATAAATAAACTAGTGCACTTTGTCCATAACAATACATGAAGACAAGAGCCAATGAAGCTCAGACAGAAATTAAAGACCAGAATATACAGAAGTGATAAGAAAACCTGTTGATGAATTGGAGCTCCTCCATAAGCAACAACAGCTCTGACACCAGTTTGATATGAAAATTTCTTAGCTTCCTCGTGTATCTGAAACAAAAAAGAGAATTCAGTTCTCCTCAGAACACGCACTGCTGGACAAGTTAGGAAAGCTAAAAGTACAAAAACCTACTTGAGAAGAAAGCTCCCTGGTAGGAGATAAAATGAGAGCAAGTGGGCAGGCGGTATGTGAACGGGGTGGTCTCTGTGGAGGTTGTCCCTTCATAATTCCACTAATAATAGGGAAACAGAAAGCAGCTGTCTTGCCAGAACCAGTTTGGGCACATGCCATCAAATCCCGACCTCCAAGGGAGATTGGAATGGCATGCCGCTGCACAGGTGTTGGTTTCACATACTTGCACCTCTGAATATTCTTATTAAGTGCGTCGCCCAAGTCAATCTCTGCAAATGTATTCACAGGGGGTGGGACATTGTCACCACTTGTCTCCACAGGAATGTCTTCATAGGCATCAAAGTTAATGCCACTGTTCTCCTGCTCACTAAACGGCTGCTCTGTTTCGTCATCATCTTCAAAGGGATTCACTTCCCTGTCCCTCCCGCCACCCCAACCACCACCTCTGCCACCTCCCCATCCACCACCGCGGCCTCCACCGCCACCGCCAGCACCATACCCAGGCCTGCCACCACCACCGCCGCCCCAACGAGATCCACCACCATACCCACCGCGATCATTCCCAGCCGGCACATTATACCCACCGCGATCGTTCCCAGCCGGAGGAGGCGCCTCCGATGAAGGCGGACGGTTCCGGAGATGAGGAGGGACGTAGGCGGACCGAGATGGAGGACCACCGCTGCCGCCGGCAGCAGTGTTAGCTGAAGGACCAGAACCTACATTCTCAGCTGCAGAATTTGCAGCCAAATCTGCCCATGAAGCTCGCATAGTCGATACAAATCACAACCGAAAATCCTCACTACCAAACTTCAAACACTTCAAAAATTAAACCTAACAAAATTCAACCTCAAGTCCAAACGAAATCGGAATCGAAATCACAAACAACTAGAACCTGAACAAATCAAACGCCACCAAATCAATACATAATCATCAAAACCAACACAGAATCGCAAACAAAATAACAACAGCAGCAATGCAACCAAAAAATCACAGGATGTAAACCTATTAATATTCAAACCTCAATCCCTCGAAATCGGCACAAATTCAATCACGGCAAGCAAAACCTAAACCTAAATCAAAAGCAGTTGACGGAGAACAATCCCCGATCTATATGTATTTATATATAAACGCAATTAAAGATGCTAATGCAATAGAGATAAATAGAGAGAGATAGAGATAAAGATGAAGAAGAAGCAGAGTAGGAGAGAGAAAGAGAGAGGAGATATAGATAGAGAGAGAGAGAGAGATAGGAGGCGACCTGCGCGGATTGGAAAATCCCTGATGAAGCGGATGCGACGGAGAATGAGAAATATAAGAGAAAGAGAAACCCTAATTTCTTTGAGACAGGAGGCAGCGCTTTAAGGCCTAACAAGCAACATAAAATATCTCTTCCTCTCTCTCTCAATTTAATTTCTTTTTTCTTTTTCTTTTTTCTGAGGAGGAATTTGTATTCTTTTTGAAATGGAAAAGGTGTGTGTGAGAAAAACATATTGCGGCTGGTTGGCGTGAGGAGGAGGGGAATAATAATAGAATGAGAGGTCTTAATAGTCTCCGCCTCAACCTATCTCTAAACTCATTGATTGGTTAACTGTACGTTTGATATTGTGTCGACATCAAATTATGTAACATTATAAAGTTGTGAACTTAACCACCACAAGTGGTCGAATTAGTAAGAGTCTTGGTATGAGAATCTCTCATACGCATGTTAGAATTTCGCCGATGCTAATTAGAGTTAAATCTCAATTTATTCTTAGTGGCCAAAGAGAATGAAGCGTTTTGACAAAATCCCTCAGAGCGGATTAGTCTCTGAATCTATAAAGTTTTTGAAGATAACGTCGTTGATTGATTAAAAAAAAATTGTGAACTTTGTTAAAACACAAAAGAATGTGAAAGACCCTAAACTTGAAATGAGGGTCTCACATTTGAGTAAAGAAATTGCTGGTCTGACAATGGGTCAGAGAGATGTGGTCACCGGAAGGGTGACATTGGAAGACCACTAGAGGTGATCCGGTTTGGGTGATGCGACTGTGGTGGTGTGGTACATGTTGGTTCAGTATGGGCTTCGGCTTGTGGGCTTATAAAATTGTATGGGCTTCACTTTGAGTCTGGACCCATTTTGTTCATGTTTGATCACTTGGTCTAGTTTGTTTTAGTTTTTACCTTTTGATTCAGCGTTTTTTTTTTCTTGCTATTTGATAGCATATATGTGTGCGCGCGCGCACACACATATATATATATATATATATAAAAAGAAGAGGTGTGCTTTGTCCTGATTTGTACACCTTGTGCGTCTTATCTGTCATAGTGTTTCGTCAAATTATTGCATTCTCTTAATGACATGATAAAACTTAGTATCGCCACATTTATTTTTCAATTGTATCATAGTGGAAAGCTAGTATATTATGTTAAGGTTATGTCCAAAGGGTCTTTTGGTATGTCACCACAATAGTCAAGCGAATGGAATGGCTAATAAAGCATGTTATGCTAATTAGTGTTTATGTTAGGATACATTCTCTCAATTGAAACTTTTTATATAAATCACATACATAATGTGAGAAACTATTTTGCACCTCTTTGAAAGAGAAAGCATTTTTCCCTATCTTGCAATTACAGACATGGAACATGTCACACTTTTTCTTTTAAAGCCTCAATTATGTGAAACAAACATGTATTGAAAATGTGTATATTTAGTAGATAACATAACTACAACAAATGTTTGAAGACATTTTGCAAGTTGAAAACTCATGACAAAAATTAAATTCAATACTCTGTCTCAAGAATTAACAACAAGGGTTTAGGAATATACAAGTGCGCTAACTAGTGTATCGACCACCTTCACGTATATCAATACGAACGCGTTAGTATCTCTAAATGACTTGGGCTTTGTTAGGCTTGCTAGTACGTACTTTTGATAACTTTGTTTTCAATCAAACGCAAAGACAAAACACAATTACTTGTGGCGCGCGAGGGGATCCATTACTTGGTGTATAAACATTATTACACGCAAACTCGCAACAAAACCTACAAATAATGAGCAGTTTTCACCTTGTCCTTATCCGTTAGAGCTAGGATTGGTCGATTGATGAATAAGTGAAACTCACTTCTCAACCGTCTATGGCAGCACCACAATGTAATCAAGTTCTTTTTAAACGTTTAATAATATGAAACTTTGATTTTCTTCCCGTAGTGCTCTTAATCACGTACTTTCATCAAATCAGCGTTCGAACATAAGGAGTCTCCGACTTCTTTTGTGATTCAACTAGAAAATCTCATTGAAATTCTTTTTTTTTTTTGACAAGAAATCTCATTGAAATTCACTTTTAAAGAAAACACACACCTCTCGCGTCTCTCACGCGCTTTGGGAACTCAGTGTCCCGTCCCGCCCAATCAGAACCCGCCAAGCGCACAGAGTGGTCCAAATTATCTCCAACGCGCGTAGCCAAACCCTCCTCTAAAACCCGAAAATGAAAAAAAAAAAAAAAAATTCCAAAAGAGAAAAAAAAATTGGAAAAATTCAAAACAAGTAAAAAGGGCCTTGGTGTCTCCACCACCACCGTCCCTCCCCTCCTCTCTCTCTCTCTCTCTCTCTCTCTCTCTATTTTCGAAGACTCGAAAATAAAAAAATAAAAAAAAGGAAAGGAAAGAAAACAAAGAAGAAGAAGAAATTTAGGGTTTTCTGGATCTCCAGAATTAGGGTTTTCTCGATCCGGCCAGACGGTGTCGTTTTGAGAGGGAAACGACGACGACGACGACGACGACGACGACGATGGATGCGGTCCCTTCCAACTCCCATGGCAACCTCGACGAGCAGATTACTCAGCTCATGCAGTGCAAGCCTTTGTCCGAACAAGAGGTACCCCCTCGCTCATTTTCGCCTTCCATTTCTTCGTTTCTGGAATGGGATCGATTGGGTTCTGATTTGTTTGGTTCTTTGTGCATTTCTGCGGTTAATTTAGCTCAATTAGGGATTTACAGGGACCGATCTAGGTCTGTGAATCAGATCTATTGTTTTCGCATTTGGGATTTCTCGAAATGCGTGGAATTGTACACATTGAGATGTGGGGTCAGATCTCCATTAGAGGTGGGATTTGTAGAGGAAATTAAAAATTGCATCTTGACATTCTTGTGATGAGTTACAGAGTAAAAATTGCATCTTTTGAGTATGGTTTTTCGTTCATTGATAAGCAACATGGTTTTCGTTTATTGCGTGGATCGAATTGTTCAGGAGCTAGGATGCAATATGTCTCATGTTGATGTTGTTATAGAGTGAATTTCTTTGTGGTGTGATAGTGCTCAAATCATCTGTGCTAGAGCTTTAGAGTTTCTAGAGCGGTGTCTCAAAATTGGATTATAATGTGTCTTCTTTTTACACCTTTTTCATTACCCTAGGTGTTGGGTTGTTTAAGTGAATATAGTACCAGATTGGAACGATGGTGTATCTTTACCTTTTCATGTTTGAAGTGTTTGTGATACTAGGCGACAACCATTTTTTCTGTATCTTGCTCATTGTTGAGTTTATGTTAGTTTTGTTACATCTTTAGTCATAAATGTTTTCATCATTCATTTATCTAATCTGTTGTCAACATATTTGTTTGCTCGATAGGTAAGGGGGCTCTGTGAGAAGGCTAAGGAGATATTGATGGAAGAAAGCAATGTTCAGGTTAGCTTTTTGACCTTGTGTAGTTTATTCAATATTGTTCTTTTACAGAATTATATGTAATTCCTCAACATTTTGGATCCATATTGTAAACTTGTTCATTGATATTTTTAAGTAGACCTTTGAGTTGCTCTAAGAAAGAACTTAAGTATTACTGAAAAGTGTGCATATGATTTTTTTTATGGGTTAAAGTGAGTGTTTTGGTGCTCACTTAAAGTTTTAAAGTTAGATATATAGGTAATTAACCTCTTTGATTTCATTTGTTGCAGCCCGTGAAAAGCCCAGTAACTATTTGTGGTGATATTCATGGACAATTTCATGATCTTGCCGAGCTTTTCCGTATTGGTGGGAAGGTACTTATTCTGATTTGAGCTGTGTAGTTCTACTTATCTTTGTTCCTATGAAGAGATATGGGTATGTACTTGGAATTTTTATGTAAGTATTTTGATTAAGGATGATTAGTGTAATCATTTACTTTAGTGTATTCAATCAACTCTAAAAGTGTCTGAGAAGCCTAATGTCTTTTGTATATCTTTAACTGATTGATCATCTGGTGATTTTGATGTTAGTTTGTACTTTCGTATTGTGTGGTATTGGGTATTTCAAATTTACGAAAATAGTAATTCTTCTTGTTGCATTTTTTCTTGTAGTGTCCAGATACCAACTATTTGTTTATGGGAGATTATGTGGATCGTGGCTATTATTCGGTTGAAACCGTAACAGTAAGTATGAGTGTTTTTACTTTCTACTTTTTATCTTTCAATATGGTTCAGTTAATTATTTGGGGTTCCCTTTTCTTGTCATTATCATACAAGCTGTTTGGAATCTGGGGCAAGAGTTATCTGGTTAAGATAGTTGGGGTTTTTGTTACTGTAATAATTTTACTGTATTGGGTTGGATGCTTGTTGAGCCTGAGCTATGTGTGGTTCACCAGTTGGCCTTAGAGGAGGCTAGAAATGTAGGAATACTATCAAGATACTGAGATTGGTATAAGAGGTGTTGCCCTTACGAAACTTAATGATGTTTTATGATGGAAGTTTCTCATTTTTAAGGCTGCTTCATCTTGTTTTTTTTCCTCTTCATCTCTCCCCTGACCCTGTTTTCTGTTAAATCAGCTTTTGGTGGCTTTGAAGGTTCGGTACTCTCAACGTATAACTATCCTGAGGGGGAATCATGAAAGTCGTCAGGTGTGTTCCCCCTTTCTCTCACACATTATATTTGTATTCTTGGTTTGCCATGATATATTCCCATTGCTATGATATTGATAATGTTATGATACTTTACATTGCAGATTACTCAAGTTTATGGTTTTTATGATGAGTGCTTACGGAAGTGAGTTCCTTGGCATCTCTTGCGTTCTCATTTATTTTCACACTTTCCTGTCCCATCAATTGGTTTTATCATATTTTTCATGCCTGCAAAGATAATTCTTTTTTCATTTCTGTTTGCAGGTATGGGAATGCCAATGTTTGGAAGACCTTTACAGATTTATTTGACTATTTTCCGCTGACAGCTTTGGTTAGTATAATTATGCAGTTATTTATGATGCTTAAATAGATGTAGGTTAGTGGCCTCTCTGATTTGTTAGTTCAAGTTAGTGGTTGCATACTGACTCCATCTGCCATGTTGTTACCCTCAGTTGCAGTAGGCCCTACTATTGTGTTGCCATGTTGAAAGTAGTTTTTTCTATTTGTTTGTTCTAGAAAACTAGGTGGACAGCAATATGCCGGTGATGCGAAATTTGATTTCATACTTAGTAGGATTGCTTTACAGCTAGATTTTCACCTATCATATTGGCAACTCTGTTGGGTCATAGGTGACATTGGCTATGTAAACCATTGCCTCAGGTGCTGGTGTAGCACTTTGATTCTATTCCCATGTACTAAATGTTTTCTCTTAATTTGTTCTTCGTTTTTGAAGGTTGAATCTGAAATCTTCTGCTTGCATGGTGGACTGTCTCCATCAATCGAAACCCTAGATAACATACGTAATTTTGACCGTGTTCAAGAGGTTCCTCATGAAGGTCCCATGTGTGATCTTCTTTGGTCTGATCCTGATGATCGCTGCGGCTGGGGCATCTCTCCGAGAGGTGCTGGATATACTTTTGGCCAGGTACCTTATTTATGTGTTCAATATCTTTCTTTGTATTTGTTGTTGTTGGGGTATTGGGTTGAAATTAAAGTTGCCAGGTCTTCATAGTTAACAAATTTTTACTGCTTCCTTGTATTTTAACAGGACATATCCGAGCAGTTCAATCATACCAATAACTTAAAGTTGATTGCTAGAGCTCACCAGCTGGTCATGGAAGGTTACAACTGGGGTCATGTGAGTATCAATCTTCCTTGTTTGCCTGCATTGGCAAATGGTTAAGCTAATTTTTTCTTGTATGAATTTGTTTTCCTTGTGGCAGGAACAAAAAGTTGTCACCATATTCAGTGCACCCAACTACTGTTACCGCTGTGGAAATATGGCATCAATTCTGGAAGTTGATGACTGCAGAGGTCACACATTCATTCAGGTTGGTCCCTCTTCTTTCTCCTAACCTCCTCTTCTCTCCCCTCACCCCACCCACCCCATGCTGACCTAAAATATGTATTGCATGACGAACTATTCAATGATTTTGCATGTTCTTGGTTGTATTAATTACCTGTATGCACAAATTGTATGGTATGAGTTTGAAACTTTGTTTCCTTGTTTTACAGTTTGAGCCAGCGCCAAGGAGGGGAGAGCCAGATGTTACCCGAAGAACGCCTGATTATTTCCTATAATTGGATTGTCAAATCAGTTGCTGAATTACCTGCTGCTGCTGCCTGCTAGAAGGTTTATGTGTTGAAGGTTCTACTAATTTAAGAATATAACTTCACAATAGTGGTGGTCGATTGGAGAAAATCATGTAAGATTGGCAGGTGAGGCTTCCGTGAATTGTGTTCAAGTTTCAGTGAAAGGAAGCAGCAGAGGTGGCGACACTGTTGCAGCATATGTATCATTTCCAGCAAACAATGTGGCATCTTCTGTTTCTGATTTTATTCCTTTCTTTTTTCTACTTATTTTTTCTGTACTAGGATGGCTTTTTGGGGGTCTGTAGAGGGACGATGAGCTCACTTCATATAATGGGTGCTTTTATAATTTTCCCCTTGGTACGAACGATTGCTCTACATGTTATCCAATAGGTTCATTTTATTTTGATTTCTTCATAGTTCAGTTGAGTAACACCTTTCCCCCCTTTTTTTTTCCCTTCTTGCAATCTACTTTATATCAGTGTTTATGATCTTGAGGAATCTTGGGAGTTCCAACTTTCAGACTATAGAGATAAAAGCCAAAATGAGCTGATAAGCGAAGAAGTCAATTTCATTCCCAAGCTATGAAGATGATTGCATGTTTTCTGTAATATGTTCGGGCTAGCAGGATCGATCACATTCTGATTGTTGATCCTGGAGGTTCTCTCTAACCACTTCCCTTGTTCCGGCGTTGCCAAAGAGTTTCTGGATCCAAAATGAAACTAGACTGCCGTTGGTCTAGAAAACGGCTTGATGGCCGAAAATACTTTACGTCTGTAACTTGGGTTTCTCGGATTCCTTCTGAGAGTTGAGCTTCAGTGGGTGGAGGTGTTAGGAATTAGAAATAGTCGTTGTACTGTAAAACGTTTGGCACTTGGGGGATTTTTCCGAGTTGAATTGAGGTGGGTTTTTTTACCAATAACTACATTTTTGAGTTTATAATTGCCAATAGCAAGTATGTGTTTTAAAATTACCACTAGCAGGTTTTCATCCATTTAACTAACAAATCCGTTAAATGGTAATTACGAAATTGTTTTTTTTTTTTTTTACGACATTGTTAACGGTCAGTAGCATTAAGTTGGTGGAATACTACTGATCCTAAAAAATGCGGAATGCTACTAACCATCAGAAATGCGCAATGCTATTGACATGCAGTAATGTCGGAAAAAAAAAAGTAATTTCGTAATTTATGGATTAACGAATTCTGTTAGTAATGGATGGAAATCTGCTGGTGGTAATTTAAAAAGTAATTTTATTATTGGTAATTATAGGTTGTGTTGTAGGAGAAATAGATTGATAAATCTCTCTGTCTTTATTCATTGATAAGGAGGCCTTTATATAGGCATTACATCAAGTATCCCTGGCGAACAGGGATTCCCTATCTAATAGAGTATCTAGACTTCTAGTCTTATTAGGGCAAGACACACCACGGAAGTTACGGAATTAACCTTCCTTGAACACTCCCTCTTGTGTCGCGTCCTCAATAGTGCATGAACTGTTGCCTCGTTAAAACCTTTGCCAGCAAACAAAAACCTCTTGGGCAAAAATAAAAGCATGGTCTAAGGAAAAAGAGTACAACGCACCAACTACAAGTATGTGAGACATGCATAACTAGGCTCCCCCTGAAGTCTAGATGAGAACTCCCCCTGATAGTCATTCAGTCTTTGAGTTCGGATAAGCGACACATTCCAATGCGCTTTACATGCTTCATAAATGTAGATTTGGGTAGAGACTTGGTGAACAGATCCGCTGCATTTTCTTCTGAGCTGACTTGCTTCACCTGGATATTCAAAGTCTCTTGCTGCTGCTGATTGTAGAAGAACTTAGGCGAAATGTGTTTAGTATTGTCACCCTTAATGTATCCCAACTTCATCTGCTCGATGCATGCAGCATTATCTTCAAATATGCAAGTTGGTCCCATCGTAGTAGACTCAAGTCCACTAGACTCTCGAATGTGAGATATAACTGAGCGAAGCCAAATACATTCTTTGACTGCTTCATGTAGTGCAATAATCTCAGCATGGTTCGAGGAGGTAGCAACAAGGGTTTGCTTGGTTGATCTCCAAGATATCGCCGTATTCCCAATGGTAAAAACATAACCTGTTTGGGAACGTCCTTTGTGTGGATCTGACAAATATCCAGCATCAGCAAATCCTACCATTACATCATTTGGTGTATCTGAGTAGGAGGGGGTATCGCCAAAATCGTATCGGGACCACGACTTAGCATCCGCGGGTCCGGATAAGTTGGCGGATATGTCTGCAAGATGGCGGATGGATGAACCAAAGCCAGTCTTGGCGGATATGGCTGGCGGATGGCAATCCGAGCCATGGTTTGTGCTGTTAGATGCAAGAGATCGACTAGGTGTCGAATCCTGATGAGTGTATCGATAGTACAAGCCCATGTCAAGGGTTCCTTTAAGGTATCGGAAGATGTTCTTGATTCCAACCCAATGACGTTGTGTTGGCGCAGAGCTAAATCTAGCTAACAAGTTCACAGAGAAAGCGATGTCTGGTCTAGTACACTGAGCTAAGTATAACAAAGCTCCAATCGCACTAAGATATGGATATTCAGCTCCCAAGACCTCTTCGTCATCTTCTTTCGGACGAAAGGGATTTTTGTTGATATCCAGACTTCTAACGACCATGGGAGTGCCTGTAGGATGCATAACTTTGTCCATGTTAAATCGCCTGAGCATCTTTCGGACATATGCAGACTGGTGTATAAAGATTCCACCACTTCGGTGCTCTAGTTCTAAGCCTAGGCAAAACCGAGTCCTTCCCAGATCTTTCATCTCGAATTCGGATTTCAAATAGCTAGCGGTCTCATTGATCTCATTCAGAGTTCCAATGATGTTCATATCATCGACATAGACGGCTATAATGGCAAATCCTGAACTTGTTCTCTTTATGAACACACAAGGGCACAACTCATCATTCTTGTATCCTTTCCCAATCAAGTAATCACTTAACCGTGTGTACCACATCCTACCAGATTGTCGGAGTCCATATAGAGATCGTCTCAACCTGATAGCAAATGAACTTCGTGGTTTTTGCTCACTTGACTTGGGTAATGAAAGTCCTTCTGGCACTTTCATGTACATCTCCGTATCTAGGTCCCCATAAAGATACGCAGTTACAACATCCATAAGCTGCATATTGAGTCTCTCTGAGACTACCAAACTTATTAAGTATCGGAAGGTAATAGTATCCATGACAGGAGAATACGTCTCCTCATAATCAATTCCAGGGCGTTGAGAAAAACCTTGCGCCACGAGTCGAGCTTTATATCGCTGGACTTCGCCATTCTCATTGCGCTTTCTGACAAAGACCCATTTATGTCCAACAGGCTTCACGTTCGGCGGTATAGGCACAACCGGTCCGAATACTTGCCTTTTCTTTAGAGAGTCTAGTTCAGCCTGGATTGCTTCTTCCCACTTCGGCCAATCCGCCCTACGTTGACATTCATCAACAGTGCGGGGTTCCATATCGTCGTCGTCAATGACTTCTTGAGCAACGGCGTAGGCGAATGCATCATCGATATACATGGAATTTCTTTCCATCAGATTGTGCATGCATAAGTAGTTTAGTGAGATTTCCTTGTTCTCCAACATCAACGGTGAGTCTGAGGCGTCCCCCAGATGATTCAAAGTTGATTCTTGGACATAGGTATAGTCGGAGACAATCTCGTGTGACGGCGTCACAGTATCAATGATGAACGGATCGCTTTGTGCCTGGACACATGCCCTCTTTCTAGGTACATTGTCTTTGGAACCGATTGGTCTCCCCCTCTTTCTAGGAGGATCCGAAGTCGACGCTGGCTCTCCACTTGGAGGTGCCGAGCCTAGGCTGCCGATGGCACCTAGGGCTGCGGGTCCGAGACCGGCGGCGCGTGCTCGCGCATGGCGAGGAATGTTAAGCCTTGCAGGTACATTCGCAGCAGGTATGGTTGATCTTGTCACTTTCGCAATATCAGTAAAGGAGTCGGGCATCGTATCCGCCACCTTTTGTAATTCTAATATGCGTTGTATTTCAGTCTCACACTGAGACGTACGGGGATCATAATGAGACATAGTGGGAGAGAACCACGTCAATCCCTGACGTTCATTTGGGACGGATGCGGCCCCATCTCCCCCTAACGGCGGGAAGGATGTCTCATCAAAGTGACAATCTGCAAATCTTGCAGTAAACAGATCACCTGTCATAGGCTCTATATAGCGGACAATAGTTGGTGCTTCATATCCAACATAAATAGCTGATCGTCGTTGTGGACCCATCTTGGTACGCAGTGGAGGCGTGATAGGCACATATACGGCACAACCAAAAGTACGCAGATGCGAAATATCAGGCTCGTAACCAGTTACCAACTGGTACGCACTAAATGGTTGGCTATCTGTGGGTCGTAGACGAATAAGCATAGCTGCATGTAATATTGCATATCCCCATGCCGAAACTGGCAAGTTTGTGGCCATGACAAGAGACCTAGCTACAAGCTGTAGTCTCTTGATAGCGGCTTCTGCAAGACCGTTCTGAGAATGAACGTGGGGTACGGGATGTTCAACTTCAATCCCAACTGACATGCAATAGTCATCAAAACACTTTGAGGTAAACTCTCCAGCATTATCCAGTCTGATGGACTTAATCGGATTGTCTGGGTGGTGAGCCCGAAGCTTAATAATCTGAGCTAGGAGTTTAGCGAATGCAGCATTCCTCGTGGACAACAACGCTACGTGTGACCAACGCGTTGATGCATCAACCAGAACCATGAAATATCTAAATGGTCCGCATTCTGGTGTTATAGGTCCACAAATATCACCTTGTATTCGTTGTAGAAACGGAATATTCTGTTTATTATCAATAGCAAAAGATGGTCTTGCTTGAAGTTTTGCTAGTGAACAAGCTTTGCAAAACGAACGATGAGCATTAGACATCGCTACAGAAGCATGAGAAGCAGGAGGGGGCCGAACCTCTCCTTGGAGCTGAGAGGCGGCTATCGACGGCACGGCCGAGCCGAGGCGCCCTCTGTGCTTTTGTGATCGGAAAAATGGATGACCGTGGGAGCATTTCAAAATACGGATCATCAGATCACGACCCGGATGACCGAGTCTATCATGCCAAAGCTTATAAGCATCAGAATCACATAATATAACAACATGAGATTCGTTGGCTCGAATGGTTGTGAAATACATGCCATTGCGAACTCGCTTACACTTCTCCACAATGCGAGTGCGCATAGATTGAGTGGAGGTGATCAACAGATATTCAGTTCCATCTTCAACATAAGTGCTGAGGTGATAGTCGTTGTCACGTACATCCTTGAAAGCTAGCAAGGTTCTTGGCGCCTTAGGCGCATATAGGGCGTCCTCTACCCGAATCTCAGTGCCATTTGGCAGTAAGAATTGAGCAGTGCCACGACCCTTAATTACGGGTCCAGTTCCTGTCATCGTAGATAACGACGATTCTCTTGGCGTAAAATCCGAAAACAATTGCCGATTTCTCAGAATCGTGTGAGTTGTTGCACAATCCAACAAACACTCAATCTCGCCTTGATACATCTACAAAAACAATGTAAATTGAATCAATAGTCTACTTTAGACTTTGGCGAACACTTTAAAGTAAGTGTACTGAAACAATATATCATCACAAAATGAAGTGCATTAAGGCCAATAACATAGCCATGGCAACGACAAAACTTGAGAGAAAGAGATAAGCCGCATTTTAATCACCGAGTATCACCATTGATAATCATAGCCTAGGTCAGAGATTGAGACCGGACACCGTCGTAGGTGGCGTGGCCGAGCCAAGACCGAGGCCAAGGCAAAGGCCGGAGCCAAGCCAAAGCCGAAGCTGTGGTAAGGCCAAAGCTACCCAGAGGCCGAGCCGAAGCAAGGCGAGTGGTGAGAGTCGGTCAGGCATTGAGGCAATGCGATGCGACGGTTGAGCTAAATCCGAAGCATGGCGAGTCCGAAGACACTTCGTTGCCGAGCCATTGATGCAAACGTTGCATTTGTTCGATAGGCTATCGATTGTTGGTTTCAAAAACCAGATTCGGTGCTGAGCCAAGCTGGCGAATGGCCATGGCGAGTGAGGCCTAGCGAGTCGCGGCCAAGCGCTTATGGGCTTTGGCGAGCGAGGCATGGCGGATCGCAGCCAAGTTGGCGGATCGCGGATCTCAGATCAGTTGGCGAATAGCGGATCGCGGATCACGGATCGCGGATCTTGGATCGCGGATCGTGCATCGCAGCTCGCGGATGGCGTATCGCGCATCGCGGCTCGCGGATGTCGTATCGCGTATCGCGGCTCGCGGATGTCGTATCGCGGCTCGCGGATGGCGTATCGCGTATCTCTCCTTTTGTCTTTTGTGATATTTTCGGATACGAGTTAACATCACCAGAATTTTGGTGAACTCAAAATAATTATGCCATTGATAATTGGACGCATTGAACCAATTTTGCTTTCAGGGATGTAAAAATCTTAAATCATTCGTAGAATAAGATAGATTTTATTGATGACAACTCAAGAATACATCAAGGTTGTTCTAAATAGAACGACTTATCGAACAAAGTCGTGATTTATTGACTATTTTGTCAAAATAACAATCAAAATCAAACTTGAACACGTATCTCATGACCTAAGTCAAATACTTATTCATAGTCTGGAGTATCATACTCCTGAGTCCTACGTTTCTTGGTAGGTTGGAAGTCATCGATGGCGAAGTTCGTATCTTCCTCATCGTATACTTCTTCCTCAAAGTCTCCTACATAGTGTGCTTCTTGTTCTATGTATTGTTTGTGTTTCTTGTAAGCGGCTTGAATATCTCTGCTTGCTATGCAATCGCGTTGGAGATGATTCTTAGAACCACATTTGAAGCAAGGAGCCGAAGCATTGTTCGGCGTATGGCCACCACGCCTGGGACCGGAACCAAAACTGTTCCTCCCTCTGGGAGCGGCGGCTCTGCCATCATCCCTTGTCCAAGAAAGCTGTCGGCCACGGCCGACGCCTCTTCTCCCTCCTCGTCCGCCACGTATTGCTCTTGGCGTACGTGGTGGCGGTGCTTGACGTTCATGAGGTTGATGCTTCTGCTTAAAAGCTTTACCACGGGCTTGATGAGATTCCGCAATGAATTTCGGTCCTCGAGGCCTCTTATTGGTGGTAAGAATCAACTCATGGTACCTCTCCTTTCTCTGAAGCACATTCATCAAATCGCTGAAGGTTTTGATAGTGCCTTTCTCGCGGAGATCGCGGTACTGATGCGACAACATGGACGCAGATTCTGGGAACGTTGTGAAAGTCTTCTCCATCATATCATCATCGGTCTTTTCGACCCCACAAAAGCTCAAATCAGATTGCAAGTTTAGCATAGTCTGATGATATTCCTGGACGGAATCAAAATCCAGTAAGCGGATTTGCTCCCAATCAGACATGAGGTCTGGGAGTTGTGCGTCATGCACATTGTCGAAGCGGTCCTTGAGGATATCCCATAGCTCTTTGGGATCAGTTTTCCTCAGGTATTGCTTCTTGAGCGTTGGATGGATATGGCGCCTGAGAAACATCAGGGCTTGTGCTTTCTGTTCAGGAGAAGCGTGTAAGCTTTCATCCTCAGGAGGGTTGATGGTGGCAGTAAATCTTTTACCAATGAAAGTGTTCTCAACATCTGAGACCCACCTCTTGTATTCCTTGCCTTGGACATCCAAGATGTCAAATTCTGGACGCTGAGTGTCAGCCATCTACAGAACACAAACAGGGAGACGTTAGTATGTTTGAATACTAATCAAGTTTGATTGTTCTTTTAGAACAGTGCCAAGATATATCATGGTCACTTAAATCGATGCTTAACGTGACTTCAAGTCACAATCGATATCTTCCCTTTGTTTTCTTTCCAAAAAAGAATAATACGTTATGGTTCACAGTGACATCACAGTCACAAGCATAACGGTGGCCGGTAACATCACAGTTACCCCAATAAACGTTGGCACCGGGGTGACTAAATCCCCGTATGCCGTCCCGAGAAGCGATAGAATCGGGATGAAGAAGCAGGGACACGGAAAGGTCCCGGAAGAAAATAAAACCCAACTATTGAAATTTTCATAAGCGGGAACGTTTATAAAAATATTTACCTCTTCAAGAGAAGCTTGATCAAACGAAACTTGACTCTTGGGGAAGCTTGTTTTCTTCGATTTTTCTTGATTTCTTCTCAACCACGAATAAGGGTTCGCGGATCGCTTGCTTGGCTTGCGAGCAATTTTGATCTTCTGGCAGATGCGTGCAAAAAATAGCACGCAAGGGAGAGCTGCTGGCGAGCGGGTTGTCTGCCTAGAGGCAGGGGAGGAGCAGTACTCGAAGGTACAGTGCGGCAGGCGAGCAGCGCAGATGCTGCTGAGAAGAGACCGACGGTGCCGAAGAGAAGAATCGGCGGCTGACGGTAGGTTAGGGTTTCGAAAAAAAAATTCGGAATTAGGGTTTCTAGGGCTTATTAGACGGGAGGCTAGAGCAATGTGCTGATAACGTGTTGTAGGAGAAATAGATTGATAAATCTCTCTGTCTTTATTCATTGAT
Source organism: Potentilla sterilis (assembly GCA_963682095.1). NCBI lineage: Eukaryota > Viridiplantae > Streptophyta > Magnoliopsida > Rosales > Rosaceae > Potentilla > Potentilla sterilis. Next base: position 62,672,651 of record OY821755.1, read on the forward strand.
AAGGAGGCCTTTATATAGGCATTACATCAAGTATCCCTGGCGAACAGGGATTCCCTATCTAATAGAGTATCTAGACTTCTAGTCTTATTAGGGCAAGACACACCACGGAAGTTACGGAATTAACCTTCTTTGAACAGGTTGAGAATTGTATTTATTGGTAATTATTTATTTTTTAATTTGGTGGAAACGTCGACATTGGCAAGATGAAGAAAGTTGGTCTGAGAATTGGACAAGTTAAGGTTTTGGCCATCAACCCTCGAAAGAAATTTAACCACGAGATTCCTACTTGTTTTTGTTGATGATTGCTGTGGGGAACGACAATCCGGGCTCAGATTCAAAACATGCAAAGAACTTTCACACTAGTATGGACTTGATTGAACAAAATAAATACAGAATATACAGAGGCGATACTACTAAGAGATCAAACTAGGTGTATGGAGAGATTTTGTGTAAGCCAAAGGCAACATGAGAAATTTCTTAGCTCTCCCTACATATGCTCTCTTTGTCAAGTTATCGTAGTCATTTTCCTCGATTGCATCTAAGATGTTTCGATATATCAGCAACGATGACCATACCTGCAAAAGATGCTGATTATTAGAAAACATGACAAATGCAGGGAAGAAAATACAAAACATGTCATTATTGCCTTCTGGTCTAGTGGGAGTTGATTATCTTTCTTGTTTATCTATGAAAATGATTTGTTTACAGAGTATCTGGAGTGATCTACTTGGTGACGTGAATGCCAAAGGCTACGACATACCGGCCAACGGCTATCCTTGTCAAGTTGAGAAGCACCTTCTTCTGCCATGTTGAAATAAAATCTCGCTCTAGTAATCTGCTCTTTCATGAACTCTCTCCATTGATCAGTGATCTTTCTTGAGAAAACATCGTCATCGCATAATCCAAACTGTGCCAACTCATCTTGGGGAAGATAAACTCTGCCTCTAGCAGCACTAGTATAGAATAACAAAGGAAAAGATCAGGAACAAGGTGATGTGAGGAATTAAAAACTGACCAAGAACATAGTCAAGAAAACTTACTCCTCCCCCACGTCTCTAAGTATGTTTGTGAGTTGATTCCCTATACCCAAGTAGAGTGCAGCATTATACGTACTTTGAGCAGAAATCAGAGAATCTGGTGCAATTCCCATTACAGGAACACTCATTAGGCCAACAGTTCCAGCCACATAGTAGCAGTAGAGATAAAGCTCTTGAAAATTCTGATATCGGCATTTTCTTGTGTCCATTCGCATACCCTCGATCATGTCCCTAAAAGGCTTTAGTCAAAGAAATACATATTTGTGAGATCAAATTGACTACTACAAAATTCATAAGCAATCATTTTCATAAAAATAAATAAATATGGAAGCAAATTACACACCTTGATGTCCAAAGGGAAGTTGAGAACAGTATGAGTCAATGCAGCATCAAGCATGTCATAAGGCCGTCCTTCGAAAAGGTCTTCTAGTCTCTCTTCCCATCTATCAAGAACTTCAGAGTTCATGTGCCCAGAATTGGGGCCATCAACCAGTTCATCTGTTCTTCTACACCAAACTGCATTTCGTTTTCAAAAGAGCACTTCAGAAATGATCCAAAACTGATTAAGAGTGACTTGTGCGGCAAGATCAAACTAATCGTCAGGACAATGCTTTCTTGCCCAACTGTAAATCTACCACATATTAAACCTAGAATCCACCAGATCAATAGTCTATTTTCTCTGTCTGCGAAAAAGTATTTCCCATTAGCATGAACTCAGAGGTAAGTTCTTACCATAGATTGCCCATATTGCCTTTTGACGCTCCTCTGTCATTAGCAAAGTGCCTGCACCAATAGATTCAACCAGACATGAATATCATTGAATCTCATAGTCAAGCAAAAGTGACCAACTTAGAAAGCAAAACTTTGCAAAGCAAAGGTTATGAAATACACATATTCAAGTAATGAAAGTAGAAAGTTTGATTAAAAAGAGAGAAAAAGAACATGAAAAGAGGAAAGGGATTGAAGTTGGACCTAGATAGAATGTCTTGGCATATTCTGCACAGATGTTCCTGCACCTTTCATACGCTTCTTCAAGAAAGCTCGAATCGAACTGTGACTTTCGACTAGTACCTGTGTTGGCCGTGTTATGAGTCTTGGACTGTCTCTGAACAATTTCTTGTACATGCAAATCACCAACAGGAATGCCTCGTATTGATAGTTCAGGAAAAATACGCGTGCTTCTTTGCTTGGGAGCTGTAATTACTTCAGCTCTTATTGTTGTGAGCATAGATTTCGGGGGCAGGAGCTTTCCATTGCTCTCTCTAGTGTAAGGCTTTGGCGCAAGTGAGAGCGTAGAACTCATTTATGCAGTTCCTTTATTACTTCCTTTCTAAAGGTCTGGCGAATATGATAGAAACATGAAATGGCTCTCTTATATATATACACATATGAACATTACACCTCATCTCTCTCTCTCTCTCTCTCATGTGATTATCTTACTGTAGCAAAGATTTGGAAGTACAATGCTGAATGCAATGCAGCTATAGCCCACAAGTGAAAAACCTCGATCTTGGGTTTAAGTTCAAGAGTTTCTTTTACCCCAGCTTCTTTTCTAACGCTTATGATGTGATTTTTACCTCTATAATTGAATTAAAATTGAGGTTAATATGGTGGATTGATTATACAGTCTGTTACCTATACACTTGAATACAACAAACTTTGTTGGCTGTGAGGAAAAGACGAGTTTTACAAGGAACTTTGTTGGATGTTGTCTTGAGCTTATCTACTAGAACTCTAGGGAATCAAACAACGTTGTTTAAAAAAGCTGTCCTGTTCTGTGATCTAATACTAGAATCTTTCTCAGCCATTATGCCCTCTTTAAACTTTGGTTCCATTTTGATGTTTTGTCCTCTAGTTATGTTTAGAATAGAGGTTGGGATCCAATAGGAATTAAGTATGTCAGAAAAGAAAGATTCCAGGACAGGATGTATATAAAAACAAGGGTGAGCAGATTTTTTTTTAATTTTTTTTAACGATGAAACTTTCATTAAAACTGCAAAGCAGCAAGAGAAGCAGAACAACTAAGATCAGAGATCCAAAGAAAGAAGAACAACAGACTAACATATACTAACGACGGAGGAGCTGACAAACCATCAATTTTTAGGACCATTACCAATGATAGTGGAGGTTGATTGATCAATTATATAGTACTTCCCAGGCCAGCTTTAGCATCCCTTCAGACTTATGACATGACACAAGTATACTATAGCAAGGGTATAACCTTACTGGCTGACAAAATTGACACTCTGTTTTAGCCAATTGGTAGATCTGCTGTATTAATAAGTGGTAGACTTGCTGCTTCTAATGATGTAATTGATAACCACCTTTTAAACTTTTCATTTGGCAAAATCAAATCTGATATTCTGAGTCTCACTTGAGTTCTACTTTCTTGACAATCAAACAGATCATTAACTTTTTCTACTCGCTATAGATATGAGGACAACCATGGCCATTCCAACAAGGTTTCACATTTTGTTTTTGTAAAGAAACAAACAAAAAAGAATAAACTTGACGTAAAATTATGTAAAGACAAAGTTACAACAAGATAACATATGCAATGGTCGGCGAAATGAAGAAGGCTGGGGAGAAAGTACCATTACTTGACAACTAGTGACATGTCTATAATATGAGAGAATGATGTTTGGCAACAGAACATAAAAAAAATAAAAATCAACAGGCTTTTTGGGAGTCAAATTGGTCCAACAATGAAAGCATTATCACATGAAACTGTCATGAGTTGATCTAGAGATGTCTGGGAAACTGGAAATCATGACAGAATCAAATTAAAGTAACCGAAATTGATGCCCGGAGGCACCATGATATGCTGAAGAGTAACATGTCAACAATATAATACTAATGCAATCTTTGACTGATGAAACACATCTTCCATGCATGTGCATCTGTATTATCTTATGTTATCATAGAAATCATGGACGCACTACACTGTTTCACTTTCTTTTTTTGCTAGAAACATTACATTTTTATTTTTGTTCTTAATCATTAACATACGAATGTTTTAAATATGGCAAAGCATAAAGTATACAAAGTCATCTGTACCTTTCCAGCAACTTACATTGTAACTTTGTGGTTCTGTGATCTTTGATAATGTCGTAACTTGTAGGTAACAACGAAAGTGTTGCTGCAGGTGTTCTTACTGTTCTATCCTAACATATACAACTGATTTGTCTCCACTGCAGATTACAGAGATGTTACATCACTCTTTGATGTTTAGGTCTATTGTCATGGGCTTAATTGCGGCCAAAACCACAGAAACTTTACAAGCAAGAAATCCGACCATCCCAGCCAAGACTTCTTTTGGTGTGAAAACCATTGGGACATCCCCAGAGCTATACTTCACTGTAAATAGAGCAAAACCAAAAGCCAATGCTAGGCTAAATACCGGCCCCTTTGCTCTTCCAAACATTTGATTGGTGCTTTCACTGTCCACAGGAAGTGATTCTGGAGCAGGTAATCCATCAACTGATCTTTGCAGTAGAAGAAGATACAAGAAGCCCCCAATCCCACCTGTTAAAAATGCAGAACCAGCATATTCCCCAACCAAAAAGGATGCAACTGACGTACCAAATAAGACCAGTACGGCATCATAAAGTAGCAAAGAGAACTTCAAATCCGCGTATTCTCTCATAGTTTCCTGATTTGATAGGCCACGGCTCACATATAGAGTTGATTCAGGGAGGCTTTTAGTCAACATGGTGAAGGGGTCAATCCCAGACAGAGAGGTGATAAGGCAAGGTCTAAGTTCCACCATGGAGCTGTCACTTCCCTCTCCGAGCAAGATGTCCTCAGCTTGGAAGTTGTAATCGAAACCAATATACTGAGGTTTCTCTCCATCTGTTTCCTCCAAAGAAATATCATTCCCATATATGACAGTCAAGTTCACACTTCCTAACCTCCATTGGCCTGACCTTAGAGAGTTCAAAAAACAACTGTTAGAGATTTGGCCAACATCGGCAAAAATCAAATTTCTAAGTACACAAGGGTAGTCTCCTTGTAACCTAGATAGAAGCAAGTTCTTTGTGTGAAACTGAGAAAAAAGAAGAAGCAGGCTTATTCAGTGGCCTATACTTGGCTACTGGTAAGGACTAACCTGATTCAAGACTAATCCAAACAGCTTCAATTTTTTCAAGTTTCGGTCCCTTAAAGGTGAATTCATCAACAGAGCCTCTTTGAAACTGAATTATCTGACCCTCCATCTCTTTCGAGTCATCTGGTCTCAAATTCGAGGGTATCCTCTGTAGTATGGAGTCGCCATTTTCGTCTATCATGCACAGAAGGATTCCAGCAGTAAGGTCAGAGAGGCCTGAACCATAAACATTACTAGTACCTAGCTTGACCTTATATAAAGCCTGAGATTCATAATCTTGTAATGACAAGAGGCTTTTCTCCACTGAGGTATCTGTGCAGACATTCACTTCTGTGGCTTGCAGTAGCCGTGATGGCTTTGCATAGTCTGGAAAAATAGAAGCTTTCAGTTATTCCGGAAACCAATCACTAGTACTAATGCGATAACATACAGAAGTATAGAACACTATTAACGTATGCAGTGAAACCGACACAATGGTGAAGAAGTTACAACAACAGCAGTGGCCATGCACACATTCATGTTTCAAGATCTAGGTGCATATTTACAAAAGATAAAACTTTAAGTACTTAACAAGCAGCTTAGGCTCTCTAAACATCAAACTTGTACTGTGTACATAAAACACCATGCTTAACAGAAGGCAATAATTTCAATTTTCAAGATTAAATTGGCACCTTAGGCTCTCAAATCTGAAAAGATCAACCCTTTACTGCCCATACATACATATACACAGTACATACACTCAAATGATATAAAAGAAAGAAAATGATAGCTGTTCAAAATCATAATTACATACATGAATAACCAAACTCAAATCCAGTTGAATAAATTCTAATAGGCCATTGTCACATAGGCTTTTTCTTAATTTTTTTCCCTTTCTTTTGAGAACTGGGATTGCATGTTCATACTGTATACATCTTCTGTTGATTTACAGTACCATTTAGCAAGATATCAGTTGCAATATGATGACCAAATTAAATAAAAAAAGCTTTCTTTGTTATAAAGGAATGAAACCCAAGAAAAGAGGTGTACCTTGGAAATCAGAGAGTTTGGAATGGATTTGAAAACGGGCAGTTGGGTTGTGAAGGTGAAACCTTTTGGTGTGAAAAGGCTTTTCTGGGTTCACTCTTGTTCTCCTGAGATTGGTATGATGTGTTGCAGAGATTGCATGCCTTAAAGAAATGGTCTCCATAGCTCAAGTTTCAGAGAAAAGCTGAGACACGGAACAAATGAAAGAGAGTTGTATCAGTTTTTCCATCATCATATTCATATAGGACATAAGTGTTACTACTTCATTTAGTGACATACGAGCCAGTTTAGCATCGAAGCGTCTGTAGTCCAACGGTTAGGATAATTGCCTTCCAAGCAATAGACCCGGGTTCGACTCCCGGCAGACGCAATTGTTCCTTTCTTTTTTTGGACAATTTTGGACAAGCCGTTTGTTGACTGTAGCAACAGATGGGCTACCTAGGCCCACGAACCCGCGCTACGGCCGGGAAAGTAGGCTCAAGTACCCGAGGGACGTTACCAAGTAGTCAAGCGCCCAGGAAGAATGGGCCAGACTGCATCTTTAATGTGCAAAAAGAGTCACCAATCCCACATCGAGGGATGAGCTCAGTTCATGCAATCTGGAGCCCATATATTGGCCCAACCACTTTCCTTAAATGGTAATGACCAATAGTATGCTCCTACTTATATCGTTTATATTCTAATTCCAACTGTACTAACTTAAACGATTCTTTTGAGTATCTGTGAGTCTACGAGATTCAGACAAACACCGTTGTTATTTTGTTTTTTTGGACAAGCCGTTAGACATTGTTTTTGTTTTTACTTAAAAGTATTTTAGGTTTGAGACATTTACCCTTCACCAATAATTGCTAGAAGTCATTGTAGCAATGTGTTAAATATCTTGATCCTCATTGCTTCACCATGAATTGAAAGCAATCTCATTGCAAAGTCCAAAACCCTAAATCATCCTCAAGTGTGTCATCCACAAAAACTTGAAAAGGACTCATTGTAAACACAATTTGACCTCCCCAATAATATATAGCAAAGTTAGCCACTATCTTGCTCTAAAATACTAAAAGGCAAAGCTGTCTACTTTTGAATTGGGACCCTTTCTCAAAAACTATAGGGCAGGATTGGACCAATCACACTTATATATATAGTTATACTCGTATGCAGATCCTTCTCCAGATTATCTGGCGCTTCTTATTTCAGAGACCAAATGCGTGCCACTAATTTCAGTTTGTGACGAAAATCAAACTCCCTACGGTCCAACACTTCTACCTCCTCTGTTTCAACCCAATCTCAAACCCTGTTCGTATGCATTGAAACTCAAACTCGAAGTCTCAAACTCAAACTCGAACTCAAACTCAAACTCGAAGTCTCAAACACACAACACACCAAAAACCCAACATGGAATCTCCTCCCAAATCAGTTCCAGACCTCCCAATCACTACAACCACACCCACAACCCCCACCACTCCACACCCAAAGAAACTCACTCTCATCCCTCTCATTTTCCTCATCTACTTCGAAGTCGCCGGCGGCCCTTATGGAGAAGAACCCGCCGTCAAAGCCGCCGGTCCTCTTCTCGCCATTCTCGGCTTTCTCATCTTCCCTTTCATCTGGAGTGTCCCTGAGGCTCTCATCACCGCCGAGCTCTCTACCACCTTCCCCGGCAACGGCGGCTTTGTCATCTGGGCCGACAGGGCTTTTGGGCCTTTCTGGGGTTCTCTAATGGGCACCTGGAAGTTCCTCAGTGGCGTCATCAACATTGCAGCCTTCCCTGTTTTGTGTATTGATTACATGGAGAAGATCATCCCTGCTCTTGAGTCTGGGTGGCCTAGGTACCTTGCTGTGTGTCTTTCGACTCTGTTTCTGTCTTTTCTCAACTTCACTGGCTTGGCTATTGTGGGTTATGTTGCTGTGGTTCTTGCTGTTGTTTCGCTTTCACCTTTTATATTGATGTCTTTGATTGCATTACCCAAGATTAAACCACATAGGTGGTTGAGTTTGGGGCAGAAGGGTGTGAAGAAAGATTGGAACTTGTTCTTCAACACTCTGTTTTGGAACTTGAACTTTTGGGATAATGTTAGTACTTTGGCAGGGGAAGTAGAAAAGCCTCAGAAAACTTTCCCCAAGGCTCTTTTTGTGGCTGTGATATTCACTTGCTTGGCTTATTTGTTTCCTCTTATTGCTGTGATTGGAGCTGTGGATGTGGATCAGAGCAGATGGGAGTCGGGGTTTCATGCCGAGGCTGCTGAAATCATTGCTGGGAAGTGGTTGAAATATTGGATTGAAGTTGGTGCTGTGTTGTCTGGGATTGGTCTTTTTGAAGCTCAACTGAGCAGCAGTGCTTACCAAGTTCTTGGTATGGCAGATATAGGATTCCTGCCTAGGTTTTTCGCGGTTCGATCCAAGAGGTTTGATACCCCATGGGTTGGGATTTTGATTTCCACACTAATCACTCTTGGAGTTTCCTACATGAATTTTACAGATATAATTTCATCTGCAAATTTCCTGTATAGTTTGGGAATGTTATTGGAGTTTGCGTCTTTCATTTGGTTGAGGAGGAAGATGCCAACACTGAAAAGGCCTTATCGAGTTCCCATGAAGCTGCCAGGTTTGGTGATCATGTGTTTGATTCCATCAGGGTTCTTGATTTTTGTGATGGCTATTGCTACCAAGACTGTGTATCTGGTTAGTGGTATAATGAGCGTGGCTGGAGTTGGATGGTTCTTTTTAATGAAATATTGCAAGTCAAAGAAGTTGTTCAAGTTCAGTGCTAATGAAGTTGAAGATGTTGAAGAAGAATGACAAGAGAAGTTGTGTGGTTAATGTTGGAGTTGTAGAAGGATCAATCTTGTGATCAAGTAAAGGCTTTCAGATCAAGAATTGTGGACGATTTAATAGTTCTCCTGGAATGACATGTAACACAGAAGCCAGAAACAGTCTTCGGTGTTGCTGCAGATATTGGGTCACCCTTTGTAACTAAGAAACAAAGTTATTTTGCTTACACTTTGGCCATTTTACTATTCCTAATGTTGTTCCATAGATCATTTGACAGTGAACTTTGTTCAGAACTAGATGTGGTCTGCTTGAATCTGACAGCTTCCGCAATAAAAATAAAAGTTGAAAATAAGAAACAAGAATTTCCAACTATAATTACAGCGGAAATCCCACCTGTGAGCTTCAATTTAAGCAGCTGCTTAATTTGGCTACAAAATGGAAGACCAGCTCTTAATATCAGTAAACCAGTAATATGCACAATATATCAGTCAGTGCCTAACAGCGATTGAAACTAGTTACCATCTGAAACTAGGAAAACAATGATTTTTTTTATATACGAATTAGGAAGACAATGATGAACTTACCAAAACACACTACAGATTGAAACTACTTACCATCTGAAAATAGGAAAACAGAGAATGAACCTACTTAAACGCACTACCATTCGAGATTACTTACCATCTGAAACGAGGAAAACAGAGAATGAACCTACCTAAACTTATATAAAGTTTACCAATTGAAACTAGGGAACGCCCATCTTTCCAAAGCTGAAAGTAAAGAAAATTATTCCTGATCACAAACTGAAATGCTGAAGATCCTTATAAGTAAGGATAGCCATTCACCGCTCTTCAATTGAAACATCATTCAGAAAGCCATCCATATATATCTCTCTCCTTCAGGCAGCAAGTATCGGTCTCCGTCTGTTTATTCAAGAATGATGGAAGAACCCTTGACGACCCTCAATCTCATCGACAAGATAGCCGGTGAATGTTGCCCATCATTGGCTAGTTCTAGCAGTAAAATGGATCCATTGGAACACCGTCGACTACTTCGCCTTGCAGCTTCTACATTCACATTGGATCAATCTTGGTGGCAGCCACCGCCCACCACCACAAAGAAGAGAAAAGGAAAAGAACTAGTACTGGCGGAGGAAGAGTCAGCAGCGCCTAAGAATCATCCCAAACGTCGAAAACTAGTGCTGAGTGATCATCAGAATAACAAAGAGCTGAAGAAAAGGAATGGCTTGGTAATAAAAGATAAGGACAACGATAGCTGTCTTGGTCTTACTTTGGGGGTTTCTCCAGTGTCAACCACTCGGCCGGCACATGATGATCAGTTGAAGGAGATGAGGGAAAACCGAGTTGCTGAACATGCCGGTAACGACGAAAGCCTTCTTAAACTTACTGTTGGGACTAGTGATGCTCAACATTGTCATGATCAAAGGCCGGTGGTGCGCCGCAGTGACCCGGCCATGTTCAACATTAAGAAGAAGTTAACGCCGAGCGACCTCGGTCAAAACTGCAGGCTGTTGGTGCCAAAAGAGATGGTGGAAAGCCATATTCTGCCTCACTTTGATGAAGACATGGTACAAAGGATGAAAACTGAAGTGGGTTTGGGAGTTACTTTGTTCGATGAGGATCGGCAAAAGGAGTACGACTTGACATTCAAGTACATGAATTCGATGGGGTCTTATGTTATGAATGGGAGGTGGAAACAAGACTTTGCGAAGTTGTTAAAGCTCAAGAAAAATGATGAGGTCGGACTTTACTTGGATACTACTAGTCCATCTCCCAAACCCAAGTTCCACTTTTCACTCTTGAAAATCGCAGACCCAGCTGACGATGGTGCTCCTGCTCCTCAACAAGAATAGCTAGAATGATAGATACATAGTAGATGATCTCATTAGTTAGGGACTAATTTTGATATATGTACGATGATTTGATTTTTTTTTGTTGAGGTTCAGCCTTACGAACATATATATAGTTACTGATTATGAGAATGATTGCCGTGAATATATATGATGGAACTCATTTAGATACCAATAAATAGTCACTTTGTATCGAAGACAATAACTGTTTCTATATAACCACCATAGGTGGTCGAGGTGGTAAGAAGTTTTGTATGAGAATCCCTCATACTCAAGTTCAAACCCCGCTGACGCTAATTGAAGATTAAATTCTAATTTATTTTTGGTGGCCAGGGGGGAGGAAACGTTTTGACAAGATCCCCCGACACGAATTAGTCTCTGGGCTTAGAAAGCTTTTGAGGATACCGTCGCATATTATGTTATTTTCTATTGTTTTGGTATCATTATAGGGTAAATTCCTCATATGGTACCCAACGTTTCAAAGTGGACAGTTTGGTACCTGAAGTTAAGTTTTATGTGACACTATGGTACTTATGTTGACTTTTTTGTTAAATATACGGGGTAAAATTGACATTTAGATATATTTATAAAAAAAATTTAAAAACATGAGTGTTATGCATCTAAGACTATTTGTTATCACCTTGATATTCATTTTTTTTTTTTTCAATCTTTTAAGAGAAAATATATATGATTTATTTTTTTATAAAAAAAATATAGATAAATTAAACTTTTGAGTTATGTTGAAGGTAACATAATTGAAATTTTGTTTAGTAAATTTAGTATTTGCTATGAAGTACAGACACGTGATACAGCTCGCGTATTACGTATCGGATACGTATTAGACACGGACACGCACGGACACGCGAAACGTACTGCATTTCAGACACTGCTTGGATATGTGAAAGGGAAAATGTCTATTTGGTGCTAATTTGACCCCCTGACTGCCCATTCAAATGACAAACTTATTTTTTTTTCCCTATTCAACATAAGGTAACAACTCTATTGCCCATTTGAACAAATCTTTTTCAATTCTAGTACAAATTTAATTTTTTTCTTCCTTTTTTGTCCTTTTGTCTTATCTAACATATTTTTGAATTATAATGTGTTGAGAAAGTGGAAGATAAAAAAAACGAACTTTGCCGAAATATCACTCAACTCCTCCGGCCTCCCTTGGCCGGTCGCCGGAGTCGCCGGATTCCGGGCACCAATTTTTTTTTTCGCCGGAAATTTTTTTTTTCGCCAGATTTTTAATTTTTTTTTTTTTTTTTATAATCAGGTTATTGACGATGGTTACTGACCCTCAGTAAATAATTTACAGATTACAGTAAATAATCGATTATTGACCCCCAGTAATCAGGTTACTGGAGTTACTGATCCATAGTAATCAAGTTACTGACCCCCAGTAATCGATTACTGACCCCCAGTAATCAGGTTACAGATTTCATATTGTCCAGTAATCATGTTATTGACCCCCAATAATCAATTATTAACCCCCAGTAATCGATTACTGACCCCCAGTAATAGTATTCCCAATTCGATCAAAACCCTAATGTTGGAGGAGGAGGAGGACCCGCCGTCAATAATCGATTATTGACCCCCAATAATCGATTATTGACCCACAGTAATCGATTACTGACCCCCAGTAATCGATTACGGACCCCCAGTAATCGATTACTGACCCCCAGTAATCGATTACTGACCCCCAGTAATAGTATTCCCAATTCGATCAAAACCCTAATGTTGGAGGAGGAGGAGGACCCGCCGTCAATAGTATTACTGACCCCCAGTAATCGATTACTGACCCCCACTAATTGATTATGCTGATTGTATATGGAGTCTACGGGAATTCTTACAGATTCCGAGTTCTTGACTTTGTTGCCAGATTTGATCAACCCGGGTTACTTGGCGGTGAGGATGGAGCCTGGTACGAATGAAAGGAAGGTAATCGGGCGGGTTGATTGCACCCAAGGTCCTGCGCCAGGGTGGGTTCATAGCTTTCCAGTGACCGAGCACTACATAATTATCCCCGAAATGCCGCTGAGGTATTGTGCAGGGAATTTGCTCAAGGCCGAACCAACACCATTGTACAAGTTTGAGTGGCATCCAAAGTCCAAAGCCTATATCCAAGGTCTATAGGCCGAACCAACACCATGGTAAAAAACGAAAGCATCATTCTCACCCTTACCGTGAGAGAGAGAGAGAGAGAGAGAGAGAGAGAGAGAGTCGGCTAGAGAGAGAGGGGAAGGAGCTGCTGCGGCGGCGACGGGGATTTGGGGAACTAGGGTTTTTTCTTTTTCTTTTTCTGTGTTGTTGAGAGAGAGGTTAATATATAATTGGTTAGGGTAAATATGTTTTAATATGACTGAATTATATTTACTAGGGTAGTTGTGTAATTCTCTCAAGATTCATTGGTTTGGGATATAAACATTGAAATGGGTAATTTTTAAACTCATTTTGTTCAAATGGTCTTTTTCCCTATGTGAAATGAGGTTGGACACGCGGGGTAATTCTGTCTTTTACCTATCTGGGAAGAGAGTTTAGGGATTTTGATGTTTAGGTCCACTCTTCTCAACCCCCCCTCTTCTGATCTCTCTCTCAGACCTAAGCCGCCGTCCTTCTCTTTCTCTTCTCTTCGGCTCTGCGTCTGCATCGTCGTCATCCAGTTCGCAATTGAAGTTTTTCAGGCAACCCGGTCGATTGGGTTGGAGATATGGCATCAGTTGCGTTCTCTCACGTACTTCTCTCTACCCTTTTTCTTCTTCTCTTGTGATTGAGCTAAGAACTTTGGTTATGATTTTGTGTAGTTGTATGATGAATTGAGTATAATTGAATTGGGTTTGATTGAATTATGTTTAATTGAATTAGACAAAGACGATCACACCTACACAGAGGTGGAGAGGGGTCTGACCTATTTGGCAGAGGGCGTCATTCAATTAAATTGCTTGAATTGAGGTTAGTACTTTTACTTGCTTGGTTCTATCAACCCAGTTCAGATACTTTACGGGATATATTTCTATGGAAGAAGAAGAAACAGAGTTTGCTTGTTCTTCCGATAGCAACATCAACATGAATTTTGCTCAAAATCTATCGTTTTTACCTTCCTTACTGCAACTTCATGGGCGGCTGTAGAGCTTCCGGCTAGTTAGTGACCTATAAAGTGATCTCTCTTGTTTATATACCATATGTTTCATTGTTCTCTTTTCATGTCTAGCGGAATATTCATGTAGTTCTGTGTGGGATAGAAAAAAACTTGTTTCAAAGATGAGCGTACGACGCAATCATGATTTGTACAATTTGGCAAGATCAAGAGGGTATATTAACACAAGCTCATGGCTTCATGCTACCTTACTGATTTGGTTTTGTCTAAATGTGTAATTGATTTGGATTTGGATTGATAATGATTTAATTTAAGATACTAATTTTGCTTATGTTTGACTTTTATTTAAATAAATATATATATTAAAAATAATATTTAATTAACGTGTCCACCGTGTGTCCGTGTCAAAAAAAAATTTCATTTGCCGTGTCCGCGTATCGAATTTTGTCCGTATTGGACACTCGTGTCCGTGCTTCTTAGAGTATTTGTGATTTGAACACCCTCGATAATACATTTGGTTGATTAGATATAACTTCATGGAGTAGTCTTGTGAGTGTTTACATTACCACGATTGAATTTCTTAACTTGTGTTTCCAACATAACTAAAAACCAATACAAAATGCATTTTTTAAACCCAAAATATTAAGAAAATGCAAGTTTTTATTTTATTTTTATAGATTATACTTAAATGTCAATTTTACCCATTACATTTAACAAAGAAGTCAATATAAGTACTATAGTGTCACATAAAACGTAACTTCAGGTACCAAACTGTCATTTTTGAAACGCCCAATTGGCTATACGTCAGGTACAATAGGAGGAATTTACCCTACCAATAAATAGTCACTTTCATCGAAGACAATAACTGTTTCTATATAACCACCACAGGTGGTCGAGTTAGTAAGAGCCTCTATGTGAGAATTCCTCATACCCAGGTTTGAATCCCGCCGACGCTAATTGGAGTTTAAATCCCAATTTATTTTTGGTGGTCAGGGGGAGGAAGCGTTTTGACAAGATCTCCCTGACGCAAATTAGTCTCTAGACCTAGAAAGCTTTTGAGGATACCGTCGTTGATGGATTAAAAAAAAAAGTATTGTTTCTATATTATGTTATTTTCTATTGTTTTGGTATCATTATAAGTAAGATTATTTGTTAATATCATAATAAACTTTTTAGAGAATGATAATGACTTTGTTCGGTACTGTCTTAAACACCAGGACTTGGAATCCGTTAGATCGCTGGCGTTATACCCAATGTGTTAGTTTACACTTGATCGTGCGGCTATGGTTTGCGAACTACGAAGGTTATAAAACCACATAAAAACGTCATGCCGTTTCATTCACTCTCATTCTCTGCTTGCCTCCTTCACTTCTGAGAGGACTTGGAGAGCGTTTCGTCGAATCAATCTCTTCCATTTCAGATCTGTGCCAACCGAGGTCGGTGGTGTTTTTCCTCTCTTCTTGCTTATTTCATTTCTCATTTTTGTTTACGAAATCTGGTCTATTTTCATATAATGAGTTTTGATTTTGAAAAATTGAGTATATTTGTCCATGTTTGTTATAGTTGTGGGTCTTTACTATGTCTTCTGATAGTGTTTGTAAATTTATAAATTGTAGATTCCTCTTCAATTTCATTAGGAAATTCTTGTATTTATATGAAAAGGTCTATAAGTGGAATGTTAGCCAGTAATAAATGTAAATGTATATTGTTCATTTAGCTTTTAGTTATGTCAATTTATTGTTCATTATGATGATTGTTATATGTTTTCTCAGTTGATGGTGAAGATTACTGATATAACTGAGCCAAGAAATAAGAGTTGATGATACATGCTTCACACATACCAACTCAAAGGAGATTTGATAAACGAGTATAGAAGACTAAAAAACTCTTGAACCATCTCTTTTATTAGACACTTAGCTACCCGTGCCCCATCTGCATCATTTTAGTCTCCTATACTCGTTTATCAAATCTCCTATGAGTTGGTATGTGTGGAGCATGTATTATCAACTCTTATTTCTTGGTTCAGTTATCTCAGTAATCTTCACCATCAACTGAGAAAACATATAACAATCATCATCATGAACAATAAATTGACATAACTAAAAGCTAAATGAACAATATACATTTAGATTTATTACTAGCTAACATTCCACTTATAGATCTTTTCATATAAATACAAGAATTTCCTAATGAAATTGAAGAGGAATCTACAATTTATAAATTTACAAACACCATCAGAAGGCATAGTAAAGACCCACAACTATAACAAACATGGACAAATATACTCAATTTTTCAAAATCAAAGCCCATTACATGAAAATAGACCAGATTTCGTAAACAAAAATGAGAAATGAAATAAGCAAGAAGAGAGGAAAGACAACACCGACCTCGGTTTGCACAGATCTGAAATGGAAGAGATTGATTCGACGAAACGCTCTCCAAGTCCTCTCAGAAGTGAAAGAGGCAAGCAGCGAATGAGAGTGAATGAAACAACAAGACGTTTTTATGTGGTTCTATAACCTTCGTGGTTCGCAAACCACAGCCGCACGATCAAGTGTAAACTAAAGAAATCCCTGCAGACAAGGAAGTTAAAGAAAATGTTATCACATACAATAGAGCAACGACCAAAAAAGTTATAGTCATGAAGAACACGGGACATTGCATCCTTAGATGGCTCTGGGAATAGTTCTCTAACTAATGGTTTTGTTGCCCCTGTTTGGAGATCACAACTTGCTGATATAATACTTGTAATGTCCCGTGTTCTTCCTGACTATAACTTTTTTTGTCATTGCTTTATTGTATGTGATAACAACTTCTTTTACTTCCTTGTCTGCAGGGATTTCTTTCGTATTTCAAGCATTAGGATGTTTTCAATCATAAAGAGCTATTCACCTGCTCTTCCTCTTCTTATTCTGTTGGGAGGGTTAATCTATCTTACAGATTTTGATTGGAGCTCTTTTTAGGCACCTTTTGTTAATGAGGAGGAAATTTACATGCAGCTTAATCGGCTTGGTATCCAATACTCGTTTATCAAATCTCCTATGAGTTGGTATGTGTGGAGCAGGGTATCATCAACTCTTACTTCTTGGTTTGCTCCAAACTCTCTTGGTTTCTACTGGGTTCTCATGTCATGGTTAAGGTTTTTATGGGCAAACTTTCTTTCTTTGTCACCAAGTATGCAATTGTTTGGAATTTGAGTTCTTTTCGTATTGTTTATCATTACCATAACCGAGTTACTATCTCTTGGTTGGGTGTTGTTTGTCATTTGTGCAAACTATTGAACCATCTCTTTTATTGGGCACTTAACTACATGTTCCCTATTTAGTTTCCAAACTCTACCCGTGCCCCATCTGCATCATTTCAGTCTCCTATTATTGTCCATGGTCCGGCTACTTTCCATGGTCCGATCATCTTTAACGGACCTGTTGATGGCAATGGAATTGATGATTCAGCTTTGAGGTAATTGCCGTTTCTAGAGTTGAGGTTTTGTGTGGAACTCTAGCTTGCATGTGTTTTGATCCCAAAGTTAGACTAAGATGTATTAGATGATAAATCATTGGCTTGTGATGTGTACATTCTACTTATAGATTACATATTACCTAATGAAGGTTGGATTTATGAAAGATATAGCATGAGAAGAAGTGATATGAAAGATATAAATTGTGGAACCACTTTGGCTGAAAAAAATGTGGGTTACTTTTTTCCTTATATGGGGTTGTAAAAGAAACTTGTTTCCTGATGTGGGTTATGTGTTTAGTTTTGAACCACTTTCTTGTTACTTGTTTCCTGATGTGGGGTTGTTCCGTATCTTAGTAATGAAAGGATCAATGCTCTTGCATGAAAGGATCAATCTTTTTTCCCTTCTGCAGATAGAGGGTCGAGGACGGGTTGAGAAGAAAAAAATATTTGAGTAATGTTAAGTGAGGATGCTACGTTACTAGCCATTAGATAATACGAATAATTAAGATTAGACGAAATTTACATAACTTTACAAAATCTCACTTTAGAGAAGCAGGATCCCTGTTGGGAGCCTGTACAATTTCATTGCTTTGGTATTCTTCTTCTCATAGAGTTGACGTGTACGTTAGAAACCATACAAAATAATCATGGACATGACTTCTTATACTCCAATCATTTATGCATTGTGTGAAGCTGAAATGGTTATATAAGCCTTGGAATTTTCTTCTTGAGCTGCTTGATTGAGGCCAAATACCTAGATGATATTCTTGTAAATTAGTCTTCAATGCATCAAGTAATTTGGTTGGAGAAGTGAATTTGCTTGATCGATGTTGACCAGTGTAAAAGAAAGATTAGAAGTCTATGCAGAGAAGATAGAACCAGATGAAGGTGAACCAGTAATGACTATCAAAGGGCATGATACCACGGTGGAGACTTGATGTTATGAAAATCTGGATAAGCGATTTGCTCCCTGTCAAAAGGTTCTGGTGTTTGCATGTTTGCTATCGAGTATCGAATAGATAGCAGGTTCCAGGAACCTTTGAGCATAGAAAGTCGAAGATGTCTAATTTGAGAGCAATCTGTTGCCAATTAAAGTTCCTTTCTCTCTCAACTAAAATTCGGTAACAGAGAAAACAAAAACATAGGAACCTCGTTTGAAATTTCTGATGAAGTTATGTATCCTTATTGTATTTTAATCGTATCACAAGAATACATGGGCGCAAGGCACTCTTATTTAACTAAAACATGTCTGTGAGGCTGCACTAGCCAAGGGTGAGTTGGTACTTGGGCTGTTTGTTAGGGGAGAAGATACCAAAATGTCTCTCGACTTCTGCACCATTTTTGAGGTTTTCATCAAACATGGCAAACAGATAAGTTTCGATAGCTCCGTTAGGCCTCTTTGGAGTCCCAGTCTTCACATGATTGATCAAATTGCTGTAGTATGTTCCTGCATTACCAGGAGTTGCAGCATCACCACCTTCAGATGGCCAACCGCTCTCGGATACAACTATTGCCATATTGGGCGCCCCTGCTTTTTCAAGAGCAGAGTAAAGAGTATCCAATAAAGCATCAAAGATGTTCTGGTACCCATTACTACCATCCTGTACCTCTACCCCAGGTGAAGTGAACAAGGCATATTCTAGTTTTATGTTAGCAGGGTCACCAATATAAGCGAAGTAGGGGTATATGTTGGCAAGAAGTGGTGATCCATTGTTGCCTAAAAAGGTGATGATTGGGGTAATGAATGAATTCGCAGCGTCGCTGAATGCACCATTTGAAGGAGGGAAGTTAGTGCTCAGAGTTGAATCTATTGCTGTTGAGACTTTAATTTGGCCTTGTAGATTGGCAGCAGTAACCGCATTCTGAATGTTCTGTATAGCAGGAAGAAGATATTGAGCCTCTGCAGCATCAGGGTGTACTTCATTTCCAACAGCAATGTACTTGAATTTGACATCAGCCGAGTAGGGTTGCACATTTTTCTGGACCCAATCTGTAGCTGCTGCAGCATCAGTGAGTGCTTGAAGGTTGTTGTTGAGGATGGTGACTATGAGCTCTATGTTGGAACCTCGAAGGGCCTCCAAGGTTGCTTGGTTTGGCTCATAAATCCTCATCCTTCCAATCCCATTGCTTTTGTACAAATCAACTACTTCTGTATCACTAGGTAAAGCATCACCATTTCGTCCATAGCAGACACCCACAGATTGTGCACCTGAAATAAGCATGCAACAAAATTGATAAGCAACAATTCTCCCTAAAACTTTCTGCTGAATTTAGTAACATCACTAACAAGGTTAAAGAGATAACAATGGACACATGCATGTTCAAGTCTTTACCCCCAATATTAACTTCTACCTAGTTATGGAAAGCTCACTTGCCAGAAAATTACACTGTCAAGCACCATGCATAAAAGCATAAATTAACTCGTTGAGTAATAATAACCTAACAAGCCGCTGAGGCAAATGAAAGTTTTGATCATATATTATAGTGTTTGCCATATGTTACACTGTATCGACCAAAAACATTGTCTAATGAGATGCAAGATCGAAAACAGAAAGAGACCTGTTATCTGTAGAGCAGGCATAAACAGAACAAGGAGCAGCAATAAGGGGGCCATCAAGGTAGTTTTATGTGTTGTGTAGGAAAAATCCATGACGAAGAGGCAACAGAACTAACAAACTGATATGTATAAGTCTTGGTACATCAAATCTGAGATCCCTGGACACCATTATATAGTATTCTAGAGTAGTAGTATAGCTACAAAATGCCCCAAGTGCTCATTACAAAGTTGCCAACTACGGATTTTTATGAACCAGTCAAACACTCCATGGATTAGTAATATACACTGCACTAATTGATTGTCTGCACTTGCATTTTCCTTGAAAATCATCATTAGGTTCATGTCCATTGCAGTAGGCTTAGAATGAAGCAGATGGACCAAAACTGCAGGCTGTCAAATTGTTTGCTAGTCCACGATGGTCCACGTATGTGAAGTCAATTGACTTGAAGGACCCGTTTCTCTTTGGCTTCCAATTTTCCACAAGGTCTAGTAGTACCGTATAGTATCTTTCGATGACATATGAATCTTGAAGTGCTTAATGGGTTTGAAACTTGGCTTCAGGCTTAAAAGAGGCTGCTAGAAAGTGTTCACAAGTCTTCAACTATGAGCTCCTAGTTTAACTTAGCTAGTTTGACATGTACATGTACACGTACAAACACTTCTCATATCAAGTCAGTAGAGTCGACTTAGTTAGATTGCCCCTTTTCATACTCCCATGCCCAGCCCTACTCCCTTCTAGTCATTCTATTTCCTTCACAACCTCCACGCCACACCAATCACCTTCACCTCCTAACCAGCTACCTCTACATCTAAAAACGCCACTTACCGTCTCCAGTAAAACAACATTTCGGTTAATGTTAACCTCCAAATATATTACTGTATAAGTTACAGTAAAAAGGCCTTTGAAAATCATAATAATTCAGAGACTTGTTATAAGAATTTGATAAACCATGTGAAGGGAGGAAAAGGGACTCCAGAGAAGCCATCAAGAGCTATTGAATCTTCCATATTGCATACTGTGTCTGTTTGATGAGACAATGCAAGAGGAGATTGAAAAACATTTTGGCCTCTTTCACCTTAACTAAACAGCTCAAGTACAATGTAAGATTCAACTACTAGAGTGAAGAGGGAGGCTCAGACCAACTGTGGCCTTCGTCACTTCGAAGAATCACAACTAGTCTTCCATAAGTCATAAGACTTGTAACTCAAGACCTCCCGCTTATGCCACCAGACCAATGCTTCACCTCTAAATTTGTCTAACCACATGTTTCTGTTTTCAATTACTCAGTCTACTTCTATGGATTACTGTAAAAAAAGTGTCAGATGGTCTAATAAGCATCAAAGCATAAGTTTCGAACACACAAGCATCCATGAAATTTAGTCTGTACAACATTCTTCTGGACTTCTGCTATCAAACAAGACGCGGGATGAATAGTGGAATATACACTTTTATGTATAAAAGAATCAACTGGTGTATGGCGTACCTATGAGAACAAGAATAATGCTTTCAACTTCCCCACACAGTAACACAATCACACTAGTTTTTACTCAATCGTTCTTTCTTTCTCTTTCTTTTCTTTCCTTTTTTCCCTTCTTCTTTGGTATTACTTTCCTCAATGAATGGAAAGTTCGGTTTCAAAATGTTCGGTTTTTCTGGAGGTCAGATCTCTCTCATTCCAGGGGAGAAACGTGAGTCCAATACCTGCAAGTTCTAATGTTGAAATTCACTCTAGGGAAGTAAATAGAGAGGGGTCTGCAAGTGGCTTGGATCCCACACTAGCAAGTTATAATGATTAGTACTCTGAGGGAACCAAATGGTGACGGGTCTGATGATGAATGATCACTCTACAGAACTAAATGGCGATTTTAAAACTAGTGGAGTATCTTGTTTGGCCTAAACTTGTGGAATATCTTGTTTGGCCTAACGGGTCTGATGATGAATGATCACTCTACACCTCTCGAATCCGCTTCAGTGCTCTCTCCCCAAAAAACACAATCAAAGTAATAAGGCATGCCAGGGGAGTCCTTTATATACGCACACCTAGTATCCCAAAAGAAAACCGGACGCCAGCAGATCCAGACCACCCATCTCTGACCGTCCCCGATCGGCACATGTCCCCATTATAGTTACTCTCCCCGGGGAATCATAACTGATGGGACTGATGGGCAACCCTCTTAAATGCATGTTAGGCACGTGCCTCATCTGCACGCGACGGTTGGAATAGATCGAGGCATCTGAAAAACTCCCAAATTCCCCAAGGGCCAACTTCAACTATCCAAACATCGGCAACAGGTAATCCACTTGTAACACATAATCATATCGGTAACATGCATCCCATCGGTAACAGACAATCCATCGGGTTAACGGCATTTCATCCAGCAACAGGCAAGATAACCGAAGCTCTGATTTTCACCATAAGTTACTCCAACCCTTCGAGTCTCCGGGCTCGAATAAGCCAGCACCAACTAAGGGCTTCAAGACCTTGGGAGCAAAAACTCCAACGGGAGAATTGTTCCTCTAACACAAGACAAATCTTCCTGCATGCTAGAAACCCTACACATAGCTAACACTTGTAACAACAAAGGTTAGAAAATAGTGGGAGCAAAAACCCCACCGGGAGATTGTTCCTCTAGTAAAGGCCAAATCTTCCCGCAGGCTAGAAACCATGCACATCACGCCACTCGCGCCTGTAGAGGCCAAGGCTGTGAAAAACCCACCGGGAGCAAAAACCCCACCGGGAGAATTGTTCCTCTAACATAGGACAAATCTTCCCGCAGGCTAGAAACCCTGCACATACCCGACTCCGTTAACAACAAAGGCTGGGCAAGTTTGGGAGCATAAACCCCACGGGGAGAATTGTTCCTCTAGCACAGGACAAATCTTCCCGCAGGCTAGAAACCATGCACATACCTAATGCTTAAAACAACAACGATTAGAGAATAGTGGGAGCAAAAATCCCATCGGGAGAATTGTTCCTCTGGCACAGGACAAATCTTCCCGCAGGCTAAAAACCCTGCATACACTTCACACAAGATTGTGAACATATTTATGCTGCCAGGCGATATCATTACACAGGCCGGACCACCCCGCTGGGAACTGCTATACAAATCACTTCCCACTAGTAATAGGGTACCCCAACAAAAACGATGACACGCCGCCTCAGGGCGGATGTCATCTCCGCTTGGGGGGACGTCATTATTCCATGCACTCCACCGGTTTTTCCCGGCCCGCATGCATGGTACGGCGGATTTCAAAGCCCTCATTATTCCATGCACTCCACCGATTTTTTCCGGTCTGCATACATGGCACGGCGGATCCCAACACCTTCATTATCACTCCATACATTTCACATTTAAACATTTGCCGCACAGTAACATAAGAACATACTCGCACCATTGCACTCTTCTGTACAGGCTCTCTCGAACGCTCGGCCAAGCCCAATCTTCAACGCAGACTTGGGGGGCTAGGGTACCGTTGGGTTTGTATCCCAGCGGGTCTGCGAGCCTGCAGAGCAAGACATATTAAGTCCCCATTCAAGATTGCACTTGACCGGGAACTTGGGAGACTTGTTGACAGTAGCCGCAAGGTGGCTCCCAGGCCCACAGACTCCCCACCAGAGCCCCCAGGCCCGGTCTGTGGACCGGGAACGGACCATGGGCGTGCCAGCTCCCGGCCCAACAGGTTAGTCCCGGGGTGTGAGCCCGGAGGATGGGAGCATTGGCCTGATTAACAGAGGACCAGGGCACTCCCACATCCGTCTACAGTAGGGGCTGCGTTCGGGTCAGTCCGGGTCGAAAAAAATCAAAACCGAACCCGAACCCAAAACTTTCGGGCCGGTCCGGGTCGGGTTTTTAGAGTGCTAAACCCGGTGATTCCGGGTTCAATTCGGTTCGGGCCGGGTTTTCTGGGTTTTTGGGTTTTAAGGGTTTCCGATCGATCTCGTCTTCTCCGACATTCTAGAGCTGTAGCAGAGGTCTCGGCAGGCCAAATCGACATCGTTGTCGTCGGCGGCGGCGGTGACATCGTCGTTGGGGGCGAGGGTGGCGGCTACGACGTCGTTTAGCACGTCGGGGTTTCTAGCTTTTGAGTTTCTGGCGCAGGAGAGCGAATTCACCGTAGGTCAAGGAGGCGCAAGAGAGCGACTTCTGAAGTGGGTTTTCGGGTTTCTGGCGTTTGAGGGAGAAGGAGATGAGAAGCGGTGGGTGGAGGAGGAGAAGACGAAGAAGAAGGAGGCGGAGGCGGAGGTTTGAGAGCCTGAGAGTGGGTTTTCGGGTTTTCGGGTCGGTCCGGGCTAAACACATCTGGAAACCGGCCCGGTCCGGAAGTATGAGAATCGGTCAAGGTCGGGCTAAATCCGGAAATTTCAGAGGTAAAAACCGACCCGATCGGGTCGATTTCGTGTCGGTCCGGAACGAAAATCTGGGTTTCGGTTTTAAAAAAACAGCCCTAGTCTACAGTAGGGAGCAAGTCCCACATCGAAGAATAAGGCCAACCCTCATGCCCGGCAGCCTATTTTAGGGCGGCAACCACTACCATTAAGAGGTAATCAATACTCCAACTAACTTATTCCCGCCTTAAGCATTCAGTTTATCCTAACTATACTGACTTAAGCATCTGAGCGAAATAGACCGGCCCGCCCGGTATTCCCTTAGTTAGCAGGTTTTACAGGAAAGTTACATTAGGATCCACCGGTATCTGTGAGTCTCCGGATTCAGACAGAAACGTTTTCTATTGTGATCGTGGGGAGAAGATGAGATAGTGGTATGTGTTTCAACCTCTTAATTGTATTTATTAAAAATAATATAAAAAATTTCAAAAATAGAAAATAAAAAAAAACTAATTAGGTGGCAATTTGCAATTGGGCCACAAAAGAGAACGGATACAACCATCTAAACCTGGACGCAAGTTTTTTCCTATTTTCTATTGTTTTGGTATCATTATTATTTGTTAATATCATAATAAACTTTTTAGAGAATGATAATGGGCAGCTTCAAGTGGTGACGTATGAGCAGAGTCAGCATATAAAAGGCCTCTACTTCTCTCCCCAAAATCCCCAATTCTTCTTCGAAACCCTAAACAGAGCTGTAGACGAAGCAATTGGACTAGTAAGTATTTTTGATTTCTATTCGCGTCAAACAAGCTAGGGTATTTGACATGTCCTCGACCGAGAAACAATTCTATTATTGCAACGCAATTCAATTCTCTGGGGTTCCTCGAGTCGGCAAGAGACTCTGGCTCAGATCGAAGACAGCCCCAATCCATTTGAAGCTCTTCAACCTACTTCACAAATGTCGTCGTTGGGTTGACCCATCCGGCGTCGACATGGTTCCCATCAGATTAAAACTCTACCACCAAACAGTAACTGTCCCTGCTGTTGGGTTCCGGAGAGCTGTCGTTTATTATGGTGAATCTAATTGGGTAGCCGAAAGACGGTTTCAGGTCCCTGTCTCTGATTTCAAGGTATTGTCGAAACAGGGTTTTTATGGAAAGATGGTTGCAGGGTATCTCAAGAGCTTGCGCGTCCCGGAAGATGATCACCCAATTTTTCTTGGGAAAATATTCGACGTCATCGAGCACGCCGTCCCTGAATTGCCCATTATAGTCAGGATAGTGCATATGACAGTTCACGTCGAAGACAATTGCATTACAAGATATATCAAGGGTTTGGAGAAAGTGAGAGTTGATAGTTTGGAGGAAGCAGCCAACACACCTTGCGCTATTTGTACGGATGACCTTGCTCACTTTCGAGGTAGTGATAGTGATGAGGAGCAGATGATTATTCGCTTGCCCTGCTCCCACCTTTATCACAGAGATTGCATTGTCCCTTGGCTGGAGAGGCGTCAGGTCTGCCCATATTGTCGATACTACATGCCTCTTGAGCAAGCAGCGACGACGACTAGTTCATCAGCAACCTCCTCCTCTGGCCGGCTGCTAACGCCTATGCTGCTCGTGATGTCTGCTGGCGGTATAGTAACTGCTACACTTCTTTGCAGACTGTTGAAGCGAGCTTGAGAACTGGCATAACTATTTGGTGTTTACAGAAGTAGATGAAGATAGTCTGGATGTTATTTATCACAACTCTTTTCCCGTACATTAGTTTTTTTAACTATGTGTGTAACTGTTGCTTTGGATTCAACCATTACTCTTTTGGGACTTGATATCCTTTCTTGAAAGCCGAGACGGTCATATGGAACCGGTGATGCAGGGTTTCAGATGTAAAATTCTCCTGGTTGTTTATGCAGCTTAAAGAGATAGAAAAATTGAATACGGTGGAGGATATTTCCCGAACTTTAATTGTCAAATACCAGACGTTATTAAACCTCAGCTGAATGATCTTTGTGAGAGATGAGTCTCAAATCCATATGTCTGAAAAAGTAGTAATACATAGATTATCCTCAGAAGGCACAAAATGTTGAAAGGAAGAATTTCATAACAAAACGTTCCATCAAGCTTACTAGCAATTAAGTAAAGCTTTTGTAGCCAATACTGCATATACAGGAACAATTCAATTGTCGCATACGAGTCTGGACTTGTAGCTTATCAAAGTTACAAGACTCAAGGTATGAACAACTAGCTGATATAACACAAGCCCTTCAACTAGCTGATATACATAGAAGAGAAAATGTTTGAATTTGTTAAGAAAGGGGGGAAAACTACTCTTTGATCGCTTAAATAGTGTTCTTCAAGACGGCCAAAACTACCTCATCAAATTGAGTTATATCTAACATCTAACAATAGACATTTACCAAGGATCTAAATCCAACACAGCCATCATGTCTCAGTAATTGAGTTAACAGGTACCAAATCACATGACCTAAAGTTCAAAATAAATTCACACATATACCATACCAAATTCCTTCATCATATACATACCAAGCTTCAATGATTTGTGGGTCTCAAGCATAGGAAGTACTTTTAGATCGGAAAAAAAAAAAATATTGAAGAATGTCCTTAAACTTAAACAAGAAAACTCTCCATAAACGTAAGCATTACTTACTCACAAAAACAAAGCATATTCAACGAGGACAGCAAAAGCAGACAAATTGTAAACTTAATGGGAACAACTAATAAACCCAGCTTATATAATAATATACAATCCCCTAAGGCCTACAGGTGCAATACAAGCAAGAAATCAAATGAGCTGCTCAAAATCTTAAAATTTTGAAAAGAAATCCGGAATGTAACTCAATGACCCAACTGATAAATTCAACATACAAAACAACTAGGTACAAGTCTGTTAACAAAAGGCAACACACTGAACACAGACAAAAAATTAAATTATCTGCTTGATCAAAATTCAAAAATCAAAATCTATATTTCTAACGAGCTTTCCTTTGATTAGAGTTGCATGAAAGATGACAAAGAAGTGTAAATTAAGAAAGTGAATATCCTACAAGCTGATATAATGAAATTATAATGCATTTTTCAAATGACTAATAGCCAAGCCATTTTGTTGGGAGATTACATGGAAAGATGGTATGCATAAGACATGAAGAGTGGGATAATGAAGTGGAACCTCTTCATATGTTTGCAAGCAGCCTAATGTGAAGCATCCTTAAGAGGGACTAGCATTATCTGCACACCGAATCATTTAGACAGAGTTCTAATTCACCCAAACTGAAACATACTAAGATGCCATCACCAGACAAGCTGATAAGTAACATGAATAATATAGAAAAGATAGTAAAGACCAGAAACAATCAGAAGAACTCATGGCTACATTGACCGTTGTAATCAATAATGTATATCATAATTTCATTTGTCCAAAACATGGGGCAAAAACTTCCCCTTAAGAAAGAAACAAGGTAATTCTAAACAGAGTTCTTACTGTCGATTTCGCTTCAACAGTGTGCGAATAAGCACATAAGTTAATAAACAGCTTGCGGACACAATGAGGAACGTAGGCCAATCCAGTTGCTCTGAGGGGGATGGCTCACCCCTAGTACGGAGTGGGTACAGGCAGAGAGGGCAGACACGGACAGGATACAGCTCCAAAGCCTGGACAAGGCAACCTACATGAAAAAGATGCAAGCAGGGCAAGCGAGTAATCCCTTCTTCTGCATTGTGCACGTGATCAAGGCTCTCCCAACAAATTTTACACCGCTTCTTTCTAGTTTTAGATTCCAAAGCATCAAGCCTCACTATGTCCAGAACGTGAAACACTGATTTAGTTGGAGGAACGACAGACTTGCCCAAAATGTTAACATTCACATCTACAATTATCACTTCAACATACAAACCGGGCTTGGCCACTTGAATCACGTTATATATCTTTTGAATAACATCTGCTTGTACAGTCTGTGGAATAGACATGGTGGAAAGATACCCCTCAAGAATCTGAGTATACACGCCCCTTTCAGCTATAGCATCTGAGATAGGGACCATAAATCGTCGTTCACTCAAGAGGTTCGGTTCTTGAAAATTGACTGGAGAATGAATCGAGTCCCGGCTTCCGGTTCGGTTGAAGAGCATTATATGGATGGGAATCATGTTAGCACTGCGTGGGTCAATCCAACGACGAAAGGGACGAGTTATCTTGAAGAACAGATATTTGAACACAGCATTGCTTTCTCTGTAGAAGTGTTTTGCTGTATCTGGGTCCCACTGTGACGCCCGGCTAATAGAGTAATGAAAGAGCCTCAGACTCTGGTTTTGATTCTGGGTCTGGGTCTGGGTCTGAGTCTGGGACATGCTTAATTGATGCTTCTACATAATAAACATGTTCAAATCACTTTTGAGTTAAGTAAGAGGCTGAAAGCCAGAATTGGAACCGATCGAACAGCCCAACGATTTCAATCACTTATACATGGACATGGATTATTAAAGAAGTGTGATTAATCTAAACATAATATCATAGAATAATCGATCAGTTATATATATCTGATAAACGCAGCGAAGCAAATAGAAGTAAATAAGCGAATTGGAGTCTGGTGGGAGCTATACAGCCTATACTTACAAATTTCAGCAATTGTCTCCTTCGCGGGTACTGAGCTATTCCAATCTTCAAAAATCAATCGGGTCTGGTCAGTAATTAGGGTTTCGAAGAAGAATTAAGAAGGAGATGAGCAAGGTAAATTTGTGTAGTTTACCCAACAGAAAAAAAGAGAGAGAGAGAGATGAGTTCTCTCAAAATAAATAAAAAATTAAAAAAGAAAGAAAATATATGAAAACCTATCCCTCTTTATCGATCAATTATAAACAAGTAAACATGGTCGAACTAGCTAGCTAGTATCATTTTAGCACTGCTTGATTAATACTCCTTAATTAAATAACTCGTTTAGGTTTGTGTTAGCATCAAGTTACAGATGAACGTACTTATAGAATTTTCTGATGTAACCATGCATTACTGTGGTAGCTGGGACTTTGCTCGATCAACAATGTATAAGGTTAGCTATAGAATATGTTTCGTCGTGACGAATCACTTGCATTTGTGGTACAGTATGTAACAATTCACTGTTCAAATTGGCAGACCGGTACCCGAGGAAGCGAAGAACAAATAATAACCAGGAGCTTAATTTGAATTTGTTTTTCTTAATTCTCGGATGCAAAATCTATAAATTTGAAACTGAGAATATATGCTTTTGACTAGGTGAGGTTCGAACCATCAGCTGACGAAGAAACAATTAAAGCTAGCTTATTTCTAAGACGTATATATATATATAAAGAATCCCATACGTACATCGATTCATGCTTGCATGCCATCGTTTACCGAGTCTCTGCAGTTTCATTATTCTTAATTTGCCCAAGTAATTAGAAAAATGTTTGATCGGTATTGATCCCTTCCATTTGTTCATCTCAATTAGCTGATCATTTTGCACAAGGCACGTTGTAATTCTACTGGAACACACGCAAATTAGGATTTATATATCTACAATGAATTGACCATGCATTGATATATATTAGGATTTAAAACACGAGAGGAAGATGGAGATTGAATGATGTGGGGGAAGAAGGGAATTGTTGTACGTGCAATGTAGTAGTTTGGTGGCCAATGCCCTAGCTGAGGACTCGCCCTAGCTTCATCTTTCCGGTGATCTCTAAGATACTATTGGATTTCAGTTATAACAGCGATTCCGGGTAAATAGAAATCCCAGATATTCCGGCAATTTTGCAGGGTCACAACTAGCGTAGTTGCATTCCTATAATATTGTACTCGAAATTATAGTCTTTTTTTTTTTTGGTTACATAATATTGTTTGTGTTTGAACAAAATGCAGCCTCCCAGTGCTAGGGGCTAAACCACCCTTCGATATCTAATTATCTAGTACAGTTGGCACGTAACTTGATTATAAGAATCATAAGAGATCGACAATAAAATTAAGTAAGAAACTTGGTGATCGATGATGGACTTTTGAGTAGGGAAATAGGAATCATATATGTAACTAGGTTCGACCGTGGCATAGTAACGGTAACCCTAGAAGAATCAATCTAAATTTATTAAATAAGGTCTAGGTATGCGTAGAAGTACAATTAATGGCTCTAAGTATCCCTGTGCAAGGGCAATACTAACAAATAATAGTGGCTTCTAACTAGGAGATTGAACGATTAAGTTTCCAAGTTAGTAATGGAAAGTTTGATTCAAACAATAATACTTATTTCACGGCACGATACGATTTGATGACGTTCTGATTCAAGGTCGATCAGAATTCAGAAATGTAAGGGGACGTGTTGGATCGTCTCGGGTAATTAACCGCTTACTCGCATATTTATAGGTCTAATAATAGAATTCACGCTGATTCTGCTAATTTACGCTCATCCCGTTTATAAACCCCTCTTCGGACTATTAACCATTTGGAGAGGAGAGGAGGAACTCATCGGCTTGGCTTTGCTTCCCCTCTCCTCCTCCTCTTCTCTTCTCGATCCTCTTCCTTCTTCTTTTTTGATTTATTGGCTTTTTGATCCATTTTACCTTCTTCTTTTATTTTAATTTTTGTTACGTACACTCTCACATTCTATTCTCGATAGGTTTATATCGAGTAATGTCTTGTGATGGAGTTCATCTATTACTAACTTGGATTTCCTTCCCAATTTATTTATGTATGGAGAATGAGCAACACAAGTTTCGATCACAATTTTTATCGATTTGTGCTGTGTTGTTTCTAATATCCAAAACTTATGTAGCCAGTCGGGGGTTTTTTTTTTTACTGCACATGAGGACTTGGAATCCGTTAGATCGCTGGGTTATGCCGAATGCGTTATTTATACTTGATCGTGCGGCTGTGTTTTGTGAACCATAGAACCACATAAACGCCACCGTTTCATTCACTTTCATTCTCTGCCTGCCTACTTCATCACTTCTGAGAGGACTTGGGACTTGGGAGAGAGCGTTTCGTTGAATTAATCTCCTCCATTTCAGACTTTTTCAGATCTGTCCAAACCGAGGTCGGTGGTGTCTTTACTCTCTTCTTACTTATTTCATTTCTCATTTTTGTTTATGAAATCTGTTCCATTTTCATGTAATGGGTTTTAGGGTTTAGTTGTTCCATTTTCATGTAATGGGTTTTAGGGTTTAGTTGTTCCATTTTCATGTAATGGGTTTTAGGGTTTAGTTGTGGGTCTTTACTATGCCTTCTGACGGTGTTTGAGAATTTATAAATTGTAGATTCGTCTTCAATTTCATTAGGAAATTCTTGTATTTATATGAAAATGTGTATAAGTGGAATGTTAGCTAGTAATAAATCTAACATTTTGCTTTTAGTTATGTCAATTTATTGTTCATGATGATGATTGTTATATGTTTTTTCAGTTGATGGTGATCATTACTGAGATAACTGATGACTTGTCAGATGGCTCTGAGAAGTCATACTCGGATGACTCTGAGAATGGTTCTGCTGACTCTGAGAATGGTTCTTTCGTTTTGAGATCACCTGCTGATCTAATTCCTGCAATGTCACTTGTTTTTACTGAATATGGGATAGTGGACTATCCCATATTCCGACAGCATCCATTGTATGCAAGCTCTGGTGCTTCACAAGATAGATAAACTGGGGGTTTATTTTTCGGGCAGAATGTTTTTTTCAATCTTCAGTAGGTATTCACATACTCTTCCCCTGCTCATTCTGTTGGGAGGGTTGGGAGGATTACTCTGTTTTACAGGTTTTGACTGGAGTTTCTTTGAGGCTCCTTTTATTGGTGAGGATGAAATTTACAGTCAGCTTGTCCGTCTTGGTATGCATTACTCCTTTATCCAAACTCCTATGCGCAGGTATGTGTGGAGCAGGGTAGCTACTGCTGTTACTCCTTGGTTTGTTATTCCACCAAACACTCTTGGTTTCTACGAGGTTCTGATGTCTTGGTTGAGGTTTTTATTGGTAAACTGTCTTTCTCTGTCGCCAAGTATGCAGTTGCTTGGGATTTGGGTTATTTTTATATTGTTTATCATTACCACGACCAAGCTTCTATCTCTTGGTTGGTGTGCTGTGTGTTTTTTGATCAGGGTATTGAACGATTACCTTTATGGGATGCTTAATTACATGTTCCCCACTCTATTTTCAAGTACTGTTTCCCCATCTGCAGAGTTTCAGGGTCCTGTTAATTTCCCAGGTCCTGTTATTTTCAATGGTCCGGTTACTTTCAATGGTTCTGTCACCTTTAATGGACTTGTAGATGGCAATGGAATGAATGATTCTTCTTTGAGGTAATTGCTGTTTGTAGATGGCATGTGTTTGATTCAAAGTTAGACTCAGATGATAAATCATTGCTTGTGATGTGTACATTCCATTTATAGATTACATATTACCTAATGAATGCCTAAAGTTTCCTGTAGTTTATTCTAATGTTCAGAACTCTCATTCCACAGGAGAAACGTGAGTCAAGAGCCAGAAAGTTCTAATGCTGAAGATCTGTCTAGGGAACTAAATGGATAGGGGAATTCAAATGGCAAATTCTGATGATGAGTAATGTATAGAACTAAATGGCGATTCAAAAACATGGACTATCTTGTTTTAAATTTGTGACTTAAATCATATTTTTGTTTGATTTGCTATGGATGGTTTTCATGTTGGCTTTGGTACTAAATTCATGATTGTTTCAGTTATCTTTGCTATGATTACAATTGTCTCGTATCTAGTGCCTGTTATTTGTGCTCTAAATTTCATTATAGAAACCTGAACTTTAATCACATATATAGAAACAGATTATCAACTATGCACAACAATAATTTTTTTTATCAGTACAATACTGTTAGTTTTCTCTCTTGGGTCATAAAAAGTAGATCAAGATTGTCGAACATGTAATGATATGAACTTGAAGGTCATCTTTTGAAGATGATGGTGATAAAGATTTTTGACTTAATGGAGTTTCAACCTGAACAACTCCATTTTGAATCTCCTTCTCCTCTTTGGTCATGAAATGCAATGGAGTTTCAACCTGAACAACTGGTCCTCGCTTACTCACTTGTGTACTCGACTACTGGTATTCCAATTTTTGTTCACCTTTGTTGAACTCAAACCACATCTTTGATCTGCAGAGGAGCATAAAAAAGTACCACACAATTCCAAACAGAGTCATCATTGCACTAACCAAATATACAGCTTTGTTAGCCACAACCAGAACATAGACTAAAAACAAAGATGGAATCAAGCACATCACAACCAACCCTCTCATACCCATTGGAACTTTAAATGACCTTTCTAGACCTGGAAACTTCACTCTCAACCAAAGAAAAGATGCAAATTCTAACAGCATTCCCAAACTGTATAGGAAATTGGCAGAAGATATAATGTCTGCGAAATCCAAGTAAGAAACTGAGAGTGCGAAAGCTGTTGAAATCAAAATTCCTAACCAAGGTGTGTTGAACCATTCGGACCGTGACCCAAAAATCAGTGGTGAAATCCCCAAGTCTGCCATCCCCAAAAGCTGGTATGCACAACTACTTAACTGAGCTTCAAACAGTCCAATGATTGATAAAACAGCACCAATTTCGATCCAGTATTTCAACCATTTCCCAGCAATCACTTCTCCAGCTGAAGCTAAATACCCATCAACCCAGTCTTCTTGTTCAAGTGGGATAGCACCAGTTGCAGCTAAGAGAGGAACTATGTACCCCAAACATGTGAGAATGCCAGCTGAAAACAGTGCTTTTGGGTACAGTTTTTGGGGTTGTTCAACTTCACCAGCTAATGTACTAGCATTGTCCCAAAAATTTAAGTTCCAGAATAAGGTGTTTATATACAAAGTCCAATCCTTTTCTACACCCTTTTGACCCCAACTGATCCATCTACTAGGATCAATCTTGGGAATTGCAACCAAAGACATTACTATAAATGGACATAGTGACAGTATTCCTAAACCTACTGCAGTGTAACCAACAATGCTCAAACCAGAGTAGTTCAAAAATGAAAGCACTATAGTTGATACCAATATTGCGAAAAATCGAGGAACGCCTGAAGAAAAGATTGGGATTACCAGCTTGAGATAGTCCACACAAAGAATAGGATATGAAGCTAAATTGATGACTCCACTGAGGAATTTCCAAGATCCCATTAGGGAGCCCCAGAAGGGTCCAAAGGCTTGGTGTGCCCAGATGACAAAACCACCATTTCCGGGGAAGGAGGTGGCCAGCTCAGCGGTGACAAGGGCCTCAGGGATGCTCC
This sequence comes from Potentilla sterilis, assembly GCA_963682095.1. Taxonomy (NCBI): domain Eukaryota; kingdom Viridiplantae; phylum Streptophyta; class Magnoliopsida; order Rosales; family Rosaceae; genus Potentilla; species Potentilla sterilis. Next base: position 62,707,159 of record OY821755.1, read on the forward strand.
AAATGAATGGGAAGATGAGGAAGCCAAGAATGGCAAAGAGCGGACCAGCTGCACCAACTGCTGATTCTTCACCATAAGGACCTCCAGAGACTTCAAAATAGATGAGGAAGATAAGTGGGATAAGGGCAAGTTTTTGGGGATTCTTGGTGGTGATTTGAGGTTCTGATTCTAATTGTTGGTGATGTTCAATTAGGGACTGGGAGCTTGTGGAAGACTCTGAGGCTCCCATATCATGAGCCTTCGATTATTTCTGGAATGATGATAGTATTAACAGATCTTTAATCATATTCACATGGAATTTAGATGGAGGGACCCGAGATTTTGAAAGGTTGCTGGACAAGATATTATAAAGGCAAGTTGCTTCAAATTTTACTATTACTTGGGTTGCAGGGTTACTAGTGTATGATACTGCCTCAAACTAAGATATAAAGCAGCATGCAATCATGTCTCTAAAAATATCTCAAGGATTTTGCTAGATTTTTGCTTGGTGCATATGTAAAATAAATTTACTTTACGTAAGCGTTTCAGCTAAACAGTACCTATGAACATGAAAAATAGCAACTTCAAGAATCAAAGTTATCAAACTACATAACAATGTTTTTTAGATTCCTCGAAAACAAAACTGTAAAACACTGTTCGAGAGTACAGAATATAAGTAGTGTTGAGAATATAGTCAATATACATCTCACATGAGAAAATGGAACCTAACTTGTGGGTTTGTAAGAATTTGGGCTACTCTATCCATTGCCAATTGGTTTTGGATCGAAACTCAGACTACTTTATCATGATATCAGAGCGGGTTACCCACGTGTATGCTTTCTATCTCTGTCCTCTCTCTCTCTTACCCTGAGTCACACAGACTTCACGTCACTCAAATAGTTGTCTATATGTGGAGCATCTCATATATATGATTGATCGGATTAATGGTAAAATTAATTGTATCATCAGTATATCGATCAAAGCTTTCTATTTACAGCATAATTCTTGTTCCTGCTCCCTGACTCACTGGTCTGTGAGGAAGAAAACATAAAACCTAGGCTGCCAAACCACTTGTTTAAATTATCTCACTAAAACATATGAAACCCAGTAGCCAATCCCCGGCTCCTGATAAATTACCATCAAACTTATTTAAAGCTCATTGAAGCTATGTTCAATCTGAGTTGTTAGCTGATGCTTATATAGCAGTCGGCATATCATAGATTCATAGTATATCAGACCTCATTTATAGTGATTGATTAAATTGACTACGATCATATGAAATTTACATCCACACATCAATGATCCCACTAAATATATTCTGCAAATCATAGATTTGTAGTATATCAGACCTCATTACTACTTATCCATCTTCTTAGGGAACTTGGTACGGCTTTTGAATTGCACCACATGAATTTAACCAACATTTTCTTTTGTTGTATACCAAGAAATTTCCCAGAAAGAAGCAAAGAGGGGGAAAGAGTTTGCTCAATCAACTATGTATTATATGTACATCGGAAGTGTGTGTTGCATGGGTATAATTAGGCCAACCCTTTTCTCACAACAAGTTATAACATGTACCAACCTCGAGCAATTTCCAAGAAAGAAGCATGATCTATACAAAATATAGAGAGCAGAAGCTTAAAGATTGAGAATCCTTGCCAAGTTATATAGCTACCTAGCCTGCAAGATATATGCACAATGCAGTGAGCTAGCATATTTGACACCCAATCAAATTTGCATCAACACATCATAGCCACCATGAAAACACCCCAACATTCTCCTAGTTCAGAAAAGCTTCTTGAAGATGAAGAACAATGCCTAAAAGAACCTTCATCTATCAGTAAGATCACAACCAAAAAACTAGCTTTCATCCCTTTACTATTCCTCATCTACTTTCAAGTCTCTGGTGGCCCTTATGGGACAGAAGCCATGGTTGGTGCTGGAGGTACTTTCAATGCAATCTTAGGCATTATAATCTTCCCAATCCTGTTGAGTGTTCCTGAGGCCCTCATCACTGCTGAACTCTCCACCGCCTTCCCCGGCAATGGTGGCTTTGTCATATGGACTCACCAAGCCTTTGGACCCTTCTGGGGCTTCCTCATTGGGTTTTGGAAGTTCCTTAGTGCTGTCATAAACTTATCCTCATACCCACTTCTCTGTTTAAACTACATTGATCCAGATCTTCCAGATTTCTCCTCAAGCCCACCTAATTATATTTTAATCTCTGTTTCAACTCTGTTTCTCTCTGTTCTTAACTTCACTGGTTTGCCTATGGTGGGTTATGTTTCAGTATCTTTGGGGATTTTGTCATACTTGCCCTTTTTAGTAATTACCGTTTTTGCAATTCCCAAAATTGATCCTGGAAAATGGTCACTTTTAGGCCAAAAGGGTAGGAAGAAAAGAGATTGGCCTTTGTTCTTCAATACCCTCTTTTGGAATTTGAATTGTTGGGACAATGTTAGTACTTTAGTAGTAGAGGGTGTTAAAAAACCTTCAAAAACATTACCAAAAGCATTTCTCTCAACTGGATTGATCACTTGCTTTGCTTATTTAATCCCTCTTTTAGCTTCAGCTGGGGCTATTCCAATTGACCGAGATGATTGGGTTACTGGATATTACACAGATGTGGGAGAGAAAATTGTGGGGAAAAAATTCAAAAGGTGGGTTAGGATTGGAGCCTTTCTATCTGGAATTGGTGTGTTCCAGTCCCAGTTGAGCAGTTGTTCATATCAGCTCTTAGGCATGACTGAATTAGGGTTGTTACCAGCCTTTTTCGGTGCACGGTCCAAACGGTTCAACACTCCTTGGGTGGGGATTTTGATATCAACATTGATATCAATCTCAGTTTCATACATAAAATTCAGACATGTCACATCAGTAGTGAATGTTTTCTACAGTCTGGGGATGCTGTTAGAATTTGCAGCTTTTATTTACTTGAGGATGAACTTACCTGATGTGGATAGGCCCTACAAAGTTCCAGTTACAAAGCTGAGGAATCTGATAGCAATGTGCTTCATTCCATTTGGGTTTTCGCTGTATGTGGTTTGTGTTGGGCACCCAATTGTGTATTTGGTGGTTGCTCTCCTGACTCTGTTGGGAGTTCTTTGGTATTTCTGCATGAGGATTTTCCAGGCCAAGGTGTGGCTCGACTTCAACCGTGTTATGAAAAAGCTAGCAGAATATGAAAATTTGGGGTAAGTTTATTGTGTATGCTGGTGTTTTTCTTGTAAAAGATTATGATTTGCATACAAATTGCGGACTCCATCTTTTTTCCCTTGGCTGTTTTTGTATGCAGCTACTATGATCAGATTGTGAAATAATGTGGTTTACAGTCACAAAGTCTTCCTTGCCAATCTGGAAAAGTGCAAGAGTGTAGCTGTACATTGTAGTAGAACTATCAAAGTTTGATGCAGTACTTTATTCCTTATCCATGTACCTTGCACAAAATAAAGCAAGAAGCATTATGTGAGACTGTGAGTTGCGAAAATTGGTCCATCAGTTGGGTATTCATAATTTTCTGACCTTCTGTTAAGGGAAGGGGGTTGAGCTCTTCTCGAAGCTATTGTTTTCTTTATATTACATTTTCAGATTTAATTTAAGAATTGAAAATTTTATTACTAATTTGGATTATGTTAGGCATCTAATTACTAATTGCCTAATTGGTGGTTCATATAGGGGTATCTTTCAACCGACAAACTTTGATATAGGCTCACATCCTAACTCCAGATCTCCCATGTTGAACATCTATTTCCTATAAGAAACCAAAATTGGAAAGAAACAAATGACAAGAAGATAGATTAAGTAATCACAACATGTGTAAGCCAAAAAGGAAAAAAACATTTTGAGCAAGGAGTTGGATCAAGTGACCATTTCTAGGTCAAAATGACCAAAGCCACATATTGGAATGGAAAGCTGAAACCTTTACTTTCTCAGAATTGAGGGTGCAATCAATAGAGCACAACCTTCTTTGCCCATCTCACAGAAGATGAAGTTTATGAATTTATTGGACAGAGCTTCTAGAAGCACATCTCATTTCCCTTGAGGGAGAGCTTAAGCTAGGCCAACACACAATCTGCATAAGCCCCAAAAGGCCAAAACACACCATGTGAAGATAGAAAGTAGTGTTCAATCTCTCACCAAGTCCCATGACCAAAAAAAAACAAACAATTAATAAGCTTCACCCTTCCATCATGTCTCATCACATCCCCATTTGCAACCTTTGCTTCTCAGAGTGACTGACACCAGGTGATGATCATTCTCTCCAAGTTGGCCTCTTGCATCAAGATTGAGTAACAATTTAACAAACATAACATTCAAACCTCAATAAAAACTCTAATTTTATTTTATAGTTATCGTAATTAGACACTGTCGAAACTTGAACAATATGTAAAATTAGAACCGTTCTTCTTTCACCTTATATCCGATTTTCTTTAATTTTGAAAAATATTGAAATCCTGATTGTGAACTGAATTTGATCATTCAACGAAATCAAATCAAATTAAATGCTACACACCAAGGATGTGGGCCTATATCAACTTATCTTCCACATTGGCCCCAAATGAGATCCAGCTTCAAATTCTGATAAACATCAAGACCATCAGTTGGAGGCCACGTGTGAAAAAGACCCTCCGGTAGGTCATGTCCATTCAGTTAGGACCAGATACCAATCAATTAGGGTTCTTGAGGTTCCCTTATCCTCCAACTCTCCCCTGTTTTCTTGTTCACTTCACTTCACTTCACTTCCCCAGAGCCTTATCCCTACTAAAGCCCTCATCATCATAACTTGTTTGTAACAACTAGTCAAAAAAATCTTATCTTGGGTCCACTCTCTACCATAGCCAATGCCGAAGCTAAAAAGTTATTCGCCTTCTAGAAGCTCTCCTGGATTTTTATGAACTTTGCTTATTGAGATAGCTATTGAGTTTTGGGTTTGTGCTATAAATACCCAACCTTTCAGAGTCCTGCTTGCAACCCACACTCAAAATCAAACATCCCATCTTCTGAAGATTAATTCTTTCATATCCGCTAAAAATGGGGATTCCTCAAGTACCTGAGTGGATTCCGGGTTTGCCGGAGGAGATTGGACTAGAGTGCTTGACCCGTCTGCCGTACACGGCCCACCCGGTCGCTTCCCGGGTCTGCCGGCCGTGGCGGTCTTTGCTCGAAAGCAAGGAGTTCTATTATGACAGGAAGAGGAACGGTTACACACGAAAAGTCGGTTGCTTTGTTCAGGCTGGTGCGGTTAATCTCGAATCGAAGTCGAAATCGTTCACCGTTGGCGGGTCGCCGAGTTACGGAATCGCAGTGTTCGACCCGGTTAGTAAGAGTTGGGAGCGGGTTGACCCGATTCCGAAATACCCGAATGGGCTGCCGATGTTTTGTCAGGTGGCGAGCTGCGAAGGGAAGCTGGTGGTGATGGGCGGTTGGGACCCGGCGACGTACAAGCCGGTGACGGATGTGTTTGTGTACGAATTTACGACGTGTCGTTGGAGGATGGGGAAGGCAATGCCGTCGAAGCGGTCGTTTTTCGCGATCGGGTCGGGCGGGAGTCGGGTCTACATTGCGGGCGGGCACGACGCGAGCAAGAACGCGCTGAAATCGGCGTGGGTTTACGAGTTGAGGAAAGACGAGTGGACCGAGTTGACTCAGATGAGCCGGGAGCGGGACGAGTGTCATGGGGTGGTGGTCGGGGACGAGTTTTGGGTGGTGAGCGGGTACGGGACGGCGAGCCAGGGAGCGTTTGAGGCCGGGGCGGAGGTGTTGGATCTCGGGTCGGGTCGGTGGAGGCGGGTCGAGGGCGCGTGGGAGGAGGGGCAGTGTCCGAGGGCGTGTGGGGGTGGAGTTGGGAGAGATAATGGGAGGCTGGTGAGTTGGGCCGAGTTGGGCCCGGAGGTCCGGGTCGGGACCCGTGGGGTTGATCTTGGGTCTCGGATCCTGGTGATGGGTTCGGAGTACGATGGCGCGAACCAAGGGATATTCATGAAGGAAGGGCAAAGTGGTAAATTGGAGAGGGTTAGTGTGCCGGAAGAGTTTTCTGGGTTTATTCAGTCAGGCTGTTGCGTTGAGATATAAGAATTTGAGGATATTGTGAGAAATGGAGTGCTACATATACGAGTATGTGTAATTTTGAGAGCGGAATGTGGAATACATATACTATAGTTTTTGATTGTTAATATAGTGTAGTTGTTTCGATTTTATTTAACGATGAATTGACGTATATCTCACACGTTTACTATATGAAAAGAAAAATCACTATCCACGTTATGTCACATTTTCTAAAAGCGTCGGATTAAGAACTTATGAGTAGTCATGTTAGCACCAAACTTAGGTCAAGAGTTTAAGAAAGCGTCTTTGAAATCTACATTGGATTTTCAAAATAGTGTTCAACGGTCGTTGATTCAACTATGATTAATTTGAATTGGTTGCGACTTGTGAGTAAACTTAAATTCAAAATTTGCTTCTAACTATGTATTGTATGTATCGCTTAATTGAAACAAATAGGCGTATGGGCTAAAAAAATCATGCATATTGAGTGTGATACCTCTTTGTCTTTTAATAGTGTCTATCATTTTCAGTGTAAACATCGTCTTGTGTTACATGCAATGAACAATACACATCACATGTTATTTTGATAGTGTCTCCTTTTCAGCGTAAACATCTTGTTGTAATACGTGCAATTGGTGTTGGGAAATTTCCATAGAGCAAATTGCTATTGATGATAGATGACTTGGAATCCATATATGTCAACTTGATCGATCCAAATGAAAATTAAGATGACTTGGCCGGGCAGATTGGATAGAAATGGGACTTGACTTGCTCATCGTTTTGGTCTATCTAAAATTAGAGTTTGCAGTAGAAACTTGTTTTATTTTAGGCAAGTTGAGTTGGGATCATTGTTTTTGGTTAGCTCCTTAATTACTAGCTCTCCCAGTTCATTTCCCCACAACTAATTAGGTGGCAAGATCGATCTCACTAGCTAATAAGTGTTTGGTCTAAACAAACTTTCCAACCTGTGTTCCAAGGATTGAATCTAACTTTCTAAAGATTACGTCTAGCATTTCTAACTATGCAACTGATATTCACCTGCATTTGGTTATTTTTTGGAACTTTGTTTTATGAAAACTGGAGGCCGACTAACTCATCATTTTCCTTGCTCGATCGAAAGAAAAGTTACAAAGCAATGGTGCTACATCAAAACATTGCCAAGAGGTATCATAAGAAGGTGTAATGGATAGAACAAAGCAAACAACTAAGTGGAGGAACTTTTCACTAGCTTGTTGGGAAATTGTGAACTATTTATTTTGTATGCACACCGTAAATAATGACTAATCTAGCTAATAATTCGACTTCTAACATCGGAGTATTGAACTATTGATATACTCGAAAGCACCGTAGAATCATTCTATTTCTTTTGCGCATGCTCTGAAGGCTTCACAAGTTGTCCTTGAAAGGCTGAAATTTCGTTGACGGATGTATGAACTTTACTTACTGTTATAGCATCTCCTGCGAAACAAAATCTTGAGGGAAGCCTAGAAGTGATGATGGTGATGAGGAATATAAGGAGTGGAGGCTAGGAGCATGGAAAAGAAGAAACAAGGCCAATGCTGCTGACACTCTTTCATAGTGTTTTTTGACATCTCTATTTTTGTTTTTCTTAGAGCAGAAGCTATAGAAAGAGACAGCTAGCTGCTATGACCAAGCTCAATTAAATTATATATGTTAGTGTTGCTTAATTAGTCAGATTATAAACCTCTTTAGCTTGTATTATGTTAATTTAGTTAACAAAGAATAGTTCTATCCACAATTGCATCACCTGTACGCTGAGAACACGTACGAAATGAAACATTTTGTGACGTACAAATGGTACAATGGAAAGAATAGAGTATTTCTCAACATGAAGCACCCATGACCACCAATCCCTACTAATTAGATTTCATCACTGTACGTGATCTACTAATTAATTAGCAAGCTAATGAAGCAGGGTGGCAAACCAAACTTGAAGGAAAAACATGCATGCTACTTGCTAGATGAGTTGGTGTTCTAGAGCCATGCCAATAGATAGCCACTCCATATAAATAGCTACGCCAATCAGTCATTAAACCACCACAACTTCCACTCGATCTTCCAGCCTTCCAGGAGACTACTGACCTAGCTATTTTCATCCTCGCTAAGTTCTCAAATTGTAGAAATGGCACCATCCATAAGCCAAACCATCACAGAGTCTTCAGATCTCACTGAGTTTGTCATTAACAAGGGCAATGGGGTGAAGGGTCTTTCCCAAATGGGACTCAAAAGCCTCCCAAAGCAATATATCCAACCCGTTACAGAAAGATCAATGAGTATGAAAATAACAAATTTGTCTGAAGAATCCATTCCCATCATTGATATGTCAAACTGGGAGGACCCCAAAGTGGCAGAATCAATCTGCGAAGCGGCAGAGAAGTGGGGGTTCTTTCAACTACTCAACCATGGTGTGCCCATTGAAGTTCTTGAGCATGTCAAGAATGCAACTCACAAGTTTTTTGAGTTGCCAGCTGAGGAGAAGTGTAAGTTCTCGAAAGAGCATTCATCTTCGAACAATGTCCGGTTCGGGACAAGTTTTAGTCCTGAAGCAGAGAAGGCACTGGAATGGAAGGACTGGCTTAGTCTCTTCTATGTTTCTGAGGATGAGGCCTCTGCACACTGGCCTCCAGCTTGCAAGTAATTAAGCACTGAAATAGTTTACTATATATATATATATATATCAGTTCTTCATGATGGCATGCATTGAGCTCCTTTAGCTTATCGCAGTTCTATCGATCTCGATCATGCATGATAATCGATCATGAACTAATTCTGTTATTAATTACATGAACTAGTGTCAGTATGTGTTTGTTTTTCAGGGATGAAGTGCTCGAATACATGAAGAAGACAGAAATACTCATAAAACGACTCCTAGTGATATTGATGAAAAAACTTAACGTGACAGAAATAGACAAAACCAAAGAAGCACTTCTAATGGGATCCAAGCGAATTAACCTCAATTACTACCCCGTTTGCCCTAACCCTGAGCTCACAGTCGGAGTTGGGCGTCACTCTGATGTCTCCACTCTCACAATCCTCCTTCAAGACTACATCGGAGGGCTTTACGTCCGAGCCGGGACTACTACTGATGAAGATAGGTGGGTGCATGTTCCTCCACAGGAAGGGTCATTAGTGATCAACGTTGGTGATGCACTGCAGATAATGAGCAATGGAAAATACAAGAGCGTCGAGCATCGAGTGGTTGCTAATGGAAATAAGACTAGGATTTCGGTGCCCATATTCGTGAATCCGAGGCCATCGGACGTGATAGGGCCTCTGCCGGAAGTGCTTGGGAGTAGTGGGGAGAAAGCATTGTATAAGCAGGTTGTGTACTCTGATTATGTCAGGCATTTCTTCCGCAAGGCTCATGATGGAAAGAGTACAGTTGATTTTGCCAAAATCTGAAGGTAATTCACTACCACCATATCTGTATGTGCCTTACGACCTTGGCAATGTTTCAAGGCTCGTTTTGTTTTGAATAAAGAACGTGTATTCAACTTCATAAAACTACTTGTGTTCGATGTAAGAGGTGTAATTGATACAATGTGTATCAACAAAAATGTAAGAGATCGATGTGGTCAATATACTTTTGTAATGAACCAATAATAGTTTATTCGCTTGATTATTTAGTCTTAGCCGCATAGACTTCCTTGCTTGGAAACATTTGTTCATGATTTTCCATTCCTGTGTCTGTGACCGGGCATGAACTGATAAATGGAAGATTGCCTGAAATACAATCAATTTGTACAACATATGCTCTGCAACGACTTTCTATATACACAGCAAAACATAAGTACAGGAACTTATCTCTATTAGCATCATCCAACATTATTCTTGGATCACAAGGAAATAATTGGCTAGTTGAAATGGTTTCTGATTATTATTCTTCTAAATCTTGAAGCAAAAACATCAGTAGAGACTAGAGACGCATCACAATCTGAGGAGGTATTTATAGAGGATATATAGAGTTCATCAAACTAGAAGTAATATGTTCCAACTACGATTGAAAACATAATCTACCTGCAATGATAGTTATCACACACATCCGCTCTACAATAATGTCGAATCTCATCCCATCTGCAAATTCCTATTTATCATCCACACAGAAGAGAGTGCACTCTTCTGGCTGACATTGCACAGTAACTACATTCTACTCCGAACAGAAAGCTCATGCTTCATTTGGTCCCTCAAAACTCTTCTTAATAACTTATTAGAAGCGGTTCGAGGAAATTCTGCAACAATCTTGACAAAGCTCACCTGTTCATCCATTACAACAGATGGGAGTAGCAGCATCAGCAATTAAATATGACCCAAACTTGATTTTAAGGTAATGTTTGAAGCACCAACAGCTTTGTTTTAAGAAATTTTCCTCAAACGGAAAAGACTTGAAGTTGGTGCTAAAAACTGAGGAGCTCATTTCCCATGCTGAATAGGAATTAATAGAGGTTTCTTACCTTAAACAATGGGTTAAGGTTGCTATGAATGGCTCTTGAGAATTTCATCTTTAGCTCGTCTGCTTTGGTCTCAAATCCCTTCTTCAACACCACAAATATAACCAACTGTTCTGGACCCCCATTCCCTGGTGCAACACTAACCGCAGCCGTCTCCGAGACACTTTCATCAGACCGGTCACAGACACGCTCAATTTCGACAGAACTTGTCTGCAAAAAAAAACTTTCAGTATTTCTATGATATGTCCAAGCATATCAGTTGACACAACTAGCAGCCAATGACTATTACCCTAAGTGTATCCTTTGAGAATGGGGCAGAATCGATCAATATCAACAGTGGACAGATGAACATCTTACCTTGATGCCACCAAGGTTCATGGTGTCATCAGCCCTGCCTTGAACAATGAAATAACCCCCAACAGTCCGTTTGATTATGTCTCCGTGTCTCCTAAGTTGCTGCCAATATATATAACACGGAATAGAATGATTACAATTTTTATCAAGGATTAATTACATTGCCAAAAAATAGTTGTACTCTAGATCGATTGTCTGACTTTGAACTTCTGTAGATAAGTCTTTAATAATTCAAAAAAAGTGAACTCTTAAGACCGACAGAAACTAAAAAATCAAAAGGTGAAGTATGCCTCACACTTTTTGTCACTCAGACTGGATCTGTTAGTGATTCGAATACAGGACCAGAGACAAACATACCATTCCATTATACATGGGCATTCCCTTGAAGTAGACTTCTTCATGATCAGCATTAAGCAATCTATCGGTTGCTCCCATGTAGAGTGGGAATAAACCCACTTCCCCAATACAAGCTTCATCATCTGGCTGCCAGATTGTTCAAAGAAATCAGAGACCTTGACATACATTATAGTACAATATTATGAATGAGTTGGCACGATATTATGGACCACTTGTTAGTCTGTTACCACCACCATTTGTTTCGACAATAATGCCTTGACACTGGCGTGATGTATTAGAGTGACAGGTAGGTGATTATAACAGTAGATAAAACTGAACAAGGGAACAACAATTACAAACAAACTAGAGAAATTGCTCACGTAAGGAACTCCACTTTCATCAAGGATGACAAATCCTGTTGTCATCGACTTTGTGCTAAAGGCCCCAAAGGCTTGTGGCTGCAATGGACTTGCCATTATGTAGGAAGAAGAAAGTTCTGTGCCTCCACAACATTCAAGGATGGGCTTGTAAAAAGCACGGGAAGAGAGCCATAGGTCATCATCGACGTTAGATGTCTCACCAGTTGAAGCAAATGATCTGCGCAAATGATCTTTTAAATTTTTTTTCTGTAGGTTCATGCACATAAGTTTTTATGAAGATAAGAAGATTACTTTATCTTAGTCCAATCTAGGCCTTTCATACACTCTGTACTCTTCCAAGCTTTTACCAAGCTGGGAACCGTACCCAAAATAGTGACTCCTGCATCCTGAACAGAAATAAGACCAATAAAATAAGCTAAAGACTGTATGAAGCTGGCAGATATGCTAGTTACTGATTCTAATACACAAAAGAAGTAGGATTCACTAGGATGTTAGTTTTCCCAAGTTATTGCACTTTTCACTTGTATTGCATCATTACAGGTCTCATGCCTTTTATTTTCTAATTGAAATAATTTCTCGACCACCACAGGAAATACTTTTGTTAATGATCTCTGAGAGAAGATGTGTTGAGGTATCACCTGAACAAACTTTCCAAAGCCACGACCTAGAGGAGATCCTTGATAGAGAGCGAGAGTTGCACCAGTTAGAAAGCATGAATAGATCAAAATTGGACCCATAACCCAACCTAAATTTGTTGGCCAGCAGAATACATCTCCAACTTGAGTATCAATGTGAGCCCATGAATCAGCTGCACATCGAATTGGTGAAAGTTGTGTCCATGGGATCGCTTTTGGATCTCCTGTTAAATAATGCAATATAAGTTGAAAATTAAGATAATAATGAATGTCATAGTGGAGATAACAACAAATGTTTGCCTGAAAGTGATTTCTGTACCTGTAGTTCCTGATGAAAAGAGAATATTTGTCATGGAGTGTATTGGCTGATAGACTGGAGAGTAGTAATTCTTTCTGCCAATATATATGTACTATTACACTGATTAGAAAACTGGTTTAGAACCAAAATCATTTAGAGAATGTATAAAATTTTCCAGATTCAGCTATGATCATAGAGAACTAAAACTCTTTCATTGCAAAACAAAGTGTGAACCGGCCCAACCTAATATCATTGGTGCAGTAATTTACCTTGGGAGGTGATTGACACTAGACAGAAAGTCATTCCAGGATAGATCCTGTCCTCTTAATTGAATGCCTACACTGTTCCCAATTGCTGGAAGCACAATAGCTTTACACTGAGCAGCCTCCACAACACGACTGCAAGGAAAGAAAATAATTAATTAACCATAACAATGCTACATTTCCCAAATGTGGCTTTAAGATAGTAGCATCTAGCATTCTTGAAAATGAAGTTGTATGATCTACCTGTACAGCGGAAACTTTCGACCTCCTCGTAGTATGAAATCCTGAATGCAAAGTGCAAGTAGAAATCATTTCAGAGACAAATAAGTTCATGGCCTTATCAATAGACTGATAAGTTTTAATGTTAAAGCTCCAGATAGTAGGAAAAATTCACCTGGGTAAAGATCCCCTTTGCTTTAGACACACGCAGACGAGTTGCAATTTCATTAACAGCAAAACTGTCAGCTATTGAAACAACTACATATCCTGCTAGTATGATTGCCAAATATATGATAACTGCACTGACTGTCATTGGCATGTCAATTGCGATGGCATCACCCTTTGAAAAGGTTGGATCCTGGTCTAGCGCATTAGCCACCAACCTGTGAAATTTTGTGTGGACAAAATTTGAGGGCATTGTATAAAAAGAGATAAAATCTTTATCTAATCGAAAAAGGATAGAAGAACAAGCAGAGTTAATCAAAAGTTTAGACAAGGTCAAAAAGAAAAATGTTGTGATCAAAGACATCCATAGTCCAGGTGATCAACCAAATGAGATTAAGAGTAGCAAGGAAGTTTAGGCAATAAAAACGAGTCATAATCAATGCTTAAATGGTATGAATCTCACGGATTTGGGAAATCAAATAATATCATACATTACTTGTTCCCGAAGTTCTTTTAGTGTCATACAATTCACAGCAGAATCATCACAGCCTTCATCTCTCCATATAACAGCCACACTGTTATCCTCTTTCCTTGGTTGTCTGATGGGTAGCAAACAACATTCAGCTATATTCAGAACTGAATCTGGAAGCCAAACATTCCCATGCTTCAATTTTTTAGTCCTATCTAGAATACGCTTTGGGGCATCTCGAAATGAAATTGAGAGCTCTTTCAGAAGAATTGACCAGTATGCCTAATAATCAGTTGCAAGTAATGAGTTAACTAAGAAATCAGTTACTCTAATTATAAACAATTTGCGTATGATCGAGTAATTACCTCGGGATTCTCAACAGTAAATTTCTGGAAAAGGCCAAAACTTGCTATAGGATCATTATATAATGTTCCTAAAAGCTGTGAACCATTCATTTCCATCACTCGGCCCAAGTTTGTGTGTCTAGACTCATATCTGATAATACAGAAGAACATGTTCAGATAGAAATTAGATGTAAAATCACAGAGCAGAATCAAGAAGGCATAAGAGTGATAAGACAGTAAAATGGCTTCTCAAAGCCTCGCTCAATGATAGCTGTGGTGATAGTCCTACATACTTTCTACTTAATAAAATTCATAAAAGAGGCATCAAATGTTTGAGATGATCAAAACTGAAGGCTTCAACTTGATTAATTCAAAAATGGTTCTCAGGTTTTCATAGATTTTGATATTATAAGTTATTAATAACTGAACTAAACTCAAATATTCCATAGAGGGTAGTGACAGAAATGACCAAGTAAACAAATGCAGCATAAACAAATCTCACTGATCGATAGTGCAATTCTTAATGTAGTAACAATCCTACAAACCTTTCAACTCTACTAAAACTTATTGAAGAAGAATCAAATGCTCGAACTTACCAAAGTTCATGGCTTAAACTTGACTAATTCAATGATGGGTCTCACCCTCTCAATCCTTTTTTATATTATAAGCTATACAGAACATAGGGTAGGGACTTCATGACCAAGAAAACAATGCAGCAATCAAAACAACGAGGTAAATTGAGAAAATTACAGAGAAGGGAACCAGTAGAGAGGAGGGCCTCTGTTGGAGATATCCCAATTGGCATAGATGGAGTAGTAAACCAGTTGGTGCAGCTCATGTGGGTGTGAAGGTTTGAGCAATCTATGAGCCACTATCTGCCTCCACTCCTCTGCTGGATTAAACGACGCAGTGTTGGCTGCAGAGATCACCTGCCTAAGAACAGCTTCGAAATCCTTGGCCTCATTGATGGTCAGTCCTGCTTGAACCAAGTCATCCAATCCCAATTCAGTTATGGTCTTCACCATTTCTATCCCAGAGTAGTGGTTCAAGGTTTCGCAGAATCATGATCAACACTGTTTAAGCTTATAAAAAGACCATATGTAGTAGGTGAGATATGTGAAGGTAGTTGAGCCTCCACGTGATAATTTCAGTTGGGAGATTCTAAACAAACCTACCTGTGCTTAAGATTCTTAGATTCTACACTATTTCTACTCCCCTATCTTATGTTAATTTTTTGCGCAACTACGGTATGTTGATGTTACCCACTTTTCATTCTCCATATAGTAAAAGTAAACCGAGAATATAAGTCCCATTTATAAAGCCATGTGCAGAAATGTTTTACCAAATTATGAACTACCGAATTTGTCCTTGTTTAGGATAATATCGTTAAGCAAATGAAAATATTAGACGGAACAATAATAATGTACGCAGCGGAATAAATAGATAAATTTCGTAACTTTTATTGAATGTAAATCACAACCAATATCACAAATGATTATAATTTAATTCGATACAAAGTTACACATAAACGGTCGCCACAAAGGTCAATGTCGCCACAAAGATCGATCAATATTTCTTGAGAGATGCCACACAGGTCGTCTCCGAGATGCCACTAAAGTCGTCTCCTTCAAGCCACTAAGGTCTTGAATATTGAAGCCACACATGTCTTCACACTAGGAGCCACTAAGGTCTCCTTCTCTCCACAAATATTTTCTCTCTTTTTCTTTTTCAATGTCGACACCCCAAATGGTATCGTCGGCCACTATATATAGAGTGCACAAACTCTATTCAATAGGCTAAACCTAGTTACCTATTACATCAATACATGAAAGGTATATATCATATTAAAAGTTAATTCAATATGATACATGCCTTAACAATTAAACCTAGCAACTAGGTTAAGCAAACACTTACTCCCATCAAGGCCGGCCGCACCAACCATGCAGAAAAAATCCTTGATATAAATACTTTCCTAGTTGCACTAGGAAAGTCCTTCATTTTGTCTTCAATGCAAACCAATACCAATTAGGAATTAAATCTTCATGGCTTCAATTTCTTCCTAGTCGGCTAGGAAATTCTTCAAGACAACAAACCCTAGCAAAGAGCTGCCGCACCAATATTAGCTCTAGTGTTTGTTCAAGTCGTACTTATCCGAACCGTCGGATTGAACAGGACACCCAAACATTCCTAGTTGAAATAGGAAGGTTTCTTCTCATAAATCAAGAATTGATTTCTTCAAAGCTTCCTTTCGAAACACCATGCAATTTGCCTTTGACCTCCATCAACACATGGAGGCCAATATACCTTCAATCTCCCCATTTGGCCTTCCATGCAACTTTCCATTCATCAAGCATCTATATGACAAAACCAAAAAATAAAATAAAATTAGTAGCATGTAGCATATATCAAGAGAATGAAAAAAAATTTAAAACTAATTTTTGACAAACCAACAAGTGTCACTTGATATCAAGAATCAACATTCATCACATTCAAGATATTAAGGGACAAGTTCATAAACACAATAAGCAATAAAAATTGTTCAAACATAAACAACATAAACATAGTCTAGTGCTTATGCACTTATTACACAACCAAATAAAATTGTCTTAAGTACACCAAACAAATCAAATAAAGACATAATAAAAACTAGGTCATGCATCTTCAACTCCCCCTTTGTCCAAGCGATGATTGATGATTCTCCCCCTAAGTTGATGGAGGGCAAAGGAGAAAGACATACACCAAGAACCCTCCCTAGCTACTTCGGTTCCCACCATTAGAAGGATTCTCATGCATGACCGCTTCATGAGTCCAAGCAACACCACCATGAAGACCCGAACCGGAAGAATTGAAGCCGTTTGACATATGACCATTAGGGTGAGGAGAGTTCGGACGTCTAGTACGGACATGAGCCAAGGTCCATGCATCATTTGAAGCCTGCCGAGCCAACACCTCACGCCACTCATGTTCTTGGACAAGAAGATCTCATAAGGAACGTCCGGGATGAACTACCGGTGGAGGAAGTTGAGAGTGAGGAGGCCTTTGATTTGCAAAAATGGCATGAACGTCTGTTTCAATGCCAGAGAGTTGTTGAAACATCTCTTGAGAGTCCAAGGAATGCGAGGCTTGCATGCGGTCAATTTGGTGTTGAATATGAATACCAAGACGAGAGAACTTGAGTGAGAGATCATTCCTAGCAGCAGACCTTCGTGCCTCTTGCTCACGAGTAAGCAATTCAACATGCCTTATGTTATGTTCTTGACGACGAGAGCGGTTTCCGGACATGATGAGTATCTGCACACTTGTAAAAACAGTAAGTAGCACAAAGAAAGAATAACAAGGATGAGATTCAGTATTGGTCTTTGTGGTAATATATAGAGGAAGAGTTTACAAGCATGCATGCAAGAAGTGGTAGCCTAGCCGAATCTAATAATGAGAGAATCTTGAAGGAATAAGGAATGATGCAAGCAAATATTCAATGTGATGTAATTCCAAATCTTACCAAATCGGCTGCGAATAATTTTTCTTCCCGAGAGGAAAGATAGATTCTTAAGTATAAATCAAAATGTGGAAGGAAACAATTGTTATCGATTGCCTAAAATTGAAGTGACCTAACAAATATGTCTTGCATGATATGATTAGAATGAAGGATGTTCTTACCAAAAATTTCATGTGCATCCGGTCAAGGATATACATACGTCAAAGAGACTTACACAAATTGATTTGAAAGAGAATCTAGTAAATCATGTAAGCAAAGAAAATCCTATTAGCAAGAAGAACAATGAAGCCGAATCAGATTAGATCATGTACAGACCAGGCATGATAGAATGATCACGGAATAGAAAGATCATTGCCACCGGTCCATGGATACATGCAAAGGTAACTCTATCTACTGAAAATGAATCAACAGACCACAACACAAGATAAAGAAGGCATAGTTCAAGCAAAACATTTAGCCAAGAAAGTGTAGGGTGTATAACACTTGAATCAAAATAAATCAATTATTTAGATAGAACAAGAATTGATCCATTTTAACAGATAGAGCAATATGCAAGAATATTAGCCAAAGTGGAAAAGTGAAGTGCAACATTGATACTTCAATATGGGAAGAAATTTTGAGGAGTGATTAAATTCGCAAGCAATTATTTTCGACTCTCCCCCTTATAACAACTTTTGAAACGAGCACAGTTGTTTCTTTTTATTGGCTTATCATTGAGCTATCATTGATACGTGAAAGATAAAGGGACAACAACTCCCAAGTCAGATGACTTTAGGGTGCTAGACATGACAAGGATGTTCCAAGGTCCACTTTAACGACACAGAAAGTTATAGATTTTCACCGGGGTGACCAAATCAGTCAATTCCACCAGACATCGAGTAATTAGTCAACATCTGGAGAGGAGAACCAACCTGGCCAAGGACTGCATAAAACAGCATGATTCTTTTCAAGGGGTATGCAGCCCACATTTTTAAATACTTTATTCAACTACACCTGCTCCTGATTAGGTGACTCAACTCAAAAGGTGTTTTCCCACAAAGAAGTACGTGTAAAGTGTGATTTAGACACAAAGGCTAATATAAGTGAAGTGCATCAAAAAGTCAAAATGAATAAATCCAAGAGTATCTCAATCAACTCACGACATATAGTGACACAAGAAAAAAAATACACACGCACAAAACAAGGCCATTTTCGATCATGAACTATGATACCGTACCTTGTTTGGGTTCCCAAAAATCACATCTTCAATATTGAGAACAAATGCCAATGGCATTTCGCAAGGTCATGAAGCGTTCCGTGTCCAACGGTTTAGTAAACAAATCGGCCCATTGAAATTCTGTAGACACATATTCTAGTGCAAGAATATTTTTATCAACTAGCTCACGTATAAAATGATATCTTATGTCAATGTGTTTGGTTCTAGTATGTTGAACAAGATTCTTAGATATATTTATTGCATTTGTATTATCACAAAATATGACAAGTTTTCCTTGTGGAATATCATAATCACTTAACATGTTTTTCATCCAAAGCATTTGAGTACAACAACTACCTGCAGCCACATATTCAGCCTCTGCCGTAGACAAAGAAGTACAGTTTTGTTTCTTACTATGCCATGCAACTAAATTCTTACCAATAAAGAAACAACCACCACTAGTACTTTTTTGATCCTATAAATTTCCACAATTAATGCTTCCAGATATATAACGAAAAATTCTTTTAACAGCTTCTAAGTGTGACTCCTTTGGGTTTGCTTGAAACCTTGCACACACACCAACACTGTAAGCGATATCTGGACGACTAGCAGTTAAATAAAGTAAACTACCAATCATGCTACGATACTTAGTCTGATCAACAGATTTACCAGTTAAATCATGGCATAATTTAATAGTAGTACTCATAGGAGTTTTGACAGATTTTAAACTAGTCATATCAAATTTCTTAAGCATATTTTCAGCATATTTTGTTTGATAAAGAAATATACCATTTTCTTCCTGTTTTACCTACAATCCTAGAAAATATGATAATTCACCACACATACTCATCTCAAATTTATCAGACATGACTTTGGTAAATTCATTAATTAGAAAATCAGACGTAGACCCAAAAACAATATCATCAACATAAACTTGGGCTACAATAAAGTGATTACCGGCATGCTTCACAAAAAGAGTTTTATCAACAACACCTTGTGTATATCCTTGAGAAATAAGATAAGTGGAGAGTTTCTCATACCAAGCACGAGGAGCTTGTTTAAGACCATAAACAGCTTTCTTTAGTTTCCACACATATTCTGGGTGATGTATGTCTTTAAATCCAGGAGGTTGTTCAACATAAACCTCCTCATGCACATCACCATTTAAAAACGTTGTCTTTACATCCATTTGATATAACTTGAAGCGACGAAAACAAGCAATAGCAAGTAAAATTCTGATAGACTCTAAACGTGCAACAGGAGCAAACGATTCATCAAAATCAAGGCCTTGAATTTGTGAATAACTTTGAACCACTAACCTGGCTTTGTTTATGGTAATAATACCGTGCTCGTCAATCTTGTTTCGAAAAATCCACCTAGTTCCAATGACATTTGCATTTTCTGGTCTAGGAACAAGTAACCAGACATCATTTTTCTCAAACTGATTTAGCTCTTCTTGCATAGCAATGATCCATTCGTTATCTGCGAGTGCCTCTTTGACATTTTTTTGGCTCTATTAAAGAAACAAATCCAAAACAAGTTAGTTCATTAGTTTATTTAATTTTTGTTTTAACAAAACAATGCAAAGCTTTATTTAATTCAACAAATTTGAATCCAGATTTTCTTCTTCCTCAATGTCGTTTCTGCTGTTCTGATATTGAGCAATTCGACCTCTGGTCTTCATTCCTTCCCTAATATCACCAATCACATCATCAGCTGAATGATCTTTATGCACCTGTCTAAAACCAGTTCTATGCCTTGGGACAGGTTGCAAATTATTATCAAGTTCAACATTCTGATCTGTTTCACTAGTTTCAATCTGCGCAGAAATATCATTAATTTTGGATTTTGAAATATCAGATGAAACAGAGACAGAAACATCATAATTGTCATCAGCTGTAACGTTTATAGATTCCATAATAGATCTGGTTTCTTTATTATAAATCCTATATGCTCTACTATCCAGAGAGTAACCAATAAAAATTCCCTCATCAGCTCTAGCCTCAAACTTTGCAAGTCTTTCACGATCTTTTAAAACATAACAAGGATTACCAAAGACATGGAAATAACTTACATTGGGCTTCTTACCTTTCCATAGCTCATAGGGAGTAATTTTTGTACATGAACGAAGAAGAGTACGATTTCCAACATAGCAAGCAGTGTTAACAGCTTCGACCCAGAAGTTTTCACAGAGACCAGAAGAATGAATCATGGCTCTTGCCATATCAAGAAGAGACATGTTCTTACGTTCAACAATTCTATTCTGTTGTGGAGTAATAGGAGCTGAAAACTCATGAAAAATACCATATTCTTGACAATAATTATCAAACTTTGAATTTTTAAATTCAGTTCCATTGTCAGATCTAATCTTAGTAATTTTTAATTTTTCACTATATTTTTCATTTAAAAGACGTTTACTTAAGGTATAAAATGAATTAAAAGTTTCACATTTATCAGCTAAAAAGTCAACCTAAGTAAAACGAGAATAATCATCAACCACAACAAAAATATATTTCTTACCAGTCAGACTAGTTGTGGCAGACGGTCCCATTAAATCCATATGCAGAAGCTTAAGTGGTTTAGTTGAAGGAGATGAATTAACCACTTTATGACTTGTTTTAGTTAGTTTACCTGTCTTACATCCTCCACATATGATATCAGTACGTCCGTTCAATGCAGGTAAACCTCTTACCAATTTTTGTGTAGATAATTTTAACAAATCCTGAAAATTCATGTGACCAAGTCTCTTGTGCCATAGCTCCATAGTTTCTTCGGCATAACTAATTTTTAAAAACGGAAAAGAACTATTAGTAGAGACATGCATCAGCAGAAATATGATAACAATTATCATCAGATCTAAGTCCACTCAAGATTAGTTCGCCATTTAAATCATAAACTACGCATTTTTGTTTGTTAAACCAGATATCTTCAAATTCATCAGCTAATTGACTTACACTAATAAGATTAGTAGAAAGTCCCTCAACATAAAGAACGTTGTTCAAACATGTAAGGTTTTGACATTTAATAGTTCTTTTTCCTGTAATTTTAGTTTTACGTCCATCACCAAAAGTGACTGAACCAGAAGTACATGTTTCATGGAAATTAGAAAAGAATGATTTATTTCCACACATAAGTCGTGAAAAACCACTGTCAATATACCAAATATCTTCTCTTCTAATAGATAGAGCAGTAAAAGCTACATTACAAGTAGCTTCAATATAGTCAGTTTCATAGTCAATTTCCACACTAGACAAATTACAGAAGATGTTTGAGGATTTAGAATCATTCTTTCTCTTCCACATCATTTTACCTGTTCCAGATTTCTTTGTTTCTGAAAAAGACTTGGTTAGACCAACAAAATGAGAAATATCATGCAATAAAGAACTATGTTGATCAAGTTTGGAGTTAATATCATTAAAATATTTCTCAACAATTGAACTAAAAGAATTGATTTTAGAATCTAAAGAGGATGTAAAACCAGACACCTTTCCTTCTTTGGTTTTTGTCGGCTTCGTCATATTGCAAACACCATTAGAATCATGATTTGATAGTTTATCATAGCCAAGACCAGATTTGTCATTATAAGATTTGCCCGAATTAATTATTTCAGACAAAACATTAGAACTCATTTTAAATTGACCAATCTTGTCTTCTGTTTTCTCCAAAGAATCCTGTAACATGTCAATCTTAGTGTTTAACATATCAATATGATTATTCTTTTCGATTAATTCATTGTGGAGAAAGCTAATTTTTTCAAGAAGACGTTCCTTTTCTGAATCAAACTCCTTATTACTAGTAGAAGACGTACCTTCCCCATTTAACCAATTCTGTTTCTCATTTTGTAATTGGAATACCTGAGACTGCAGTTCTTTATTCTTTTCGGAAACAGACATGGCCAAATTGATAATTCTCTTCTGATAAGCTAAGATTTCATCATCTTCTCCTTCCGGTTCTTCTTCAGAATTTGAAACATATAAAGAAAAAGACGAAACAAGTGCAAAGTTCTTGTTTTTTCTTACCATGTTCTCATTATCTTCATCACTCCAAGAAGATTTATAAGCCTTCTTCTCAGTGATAGGGGATTTATTTGTGCAGTTAGTAGAGATATGACCATATTCATCACAGTTGTAACAACGAGGTTTATTACGATTATTTTGTGAAGTAAATCTCCTTTGAAAAGAAGAGCCATTTTGATTTTGAAAACTCTTATTATTTTGATATCTCTTTGCATTCTGAAAATTATGAGTATTCTTGGCATTTGAATTTCTTTGATTAATAATACGTTTAAACTTTTTCGCTAACAACAATAGCTCATCATCATTCTTAGTTTTTTCAGAACTACCAGAATCATCAGAAATATTTAAAGCAAGATTTTTAGATCCCATACATTTTGGTTTATTTTTACCTTTAAGTTCATTCTCCCAAGCTTTGATATTTCCGATGAGCAGATCCACGGGGTAGTCATCCAAGTTGTGATTTTCCTGAATTGTGGTCTTCTTCACCAAGTATCTTTCCGAAAGAGATCTCAGGATTTTTCTAATAATATCAAATTCGGACATAGGTCTACCAAGACTCTCAACCAAACTCATTAGATCAGTAAAACGAATATATAATTCATCAATAGTTTCTTCATCATGTTGTAATAACGTATCAATTTCAGCATAAGGTGCAACAGAATTTGAGTTTTATATAACGAGTAAAATGGTTCAAATGGAAAATACACGTTAAAGAGCTTGGAGACCATAACTTTAGTGCCAATAGCTGGAAGCAAACCAGAGCCGGGTATTGACAATGCCATACCAAATCATTTATATAAAAGAGAGACTGACTCTTGGTGCCAGAAATCTAATAATCTGATATGACTAATAGATTTGTTATGTTATAATACATATTCACAAATGTTGCAAGCATTTTGTTTTGTGGTTCTTGTCATTCAACCATGACTCTGTCATGAAGTTCTTTTTTTTTTCGTTACAATACATTTTTCATATATCAACTTCTTGGAAACATGACTAGGTATACTTGCATAGCTGTTGGGATCGATGCTTGACACATGTAAGCAGACTGAGTAAAACTCACTTGGCGAATCGCATTGTCCACTCAGAAGCTAGTTCATCGTGTTTCGCTTTATCTGCCAAGTACAAATGGGCAATGCTAGGGACCAGAGGATTATCTGCTCAAACATATATCAGTACAAGAAACAGATCAGTCGCAGTTAGTGTTAAATGAATATGATGTTGGGGAATATGTATTTCATCTTAAAACAAACTCGATCAACTCAGGAAACGTAAAGAAGATGACTGCTGCTTTGTTGCTCAACACAAGTACGAGTTCGTTTAAAATACCAGCATTTAGTAATCAAAACGAAACTAGTGCTATACCGAGAGTAGAAGAGTGCAGTAAAAGAGGAACATATGAAAAGGAACATAAGAACATGCACACAACCAAACCACGAAAGAAAGATTGAATGATAATAGAACTTACAAGGATCAGGTTTTGTGAAAATGGACCGAATTGCTAGTAGCACCTTAGTAATTGTCAGAGCAGGACTCCAACCATCCTTTACGATTTCCAAACTTACATTACCAGAAGAATCAACATTGCAATGAAAGACTCGAGTCCTGAATACGATCTGCAATACTAATCCTTTTAAGAAGAGAAAAAAGTAAAACAAAAGAACACTAGATACAATCAGTGAATCACACAGATAACATGTTGACCTCCATTTGTATTTAATTCATAAATATAGATTTTATACTTAAGATCGATATTCGATACATTGATATTTGAACAGGTACCAAGGCTATAGCCTGTGGTCCCACTAAGGACCTGAATAAAAAGTTTGATGATCGCTTCATTACTTTGTCTTTGGCATCGTATCAGTTTCAGAATTTATATACAAGCATATGATGTATGTTTGGATGTAAAGACGAACTATATACACAAAATTATTTCCCATCAGATGCCTAAAGAGGAGTAGTACCTCTGGAGGTTTAAATGGATATTCACCAGGAAACTTAATGTCAAGGAAGTATATCCCACCTTGGTATGGTGTTCCTAGGAACAATAACATACAAATGTGTCAGTGTTGCCAAACATACCTAGCATACAGAAGATAAAAGACATAACCATGAGCATTGCCAGAATGACATAAGGCAAAGAGCCATTTGAAACCTAATTAAACCATATCCGGCACGTAGTTCATTCACCTCTATGAACCAAATGATGATGCAATACTATCCCGCTAAACCCATAAAATAGAAAAAATGGCATCCTGAACTAGAAATACAATAAAAACGAAGGTTTGATACTTCCTAATGGGTTCCCAGACATTCAACTTTCACTACAAAGAACGATTACAGAGATGGTTCTAAACTAAAACCTACCGTCTGCAGATTTGACATTCTAAAGAGCTCACATGCTGAACAAAAGGACAACCAAACTACCAAAGAAGACCTAAATTCATGAACGATCAAGTAGAAACCAAGAGACTGATATAACCGTAGGTTGTGCTCAATTAGCTTTTAGGAACATGAAAAGGACTGCATCAGTTATCTTTTAGTAATTTCCCACAGTCTTAATCTAATAATAATTCTATAAAAGCTTAGCAACTAATCCATTAATTCAAATCCAATCAATTACTTAACACAATCAAACTTATCACTCAAACCCTCAGCAAAATCCAAACTCTAACACCAAAGGAAGCAACTTTACAACCCAAAATTCAGCAAAGAAATAAAATTTAAGCAAAATTAGAACTGGGAAAGAAGAAAAGATGAGAAACCTGGAGGGCCGATGATGGTGGCAACCCAGTGGTAGAGATTATCACCCTTGGGCCCAGCAGAGCAGTCAGGAGGTGGGTCCATGTTGAGCTCCACCATTTCTCTCTGGATTCTCTTCCCTGAGGAAGACACAGAGGTCGTCGACACCCACGTCGAGGTTGATCCCGCCGATGTTGTCATCCTCGACAAGATGAACTTGTTGTCTTTGTCTCTTTTACTCTCTATGTTTCAGAAATTAAGTAAAAAACTGGAACTCCAAAAAATATAAATAAAGAAATATAAAAAAAAACAATTATCAGAGCCAGGTTTCGATCCTGGGACCTGTGGGTTATGGGCCCACCACGCTTCCGCTGCGCCACTCTGATTTATTGATTGTTTATTGCAAGACATATTATAATTAGAATATGTCCGTTATGAACCCAAAAATCATGAAAATTTGAGATTTGAAAGTGTATTAGGATAGTGTAATTACAGCAATTTAGAGTTTCAAAGAAGTGGGATAGTACTGAGACTTGTATATAATTCAAGTTTTGCTTTTATGCATGGATAGTTTGACTTCACAAATATGTAAAAGTAATGCAAGTACACTACAAGCAAGAATTACACTTCCCATTAAATAGGTAGATAACTACGTTTCAAGTTAATTCTGCCTCAAAAAATGAAAGGTCTAGCCGCTACTTCATCAGAATGCCTAGAACGAACTAAACAAAACTCCCCCGGAATTTTTAAGACAAAAGGAGGTGAAGGAGAATATGAAGAGGTTCAAAACAAAACCAAAATAGATGAACAATGTGTAAACTCCATTTCACCTAAGCTTGTACACTCCATTTTTCTCATCTCAAATGGGCTGCTTTAACTACACAACGTGGATAGAACCTCAGATCAAAACAATAACAATGGAAGAACTGCGGCTGGTATGAGATACTGCAGTTGGGAGACTTTCAGATTTGGACTCCAGCCTCCAACGGCAGTTGAAGGTGCAATCGCCGAGATTGGTGTAAGTCCCCCCATTGTGCTTGAATTAGAACTGCACGTTTCATAATATTGCAGAGTAAGAGCCTCTTAATGTTTACATTGTAACTTAAGTTCAATTCTGGAATATATGGAATATTCAGAGGATACTTATTCTCACCTTCCAGAAAATTTGCAAGATCCATAACCTGCAATGAGAGAAAGATTATTAGAGGGCAAAATGAAATATATGTATGAAAGCTCATGTGCTGAACTTAAGAGTTGTGATAACATCAAAAGGCTACATAAGTTATGAGTACTTCAAAGTTTGGAGCATCACACATGAGGAGAAAGAAAACTTTTAATGATGTATAGACGGTAATTGGTTTAAAACGTAAAAATCAAAATACCATCATTAATATGTTGATTAGCAATCAGAAATATGGAATTATTGTCTTATATTATAGCTATATTAAATAATCATATCCTATAAGCTACTTAAAGCTGCATTTTTACCATGTTGAAAGGTACATTCTGTACACATCAATTGTTTGGAGAACTTGACTTTTGAACCACTATAAGAGCAGTGAACTTCAAAAAGGAGAAAATGATAACAGAAACTTACTGGGATCAACAGTAGTAGTCTTAGCCGTGCCATCAAAGTCACATGTTCCACCGACACTCTGCATTCTTTGATAGTAATCATTATACGCATATGAAGCATGATTTACAAGTGTATCAGGAAGATAACACCCATGGCCTTTTTGAACAGGAGTGCAATCAGCTTGGCCTTGCCCACAAGCCCAGTTTAAGCCGTCTTCCAACTTATCGGGATCTGCATCAGCTTTTGCCACACAGAACAATCCTGAAGAATTTTCAGTTGGAGTGGAAGAACCCAAACTTAAAGGATAAACAGTAGATCCATTAGTAAAGAGCACGCCCCAATTTTTCTCTGAAACTGGCCCTGACCTCTTGTCTTCATTGAACAACTCGTAAATGTATGCGTTAATAGGAAAAGTTGGCTTGCTTGGTGGACCAGAATCATTTAAAACTCGCCGAATCAAGTTATTAATGTATGTCTGAGCATTATCCACAGTCGCATCAGGTTCATTGGATCCACCCAACCACGGCCAACCACTCTCCGTAACAACAACAGAAATCCCAGTGAAATTGAGAGCATCTATAGAATAATAGGTAGCATCAACCATAGCATCAAACATGCTGTTATAGTGGAATAAAGTGTTCGGATCAACAATCTGCTTGACAGAAGGAAGTGGTTGGAAAAGAGCATAATCAATTGGGAAAAGTCCGTCACCCTTGGTGTAACCATAGTAAGGATATGCATTTAACATGTAATAGGAATTTGTGTTTTTCAAAAACTGAAGGATTTGGTAAACTGTAGAGTTCCATGATGGATCAAAGGTAGCAGTGGAAGGGGGGAAAGCCTTAGGGATTACATCCATGGATTGTGGAGTTGAAACTTTGATTTGGAAGTTTAAGTTTGTAGCAACTAGGGCTTTGTGAATATAATTCATAGCAGACACCAAAACTGGCGAAGCATGAGGAATTTGAGAAAGAACCTCACTGCCAACAGCAATGGCTGTAATATTGGTGGAGGGTAAGTAAGCTGCAACATTTTTATTAACCCAGGCTGCTGCTACTGATGGAGACTCTCCAATCCCTAGAACCTCCTCATTAGTGATACCTACCACTACTTCAATTCCACTGTTTGAAAGGGCTCTCAGCATGTGAGCATCAGCATTATAAAGGCGAACATGTGTAATTTGATGGGCTGTAAGCATGGCGACCATTTCAGTTGCAGATGGAAGGTCTGAAACATCAGTACCAATGTTTACCCCTACAAATGCACCTACAAGTTTCAGATATGATTCAGTAACTTGTTAGAGTGATAACATTCTGACAATAAGAAAATGCCTTTCAAAATTCCAAGACGCATGCTTTCCATTAGAATAAATAATACACATAGTAGACTACCAATCAAGCAAGTTTATCATGTTCTCATGAGTAATTTTGGTCTTCCAAGAACACAAATTTCTGAGTTGATACAGTATGGTGAAGTTGAGCTTATAGGTACTTCAAACATGTATCCAAGAACTATATATACTCTATGTGACAACAATCATTCTTCATGATGACATGAAATAATAGGCTCAGCTGCTCAAGATGTAGATAATACCTTTTGCGGTTACTGTTATGGCCCATCAATTTGTTTCTTATTATATATACACAGTTACACACACATCTCTTAACACCACTAAGTGATGCATAGCTTAAAAGCTGTCACACAAATATGAAATAGGCAATGACTACCATCTACATAGAAATTGAGCTGTTAACTACTTAATCTGAACAATGGAAGCAAAGAATGGAACGAACAAGGAGCAAAACAAGTAAGTCATTTTACCTAATCCACTGGTAAACATGCCGACTAGGAGCAGTAGCAGGCCTGCGGTCCATCTTTCAAGCATCATTGTCACCAGTAAGACTCCAAGTTATTCCTTCAGTGCTGTGTGTATAGCTCGTAACTTCTGATCTGCCAATAAGATCCCAATGTCCATATGCAAAGTTCAGCTACAGTTTTGAATATCAAAGCCTCAGAATTGTATAAATGTGTAGCCCAATTATGTAACACGAAAACAAGGAGGAACAGAGTAAAAAGCGAAGAATCCTTCGCCACCCAAAAGTTGATGGAGTTCAAAACATGTCACGGCTTAGCACAACAGCATTGACACATTTTGACATGATAGGTTTAACCGTTTAACCGCATGATAACCAAGAATATCGCCTAATATAGGCTCAAACCTAATCATTACTCTTATAACAGTAGAAATGCTAAATGCTGCATCACACTTCTAACTATATGGTCAGTGGAATCAAATAACAAACATAACCATTTTTAATCAGCTTCAATCAACTAGCTGCATATACATTAAGCCTCTTCCCAAACTCGAAAGATATCATGATAACTTTGACAAGCAAGTCTCCCCTACCCAAAAGAAGAAAAACCCACAAAAATGGAAAACACCCAGATGAAAGAAAAATGAAAAGCCAAAGTAGAAATGTCAGATCCAACCACTAAAAACATTAATGACCAAGAACCCAGAAGCTGAAAAATTGGCAATAAATAGTCATATAAAATGAAAAACCCATCAAATAAATGTACCCGATTCAACTTCCCCGCAGCCAGAAAGCCAATGCCTTTAAGCTCAAGACGCTTCAATGAACTCAAACAAGAAGCACCCCAAATGAGTAAGAAGCTCTACTGTGACAGACTGACAGAGCCAACAAAAATTCAAAGAGAGATTTCTCTTTAAAATGGGGGAAGCAACTTCTTGTTTTCACAATGGAAGCCAGAACAGCCACTGAAACACACTTCTAGAGACACTGAATAAACCCTCCATTAAAAACAATAAAATTTGGTTGCTTCTTGCTACCCAGCAAAAAACAAAGGAAAAAAAACGCTGACAAGCTCTACCCCACCACCATTGCAATCATGTTAATATTATTCGTGTTCATGATGTTAATTTAAGATTTACAGAGTTAAGGAATAGAATAATAGTAGTAACGCTAAGAATAAGAAGAAATGAGATTACAGAGAGAGAAGAGAGAGAGAGAGACCTGTTAGTTCAGTACAAGAATGAGCTTCTGAGACTGAGCTCAGACCCAACTAAAGCTCAAGTCTTTCAAAGTTGAAATTCTGGTCGCTTCTTTCTTCATTGGTTGTCTTTTATGCTTTTTATCTATTTCTTTCTATTTCTTTTCCTTTTTTAGGGATATTTTCTTATTATGTTTTGTAACAAAAAAAAATATATATATATATTTGTCAAACACAGAAAAGAAAGGTGGATTCTTTCTGCAGGGTTCATTGGGATTATCGCCAAGAATGTGGAATTTTTTATTTAAACATTATAGTAATATTGGCGATCTCCTTATTTTCTAATTTTATTTTTTCCCTCCCAAAGCCAGTTTCCTCAGCTGGAAAGACAGAAAAAGGTAGTGAAAAGTCGTGCAATAGCCGCGTGAAAAAGAATGGTTTTGATTTTCCATCATATGAATCATAATTAGTAACGAGGCGATAGATTACACATCTATAGAGGGCAAAAGGAAACGATTTATCTTCAGTGCGCGACAGTCGATATACTGCTACAAATGAATGCGACATCGGAGGCCTCAAACCATCGGGGCAAATGGCTTAAATCATAACGGTTTTCTAATGCAAATTGCTAGATTTAGAACAGAAAAGAGGGTCTACATTTGAGCTCACTGTTATCATAGGACTAACTGAAACAAACATTCTAATTACCAAAGCTAGAGTAAATCCCATCCATGGTACATCAAAACATTAAAAAAACAAAAAACAAAACACAAGACTAAATCTCACGTTCACAGTATTTTCAAAAGTAGAAACATTTAAACAGTAGTTCTACTAGTTCAAGGACTAGGTGACATGTCTCTATTTGGTTCCCTCGCGTAATCTTCATGATTTGGACTTGGTGGCCTGGGACTCAAGCTCCTACCAATTGGCCTAGGGCTCCGGCTTTGACCCCTAACTGGACTCTGACTGCGGCCCCTTGAGCCATTATAGGGTTGAGGAGGGGATCGAGAAAATGATCTCTCTCTACTGTACCTTCTCCCCGGGGGTGAGACAGATCTGATCAAGAAGAAGCAACAAAACTTGGGCACATTAGAATAAAAGGCAGAAAGCAATAGGCATTGCACACCACACAAACAAACAAGTTGATGAAAGCACTGCAAATGTGACAGTCGATTTCCAGCAAATACAGAGGGGTAAACACTATTCTTAATACATTACCATGAGAATGAACACCCCCACTTCACAGATACTAATCTACTCATCTGTTCTTCAACTGGAAAAGCCTATATCTTTTTCAGGGTTCCAAGTATTGATACAGGCAACTAGCATCAAAGGTTAACCGTGATACAGACACAAAATCATATACTGCTTGTAGCTCCAGATGTATGTGTGTGTGTTCCAGCCAAAGTAGATACACGGTTACTATCTTTCATTTTACTTCTTCACATGCTAGTTCTAGTTATAGAGTGAGAAGCCATACAAACTGAACCCACAAAATCCAACTTTCCTACTCAAGTAGCCACAAGCCTAAAATTAAAATGTACATCTCACAACAATGTTTTAAAATTCAAAGCATCTGACTTGAACTTTGGGAGCAAAACACACGCAAGCTATGCATCATGATTAGTTGCTTCCACACACACACACACGCACACACACACACAATCCTATATTGGAAACAAGGCACAAAGCAAGAACTGACAATTACCTCGAATACTCCCTTCCTTTTGGGGGAGGGGAATCATAAGAAGGGCTGCGGGGCCGAGATCTAGCATGACGTGGAGGTGGAGAACGTGAATAGCGAGGAGGAGACCCTCTTCGATCACGATAACGGCCACTACCCCTGGAGCTGATTTGAAAAGATTTGAAATGCTTAGTAGTGTTTATGTAACTCGTAGACAAAAGATATGTATTTCATTCATCCCCGTCAACATGCATGGAACCTCTTAGATTTTAACTACACATTAATTATTCAATTTAATAGAACATCCCCAAAAGCAACAAGCAGGTTTACCTTGGACCCTCCCTTTGCCTCATATCAGACGGCTTCTTCCTGTTCTCCTCTGCAAATACAACAGTTACCTCCCGACCAAGAAGAACGTGACCATCCATTTGATATTTAGCCTCCGCAGCATCAGCAGGATCAACAAATTGGACAAAACCAAAACCACGAGGTTGCCTGGCGAATGGGAAAAGAAAATAAAAACTGTCACAAAAGGGACTACCCCAAAAAGACTAAATAGTGAAGAGCACTTTACACACCACCAATCTTTCCTATATTTGCCAATATAATCTCCAACTAGTACGTATGGCCATGATAAAAGAGCAAGCACTCGGCTGCTGACCTTTCAAGTGTGAATTTTAAGATGACTTGAAATTCTTCAAGACGTGGAACATCTTCACAATGTATTCAAACCCAACTTCCTTCAAATCTTCACTACCATTAACATCATCTTCAAAAGACCTCTAATTACTTGATTGTTGTCTTCAAAACTTTAATTTCACTGTTAAACCTCAGAAACTTCAATGAACACACCCAACTTATAGAAACAGTAAAGAGTAGAACATATAATATAGCCCGATTGAGAACAGCTCTTGATAGCAGGGCCAAAATATTTTTTTAAGAAAAAAAATTGATTTGATAATTCAAATGTAAAGAGAGCAGCATGAAAAAAAACATGTGGGAGAAGACCATTCAAATAATACCATATACTAATTGCTTAAAAAGTAAACCAAAAACTTAAAACATGTTGCCAACTCAAGCCATAGTTTCAATAGAAGAAAGAAATGAGCACACCAAATGTTAATCACTTAGGTCTGATATTTATAAAGAAAAGATTAGAAAAATGAGAAAACTAATCTCTTTACACATGATATTCAGCAACAGAAGTGTCACAAATATGCTTACCCAGAATAATAATCCTTTGGCAGGTAAATGTCCTTCAGAGGACCAAACTGGCCAAATGGACGGCGAAGATCATCAGGCCTGGAAGCAACAATGAATACAGCATGTCATTAATTGACATTCAGCTTCGTTTCAATTTCATAAAATTAGAGCAATAGATTGATAACCCACCACATGAGAGACTGAAGTAAAAGGAGCAAAATATCACTTATAGGTAACAATAACAAACCTGCAATCATGGCGAAGGTTACGTACTAGGAGACTTGTAGGCATATCTCTATCTCTACTATGACCACCATAACGACCCCTTGGGCTAGGACTCCGTCCTCTCTTACCATATCCCCTTGGTGGTGGAGATGGACTGTAACTCCTTCCCCTCATTTCTACTTATCTACGGTCAGATATACAAAAAATATTAAAAATTGAAAAAAGAAACATTTGAAAGTTACGTAAACCAAAACATACTGATATTATAACAAGTCACAACCGATCCAATTATTTTTGGACATTAAATCCTAGTATTAAAACGATAAATTCCCCTACTTACAGTTTACAAGGCACTACATAACGTAACAGTCTTGCAAACCAGACTAATTCTTTAATCGAAATACGATAATGAGGAGGATCTTATTGAAGATTCAAAGAACAATAAATGAATCTTGAAGCAAATTTAAACAGAAAGCCCACACTTCAGCTTCAAGCACAGTGAAGCTTCAAACAGAAACCAAAACTCCTTCATCTTGATATGAAAATCGCTCTTGAAATCAACAACGAAATTGAAACTGACTACATTTCTCACGAATTACAAGCATATAAACCAGTGCGATATATAAACCCTAACGAGCGCGGCCTCGACCTCCAAAACCCTAAAACAATGCAAAGAAAAGAAGAGCAAAGAGAGAAGAAGCGATAGAGAAACAGACCTGGAAAAAAGGTAAATCGGCGGCCGGCGGTGGTGGCCTGAAATCGACGGCGGTGATTGCTTTGGTTTGGGACGAAAAGAGAGCAGCAGCTTCAATTAGCTGTAAAATGAGGGAGAGAGGCTTATTAGGGTTAGTTAACGAAGCCGAGATATATTGTTATTCCAAAATTACCCTCTTATAATTTGTTATATTACAAGCGTGTCCTTCTCTTTCTTCTTCTTTTGCTTCACCGCCAAAACCGAACCTTCTCCCTCCTTCTCCGCTTTCACTCTCTCTCTCTGCGTTTCAATTACTCTCAGGTGATCTTTTCGGCCACCGGAGGCTTCAATTTTTGAATCAATTTTACATTCGGAGGTCAATTTTTGAATCAATTTTGGATTTTGGTTTTTTTTTTCCGGCGAGATTAGGGTTTCAAAGAGTGTGTCTTTTGATTTTGTAGCGATGGAGGAGCAATTCGTACTGCGAGTCCCGCCGTCCGTTGCAGAGCGACTGGATCGTCTTCTGAGCGAGAATGCTTCTTCAGACGACAAGTCGTTGGATTTGTCTTTCGAAGGTCAGAGCATATTCTAGTTCCTGGATTGTATACTACTGTTTATTCCTGCATTGCACTTTTTTTTTATTATTATTATTATAGAAATGGTGGATTTTCGGCGTCGATTTTGTCGAAATTGGGTGTGATGTTCTGTATATTGTTGTATCTTTGGCCTGCTTAGTGTGCCTTCATACCAGCATTGTGATTATTTGTGATGTCGAGTATGTTAATGGTTTTGTAATACTTGTTTCTGCATTGCGCTGTTTCGTTAATTGGTTTCACATGTAAACTTTGAGATATGTGCGCAGAGGATGGCCGGAGTGGAACCTTTGTCATTGGCAATGACCGTTTCCCCGCATCGCTCTTGGACCTTCCTACTGTTGTGGAATCCTACAAAACGTATGACGATAGCGTGTTGATTAAGACTGCAGATATTGGTCAGGTGGGGGTGCCGTATGTCAACGGCATAACAAACAGCTGACTTCTGAGTGCTTCATTTCAAAGGCATTTATGTGATGTTTTGTTTTCGGGTTTTGGCAGATGATTCTGGTTAGAGATCCAAATGATCCAGCTCCAGATACGGTCGAGTACAGGCATGGTCTTACCCCTCCTATGAGGGATGCTAGGAAGCGAAGATTTCGCAGGGAGCCTGATCTAAATGTATCATTACTAGCTTTATATTGGACATTTTATTTACTATTTCCATATATATCGTGGAAGGAAAGACGATATCCAATGCCGCTGGTGTATAAGTGTAAAGAAACAAAATTTAAATAAACTGGAGAGAAACATCTTCTGAGAGAGACTCTTATAAATGTGGAGCCCTTTCTTTTTCGTTTTACAGCACACAGTTATTTTCCGCTCATATCCTTCACATCTGGAAGCTGTTACTGATAACGATATTGTTGCATTTTGCAGCCTGAGCTTGTCCAGCGTGTTGAGCAAGATCTACTGAACATTAGTGCTGGTGGACCAGCTGACAATATGGATATCCTTTTATATGATGTTAGAACAATTTTTGGTAAAATTTTGGCAAAATGTGGAAGTAGTAGCTTTTGGTCAAATGAGAAATAGGATCCCTCCTGCTTGGCGGTTTTAAACTTATACTGTCAAGCCTAGAATGCATCCTATTTAGGCCTTGTTTTCATGACGACTGCTTCATTTGCAATTGTATGTCTTTTCTTCTAGCTGCATGTTATGTTTCTTGCCTTTTTCTCCCTTTTATAAAAACTTTTGTAGTCCAACTGTTCTCTAGGTTATGAAGCTTTGTGTTGCAAAAGATGATGTTCGACACCATCTCCCTGCTAATACAGAAATTCTTCTCATTTTTTTGTGATAAATTTGTCATTATTGTTTTGACACTGAATTTGTATTATATGTGTATATTTTTGTTTATCCCTTGATTTGATAGCTCACATATTGAAGTAGCTGGGCAACAGAAAAATGCAGATGGCAATGCGGGTAATACAAGTAAAAACCCTGCCCCAGCGCCTGAATCAAAAACTGATATTCCGGAGGCGGCTACAAATGCTGGGGAGCCTGATGGAGAACCTGATAGAAGTGACTCTGATGAATCTGATGATTCAATTTGAAGCAAACTATTTTGCTGATATCATTTCCCCGTCAAGCTTCTTGAAGAAGTTTAAATGTGCATAACTGGGGATGAAAGATGTATCGGAAAAGGAACAGGGATGAAAGTTTGTTTTCTGAATGTTAGCATAAATGTATGTGTGTTGATACCATGTATACATTACAGTTGAGCTCCTCCCAGCAGGTTTGCCCTCAGGATTCTCAAAGAACAACTTTAATATTGTAGTATGTAGGGAAAAGATGTAGAGTTTGTACTTTTGCAAAGCTATGACACATTCTTTGTTCCAAATGCATTGAGGATGTAGTGTTGTC
Source organism: Potentilla sterilis (assembly GCA_963682095.1). Lineage (NCBI taxonomy): Eukaryota > Viridiplantae > Streptophyta > Magnoliopsida > Rosales > Rosaceae > Potentilla > Potentilla sterilis. Next base: position 62,743,417 of record OY821755.1, read on the forward strand.
TTTTTGAAGTGTTGCTTGAATGTTTGGGCTGCAGTCACAAACCCAAATCCACTAGAAGTGACTATACTCCGTTACTCCTCTTATTGGGTTGGACATGCATAATTTCTTTCTATTGAATGTTCTATTACATTTCAACTACTGCAACTCCACAACAGTGTCCCCGTTGTTCACAGCTTCACATGCTTCACCATTACTTGATGTTCTTAATCAAGTTCGAGATGACCCCTAAACTTTTTCCCGACGACTACTCTCCTAGTCTCCCCCCTTCACCGTCAAGTAAAATGTGCAAACCCATTCGAAAATTGTAATGCCCTTGTGAATATGAAATAAATAAGAGCGTTGCAGCAGAGAGCCAGCTAATATTGTGAGGATCGATCATGGCGGAAAATCCTAGAACCTGTCTTGAAGACTTAAACGTACATAGTTATAATTTTCCATGTGATCCACGGACCAGTTTGAGTAGCTAGCTAAGCTATGCTGCTTAAACAAATGCATATATTTTCCCTTTTCAGATCTGATTTTCCGTAGTACTACTACTAGTCCCCCTTATGTGAAACCTCGGATTCTTTAGTAGCAATGGTCATTCACTCATTCCTGTACATCCGACATTTAAAAATGAACAAAGACATCCTGTTATGATGAGTAATGAGCCGAGTTTAGACTCTAGAGTATTTTTCCTTCTTGTTCTCCGGCCATTTTTCGGATGAGATCGAATAAGCACATGAGGGTTAGCCTATAAACCAATTAAGAAAAACTAATCACGAAGTTAGTAGTGTTTTAACAATTGAGAATCCAACAGGGCATGCACCAAACCCCTCCTGGGTTTATGCATATCCTTAAGACCATATAATCCAGCTCTTGATCCACAGATTAAACTCGAAGACAGACATTCATAGACTTTATATTCAAGTTGTTGAACTGTATATGATTGCTGCAATTGAAGGTGGATGTTATCCATATGTGAATGGAGCCAAATTGCAATATGGTTCGTATATGGTTGGTGGTGTTATGAATGAATATGAACAATCATGCCAGCTTGTGTTAGCTTGATCGAGCATGCAGTAGGTAAGATCTACACAAGCTGTGTTTGACCCCAATACCACCGTAGACCTAAATCTGAAATATTGTGATCGATCGGGCTTCAAACAAGCAGGCTAGCATTAGTATTAAAGTTATATATATTGCCATGCAAAATCAGATTAGGTTACCGACGGTCCATGAGTGACCACCAAGTGTTACAACTTAATAAGACGTACTATGAAAATCATATAAATTATATGGTGTATATATATGTATATATATTATATGGATCATTATCATGCGCAACGTAGATCGATCGAGTTTGTCATTAATTCATCAGCTTCTTCATTGTCCTATTCTCTGAGTTTTTTTTTTTTTTTTTCGTTTTAATTTATATAACTAGCTCCCTCCCATAATTAACATGGAATATACAATACAATTATAGAATTATTTGAAGACATATATTCAGTTCAACTACTAAACATATTTTGTTTACTGCTTAATTAGCTGTAGTTTGTGGGTGTTCCCCCATAATGTGCGTGTATGCATGCTGCTTTTGCTCATGCAGCATATTATTTAAGCGTGCAGCATGCTGCCTATGATTCCATTGATGTTCTTAGTTAGTACACTCTGTCGATAACTAAACTCTAATTACGACCACTAAACATGATCGTACGCACATCTATTTGTTTCTTGCTCTTGTGTCTCGTTTGCACTATCTTATGTGCCCTACCACATTTACAAGCATATGTAATCAACAACTATCAGAAATTTCAATTATGCTGCATGCATGTTTAAATAGTTATAGGAGGCTAGGATTGCTAAGTAATACGCATGAAATTCTAGTTCAATTTCTACGTAGTTGTATTGATCTTTCGCTGCCGGGCTAGCTAAATACGGTTGACCTTTTGCATCTAATTTGGTTTGCTATATATTATGAACTCCATTTACCATATATAATTGATCGATCGATGACTTGCTATGCGAAGTCAATCGTTAAGGTATATATATATATATAATTGATGCAGCTTGGGTTGCGACTTCTGCAATGTCACTATGATTACCTTCACTAGCTAAGCTAATTCGATAATAATGTCAACCAACAGCTAGCTTCAAACTTGTCTGGAGGGGTGAGCTTGCGAGCTATATCATGAATTTTTATAAAGACTATCGACGACAAATTTTGGAAGCTGCAACTGGCCTTGAGGGTCATATAATCCTGCTAAATATATATAACTAGCTCGTACATGTGAGTCGTCACAGTTCGCAAGTTATTATTGCAAGTGGTTTAATAGTTCTTGCTAGTTGGTATGTGTGCTCGATTTTTAATCTATGGTTCAATCCTGGTAAGACTGTCATAAATTTTTGAGTCTAGAAAGCCTTTGAAATACCCTACCGTTATAATAAATAAAAAATATTTTTGTGACCGAATTAACCAACTACTAATAGTTTGATGATTATTGAAAAAACTACTAATAGTTTGATGATTATTACATATATACAGCGCAGGTAGCTAGGGTTTTTTTTTGAGCAGGTAGCTAGGGTTGATCAATTACTTCTCCTTAACTTTGTTCATCAATTTTAATATATGGAAGAATAGCATGGTTGACATTTTCATCAATACTCTTTTACATGTGTTTGAAATTTTCAAGTAAACGAACCCATTCTTACTCTATCTTTCAAGTTATAGATGTTTCGAAAATTGACCGACTGGATCTCCGTGCCTAGCTACTCGTTGTTTGTTTGACAAGATCTTTGAGGGGTACGTACGTGTGCGAAGACAAACTTATATGTATAAAACTTGCTGGGCAAGTTCTGATTTAGTTGATTGAATATGGATTTAGAAATTTAAAATGCTAGTGTGACAGTGATAGAAGCTAACATGGGAAACTACAGTCCTTTGGTCAATAACCTACGGATTAGACAAATGGGGTTGATCACCTTCAAAGAAATTGATGTAGAAAGCCAGCATTTCCTACCAAGTTTTATGTCACTAACTATCTCTTTCACTTTCTCCTAATCAACTTCTTTCATCATTTTCTTCCAAATAAGAGGAGAAAAGTTGCCTAATTTCATTATTCATTTCAGTTATTAGTCAAATTTATTTACTTAATTATTGTTGCTTCAACCATCTCCGACATTGCTTCGTAACTCGAGCTCCATTTTTCAATCTCATCATGATATGAAAGGATATTTGAGATTTAATAATAAAAAATGACTAAATTATGCTTACTGTCATGTAGTTTTGGACTTTCACCTTGAACTTTTAATTTAATAAAAAAAATCCTCGTACTTTCCAATCTCATCAAATCGATCCATTTTGTTACCAATCTGTTAAGCCTATCATTAAAAACACAATTAATAGGGTATTTTGGGAAGTTTCTATGTGAGAATGTCTCACAAGTTGATATGTCAGATCTGCACTTGCCAAGCTAGCAAGTTGACGGAGACATTTGACGGATTGGTCATAGATTATATCGATTTGATGAGATTGGAAAGTACGAAGATTTTTTTAATTAAATTAGAAATTTAAGTACTGAAGTAATGAAATCTCAAAAATACAGAATAATAAGCAGAATTTAGTCCTTTAAAATATAATTCAATTACATATTTGTCTGGTAAAAGGAAATTATGGCCATTTTTTGGGATGTGCTAGGGTTGCTAATTAATAAACTCTTGCTGGATGAATTACATAGATCGATCTGAGCCTATGACTCAGTGACGACTGTGACCATGGAGTTCTAGATGGCATGGAGCAACCCCTAACCGACTAATTAGAATTGTAGATGGATAAGAAATGAAGCCACACCCACGTATAATACGTATCCGATTTACTCTCTCTGTCTCCGAGTTGTCTCTAACGTACCCTGTAGCTAAGCCGTCGATATCGATCTCCATCATAGAGACCTACATAGACCAAGATATTCACACACACACTTCCTGCTTCAATCACCGTCCATTCTAGTAGTCTCCTATCGATGCATGGTGGGTGATGAACCGTGGTCAGTAACCCATCAATATCTATCGAATCTGGTTAAAGGTCAAACTTGCCTGTGCATTTCTGGACCGGTTCGAACCGCCCGGCAGGATCTCACAGAGTCTCTCACAATCTCAAGAGACCAAATCCAGCAATCGTCAACTCAATACAACTAATATAATTCATGGTAGGGCAAGGGCACGTACGTAGAAGACCAACTATGATATGAGTGAGCTGACGATGATGAACAGCAAAACAGAGTAAAATTCAAGTTGAGCTGACTTTTACCATATAACTTGGTCACAACGGAGACCATATATACCTCTGTGTGTATTGGTTGGGAAACTTAATTAGGATATCATATATAACAAGTCGGTGCTGGCAAGTAGAACTGGTGCACTCTTACAACTTAGAAGCGCGTTTTCTCCGACTTGTTTTGTTTACTGAGAGTCTGAGACAGAGTACCGGAAAGTCTCAAAGTAGTCGTGGTAGTAGTAGTAGTAGTAGTAGTGCAAAAAGATAGATATAGAGAGCAGAGACAACTGAGCAGTCAATCCGATACGACACTCTTCGATATCTGAGAATTATTACGAATAAAGATGATGGCTAGCTGTCAGTATATATAATAGCAGCTCCCGCGTGTTCTCCAGCTAGCTTTATATGCATGCTTATGCTTGATTAAGAGCTCTATATATCAATGGCGGTTGTTACCGTCGAGATCATTTTCGGATCTGTATTCGGTAGCAAAGCCCTAGCTAACCATTTTTATTTATTACACACCATTTCATTTTCAATGTACGTGCCCATCTATATATAATATTTTCCATTGATAACCATTTGTATTACTAAAAGTACGCAATAATATACGCCGCTCGTATAAATTTCAAATGAACTTTGTATTTCTTGTATGTAATAACATTGAATAATATTACAAGTACTAGGTACGACTTATTTCTTTATTGTTCCTTTAAAAAAATGGTACTTATACTCAGGCATGGAACTAGAGGGGGGCTGAGGTGTGTTGCAGCCCTCCTCATTTTTCTACAAACAAACTGATGTCTACAGGTTTTATATATGATCAAGTCAGAAAATACCTTCCATCTTCTTAAATTAGAACTCTTTTCCCTTCTAATTGTTGTCTATCACAGTGATTAATTAAGAAAATGACTCTAAATTAAGAAACTTTGGTTTAAATTTCAGTAAGAATCTTCTCTCAAAATTAGCTTCAATGTGCAGCCCACTCAGTTTTTCAATTCTAGTTTCGTCCCTGCCTATACTTAACTAGGCATTAAATAACTTCTGTCTTACTTCATCAAACATTTCAACAAGAAAATTAATCAAGGATTTGGACGTGTTAACCGATCAGTGTGATCCATACAAGTCATAATCGATGAGATATTATACTTACATGGGAAATGATTGCCTAAAAAGAAAATTACAAAAAACGAGTGAGGTACGTAGTCGAAATTAATAAACCCTAGCAGATAATATGAAGATTGTATATTACTAGTAGCTGCATAACTGTACCACGAGGGCGACTGTCATGGGATTTAGCTGTCATGTATGTATCACTCATACCAGGCAAACCGACGTGGGCGCTTTATGTACCTGACACGTGGATTTAATGCAGCACCGTAGTCGGCGGTCGAGACTCCACGGCGATCTGTACGGTACTACGGTGCAAACTGCAAAGTACTCTCTGGCCTGGATTTTAAAACCGACGAGATCCCAAATTAACAAAGATTTTGATTTGTCATGAGAGTACGTTGGAAGTACCATGTTATGTCTGAGAATTCTGATGAGTTTAATATTTTTTTATTTTTTTTAAATCAATCAATAACGGTACCTTCAAAGGTTTTGTTTCTAGACCTATAAATTAATCTGCGCCTAGCGATCTTGTCAAAACGCTTCCTCTCCCCTGGCCACTAAAAATAAATTGAGATTTAATTCCAATTAACGTATGCGGGATTCGAATTTGGGTATGAGGAATTCTCACACCAAGACCTATAGTGGTTAATGAGTTTAATATATGGTATTATGTAGAACATAAACATGAAAAACCTAAACAGATCGAGCTTCGAGTTCTACGTGTATTGGGAAAATGGAAGCAGTAGTACTTGGAATTGTAGGTTTGACTGGTTGTATCTGAAAGATCGACAAACTTAAGCAGCAGTAGAGCTAGAGAAGAAGATCGAGTAGTATTCCGTAGTATATAATTGAGAAGAGGACGAGGTTATGTTCTTGTTCAGACAAACACGTTGCCAATTCCCGAAAAGTGGGTTTTACAGGTAATATGTCCCAAACTTGGTCATATTTTAACGTACACCTTCGATTCGTATCACAAACGAAGTGGGAAGCAAATCTAGATCTGTTTTGTGTTTAGATTACACTCGAATCTTCCATGGATCTTATGCTTCAATTCGTTAATCAACCCTATGTTCAATTCCTTGGTGCATTACCTCTCGTTTTGTTCATTGAAAATATCGATCGAACTTGGTCCCGAAAACTGATGAATGATTGTTAAAAAAAATATTACAAATTAAGTCTTATATACGTTGATGCATGAACATATATATCACTTGTACTTCATCATATGTTTTTAGTTTCATCCGACATTAATAGATACAAAGAAATATTGACAATTTACATAAACATGAAATATTAATTTCTAATGTTAACTTGAATCAATTTGTACAATCGAAAGATCGAGGTGGCAATGTATACTCCTTCAACTATTATATGTATAGTAAAATGATTTAGAACCTCATTGAGTTATGATTCTTTTTCGAAATTTGCTTTTAAAGTATGATATGATCAGAAATAGATATACCATTCGACTTATGGTACTATACTACGTACATACTTTTAAGATAATTTTTTTTTTTTAACAATAATCGGATGATCGATGCTCGTAGGTGCTTTGGACGAGGGCAGATCGATTAATTAATTATGAACAATCATGCATTGATATATATGAGTGTATCATTTAAAACAAAATTTCTTTAAGGCTAGCTAGGGTTTCTGTACGGATGAATCCTTTTGTATTGAAATGGGTGCATGAACAAGCTACGTATACCCAGCTGTCAAGTTACCAAAATCTAGCTAATATATATTGTGTAGGACGTATATAAGCATCATGATATATGTTTTAAATTGCTGTATACTACTTTCCGACACAGGCTTCCTTGTTAGGAATTAAACTATGTATCTGTTTTCGGCTACGCGTATTTGCACTTTACAATGTAGATCTACGTATGCAGCCCAGTTAAATTTCGCTTTTTTATTCAAAGTTTGAATCACATGTAATCCATTAGGCAATTTTTAATACTTGTTATGCTCTGGTCAAACCGCGCGCTACAAAGTAGTTCAATATATATATATATATATATATATATATATATATATATATATATATATATATATATATATAGTTTTTATCTAGAGCGGACATTCGTTTTGAACTTATCATGTGAAGTTCAGTTTTTGGCACACTTTTCGGTCATATTTTAACATCTCCACCGTTCAGATGTTAGAACCATATGTGTAGATCGTCTCTGCTAAATTTCATTCAATTTGGTGATCGTTAAAGTATCGAAACTATATTAAATCAATGAACAAATCGAATTTGTTCAACCTGAACTGTTCGTCTAAATCACAATAACGAAAGACCAAATGATTATCAAGTTGGATTAAAATTTATATATATATTTTAGAATAAAAATAACTCCAAAAACACACACATAAAAACTTTTTTTTGGCCGGCCATTAGAGAGTAGCTTTGGTTCAAAAGGTACTTCTATTTAATCCACCAATTAGCAAAAGTAGCACACAACTTGGATACTTTTGATATATACATAATCATCGATCCGTACACACTTGTTATTTTCTATTTTCAAATTTTTGATACGTAGTTGTTTTATTTATTACACGAGAAGCTACTAGTTGTAAGACGAACTCACAAATAAAAGTGTGGTACTAGGCTCTTAAAACATGTTTTTTTGTAGGTTGACATTCCATTTTCTTGAGTTATATGTATACACACATTAGTATTTGCTAGACCTGTTAACAATTAAGTTTATCGGTACACATAGTTTATTCGCGTGTGAGCCAGTCTAACACATATATTTACGACTAAGTTTCATTAACGATAGCAAAAAAATACGCAGCAACTTCAACGGAGCAAAGAATCATGTCACACCATGCCAATTAATATTGGTGGGATATAAGATAATTTACAAAACGTAATGAGTACTCTTACCAAAGTGCATGTAGCTAGGATACTCGTATATTGCACCATATCATACATTAAATTTAGTGGATCGATGGATAAAATACGTATATGCAGTGGTAGCCAAGCTGATGATATAATTAGCTTGACTGTTTCTTTAGGCTATTAAACTACGGGACAAGCTTTAGACTTTTTAAGGGAAATTTTGTTGTTATTAACCCGTAATCAAAACACCTCTCAATATCAATATTCAAATCGATCATACCTTTCTCGACCTTTTAACTACGATGAGGCAATGTTCAAGTCAACTTGTGGGTCATGGTAGAAGCGTATGCATGGAAGTTTCAAAGACTTTGAGCTTTCACTTTCGAATATATATATATATATATATATATATATATATATATATATATATATATATTCAAGAGACCAATATAATTAACAACACAACTCGATCATATATATATGACTAATATCAATCCAAAACAATCCACATCCTCACATATATACATCATCACCACCCACTAGTTTTGGCTAGTTACTATCACAAAATTAAGTTGAAACTTGCGAGTTAAGCTACGGTGTTCATTACTTGGAGGTAAGAGAATTTTATGACATAAGTGCTGGCGATTATGAGTACAAGTCAATCTCACTTGCTGAGCTTGACTAAGATTATTTCCATTTCATTAAAGATAAAATAAGAACACTAATTTTTAAGTTGAATGATTTATATTCGATCACTTAATTAATAGAGATTGAGTAAAGCTCATTACAAACTAATAAAAACTTGCTTATATATTGGAACTTGTCAAGAAAATTAACGAGCTTATATATGTATATATATCTCTATTAATTAAGTAAATTCTTCTTATAGAACTGCCAACTCCCTAATGTCAATAATGCTCTTAGTTTATTAAATTGCTTATATACATAGATTTATTTGGATAGAGGATGAAAGAGTAAAAAGATAATATTGGAAACTACTTCTCCTACAAACTCTTTTAAATAAAACTGAATAAAAAAATATGACACGGAGGCTTATGTGTGTGTATATATATATATCAAATTTTTTTAACACCCCAGCTCACGTAAGTATATGTAGTTTTTTGTGCAACTCTTTATTAACAAATGCACATAAACAACTCAACAGAAACTAAGTCATTTCCCATGGCACTATTCTTTATTTCTGTTAGGAATCTTGATTTGCTTGTAGGAAGAATTATACATTTGGGATCCGTTGCATTATATTTTAAAGTGTCTGAACAAATTAAATAAGTAAAATCTATGACTCTCTTGTACGTTATTTATAAATACACGTTAACTGTGAGGAGTCAATTTAAATAATTTTTATTAACTTCACTAACAAAAGAGTGTAAGTTCGTATGCAAGATATAGTAAATTAGTTAGAAACTTCAACATTTCATGAAATAATTTAGCACAAGCGATACTAGCACCAAAAAAAATTGAGATGCATATATACATACAAGATTTGCCTACCTGGTCAAGAATCAACATGTCAACCAATTTCTAAGAAAGAGCCATATTATTAATTATCTGAGAGAAAATAAATTGGTTTTGGCATTTTCAAATTTCTGCTGTTTTTTTCTTTTTCCCAGTAAAACCCCATGGCCACGTGGTTGGAAAATGGAGGCTCTCTCTGTCTCTCAACTCTCTCTTCTCAATTTTCATTGCTCTATATATGAGCTTCAACGACAGGTCTAGTTTTGAAAACACACAGAGAGCTTTGTATAGCATACCAAGGAAGAAAGAGAGAGCACACAAACTCATTGTTTGTTGCCATTACTACCCAAACCAAACCTTCAAACATATCCAGTTCAAGCTCGAAAGTTTCTTTTCTATTAATACTCAGCAATAGCTTTCTACTCCTTTGGAATCCTCCATTTAAGGTAAGAATGCCTCTTTTCTTTCTATATATATGATCCATCTCTTGCTCCTTCTTCTCCTTGTTGTTTGTTTGGTGTTTGGTTTTTGCATAAAATGGTAAAAGTTCCTTCTTTCTTGGGTGAATGTTGGTTTTCATGGAAATTGGTGTTCTTGGTTTTGATCTTGGTTTCATGGGAATGTGATGGTTTTAGTTTTAGTGTTTTGGTAATGGGTTTCTCTATAATGGTTTGCTTTCTTTGAAGAACTGAACTTTTAGTAATGTGTTTGTAGATTCTCGGTTATTTTCAATCGATTCTACAGCAGCAGCATAGAAATGTGACCTCTTATTATCTGATGATATGCTTCAAATAGTTACATTGATGTAGAATTCCATTTAGAGAATGCTATTAGGAGAAAATGGATGTTAGGGGATTTTCGTTGTTGAATACAAATTTCAATTGCAGCCGGATGTGTTATTCAAGTAGTGTTTTGTAGATCCAATGCTTTTTATTGTCTTATGGGTTCTGACTCGCTATCTGGGATATTTAACTGACAATTTGTATCTGCAGTGATGTTTGGCTGTTATATAAGGCAGTATTAGATGTGTAGTATTAACTGTTTCTCTTTTGTTCTCCGCAGGAATCCGGATTTTCAGGTTGCTAAACCTTCTTTTGCTATCATATGGGAATTTCCTTCTCTTGCCCATTTTCTGAGGACTGTGATTTAGAAAGTGGGTTAGACTCAGTAACTGTGAAATCAATCAGTTTTGGAGATGATGAAGTAAAAACTCCAGTTCGATCAGTTAGTTTCAAACGCGGTGATGCAGAACCTTCGATAATGAGAGCCTTAGGTTCTGGAAAGATGACATTAGAAACTTCTGTTAGCTTTAAAGGGGATGAGTTAGAGAAAATGGGCTTGGTTAAACAAAAGAGTATTGACATCACATCAGTTAGCCCCATTAGCAAAGAAATGGACATTCCATCCCCGAGATCGGATAGTTTGGTGGGGATGATCAGACCCATGCAAACAGATTTCTCCAACCCCAAACACATGGCGGCAATTAAGTTGCAGAAAGTGTACAAAAGCTTTCGGACCAGAAGAAAGCTAGCAGATTGTGCAGTTCTAGTTGAGCAGAGCTGGTATGGATTTTTTTTTTCTTTTGTTTTAATCTTGCCTCTTCACTAATATGATTATTGTGCTTCAGTCTTACTCACTCTAATTGTTTTGTGAAAATGTAGGTGGAAGCTATTAGATTTCGCTGAGCTCAAGCACAGTTCTATATCATTCTTTGAAATTGAGAAGCATGAAACTGCCATTTCACGTTGGTCTAGAGCAAGGACCAGAGCTGCCAAGGTAATCTTTTAATAGATTGCCATCTGCTTCATTTTTCAGTTTGCATATAAATCGTCTAAGTACTAAAACACTTTTTCTCTGAATTGCAGGTTGGAAAGGGTTTATCAAAGAATAGTAAAGCACAAAAGCTTGCTTTGCAGCACTGGCTTGAAGCGGTAAGTTAATCACATTTAAGTATCCTGTTTTTTTTTTCTTCAATCTTTTATAGGCCTCCACTGATATCAATCTTTCATATGTGATTGAGAACAGATTGACCCAAGGCACCGCTATGGACACAATCTACACTTTTATTACGTTAAGTGGCTTCATTGTCAGAGTAGAGAACCATTCTTCTACTGGCTAGATATAGGAGAAGGGAAGGAAGTGAATCTTGAAAAATGCCCTCGATCAAAACTTCAACAGCAGTGTATCAAGTATCTTGGACCGGTGAGCCTTTAGGACCTTATTGATAACTTTTATCTCTTAATCATTTTACTTCCATTTCTTTTGCTGATAACAATTCTGCTCAATATAGATGGAAAGAATGGCCTATGAAGTTGTTGTGGAGGATGGAAAATTATTCTACAAGCAATCAGGGGAGCTCCTCCATACATCTGGAGAAGACGAAGATGCCAAATGGATTTTTGTTCTCAGCACTTCAAAAACCTTATATGTTGGCAAGAAACAGAAGGGCACCTTTCAGCATTCCAGTTTTTTGGCTGGTGGAGCCACATCTGCTGCCGGGAGATTAGTTATTGAGAACGGTATCATCAAGGTATGTCTAGAGCACCAAAAAACTTGCAAATTTTGATTATTGTTTCCATAATGTCCTTTGTTCTTGATATTGATTATCATCTCTAACGTATTTCTTGTTACTTTTCTTCAGGCAGTTTGGCCTCACAGTGGTCATTATAGACCAACAGAAGAGAACTTCAGAGACTTCGTTTCTTTCCTTAAAGAGAACAATGTGGATCTAACTGATGTTAAGGTACAAAGAAAAAGAACTTCATAGTTTAGTATTTTGGATGATTTGTTATCTATGGTGAGAATTTAAGGGAAGACATGAGTACTAATAAAGCCTAATTTGTTGTTATATTCAGATGAGTCCAGTTGATGAAGAAGAAGATTCGCTTAGCAAGAAAAGAATGAGTGCTCATCTGAGAAGCTACTCAGCTGAAGAGGAGTTAATCCCAGATCTCTGTGACTTACAAACTGAAAATACCATTGTTGGAGACTTGAGCAGGGAGGAGACTGATTCAATGGAGCAAGCTGTTGCAATGGAATCAAAGATATCAAGCCGGCTCCACAGGCTTAGCCGGAAACTATCTAATCTTGAAATACCAAGAAGAGAAAGTTTGCTCGAGGGTGAAAGTCAAGCAACTGCTTCTAGTTGCAAAAGTGTCCCTGTAGAATCTTCAGTATCAACAGAAGTACATCTACCATCAGAACAGGAATATATGATTCCAAAGCGGAACTTGTTCGATGAAAACCATGAAGAGACTGAGGAAGAAACCATTCCTGAAGAATCGATTCTCAAAAGGATTAACTCACGCAAAGGAATGAAATCATATCAATTGGGAAAGCAGTTATCATGCAAATGGACAACAGGAGCTGGACCTCGCATTGGTTGTGTGAGGGACTACCCTTCAGAGCTCCAGTTTCGAGCTCTGGAGCATGTCAACTTGTCTCCAAGAAAGGCTAACCGTTCTAGATCATACTTCTCTCCCCGGATCACTAGTGTATCGAGTCCAACACTACTGTCACCCACAACATGCGGCGGGGAGGTGGCGGCAATCTTAAGTCCGGCCGCATTTGATAGAGCAAGCTTGCTATCCAGAAGCTTTAAGCCTGCTAGAACACAGTCCTCCCCATTGTTTGTAGGAAGTAGAGTAACCCAAATCACTAATGTTTCATAGAATGAAACTAGATCCCTCATTGATTTATTCTTTGGTGTGAATAGAAAAGATGATATAGGAATTCTTTGTCATTCTTTTCAACCCAAATCATGTACACACATTCTTTCATTAGTTCATCAAAATGAGATGAAAAAATTGTAAAATTTTGGTGGGTTTTGAATCCCCTTTTAATACAAAGAAAATTCAATTTTACTTGGCTTATCCACTTTAAGGGCCCCAAATTTCACTATTTAAGTTACTAATCTTGAAAACATTAGTGTAATGGTGATTAGTAATTGCTTGGTTGAGCTCCAAACACTTGTAGAGCCATGAATGTTATCCACCACTCCATCAAACCAGAGCCTCAAGTTTCTTTGACTGAAGTCCAAAGATTTAACACTTTGAGATAAAGTTGTTAGTTCCCAGTTTTCTCCCATTTCTGTTGTGGAGCTCAGGAAGTGGGAGCCATGGAAACTCTGAGAGTTTCATCTATTCCATCGTTACAAATTCCATCTAAATTTGATAAAACCCAATCAAAGAAACTCACTTTCTTGGGTTTTAATCAAACACACAGTTCATCTTTCTCACTAGTTCAAAGACACAAACTTACGTTCAAGACATTCACCACCATATCGTCATCCTCTATTGCAGCTGAGACAGAAAACCCATCTGCAGCAGAAGCTGACACTCGTACCAAAGATAACAAATTTGATTGGTATGCCCATTGGTACCCATTGATGCCAGTCTGTGACCTTGACAAGAGAGTCCCACATGCAAAGAAAGTTCTGGGTATTGATGTGGTGGTGTGGTGGGACAGAAATGAAAGTACATGGAAGGTGTTTGATGATGCTTGTCCTCACAGACTGGCTCCATTATCTGAAGGGAGGATTGATCAGTGGGGAAGGTTGCAGTGTGTTTATCATGGCTGGTGTTTTAATGGCTCTGGTGACTGCAAGTTCATTCCACAAGCACCTAAGGATGGCCCTCCGGTAATTCAATCACAACCTTACAGAGATTGCTGGTTATGCTAATTAACAAAGTACAAGTTTCAAACTGCTTGCTTATTTCATATAGTAACTAAAATGAAACAGTAACTGTAATGAACTTTAGAGCAAGACTGTAACCAGACGATGTCATATGATACCATAGTTCTGTATCATGTTGATGAAGTTGAGCATAGAAGTAATAGTATACTCTATTGTACTTCCTCTTGTGGAAGTTCTTTTCTTGTATGTATGACAGTAATCTTTGCAATGCTTGAATAATTGATCCTTCAACCAAAATTGCAGATTCACACTTCCAAGAAAGCATGTGTAGGTACTTATCCAAGTACAGTGCAGAATGGAATGGTGTGGTTCTGGCCGAGTTCTGATCCTCAATACAAAGATATTCTTGCAGAGAAAAAGCCTCCCTACATACCGGAAATAGATGATCCATCATATGCTAGCTTGATGGGAAATAGGGAGATACCTTATGGGTATGTGAAGAAGTTATACTTTTACTTGTTAAGATTTAAAACACTTTCTGCAGAGGGAAATTACACGCACATATAGAAAACCTTATAGATCTATCAGGTCTGATTTTCTCTAATGTCAAAGAACTTGTAGCTAGCTGTATCAACATGAATTATTAATTGTCTTTTAATGGTAGAAGCGGCTCCTAGCCACAATTCCACAAAGAAAAGAGAAGTGTGTTATTTCTGGATCAGTGTCACAAACTGTCTATCTAAAACTTTGGAATATGAAATTTCTTTTTGCTTTTCCAGGGTATAACTGTGCTTTATTTTTGAATTGCGATTCCAGGTACGAGGTCTTGATTGAGAATCTTATGGACCCTGCTCATGTTCCATATGCACATTATGGACTAATGCAAACTCGACAACCCAAAGGTTGATCATCACCTTTGTTGTATGTCGCTATGTTAGTTTCTCCTTTGTGTAAGACGTTTACATGACTGACCGTATCTTTCCTTAACAGAAAAAGCTGATAGAGAAGGGGGTAGACCATTGGACTTGTATATTCCTAAGTTGGACATAAATGGTTTCATCGCAGAACAGAATCCAGGTCAAAGTAAATTTCTGCCACCATGTGTGTTTTGTGTTTCTCTCATTAATGGTTTTGCACCTGGAACTGAAAAGGTGAGCGATGAAATGGTAGTACTTGATAGTTGATACAATTGATCTAGCAGCTAGACTTCCTGTTGATATTTGTTCACATCCTTAATCATTTATATTCTTATTCATATACTTACGTGCTTTATTTTTGGCTGTAGGTATCATCACCCCAAACGGGCCAAAAGAGAGCTCTTTTAATTTTTATCTGTATTCCAGTTAGTCCAGGTAATAGCAGATTAATATGGACTTTCCCAAGAAACTTTGGCGTTTGGATTGACAGGATTGTTCCACGATGGATATTTCATGTTGGACAAAACCTGATTCTGGACTCGGATTTATATTTGCTTCATGTTGAGGTGACTCTTTAGTCCTTACTCGTTGTATTAAGTTCTAAACTAACTTGGATCACACTTGTTCATATGCAATTTTATTTTCAGCCAAAATGTTTACCATAAAGTTCATATACATTATGATTATTGGATAAGCCTTACTCCCAGATTCTGATAAAGTAAATGATAATTATGATCTATAAAGTTACTTCCATGCAGCACAGGGATGCTAAAGGTTTTGGTTCTGAAAATTGGTATAAAAGAAAACAGTATAGAAGAGAATGACTTAACATGATATTCTTTCAAAAACAGTATATTGGTATTGCAGAAATAACTTGGGCACTAGTTAATTACCAAATTATTAGGATAACTTCAAAATTGGGATCATAATTTACATAATCATGATGGGCATCAAGTTTCTTAGCATGCTTATAAGGGAATTTTCAGTTGTTGATACTTGATAGTACAGAATTGCCGGCAGCATGCTTATGATGCAAGCAGCCACATGATCATGAAATAGATTCTGAGGTTCAAATTTCATTGCACCTAGTCTTGTCTGATTTGCTCTCTGCTTCTTATTGTACAGGAACGTAGGATAATGGATGCCGGCCCTACCCAGTGGCAGAAAGCCTGTTTTGTGCCAACAAAGTCAGATGCGCTTGTTGTTGGTTTCCGAAAGTGGTTAAATAAGTATGCGGGTGGTCAGGTGGATTGGAGAGGCAAGTTCACTGGGGCTCTTCCGCCAACTCCTCCTAAAGAACAGTTGTTGGACAGGTAACTTTCATACAGCACCAAAGATGAATTCAACTCTAGTTTAATCAACTCTTAACCATTTTACTGCTAAATTTCAGAGACAGTAAAGTAAATCATTACGTACACTAGTCTTGCAAATGCTAATATTTGGTGGAAGCTTATGTGTATAGAATACTTTTAACAGTTAAATTACCTTGAAATTTTAAGCACACCATAATATTAACCAATGCCATTAGAACACAAGCATTTGTGTTTCGTGATGCTTAGAACTAAGTTGGAGTGCATTATTGGACTCATTGAGGAGTTTTTGCGCAAATTTTTCAGGTACTCGTCTCATGTGGTAAACTGCAGCAGTTGTAATGCTGCCCACAAAGCTCTAGGCGTGCTTGAAGTCGTGTTGCAGGTTGTCTCGTTTTCTTTACTTGGAATCGTTGCTGCAATTAAGGAAGGTGTACTATCATCAATTGTTGCGAGAACTGCGCTAGTTGCAACAGCTCTACTATGCTTTGCAGGATCAAAATGGTTGGCTCATTTTATCTACAAAATTTTTCACTTTCACGACTACAACCACGCCCTTGTGTGAGATTGATGCTCCGGCCAACTTTTTAGCATAAGAAAAACTTCCATACGAGGTGCAATGTAATTAGAATACGATGTACTGAACGCATGTAACCAAACTTTGTTGATACAAGTTCAAATAGCAATGATCCCGGTCGATTTGTATCCTGGTAAGACTAGGCTTGATTTCTGTTCTAGTTTAACTAGGTTTGTTAATCCTAATCTGTCTCGTACATAGGTTGTCTGTCTATAAATACCTTTGACCGTGAATTACTTAGACCGTTTGTAGTAATCCCAATGGTATACGACGAGGCTGTGGCTGCACTGGCGGCTCTATGTTGAGTTGTGGATACATTATGCAACTTATGAAGAGGGACATGGAGGAGACGCAGCACAAGTGTATGGGCAGTACCTTGCAGTGACTCCACATGATAAGTTTACATTTGCAAAGGTGTGGCTTCATGCTGCGGGTTTGGAGCTACGACAACGGAATCTCAAGGGTGCACGCATGATCCTCAACACCGCGATAAGAATGGCGCCCAAGCGCAAGATATTTGTGAGCTACAATGATATGGAGTTGAAGCTTTGGAATGTGAATCAGTGTCGGAAACTATACGAAAAGTATGTGTGTTGGAAGCCACATAATGGGGAGGCTTGAGTAGAGTACGCAGAGTTTGAGAGAGGTTTGGGGGGAGACGGAACGAGTGAGGGCTATTTTCGAATTAGGCATTGATCAGTCAGGGCTTGACAGTCCTGAAATGTTGTGGAAGGCATACACTGACTTTGAAACATCTGATGGGGAAACTGAGAGAGCTAGACAACTCTATGAGAGAATACTAGACCGCACAAAGCACGTCAAGGTGTGGAACAGTTGTGCACAATTTGAGGCACAAGAGAACCATTCTCTTGAGTCTTGAGAATGCTAGAAAGGTTTTCAGAAGAGCTGCTGACTATTTTGCTTGCAGGGCTGAAACTGAGGGGAGAGGGATATCCTGCGACAACAATGGTTGGAAATTGAGGCTAGCTTTGGGGATCTGGGTGATGTTAGCCTAATGCAATCTAACTTGCCAAACGAAGACATAGATGAAGATGCGTACTTTCTTTGAGCATGCTCGAGGCTGTGACCTCCAGATTTTCAATTCCTTCTGATCAAGATTTCCAGGCTATGGTTCTTATAAGAGAATGATCATGTGAATTCGAATGTGGAATTCATTATCTCCAAAGATCATGTTATATATTCATACTAATTCAATACAATGCAAGTCCCATTTTTTCTTATCATGCTAGACAGTAGTGAGACAAAATGTTCGACTATGACAATAACAAGCATGAGTTAAGATCTTAGAGCTAGAACTAATCAAATTTGGAGGGGGAGTTCAGCAATCTTCTCCCATGATTTGAGACTTGCATCTTTGAAGTCAATTTTGTATAATGCAAATCGAGTTACAGTAAAGCTCAAGCTGCTGATGCTTTCATCCAGAATACGGACTTTTTCCTCAGCTGTAATCCTCTCTTCATCTGTCAGCTTCCCATAAAAGAGGCTCAAATGTGGCGGAACATCTGCGTAAGACAGACATCAATTCTGTCCATCAGCAAATCAAAAAAAGTAGCTACACTTGAAATCTAATCTATTTCTCTAAATGCCATGAAAACCTGGGCTTCAACAGATTGAACATGTCAAATTCAATAACAAAACAGCTCTACGATGAACAGAACTTGCAGTATCGAAAACTGAATGCTACTTTAGCGCGATAAACTGCGAGCGGTCTCTGAGAAGGACAAAGCTCAAAACAGTATAATAGATAACAAAACATGCATGCATTATAATGACATATTATTAGAGTGGGAAGTGAGTATCTCCCGTTCTGGCATGTCAAAAAGGAGGGAAACACACTGGTAATAAAACCTTCTGGAAACCACTTGATCAACTTTAGCGGTGTAAGAACGAAGACTAGTCTCCGGGAGAGATCTAAACTTGTCGAGCACGTCCTAATGCGTCATACGAATCGACCCGACGACGGTGATATGGGGTTCGATCTCCGGCCCTCCGAACTCATCCCGTAGACTCTCCATCACTTTCTTGATCCTGAGAGACATCATTTGGTGGCATTGCCCACACCGAATATGAATATGATGAGTGACTTTTCTTGGCCGCCAAACAATGGGAGACAGTCTGTAAAATAGCAGGAAACGTACATCAATTACTTGTAGATCGATCGAATCTACATTTTAACTTGAACAAGAAAAAATTAAGTACGAATTGCTATACGTTGGATATTTCGTCTGTAAAATATTGTAGTATATTTACTTTCCTCATATGTATAGGTGAATTATTCTGTATAATCTTAGAATATATTTTCCTTATAGATATAAACTTGTATCCCTATATATATATATCTCCTTATGGAGAAGAATAATACTCAATGAAAGCAAAACCGCAAACCTTAAACAAATTTCCGCTGCAAACTACCACCCAAAAGACAAAACCCAAATCCCACAAAAAGCACAAACTGCTACAAAGCAGAACGTGTCAGCCTGTCCCTGCCTCCTTCTCTCTGACGACATGGACCCGAGCCAGCAACACAACAAGACAAGATATTTGTTCTAGTCCTCCGAATTTCTGATGGCACCACTTATGCAGATGAGGATTGAAGGACAAGGCAACGCTGGCTATCTTACTGGTGCTACAGCCGCACCAGTTGAGGGCACTTCTGAATTTGAAACTTGGGTCACAGAAAATCAAAGAGTGAAAAGTTGGCTTATTGACTCCATGGAGCCATCTCTTGTGAATCGATATATTCGACTTCCAACAGCAAAAGATGTTTGGGAAGCAGTTAAGCAGACATTTTATGACGATTCTGATGAGACTTACATCTTCGAACTAAAC
This sequence comes from Potentilla sterilis, assembly GCA_963682095.1. Taxonomy (NCBI): domain Eukaryota; kingdom Viridiplantae; phylum Streptophyta; class Magnoliopsida; order Rosales; family Rosaceae; genus Potentilla; species Potentilla sterilis. The sequence goes on from OY821755.1 coordinate 62,763,393, forward strand.
AGGAAGTGTTTTACAGCAAAGCAAAATGGTCGTACTCTTCCCATCTACTACGATGAATTGGTGGGGATGTTTCAAGAGATTGATCAGCGAACAGCTTCTCAAAACAACACAGTAGGTGCAGTTGTCCAAGAAACGGCTGTCATTGCACGTCAGCGAGTTCACATATTCCTTAGTGGGCTCGATTCAGAGTATGATCAAGTTCGTGGAGAGATTCTTCGCAAAGATCCAAAATTCACCTTGGAGCAAAGCTATGCCTATGTCCGAAAGGTGCATTCGGAGCGGTAGGCAATGGGATATGCTGAGTCATCCGCTATGGTAGTTCAACGTAGACAGGGACCCCCACCAGGCTTCCCAAGTGCTCCAACTCGTCGATTCCCAGCAAAGCCCAATCCTTATGCTAATACAAAATGTCCACTCTGTGGTGAAGTAGGGCATAGTAAGAACCGGTGCTTTGAAGTCATTGGATATCCTGATTGGTGGGATTTCAACAGGAAGCCTCGCAAGAATCAAGCAAAAGCCGTTGTGGCTACCACAGAGGATGAGCAGCCGTCTAATGCCTTCGCTAATGTAGCACAATCAGGTATACATGGTAAGGTCTCTTCAAATAGGTCTTGGATAATTGATACAAGAGCAACATACCACATGACAAATGATCCTAGTCTCGTGAAAAATTTACAATATTCTCCCTAACATAGTGTCTCTACTGCTAATGGTACTCCAACTCCGGTTATCGGGGAAGGTTTTATTGACTTGTCTGATACTTTAACCCTTGATTTTGTGTTAGTTGTTCCTTCCTTAGCCCGTAATTTGCTCTATGTTGGTCAAATTATCTTGGCACTCACATGTCTTGTTACCTTTTACCCATCTTTATGTGTATTTCAGGACATTCTAACTCGTTGGATTCTTGGTTATGGTGTTAGAAGGGGGAAACTGTACTACTTGGACCTGACAGAGAGTGGAGAACAACGCTTTTTTGGACAAGTCAATCAGGTCAATAGCGTTGAGAATGCTAAGGAAACAGTTTGGTTATGACACCGCAGATTAGGACACATTTCCTTTGTTTATCTTAAAAAGCTACAACCGCATCTTTTTTCAATTGTTAGCGAGTCAGATTTTCATTGTGATGCATGCGAACTGGCCAAGAGCCACCGTATTTCATATTCTTCTAGTTTAAATAAAAGTCTCATCCCTTTTATCAAAGTCCATTCGGATGTTTGGGGGCCTGCCAAGATCCCTTCTCTTTCTGGAGCTCGATACTATGTGACTTTTATTGATGATTGTACCCGGATGATATGGGTGTCATTGCTAACAACCAAAAGTGAAGTTTGTGCCATGTTCAAGAAGTTTCACAAGATGGTGTCTATATAGTATCAACATGTTATTCGTGTTTTTTAGTCAGACAATGATGGAGAATATGTTAATGGCCCCATGCAAGAATTTATGCGCACTCATGACATTCGACATCAAACTACCAATACGTATACTCCACAACAAAATGGCTTAGCAGAAAGGAAGAATCGACAACTACTTGAAGTTGTTCGGGCATCCTTGTTTGGCATGAATGTCCCTCGTGAGTATTGGGGAGAAACTGTGAAATCTGCAGCCTACCTCATTAACCGTACTCCCTCTCAGGTAATTGAATTTCAAAATCCTCAACAAAAACTTCAGAATCTCCTCTTAGTTACATCTTTACCGAATTTAGAGTCTCGTGTATTTGGATGCGTCGTCTGTGTTCATATTCCCAAGTCTCAGCGCATCAAACTTGATGCTCGTGCTAGGAGGTGTCTTTTTATTAGATATGCTGACTTTCAAAAGGGTTATAAATGTTATGATTCCATCACTGATACTGTACACGTGTCTCTTAACGTCTCATTCCGCGAAGCAAAACCATATTTTTCTCCTTCAACACCGATGTCTTCCCTTTAGAGGGAGAAAACTTATGAAGGGAATTCCATACATATATTTAAATTGGATGAGTTTGAGGACATCGAAGCACTGTAAGAAAAATTGGGTGATGATTTTAGAATTGAGAGTAACGCCACGAGTAACGCCACATGAGTATCACACCAACGAGACCAAGACACCCAAACCTCACTCCGAAGATGAGAGACTTGTTACATCTAACCAAACCCATCAAGACCAACAAAACATAACCTGAAAAGTGAAAATAATCGAGGTCAGGCTCAAAGCAAGAGCCCAAACCCAAAACCCAAACCCAAGTTTTTCTCATAAAAAACAATACAAATTGACGTGGCATCTCCCAGCAGTGAAGTGAAGTGAAGTGAAGTAGAAGCAAGTGAAAGACAAAACTCCAACCCAAAACCAGTCTCGCTTCTAAACTCAACTCTAAGCTTGTAAAAGCTCAAGCCTTGCAGATCCAAATCTCACATTTCCAATTTGGGAGATGAAGAAAGAATCAAGTCCCAGCAGTAGTGAGCCCATCGGGCAGAACATGATAAAGCTTATAAGCAATCTCTGCTTCTCAGTTTTTGTCTTCTCAGTCCTTATCATCACTGTGATTGCCATCACCTACCAACCCCCAGATCCATGGCTCCAGTCAGCTCCTGCCCTCACAAAGCTCTTCACCGACTCCGAGAACGCTACTTTCAAGAATGACAATTCTATCCTCAAGACCGGCGAGGATTTCATTGCCCCTGCTTCTCCTCCGGACAGCCGGATCACCGAGGCGGTTATTCAGACCGCCGAGGCGGTTATTCAGACCGCCGAGGCTAATCTCTCCAGTTCCCCACTGCCAGATTCGGAACGTTCCGATTCGGGCTGTGGGGATCTGCAGAGTGTGAATTGCTCAGACCCGAGAGTGTTGATTGCGGTGGAGAGGTTCAACTTGAGGCTGTTTAAGAATGTTGTGTTTTTGGAGTATCAAGTTCCGGTTAATGGGTCGAAAGGTGATGAGTGTGATGTGTTGTGGAGGTTTAGGAACAAGAAGGAGAAGTCTTGGAGGAGGTATAGGGATTTTAGGAGGTTTCAGTTTGGGTTTGGAGTGAATTGTACTTATAAAGTGGTGCATGCTGGAGGGTGGCATTCGGGGTTGAATGCACGCCGGAGTAGTAGGACTAGGGGTGCAAATGGTGCTAGGATTGCGCCGCCGGGTCGTGATGAGGAGATTAATGATACCATTCCCAGCTTCGGGGAGAGGAATTTTAGGAGGGGGAAGTACTTGTACTACTCGCGGGGAGGGGACTATTGTAAAGGGATGAATCAGTACATGTGGAGTTTCTTGTGTGGTTTAGGTGAGGCAATGTACTTGAACAGGACATTTGTGATGGATTTGAGTGTTTGCTTGTCGGGGAGCTATAATCCGAGTGGTAAGGATGAGGAAGGGAAGGATTTTCGGTATTATTTTGATTTTGAGCATTTGAAGGAGGCTGCACCGATTGTGGAGGAGGGTGAGTTTTTGAGGGATTGGAAGAAGTGGGATCGGAGCCATAAGAGGAAGCTGCCTGTTAAGAAGGTTGCAAGCCACAAGATTACGCCAATGCAGCTCAAGAAAGACAGGAGCACGGTTCTGTGGAGGCAGTTTGATGCGCCGGAGCCAGATAACTACTGGTACAGGGTGTGCGAAGGACAAGCTTCCAAGTACATTCAGAGGCCGTGGCATGCGTTGTGGAAGTCAAAGAGATTGATGAACATTGTTTCGGAGATCAGCGGGCAAATGGATTGGGATTTTGATGCTCTTCATGTGGTGCGAGGGGAGAAGGCGAAGAATACGCAGCTCTGGCCTCATCTGGATTATGATACATCCCCCGACCAGCTACTTGAGAAGGTTAAGGGTATGGTTCAGCCTTGGAGGAATCTGTATATAGCCACCAATGAACCGTTCTATAATTACTTTGACAAACTGAGGTCTCAGTACAAGGTTCATTTGCTAGATGATTACAAGGAGTTGTGGAGTAATACAAGCGAGTGGTACAATGAGACTACAACTCTGAACAATGGACATCCAGTTGAGTTTGATGGGTACATGAGGGTAGAAGTGGATACTGAGGTTCTTTACAGGGCAAAGACACGAGTGGAAACATTCTATAATTTGACAAAGGATTGCAAGGATGGAGTCTTTACATGCTGACCAGGTTTTTTTTTTTTTTTTTTTTGCATGGTTTGATTCACTTTTGAAATGATGCTATTCAGTTCATGTCAGGCTTATTGCTGTGTTTGCTAGTTGGTTCATTATATTGATGGTTGTCTATTCCAGTAAGCCTATATGCTGTACTATATGGATTCAACTCATTTTGAGTCACTTACACATCAATATTATTTCTTACCACTTACAAGCTGTTTGTGCAATGCCCACATCTATTTCACATATGCACAAGATAAGCATAATATGATTTGAAAGTGAGGTTGAGGTCCTTTAGCATTTACTAATACCTGGAACCCACAGAAAGTTAGTTGTTCGGATGACACTTCCAACTATTTTGCACTCCAGAGATGCCTAAGATAGATTTACCGTGCTCTGCTTCTCCTTAACACATGCTACGGCACTTTATTATAGTCATTGTGGCTATCAATCTTAGTTTTGCACATCTGTATATCAAAAAGACGCTGTCTCGATTCAATTGATGTCCAAACAATTTTTGAACAGATTCAGCATATCCTGAGTCCTGCCACGGCATTAGCAAATCCTATGTGAACTACAGCAGAAACAATGAGATTAGAAATTTTCAACATTAAATCATTTAAATGGGTCATAACCCAAAATAGAAACTAAAAGTACACTCAAAAGAGCTTTTCAACTATATGAAGTAGACCACCTAACTTCCACCAAGTTGAAAACAATAGCTTGTCTAATTTCTTGTCAAGGTTGCTACCTAACTTGCACTGAGTTGAAAACAATAGCTTGTCTAATTTCTTGCCGTTGTCCCCGATCTCAATTTGATTTTCTTTCCCTGATCTTATTGTCTCATACAGAATGCTTAAATAATGGGATATATACTGGCTTTAAAAATGCTGTTTTATTGGTGGGTGGGGACTTAGGGTGAATGGATAATGGCATAATGCGTGGTGCTGATATTGGTGGTGGAATGCCGTTATGATGGGGAAATCTGTACAGAGGCACTGAAAATGATTGGGCTTCATTCTCTTGTCTAACATTGCTGATAAAATTAGGAAATCTCAATAACTCATCACTTGGTCATCCCAAACACTCAACTCATCAATCATCAAAAAAATTTTGAGGGTTCTTTTGTTGGGTTTTTGCAATAGAGTTTGAGGATATCATCCAAGGTATATTTCCTTAATCTGTACGACATTGTCGATCTAAGTAAAAGGTAACATTTTTCCTCATAAATTTGCAGGGATTTTTGATAACATTTTTATATGTTTTCCGATTAGTCCAGGTAATAGCAGATTGATATCGACCTTCCCAGCAAACTTTGGTGTTTGGATTAAGATTGGTCCCCGATGGATATATCACATTGGACAAAACCTGATTGTGGACTCGGATTTATATTTACTTCATCTTGTGGTGACTCTGTACTCGTTGTATTAAGTTTATGGCTTATGTGTGCAGCCATAATGGAAGTTGCATCTTTTTACATGCTCTCGGGTATTGTACAGGAGCGTAGGATAATTGATGCTGGTCTTAAGCAGTGGCAGAAAGCCTGTTTTGTACCGCAAAAGTCAGATGCCGTTGTCATTGGTTTCCGGAAGTGGCTAAACATATATGTTGGTGGTCGGGTAGGTTAAATGGCAAGTTCACTGGGGCTCTTCCCCCAACTCCTCCTAAAGAACAATGGTTGGGCAGGTACCTTTCATGCAACACCAAAAATGCATCAAACTTCTGTTCAGAAAATTAGTGAAAATTTATATGCACAGGATACTTTTATTACAATACAAGCATTTGTCTTCTCTTATTTGGTTGCCTGGTCACTGTTGTGATCGTTTGAACTAAGGTTGCAGAGTATTGCAAGTCATTTGATACACTAATTAAGGAGATATTGCACTAGTTTTCCAGGTACTGGTCTCATATGGTGAACTGCAGCAGTTGCAATGCTGCCCACAAAGCTCTAGGCGTGCTTGAAGTCGTATTGCAGGTTGTCTCGTTTTCTATACTTGGAATTGTTGCTGCAATCAATCAAGGAGTACTAACATCAGTGGTGGCGAGAACTGCGCTGGTTGTAACGGCTCTACTCTGCTTTGCAGCTTCAAAATGGTTGGCTCATTTTATCTAAAAAACTTTTTTACTTTCACAACTATAACCATGCTCTTGTCTAAGATGTGGAATGTTTAGCATACGACGTAGTGTAATTACGTAAATATTTGAGTAGATTTTTAACTTGAGGATTCGTAATACAATAAATATGCTTTTGTAGTTCTATGCTTTTTATTTGTATGTGTTCAACTTCTATCACATTCTATATTGTAGACTGTAGACTAGAAATGTACCCATATGTACGTAGTACGGTAGTAGATGGACATCAACCTATTGGGATTAGGAAACAGAATTCAACTAGGCTACTAGCTAGAAGAACGTAAAATTAGTTCTTTCCAAATAAACAAAGGAAATCATTAAATATATAAGAGAGCAAGAAAAAACTCTATAAGAGAGCACGGACAGATCAGAACCTGTCCAAAATCCTAAACATAGCTATTATTCGATAACATGAAGAAGAGTATTGATAATGCAGGCGCAGAGAGGCATGGAAAAACTAGCTTACATGATAAATCCCTTTACATATGTTTTCAACTGATGGAATACCATAACCGTAGTGTTTCAAGATCATGGCATATTCACGCGGTCAATTTGAGCCATCTTCTGTTACCTTCTCCTTCACTCTGCTCTTCTTTTGATACAAAACTGCTACGCACAGTGACTCATATATCCGACAATGACCTTCCTAACCGACCCGGTTGCGGTGTCTTTGGCTCTAAAATTCTGTTCGCCGGCAGCCGAAACCAAATATCAAGTAGACAGGTTTCTGTGTTTGAGACCGATCCTAGGGTGGATCCCAAGCTTGCGATCAAGAAGGCGTGCTTCCCAAGTTTCGTCTATGGGAAAGAACGGGCCTTGCTGATGGAGTTGGACGATGGCAGACTCTATGCTCTCCGCGGCTGGTGTTACTTATGTCGTCCGGCTTTCGAGGCATTCAACCCTAGGGAAGGCAAATGGTCAGCTCTGCCGGACCCTCCATTATCTGAAAGCAGGTGGTGGAATATATGTTGTGCAACTGTGGGCACCGACATCTTGGTCTGGTCACCCAGATATGATCCTAAAGTGCTGTATTGCTTTGATGCGGTGGCTGGCCGGTGGACAAAACGCTCGACAGTTGACCCTCTTATCTCCTCAGGCGGCAGAGCTCTAGTTCTGAATTGTGATGACGATGATGGCGGTTTCATCATGTTTACTTATGATTGTTCTGGGAGCAGTTGGGATAGCATACAAGTGTACCACATGTCAAAGGAATATGAACATTTGAGGCACATTGAATCTCACCAGATGCCGCATCATGACCAGTTTCCTCCAGCTCGGGAAGGCTGGGATGATGATAGCTATAGTTTTGTCCATCTAGGTGGTCGACAAGTCTGCCTTGTTTTGGGCAGCCAGATTTGGCACCGGGGAGAAGGTGACAGGTTAACTATTGTTGTGGTAATGTTTGAATATGAAATTGCGGACAAGAAGAAGAAGAAGAAGAAGAAGAAAAGGGGAGAACCAAACTTCGAATTCAATATCCTGGCTACTCGCCTCTTCAAATTCGATCATCTAAATCCTCCGTATACTCGTGCATATATGCTTGGTGCCTTTGTGGTGCCTCCTCCTCAGCTAGAGCTCCCAATGAAACGTAAAGCTGATGCTGATAGTACATTACTTGTTACATCACCCACAAAAGCCTAGGATCACCTTCTAGCTGCTACATTAGTCTACAAGATTGCCAGTGTCCGGGGTCTATCTTGTGAAGATGAATTACTTGCTCCTTATTGTCTCCACTTTAGCATTGCAAAAATGCTTAGACAGTTCGTACTTGTGGTTTTAAGAATATGAAATATCAAAGAATCATGTATATATGGTGCTTCTCTTTCTGGACAAGTAAAGGAAAATTGAAAACATCACTTTTCTGTCTGTTGTTTTTCTCATTGATTGCAATATTCCCTCTGCTTTTCGTACGCGCATTAAGTGATACTAGTCCATCAATTATTTGATTATGCACAATCTTAGATTAGATTCTCAAATGATGTTTACGTTGATTATAGAAAATCATACACTTGTATACCTGCAGAAGAGAATGCATGAAGCCTTCTGCAGAACAACTTATGGCCTCCATGAAATCAGCATCTTTTCCTTTGCAGCATGAAACAAAGAAACTGCAATATGCATCAGGCAGTTTATGAAATATGGGATGAGACTGCAGCATGGCGTCCCACAAATGACTCGACCAGTGGATTTACAAGATCAGGTGCTTCATCCTTCATGTACATAATAGCTAAGAATCAGTTTGTGGCCATCCATATGATGAGCATGTGTATAAATTAAACTCCGGCATCAGTGACCACCCAGATTTTAGAGTAACATACTAAATAATATAAAGCCACACGCACTTCCTCAACAGTTCATCTATCAAGCTATATGAAGACACCACTCAAAGAAGCTTATATAACCCCTGCATGTTAAGAGCACTGAAGAGAGAGAGAGCCCGGAGGGAAGTGGCCAACAGTAGTCTTCTACAGATTCAAAATTCCATAGGCACGTCCAAGTTCAGTAGGTTCCCATGGATCCTTATCAAGCCACGCTATCAAAACAGGACACTGCAAAGAGGAGAGCAAAACAAAAGGCAGCGCGCATGTTTAAATACTAGTAAGTAGTCACCATACCATAATAAGTTTAGTACGCTAACCTTCACTTTAGGTAATAGTTCCTGAGGTACGTAGAGGGACATCTGAATAGCAAATGAACTCCAAAAACACGTCCATGGCACCAGGCTCAAGTCCTGGAAGAAGATTTTTTCAATAAGTTCATCCGTCACTTGGGAGGTATCATGGTAGCACTGAAATGCAATTACTGGTATCAGTCAACATGAACCAAAAAAAATAAAGCAAGGCTGCAAGTTTTCGTGATTTCTTAGTTGCTGTTAGCACCGATGAGGGGATGATGCATGGAAGGAATTTAACTCAGTCAAATAGATATCTAACAAAATTTGCCAATTTTTCCCTGCTGCACTAGTCAAAAAGAAAAAAAAAAAAATTTGAATGTTCCTGTGGTGTCTGGAATCAGTTTTTCTGCTCTAGTTTTCCTCAAAATGACACTACAAATCTGCCAATATGTCTCTGCACTAGTTTTCCTCAGTGATATACAAATAATATAATCAGACAGTAAAAAAAGGGGTGGATAGATATGAATATTATGAAGAAGGCAATAGAGATGAGAGGGGAGAGGATTAGCTTGTACCTGATTGAGATGAGAGCATTGTTAGGAGAGAATCCGAGTCGGGATGAGAGATTGAGAGACAGAGATGATTCTCTCTCTTAATTGGAGGAGAACAGAAGAAAGAAAAAAAAAAAAAAAAAAAGGAGTGATCTCAGGCCGTTGATTAAGAATGGACGGCCAAGATGAACTTATTAGGAGGAGAGTATTAGGAGAGGATCCCAGTCCGGATTAGGATTAAGATCAAGATGGAGAAGGGACTATTTAAATTGCAGGCGCAGAGATGGAGGCATGACAAAATGAGCTTAAACGATAAATCCCTTTACATATGTTTGCAATTGAGAGACGACGACTACTACAACGCTGATGATGTTTCAAGATCATGGCTTATTCAAGCGCTCAACTTGAGCCATCTTCTGTTACCATCTCCTGCTTCATCCTCCTCTTCTATTATTAATAGCAATACTAACACAAATCTGTTACGCGCAGTGACTCGTATTTCCGACCGTGACCTTCCTGACCTACCCGGTTGCGGTGTCTTTGGTTCCAAAATTCTCTTTGCCGGCGGCCAAGTCGACCGATCTTCAAGTAGACAAGTTTATGTGTTTGAGACCGATCCTAGCGTGGATCCCAAGCTTGAGATCAAGAAGGCGTGCTTCCCAAGTTTCGTCAATGGGAAAGAACAGACCTTGCTAATGGAGTTGGACGATGGCAAACTCTATGCTCTCAGCGACTGGTGTTACTTACGTCATCCGGCTATCGAGGCATTCAACCCTAGGGAAGGCAAATGGTCAGCTCTGCCGGACCCTCCATTATCTGAAAGCAGCTGGGGGAATCTATGTTGTGCAACTGTGGGCACCGACATCTTGGTCTCGTCACCCGGACATGATCCTAAATTGCTGTATTGCTTTGATGCGGCGGCTGGCCGGTGGACAAAACTGTCGACAGTTGACCCTCTTATCTCCTCAGGCGGCAGAGCTCTAGTTCTGAATTGTGATGACGATGATGGCGGTTTCATCATGTTCACTTATAACTGTACGTACCGTTGGGATAGTATACAAGTGTACCACATGTCAAAGGAATATGAACATTTGAGGCACATTGAATCTCACCAGATGCCGCATCATGATCACTTTTCTCCAGCTCGGGAACCCTGGGATGGTGATAGCTATAGTTTTGTCCATCTAGGTGGTCGGCAAGTCTGCCTTGTTTTGGGCAGCCAGATTTGGCACCGGGGTGAAGGTCACAGGTTAACTATTGTTGTGGTAATGTTTGAATATGCAATGGCGGACAAGAAGAAGAAGAAGAAGAAGAGGGAAGAACCAATCTTCAAATTCAATTTCCTGGCTACTCGCCTCTTCAAATTCGATCATCTAAATCCTCGTTATACTCACGCAGATATGCTCGGTGCCTTTGTGGTGCCTCCTCCTCACCCAGCGCCAGTAGTGCTCCCAAAGAAAAGTAAAGCTGACGCTGTTAGTACATTATCTGTTACATCACTCACAAATGCCGCTTCGACTCACAAGAAATCTTCATCAGGATCAGCTTCTAGGAAGCAACTTTGCCGAGATTTGCTGCTGCTACATTAGTATAATTTCTACAAGATTGCCAGTGTCCAGGGTCTATCTTCTGTAAGATGAACTCCTTGCTTCTTATAATATCCTACAGCATTGCGAAAATGCTTGGACGGTTCGTAAGTTGTAGTTTTAAGCAAATGAAATAACAAAGAATCATATAGGGTGCTTTTCTTCCTGGACAAGTACAGGAAAATTGAGAATCTAATTAACATTGCTTCTCTATCCTAATCAATTATTTGATGATGCACAATCTTAGATTCTCAAATTATACACTTGTATACCTACAGAAGAGCATGAAGCCCCTTCTTCTGAATAACTGAGGTCTGCTCATGTCATTGTATGCAAATATAACGTAGCATAGTGTGAAGCTGACATATCACTAAACAAATTGCAATCTTTAGTTATCAGTAGAAGAAACATCTTGGTATGGACAAAACAAAAGGAATCTGTATAATACTTGCTAGTGTAAACAAGGGGGCAATATGTATCTGCAGTAGCCATTCTGGTGTGACGGGATTGAGCCTTGACAACTGGTTATGGCCTCCAAGACAAAGAGACTTCAGTTTATGAAATACTGGATGCAATTTCAGCATGGCGTGCCACAAATGACTCGACCAGTGGATTTACAAGATCAGGTGCCTCATCCTTCAGGTACATAATAACAAAATAAGAATCAATATTCGTTGCCATCAAGAATGTGATGAGCATTTGTAAAAATTAAACTCAGGCAACAATTAATGAAAATCTTCATATGGTTTGGACTTTGGATTGGACTTTGGAGCTTGGCACCAGTTTCTCATAACCTAGATTTTAGAGTATGATACTAAAACCTAGTATACAATATATAGTCATGCACATGCACTTCGTCAACTATTTAATCTAATCAGACTGAACTCAAAAGAAGCTTATAAGTACCATGCTGAACTAGTGTATATCGTTTATAGAAACAAATCATAACCCCTACATTTGAGTGCACTGAAGAGAGAGAGAGTGAAAGTAAGAGAGCGAGAGACCTGAGGACAGTGGCCAACATTAGGAAGAACAACAAAGTCTTCTACAGATTCAAAATTCCCATAGGCACGTCCAAGTTCAATAGGTTCCCATGGATCCTTGTCACCCCACGCTATCAAAACAGGACACTGTAAAGAGAAGCAAAGCAAAACAACAAGTAGCATGTTTAATTATTGGTAGTAGACTAGTAGTTGTAACCATTGACTATTGTGAATTAGTCATCATACCATAATCAGTATAGGACACTAACCTTCACTTTAGGTAATAGTTCCTCAGGTAGAGGGCCATCTGAATAACAAATGAACTCCAAAAACACGTCTACAGCACCAGGCTCAAGTCCTGGAAGAAGAATTTTTTCAACTAGTTCATCTGTCACTTGGGAGGTATCATGGTAGCACTGAAATGCAATTATTGGTATCAGTAAACATGAACCAAAAAGAAAAAAAAAAGGCTGGAAGTTTTCGTGATTCTTTAGTTGCTATAAGCAAGGATGACAGAAGAAATTAACTTCACAACTCAAAAAAACTAATGAAGCCGAAAGTGTGTTGATGGAAGAAACAAGAAATGCTTGTCATGGCAGGAATGCAGTATTAATTGGCTTGTTTGGTAATGAGTGTTCCTAGCTACATGTTGCCTCAGAGTGAATATGCTATATTTCACTACGTGATTACCATATGCAATAAGGTTTCCAGGTTTTAACAGCGGATCAAGGCTATTGACTCAGACCAAACTAAACAGAGTTTATCATAGCTAAAAAATGCTGTCGTTGACTTGTTGCAGTAGAGATGCAAAAGAGTATATGTGTTACAATTCTGTGACCTAACAACGAACTGTTGTGTCTGTATGCACTAATTTTGTTGGAGCACTCATCACCATCACAATTCAATGACTTCCCATATTCAGGGCAAGGTAATTCTCAACCTTGTGATGACAAAGAAGTCATAAAGGTAAAGAAACTTTGTTCGTCAATCAGATCACCGTTTATGTACTGGTATCCTATCAAAAATTAATATAGTACAACAGAACACCTGGCAAGGATATCAGAAATTACCTGGCGAAGGATATTCCTCACAGACTCTGGTGTGGCAACCGTTTTGAAAAAGTATTTTCCAACAGCAGTATTTCTGCCACAACAGCATACCTATCATGAATTTCAAGTTCGAACAAAGGAACTTAACATAAGAAATAAGAGCTATATAACCTAGCTGTACCTCAGTAAGTTCTGAAATGATTTTATCAATGGTCTCCCATACCAAGGCTGCTTTTTAATATGAAGCATACGGAGGGATATATTTATAAGCATCAGACCCTTGCATATCTGTGGCTCCATAAATGCTGCCTGAAGACCAACAAGACCTATGTGAAGGCCACAAAAACTTATAAGGCTAACGTTAGCTAATGAAATTTGAAATAAAAAATAACAGGCTCCAGTTAATAATATAGTTAATGGATATGCATAAAGCATGAGAAACATTGGTACCTCCAATCGAGTTGCATATGAAGAATGCTTTATCCTTGACCACATCAATACAAAATTCATTTATCTGAGTGGCCCATGTATCAAATGTGTAAAAAGGACTTTCACCAAACTGACGAGGATTTGGTTTGTCCGAGTACCCATAACCAATGAGATCAATAGAGTACACCCTATGTGCTCTTGCTAGAACTGGAATATTTTTTCTCCAATGGTCACTGCATATAATGACAAGTACTTACCTGATAAATTATTTACGAAATGAAAGAGATCATGGAACAAAGCTCTTAAGCATATACCATATACCGAGTCAAAATAAAATCAGGGATTGAAAATACTTGAAACAAGAAACTCCTAAAAATATATTATAACCAAATTGTGGGAGTAACAAATAAACAAACAAACAAAAAGATGGACGTGTGCGTGCAAAGTCATGGATGTATGTAGCAATTTGTGCATGAAATACCTATAGCAATTAGTTGTCTGCTAATGAGAAGTAGTGTGTAGACCTGTTTGCTCCAAAACCATGAACTAATACTAAAGCCGGGCCACTGGTGCCAGCTTGTTGATAGCGGATGGAATAACCCTTCCAGTTCCAATAACTACAACAAAACAATGTAAAATTTCCGAATTAGGCAAGAGAATCATCAGACTACACCATCAGAAAGAAAAAAATGTAAATCAATCAAAATTAACAAGAAAACATAGCACAAATGCAAAGTAATAAACAACAGAAACCAAAACTGCACTTTAGGCTAGAAACCAGCATGTATATTCAGTTTCTTTTAAAGCTGATCAGTGTGTCATCAAAAGCTTAAAACCTCTGTAAAACCACATGAGCGGTTAAAGTGGAGATTTCTGGAGTGTTGCTGAGAGAAAGATGTCTTTAATATAGTGAGACTTCCAACCTGCAATTTTGGTTCACTTGTTATTCCTGTTAGTTTTATTCCTCACTCTTCTTAGTCTTTAATTTTGGTTCACTTGTTATTCCCAGTTTCTTCTATTATTCCTATTCACTACAACCAAATAGACCATAAATCCAAACGCCAACCCTAAACCAATACAGAAGACTATACAATAAGAGCAACTGAGAGAAGGGTACCTGCTTTGAACTTGGACCTCAGGAGCATTGTTGGCTTCAATTTGACCATTTACAGAAGAAAATACCACAAACCCATTTGATTTCGACCCATAAAAATTAGAAATGCGACCAGGCATCTGAAATTGATGGAGGTTTCCTTGGCTGAAAGTGAGTGAAAGTGGAGCTATCCTCATGTTTCTTTGAGAGGACAGAAATGGAGAGTCCAGTTTTGACAAAGACAGAGCAGGAGCACTAGTACTTGCCATGGCTCTGATACAAAGAGAGAGGCTAATGGAGTGTGATATAGAAAGATCATAGTACCGTCAGTACGGCCATGAATGATGAACTCTAGTGGCTTGTGTTTAGTTGTGAGGACACTGAAGACTGAAGAGGTTCAGTTCAACCAAGCGTAAAGGTTTGTGCCTTTGTTTCATGTTTAGGCTAGCTCCACGTACACTATTGGCCCATCCTCTAGTTAAAGAGCTAAACGACGTCATTCTGACCTCCTGAATATAAACACACAGCCACAGAAAATCACTGCAACTTCAATGGGATAGCATCTACCATGTATTTGTACTTGAACTTGATATTCAGACAAAGAAAAGAAGAGTACTTGAACTTGACAATTGGGCAAATAAATTGTAACCAAATACATGAAATTGGATGCATTACTTTGGTTGCTAAATGAAAAGGGAAGGATCAAATATATACATCCATACTTGGAAAATCCTGAAAATTGACAGAAGGTCGAGCACAGGCCAAAATTTGTTCAAAATTGACAATACAGTATTTTGCTTAAAGATCACTCAGACTACTAGGAATACAAGTGGAAGGAAGTGTATTCCAACTGATACAAAATTTAATATAGTGGCTCAAGATCTTTAGCTCAAGGGGCAATGTCGTATTGAGGGTTTAGGTCCTAGGTATTAGCATCTGTGTAAAAACGAAAAAAAAAAAACACCATCTGTAGTTAGGTCTGTTAATTCCATTCCTATTAGATAAAAGATCAATCCATATCATGAGGGGCACTTTGAAGTTTAACTGCAGTCATCCAAAGCTTTGGTTCTTGTTGTCCCGTGGGATGCCATCATCTTGATCTTGGGATAGAACAAAATCAGGCACCACTTCAATATCCTCTGCAGGCTGATGTACAATGAAAGGAAGAGAATTACTAAATGGAAAACAAATGAATATGGAACTCTTAAGAACGAGTGGAAAAGCTATACAACCTGCCAGCGTTGCAACAGATGCCAAAATATAAAATCAATTATCATAACCAAGCAGAAGAGCTTTCCTGCCCAAGCTCCACATGAGAGGTATCTATGATAATATAAGAAAACAAAAAAATGAACCAAAAATCAAGTGATCAGCAAATATTGAATATCTCTTAACATGATTCTGCAATCTCAAGGCATCAAGATGAAAGCACACCGTGAGAGTCGTTTTAAGAGATTTTGCTTTGAGCATTTCAAAGCACGGTCATAAACAATCTCTGTCCGTTTTGCGACATCATGCCAATTGTAAAGTTCCTTCATCTAGAAAAATAATGAACAAACAAGCACATTTAATTACTGTACAAGTCTTTCAAAAAAAAAACAAAGTACAAATATAGTAATTGACTGCCACAATCATAAGAGTACACTCACACGATTGTGCATTTCTTCTGGGTCAATGTTGGGAAGTATTGATATTGCCTTCTCTATGGCTTGAACCATGTCACTAGGATCTGGTTTTGCAAGTACAACCATGTCATCTGGTAGAACCTATGTACAGAAATGGTGTAATTTAAGCCAAAATGGATGCAATGATTCCAGAAATTCTACACTAAGAGAAGTAACTTATCCGAGATGAAAACATGCAGTCACAGATTTCAACGTTCATACCTCTGGGACACCTCCTACTCGTGTACTGACTGTTAATAACCCACAACTAGCAGCCTCTAAGATGGCTATGCAAAAAGCTTCAGTTAGTGAACTGCCAGAAGGGTGAGAAATTGCATTAGGGAGAGGGAAAAATGGACTTAAAAGGAAAAGCTGTTTGAACGTCATAGGATCACTTTATGTTGATACAAATTCATTCACATCTATATAAAACTGAAGGTGTAATGCTTGTAGCTGGGTACGATTGGCTCACAAGGACAAAATGTAACTGATACCAACAGGGAATTGATAAAGTATCCATAAAGTCTGATAAATGTGTAGAATATAGAACCAACTGTAACTGTAATCTTCAGTGGCCTATTACATAAACAAGGTTAATTTATCCATGTTCCAAATTCTATTTGTAGTAGTTACTCTCTTAGTAGTGTTGCTGTTCAGCTCAACCTCAGAGATAACTGGCACTCTATTTCTAACAATTGCAATATCTCTATAAATGGTAGATAAAACTGAAATAAACTACGACATTCCAAAAATTTAAGTTACCACATAAACCAGTGTTGCAACTATACAGCAACTATTCTCCAAATAATTAACAGCTAAAATGAAAGAAGAAAGTACTGGATACCTGTTTAAGAATATATGGCCGGTAATAAGAACAGATCGTACTTTAGAATGTTGAACAGCACCTAACATCTCCACTCGATCTTGTAGGGAATGTTTTTCTCTCATCTCTTCCAACCGAACACGTTTAGGTCCATCGCCTCCAACAATGAAACGAACCTTACCACATATATCTGAATGAGATGATTGAGTGCTAATTAACTATGCCTATAATTACATTCAATTATGTAATATCCCCCTTATCATATAGTAGGGCCTTGAAGTGCAGAAAAGATTTTACATGACTAAGTGGTTAATGTAAACATTAATGCCATAATAGAAATATTGAAATGCGAGTTGAATGTCTTTGCTGGTATCAAATTCATTGTACAGAATAGATATATGAGAAATGTTAAAATAACTCACATTGGGATATAAACGGCATACTTCTGGAATTACTTCAACAAGCAGATCTGCACCTTTCCGATAAACCAACCTACTTATAACCACAATAACAATTTCATGACGACTCAGTCGCGTTGGTGCAGGCTTGAACATAGCTGTGTCAACAGCATTTGGTATTACAAACACCTTTTCTGGTGGCAAACCTGACCGTAGTACAGTGTTCTCCTTGCTAGTATGAGAAACACAAATGGCCTGACTCACTTCAGCTAAAGTAAACTGCAAGACCTTGTTCATGTGTATGCTTCCCGCATCAGCAAAACCATAGAGTGAATGATCTGTAAACACAACTTTATATCCCATTGTGCGAGCGTGCATCAAAGCCTCATGGCATAGAGTTGAAAAGGCTTGATGCCCATGTACCAATGAAATATTCTCTCGAATAAGGATAGTCCTCACAATTGGAAGTGTCCCGTAAAATGTTGGAAAAGTATTCTGCATAAGAAATGGCCGCCATGGTACGTAATACACTTTCAGGCCGCCTGTCATATATCTCACTCCAGAACGATTCTGGTATGCATGAGTCATTACCACCACCTGAGCAATCAAACACCATAGTTCATCTACTCCACAACTAAGAAACTGAGATTTTCCAACATTATGAAAAACACAGCAACACAGCGTCACAACACCATTCAAGACATAACAGATGATAACCATGCCAGGCTATCTAATGCCCAATTACATAGACACAAAGTTTCAGCATTCAATTGACTAGTTGAAAAGCATTATAGTAAATGAACCCGCAATTCACTTTGAACTTTTGTTTTCAGTCACATTAAGCAATTAGAAGATACAAATGAGCACACTAAGAACCCAGAAAGCTAAGAGGACTGTTGTGTCTGACCTTGTGACCAAGATTGAGAAGGCATTGTGAAAGATAGTATATGTGATTCTCCACACCACCAAAATTGGGGTAGAAAAAATCAGAAACCATGAGAATTCTATGCCTTTTCCGCTCCCCCATATCTGTATTTTCAATTGGGCCAACAGTTAGTTCAATAAAAATCCAATCTTTATGAGACAAAGGCACTAGCTGATTAAGAACTATGAATCACCAAAACTCGAAATGGGTCGAAAGCGAATGAGATACATAACAATCTACACTGCAAAAGAAACGAACTTTTAAGTATTTAACAATCCTGAGCTTTGATTGAGGCTTAAAATTGATACCAAAAATGGAATCTTGAGAAAAGAAAAGGGATAATTTACCTGAATTTTGAGAGATGCTTGATCGGGTCGGAGGCTAGAAATCGCATATCAAATTTGAGAGGCTGAGTGAGTGAATAGAAACAAACCTAATAACCACTCGCGGGTAGTACTCATTGTGTAAATACCCATTTGATTACATTGGAGTTTTAATCTACAGTAAATGAACAGTTATTGGTCGGGTGGATCGGGTTACATTCTTGCATCTGAGCCGTTCGAATTGTTTGTTTTCATCTGATTCGTTCTTCTTCTTCTTCACTGACGACGCGACTCTTCATCTTTTCTCATCCTGATTTCCTTAGCGAGACTATTCTGGCGATTTGTTACTTTGGGATCTTTGGGGGTTTACGTTTTAGGATTTTGCTGGCCGGTTTGATATTTCCTTGATTGGAGTTGGCCGTCTGGGTTTCATATATGAGGAAGATAGAGGTGGGTGTGAGTGGTCTTTTGAATTGAAGTGATTGTTTGTTGTCTCTTAGTTTTGATAAAAAGGTTGGATTCTTTTTGTGTGTATACAACTGCAGCGGACTCAGGTATTGAGGTTTATAGGTACGTGTGGATTTTCTAAGTGTGAGTGGTTCTATGCATTTAAAGTTGTTAAGATGGTTGACGGTGCTTTAGTTTTATCAAATCGTAGTGAGTTAGGGATTTTATTGGTTTTACTTTAATGTTTGTACAGAAAGGAAGTTATTTCTCTTCTGTGTTCCTGTCAGAATACAATGCTATAGTGAATGAGTTGCTGCTTCTTAAGTACCATAGTGGAAAATATACCTGATATGCTTTTGAATGATTATATGTGCTTTGATCTATCATGTTAGAATTAATATTAATTGATTATAGTGCTAATTTTGTAATTGTTCAGGGCATGAGAAAGCATTCAAATTTGAGGCTTTTGTTGCTCATTAGGGTTTGGTTTAGGGTTTAGGGTTGGATTAGAACATAAATAAAGCAGGAAGAAGACATGGGTTTGAATAAGTTTGTATATGTTAAAAGTTATATTGTATGATCTGTAGAGGTTAGGAGTTTAGTATTTTGTTGTTTTAACATTTTAATGATGCAGGGGTTTGGGATTGTGAAGAAGGTAGAGGAAAGAAGTGGGTTTCTAGGTTGCTGAGGAAGGAAGAACAAGAATGTATGGTTGTTTGTTATTTAGTTTAAGATTTCTATATGGTTCTACATTTTAAGCTTTTATATTGTTAGTCCTAATCTAATCTGTGGTTGCTTTATAATAGGATAGTTTGAGATTAGGTCTGGTAATCTATGAGAATAATCCGTTTTCTTTTTTTTATTTGATTCATTTATACCTAAATGGGAGTTGAAGCTTACATGCATGTGCAAGCAGTACAGTAAGAAACCCATACTTAGTAATGACAATGATATGTTTTTTCTACGGAAACAATAAATGGTAGCAATGCAGCAATAAAGCATACCCAAATTGACATGTACATGATCAGCCACCTTGACATAACAATCACTATCCCATTTCACAAGTGCAGTGGTGAAAATAATTTTGGTTTTGGCTTACAACTCATGGTAACCTTCAGCACGTTCATTCAGTACAAAATGCTCCCACCAATCCCTTAACATAAAAATTGGTGTTCGTCCTTATATGAAGGCAAATGTGTTCTATTTGAAGGCAACTCTATTACGGATGGGTTAACTAATTTCGGTTACTGATTTGGCAACTCCACTTGAGATCTCCCCATACTTGCTAATGGATGACCAGGTTCTTTAACTCTAGTGTTTCTAGATGATGTTGATTTGGATATAACGTAGACTCTTTTTTCTTATTTCAAAAATTACGTTTTGTTTTCAATGATCTTTTATTTCGTGCTTAATTTTGTACTTTAGAGATGCACATTATATTTTTTTAATTCACCACTAATAAAAAGTTTTAAGAAAGATGGGCAGAGCTCGGAGTTCCGAGAGTGTAGTAGATTCTTTCACCTTCCGGTCGAGTGAGAGACTTGTTTTTTACATTATCGAACTACGATCCCGTTCACCTGGTCACTTTGGTGACCAGGAAGATATGGTCAACAAACCATTAGATTAAACCCATTGGATTAGTGACCAGGAAGATATGGTCAACAAACCATTAGATTAAACCCATTAAAATCCAATGGTTGATAATTAATGAACCTCTGAATTTGTAACCGTCGGATTTTACTTGATTTGATCTGATGGTTATTGACCATATTTTTCCTTGTCACGTGAACGGGACTGTATCGAACTATGAGGAGTTAATATTGCATAATCTAGGGTTTTGTTTAGTCTTGTCGGTTTCAATTCAAGACATGCCTAAGGCCCAAAAGGCCACAATACAACAGTCATCAGCCTGACGTGGCCCATATGGACAAGAACCAACAGCTCTCCTCTCCGAGTCTGGCGAGTCAAGACCAGAGCTTTACTAGATTACTTGTTTCATTTCATTCGAATTTCCTCTCTTTCCCTCTATTCCTCACCAACTCAGCCTCCGCCCTAGCGAAAGGAAGCTTCCACCTTTCAAATCAAACTCGGAGAGATCAAGGTGTATATCGGTCGCTGTGGTTAAAGTTTCAATCTTTTTACTGCTCTCTGAATTTTGGTATTTGGGTATGGTCAACTTGCTAATTTTGATCATTCTATTACTGTATCTTATGTTAATCTGAACTGGGTGAATGCATTCAAGGGGAAACATGTGAAATTTGATATCAGAGTGGTGAAATTAAGAGCTAAATGCACCTTTAACTTGCTTAAACTTTGGGACATTGATTCTTAGTTTTGTTGAAATCTAACTTGTGGGCATGTAAGGTGTAGGTGTAGGTATAACTGTATAAGCTTTATAGTTTATAATATGTGTTTAGTGTATTTTGTGATTGGTGAAATATATGAATGATCAACAACATTATTTTGGTTTTTTTTTTGGTTGTTGTTGTGGAAGGTCTAGCTTATAGTAAAAGTGACTGATCCTTACTGGGTTTGAAAAGAATGTCTTGAGTAATCTGGCTGAAACTTTATGAGTAATTAGCACTTTTATTGCAATAGGCCTTTATCCTGGTGTGTGACCTTTATTTCTTAGGATATATCTTTTGCTGTACATTCTATTTTTGTTTATCTTGAACTGCCTCACCATTACATTAAAGCTAGTACATTTTGTTAATAAACTGCAGTCACTTGTTGGAATCCAGGAAAGATTTGGAATAAAGGTTAGCGAGTGTACTTGATGGCATCATCTCCCATGGAATCTGGGGCATTGGTTCTATTGCAAGACCTACATCCATGCTCACCACACTTTAAGCAAGGAGCTTCACTAAGAGTAACTGGAAAGTAAGGCTTCTGTTTTTCCAATGTTAAGTGATATTTTCAA
This sequence comes from Potentilla sterilis, assembly GCA_963682095.1. Classification (NCBI taxonomy): domain Eukaryota; kingdom Viridiplantae; phylum Streptophyta; class Magnoliopsida; order Rosales; family Rosaceae; genus Potentilla; species Potentilla sterilis. Next base: position 62,785,409 of record OY821755.1, read on the forward strand.
CATAGATGGATAGGTTGCAGTGTTACACTTTTAGTTTGTTTTCAATAATCACTGATAATTAACCTCCCTGGCGTTAGGACCCTATATTTTTACAGTTTCCTAGGATTGAACTAGAAAGGTCATTCCCCAAATTGTATTTTTAGTGGAAGATTGGGTATAAGAGTTTATATAGGGCTGGCTGTGCTCATCTTAGGAGCATCTTAATGGTGACAGAGCTCGTGGAGACGATGGGGCATTGGGGCACAAGAAAGATGAAGTCGAAGTAAAATTGATGATAAAAGCATTGGAGATGTGATGGTCTTTGCCTGCTTAGGCACCAGTAAAAATCAGTCTGATAATTATTTAGTGATTTTAGATTAGTGAGACACAAGTCGTGACAGTAGTGTTGGGAGATAAGGGTGGCATAAATGAGATACTGGCCGAGACAATATTCTTGGGGTAAATGTGGTATCTTGAGTTGATCGCAATGCAGGATAATATCTCTGGTGTATGGTCGAAAGAGTAGTGATATCTTGGCAGCAGCTTTAGTGGCAATGAGATACTGACTTAGACAATATTCTCGGGGTAAATGTGGTACCTTGAGTTGATGGCAATGTAGGATGATATCTCTGGTGTCTGTTTGAATGAGTAGATGATATGTCAGCAGCAGCTTCAGTGGTTACACTCTGGTGATTTTAGCAGTAGCGCTGACAGAGGTTTGGAGCAACATTTTATAGGTTTATAATGGTTGTATGATGAGGTAATTGTTTCGCTTGAAATTTTTCTCTCAATGAAGAAAACTGGGATTTTGCGGGTCAGGATTAAATGTCGAAACCTGAACATCTTGTTCTTAAGAGAGTCAAAGTCTCCTGGAGCCACTGATACATATGGAATGATGATTTCAGTGGTGCAGGAAATAAGAGAAATAATAAAAGGATCTAACTAAATGTCTGAGTTTTTTTTCAGTCCAGCTGTGTCTATATGACTATGTAATGCAATCCCCAATCGATTTCTATACAGTAACCTTAATAGGTTTAAAGAACTGTAGTTCTGATCATAAGCGACAGCCAAAACTTAAAAGATTCTTTGAACTTTTTATTCCAATGAGGTTGATTTATGACCTGGGGAATATATTGGTTGGTACCAACAAACTATGATCTTCTTTGTCTCTATGTGCTCATGCATACAGGTACTTTCATTTCTTAATGCTAAATGATACACATCTTAGACTTGGATTGTGCTAAATAATTAGAAACATGTTAATCAGAAGTAGGTCAATTGTATCAAACAATGGTTGCGGGTTTGTTGTTCCATTAAATTATAGTTTCAATTCTGAGATGAATTCTGCAATCTTACTAGGAATCTTATCATCCATTGTCTCTTTGGCAGGTTACAAGAGTATTCTGTTGAGACAGCTATTGCCACAGTAGTTGATGGAAATGACAGACTGAAGATCGACACCAAACTTCTCCGAGAGCTTAACATTCGGGTTGGATCCATGTACCAGTTCATCGGCGAACTGCATATTCAACCCAATAATGAAGTAAGCAGTATACACAAAATCCAGTAACAAGTTACAACACATGGACGTTAATGCAATGTTATAAGCTCTGGTCTGCTTGTTATTTTTCAGGCAGTCTTGCAGGCACGTGTGGGTCGGAATGTTGATGGCATCGACCTCAAGCTCTATTATCAGTCACTGCAATTGCTAAGGCAATTTCAAGCCAATCATCTGAAGAACCCAACAGCTTAACACAGTTCTGGTTTGAGAAGGCTATTGTGGAAATTCAAAGGTGTTGTATTAACTACAGACCAGTTAGTGAAATTCATATGAATTTGCTCTCTTAAGTTTTGTCTGAGCTACTTTGTGGCTTTGCTAGTAATCAAAAGAACCATTGAGAACCTAGGGATCTACACTAGCATTGTGGCATTGTTGACTGATTTGACATTCTTTGGTGTTAATAGGATCAAAATCTCAAATCACACCCATGGCTTTTATATTCCCTGTCAAACGTATTTTTACAAGCAACAATCTCCATAATGTTCTAAATCCCATCAACCCACTACCCCAATCACCTAATGTTAAAAACGCATAAAACAGATATCATATCAAAATCTTATAAATTTTAATCTTTCACGAATATATTTTCTTATACGAACATAATATGTTTCGTATAAAATAAATAATATAGATATTCACCATCATTATTTTGATATTCGATTCCCTTGAGTGAGATCAAACTACCCCTCACACACTCATCCATCAAACAACTCAAACTTCATGGCTCCTAAACCCTAAACCCTCCTCAATTCAATAATCTTGGCCTAGATTATTCCCAGCTCCATTCAATTCACGCATGTCCTATCCTAAGTCATCATGTAACATCCCGAACCTAGAATTATCTTGACTTTGCTTAATTACATCGCATTTAGATATTAATTCGTCTTATCATTTAATTAGTCTCTCTTATTAGAAAAAATATTTTTTTATAAATTAGTTTCATAGCTTAGAAAAATAGAGCACGACGATACGAGAATGTAGGCGCAAGCGGCATGTTAAACGGAGTTCTAACGAAAAAATTATAAGTATTTTCGTGTGGGGGGCATTTTGGTATTTTTGCTTGACTCTAGTTTAATTGAAGCTGATCATTTCCTCCATCCTTCTGGTTGCACGGGAAGAAACAGAAATAAGAAGGGAGAGAAAGAGGAGGAGGCACCCCACCCTTGCCACAAAAGTCAACTCCAGTGCCAATTCCGGCCACCTCCGGTGCCGAAATTGGTATCAATCTCTTCCTTATTTCATGGGTTTTATTTCTATGCTAGTCTTCTAATATAATTTTGTAATACCCCGTACATTTAAAAAAGTAAATTAATTATATGTGCAAATGCAAATGACTCGATATTGATATTTGTATTGAGACGAGCTAATTGGTGTTTGTCGGGAAATCTAACTGAACTCGGTGGATATTAAGAATGCTCGGATTATTAATTGATTTTTTGTAGGTAAGATGAAAGTCTAGATTTTTCGAGGTTAATAAGAGATTACGCAAAATGATGAGAACTTTCAAGAATTTTCCTAATGGGCTAAGTTCGATGATAACCATCGAAGTTGATATTATCAAAAGGTTTATATAAAAAATATAAATTTAAGTTCATTTAATATGAACCCTTAGATTAAAAACACTTTTGAATCTAAATCGTTGCTTCTAGTGTATATATAATAGAAATTCAACAAAGAATTGCAGAGGAGAAGGGAAGGGTTCGGGAGAATTCCGGAGGAGGGGAGGGAGACCGACTCTCCGCCGACCCTGGTACCCGCGAGGCCGCGACGGAGAAACCCAGAACTTTCGGTTTACTCTCCCTCTCTGATGACCCCTTTCCACTGACACACTGACTCTGATTTCCTACCCGAGCTTATCTATTTCTTTTGGGATTCAAGAACTGTGAGGGGAAAAGAGGGAGAAAGATCCTCCAGGAGGGGGACTGAGAGTATTTGAGGGAGTGAATTTTTGTGAAAATAACACCCTAATTCAGATTAAAGCCATATTAATCCGGGTCAAGGGGTTACAAATTCCTTTTGTGCTTAACAAATCAAGGAGAAAAGATTGAGTAGTTTCCGGCAAGTTTTAAAAATTCCGGCCAAACCATTAAGAATTTGGAGAAATCTTAAGGTAAAAAGTTGTTCCCTACCTCTTGGGCTTCGTTTTAAGTATAGGATTGCATCTAGTTTTGAAGTTTTTTTGAAGGTTGGGTTTTGACCACCATGAGCCACCGCGGCTCCGCCGCTTCCAGCGGCATTACATGATGTCCTTTTGTCATTTTAGGCCTTGTTGTACCTCCTAGATAGTGTGACAGTTAGCCTAAGTAAATTAGTTGAATTTTTAGATGAGGAATTAGGGTTTGGTGGTGGGAATAATTGGGAAAATTGTGAATTGGAGGTGTTGGGGTTTAAGGGAAGGTGGTGGAAGAGTGTATTGTTAATATTTGAGGACATAGAGGTTTGGGTGAGAGGGAGAGCAACGGTTCCTAGGATGCATCCATGTTTCCCTTACTTAGTTTATTGAATTTGAGTTTAAATCTTGTCTACATAATTATTTGGCTAGGTAATCCGGTTGAGGGGGTTTCCGAGGACGATCCCGAGTTTGGACACACCTAACCATTCTTCATTGTGAGTTGGACTTTGTTTTAAATAGTTGTGTGCTATTTCTTTGATATTTAATTTCTTGATGCATCTATTTATTTAGTTACTTATTTATTTTCATGACTTTACCTTATTTTCCTTTTTCTTAATTATGTGTTTATATGACCTTGTGGTTTGTGTTTTAAATGATGTTGCTTACCTTTGGAAAGAAAATGAGTTTTCTCAATGTTTTATTGAGTTCCTTATTTTTATACCTATTTCTCATGAAGTTTATTATGTTGCCTCATAAATTAATTATTATCGTCTTTATGAGATATATATATATATATATATATAGAAGTTTTCAGGTGCGGACGTCCGCACCGTGCGGATTCGGCGTTTCCGGCCACCTCCGACGCGTTCCTCCTCCCGCGACCCACTGGGCTTTGGTCGCCCCCTCCCAGCGCTTCTTTCTGTGCCGGCCGGAATTTGGAAAATTCAATGTTTCTTCCCATAAACTTGAAGTTTTTGGAATTTTCCAGATTCCGGCCGGCGATGGAGGTCCAGCCGGCACAGAAAAGAGCGCTGGGAGGGGGCGACCAAAGCCCAGTGGGTCGCGGGAGGAGGAACGAGCCGGAGGTGGCCGGAAACGCCGAATCCGCACGGTGCGGACGTCCGCACCTGAGAAGCACTATATATATATATATATATTGAGTTTATTGCTTGTTTGGGAAAAGAAAGAGACTTTTCAATTGTTCTTGGAAAAAGAAAGTGCATGATAATCATCTTAGGGATTTACTTAGTTGAGATGATCCTTCTCAATCTGTATATCACTGTTGCAAATTACATATAGTGAAGAATCTGAAAGGTTCAGAATTGAACCGCATTTGCAATACCATATTGTTCGTGTCGTGTCATTTCGTGTTCGTTTCAAATATGATTACTTATTTTAACACGACTAATTAAGATTGATCGAGTACCTTGCCCTATCCTTCTTTGGTTTGCATTACATTTCGTATGCAATTGGTCATGTCCAAGTTTGCAGCGATCAGCATCTAGCAAGTAGTACACAACCACAACCACTGTATTAATTATTCTTGGAATTGTGTTTTCTCTGTAGAACATACACAGAAGGAACGTTTACCTCTCCCTAATCTGAATCAATCCTTCCCTTTGCGTACAGTAATGCGTGTTTACTTCCTCATCTGAAATGAAATGCTGCGTGGGTCCCACCCCAAAATCAGAAATCACTCTCCCGTTTCAATTCCGAACCTACCATACAGTATTGATTCCCATTTCTAGGCTGAATGGCTTTTTTTTTTTAGAATTGTCCCTGGATTTTTAAGGGTATTTATTAAATAGTGCACAAAATCATTAGGTATTTTCGTCATTGAATGAATTATGATTCACATTCCTAGATAATGGTAAACACATGAATGAGAATCAACCCTTGTAGTGATTCTGTTTCCATGTGACAAGTAAACAAATGATTGGTAATGACTCATTCTCTCTCCCATTCCTCATCTCTTCCATTTATTTTCAATCTCATTACGATTTAGTAAACGTGCCCAGAGTCTTAGTACATGGACTGACGCCTGCATAATCATCACAACATTGATCATTCTCTCCACTTTGATGTTTGATATCTGAGTAGGAATTGTATGAGCGTTAAGTTGTAGAATGGTAGGTTATAACGATACTAGCTACCTTCTTGAGTTCATATGTATTGCTTGACTGTGGGTTGTTAACTTGATGAAGAGCTGAAGATATACATTAGCCTCATTCAATTTCCTTGTCGATCATAGGATTCCCGTACGTTTCATTCATCTTGATGCTCTTGTTATTTGAGTTCCCATTACATTCAACAATTTGTTTAGTTATATAGAGCCAAATTTTGGAGCTCATATATACATACACGTACCCGAAAATGCTACTTTCCAGTCTATTCAAGTATTTGTATCTCAATTACAGTACGTATAAATGCAAGTATATCTTCCTCTAGAGAAAAGACAAAAAACAAATATACACCGAGTCGTCGGAGTTGATCAGAATATCTTTCAACCTAGTACACGATATAAAGCAGGAACCAGTTAGCAATGCTGTTTACAAAATTGATTGCAGAAGAAAATCTGAGCGAATGATAGGCAGTTTTATGTGGACTGCATGCGTTTGGAAGCCAAAAATAATCAAGAGAAAGTTTGGTTCGTCTAACAGATACACATACAGATACAGATGAGTCGAGACTCTCTCTTTATTGGGTAAGAACGTTTGGTTCGGTTTTACACATTTTCTGAAGCCGGTAATACAGAATCTACCGGTCAAATCCAAACAAACCCTCCAACTATAAGCCTTACATTGGGACGTACAGCACTAAACTACCAATCCCCGACTGACAAGTGTACTTCCCTCTCGGAAACAATTAACTGGACGCTTATAATAGCAGCTAGTTTTGCCATTAGCATCTGAGATACTGCAGAAAACCAGAATAAATATTATGAGCTAGCTTTCTGCAGCCTCAAGTTTCTCCGTTTTTGACTTTTCGAGTGTCTTAATTTGGAGCTTAAGATTAAGCTTTGTAAGCACTGAGATTGCAATTGACCCCATTTGCGCGATCATAAAGCAATGCACTTGGTGATGGAGTTCTGCAGCAAAGGAAATTAAAGCAGCTTTTCGAGGGCATGTATGCAGCATTCGGTGAGTTCGTCAAAGTCTCGTCATTTGAATACTTCGTTTATGTACTTGCATGGTGTTTCTTCAATTCTTCCTGCTTGCTGTTCTGTGAAACCTTAACTCGCATGGTTCTTCAAGTTTGTGCGCAAGTAGAAGATTTTATAGCAGAACTGTGTATGCATTATTGATAGTTTTTGATTCTCATTCATGGCTGTGTGTGAGTTCCTCTGCTTCTTCTTAGGAATTTCTCTGCTCTTCGTTGTTCTTATTACTCTTATTGAGGCTCAAATTTTGTTGCAAAATGCCTTTACTCTGTTTTTTATGTTAATATGCACAGGTTTAATTAGGTGAGAGTAGTTAAAAACTGAAAATGCACCGTTATTTAGACTCATCTCACAAGTTAGAGGTAGGAACAGAATAGAATGAACCAAATAACTCAAATGAACACATTCTTAATGTCGTAAAGTCAGAAAGGTAGCTAATTATTAGTTGCCATTTTGCCGTGCTTAAAAAGGTTACATTTCCGCTTTTCATTCATATAAAAAAAAAAACTCATAATATTTAATATATGTGAACTGTTACGTTTATGCTTTCTGTTAAATTTTTCATCTAATTAACGCAGCCGCGAACGCATGTACATAAAATGAAGAAACTAGGAAATTTGACCTGAATCCAAAGAACTCTTGGTCCTATCCAAGAAATACTACAACAAATATAAATAAAAATCCAAAAAAATTGTAATGTCATTAGTTGTGAAAACAACAATTCTCTAACACTAATACCACACAGTTGAATCAGCAGCCATTAGAGAATATATAGTATTCAAAACAAGGAATCATGTCATTTTTTATGGCACTTGACGAATGATTGGAACCACAAGCATAGGTTAGTATGGTAGTTCTTACTTATAGCTTTGCATGTGTTTGTATCTAAGTTATTGGATAGAACAAGACTGATAGAAATGATTTGGATTTGTATGAAATAATTGGTTTGAAGAATAATAAGAATATTAATTATAAATAAATTATATGAGAAGAAATCACTAGGTGATGTCAAATAACAGTAGAGAATCTACGTTTGCAACTGGTCAACTGGTCAACTGGTCAACCAAATCTACCAATCTCCTTGGTGGATTGGGAGACTGGTAGTTCAAGTGGACGGTTGGATGTGGGTCTTTGGAAAGTAGGAGCCAACAACATTCCAAGCTAACCACCAACAAAAGAAAAGAAAAAATATTTGATTTAGGACAAATATTGGACAGGAATAGGCATGTGGAGCCCAATATTTGTTGGGCCAGAAAAAGCTAATTGGACTTATCCTGGGCTGGGTGCTCAAATATCCAAGGCCCAAGCAGACTAGCCAATTACTTAATTAGATGTTGGAGATGTATTTAGTAGGGAAATAGGGAACACACAGAACACTCAATTTTTGAAGGAAACTCATCTATTTCACTTACTGGATACTAAAGTCTAAAGGCTAGTTAGTAGTACTTGGCAGTGAGCACAATTTTGGTTACAGTACTTAGTTTTTTAAGGAATATTAATGCTTTAAAAAATGCATTTTTCTTAATACGAGTTTAGAGTTTAACGTTCGTTCGATCAACAGTTTCAGTTTTCTTAGATTATAGGCTTGATGTTCCAGAACTGTGTTCTTAAGGTCTTCTAAATGAATGCATGCATATATACAAGCAGTACAGGCATGCTCAAACAAAATGAATGCATGTATATATTACTTATTTACATAAACATATCGATCATACAGATGGCTAGAGTATGCTATATATATTTTCTCTGTTGATGAACATGAAATCTATGAAGGATAGGTGGCTGCTTCAAGCACATAACAGAATATTAAGTTCCAAAGTATATATATATAGAGATTTTTTCAGATGCGGACGTCCGCACCGTGCGGATGCCGCGTTTCCGGCGACCGGCGAGGCGGCGACGCCGTATCCGGCGACTGGGCCGTGCTCCCCACACGCCGGCGACCCCGTCTGTGCCGGCCCGAGCTCCATCGCCGGCCGGCAGCCGGCCGGAAATGGCAAATGCAGAAAATGAACAGTAAAATGTCCCTTTTCTGCATTTTTGCCATTTCCGACCGGCTGCCGGCCGGCGATAGAGCTCGGGCCGGCACAGACGGGGTCGCCGGCGTGTGGGGAGCACGGCCCAGTCGCCGGATACGGCGTCGCCGCCTCGCCGGTCGCCGGAAACGCCGCATCCGCACCTACTGTTCATAGTGCGGACGTCCGCAGCTGAGAAGGCCTATATATATATATATATATATATATATATATATATATATATATATATATAGGCTTCCTTCCAGGATCCCATTAATTATAACTGATGGCGCGCAGATTGGTTTGCGCTGGTGCCAATTGGTACTACGCACAAGTACACAACTCATTCATTATTTACTTCGAATCTCTCCCGCCCTTTCCCCTCCTCTTGTACCTAAAAAAGAGAAAAGAGAATTCTTGGTGACCCTTACAGTGTGTTTGGATGAGAACATTATGAAATCCATGAAAATTTATAATTGATAGCATATTAAATTTCATCAATTTGAAATTCATCAATTGCAAATTCTATTATTTTGTTATATTGAAATTCATCAATTTGTAAATAACACTTATTTTGTGAGAAATTCAAGAGAGGAATTTAAACAATGAATTCATTCGTTTTCTTTTTCACATAAATTTAGAATTTCCTATTTGATAATACCATACGACGGAATTGATTTCAAGGAATTATGAAATCCTCACTTTCAATTAAATTCCTCCATATTTTATTTTTCCTCATCCAAAGGTCCAAACACACTCTTAGAGAATCATAGATATATACTAATCTTTAGCAACAAAAGAGATTTCTAAGTACTTCCAGGGCATTGATATGTTAATTTATTGCCAAAACATATATCAATATAGTTCTGCAAAGTTAATTTTATTTGTTTCTTTCAGAACGGCATGAGACGAATTGATTTCCTGTTTCTATCTCAATTGAAACTCCTAATTGTTTAATTTGTGTTACTGTGATCAGATATGGATAGTTTGAGCGAGTCTTTCATACATGCATGCGTCTATATATGTTCAATTTCAACGATTAGCTGTGATACATCTTCGTTTATTCATCGATAGTTAGAAAATGGTGTATTTTATCTCACAAATGCATCATCATATCAATTACCTTAGTAAAAATCAACAAGAGGTCAACTACGAGTAAAATCTTCACTACGTACGTTCAGCTTGCACCTTCTTGTTCATTCAACATGTATATCCATGAAGAATGAATTGCATGTATGTTTAGATAATTGATGTACAATTCAGTTCATATATATATATATATATATACAAGTTACGAACTAGCTACAGTTATGAATCAAGAAATGAAGACAAATACACACACACATATATATATATAAGCACACACTCAATCTATATTAATACAAACATCGAAATCTTATGTTTGCTCACAATGCTAGTAAATGGAACAACATACATGATAAAATGATCATTTACAATGATCAATTGGTGGATGAACAGATACAAATTACAAATACACAAGCAATATATGAGATTCAAATTAACCCTAGTCTTTCCATACAATAACTAATTAAGCAACAGCTGCTTTTTGATAATGCAGCTTTGTGCGAACAGCAGGCAGTACGTACTATTGTGTTTGATTGCCATTAACCCTGTGGGGATCATTCTGGATCAAAGCGGAAGACATGATCACCGCAGATTCCCAACCACCGAAAGCCGGTGCAGAAGAATCAGCAGGTGCGGCAATCCCATTAGGCTGCTGCATTACTTGCATTGGCTGCTGCAACTGGTGCTGGCCTGCTGCGGCAGCGAATGGATCCTCATTGATCAGAGAGTTCAGAAACGAAGAGAAGACGTCGTCGGTGCAACAGTTCATGTCTTCATCCTCCTCATTTCCAAGTAGTAGGTTGCTTCTCAAAGCTCCCATTCCTGCTGCAGACCTAACAGAGTCATTGGAGGTCATAACATTTCCATAGACGGAGGCTCCATGGACTATAGCCCCCAGATCGTCATTGCTAACAAGGTACCCATTTTCCTTAGCACTGGGAGGAGCTGCTTCCTCAAGTGATGAAGAGGTAATTGGACTTTTAGGGTTAGGGTCTGAGCTCGTGCCACCGCGATGCTGATTGGTTTGGGAAGAAGAAGCTCCATTAACATTGGCAGCAACATGGTCAGCAGAAGAGGTATCTGGATTGAGTGGCTTGTGGGTTCTTGGATCTATGCCCTGATTGATGAGTTTCTTACTCAGGTGTGTGTTCCAGTAGTTCTTTATCTCATTGTCCGTACGCCCCGGAATCCTCCCAGCAATCAGAGACCATCTACACAGTTACGACAGTTGGAGATACACATCATCACTTTGACTCAATCGCAAAACATTTGAAAACCCTAACTGATGTGATGTACATACCTGTTGCCGAGGAGTCGGTGGAGACGTAAGATGAGATCTTCTTCATCATCGGCGATCTGGCCGCGCTTGACCGAAGGTCGGAGGTAGTTCATCCAGCGGAGGCGGCAGCTCTTGCCGCAGCGGAGGAGGCCGGCGCGCTTGGGGAGGGTTCGCCAGCGGCCCTCGCCTTCTTTGTTGATGTAATTGGCTAAGAGCTCATCTTCTTCGGGAGTCCAGGGACCTCTCTTCAGACCCACCTTGACGCAGCACGGCGTCTTGCTCGACGAAGACGATACTGCTGCTGCTGCTGGTGATGTTTTTGCTTTGGACGAGGATGAAGACGAAGATGGGTTCCTCATTTTGGTGAGATAGTTATCGAATCGGAGCTGGGTTTTGTGGTGATTCTTATTAGGGATGAGGATGGAGATTAGTTTCAACAGTTCTTGGCGATCGATGGAGTCGGGGAAGATGGGAGGAATAAGGGTTTCTGGTTTTTGCTTCTTTGTTTTTTGGTTTTTCGGATATGGACCCGATATAGTACTGATCGGAGGATATGGTTGCCCTAACGCGCCTGTCCACCCGCTGATTATCACGCGCGGTGTAGCAGTCAATTTCTGCTTTAATTGTGATGGAGTCTTTATTCAAAAAAGAAAAATTGTGATGGAGTCTTTATTTTGCTTTACTTTCATGGTGGAATATGGGCTATTTGTGTGAGTAATTTCCATTTAACTAGCGCTTTAAACTTATGTAGATTGCGGAAATTATAAGAATGATGGTTGTACTATGTGCTTTACTATATATCGAATATATTTAAAGCAGATTGCGGAAATTATAAGAATGATGGTTGTACTATGTGTTTTACTATATATCGGATATCGATGAATCATCAGAATACTTGTGTCACATAAAAAAAACTAATCTTGAATCAATTTGTGACCTGTTATTAGAACAGCATTCTTTTTTACAGTAGTTGGGTAAAACTCTTATAACAAACTTGATTTGTTTGAAAAGCTTTTGATATTTTTTACAAAATTTGTGCAGTTAAATATGATTCCTTGAGTGTGCGTGTCGGTGAGTTCCAGTCGACTTTGGTTGCCTGCGCGTAAGGATTTGTATTCAAACTAGCGAAGCAGTAAAGAGACAGCGAGGATGATGGGATCCACAGAGCACTACGCCACTCTCTTTTTATGTTCAGGATTTGGATTTTTGCCGCTTCATGGTAGCTCGCAAGCACCACACGCCCAGTAGAGACCAACCCACCAGTCATCACCCATTTAACCCCCCCCCCCAAATCATTAGTTCAAAGCTTTCAAATATAAATTGGGATAATATACAAATATGTGAGAGATCCGATCGGATGTGACAATTCTCAGCAAAATCTCTGAGGTCAGCTCAAGGGTCTACATTTTAAATAAGAAAGCACATGTTCAATACTATCCAGGCTGCACAACAATGTGTTACTTCCCACTTTATGTACGATTCAATGCCTTACCTCTGTTTATACACATTCTCAGGCAATCTACAAGGGTTTACTCATACTTGGTCTCCTTCAGAAATGTTGTGTTCACGTCATTGTGGTGTCTAACCTTAAGTGCTTGTATTTTTGCTCTGTGTTGAAGCGTCTCGCACTGTTGTCCAGCCCTTTGGACAGCAGAAGCTTCAGTATATCGACTCCCTCTTCTAAAGCAGCGTCAATCTAGACCAATGAGCAATAGCAAATTACTAACAGATGCAAAATACGTTGCCCGTGTAGTTGATCAACAAGAAGTTTAACGGGATTGGTCTTATGAACAAGTTACTTCATTCAAAGTAATTACTAGTCTTCCATTATGGAAGTTATGAAATAAACGAACGAGACTACTAGACTTCAAGAGATCAAAAATGCAGGACTCATCATACTATTTCAATTAACCATCTAATAATATGTCTCCTTACCATCCAATCCACAAAAGAATCAGTACATAAGAAGCATAAGACAGTTCACGAAAAGCCATATACTTACTCGTCCTTGAGCTGTTGCATTAAATTTTTGGAGCAAATATGCTTTCGGATCCATTTGACCAGGAGGCCTTCCTATACCTGAAAAGAAATTCAACATTTTTATACTAGTGCAAACTGCAAAGCATATCGTAACAGTGACCAAAGCACAAAATTTGGACATCTAAACTAACCAATTCTTAGCCGAGGAAATTCTCTGTTCCCTCGAAAATTATAGAACACACTCTTCAGCCTGAACAGTAAGAAAGGTGATAATTATAGAAATTTCACATCTGCTCAAAAAAAGAAGAAGAAGACAATCTCAAATTACCAGACACTGGTCAGACAGACGCTTTCATAGTTGATAGAAAAACAAAAGATAAACTCAACCAGAATTGCTATAAACCACTGACTCCTATGTCCCAATTATTGCAGAATTCAGAATTTTAGCTATAATTGTATTAGTCACCACTGGGTCAAATTAGTGGTCTAACATTTACCAAAAGCTTTTCATCAGTACTTAATCATTCAGAAGTAAATATGCTAAGAAAGTAAAAGTACAATACTTTTATCATACCCACTGTGGCTTCCATGACCTCCATTTGGGTTAAGTCGGAGTACACCACATGGTAAGTTCATGTCATCATGGATCTACAAACAAGAATAAACGAACAGATGAATGATAGAAAACAAATTAATTGTGTGTTCAAGTAACGAAACATCAAAATGGAAGAAGAGAAGTACCACTAGCACGCGACTGAGAGGTAGCTTGTAATAAGCAGCAAGAGGTCCCGTCTGCAGTTGAAAGAAGAGAGGTTAAGTTACGATATGCACTGATATTATGGGTTAGAATCTTCTTAAACGGAAAACTCTCTAGCATAAGCAGTAGCTTATTAGGCCTACACTATATGTTACTGAATAAGTTAACCACCATGAAAGAATTACAGTGATTTCTAAAAGTGTACTGGAGGAATCAATACAGAGTAATATATCACTTTTGCGCTCATATGCAATTGCAGTAGTAAGTGCAATTGTATGATTCCATCAGATGTTAAGTTGAACAACGTCAATCACTTACCGATTCACCACTCAAGTTCATGTACGTTTGAGGCTTTGCTAGAAGAACAGGGACTTCATCTACAAAACCTGAGGTACAAACAAACTTCCATGAACTCCAGAAACAAAATCCAAAACCAAAGAATTCCAAAAGTTCACATGCCTTGCCCAAATACAGCTTTGCAATGGACTCTACTCATATCTATCCCTTGCGACTGAGCGAAAACATCAATCATCTCAGACCCCACCTGTTTCATTCCAAAATAAACATTCAACACCTGATATTCAACATTATTTCAAAAACCCCTCCAAGTATAGTTAGTTCCAATGCATAGATAGTATAGTACATTGTGTCTAGTTCCTTTGTACTTATCGCCGGGATTTCCCAGACCCACAAACAGCCACGGCCGGAGAGCATCAGAGCAAAAACACCGCGGCTTACTTAACCTAATAATCATCCTTTTCCTTTTCTCTCGTACACCGTGCCTTCCGCTAAGCTTCAGAACAGACTCCTAGTCTCCATATCACCTGCCATACACAACATTTCACCAAGAATTAGAATAAAATGCGACACAGGCATTTCTTCAAACACTCGGTGGGCACATTTTCCGCATCGGAAAAATAGAAGCAGTGAAGTACAAAAATATGAAAGAGAAGTGTGCAGATAATGTACTGATAAACTGAGCCAAACTCAGCTATGCCCGGAAGTCTTCCCGGCTTCCTGCCGGTGAGAATTGAAACGAGGCGGGTCTTCTGGTTCAGGCCAACAGTCTTTAGGATTTGGCTCCCCGGAGTAACACAGTGGGCGACATTGATGGTCTGCGGTCTGATTTATCGTGTTTATGTAAGCCCATGGGTACATGCTACCAGCGGTCCAATTAATATTCGTTAGTTACAAAAAAAAAAAAACAGGCCCATTTAAAAGCCCTAATTTCCTCTAGAGCCTAGATGCTCATGTATGATGACTAGGGTTTTGCAAGTCATGTCATAGGGTTCTCTTCCCCGTTGGATGAGTATGCTTATGGTGGGTCTGTGTGCTTTATAAGAAGAAAAAATATGCAGTGTGTTTTCATCTATGAAGTACGGACACACGGATACGATTCGATACGCGGACACGATAAATGAATTTTTTTTCGAATACGGACACGTAGTGGAGACGTTAATTAAATATTATTTTTAATATATATATATATATATATACACACTTAACTAAATAAAAAATAAGCATAAGTAAAATAATTTCTTAAATGATGATGGTTTAAATCCAAATTCAAATGCAAACAAAGCAACACAGCTAATTGAAAGCTACGAACATTAGAGACATGTTATGGAACAATATGACTGAGAGACCATGACAGGCACTTGTACAATGGTGCAGATGTGAACCGAGAAAATATAGACTGTAGTATACTGAATTCATCATCTAGCAAAGAGATGAATGTAACCAAGGATTTGATCACTCCACAGCTAACCATCATTGTTCTCTTTTTATTTTTTGGATCGAATGGAAAATTCATTCATCCATCTCCAAGTAACAAACAAGCACAGACATATAATCTGATATACAGTTACCATGTTCTTTCAGGCACTCCTCAAACCAAACTACAAAGCTAGTCTCAAAGGAAAACTTTGCAACAACATTGTTGCTCTAGGCTGAAACTTAATCATGTTGCCACCAATTTGAGTCCTCTTTTGTTTAAAGTCGTTCACCAGACCACCTACTGCAACCTAACAGTAACAGCAAAATTGACGCCTTCTAGGATTGATCAAGCAAGAAACACAGGAGAACTCATCTGGCAATCGACTTGCAGAGAACAACATCCAGATATGCAGAGAACAACATCACAACGTAAACCACACCTCTATGTGCGATCGTGTTTGTCCAATTCAATTAAACCATAACTCAATCCAAATTACAAGTTCACAAAATCACAGCCATCTTAAGTTCTTAGCTCAATCAAGAGAGAAGAAGAAGAAGAGTAGAGAGGAGTCAGAGAACGTACCTGATGCCAAATCTCAAACCCAATCGACCGAGTTGCCTGGAAAACTTCAATTGCGATTTGAAAACAGAGGGACGACGACGCACAGCGGAAGAAAACAGAAGAGAATGACGTCAGGGCTTAGGTCAGACAGAGATACTGTGCGTTTTTTTCTTTTTAAAAGCTAAATGACAAAACTAACCCCTCGTATCCTACTTAATTGCGTGTCGTAAAGTGACACGCGCGTGTCTAAGCTGTGTCTAAACCATAATACGCGTGTCCGAGCGTATTTGAGCGTGTCCGTACTTCATAGGTTTTCATTGATTTTTTCTTTCTTTCTATGAGGTGTTTTCAATGAGTTGGAAAATATAACGTATTTTGTCTTCTCAAATAGGTTGAAAATTCGAGCATAAGAATGATTTGTAAAGGAAAATTACAAACGAGATTCAAAAGGACGGTTTAGAACCGTTAAGTACATGAGAATAGAGATTCACTATAACTCAACCGTTCAACAAATACAGATTGATGTGTTTTGGATAGTATACGTTATGAGACAAACGCATTAAGAAATCGCTTATTGTCACGATATATATGCATAACAATTGAGAATGAAATAGGTAATTGCAGAAAGATGTGATATTAGGAGTGTCCTTTGTAGGAAAAATTGAGGATTAGGTCTATACATTTATGTTTACTGGTCAAAAATCTTTTATAAAAGGGAATAAAATACACAAAAATGTGGTGTATCCATGTATGAAAAGTGTGAAAATTCCCTCCATAATTAAGGTATAGAAATTAAGAAAAATAAATGATGATTATTGAGGTGAGACCCACAAAACAGCTAATTATCCAATGGGAAATATTTGCGTTGCGTTTGCCCTAATTAGTGTAAAACCCCACTCCTCTACTCCCGCGTCTACTTTAAACGCCCACACACCCCCATCCTCTTCTCGCAGTCCCAAAAACCCAAAGCAGCCGAAAGTCTCACACACAGAGAGAGAAAGCCACAGCCACCACCGCCACAGCAACTAAAACTCGCCACGCCCCGGGTTTCAATGGCCGAGTCGACTCAGCTCCAGCAGGCCCAACTCGCGACTATTCTGGGCCCCGACCCGGCCCCATTCGAAACCCTAATCTCCCACCTGATGGCCTCCGCGAACGAGCAGCGATCCCAGGCGGAGCTCCTCTTCAATCTCTGCAAGCAGACCGATCCCGATTTACTCTCACTGAAACTCGCTCAGCTCCTCCAGTTCTCGCCGGCGCAGGAGGCTCGCGCCATGTCCGCCATCCTCCTCCGCAAGCAGCTCACCCGCGACGACTCTTATCTCTGGCCGCGTCTCTCCGCAACCACTCAGTCCTCTCTCAAGTCGATTCTCTTGGCTTGTATTCAACGCGAGGAGGTCAAATCCATCTCCAAGAAGCTCTGCGACACCATCTCCGAGCTCGCCTCCGGCATCTTGCCGGACAACGCCTGGCCGGAGCTTCTCCCGTTCATGTTCCAATGCGTCTCCTCCGATTCCCCCAAGCTTCAGGAGTCGGCGTTCTTGATTTTCGCGCAGCTATCGCAGTACATCGGCGACTCTTTAGTGCCTTACATTAAGGAACTGCACACTGTGTTTTTGCAGTGCTTGAGCTCCTCCACCAACTCCGACGTCAAGATCGCCGCCTTGAATGCAGTGATTAATTTCATTCAGTGTTTGACCAGCTCCGGAGACAGGGACAGGTTCCAGGACTTGTTGCCGGCCATGATGAGGACGTTGATGAAGTCATTGAACAATGGGAATGAGGCGACGGCGCAGGAGGCGCTTGAGTTGTTCATTGAGTTGGCTGGGACCGAGCCGAGGTTTCTCAGGAGGCAGATTGTGGAGGTGGTTGGGTCTATGCTGCAGATTGCTGAAGCTGAGTCCTTGGAAGAAGGGACTAGGCATTTGGCGATAGAGTTTGTAATCACTCTAGCCGAGGCAAGGGAGCGAGCTCCCGGGATGATGAGGAAGTTGCCGCAGTTTATTAGTAGGCTGTTTGCCATTTTGATGAACATGGTGCTGGATATAGAGGATGATCCATCGTGGCATACGGCCGAGACTGAAGATGAGGATGCTGGTGAGAGTGGTAATTACAGTGTTGGTCAGGAGTGTTTGGATAGGCTTGCCATTTCCTTGGGTGGGAATACAATTGTTCCCGTCGCGTCTGAGCAATTGCCTGCCTATTTGGCTGCCCCCGAGTGGCAGAAGCACCACGCAGCATTGATTGCCCTTGCTCAGATTGCCGAGGGTTGCTCTAAGGTATCAATTTTGCCCTTAATCCTGCGCTTTTCTGAAAACTAATTGTCACTTCCCATATAACTGCTATTTGGAATGGTTGTTAGCTTGTCAACTTTGATATGGTCCCAAATTTCACTTACTGAATGCAACGCTAGTATACTATGTGCTTGATAACAGGATGAGTTTAACATAATCTAGAAATGTTATCGTGTCAACTTGAAAGCAACAGGATAGAGTTATAATGAAAACAGTAATCCTATTTCTAATATTTCCCTTCTTGTAGTATCACACCAGACAATTGTAAAACGTTTTCATTTGAATACAAGTTGATTGTCCTCTATGATGTGCGCACAATCACTCGCAGATTATGACTTTATTGCAATTTCCTTGGTTTATATCAGCAATAAGACAAGTTCACCTGCAAAGTATTTTTGTGCATTATACCTCTTCCTTTAGGCAAATGGATTCAAGTTACCTTATTGTTAGTCAAATGGATTTAAGATACTTATTGCTAGTCCATTCCTTTTATTTTTACTCCAGGTAATGATAAAAAATTTGGAGCAAGTGGTTGCAATGGTCTTGAACTCGTTTCAAGATCCTCATCCTCGTGTAAGGTGGGCAGCAATTAATGCAATTGGGCAGTTGTCTACTGATTTGGGGCCAGACCTGCAAGTTCAATATCATCAACGGGTGCTTCCGGCTTTAGCTGCTGCTATGGATGACTTTCAGAACCCTCGTGTGCAGGTATGTTGATAATAGTGGTCTTATCCCGACAACATTGATTAAATTAGCTGGCAATGTTTGTGATGCAGGAAAGAAGCTTAAAGCTTCTGTTTTGGGGCTGGAAATAGGGTAGACACTAGAATAGAGGGAAACAAACCAGAAAATAGAGAAACTTGCTGTAGATTAGAGTAAGGAACGAAATACTTGAGTTCTTGGGCTAGAAATCCCAACAAAACTCTATATAAACTGATTTTAATCAACAATGAACTGCCTACAAGACTCTCATCCTTAGGTATTTATACTAAGCTAATACATCCCTAATAATAGCAGTAATTAATAATAAACCTGGCAAGAAACTAAAAAGACTCACAGAATACTAAACAATTTGTAACTCCTAAATTAATATAGGACTCTTGGATGCTCCCGCATCATATGCTCTGGGTTGGGAAGAACTCGACCACGAGTTCGTAAAGTTAAAGTCAAAACAAATCATAGAGCTCATAGCGCCGCCATCCAATCTTCATGCTTTTCTTGGTCTCTTTAATCAAGTTGACAAATAGCATCTTAGCATAGAGAGCGCATAATGCAATTCCCTCTAGAAACTTTTGTGATCCATAAAACCTCTTTGAAATTGCATCCAACTTCAAAACTCTTAATAATTCACTCTTGGAATTTAAACCCGTATTGATGTACGCTCCCATGAAATTCTCCCAATATGGATCATGAGGTTGAAATGGGATGGAGTAATGTGATGCATATGAAAAACCAACTTTTGCTTCGAACTCCACAGAAGTATCCTCACAAATGAAAAAGTGATCATCAACCTTACCTTGTTTCTCTTCCAAACCATCACTAGGTGAAGGTGAGCTCCATGCACACGCAAGGACTTTGTGTTGAAACATGGATTCATTTTCGCCATCTAGACATGAAAAATCTAAATCGTTGTGATAAAGAGACTCTTCCAAGTTTTCTTTCGTTTGGACATGAACTTCATCATCATCATCATCATAGTCATCATAGATAGGTTCAAGGATGCTTAAGTCATCATTATAATCCTCTCCATGCATCCAGCCAAAGAAGTCAGAAACATCAGTTTCAATTCCTCCATCACTCAAATCCAAGGTGCCAACCAACTCCTCTTCCAATCTTCCGCGATTAGGACAGTCCCCATCTCCAGCAGCGTCATGAAAGGGGTTGTCAACATCCTTTTCATCCTCGGAGTGACCTTCCGATTCAACTCCTGAGGTGTCGGGGCCACCTTCCGGAATCTCCATACGGGCTCCCCTGCGTCCCTGACCTTGAAGAGCTCGAAATGCTCTTGTAAGGTCTTCAATCATACGGCGCATCTCAGCCATCTCTGTCTGTTGGTCCTCTGAAACTCCTCTTCCATAGCCTTCACCACGTCCCACCATTTTGCAGGCCCAGAGCGCTGCTCTGATACCAAATTGATGCAGGAAAGAAGCTTAAAGCTTCTGTTTTGGGGCTGGAAATAGGGTAGACACTAGAATAGAGGGAAACAAACCAGAAAATAGAGAAACTTGCTGTAGATTAGAGTAAGGAACGAAATACTTGAGTTCTTGGGCTAGAAATCCCAACAAAACTCTATATAAACTGATTTTAATCAACAATGAACTACCTACAAGACTCTCATCCTTAGGTATTTATACTAAGCTAATACATCCCTAATAATAGCAGTAATTAATAATAAACCTGGCAAGAAACTAAAAAGACTCACAGAATACTAAACAATTTGTAACTCCTAAATTAATATAGGACTCTTGGATGCTCCCGCATCAGTTTGACATATCAATGATTTGCTTGTTACCATTCTAGTATCTTTAAGGAGGATTTATACTACAAAGTTCACTGTAGAGTTGCAAAAACTGAATATTTGTTTAAGCACTATTATTTTATGTACTGGAAAGGTCGAAAAGTAAGGTGTTAATAGTAAATGTGCCTGCATGCTTCTTATTTTGGTCATTTGTGTTTCGCTAGAATGCTCATTCTGCAGATCATGTTATTGAACATTGTATTTTATTTCTTTTCATTTTAAAAGGAAAATATGACTTTTAATAATCTACTTGTAATTTGATTTACACAGGCACATGCTGCTTCGGCAGTGCTCAACTTCAGTGAGAACTGTACACCGGATATTCTGACACCCTATTTGGATGGGATAGTGAGCAAATTGCTTGTACTTCTGCAGGTAATCTTTTATATAAACCTATGGCGCATTCATGATGTGGAACTTACATGATTGTACTCTTTTGAGATACTATATTTTATGTGTTCCGGTATTATGTCTTCTGCAGAATGGGAAACAAATGGTGCAAGAGGGAGCATTGACTGCTTTAGCATCAGTTGCTGATTCATCTCAGGTATTTTCTATATGGTTTGCCATTGTAGGTGAATGTTTATGTTCAGGATGACTCAATTGACTGTGTTGCGATTTGTAGGAGCATTTCCAAAAATATTATGATGCCGTTATGCCTTACCTGAAAGCTATCTTGGTGAATGCAACTGATAAATCCAATCGCATGCTTCGAGCTAAATCAATGGAATGCATTAGCTTGGTTGGTATGGCTGTTGGAAAGGAGAAATTCAGAGATGATGCTAAGCAGGTAATACATATATGGAACTACTGATTGCATTGGTGTTTTCTTCTTTGAATTTATACTTGAGATATATCTTAGCTAATGGCTATAAGGCAGATCAATATCTTAATCTTCTTGCATGCATAGTTTCTATGTTTCTATTTCGAATTCATTGCATTTAAATTTTACTCATCCAATAATCTGTCAGAAATCTGTAACCTTATGTCTGGTTTGTTAGGAAATTAATCTACAGATTTACCAACTAATATCTATTGTTTTCCTTAAGGTCATGGAAGTGCTGATGTCATTGCAAGGGTCTCAAATGGAGACAGATGACCCAACTACAAGCTACATGCTACAAGTATGCTTTTACCTTGAATGCCCTTCTCAGAATAGTACCGCAACTTACTTTTGAATTAACAATTTTCCTACAATGTTGTAGGCATGGGCTAGACTCTGCAAGTGTTTAGGACAAGACTTCCTCCCGTACATGAGCGTTGTAATGCCTCCTTTGCTTCAATCTGCTCAACTTAAGCCAGATGTAACTATAACCTCCGCAGATGACAATAGTGATATTGATGAATCTGATGATGAGAGGTTCGAATTTTTGTTTATTTTGTTTCCTTTCTCTTGGACCGTTTTTTTTTGGTTCCCCCCCCCCCCCTTCTTCTCTCTCTCTCTCTCTCTCTCATGCTTGCACAGAGACAAACTAACTAGTCTAGATTATATAAACCACAATGGACTCATACTTCATCCTAGATTAATCATATAAATGTGTAAGATGTAATATATAGATGTGGGGATAGTGTTATGCTCATGTCATGCTAAATATTGCTTTGCTATACAGTATGGAAACAATAACTCTTGGAGATAAAAGAATCGGTATCAAGACTAGTGTATTGGAGGAAAAAGCTACAGCTTGCAATATGCTGTGTTGCTATGCAGATGAACTGAAAGAAGGATTCTTTCCTTGGATTGATCAGGTATGCCACAGTGTCATAATTTTTCTTTCCAGAGCTTAAGTGATATGATACTTAAATGGTCATTCTGTTGCAGGTTGCCCCAATTTTGGTTCCACTTCTTAAATTTTATTTCCATGAAGAAGTGAGGAAGGCAGCTGTTTCAGGTAACGTTCACTGTTAATATTAGGTGTCTGTATATTTCATTCGTGGTTATATCCATAACTTGATAAAGAATTATCTCTGCCTTGTTTCTAGCAATGCCGGAGCTTCTGCTTTCCGCAAAGTTAGCTATAGAGAAAGGGCTAGCTCAAGGTCGTAATGAGACCTATATAAAGCAATTGTCTGACTACATTGTTCCAGCTCTGGTGGAAGCATTGCATAAGGTTGTTTATTGTATCTTAATTATGAGCTGACACCCTGATCCTGGAACATTGATATAAATGCTTTCCAGATTATTTTTTGGTGATTGCTGAAGTATAAGAGTGCAAATTTTGTGCAGGAACCTGATACAGAAATCTGCGCAAATATATTGGACGCTATAAATGAATGTATACAGGTGTGGGCATATTTTTAAACAACTTAGTATACTTAGTTTTTCTACCTTTTATGTAGAAAAGAATGGCATTGTTATTTCTTTTTTCTTCTGTCAAAAACTTGCTGTTTACTTTAGGAGAAAAGAGGCATGTTGCACCTTATAATGAAGTCTTAAGTTTTGGTGTTTCCACCTTGACATGCCACTTCATTTCTTCTGTATGACTGTAGTGCATGTTTGTATTATCTTTCAGATCTCTGGACCACTATTAGATGAGAGCCAGGTCAGATCTATTGTTGAGGAGATAAAGCAGGTGATCACTGCCAGTTCAAGTAGGAAAAGAGAGAGAGCAGAAAGGACCCAAGCAGAGGATTTTGATGATGAGGAAAGGGAACTGATTAAAGAGGAAAATGAACAAGAGGAAGAAGTTTTTGATCAAGTAAGTTTTTTCAGATAAAATCTCTTAGCAGCTCATCAATAATTTTGTTGATCTTTTGTGTTGTGGGATCACAGTTATATACTGTGGATATTTCCTCATCTGTTTGTTTTGCTGAACCACTTCTTTTTTCTGGTTCTAGGTGGGTGAAATTTTAGGAACTCTAATTAAAACATTCAAGGCATCTTTCTTGCCCTTCTTTGACGAGCTATCAACATATCTAACGCCTATGTGGGTAAGTAGCTTTATCCATTACCTGATGGAAGCGCCTTTCTCTGAGGTTCTTAGATCAGGAATTTACTTATGATATAGTTACTTGTGCTATTAGTCTAAAAGAATTAAGTACTAAAACTTTTGATTTTATTCGGGGCTTTTATTATTCGGTAAATTTTTTGTTTTCTAAATTTTTTTTTTGGCACAGGGCAAGGATAAAACACCTGAAGAGAGAAGGATTGCAATATGCATCTTTGATGATGTTGCAGAGCAGTGTCGTGAAGCAGCTCTAAAGTAAGTTTGTTCTATTAAATGCCAAGGTGCAGTATACCGTGTTCTGTGAACTCATTTTGTTCTGATGTGTTTGATCAGATATTATGACACATTTCTTCCCTTTTTACTGGAGGCTTGTAATGACGAGAGCCCTGATGTTCGACAGGTCTGATCTTCTCTAACTGTTTTTGTGTATGAGGTTGTATATTCTCATTCACCTTACATAATTCTTGTTATTTTCCTTTCTTTTTCAGGCAGCTGTATATGGACTTGGTGTCTGTGCAGAGTTTGGTGGAACTGTAATTAAACCTCTTATTAGCGGTAATTTTAGTGCATGTTTTATATGGTTACTACATTTCCTGACATGTACATGCTACTAACATTTTGAAATGGCTTTGTCCAGTGGCTCTTTCAAGGCTAAATGTTGTGATTCAGCATCCCAATGCCCTGCAACCTGACAACATAATGGCGTATGATAATGCGGTTTCTGCTTTAGGAAAGATTTGCCAATATCACCGTGACAGTATTGATGCAGCTCAGGTGCCTCCATTTGTTTGTTTTGTATTCTTATGGATTCATAAGATATCTTATTATTGTTGCTCCGACTAACTTGAAAGAATGGAGCATATGATTCTGATATGAAAAGAGAGGGTGTTCTCCATCAACTATTTGTTCCTCTTTTCAAGATCCATTTTATGTTTCTTTGCTGTGTATATTTTTATTTTTCTGCACTCTGAATTGTCGATCTTCTTGTGTTTGTAGGTCATCCCTGCGTGGCTAAACTGTTTACCAATAAAAGGTGACTTGATTGAAGCCAAAGTTGTTCATGATCAGCTTTGCTCTATGGTTGAGAGGTAGAGAGCTTCAATTTGTTTCAACTCGTCCCTCTCTCCTGCCACTTTTTGTTGTCAAAATATTATTGCTTTGGATTATCATTAACAGTGTGCAAGTTTGTAATTCTTCTGCAGGTCTGACTGTGATCTTTTGGGTCCCAATAATCAGTATCTTTCCAAAATTGTTCAAGTGTTTGCAGAGGTTTGTGAAGTATAAACTTATCAGATTAACCCCATCGCTTTTTTTTGTGCTGAAAATTGTAACATGCACAATGAGCAATAAGCTGATTTTATATAACTGTGGATTTTATTTGAAACACTTATTCACTTGCCTTAATATATTCTGAGGTGGGTATAATTGTTCCTTGCAGGTTTTATGTGCTGGTAAGGATTTGGCAACAGAACAAACAGCAAGCCGGATGATAAATCTATTAAAACAGCTTCAGCAGACTTTGCCACCGCAGACCTTGGCCTCAACTTGGTCTTCCTTGCAACCCCAGCAACAGCTTGCACTGCAGTCTATCCTTTCCTCATAGTATCTTGGCGTGGAGTGGGCATATTGCTTCTTTCAGATACACTGTATCTGTCTTGTGTGTTACTTGTATTTGCCTCCAATTCTTTTCCATGAGATGGTCATCATCAGTCAGTTTTGCATGGAGTGTTACAGCGACGCAGCATTTAATGAAGTGTGGAAGGGGTCATCATTACAATTTGATCAAACCTTTTTTGGTAGGATGTGTATACCCAAGTGTCAATTTATAGTGCAATTTTGAGTCTAAAAGAAAAGAAGGGATAGGTGATTATGATATGTGAGCCTTTTCTATTCTCAGTTCCTTTGGTTGGTGCCTGAGTTTGGAGGGTTTGTTGGTGAGGATTCTTGTAGCAGTTTTGGTCTCTTTGTGTTTTGATATTTTCTGCGCATGCATTTACCGACTGAAGAATTTATGGTGATTCTTTGTATTTGCAGTTTTGATCCCAAAAAGGAAATAAAATGGTTTATGGTATTTCGGTGTTGCACTATTGTGAATGCAAATGATATTAAAAATTTCTTATTTTGCTTTAAGAACATATTTTCGGATTATGATTTGTGCTGTTAGTTTTTGATGCAGAGTTCATTATGTTCATTACGTAAGTAGAATGTTGTGGAATCAAATCAGTAATTCCTATGATCTCATAGCTCCAACCCGGGGAGATTTTTAGTCTGGTATAAGTGGTTTAGTCTGGTTCAAGGTTTAGTTTGGTATTGAGGTGAAAAAAATTCAAATATGGAAAAATTGAGTTTTAAATAAGTAACATTTTACCTGTTTTTTAAAATCGTAGTTTTTTTAACTAAAATTTATAAATAAACACTTTATAAAAAATCTTACTAAACACATAATCAATTATAATGATAATTATAAGTGATTATTTTCTTAAAACTCAATACTAAACTAAGCCGAAGTGTTATAAAGTATACTGTTTTGTGTGGATTTATGTCATTGTTCTTCCTCTTTATCTCGTGTGATTGTCATCTTTGATACCTAGGAAGAATGGCATCTTGTGTGATGCAATGAAATATTCTACCAAACAGAGCGTGCAGCTTGAGATTCCCCAGCAAATTCTTTGTATACAAACCCAATGCGAGCTGTCGTTTCTTTGCAAATACAATGGGAGACCAAATTTGTATTGTTTTTTCTTGTATTATTAGGAGGTTACAACTCCATGTGTCATGCCTTCGTGCTCTCACGAATATTGCTCTGCTCGTCGTCGCCGTTGACCTTGTTGTGTTGGTGAGGAATGAGTAGCAGTGACGACTACTACTACTACTACAGGCCTCCTACTTCTAACCACACACTTAACTTTGTCACTTTTTTTTTAATCATCAACGACGGTATTCTTAAAAACTTTTTAGACCCGGAGACTAATCCGCGTCGAGTGATTTTATCAAAACGCTTCCTCTCCCCTGACCATGTGCGTTTATGGTGCGTTTATGGTGCTCATGCAGTCATGCTTGGGTTGTTTCATTTTGGGGCAAAACGTTATGTAGGAGTGGATTGCATGTCTTCTAAAGACACAGACAGAGTCATGGGGAAAGTTACCAAACACAAGTAAACATAGAGAAATAAACAAAGTATGATTTGGTCATGGTTTACATTGGGAATGCAGTCAATCCTAGGTAAGGAACAAAGTTAAGTTTGACATGCTGACATGAAGAAGAAAACGAGCTGCCCACCACTAACTAAAGCCTAAGTCCTTGTTGTCTTAGCTCTTAGCTTATATATAACAATGTCTCTCATTTTCCTCTTTCATTCCCATTGAAACCTCTCTTCTCCTCCACCTTCTGGTATGGGGCTTCAATCGCAGAAGCACGAAAATGGGGTCTCCCCCGAGAAAGAAAGCAAGTTGAAGCAGAGGAGCAGCAGCAACACTAAATGCAAGTTTGTTGGGGTGAGGCAAAGGCCGTCAGGGAAATGGGTGGCAGAGATCAAGGACACAACAAAGAAGATTAGAATGTGGTTAGGAACCTTTGAAACTGCCGAGGAAGCTGCTCGAGCTTATGATGAAGCTGCATGCCTTCTTCGTGGTTCAAATACCAGAACCAACTTCACCAGTACTCATGTTCCTTCCAATTCTCCACTCTCTTTGAAAATCAAGAACCTCCTCAACCAAAAAAAGAGCTTGACACAACAAAGCCCTTCAACCCCCAGAACCATACAAACCACTCCTAAAGCTAGTACTAGACTTAGTAGTAGTATTACTGATAACAATATTTATTGTTCTAGTTACTATAATGGTAGTTGCAGCTCTCTGCCTAGTTTCAAAACCCACAACATTGAGGTGTCTGGTGATGCATATAGACCGGACCTCAGCAACTGCGTTGGGGATGTTCAAGTACCGACTATGTTGCACTTGGATCAATCTTGGCAATTCTTAAGTGGATTTGATCAGCTTCCACATAACCATGAAGGGTTGGATTTAACAAAAGGCATTGCCACTGGAGAGTCACATAGTGCAGCAGATACAAATCAGCAGACACAGTCCGAACAAGCAAAGGTAGAAAGACAGATAACTTCAGCTTCAATTTATGCAATGAACGGAATCAACGAGTACTTGGAGAATACATATGATGATGCTCTGTGGGATCTTCCTACCTTGTCTCAGTTGTTCTGCCTTGGCTGATGATGCCTAAATTGGCTAGTCTTCTTCTCTTGCCTACTACTGTAGTGTAGTCTTGTATGAGTGAATTACTGATGGGTAATTTTTGTAAGTACGTAACTCTTTGAGAACTCATGTATAACTCATTATGCATATTAATAGTCACTGAAGTTCTTGTGTAGGGATTCTCTGGGTTTGATTAACAATTGATCTGATATATTGCCATATTGGTAACATGAAAGGGAAACAAATGTTGGTCGTCATTACATGTCTGAAAACTAAGGAGTAGATTTATGCATCTAGAGAAATGTACCTAATCTTTACCTTCAATCTTAGTTCAACAAATATATGGAACTTCACTACATGTCACCGCTGTGAGAAAGCAGCATTCAATAGCCCAACTGTCAGGATGCAGTACTAGATTTCATGAGGAACATCAATCGTATTCATGCAACCATTGAGAAAGGTAATAAAAGAGATAGAAATGCACCAAATTAAGGGAACTTGAGAGAAACATTCACACTTAGAGAATGATGGCTCTATGATTGATGTTCTGGTAAATGATGGCTCCCATGTCGACTTAGGGACTCTATCTGATATTTATTTGGACTATTTTTGTTGCAGCTTTGCTTCTTTGCACTTATTTTATGTTTCTTGCTTCTTTGTGCCCCTTGCTTACTGTTTTTGTAAAATGTATGTTTGAGCTTTTCCTAAAGAGTATAGGACAGTTGAAAGAAAAATAAACGAAAAACAAAATACTGGACAGAGCCAATGAAGCAGAACACCAGATCAGTAATGGAGGCAATGAAGGAGTTATTTTCGAAGATAGTCGTCATAATAATCCGTAATAGTAGTTTTTTCAGGCTTTACAATATTCATAGTTCTAGTTACTAGTTAGTAGTTACTACAATGCTAATTGCAGCTCTCTAGCATCAAAATGCAGAACATTGAGGTGTCTGATGATGCATTTAGACATGACCTCAGCAACTGCATTGGGGTTGTTCAGGTACCGCCCTACGGTACCGTCCAGGTTGCACTTGATCAACCATATGACAATTTGTTAGTGGGTTTGATTTGCTTCCACATAACTATCAAGGGCTGGATTTGACAAAAGGCATTGCCACTGGAGTGTCACCTAGAGCAGCAGAGCCAATCCAGCTGACAGAATTCGAACAGGCAACCTGATGACTTCAGCTTCTTTATGTGCAATGAACGGAGTCAGCGAGTACTTGGTACAAATGATGATG
This sequence comes from Potentilla sterilis, assembly GCA_963682095.1. Classification (NCBI taxonomy): domain Eukaryota; kingdom Viridiplantae; phylum Streptophyta; class Magnoliopsida; order Rosales; family Rosaceae; genus Potentilla; species Potentilla sterilis. Next base: position 62,814,823 of record OY821755.1, read on the forward strand.
CTCTCTGGGATCTTCCTACTCTGTCTTAATTGTTCTGCCCTGGCTGATGATGCCTAAAGTGGTAGTCTTCTTCTGTCGCCTACAACTGTAGTGTTTTATGAGTAAATTAGCTTGGCCCGGCTATTACAGTGAAGGAATTCCTCGAGGTTTAAGTAGATTGGGTTTACTGTACGCATCTAGTTAATTGTAATCGACTTTTACCTTCAATATTAGTTCACCAAACACAAGGAACTTCACTACAGTCGCTGCTGTGAGAAGCGGCTAAAGAAGGTCATAAAGAGATTGAGTTGCACAATAATAAGGAAACTTAAGAGAACCATCACACTTCTTAAAATGTCACTCCATGTTCACGGAACCACGAAAAATAAAGACATAATCAGTACATAATGGCATAGTTCTTGTGACAATATCTCAGCAGATGTTGCATCATTGTACTACACAAAACAAAAGAAACCGAGAGAGTGAACACTTGCATATTAACTTCAGTAATCTTCACTTCCCCCCTCTTCATCATCTACACCTTCAGCACCAACTTCCTCATAATCTTTCTCAAGAGCAGCCAGATCTTCACGGGCTTCTGAGAATTCACCTTCTTCCATGCCTTCACCAACATACCAGTGAACGAATGCCCTCTTTGAGTACATGAGATCAAACTTGTGGTCAATGCGCGAGAACACCTCTGCCACTGCTGTGTTGTTGCTGATCATGCAAACTGCTCGCTGCACCTTGGCTAGATCACCCCCAGGTACAACTGTTGGAGGTTGATAGTTAATACCGCACTTGAAGCCAGTAGGGCACCTGATCCAACCGCAAAAAACATTAGATGAATAATTTCTATAGACACAAAACAGATTATAAACTTTCATTGTTGTTTGCCCTCCTTGGACATTCTTCTTACCAGTCAACAAACTGTACAGTCCTTTTTGTTTTGATAGTTGCAACAGCAGCATTAACATCCTTGGGAACAACATCTCCCCTGTACATTAAGCAGCACGCCATGTACTTGCCATGCCTAGGGTCACACTTTGCCATCATGCTTGAGGGCTCAAAAACTGCATTGGTGATCTCAGGAACAGAAATTTGCTCATGGTATGCCTTTGCAGCTGAGATAACAGGAGCATATGAGGAGAGCATGAAATGGATACGAGGATATGGTACAAGGTTAGTCTGGAACTCTGTGATATCTACATTGATGGCTCCATCAAACCTCAACGATGTTGTCAAGGATGAAATGACTTGTGATATCAATCTGTTCAAATTGGTATAAGTTGGCCTCTCAATGTCCAGAGATCTTCTGCAAATGTCGTAGATAGCTTCATTGTCCAAGAGCACAGATACATCTGTATGTTCAAGGAGGGCATGAGTAGAAAGAACACTGTTGTAAGGCTCCACAACTGCTGTTGAAACCTGAAACGCAAAAGATTAAAGCCATATATGAGTTTCAGTGTTACAGACAACCAAGTTCTACTATTTTCTTCTTAATTTTTTGCTTAGAAAGTCATACTTTATTCATTATTGTGTCGTTATAAAATCTCTGTCTATAACCATTTCAGGAAAAAAAAATTATTCTATCTATAACAGAACAGCTTTATAAATCTCTAAGGATAATAATTTCTGGAGGATGTCCCATATACCAAGTTTGTACAAGAGACTACATATGCTATTTCAGGAGAGTAGAAGCTAATAACATTTAATTACCTGGGGAGAAGGATAGATGGTGAATCCAAGCTTTGACTTTTTCCCATAATCCACAGACAAACGTTCTAACAACAAGGACCCTAGACCAGAACCGGTACCACCACCAACAGCATTGAACACCAAAAACCCTTGTAAACCAGTGCAATTATCAGCCAATTTCCTCACTCGGTCAAGGCAGAGATCCACAATTTCCTTTCCAACTGCATAGAAAAAAACGGGTCAAATTGACAAGTTCAGCATAATAAAATAGCTCACAAATGCAACTCGGAAGCAGCATATCTTACCTGTATAATGTCCTCTTGCAAAGTTGTTAGCAGCATCCTCTTTACCAGAAATGAGCTGTTCGGGGTGGAACAGTTGGCGGTAAGAGCCGGTCCTAACTTCATCAATAACAGTTGGTTCCAGATCCACAAATATGGCCCTAGGGACGTGCTTGCCTGATCCAGTCTCACTGAAGAAAGTATTGAAAGCATCCCTTCCAACACCTATGGTGTTATCACTGTGAAGACCAACACAAAACAGAACACTCCATTAAGCACTCACATTATATAAAAGATTCCACACATACAATTTTCGACGACTTTAAACTGCAATCCAAACAATTTACAGAAAAAGAATCATCAAGCCAATTTCATATCCTACGCGAAACGAAAACTTTAGTACCTTACAGAAGAAATAAATACACACCCTCAACCCAACTGAATCTTACTCCCACATTATCCATCCATTTTAGGTGGTTTTCAGTTTCATCATTTATAAGTAATATCCATAAATTCCATTCACCAGATCCATCAAAAGTACAAGAAAGTGAAATCGAAAACAACCCTAAAACCGAAACTTCCACAAATACAAATGCAACAAGCAAACACACACACCCACACACATCCACAACCATAACCTAAAAAAATCTCAGTACATACATATCAAGATCTCAAACATCCGCAACCATTCACAAGAAAACCCAACACATGAAAACCATCACCATACAAAACCCAGAAAACATAAACGACAAAAAACCCAAAAGCAAGAAACTTTACATGAAAATAAGAAAAGGGTAGATGAATAGAGATGAAAAAACATGATTGGGAATCAAACCTAGGCATCTGACCATCAGGTTGAATCCCATGCTCAAGACAATAGAGCTCCCAGCATGAATTCCCAACCTGAATTCCAGCCTGCCCAATATGAATGCTTATGATCTCTCTCATCTCTCTCACTCACTCTTTTTGTGTTTGTGATAAAAATCAAAACTTGAAACAAAAAACTGTAGGGATTCAAAACAACTATAAAAGCAAAAATAAGACTGTTTCCTTGTGTGTGTGTATCAACGTATGATAGGGTTGTGTGTGTGTGATTTTTCTTCCCGATTAAACTAGAATGGACAAACATTTCAAGTCCGCTAATGTGACAGCTTGCCCTTCCTTTTGCCACTTGGCAGCCAGCCTACACTTATTGGCATTTTACTCTTTTGCCCTCGGTCGACCTCAATTATGCGTGAGATAATAATACTATAAGAGGCATGTTTTGAAAAGATATGTAAATATTGATTACTATAAGAGGATAGTACGACAAAATTAAGGGGTCGATTTGGTGAGGGTAGAATGGGAAATGCCGAAATTTGGGGGGACCGGCTTGGCCATGTGAAGCAAGCAAGCCAAGTGTCACTCCACTCGGATTAGCTGTTACTTACTGGTAACATTTCTCATTTTTTCAAATTCTTTTTTGGTTTTTCTTTAAAAAAAATTAATATTTGGTTACAAAAAAAATATCTAATTTTATTGATTACAAATGAAGTATCTGTAAACCCCCAAACTTAGTTCAATTTCTAAATCTCTCTAGCTAGTTTTTTATTTTTATTGATTATAATGAATGAAAAAGTGAGATATTGGGTCTGAATTAGTTGAAACGATCGGTCATCTTCAATACAATTTTGAAAGAAAGAAAAATAAAGGCTTATGTTTCGGATGTTTGAGTTCCATCTAGAGTAATATATACAAAATACATAAAACCAACTTGAATTGTTGGTGAAGTATGAGTGCAGCATTTCCAATCGCTACTAGTGAAGAATGATGAACGTTGGTGTAGTTAAATCTCCTATATAATGAAGTTTCAGATATTGTGCATTTCCATGAGAAAGATAATGGAAATATGTTGAAGGCTAGGCTGTCTATTCAACAAATCCAGTATAATTGAAGAGTGGAAATACTAAATGAAGTCAGTTCAATAAAAAAATTTGTTTGATCATGCTAATAATTATAGCAAGCTAATCATCAAATAAAATAATGCAAAATGCAAAAAATCCCAACTACTAGTGGACCTAAGTAGCTCCAAAATATAATCCACTCTCGGTTGTTGGTGACTGACTTGGTGTATCAATCCTCTGTTTGCCGGCTATCGGATCAACAGGCTTATTTCACCTCCTAATTCTATTGTTATAGTCCACATCCTTCAATCCTCTGTTTGGGCTTCTTTTGGGTTGTTAATGGGCTTCTTCTTCCATAAAAATCTGCTGAGAATATGAAAAAAGAGATAGACCACACCCAAGTTGGAGGTTGGGCCTCTCATCATCATAAATGCATAAATATGGTGAATAGATGAGCAACGCTCTAGAGCCAAGTGTTATATATCATTTCTACAAATTTTCAATCACATTGATAATCGTTAAGGTATCAAACTTGATCAAATTAATGGACGAACCGAATTTTCCAAACACGAACCGTTCAACTGCATAATTAGTAATTTTCAATTTAGATGAATTTACATAAGTAATCTACACATATATACATGAAAAATAAACTATTGAAATGTTGATGTGCGACTGGAGAGGGACTGAGATCCTCTGCTCATATTTGTCTGCTCATATTGCCTCATGAATGAATCTTGTACATCCAATTGTAATCATGTGGACAAGCTTTTTCCTGTATTTAAACCATGTAATGTGGAGCCCACACCAATATAAAGAAAATCTGACCATAAAATTAAGATTTGATGGCCTACGTGCAGTATGAGGCAATATGAACAGACAAATATGAGCAGAGAATCCAAGTCCACTGGAGAGTAGATAGCATGAATAAATCTTCAATTAGTTTTCAACTTAGTAATTCTCACTCAAAGAACTTCTCGTATTAAAATAACTATTTATATAAGTGTATAGTTGTGACTTGTGACGGTTGATTCTAATAACCAAAGCTGAAAAATAATAATTTAGGACCAATTACTTAATAGCTGTCGATCCCTGCAATTAGCATGCCACATGCAAGCACGTTTTAATTGTTTGTTGTTTGTAAAAAAATTGTTTATTTAAATTGGAGTGAATCCCTTTTATGAAAAAAAAAAAAAAACAACAAAAAAAAAAGGAGTGAAGTGCAGAGACCAGAGAGTCAGAGAGGGACAAAGTTGTAATTGGTGGTGTGTGGATTCGCCGGTTGGATAAGCTGGGATCCTCGTGAGGCGGGCAATGAGCAAGTAGGCAACATGAATCTTCCAGTTTGAATTCCCCAAAATGCCCTCCTTACCCTCCATCCATTTGCCTCGCACTTTTGCCTCAGAAATATCGATGCTCATATATTCTCGCGTTGCTGTCCGAGTCCGATACGTTCGTTGCTCTTTGCGTCAACAAAATTACCGACTTGCCCTTCTATTTTTTTTTATTTTTTCTTCCTTATTTGATTTATAGGGTGTAAAGTGAGAACTCTTGTACACAATTATAAGGCAAGCTAAGCAATTGAATGAATTTATTTGGTCTTGAGTCGCAGCTTTAACAGAAGGTCAAAGTTGCTACACAACCAAATCTGCATTCTTTCATTGCAAACCAAATCAATCCTACAACAAACCACACCACCTACTCACCAAAATGACTTGTTTATTCAAATGTGCCCATTCCATCAAATCCTCCCCTTAGCTTAATATAACAATTCACTTTTTTTTTTATCAAATAAATAAGTTATATTCAACAAGTATATTATTATGAGTCAAATTCACGAATTCTTATATAAAAGTGAGACTTATACCGTTGTAATAAATGTTTGGTTTCGTATAAAAACCGTTTTTTTTATTACGAGACTCATACGGTCATACCATTGTTGAGTCAAACTCACGGCCTCCTATGAGTGTAATAATTGTTTGATTAATTTCCTTTTTTAGGTAGAAAAACCAACAAGATTACCAACTTAAAATATTATCAGTCAATAAAAACATAACTTGCTAGACTACAATGGAGATTTTATTGAACCAAAATTTTAAAATAACATAAGAGTTAGAAAAAGTGTTGCAACCAACCATGATGGGCATTGAACAAGGGAGGACATAAACAAAAGCCACAAAACTAGATTTATTACCATAAACATGAATAGTGGGTCTTAAAAACCAAATAAGGCAGTTGGTGTACCACTGTAATTCCATTGACATCTGAGGTCATATTACTAGGTCTTTTTTATTTAGGGGCTGTGAGGAAAGCATAGGAAGGAGTGTAGTTGTTCTACTTATAATAGTGCTTCTTCCTTTGTGTTCTCCTCCTCTCTTTCTTTCTCTGCAACTTTAAAGCAGCCTCCTTTGAATCTCTCATCTCCTTCCTTTGAGCTCTCACCTTTCTGAGTTCAATTCCAAACCATGGGAGACAAGGATAAGCCCAAGACTGGTGTCTGGCCCACCATTAAGCCCTTCGTCAATGGCGGAGCCTCCGGTATGCTCGCTACCTGCGTCATCCAACCCATCGATATGATCAAGGTGAGTGTCTTCAAACCCATCAAGGTTGTAACTTTTCTGCAAATTTGTGAGATTTGGATTGGACCCATGATTTGGAAATGCATAAAGTTGGGTTCTTTTGATGGGTTTCAGATCTATGATTTGTGGGTCTGTTTTGGATTTTGATTTGGTTTAGTGAGTGTAATGTGGTTCAATGTGTTTAATTGTTGTGTTGGTTTGGTGTAGGTGAGAATTCAATTGGGTCAGGGATCAGCTGGACAAGTTGCTAGGACCATGATCAAGGAGGAGGGTTTTGGTTCATTGTATAAGGTAAGCTAATTTGGTGCATGATATTTAGTATTGGATGTGTTTGATGAGGAACTTATATCTGTTTGAGGTCTGGGATCTAAAAATTAGCTTTGAATTTGTAGCAGTAAAGTTACTTGTAGGAACCAGAAATGATTTAGAATTTTTTATGCCAATCATAGATGTAGTCAATTCCTTGTTCTCAATAAAATGGGGACTGTTATAAGATTCGATAGATTGGTTCAGCAAAATTGTAGAGTTAGTTTTTTTTTCTATTGTGGTAACACGTGATGGGAAATCAATAGATTCTTATTTGGTTTTTACCTTGATGGATTTTTGTACAGGAAGAAAGATCAGTTCTTACTTCAACCATATCTTGTTACATGTTTATCAAAATGTGTTATTTACCAAGTTGTTTCAAATGAATAATCTGCTAAGTTGAGCACATCCATGATGGTTGCCTTTCAATGCACCTCAGATTTGATGCTTGGAAGTATGATTTCGGTTGAACTTTAGCTATAAAGAGCATGTTAGATTAATTTTTCTAATTGGGGTTCTGATGTGCAGGGTCTCTCCGCTGGACTGCTGAGACAAGCTACATATACCACAGCTCGTCTTGGATCATTCAGGTGAGTGTTTTGCAGCATTCAGTACTCCAGTCAGATTGCATCCTGCTACTTTAGCTTTGTTTATTTGAAAGATTTTTTTTTTAATGGTCAGTCCAATTTTCTGAATCTTGTCAAGTAAGTTTATCCTGTGATGTAAGTGTATCATGACTATTACGTTCTAACATTAATATTCTATATATTTGTTCAGGATTCTGACAAACAAAGCAATTGAGGCTAATGAGGGGAAGCCCTTACCTTTGTACCAGAAAGCCTTGTGTGGGCTAACTGCTGGTGCTATTGGAGCAACTGTTGGAAGTCCAGCAGATTTAGCTCTTATTCGTATGCAGGCAGATGCCACTTTACCCCTTGCTCAGCGCCGTCACTATACAAATGCTTTCCATGCACTTGGTCGTATTGTTTCAGATGAAGGAGTTTTGGCACTTTGGAAAGGTGCAGGTCCTACTGTTGTAAGAGCAATGGCATTGAACATGGGAATGCTTGCCTCTTATGACCAAGGTGTTGAGTTTTTCAAGGATACCCTTGGTTGTAGTGAAGCTACTACAGTATTGGGTAAGTATTTTCCCCTAGTAGTATATATTTGACTTTGATATTTTGGGCATTACTGGAAATTAGGTTCTACATTGTTGATACATACGTGAAGAATATTCACGTGAGTCTTGCAAGTATACTGTATTGTTAACATGACATGAAGATGAATTTCTGTTAGCATTCTATGGCATGTTTGGAGTCTGCTACAGAAATTTTTTTTATGAAAAGATTTCTATATCGTCAAACTTCTCCTTGTGATTGATTATACATATATTATTGACCAACTTCTTTTGAATATGTCACATGATCAATCTTTTGTATAATTTTGAAATTATATAATTAAGCGGTAGATTTCTTTTACATTTATGCTCTTTGACTTTGTATCTCTTTCGGCATCATCAATTCATAATTATATGTTTGCAGTGTTCTTAAGTATATTTTCCCCTTTGTTTAAACATCTTGTATAACATAGGCACGGAATTACAATGCTCTGAGGATAGTCAGTGCAGTTCAGATACTAGAATTTGAGTTGCGACACACTTGTGGGTGCCTTTTTGGTTCGTATAGTCATGTATGTACTTAGATCTTTTTGGTTGAATTGACACGTGCCTGTTCTCTGTGTAGGTGCAAGTAGTGTTTCAGGTTTTTTTGCTGCGGCCTGCAGTTTGCCGTTTGATTACGTTAAAACCCAGATTCAGAAAATGCAGCCTGATGCTGAGGGGAAGTATCCATACACTGGGTCGTTTGATTGTGCCATGAAAACCCTAAAAGCAGGAGGGCCATTGAAATTTTACACTGGGTTTCCAGTATATTGTGTTAGAATCGCTCCCCATGTCATGGTACTTTCTCTGTTTCACTCATTCAATCACATGAACACTCAATTTGGATTTGCTGGTGGAACAATGGGTGGTTTGTTTATTTTTAACCATCTCTGTGTTTTTCCTGATGTTATTCTGATTGTTTGATGCTTGGTTATGCAGATGACATGGATCTTCCTCAACCAGATCCAGAAGTTGGAATCTAAAGTTGGGTTGTAATTTTCTTGCTGGGTGGATGCCATTTCAGCCAGTGTTGAGTTCAAATTGCAAACAATAATTTTTAGTTATGCTGTAGTCCCCTTGTAACCTTGTTGGCCGTTTCACGCCCACAAAGTCAAACAATTATTACAATTTTCATAGCGGGATTGGAGTAGGATTTACTGAAATTTAAATATCTGTACTAAATTCTTAGGGCGTGTTTGGAATAGGATATTAAACCCCTGCTGATTCTGAAGTTGTGAGATGTTCTCATAAGGGGCACAAGAATGTTGAAATGAAATAAGTTTTGTACACTGTACACACCATAACAGAGGCATGACATTTTGAGCATCAAGTTTTGCAGTTTGTTTTCAACGTTTGCAAATGGTTTAGTTTCTGCATGATGTTATTTTTTGATTGAAAATGAATGTGAAATATGTTGATTGAAGCTGCTTGTTGATTCTCTTGTGGGTTTGATGTTGTAAAATGTTTTTAAGTTTGCAAGTAGTCGACTTGATTCACTCTCTATCGGTGGACTTATTTCTCCTTTAATACTCAAGGTAAATGCCCTAGTCTCTCATTCGTAACCCCACCCCAGTTGCCTACAATTTCGGGTACATGATCATATGCCAAGAGAAAAATTTTGGGTAAAAGGGTGCATCTGTAGTGCTACACAATAAACCACACTACATATTCTCTGTCTTCTATTCCATACTCTTCAAAGTTTTACCTCTGCACCTCTCTGTTTCAACTGTTCGAAATTTGAAATGGAGTTGCCCAAATAAAGAAAGAGCTTTAAGAGGAAAGCAGAAAGAGGAGTCCTGTCACTCCATTTCGAAGCACAAATATGCGAAGAGAAAGTTTGGGTAAAAGGGAGCATCTGTAGTGTTACACAATAAACCACATTCTACATATTCGTTCACCATAAACTGACGGACAATATTAGGTAGAAGTAGAACACAGAAATGGAGTGACAGGACTCCTCTTTCTGCTTTCTTCTAAAAGCTCTTTCTTTATTTGTGCAACTCCATTTTGTAATATTAGGCATGCTGCATAGATGAATCATGCATATAACACATTTCAAATTTCAAACAGTTGAAACAGAGAGGTGCAGAGGTAAAATTTTGAAGAATATGGAAGAGAAGACAGATAAAGCTCCCAGTCCTCCTCCTTCAGTGATCAAGCCATTTGTCTGGGGCGGAGTCGCCGGGATTTTTTCCGGCTATTTCGATGGGTCCATTAAGTACTATATGTCCAGCCTTGACGATGTTCGCTTCCGAAAGCATCCTAATTATGTTCGTTATTGCTTCAATCGCAACGTACGTACACTTTAACCACACCATTACATTATCAGAGTTTTTATGCAACTGATTCTTACTAATTCTGGTTGTTAATTGCTGGCAGATGATTCCTGGGATGGCTTTGGTTGATGCTTTTGCTTTTAGCCAGATACTTGGATTTTACAAGTAAGTTTTAAGTTATTACTACTACAGCCGATCGATCATCGATTTCGTTTTTGTCATGCATCTTATACTAGTTCTAGCTAGCTAGGTTTGAGTGTTGATATTTAATATATGTAGCATTGTGAGAGGAGCAGCAGTTGCTAGAAATGATTGTATGCGACCAAGTCTGTATCAGGAAGCTGCTAGTGGTTTGATTGCTGGAGCAGCTGCAGCTTATCTTAGCTTTCCATTTGCTGTAGTTTGTCAGCATAAGGTGGCTGTATCCATGGGACCAATTGCACAGCGTTGGAGACTCTGCAAAAGTAAAAGTGTGTTGCAGATATTGAGAGACGGAGGTCCTTGGTTGAAGAAAAGAGCTGGGTTAGGCATGGGAATGGTTGCAGCCTATAATCCAAGTTTCCATTATCTCATGGAATTCCGGGGTTTAAGCGAAAAGGATGCAGAACTTGGTATAGTTTCTTTCCTTGTTACATGAGAGTCTTGGCTTTGTTTCATCGCTTTTGGTGTCTTACTCAGTTACTCTTCTATTTGTTCATAATATCCCACATTCGGGCATCCCTCGATTTGGTTCAGGAAATGTATTAGATATCCATGTTAATTTGGAAACAACCTATATGCATTATATAATTGAAAACTTCCTTCATGTAGTCAATTAGATTTGTCTGTATTTTTAATATTCTAGCGCGAACAAAGAAGCATCAAATGTTCTGCTTTATGAAGAAATAATGATGATCAGCTTCTGCTTTTGTTTTTGAGGTCCAAAACTGGTTATTCAAGGTTGCCCTTGTAAGTTGTAACAGATGAAAGATTAACCTTCATGTGTATTGTAGGCTGATAAGTATATCTAGTACATCTGTTGGCTCCATATATACTTTCTCTTCATTTTAGATAACACCAAGAATATGCATGCAGTCAGCTGAACTGAATGGAACTCTGTTGTCAACTAAAAGGAAGAATGAAGTTGTGTTGTATTTGTTTTCAGGTGCAGCGGCTATCTCAGCATTCTCTGCCGCTGCTTGCGGGCAACTGGCACAACATGCTTGCTCCTTCAGTTCTGTGCGTCAAACTCTGAAATCAAAAGGAGCCCTTGGATTCTTTGAAGGATTTTCTGGTCTCTTTTCCCATAACGCAAGAAAGATCATGCTATTCTGGGTTATTCTAAAAGGTCTCCAGCAAAATTTGGAACCATTAATTGAAGCATAGAAATCCTGTCTTTGGGTTTTGGCGATGAGAGCTGAGGTTTGGTTTGGCCAAATTGTATCAGCTCATAACTATCCCAGCAGTACTTTATGAGAAATAATGGTCACCCTGAAGGTCATGGTATCTGGCTATCCATTTAGAGAAGACAATGAGGTTGGTTAATTGTCAAAATATAGTATCAGGTTCCTAGCTTAACTTGCCACTTTCTTAGGCATTCTTAAAACTGCATCATGAATCCCACTCTCCAGCATTTGTAACAGTTGTAGTATGACATGGCTTCTACGTATCTACATGATTGTTTTTTGTTAAAGATAAGAAGTAGCACAGCCAGCACTACTTAAATTTGATATGTTTGGAGCTGGCTTTGAATTAATCAATCGAGTATCAATTGACGTTCAAGGTATGTTAGTTTCAGTGAGTAACATGTTTGCTATGAAGGATGTAGAAAACGGCCGGTGGCAGCAGCATGATTAAGACTTGAGACCTAGAATCAGAAGTCAGTATTTTGTAATCTCCTAGCCTAAACAAAACCTAGACTCAGGCCAGTAAACTAGGCATGAAGAACGAAGAAATGGAATTGGACAGCTGCCTCCATGACCTTTCAGAATTCGTAATTTGAATCAGTCTTTTTTGTCAAGATAGAAAATTGCGCCTACAGCACTTACACAAACCTGGTAAACAAAATGTAGATCAATTTTAGGAAGAGCGTCGTAAATTCACAATCAATTCAATCACATGCATTGTTCATCCTCCATCCATACTGGCTTTAGCTTGGGCACATAGATGACATGTGAATAGAAGTCACAGACATCATATGAGGGCATGGCTATTGCAATGCTGATGCATACCGTATTTCATAGAAACAAAAGTCATTTTACATAAAAACTAAACACCGAATCCGCTAAGTTCTACCACATATGATCATTAAAGTTCCTTGCAACAACATTCTCATGTGATGACTGAAATCTTTGTATCATCGTATGAGGCAATGTAAGGACTTCTCCAATGATAAGTCTGATCACTGCCCTCAACTTCAACAGAATGTCTGTCCGTTGACAAAGAAACACCTTCTCAACTGGAAATTATGGACTTCAACCTGGAGATGCACACACACATATTTGATAAAAGAGATCCATTAAAATCAAACCTTAATATTAATAAGAGTGATAATAGTCATAATACCATATACGCCAAAAGTGTTATATGCAGAAAGAAGAGTAAGGAGAATATCTCTACTGGTGTAAAGAAAAAGCATCATAATCATTGTTTTAATAGCTCGTTCGTGTCCTCTATTCTAGGCTTTTATAAATCACAAATGGTAAACAACTTCATTTCATTTTTGAGTCGATCACATGCATTTTCAAGTCTACAACTTAACTAGACGCATCTATACATGACAATTATATACCAGTTCATAAGGATATTGACAGTAATTACAAAAGGAATGAATCATATTTTCAAATGTATCACTCAGATAATAACAGTAATTACAAAAGGATATTGACCGACTAAGATTCAGATGCAAATATGGTTACGACCAGAAAAGACAAAAACAAAAACACAGGGAGGGTTGACCATTATGGTCCAAGTGTCCAACCTATTTCTATTTATTGGAAAAAAAGAAGAAGGATAAATTGGTTCATGATAGTGTAAACATGAGCGAAAAACAGGCTAGTCATTCGAAGCCCTCACCACAGGACATAAACTACTTTTTTTTATTAGTTCTAAAAGAAGTACATAGGCCAATGAATGGCCAGTCACCCTATCGATATATAGATTTACGATTCTTATCTGCCATTAACTCAAATAAAAAAAGATCAGACTAACAGATTATAGCTTTCATATTTAACATTCAAATTGGTCACCTTACTGACAAAGTTGTTATGAAAGCAACCATAGCTGAACCAATGAATATCACATTGTCAAGTGTGAATACAATTCAATATCACACCCTGGTTATATGAAATATAAGGTGACTGAAGTCTAGTAAAGAACATCTCACCCCAAGTCTGCAGCAGGAGTTGTTTCAGTTTCCTTATTAAGCAATGCCTGGAGCTTTCCCTTCTCCAAACGCGTCTTGGTATTGAATATCAACTCATACTGAGCTCCAAGTATACGCTGGCGTTTCAACCAGAAGAATTTCTTTTGCAATTCATTTGCTTTTGTGTCTATGACCAGAAGTTGTTTCTTGGTTATCATATGAAACTGTTCTCTGGACTTCTTATCAACATGAGGTGATCGTAGAACAGTATATAAGACTCGTGTGTCAGGCAACCGAACCCTCCGCGTGCAAGCTGGAAGTCCCAATGGGTGTTTGTCAAAAGAGCGAATCGCAACGCAGATTCTGGTTGTCATACTGCTGCTCCAGCCTGAATGACTATAACAATAAGATATAAACACAAGCGGCCTATAACACCAAGATAAACACAACCGCCCACATGTCAAAACACAGAGTGGAAATCAGATGAACAGCAGCCGACCCAAAACAGAAGTCAACACGGTACCCAACAATTCAAAAGTTGAAGCCATCTATATATTTTCTCACCAACCAAGAAACAACCCACAACCCACAAAACCCAAATCAGAAACCCAGAAACCAAAGCCAAAGATTCGAACTTTATACTTAAATTCAAACCAAAAACTCACCAGGAAACAAAGGGTTGATCAGCTCAAGCTCTATAAGCTCATGGGCACCAATTAAATCTAACCAAACCAATTAAAGATGCGAGACCTGAAAATTCGGGATCTTCGAAATCGAAATGTGGGCGATAATGGACGTTTGGGCGTTTTTATATAATTCTGGAATTTGTCTGGGCCAGTTGGGCCTGTGTTCTGATATTGGGCCGAAGAATGTAATTGATTAAACTGTAACCCAATTGGTTTTGGTCGACTACCCTATCCATATCATCATTATCTGAGTGAATTTTTGTGAAATTTTCTCAAATCATAAGGTGGAAATTGTAAACATCCTTTCTTTACCTTGGGTATAAAAGGAGAAATAGGTCTAGTTTGACATGGCTTGTATTTAACCTTGGGTATGAAAGGAGAAATTTTTAACTAAATTGATATTCGATTTCCATCATATGTAATATTCTAGTTTGACATGGCTTGTACATATCTTCTGTTACATGATGATTGTCTGTCATTTTACTGTAAAACATTGAAATTGACACCAACAATTGAAACGGACAATTTTTTCAGTGTTTCTGTGCATTTGGTCATTATCATTTTTACTAAAAAAATAAAGATAACTAGTAAAAATTACTATTAAAATTTGTCGTGATATGATTTTGGAGAAAGGAGAGCTCGTCTCCAAAGCTCTTAAATTTATTAGGGTAAAACCGAGCATCATCATATTGTATAATCATCATCATGTCACACATTACTCCGTTCATCAACAGAAACAGACAAGAACTCATGGGCCAGATGAGTAAAGTGTTGAACGGCGATAAGCGTGGCCCGTGTATCACCATTGTACCGATATTGTCTCAACTTAATTACTTTTAAGGTGTTGGGTTTTCATAAAAAGCCTCGATATTATTGGGTATTATCCACCCACTTATAAATTGTATTTTATTTGTCACTTTTCAGACGTGAAATCACTCTTCTACACCACAAAGACGGCCCAATGAAACAGTAGGTTCCAATAAATAGAGTGGCTGGAGAGAGAGAAGATGGGTGTGTGGAAATGGAAGAGAAGCAGAGATTCATCATAGACCAGAAGAAGACGACGTACGACGTGCCGTTGATTGAGCGTTGGCCGTCGCTAAAGCCGTACGTTAATGGCGGACTCGCCGCGTTTCTTCAAGGCTTGACCATTTATGTACCTTTCGCCGCCGTCTACTACTCCCCATCCTTATCTCACGTCCGCCGCAGTCCCAAATTTCTGGGCTTCAACATTCTTGCCCAGGTCCCATCTCTCTTTTTCAACTAGTTCTATTCATTTCAAGCTTTTGGGTTTTGAATTTTGATCAATAAAGTTAACATCTTTGTTTGCAGTCTTGTCCTGATGGGATTGTGATTCGTACTTTATCTACAAGCCTTCAACTTGGATTGTTTGAGTAAGTTTTCAACTACCCAATTAACCAAAGTTTTCACCTTTGTTAAGAAATGCCTGCAATTTTTGCTTGTTTATGTGTGATCATCTCTATGTGGGATTTCAAAATAGTTTTGGTTTAGTTTGTAACTGAAAACCAAGATGTAAAGATTGATTGATTGCTGTTGTTGCATCAAGCAAGTGTAGGGTTTCAAAAGTGTGTGTGAGTTTTGATTTTTTATTGCCTTTGTTCTATTAGGACTCTAAGAAACAAAGCAATTGCTAGCAATGATGGAATGGCATTGACTCTCTATCAGGAAGCTGCTTGCGGGTTGATTGCCGGGGCGGCTGAGGCATACTTTAGTTTTCCGTTCGTTTCTACATGTCTCCCGCAGGTTGATTTTGCAAAATTACAAATAATACAGCTCCCCAGATACAGAAACATGTGTCATGCTCTCTACTCTATGAGTACCAACAGAACACTTACGGAATTATGGACAAATGCTGGTTCTTATGTCAAGTTAAGGACGGGGACAAATGTGGGTATGCTCGCATCGTATAATCCCAGCCTCCGCTATCTCAGGGACTCATGGGGTTTTAGCGAAACAAGAGCACAGCTGGGTAAAAATCCTCTCCTAATAACTTGATTTTCCAGTCATTAATAGCTCAATAAAGACTTATCTGTAGCTCTGTACGCTTATCTCACAACACAATCTTAAAACTCCTTAATCACAGCAGAATGACACATAGGACAATTACATTCCCACTATCATAAAGTTTGGTTACTGTTTTGTTGTTAGTATTGAGTTTGATGACCACCATATGCAGTTCTTACCGTTCTCAACTGGATTTCTACCCTTTCCTTGTAGTTTCTTTCCCCCCATTGGTTTAGGACCTTAGGTTTATAGGTTCTCACCTATATGTGATATAGGAAAAGAAAATGGGGAAACAGTATTATCCATGAAAAATTGAAAAGGTGGTTTAGACATAACAAAACTGAAACACATAAATCTTCATGAATGTAAATCAAGTTTTCTGTTTTTGTTTCTAGAGATATGAAATTTATAGAATTCTTAAGCCAAACCAATTATTTGGACCTAAGAGAAACAAAGGGCATGCTAGTAGCCCTAAGATTGGACATGTATTGATAGATTTATGATATCTCTGCTACATATCTTCCATCAAATGAATGGTAATATTACGTACTTCATATGTGTATTTCAAATGTTTGAAGTTTGAATTTGATAAGTTAGGTACTTTTTAAACATTAAACTTCAATGCATTTTTACATATAAAACAGAATGCCCTCAATGGAGTACTTGATTTCTGGGAATTAGGATATAATCTGCTTATTTATAATAGACCATGATACCACAACCTCTTGTCCCTTGGTTAATATGTAATAATATCGAATTCATTTTATTTAGGTGCAAGTGCGGTTTCAGCGTTCGTTGGTGCAGCATGCTCTGTACCAGTAATAAATGTTCTAGCACATGAGGAAAGTGGCTCATCCCTGGATTCTGCCGTTAAACTTTTAAAATCAAGAGGACCCCTTGCATTCTTTTCAGGATTTTCTAGACAGTTTGCACTTGTTGGACCTCCCATCATGGTACTCCCTCCCTCATAAACACACATTTGTTTCTTTGTTTGCAAGTAATTGGCCAGTTATGATTTATTGCTTCATGGGGGTTGCAGATTCTGTGGTTTGCTTATGAAAATGTTCGGAAATCTAACGAAGATCGAAGTGGACTGGAGCAATCTAAACTCAAGATATGTTAATGTGAAGTTGGTATACCGCTGGCGGAACTTTTTGGTTATAGGTTTTATTAATGGACTTCGATCTTCTGACCTAACAACCAAATGAACTCCCATTCTAGCCTCAATAGTTATAAATGTAATCAAGCTGCAAATTACATATCCGTTACATGGAACTACTTTCTGACCTTGTTAATAGGGAGGAGGAACTGACAAGACAATATAAAGGAGACGATATTGATGTAGGATTGTAATTTTTTTGTCAGAATACAGTAGCAGCTCTTTGCTATACAATTGCCTAGTCAATTTATTATATGAAGCTGGTGAAGTGTTAATTATTCTCACCACAACTTGAAGGTGACTTTCTTATTCCCAAGGTTATAATGTGTCGCTTACTGCACCCTTGTAACTTGTTTGAATGGTTATCTTCAATCCGAGCCCTCATTTCCATTTATAAACACAAGTTATCTGATTGTTATGGGACGTTTCACATTTTTGGCAAAGCATAAAGCCATTCCTTGATCGCTAGAACATACTGAGGTACCTTGTAGCTTCATGAGCTACGTTGGCCTTCAAAGTTAGAAATCTGGGGACGGGGCAAAAATCTTACATAAATTTCATTAATTTGATCTGTTGAAGAATGCACATGCAGAAATACCCTAACTGCTATTTTGTTTTCCTTGTTCAAGAGCCCTAACGCTCACTGAAGCACCGATATTTTACCCCACCTGGCACGTGTTGAACTACTGAGTTATCAAAACTCAAAAGGCATTAGCAGATTCACCTCAAGCATTTTCCTTGGCAGAAGTAACATTGTTGTCGATGATTTCAGCACCCTCTTGAAGTTTACACTTTTTAGAATGAGATTCACTGATTGAAGAAGGCTTCTCCGTAGAACCAGCTTCAGTAGCCCCATTCTCAACAGGCAGCGCTCTCTTGTTGCAACTTGATGTCGATGAAGACTTGCGCAATGATTTGGAGTAAACAATCATCACATTGCCCGCTGACTTTGAATCCTGACTACAAACTGAACCGTTTACCATACAACCATGAACCCTGTCCAATGTGGAAGGATGATCAGCAGACAGTTTGTGATTACTTGTGATTCCATTCTCACTTCCAATTTCCATTCTATCATTTTCTACAATGATAACTGAAGTTTCAGCCACTTCTACAATTTGTAATTCAACAGGCAAAGATGCAGATGCAGAGGTCTTCTCATAAACAGTATTGTCAGGAGATCTTTTGGTAACTGCACAATGCTCCACCAACTCCATTCCATTTTCAGTTTCAATTTCCTTGGTCTCATTTTCTACGACACCTGAAGCTTGTGGTTCAACAGGCACAGATGAAGATGGAGCTTTATTATTCTCAAATACTCTAGAAATAATGGCGGGATTGACATTATGGCTGTGAAGATCGTTAGCATGGCGTACTGTGCATTGCTCCACAAACTTCATAGTTGAACATGGGATATCATGGGAAAGTGGACCTGTATTCATCACATTTTCTTTGCAATTTTCATCCTCATATTCACTTGAATTAGAGAGAGTATCATCCGCTGACAGGAGCTCTTCAGTTTGTGTGTTAAAAAGGGGCCCCTGCCTGCTTCCCAAATGAGCACCACTAGACACAACGTCATCAACAGACTGTAACCCAGGTGGAGAAATACAGATGGATGATGGGTCAACATCCATCTCAGAAGTAATTTCTTCCCCACAACCCTCATTATGTATGCCATTTCCACATGCAACCGGACTCCTCGTTTCAGTACCCACAGCAATATGCTCATCCGCACAACTATTCTCATTATGTGCTAATACTTCTTCACTTACTGGGCCCTTATTTACCAAGTCTAGATCTTTATCGGCTAAAGCTGCCTGATCCATTGTGCTATTGCTGCTTTCCACATTAGGTCCACTTAACTGGTTCTGTACAAAGACCGCTAAAGAAACAGCGTGATCACGAATTAAAGAATCATGAGGTGGCAAATGAAGCATATCACGCAAGGCCTGGTGGAACTGCAATAAGCTGACAGATGGCACAGAATGATTTCTTTTCCTGCAGACACTAGCAACCTTGAGTATATGCTCACACAGGTTCCCCATTTCTGCCCAACTGCAGTTGCAAATACCAAATTGTGAACCAGGGTTCCAAACAACATAAGCCTTTTCTTGATCCAGCTGGTCTGTAACTTTTGCACATGTACCTTCAATGACAACATCAGAGTCTGGAATCTCCAAAGCTGTTCGCCAAGATGTTAAACCGCTCACCCACTCATCCTTCCAGTATCGTGCAAAGTCAGCCTTGTCAGAGAATTCATCAAGCCAGAAATAGGAATGCACTTGGGTACCCAGCTTATCAGCCAGCCAATCAACTCTATTGTAGACACACAGTTTCTTCTCATTTAATAACCTAAGCTTCAGCTGGTTGTGGTAGAACTCCATTGCTGCACATGTTTCCTGGCTAGCGAGAGGAAGAGTTTGTAATGCCGTAGTCCACTTCCCTAAGCCAAAAGACATTTTCTAGCATGAGTATTAAGAATAAAACGAAACAAAAGAGGCTCTTATAAGAGAAAAAAACAAGATAAAGAAAACAAAATGACCACACGAGCCACACATTACTAAAACAACCTTGACCCCATACCATAAATTGATCTTCTGAAAGCTTAAGATTTCTGTACAACCAGCTGCCAAATCCGTTGGACATATGAAAACATAATACATAGTAAACAGCCTTCACGTATGAAGGGACCAAATAAGTCACATGTTATTATACACGTAATTAAAGTGTGCGACTGTGAGCACATATTACCGCATGTGGGTAGGAATAAATATATGTGCATTAACCTGTATGTATGCAGGGCAGCTAAAATGAATTTGTGTTGTGATCCAACTACTAGACCCACATGTTAGCTTTAACATAGGGTAGAATATACCTCTACTTAAGATGATAGTGACCAACCTATTCTAGGAGACCAGGCTGCCTTAAAGTAATCCACAAATTCAGATGCATCAACAAAATCTTCAATAAAATCCCCAAACAAACCATCAGTTCCTCGTTGTTGACATATGTCATCCACTGCCTGATGTAGCCTTCTTGCTATTGTAGCTCGCTTCTCATCCTGCGAACATTTCTTTACCAAGTTTTTATGCCATGCATGACGAACCCGCCAAAAGCTTATCAGCACTGAGCACTGAAATACATCCCTGCATGCAATGAAAAGAAAAGTATTTCCATTAGCTTCAATTCATGAATTGAAACACGAAAAAGAAATACAACTGTAGGTCATTTCGAATAGTTGCCTGTATTGCCACTGATCCAAAGCCCAAAAGGAAACCTCACTAAATAAAGGACCAAAAAATAAAATTCAGCCCTCCAACTTTGATTTTAAACATTCATTGACAAGGCTATTATTCCTATCAATCTTAATTCATATGTTGTCAAAATCATATGCACTAAAACACAGTCCTGGTGCATCAACTAAATGAACAAGCACCTGGACCATAGTATTTAGCAGGCAAACATGAAAACTACAACTCTAGGCAGTATCTTGAAGTTTCAAGATTGGGCATTGATTTCGAGGATCCAGCCAACCTGCTTATCATGTCCAAACTTTTTCTTACAAGTAGACCCGAAATTGTATGGACTACCATAAAAAATAAATGAGTTGGTTTCACATTGCCACTTTCAAAGAAAAAGATCCATGGAATGTTTTCTAGGAAACAGATCAGTAGCTCATATGATCATCTATTGTCCGCTTGAAGTTTAAAAAAAGAATGCGCACCTGATAGCGAGTACATCAGCCTGAGGATCATCCACTATGAACCCAGCCAGCTTCCATGAAGGATCTTTCACTTGAACTCTATTGTAAAGAGCTCTCATCCATTTATGGGTATCAGAACTTGCAGATTTTGGATTCACTATCCATGCTACCGGAATGGCCTTGTTGTCTTGGTTAAATACAAGGAGACTATGAACCGGATACTAGATAGAATTCCAACATGAACATGGTCAGTTTCTCGTTTTATGAACAATACTAGTTAACAAGAAAAGGTTACAGACTAACAGACCTTTAATTTGTTTGTTCCAAACCTTGAATCAGAGGCTATAAGGCTGTGATTGCCAAAGCGAATCATCTGCTGCAATTGCCAATCTGTTTGAATCCCCAAAGTGAAAGGGTCTGTCTCAGAGAAATCCTCATAGAAGAAAATGCTATTCTGATGGTTTTCCACCCACAAGCTGATGCTAACTGCATCATCCGAATCCAATTCATATGTAGAACGTCGAATAATCCTTTCCTGTCTCCGAACATACCTGTGAGTTAAGAGGTCATCACGATTACATGGACCACCCTGTCTCTCAACGGATTCAGAGTGTCTCTGCATTATGGTCTCCACGGAGACCCCCACATATAGCAAAGATAACACACGAAGGCGTAGATCCTCAGAGATGTACGGGGCAAACATAGCTCTTGTTCCAGCAGCCATCCTATCTTCTGGGCCATGGCATGGCAATCCTTTCTTATCCACATGCTTAACAGAATTATATACAAGAAGCGCAACTGACGGTTCAGCAATTAAGCGTTTCACAATAAAGTGGCAGGTGCAACCTCTCTTGTTGTTTGGCCGACCAGAATTATTCTTCCTTGGGACACAATTACTCCTACTGGGTCGTATAGAACCGCCCACCCTGTGATCATCAGGACCGAAGGAACACCAATATCTACACATTGAAAAGACGACAAACTTAAGGTGGACAATGCAGGAACGCTAGCTACAATGGACAGGGTTAAGAAAAATAGAACTTACAGAATATATTCAAGGATGCCATCAACCTTTGGTTTACAGTTCGCCTTTTCCTGCCGCCGCCGCCTCGCTTCAACATGAAATCTTGTTGGACACTCTTTGTTCGACGACTCACCCCTGACAAAAGCATCAACTCTAGCAAAGGGGATCACGGCAACTCTATCTTTGGTGTCGCGCCAACCTTCCACCTTTGACCACACAAGATCAGCAGCAGAAAACTCCAAAGTGGGAGGATTCTGTACAGGAAGAGACAGAATATCATCCCATCTGGCCATCTGCAATGAACAGTAAGATAAATAACACATTATAAACTAATAAAAACTTCATTCTAGCAGAACACTCGCTACAAAATCCACAAAATATTCAAACTTTTTGCTCTATAATTAGTGAATTAAGCTCAAATCAAGCAAGCTAACTCAAATGGAGTCGTCTCTAACTTCCCAAACCATATTCAATGCACTATAATCGCTTCTTATTCATACAAAAACCTCCTAACTGAGCTTGATTATAAACTATCTAGGTTTGTACAACCAATTACAGCTTAAATTATCACAAAACCGACACAACCCAAGTACAAAATTCCATTAACTCAGTCAATAAAGAAAAAAGTCGATGACTTTAGCAAACCAATCCGAGTTACAGAAAATTGTGTCAATAAATTTCATTTCTTTTTGGTTGTAGTGAAGTATCTAAAAGCAAACAGAGACGAGAACCAAAAGCAGAAGCAGAAGCAGAAGCAGAGTAATTGAAGATGAACAGAGAGAGGTACTGGGAGAGTGAAGGTTAGGGTTACCTGGAGGGTGAGACAAAGGCAAACTAGGCGCTGCCTTTGAAGATTGAAAGAGAAGGACTGCAACCCCTGAAAGCTAAAACCCTCTTTCTCTCTGTATTTCTACTTTCACTTTTTTTGTTTTTTTCATTTTATCCTCCTAACTTTATGGTATTTGCAAAACGGGTCACATATTCTCGATAATTTATTTCAGGCGGCTAGGGACCTAAGTTTTAGTAAAAGTAGCCCCAGTTACACATTTGGTTTGGTTTTGAGTTGAATTGCATATGAATCAAATTAGGATACAAAAACTGCGACGTTATTCCAAGATTCAACATAAGCCATAGTAACCACCACAGGTGGTCGAGTTGGTAAGAGATTTGATGTGAGAATCTCTCATACTCATGTTCGAATCACGCCGACGCTAATTGAAGTTAAATCCCAATTTATTTTTGGCGGGCAGGGGTAGAAAGTGTTTTAACAAGATCCCTCGACTTGGATTAGTCTCTGAGTCTAGAAAATTTTTGAGGATACCATCGTTGATTGATTAAAAAAAAACATAAGCCCTAGTTGTCATGAACATGCACACAATAACGCATTGCTTATCTCAATTTGCTTGCAATTGGTTGATTGTGTTGTCTTGCCCCGGGGTACTATCTGTTTGTGAACTACATTGGAAAGTCGATCCGCAAATGGGATCTTCACATTCTGAAGTATCAGATAGCAGCAATGGTATCTGAAGTTGGCTTTGGACTATTGTATGAGTGGATTATATGTGATTATTATTTGGGAGTGGGAGTTCAATGTGGGGTAGTCAAAGCAGTAGAGCCTTTTTTAATAATTTTTTTTTGGTAATAAAGCAGTCGAGCATATTAGTAACATGAAATCAGGGAGATTTGAAGATACATCTTTATGATCATCATAGCTCCTCAAAAGTGGCAAGGCGGTTGAACGGTTAAACCACTGCACTGTTCACTCATAATATAAATCTCTATGGTAGTTACAATCCAACATAAAGTACTCTAACAACATTTCTTTTATTTTTCCATTCCAGAGTCCAAATATTGGATGACTAAATATATATTACTTTGAATCAGCTAACTCAAAATGGTAAACACTTTCATCACTATGGAAACGAGCCAGTCATGTTAGCCAATGCACAAAAGATATTCCACCTCTCCACCAGATTGTAGCAAATTGTTGAGAATTATGCCTTGGCCCTGACACCAAAAGGGTTAACAATGTATTAAGTGAGACAAGCTTAACAGAAGATATAGAAACAAAACTACCACTATATATATATATTCTTCCCTAAATTCACTCAGCAATGAACAAACTAATTAATTTTGATTAACAACAATAGAAGAGAATCCAGACCAATTACCTTCTAACATAAGAGTCGTCCTCGGTATCAATAACCACAGAGTCACCAGCTATAATGTGAGCCGGTACCTGGGTAGATAAGAAAGAACAAAATGAATTACTCAAATTAGATACTGATGCAATTATGCATTTATGACTCCTATAGCATATCTTTAATTCTTCATTTCCCAAAAAATCTGTGTGTTTCGTATGTTGGCATTTCAGGATGGTAGGACAGGGAGAAGGGAGAAGCTAGCTCTAACAACAAGCTGAACTTTGCAAGAAAAGTGGAAATTTAGCAAGCAAGCAACAAGGTATTTTCCAGGAACAAGGTTGCGACTCAAATAAAAAGATAATGAACAGCTTCTCCACTTAGTTTCCATACCATATTTTCTTCTCATATTAGCTACAAACACCACGGAGTTGGCATGTGTAAAATTATTATATAAACTGAAACTTACTTTCATGGTGAAGCCATTTTGGATTGTAGCTATTTTATCCCTGCAATTATGAAAAGTATTAGGGTATATAGCAATAACACATAGATCATCAGAGTAGGAATTACCTTAAGGAATTAAATATGATTCAAAAATGTATAAATAAAATTAGTCAGTTTATTCTTTTCTATTCTCCATCCCTCTTCTATCTAATTTTTTGCACCTCAGCGCTATTATCTACAAAAAAGTTTGATTCTTATGCTTTTCATTTTGAATCAAGAAGGACATAAAAACAGCCTCAATGACAGTAGGTATCTATTTATCCTCAAGTTTCCCTAGAGCAATCTATGATTCTTCTCTTCTTCTTCTTCCTAAAATCTAAGATGTTTATTTTACAAAATTTCTTAAAGAATACAAAATCCAGCCAATAATAAATTTCTACATTCAAGGCTTCAATAAATATGGATACTTAATCTATGAGAAAGTAGCCTATGTTATAACGATATGAACCCATCAGTAAATACTACATTCATTCATAATTATCTCTACATGACAAGTATTCCCTCTTTATGTCATAATAATGATATGAACCCAACAGTAACATGCAGGTCTAGCAGCTTATTTATGTCAAGTTATATTCCAAGGTGAAAGCAGACAGAAAAACAAACTAACGATGAGTAGTAAGATGAAGTGAGCTGAATAAAATAGCATTCATACAATGTTAACATACTTAGGTGTTGCTGCAATTCCCTTCATATGAGGCTGTGCTTCCTTGACAGTGCAGGTCACATGTTTTGGAACTGATGCAGATAAAGGGGTCCCATTAAACAGCTCCACTCTAACTTTCATTTCTTCTGTATACCATGAAAATCATATTTTAGTTTAGTACAGCAAATGGCAGCCACAACGAATAACAATGATGATGGAACAATTTTTGAATTACATATGTGAAACCAACAGTAAGATACATATAAAACAAACAAACAGAAAGGAACTGAAAACAGTTAACGGTAAGATTTCTTTTTTTGGTCTAAGTAAAGGGTAAGATGTATATAAATGTTACAGTTATAAGATATATATAAAAAACGAACAGAAAGGAATGCGTATGTATAAAAGCATCGACCTTGTAGGTATTTAGCATTCTTTCCGAATACGTCTTCATTCACTTCGAGCTGATCAAGCGTCTCAGGACTGATAAAGAAATACAAAAGAAGATTTGTGAGAGAAAGTAACAACAGTAAAGTGAGAGGGAGAGGACGAGGACGAGGGGAATATATCTATATTTTTCAGAATAGCAAAAGTATTAAAACTCACTCCATCAATAACACTTTGCCATCTCGATCTGTGCACATGTAAACGTAACTTTTTGACATAACAAATACTCCTGCAGAAATCGATACAGGAGTTTGTCATTTTAGAGCAGGCGTTTAAAGTTACTTGACACAATGGGATACTATCATATTAGTGATATACAACTAGATATAACTGTGACAATCCAAGCCATTTGTCAACATTACTTGGAATGTTGAGAAATAGTCATCAGAGCAATTAAAAGATGATATGACTACCAATGACTCTAACATCAACCCTCTAAACCAATCAGAAAGGCAACAAACACTCTAGATGAAACTAAGAAGGCTAATTTACAGAGTTAAAAAGTTCATACTATCAACTGTCTCCTCAGTCCCTAATCTCTGGGATGTCTTGTTCCCAGAGTCGACATCACGAAGCTCCAGCTACAACCAAAAACAAGAAAACAACTTTGGTTTAGGTTTGTAAATAATAGTAGTAATAATAAAAAAAGGCATTGATGATTAGTAACCTCTAAAGTCATGATCAAGTGATCAACACTCTGATGCTGGCGTAACACACACCTTAATATTGGCCTTTCCTCTTCCTTCATGTGAATGGTCTACTTTTATCACCTAATCAAATGTACCGAATAACGCAACGATTAAATCATAGACTATTATTAACAATAACATTGCTTTTTTAAATTGAAATTAAGATAATAGAGCTGCTCACCTGGTAGATACGATCTGAGGTAGTCACCATCATCAAAATGTGGTACAATTTCATCAGTAAATATCAAATTTTGAAACTAAATAAAAAATTGTGTTTTAATTGCAAAGTACCTTTCTTCTGAATCACATTCCCAGGTCTCACCTGCACGATCATCATCATCAAAATATCGATGAAAGAGAGAGAAGACGATTATTTACAGTGGAGAAAAGGTAAATAGGGAAACTTACATCGGCGCCTTGGATTCTGGCGCCGCGGTTTTGAGTGGCGGACCAAGGAGTAGAGGTTCGGGTGAGACAAGTGTTGGTGGTGTCACAGGCAGGTGAGGATAGCGAGCTGGAGCGAGTGAGGGCGGTTAAGGCTCTGCTAAGGAAGTGAGGGCGGCGAGTGAGCTTCGCAGCCACTGCTTGCATTTTCTTCTTCTTCTTCTTCTTCTTCTTTTTAGTACAACTCTCAGAGAGTGACCATCTCCTTTGGGCTTCGAAGACTTTATATACGTGTTCAGGCTGGGCCTATTCTTTTGAGGCAGCGTGCGAGATTCATGTAGATTTCTGACTTCAAGCTGTAAATGTTTATCTTTTTACTGCTGAGTTCTTCTATTGGGATAGATTTTATTTTGACTTTTGATATAAAATTATCACTTTATCCATCTAATATTAAATAAAAAGAATCAGAGATTAATAAATCATGGGCCTTTTGGGAAGTTCAAAAATTTAACAATTCTTCTCTCCTTCTGACTTTATTAATAGGAAAATACTTGTGTCCATACTAGTATAGACGGTGTGCATTCGAATTCTCTCTAATTTGCATAGTTTGAGCAATGTAACCAACAATTTTAACTGTTCAAAAGTTGAATTAATCAATAAACATCATCTCTGTAAAAATTCAGAATAAATCAAAATAATTTGGTCATTCGATTGCATCAAACAAATGAACAGTTCTAGTGAAAGTTGAGAATCTCATGATCAACCGTCTATTTGTTTGATTCAATCGGTTAAGTAAATGATATTTGTTTACATTCATTTTTTACAGAGATAACATTTATTGATTAATTCAACTTTTGAACATTTAAAATTGTTGATTACATTGCTCAAACTATGCAAATTAGAAAGAATTCTTATGCACACCGTCCATACGGATATGGACACAAGTATTTTCTTTATTAATAGAGATAAAAATAAAATAAAAAGAATCAGTTTAATTAATTTAAAAATTAGTAATTATTCGAGCTAAAGTGAAAGTAGGCGTGAGCTATATATAATCATAATATGACATGAAATAGGATCCGACTGAAGATCCGATTCGTCAATAAGTCGGTCCGAATCAAATTCCCGTGGACTCTGTTTCCCCAAAATTCAAGGTACGCGTTCCCCCAATTTCCGAGCTTGTTCATGTTAGGGTTTATGACACGAGCAAAATCAAATTTCAAATTTAATTGCTTTTCTTAGGTTTTAGTGGTTTGAATTTCTGAGCTATATTGTTTGCAGGATGAGAAGCTCTTTGGGTTTTGATTTGGTGTGAGGCGTGGTGGAAACAGTAAAGGACGAAGCTTTTGGAGCTGTAGAGATCATACTGCAAAACCAATGTGGACCAATGTTTTCAAACTTGTATGTTTCCTTTTTCTTTTTTACTAGCTTTGAATTCTCTGTACTTCAGTTGTTTGATTTCAATATAATACGGTGGTGCTTAATGTCTTGAGTCAAGTGATGTTTGATAACTTAGGTACTAATTATCGAGAATAGAATTGTGCAAATGTTATTGTATTGTCTAGCTGTCGTAAACGAAGAAACACCCTCAAGTTAGAATCAAGTGTAATGTGTTCCAGGAAGATATTGGAAACACAATGTAGGGCGGAACCTCAATAGTTTTCAAGTGTGTAAATCAATAATTTGCTTAATGGTATTGTATATTGTGAAACACCATTATTAGTTAAGATACTTGATTTATTATAGTAATGTTTTAACTGATTGAGATTAATGTCGCAGCCTGGTTTCAATCAATTATCATGGTTTCAATATCTCCCTCACGAGTCGGAGTTGATACAACTACCAGATAAAAGGTTAAAATCTGTCCCAGATTCTTCCTCATTTCCTAATGATTAGGCAAATGGTTTTCTTTGTCATGATCTCCTAGCATTAACAAACATAAATCTTGTTTTCCTTGAGCTGCAGTCTGAACGATGCTGCCACACAGATGGTACTTTCATCACATCTACAGCTGCAGAAGGAAGGATCACTCAGCACATGGACCAATTCCTTTGTTGGGCCTTGGGATCCATCACAGGGCTTTCACAATCCAGGTAAGAAATGGGTCATGTGGTTGGTTCCTCAATAAATGTTTGTTTTGTTGATTTTGTTGGTGAAATAATCCCAAATTAATGATTGACAGTCATTAATATAGGTACTAATAACCAACAAACTTCCCCTGTCGTTGGTTTTATTTGCAACTTATTTAACAGAGTATGGAGAGTTTCACATATACCATCTGTCGTATGCGATACCATATTGGTTCTAACTTCTGCTTTGTACAACATAAACAGATGAGAAAATTAAACTATGGCTTTTCCTGCCTGGGCGTTACTCAACTGTTTCCGACTCTGCTCAAGTTGCAGTCTCTAAATTAAGAGGTACTAGGTGCTCCTGGATCTTATTATTGTACCAACTATTACTTAAATCTTAGATATGTTGTATTGTAGTATAACCAGATTGCACATGTATTTATAGTATATAATTGTATTTGTGAATTTAACTAGAATTTTGATTTGTTTCGAGGAAGTTGTTGCATCTGGAGTTTGGGTATCTCCTGGGGACTCAGAAGAGGTTGCAACTGCCCTTTCTCAGGCTCTAAGGAATCGCATAGAGAGGTCATTTTACATCAAAAGTCTTAAGTCCTTGGAGTAAAGTTCATCACGTTCATATTTGACAATCATTTTATTGTTATATACAGAGTGCTATCTGGATTCGCCTATGTGAGATTTGGAGATGTATTTTCAAAGTTCCATCCATCACAAAGTGAAGAGCTTCTCAGGTATCTAATATGTTGCCTAGTGATCAAAATGTATTTTCCGAATTGAAAGTATTAATCGCTACACGGTGATGATCACCATCTAGTGATAGCAAGACATTAACTAAATTGGCTGTAAAATGACTGATCGTAGGATGTCATTTCACTTATAAACAAAGTCATTTTTGAGGAGGTATTTTTCAATAATTTGTTATTTATCTTGAACAAAGTCAATTGAGTGACTTGGCCGTAAAATGCCCGTCTGCCCAACTCAGGATCTGCAAAGCAAAGTATATTCTTCATTTCTCTCATTTTGGTGTGGGCACATGGGCATGTATTGAACTAGATTTTCTGGTCTTAAGCTGTTTTCTTCTTAATAGGTGATTTTTTATGATGCTAGTTTGAATTGCCTTATGCTTGAAGTGATTCGTGTTTTGCAGGAGAGGGCAGCCTACAATTGAATTTGTTTTTGCTGCCACTGAAGAGGGGATATTTGTGCATGCTTTAGTAGCTGCAAAGTGTGTAAAGTTTACAACTTCATTCTATTCACTGGAATATTTGTTAATGTAACACTAATGGGAACATATCTTTGCAATTAAATCTCATTATAGGCATGTCCGAGCGCTTTCCAGTGGTGATTTGGAGAGAGTACTGAAGCATTCTTCCAAAAGTTCTGGTTATAGGCTTCCAGGTTTGTATAATTTATATTCTGTGAGTTTGGTTTAACGAGGCGTGGTGGAACTCTTTAACTTTACCACATTAAAAATTTAGAAGGTGCACTGTTCTCTTAGGCTGATTCAATATTGTAGAGGGAACTATTCTTATATCTTGTATTCTGTTTAGCAAGAAGCCTTAATCAGATATAGGATGGTTTCCCTATAAAGTAATCATATAAGCTTGTCCCAGTATTGTTCCAGTTTGAGAACATGTGGTTGGAGCACCACGTTTTCGAGCTTTGTTCATGGAGTCTGGTAAGAAGATGCTCCATTTGGAATTGGTTAAAAAAAAGGTGGTGTTAATTGTGATACGAAGGTCCCAACTAAGATCATTTGAAACAGATCCACACATTATTCCCTTTTGGTACAGAGGCGCATTTAAAGGTGTCCTTACCCAGCTTTGCTAAAGAAAATCTGTCTGCTGTTCCGGCACTTGAACCAAAGACCATTTGCAAACACTAAGCTGGGAACTGCTGCAATAATTGCAGCTCTATCGTCTTCAACAAAACGAAGTGTATATACATTCTCATTAAAGTTTCACTGTTAGTGGCAAGATAAGAACATTCCTAACTACCTGAAGTGGATAAATCTTGATGCTAGCAAGTGAAGATAGTGGAGGGATTTCTTTATTCAAGGATTTTGTTCTGTTTTTATCGTTTTTAGTTTATTTTATCTATTGGAGGAAGGCTTCAGAATAAGAGTTTTGAAGATTCCATCCAGGACCTTCTGAAACTCATCCCACCCAGTGTTCCCTTTTGGTTGAATTTTGCTGTGGTGGCAAGATAAAAGTATGCTTAATTATGATATCACCAAAAACTTTGGGCTTTACTAATATCATTTTGGATCGATTGTCACAGTAATTGCATCTCCTCATGGAATATGTGGTAGGCTTACTGGATGTTGCCCAAGTGATCTTGTGAAACAAGTGTATTTCAGGTAGTTTAACTCTAGTATTATGTGTGTTTAATCTTCTATTTTGATCCACTTTCTAAGTTTAATTATTTATTTACTGATTTATTTATTTATTTTATCTTCCCGCAGTTCTAGCAAGTCTAAGACTTCAAATGGTTTCATTGGTCTGCCAAATCACGTCTCTCATGGTTCTGTTTGCCAACTGAGGGGTCAAAGTTGCTACGTTGAGGTTACTCTTGGCTGTCCTAGACCTGGAAGTGACAGGGCCTTGCAATCAAACTCGCAATCCTTCAGGAATGTAGTGAAGCATCAACATGCTGAATCTCCTGCATTGGGAAGAGGTGATCAAAAGGGATCTTTGAATAGTCCAACAGTTTATGAGAAAACATTTGTATATCCAGCTCAGGCAGTGCTTGTCCCAGCTCTGCAATCTGTGAGATCGTCTCTGAAAAGGTACTTCAGTTATCTCAGTCAAGTATTGCTGTAGTCATGATATTGAATTTTTGTTGTCAGCTTGTGTGGTTAATAGTAAAACATTCTTTGTTGTGCAAAAGAATGTGTATATATATTGTATATGTTTAGAGAGATAAATTTTTGGGAACTTCTGCAATGACAGATTTGTCCATCCTGATAAGTAGTGCTTTTGTTCCTTTTCCTCGTTCTATACTTTCCTTTTCCTTTTCCTTTTCCTCTTTCACACACAATAACCTGTGCATTTCACAAAAGTAATTACTTCAGTCCAATATGAGTCTATGGCCAAGATGAACTGTCTAGACTTTTGTATTTGTGTTCTGCTCCTTATATATGCAATGGTTACCGTCATGAACTTGCAGATTTTGGCTGCAGAATTGGATAGGACCGTCCATGCCAGGCTCATCTTTTTTCATGCTTTGGTTAGTGACTTCATATTTGTATTGTAGCATTTCTTGACGTTCAGATATCTTTATTGTCACACTGTGCCTCCAACATAGTAATGATTCTTCTTGAGGTTCAGAAATCTTTATCTTCATATTCTTCTATTATTATACCTTTATTTTTAATTGTTGAGGTTCATGTAAAAATTTCCTTGTAGATAGAGTTATATATGTATATATATACACACATATATTCGTATATAAATGTTGGCTAAATTTTAATTTCTCTCTTCTGCTTGTTATGGTTTCAGCAGTTCTGATAGCATAGATCCTATGGAAGAATGTAATGAAACCAATGGTGTCCGCACACACCGTGGCTATAATAGTAGTAGCAACAGTAATTGTAGCAGCATTAGTAGCATAAGTAGCAGCTCAAGTGAAACTGATAACAAGATGGTGACAGGAGCCAGTGAACTAGAGGCTGATGCTGATTCTTTAAGCTGCAGACAGTCTGGTTTATCTTTTAAGGATCGTTCAGAAAATGATAGCTTGAAATTGGTACTTTATCTACTCTTCAATTAACATCTTTGTTCCATGTTATATGAATACCCATCGGTATCACATTTGAAGTTGATAAGCAATCTTAAATTTGCAGCTTTTGGAAACTAGTGACTAATTTTTTTCTTTGTTGATTGTAATATAACTCAATCTGACACTAGCACAAATAAGAAATGAAATAATTTTTGCAGTGTGTTAAGGTATTAGATCAATGTTATTTCAGTAAAGACGCCCAAGCTAATTAGTAGAACAAGGGCCACAACATACTGGGTACTGTCGGATACTATACACAAGGCTTGTATGCAGTACCCAATATGTTGACTACAAGCGCTGCCAGTTTTATACATAATATGTTCACTGTAAGCTAAAGATTATTGTTATTTTTCTTTTATTTCTTTGTGGAATTGGATGGTCAATAAAATAACTGGACTTGCTCCCTTTTTTATAGATAATAAATGTAAACTCAACTATATTAGGATGCTGCACCATTTTTTTATGAGTATTGAATGTGAACTCATTTAATAAATGTCAGAGTGCAACGTAATTATCTCTATTCTTTTTCGACAGGGTTCTAAGCGCCCTCGAAGTGGGATGACTGACTCATTCGCTCAAGTGGGTACATCTACAAGTGCTTCTTTGCAGGATACATACAAGTCTGACTATGGTTCTGTGGAAGTCAACAACTCAGTGATCACTGGATTTGCAAACGAACAGATTGGATCTCATTGGGATTGGGATGGTTATGATAGTGACAACGGCACCGATATACATGCTTTGCTGGATGAGTTTGGAGGTTTTGGAGACTTCTTTGAAAATGATTCCTTGCCATTTGGGGAGGTATTTTTGTATCTTAGAGCAGTGCATATGTTGATGAATTTTCTTTAAAACAGTGTATTCTTTGCAGTTTGTATGGTAGGGTAGGTCCAGGTGGGGAAGTTCTAGACACCAGTGCTAATGTGTTTATACGTTACCAGTTATTTGATTACAACTCCTTTTGAATTGATCAAAACAGCTATTTATTAGTAAATTGAAATCTCAACCCTAGACCCATGGAGTTACTGGAGGAACATTAATCTTGAATTGAGTTTTTAGTTTCCTTGCTCCAGACCCACATACTGTTGATCCACTCTGTTCAGTTTAATAAGATTATTGTGCTTCTTTCGATATAAAAATGAATATGAATGTGCTTCTTTCAAATCTGATGATGGTTCTTTTTTGTGTAGCCCCCGGGAACTGCAGAATCTCAGACGCTTATGTTTTCTGCTCCAGATTGTGGTGATGTAGTTGACAATCCAGTCGTGGCTATGGATGTTTCTGATCAGATGCTTTTTTCCGAGAGTTTTGCATCCTTCGAAAGCCTTATTCCACCCCCTCCAGCAGCCATGGAAGAGACACTCAGCAAAATTCAAGGAGTTGGAAATGGTGCGTTGACAGCAGGTCCCGTGACCTGCTCTTCTGCATCTAATATCAGTGAATTTGATCACATAATAAAAGCCGAGGCACTGATGACATTTGCTCCCGAATATGGAGCTGTTGAAACCCCTACAAGTGAAGTCTCATCATCCATTTTCCAAAGCCCTTACTTGCCGGAATCTAGAAAAGTGGAGAGTTCAAGTTCAAGTGCAAATAATTACACATATGGTGCGACCCCACCTTCCCCTTGCCTTGATGTATGTGATGGGAAGACTGGTGTGCCGATGAGTTTAAAAGCATGTCTTGGAAAGAAAGATACAAACAACATTCTCGGGTCAAAGAATTATTACATCCACGTAGGGAGCGGTAAGGAACAACAAGACAGAAGATTGTTTACTAGTAGTAAAGACACTGTGCTCACACATGATGGGGTTGCACCATCTTCATTCCCAACTGTCAATTCTACAAATTCTGTCAAAGCATCTCAGAGGAAAATGATTGAAGGGACATTTGACACAGACAATTCCTTTTTATGTATGAGTACCATTCCTGCAACTGAAATTGAATGCATCATATTCCAAGTATCAATGTGCAGGATACGGCACACATTATTGTCTTCAAGTAGTCCTTCATCTCTTGGTAGGCTGCCTGGTGACCCAAGTATGATGCCAGATAACATATCGGGAAAGTATGAGCTGAAGAGGAAAGATTCCATACCAATTAGAATTGCTGGTGATATTGATGGAGGAATAATAGATGGACATCTCAATTCGCCTGTTGGTGTTTGGCGCTCTGTAGGAGCTCCTCGGGTCTCGAAACCCTCAAGTTCATCTAGTATGGAAATTAGCACATCCTTGCCTCATACTTCATTCAGTGAGGAAGGTATGCTTTCTTATGGGCAACGACAACCACTTCAGGAACTTCTTGATGGCATTACATTAATTGTACAACAAGCTACTGCTTTTGTTGATTTGGCCCTGGATTCGGATTGTGGTGATGGTCCTTATGGTTGGCTTGCCTTACAAGAGCAGTGGAGAAAGGGATTTTCTTGTGGGCCTTCTATGATCCATGCAGGGTGTGGAGGTACACTTGCTTCTTGTCACTCTCTGGACATTGCCGGTGTGGAGTTAACTGATCCACTCTCTGCTGATGTAAGCTCTTGTTTTATATGGTTTCTTAAGCATGCTGATACTGATATCTTAAATTAATGTATAGATTTCTATAGAAGAAAAAGATTCTATTTAATATGATGAAAATGGCACAACACAATGGCCAAGAAGTTAAACTGTTCATTATATTTAATATGGTTCATATATTATCCCATTATTATAATTCTGAATGTGTGTGTGATTTTGATCATAAAGCAACCTGTTGGTCTAATTTTGAGCACCTTTGGCATCAAGATGTGATATGAAAGGTTAATGTCACATAACATGGCAACATTGTCTTCTGTCCCTCTGATTTAGGCATATATATAAATATCTTGTGGAGTTTTTTTTCAGAAGATATCTGAAAATCACCTCCCCTGCTCAATTTTCAGGTTCACGCGTCATCTGTGATTAGTCTGCTGCAGTCTGACATAAAGATGGCCTTAAAGTCTGCATTCGGTATGTTGGATGGGCCATTGTCCGTTACTGATTGGTGCAAAGGCCGCAACCAATCAGGTGAAACCACAGTTGATGGATTTTCTGCTGAGTCCACTATGAGTGATTGTAGAGATTCATCAAGTACTGTAGCACTATCTACCGGAGAACCATTGAGCCCATCACCTTCTGTTGGATCAGCTGGTCTTAAAGGTTTATTCTTACTTGTCTGAATTAATGCAAAAGTTGATTTAGTGATAACAATTGATTTGATATCCAACATTATGTACTCTAATAGATGTAGGGAAATTGGATGAGACATCCCAAAGAAGATCAAACCAAGAAAACTGTAGTTCCGAATCTGATCTGCAGATAAGCTCACGGCTAAGACCGACACTTTTGGTTGCTCCATTGCCTGCTATACTTGTTGGGTACGTGTCCAGATGCCAATTTTATATCACAACACCTGGAAGTGATTGTTTGCTTTCTTTTGCCATTAAGACCATTATGTGTTACTTGCATCTTATCGTTTTATCTAGAGAACTGCTTAGCAAACCTCTGAAGTGTTCCACCTATATTATTTTGACTTGCAACTCTGGTTCGAACAATATTCCTAATCTTGGTCTCTTCTTCCTACTAGTTTTCTAGAGGATGTGAATTAGTTGGCATGTTGAAGTAACTCTCTACCTCCTTTTGTGACAGTTCCATATAAAGTAATGTTCAATAAACTGTTTGCATCCAGGTATCAGGATGATTGGCTTAAGACATCAGCAAGCTCTCTGCACCTCTGGGAAAAGGCTCCCCTTGAGCCATATGCTCTTCAAAAACCTGTAAGTTCATTGGATGTATAAAACTAATTGAACCGAATGTATGGTACAAACTATTTATGTAACACACATCACTGTGTATCTAATGTGGAGGAGTATTTAAACTTGCTTATAGTTTTTGAAGGCTCTTTAACTTTGAAATTGCATTTCACAGATAATTGAAATTCTATCTGTTCATAAATTGTTGCAGATTACTTATTGTGTTGTATGTCCAGACATCGATCCCCTAACGTCTGCTGCTGCTGATTTTTTCCAACAACTAGGAAGTGGTAAGTGGTAATTTGCCCCGAATGTATCTTCTTTTCTGGTTCATGAGAGAAGGAGAAAAACAATGGTTTTAGTTACTAGGATGACAGACTGACAACATTAATATCTTGATTCTTGACTCAAAATCCGAGTCATCTAAAGTAACTTTTTTGTCTGGGGAAGCTGTCCTAATCCTAACTTAGGTAAGGGAAATGACATTATCCTCTTGCGTTTGGAGAAAGTCGTGAAAAATATGAATCATGTTGGAGAGCAATACATGTCTAATCCAGCCCTGAAGAAAAATGTGGACAGACAATCCTTCTTTAAAAAGATTATATCTAGAGGATTCTCTTAGGATAAAACAAACTATTATCACCGTGTTAATATAATGATTGAAAGCAGTTTCTGAGCTGTTAACTAAAGGGAGAATAAAAGTTGGCCCTCACAGTTATTACTGACTCTTGATAACTCTATTATGTGTTGTGTAATTGCTTAATCCTAGATGTTCTCTGTTCACTTTATGCCTCTCTTCGTCTTTCTTTTCATATGTGTGTCTGTGCGTGTTATCATGTATGCTGGTGGTTTCTTAATCTCCAGTTTATGAAACATGCAAATTGGGAACTCATTTACCTCAGAGTTTTGGGAATCAAATGGAGGTTGACTCTGGAAAATTGTCATCTGCTGGATTCGTGCTACTTGATTGCCCTCAAGCGATGAAGATTGAAAGCAGCAATGCCTCTCTCGTGGGGTCAATAAGTGATTATTTTCTATCTCTTTCAAATGGTTGGGACTTAACGAGCTACCTGAAGTCTCTTTCAAAGGCTCTTAAAGCTTTGAAACTTGGTCAATGTTTGTCTACAAGTGCAAAAGAAGGAAGTAGCAGTCCTTCCATGGTAAGTAGCAGTGGCCATTAAAGTTGCCTTTGATTATTTTAGATGTAAACAGGTTCTCTTGTCATATGTTTTCTCGGGTTACACAAAAAAATTCATGTTCCTATAGTTCAGGAAATCTATATTTGGATTTAAGAAGTACTTGCTAAATTACAGTGCTTTGTTTATCTATCTGGGACTCTTATGAGTGCGTTGGGAACTCCATTTCTCTTACTTTGATGGTTAGTTGAAAAATCTTTTGTCTGCTAGGCCCTCTGCATATTGTGTATAGTCATCTTGACTCGGTTATTCTCCTATCTAACAGCCAGACTAATCTAACATGGCTAACAGAGTTGACATCACATTTGCTGCATGCAGGTGATATATGTGGTGTGCCCCTTCCCCGAGCCTATTGCAGTTTTACAAACAGTTATTGAATCTTGTGTTGCTATTGGATCTGTTGTCTTCCAATCAGACAGAGAAAGGAGATCTATGTTGCACAGTCAGGTTTCAAAGGCATTAAGCTACTCGGCAGCAGTGGACGAAGCATCAATATCAAATGTTTTAGTTCTCTCTGGGTTTAGCGTTCCTAAATTGGTCCTGCAGATTGTGACAGTTGATGCAATTTTCAAAGTTACTAGTCCATCACTGAATGAGCTTGTGATTCTTAAGGAGACTGCTTTTACTGTTTACAACAAGGCTCGTCGAATATCGCGAGGATCTTCTAATGATACAGTCCAGTCATCATCGTCGAATAGATCCCATTCAGTCCTCACACAAATGTCTTCTCCCACTCCTGGGATGTGGAAGGACTGTGTTGGCCCTCGTATTACTGGGCATTC
Source organism: Potentilla sterilis (assembly GCA_963682095.1). Classification (NCBI taxonomy): domain Eukaryota; kingdom Viridiplantae; phylum Streptophyta; class Magnoliopsida; order Rosales; family Rosaceae; genus Potentilla; species Potentilla sterilis. The sequence continues at coordinate 62,853,358 of OY821755.1, forward strand.
CCTTCCACGAGAGGGTGAAATTGACGCTAGTTTGAGGACTGGTACCTGGGATGGTTCATGGCAAACAAGAACTGGAGCTGTAAGCTGTGATCTGAGCCGAATCGGAGATATGTTCCTTCAAGATGAAACTCGCTACATGTTTGAGCCATTTTTTATTCTTGCGGAACCTGGTTCGGTAGAGCGTGGGATTTCACCTTTGGCTTCTAATAATTATCCATCGGAATCTTCTAAGCCATTGTCTGATGAGAGTGGTGGAGTCTTTGTGCCAACTGCAAGTGGGGATACTGGATCAGGCTCTCAAACTGATGTATCTGAGTTAGATAAGACTCCAAGCCTACATTGTTGCTATGGATGGACAGAGGATTGGCGTTGGCTGATATGCATCTGGACAGATTCAAGGGGAGAACTACTTGATAGCCACATATTCCCCTTTGGTGGAATTAGCAGTAGACAAGACACAAAGGGATTGGAGTGCCTTTTTGTCCAAGTTTTGCAGCAAGGCTGTCAGATACTGCAGGTATGCTCTTCTGATACTGGAATGACAAAACCCAGGGACTTTGTGATTGCACGCATTGGAAGTTTCTACGAACTTGAATACCAAGGTATAGGAGTTCATCCCATCATTTAGTTTTTTGTTGAAAATTTCCACTTACTGTTGAGATGCTGAGAGGAAGCGGCAACAGTATTGTTTATAAACAACTTATGCTGATATGTATACTTTTTTTAATTATGAACTGGCAAGAAGATAAATTACATGGGATTCGGCTCCTCTAGTCACTCTAGGTGAATTTCATATAAGCTACACCATTAAAATGTTTTGATGGTTTAGATTAGACCATGTTAATTAAAGTAGGTATTAAAATGTAAAAAATAAAAAATAAATAAATAAAGAAGACAAACAGTACTGTAAAAAAGATGTTGCTTATGTGGCACAATGAAATCCATTAGATTAGGAGGACGAGTAAAATTGTATGAAATTTACATAAATTTTGGATAACTGACTTTAGAAGATCTAAATCCAATTACAAGTAGTTGACAGTTGTATCATGTGATAAAGTTCCCACATTCAGTTTTGAATTTTATATTTTCCATTTTTTTTTTCTGTTTGTAATTGCATGGCGGCAGTCATTTCTTAATACTATCTGCTCCTTCTTTTCTTTATTTAGAGCAAGTATATATAAGATTTTTTTGTTACTTAAAACCATTTTCATTAAATTGTATTTCATTCTCCGAGGCATTGGTGTTGACTGTGTATTTCCCATCTGATTGGTAACAGAGTGGCAAAAGGCTATTAATTCAGTTGGGGGTTCAGAAGTGAAAAAATGGCACTTGCAATTGCGGCGATCTGTATCTGATGGGATGTCAGCTAGTAGTAATGGCCCTTCCTTGCAGCAGCAAGAAATGAGTTTGATTCAAGAAAGAAATCTGCCTTCATCACCTGGCCCTCTGTATGGAAGCCCTCACTCAAAGATGTCTGGATATATGAAAGGCGGTTTGGGACAACCTTCTGCGAGAAAGCAGCTCATGGGTGCACATACATTGATGGACAGCTCAAGAAGTTTGCTTCAGTGGGTGCAAAGCATCAGCTTTGTCACAATTGCAATTGATCATTCTTTGCAGCTTGTCTTTCAAGCTGATATACCATCTCCTGGTGAGTTCTTTCTTCCCATCCTCATTTCGATTTAAAGTCGTCTCTAATGTAAAAGATAATCGAGTTAGCTATACTATCAGTTGTTTGACACAGAGCCACTTTAAAAATAGCACTATATAATCTTTAAAGTGGAGGTTAGTGAAGTTGGTTGATCATATTACGCAGGAGGTCAAGGTGGTTTTGGTGTGGGCTCGTCTGGATATTTGGAAGGCTTCACCCCTGTGAAGTCTCTTGGCTCCACACCTGCTTCTTACATTCTGATCCCATCACCTAGCATGCGTTTCCTTCCTCCAACACCTCTTCAGCTGCCCACATGTCTCACTGCTGTATCACCTCCACTAGCACATCTCCTTCACAGCAAAGGCTCTGCTATTCCCCTTTCTACTTGTTTTGTGGTTTCAAAAGCTGTACCTACCATGAGGAAAGACTATAGGAGCAAATTGAAAGAAGAATGGCCGTCAACTCTTTTGGTCAGTCTTATTGATCACTATGGAGGTAATAACTTTAGCCAAGAAAAGATCATGAGAGGTAATGCTAAACAAGTGGGAAGGAGCCCAAGCTCGGAAGCTAGAGAATTTGAAACTGAGGCTCATGCCATCCTTGAATCAGTTGCGGCAGAGCTTCATGCACTCTCTTGGATGACCGTGAGTCCAGCATACCTGGAGAGGCGAAGTGCCCTGCCTTTCCATTGTGATATGGTTTTGAGACTCAGGAGGCTTCTTCATTTTGCTGATAAAGAGCTCTCCAAGCACCCCGAGAAGGCACAAAGTGTGGGTTAGTAAGACGGCAGATAATTAATTGGCTGGTGGTAAATATGATATTGAAGAATGAAAAGCCCTAATCGCATGGGTATCTGTTTTACCTCAAATTTTTGTAACTTAATATGTTTAGATGTAGTTTTAGCCTAATTTATAGCAATCTTGTCGAAATTGATGTCAATGAAAATAGGTAGTCTGGGAGGAAATAGTTAGATGTAACATATGTAACAAACTATTGAGAACATAATAGATGTAGATTTATATCAGAAGTTACATGATTTGGTCATCAATTCTGAAGTTAGCATTCTGAGGTAAGTGTTGAGTAATATTGTTTATCCCTATGTATAATGAGATTTACTTGCACCTGTTGCTCTCTCTCGGTCTCTCTCTCTCTCTCTCTCTCTCTCTCTCTCTCAGTATATTTGATAGGATACTAAGATTTCTGTAGTATATAAACTTGAATATAGACTTCTGTAATTGGGGAGAAATCATACAGAATATGGCTTTGGAAATCAAACTGGCTCTTTTATATGGGCCTCGAAAGAGAAGATTGAAAATGAAGGGGTTTGCTCATGCCTTTGTTTTTTTTAGCTTCACTATATGTATCAGGGACAAATGTAAACAAGAAGATGACTGACCTTGTGGTGTAGCACATGTAGTTGTTGAAATTAGATTAAAGAATAGAGTCTCAAATTGTTAATTGAGCACATGGAGTGTATTATCTAATGGTGTCTTAACACCAACATAGTTCTTCCTTCATTGTTGTCTTTCTGAAAGCAGTTGCTTTCTGGTCCTACCATTCTTTCTTTGAACTCTCCATGCATGTGATGTTTGTTCACTAGTTCACATCATTTGCTGGTTTTGGGATTTATAATTTAATTTCATTCCATGTGAACTGTATTATTATTCATGTCCAGCTTGCCTGTTATTGAGGCTGTTGGTTTCTACACTGAAATCATGTATTGTCTCTTTTTCTCATCTTCTTTTTTTAAAAAAAAAACAAAAAGGATTTTGTGTCATCTTAAAGCTCAAGACATTGAAGAATGTTTGTTTTTGCTGGTTATATACAACTCCTCTGGTAAACTAAACACATGACAAATAGTGTATTTTCATGTGAAAGACATGAAGAAGATTTGATCTTTTGAGGTCAGAAATTTCATGTACTTGTTCATTCTTTGGCATTGAATGGATATGACCCACTATGAAGGAATTCATTTGCACCACAACAAATTAATAGTACATTCATGGCTGTTCTGAAAAGAAAAAAAATCATAGACTCATAGAGCAAGGCAACCACAAGACCTGATATTTGATATCTGCTACTTGCCACAAGCATAGTTTTTGGTCTAGATTTAGTTTAAAGAATCATTCCTCTCCTCTTCAAATTCCAATGGCCTAAAGTATTATGGCAGAGGTCCCACAACATGCCCTTCAGCATCATTACAATCACAAACCTCCATTGGAATCTCCCAAGCAACAGCTCATGATAACCCTTATCACTACAACTGCCAACAACTCCTACAGTTCCTCTTTCTGTTCATCTCTTTCTTTCTTTTTTGTTGTTCTTTTTCTTCAGTGCTTATTAAACAAAATGTAGGAAGTTTCAGAAATGAAGTATGGAACTACAAAGAAATGTAAAGATACAATAATGGGATTTTATTACTACAAATGGAGCACAAATACAATGAATTAGAAGATCATAATAAGAAGAAAATACAATACAAGAAGAAGATTAATATACATTAACCACACTCAAACAATCCCTCCTCATATCATCACCAATAAATAATCAAATTACAACCTGAAATCCCCAAGAAAGAAAGAAGACAAAATACCAATCCAACCCAATTTCCACTCTCTCTCTTTCCTGAAAAACTGAATACAAGTGATTCTAGAGAGTGAGAAGGAAAAGTGAGTGAGAAAGATAGATAAATGCATAATATTACTACTACACCAATCAGCCTAAAATGCAGTCATAACTGATCATGAGCTGATTCAAAAGAGGACCCCAAAAGCCAAAGCTGCTAGAGATGCAAAGAAAGTGGGCACAAAGAGGGTGGTGGCATCAGATGTTGGGGTAGGTGCTGGAGCATCAGCTGCAGCCACCTTCTCAATGCTTGACAAGGCCACCATCACAACCACCAACATAGCCACTGAAAGCTTCATCTTCATTGACTCCATTTGCAAAGTGCTTGAAAGTAGAACAAAGTTGCAAACTTTAGAATGAAAGGAGGAAGCTTTGGAAGGGCAGAGAGGCTTGTGAGTATTGGAATTGTAAAGACAATGGTTGGGGGTGGTGAGTTATATACACACACACACACAAAGAGAATAACCTCCATAAAATAAAAACAGAGATTCAATTAAGCTCTCTAAATGATGGAAGTTGACACTTGACAGGTTGGCTTTGGCCACTCTTTCCATACAGCTGTCATTTGGGTCCCCAGCCTTTGCTGTCTTAAACCACTGTTGTTGAAGTCTTGTTATTTTTCCAGCTTCCTTTTACTTGTTAATGAATTAAAGTTCATTCAAACCAGAAGAGAAGAATTAAGATGGTTGTGGTGGTTGTTGTTTGTTACTCTTCCATGGCTTATGTTGAGTGAATGTTTGCTTTTCTGTTTTTTTTTTTTTTTCTGTTAGATTGTTAATTTGGTAGGAAATATAATGAGAGATGATGAGCTGTGGTGATGCTTCTCTAACATGGGTGTCCATTTTAATGTCCAATTATATGTATAACATGGTTTACAGAAAGTTTAGATAATCAACTTTTGGATTTATAATTTTTTTGGTCTTTGAAGTGGGAAGTTAAGAAATTAATTGAATTAAATTGGGATCCATACATGAGCTATGATCAAAGTCAGGTCATTGAAGCAGAAACTCTAGCTTAAAATCCAAATGAAAAGGAAATTTGAACTGTTTCAGTCTACAATCTGCAGAATTTTGTGGGCACGGCAGCTGGCCTAGAAATTGGATAGACCACCTAATTTTTACCAAATGACATTGAGTGTTGGTGTCTTGTCCAAATCAAAATGAGTTTGAAAATATATGGAATGTGTTCCTACTTAAGTCTAAAACAAATTGAGTTCACTCAAACAAGCAATCTATTTATTACTGTTGATCAAAAGCAAGATATGCATATCTATTTCAGTGTAAATTCTAATGATATCAGAAATGTTGACATATACATTCAAGGTCAGTCTGGCTACTTACATATGATTAAGCACGAAAACATGTAGGTTAGGTTTTTGTTGTTGAGAAAATGTAGAATAAGTGTAAGATGAGACCTATTCTTTTAGGTTCCTGCACGAGGCTTTCCTAATCTTCTGTCTCTGATTTGTTCACACGTCTAAACAAACGTTTCTTTGATACCAAAAACCATTGAATTTGGCAGCCATGTATAAGGTTTCAGGTAGAGAGTAGCATGACCAAGTTTTTGAAGATTAATTCAACAAAATTAATATCTATTGAATTGAACCAGCAGTTGCCTGAAAGCTAATCAAGTCGAATCATGCATAAATTAATTAATTAGCTGATTCATTTCAGTTCATTGATGCCTCAAAGTTTAAATCCAATAATTTGCTTGCAACCAATACAAGCATATAACGGATGTATATATATAGATAGGAATATCAGGCAAATCAAAGGATGGATAGGAATTCCAATATTAACTAATATGCCCCAATACACTTTTAAACGAAAGGTTGTACCTCATAACTCATGAGAATGAAGAACCAACACCCGACTCATTCATTCAACTACTTCAACTTTGATCATATATGTTTAGATAAAAAGGTTGTTCATCATGTCGATCATCCCTCCATTAGTTACTCTTCTAATCCTTTGTCGTCTCGACCAGTTGCAGCTTTTTCTTTCATTCGTTTCCCAATTACCACAGTAGTTATATCGGCCTGATAACCGACATGGGGGGAAGGGGGGAATATGCTAGCAGTAGCTCTACTGTTGTCTTTACTGCTTCTGCTTTTGCTTCACAGCCTTCACGTACTCTGACTACTGCTCTTCATCTACGTATGCCTTTGCCTCTTTCGTCGGCAATCCAAGCTTCTTGCGTAGTGATCAATTTGGGGTACAGTGCATGGTGTGGAGATCATATGGGGGGTGGTACGCAGCTTGAGCCTTATAAGTTCTAATAGCCCAAAATTCTATTCTCATATCCTTCTGGCCCAAACTGATACACGAACCACTGTAAACAAAAGGGTTTTGCCCAAACGAAACCATTGCCAAGGACATGTCATCTCCAAAGATCACTTTTCTAAAATCATGTTGCAAACATCGTCACCGATATGAAAATTGTTCGAAAATTGTTTGAATTCAAGATCCAACAATTGCCGATGACGGTTGACAAACATTGTCACCGATATTTCATCTCGTTGGAAAAATTTAGTTTAATCTTCTAAATTTGACAAACATTCGGCTCTTTATACTTCATACTTTTTTAACATATTGTACTTCATTTTATAAACCTAAACATTCAGCAAATGACTGATATTTTTCACTTCAAAATATTTTAAATTGTTGAAGGAAAAACGTATTATGTGCCTTCGTCAATGTAACTGACGATAGATAATTATGTAGTCATTATTGTCATTAATGTATTTCCTATTACCGTTGTAATACTCACCCTATATAAAGGGGATTATCAATGAAATGAGTAGACCAATTCAGTATTTCCCACAACACGTTATCAGCACTTTGCCTAACCATGAGTTTTTAGAAAAAAAAAAAAAAGAGAAAAAAAAACAACACAGAAAAAAAACCCTAATTTTTATTTTATTTTTTTCTGTTTTTCTGCCTCCGCCGCCCTAGCCCTCCACCAGGCCGCCGCCGCCGCTGCCCCTCTTTTTCCTAGCAGCAGCCCCGATCCCGACCCGGTCCCCTTCGATTAGCCGCAGCCGCAGCCCGTCCCACTCCGGTCCCGGCCCGCCGCTCGACCCCGATCCGATCCCCTCCGATCAGCGCCGCCGTGGCCTAGCAGCATCGACGTAGATCGACGCTAGTAGCACACACATCGACTCGACACCCAGAATTATTCTCTGGGCACCCATCACCCTTCTCTGATCAACCAGATCAGCTCCGGACGGCAGCCCAGCCACCATCGCCGCTCGCCGATGAAGCCACGACCCCGTAGCCCCGACGCCGTCGCCGGTCAACCCAGACGAATCCGTCGACACATCGCCTCACCACCTCCGCTCGACCTCGCCCCGGATCGGATCGCCTCGCCACGATCGTCCACTGCTCGGACGACCCCCGATCGCACCCCTGCTCTGCAGAGCCGACGACGGCTTGCCCTCCGCTCAGCGCCTCTGCCGCGACGCCTCTGCCGCTCCTGCCTTCAGATCGGACCCGACCTTTGCCGACAAAGCTTCGTCGGCAGAAGCTTGATCTCGACCCGGATTTGGGCCTGATCCGACCCGGCCCAGCCCCTTGGGCCTGACCCAACCCGAAAAAAAGAAGAAAAAAAAGGATTTTTTTTTTTGGGGGTAAAATACAAAGGTAATTTTTGAAATTACCGTACAGTAATTTATATTTACTGTATAACTATTTACTATATAACTATTTACTGTTTTTCGAATTTAATAGTAAATATTGTTGTAGGAGAAACAATATAGATGTAAAGCGTTACTTTATTGATAGATAAGGAGGCCTTTATATAGGCATTACATCAAGTATCCCAAGTAATCAGGGATTCCCTATCTACTAAGGTAACTACTATTCTAGTCTAATTAGGTCAAGACACACAACGGAAGTTACGGAATTAACCTTCCTTGAACACTCCCCCTTGTGTCGCGTACCTAATGTGACACGGTGCATAACATGTTGCCTCGCTAAAACCTTGCCAAGCAAAACAAAACCTCTTGGGTAAAAATAAAAAGCTTGGTCGAAGGGAAAAGAGCACAACGCACCAACTACAATTGAAGATTACATGTGAGGTAGACTCCCCCTGATGTCTACAAGACAACTCCCCCTGATTGGTAACTCAATCTTGGAGTTCAGATTAATGGCGTATACAAACGCTCCTCACAAGCTTCAAAAGTAGGTGTGGCCAATGATCGAGTCATTGAATACAGCCACATTATCCTTGTATTAGACCAGCTACACTTAGCTTTACTTGGTCTTAAGGAAGAAGGTCGCTTAACAACTCAAAACTAGAGTTCGCGTTGAAAATCAGATTCACGCGCAGTATGACCTTCGTGTACTTAAATAGTCATAACTCCTTCGATACAGTAGGTATGAACGAACCGTAAAATGTTCTGGAAACTAGACACCCATATCTTTCCAGTGGTATAAAGTACACAACGTGGTTCGTTCTGAGCTGATCACAAAGCTCTGTCGAAGGTGACTGATCTGCAAATTACTGGACAGATTCGTCCTACTTTGCTAAAACAGCCATAACTCACTCAATATGATAGCTATGATCAAATGGTTAGTGTCCCTGGAAAGTAGACACATAGAGCTTTCCAACGGTACTAAGTTTACCATTTTCCGATGAGTGAGTTGTCATGTAGGTCACGGGGAAGTTGACGTACAGAACTAGGCAGAATCTGGAATTGCCTATTGATATGTCTTTCATGATGGGATCGAATGAGCCTAAACCTTTCTCTCTTAAAAGAAAGTACCGCCATATACCATGGCATTGCGTGGGCGCGTCTAGCCATCACTTTGGCTTTATAAGTTTTATAGCGAATGAGATGTCGAGTCGAGCATATTATGACAAGCACATGATTGCGCACATGATACTTAGATAGAGAGTTTCATCTCCCAAGACTTCTCGTCACATAGACGAAACGAGTCTTCTCAAGACATCGACTAATCATGGGATACATATAGGCTTTGGTTTAACGTCCATTAGTTTGCCATAAGCCGATAGATGAACAAGTTCATCACTAACGGTTCTCACATTTGAGACCAAGTATTCCCAAGATCTTTTCATTCTTAACGTCGGATTAGTGATATCTCAATCACAATTCATCCGTAATTTACACGCAAATAGGCATGATTCATTACATTTCATCTCCAATCAAGTAGTTGCTCAACCGCGTTATACAATATCCAACCAGAAGATTTGAACCCATATAGAGAACATCCTAATCTGATAGCATACGCACTTCGAGGTTTTTGCTTACTTGACTTGGGTGAAAACTGATCCGTTCATGATATTTATGTACATCTCTTTACTTAGTCCCAATAGAGATGATACAAGCTGCATGTTCAGTTTTTCGGAACTATCTAACTGACAAGGTAGTGGAGTGCAATATGACTCCATTACGAGAGCATATGTCATCGTAGTCGATTCCAGGGCGTTTGTGAGAGACCTTGCGCCACAAGGTGAGTCTAGGCTCTTTTTCTCACTACGCTTTCAATCAAAGATTATCGATAGGGTTTACACTTGCGGTGTCGGCATCACCTGACCAAGGACCTATCTCTTTGTATAAACTGGATCACATATCTTTCCGTGTAGGCCAATTCACAACGTTGGTATTTGCTTCAACGAAGTGAGTGTGTTCGATATCTAACTCATAGACCACGTACTCATGTACACTAGTGTAATTCGCATTTGTAGAGATCTCTATATGGATTGGCTTCTCATTGAGGCGTCCCCCAATAATAACCTTAATCCAGAAAATCCATGAGACGAATGAGTTGTCATTGATCCGAGGATCAAGTTGTGCCATACTCGCATTCGGCGAGTGTATATCGAACAAAGTGCCCTCTCTACACTTCTTGTGAGAGTCACGGCCTAGTGACACCAGCTACCACTTTTGTGGAGTCACCATGTCACCATTTATGAATGACAATATGTCCATTGATTTGGACATCAATCCTTACAGGCATGTTGATACAAGAGTACTATTCCGATCTTTTCCTTGAAAGACCAATAGTTTGCTCTTTGCAGCATGTATATCAAATCTCGTCACTTTGATTTATGGGACTTTGGGAACATGATGAGGCACAGTGGGGACAAACCACGGCAATGCCAAGTCGTTCTACTTGAACAAACTTGTTCTTCTCTCCCCCTAACGACGGGGAGACTGGCTCATCAAAAAAATGACATAAACGAGATCGCCTGTTAAGGTTTATATATAGCGGACTATAGGTGGAAGCTGACGTCTTATTCAAAGACGTTATTCATAATCAAATAACCCATCATTGAGCGCTTGTGGTAGCGCAATATGGCACATAAAGTATGTGGACGGTATAGGGTATTGATCGTTAACACTTATACGTTAACAAGATGCATTCCGTTACAAAATGTAACATGCATGTATGCTTCCTGAAACGTTTCACTATGTTCCGGAACACCAAATGCCACCAAATTTTAACAGTAGGTAGGCACATGTGTTAGGATTCCAACGCCGCCGGCCTCATTGCCGGAACCGGTCGGAAACATACCGAACCGGTCGGAATAGTCGCCGGAGGTCAGTGAACGTTTGTGTCGAGTGGTTCATCACCTTCCAGGTGTCCAATGGCTCTGAAATTTTATGAGCAGGTAGCCATGGATGTTAGGAATCGGTGGACCAAATTTCACCTCAAGAACCGGCCTAAAAGTAGGTAAACCGGTCCTCACAATGACGAGTCCGCGAGCTAAAAAAACCAGAAATTTTAGGTTTTTGCTACTTTTCTATCATTGTGAAGGTGCTTCATAACATCTAAGTGTTATGGCTTGAGTTTAACCATGAGGTATATCACCATAGTATCATTGTATCTCAAATTGAACTATGAGAAGGCATCAAAGCCATCATCTTATGTATCATTGCCTTTAGCGTAGGAGGGCGTTACTCCAAAACTTTGCTAAAGGTTAAGCTTCCATATGTTGAGCATAGCTAATGAAGGATCATAAGGGGGGATCATATGCACGTTTAAATGCATAGATGGTGCTTCCATTGACTTGGAGGAAGACTTGGGTGACGTTAATGTCATCCTTGAGCCTTGAGCATTGCTCATGACGCTACCAAATTCTTTTGGTAATCTTTGATCCCAATAGCTTCTTTGCTCAAAAGAAACGATGTCCATAGCTTTCTTGCATATATGGATCATCAAAACATGTCCAAAATTCCGGACTATGTATGGAAGAGTCTACATGAGTCGTCGATTCAAAGAATCCGAATCATAGTATACGTGAAATACATTCACAATATTGACTCATAAGTTGTGCGCATTCATTAGAAGCGATACATAAGAAATCAATTCAATTTTCACAATGAGTTTCAAGGTGATAAACGTTGGCACCAATATCTTTAAGTGGTGAGCAAGGTTCGATGTAGATTAGCTACACACTCAATGTCTCTATGATACATTCATAAGAGTGTAGAGACAAGGGTTTTATGCCAAGACATATAAACCGGAATATATACTCAATTCCTATAGAGTGTGCAACATGGCGTGTAGTATCACAAGATAAAACATAGGCATGCTTAAAGGCGTACTAGATACATCCGTTAACGCTCAAAAATAGAGCCGGAAAACAACCAGAATGAGCCAACATCGATACTATAGAGACATAAATGTCTAAACCAAGTATCCAGGACCGAGGCCATGATCTAGCTATCCGAGGCCGAAGCCAAGCTAGAATGGGAGCCAAGCCGAAACAAGGCAAGGAAGGGCCATGGTCAAGCATAGGCGCGTGCTAGGCTAGCCAAGGCCGAAGCCGAGGTGGTGCACGGGCAGGCCGAGGCCGAGCAAATGTCAAGGCATGCCAAGGCCGAAACCAAGGCGTGTCGAGGCAAAAGCAAAGGCTTTTGGGGCCGAGGCTTGATGTTGGAGTCAAGGTCATGCGAGTTGCCGATGGGTAGCCTAGGCCGAAGCGAAGGCTTACCGAGGCATAAAACAAGGACCTGACGAGGCCGATGCCATGCTAAAGAGCCAAAGGCATGCCGAGGCCGAAGCCAAGACGTGCCGGGGTGAGTGCATGGGCTTATAAGGCCGAGATGGCTGCTGGCCGGGCCGTGTTCAGGCCAACGCCGAGGCCGAGGCCGGGGCGCTGCTAGGCGGGCCGTGTGCGTGCCAAGGTCCGGAGACCGAGGGGGCGGCAGCATGTGGTTGTGGCGGAGCTGTAGTCCAAGCAACGCGTAAGCTAAGCCAAGGCCGAAACCGAGGCTAGGCAAGGCGGGCTATGGTGGGCGCAAGAGTGCCGAGGCCGAGGCCGGGCAATGCGCATGCATCCGCTTATGTACGCAAGCATGTCAATTTGTTTCTTGACGAGTGAGGCCTGGCGGATCGCGACCAAGTTGGCGGATGGCCATGGCGAGCGAGGCCTGGCGGATCGCAGCCAAGTTGGCGGATGGCCATGGCGAGCGAGGCCTGGCGGATCGCGGCCAAGTTGGCGGATGGCCATGGCGAGCGAGGCCTGGCGGATCGCAGCCAAGTTGGCGGATGGCCATGGCGAGCGATGCCTGGCGGATGGCCATGGCGAGCGAGGCCTGGCGGATCGCGGCCAAGTTGGCGGATGGCCATGGCGAGCGAGGCCTGGCGGATCGCAGCCAAGTTGGCGGATGGCCATGGCGAGCGATGCCTGGCGGATGGCCATGGCGAGCGAGGCCTGGCGGATCGCGGCCAAGTTGGCGGATCGCAGAGTTGGCGGATCGCGGCCAAGTTGGCGGATCGCAGAGTTGGCGGATCACGGCCAAGTTGGCGGATCGCAATTTCTCGCGAGTCACTCATTTTGTCTCTTGTGATTTTTCGAGTTAACATCACCAATTAGGTTGGTGAACTCAATCAACATGCCATGTAAATGTGTAATGCGATTCATTGCATTCACATATAGCTTTTTTTTAGGGAATCGAACCATATATGCATCAAAATGCCAACGGTTATATCGAGATCTTGACCATAAAGAGTGTATCGACTAAGTAGCATTAGTCACACATGTGAGGTCTATGCCTGCACAAAATCAACGGATTTGTAGTCACTTTGACTATGAAATTGAAGTCATATGCTTCATATTTATTGCAAATTATCTTTTGCTGTTGAAATCCGTAATCATGAGGATATACTCTCATCTTCTTCCATGTATCTCTTGTATACATTGACCATATGATTGCAATTTTGCAATTAGTGAACCGATAGAACCATATCCATGACATGATTCTCTCTTTTTTCAATGGCCATTCTCTAGGCGCATTTTATGGTCAATTGTTTCTTTATATCAAAAGAACAAGAGGGAAGGAATTGAATGGTCGAGACCAAGATTCTGGTTACTCAATTCAATTGGTTGTGACAATTTCCGTCACATATCGATGTTACAGTGACAATTTCCGTCACACATCATGAGTTTGTCCCCTTTGTGACTCCCTTAGGATCGTCACAAGCATCGACAATATTATGTCGGAATCGTGATTAAATATTCACGAAGAGTTGTGGTTCACAGTGACATCACAGCCACAAGCACAACTTTGGACGGTAACATCACAGTTACCCCATAAATACTGTGATACGCAGGGGTGGGTGGGGCCCCTTTGTATCGTCCTGAAAAACACACAAGTTCCAACACATATACACAAGTTCAAGTAATTGAAATTGCGAAAGAACGGGAACTTTTATTAAATCATACATGCTAGTTCGCCAAATGAACTGCGTTTAAAAATTGCGCTGAAGGACTCGGTTCTGATCCTTGTGCAAATTAAGATGCTCTTCCATGTACGTGCAACGAAATAATCCTCGCAATTACATCGCGATGCGTCGTGCAATAAGTTTCATGGAAAAGAAAAACATATGGTTAGTCATATTCACCATATATGGAGCAGTAAAACTAATAAAAAGAATTACTGCAGTAACTGTTTTTAACCCGTAGGGTAAAAACTGTTTAACTGAGGTAAGTACAATTACCGTTTTGCCCCTTGCACAGTATAATTCGTTTAACAGCCGAATCGGGTCGGGTTGGACACGGGTCGGGTCAGGCCCAAGGGTCCGGGTCGAGATCTGGAGATCCGGATCTGACTGAAACGGTGACGAATCGGGGCAGCAGGACTGGGTCGGCGGCGCTAAGCTGCGTTACTTTATTGATAGATAAGGAGGCCTTTATATAGGCATTACATCAAGTATCCCAAGTAATCAGGGATTCCCTATCTACTAAGGTAACTACTATTCTAGTCTAATTAGGTCAAGACACACAACGGAAGTTACGGAATTAACCTTCCTTGAACAAATATGAAATTTTTTTAATTTATATAGTAAATGTGAAATATATATGATTGAAGTGACTAATCATATAAATATTGTTTGTTTTTATGTGACTTATCAATTACGATGCGGCGATTAATATGTGACGACTATTTGGAGTCGGAGAACGAGCAATCGCTTAATATGCAGTTTATTTGGCAAACTAACAAGTAAGATCTAATTAACGTTATCATTTTCATTAAATCGTTAATGATATAATGCTCAAACTTATCTTATTATATTATGACATATATTTATGAAAATTTGAGCATCATTATATGTCTATTTTATTATGTTAAATAATTGTTTTTATTTAACATGTTATTTAATTTGAGCATTGCTATGATAATGCAAATCTCATGAGCAATACAATATAAAAATGGACAAACCAATTATTGTGATAAAGCATATTCACGAAGTAAGAAAAATATGACCATTACAAATTTTGGTCTTGAGATCCAATTTTAATTTCTTGAAAAATTTTTCATCATGGATATCTTCTTGATTATATAAAAAGCAATGATAATGAAATTTCATTAGCTTTACATGCAATGAATATGGAAAAATCAAAAATTTTATTGTGATAACGAAATTTCACAAAGCATTTGATTTCCATAAAGTATATTGGTTTATTTTAGTTGTCGTGAATGTCATAGACCGCGAAACTAATATATTTTATTCTCCCTCTATTTTATAGATGGTTTAACCATCACAGTTTAGTTTTGACATATTGGACTCTGAAGAATTTGAGTACCAAATTCCCCTATTAAGCAGACTAAGGCTTGAGCATGGTATATTTATGCAAATTGCTTTATGTAAATAGCTAAATAAATAATTTCAATATCTTGAATGACAATGTAAGGTCTAAGAAAAAAATCCCTGAAATTTAATTATGCAAAGTAATGCAATCACCCTAAAACAAAGGGCAATGATGATGTAAGTTATGAGAAAACAAAGAGTAATGACGATGTAAGGTCTTAGACAAAGAAATTTCCTGAAACAAATTATGCAAAGTAATGCAACAACCCTAAACCAAAGGGTAATGACAATGTAAGGTATGAGAAAAAGAAATTTTCTGGAACACATTTTGCAAAGTAATGCAACAACCCTAAATCAAAAAACAATGACGATGTAAGGTCTTAGAAAAATATATATATATTATTGAACAAATTGGACAAAGTAATGCAACGACCCTAAAACAAAGGGTAATTACCATGGACGTAAAATTCATATAATCATCCAAAAGTAAGTGGAAACAATGTAACATTTAAAAGATGACATAGGGGACATGTCATGTGCAGTGAAGCACTCTGTCATTGTTGTAAATCAATGAAGTATTGATACATACATTATAAGCTAGCAAAGAATTAGCTACGACTTTTAATAAATATGAAGAATCATATAAATACGCGGATTTTGGAAAAATATCTTCAATATCCAACAAGAACATCGAAAATGAATTTACAACTGAAGACATAACATATGGGAAGAATATGTCAAATGACACATCTCATCATTGCAGCTATTAAAAGAGCAAAAAGGATTTTACTCAATCCAAGATAGACTTTGATTAAGTCTACTTTTAAATTTACAAGATATCCTTATAAAGGCTATTACGCCTAAATACGACTTTTTGTCATAAATTAGACTTTTGGTCTTAAAGTTTCTCTCTCTAAATTGGACAAGACTAAATGTAATCGTTGGCATGATAATTTTTTGAATTTTCTCTAAAGGAATTGAGATTATTCAAATTTTATTCATAATACACATGATTCAATTTTCTACATCTAACTTTGCAAAGTATTGCATAAAGTAAAGCAACATATCATAATATAGGCATGAAACAAAGAACCGTGTGTAAAGAAACGCACAATATAATCCCTAAAATAATAGTACTGAAGAACAGTAGTACTATATCAGTAGTATATGATAATGATTAGTATATCAAAGAAAGTAATAAGGATCAGTATATATTTTCCTTTGGGATTCATAATACACATGCCTAATTGGGATTAAAATCTTTTTTTTATTACAATTCCTATTTCCCAATCGAGTTACTCTAAAGAACTTGAGTTACGTTTCGATATATATTGAACATATGTCAAATTGACAAATAATGCCAAGAGAAAATTGAATTTTGTTTTCCACATTATAAAGAAATTTAAGCCACGATTTTTCATGTGAAAAAGACACAAGTGAGAATTCATTTGAGCTCCTTTGCATTACCTCTAAATGACTGCGAATGTAAACGAGTATTAGAGAATATTATATGTCAACTTAGTAGGTTCTAAGTAACCGCTAATTAAATCCAACGTCATAAGAAAATGATCTTTTGGAATTCTGACATAGATTGGCTTTGATATGGAGATCCATACATTAAAGAAACTACTATGGACACCCATATTTTTGGATAAATAGAAGCAAACACCAGAAGAATATGGTTCACACACGAATCTGAGGACGATCAATGAACATTTTATCCTCAAATATTGTCATATAGGGTTGAAGACGTATGTTCAATTCCTAAATTCTGCCGCTCCCCCAATGTGGCATTATAATATATTTGATGCACAAGCATATGCATTTATACCTTATTATGCTTCTCCTATCCGTCATGATTTTATCATTCAAAGCCTATTCGTTAAAGCAATTATGATTGAGATCATCATATGCAAAGGACACATGAGTTTCTCATTATGATGTTATATTGAATCAAAAGAGGATTCAGTGGATCGATTCAACCAACTTGCGGACACCATAGATATTTTATGGTGTTGGTTGTTGTGTCGACACGCTGGTCACGTGTCATGACACCATCCACACTTAAAATTTATGCTGCTTATGCTAGAAAGTCAAAGCACCTAGGCCGGGTTAATTTCCGTAGGTGTGATGATTTTATGGCTTATTATATGGGATTTGTAATGGACATCATATTCCAATATAAAAACCCAATTGGTCTCACTGAAAACGACTACAGTAATAGTCTTAATATTGGTAAAGCACACCAATACTTCCGTTTTGGGTTATGCAATTTTTGCATGCAGCGTTACTTTTTCATCTATGGCCATAATCATTGAACCAATTTACACCATAGCTAGTGACTATGTGTAAGGATTTTAAAGGATTTCAAACGAACTTATAATCCTTGAACTCTTTTGGATTGACACGGATCTACAATCTTTGAGCTCCATTAAATGTTTTTATGTGCCAAAATTGCGCCGCCACAGCGCACAATGATGGGTCCATTGAGATGAATAAATATTTATGCTGGATATGAACTTCCAGCTATAGTCCGCTATGTCGAAACCTTGACAGGCGATCTCTTCACCGCTAGATTTGCGGAGTGTCACTTTGATGAGACAGTCTTCCCGTCGTTAGGGGGAGATAAGAACAGGCATGTTCAAGTGGAACGACAGGAATTGTCGTGGTTTGTCCCCACTGTGTCTCATCTCGATCCCCAAAAATCACACAAAGTAAGGTGTGTAGATATCTTATACATTAAAGTGACGAGATCATATAAACCTGCTGCAAATATACCTGCAAGGATTGTGTTTTATCAAAAGGACATGGTACCACCCAAGAGGAATTGGGTATTGCACTGCCACCATGGATGGTGGCATGGTGACGCCATAAGTAGCATAAATGGTGTCACAGGCCGTGGCTCTCCAAGGAAGAGGGGGAGGCCACCTTAGGTTCGATACATACTTGTGTAAAGGAAGAAAACAAGTTTGGCACAACCTGATCTATTGATCAGTGATACTCAAATCCGTCTCATGAGAATATTTAAGGATTGTGGTTATCATTGGGGGACGCCTCAAATGTTAGAACCAATCCTTAAAGTATAGAGATCTCTACAAACACATTACACTAGTGTACATGAGGACGTGGAATAATGAGTCTACTATCGAACCATACTTCGTTGAAAAATGTCAACTTAGTAAACTGGCCTAATGGAAAGAAGCGATCCAGTATAAACAAAGAGATAGGTATTTGGGCAGGTGACGCCGACACCGCAAATATAAACCCTATCAAATATATCTTTGTTAGAATGCGTAATGAGAATAAGAGTATGCAGACTCACCTTATGGCGCAAGGTCTCTCAAAAACGCACTGGAATCGACTACGAGGAGATATTCTCTCGTAATGGACTACGATGAGACAATCCCTCGTAATGGATGTCATTGCAGTCCACTACCTTGTCAGTTTGGTAGTTTTCCGAAAAACTGAACATGCAGCTTACGAAAAGTGATCAAAACATATATCTCTATGGGGATCTAAATTAAGAGATATACATGAGGATCCTAAACGGACTTCATCCACCCAAATCAAGTGACTCTAGATCACATGAGTACGTTTGCAAAAGAAATTGAAACGTTCACTAAAGTGACTACTTGATTGGAAAGGGATTGATGAATTATGCCCTTGCGTTTTCATTATGGATATATATGAACTCTAAATAAAATAAGAGAAACTCAGTGTATTGTAAATCCTAAGTTGAGAATGAAAAAGATTTTGGGAATACACAGTCTTGAAATGGAACTCAAGGACTGTAATGATGGTGATCATCCATCAATCGGCTTAGGCACTCTAAAGAATAAAGTGAGGCCTACAGATATTCCCATGATCAGTCGAAGTCTTTACTCTAACAATAGATCCGTTTTTCATCTAAAGGAAGATGACGAAGAAGTATTGGGAAATGAAATTCCTATACAAGTGCAATGACGCATGATTGTACTTAAACATAATATGTAAGACTCGACCTCTCATTCGATGTAAATTTGTAAAGCTATGTTTAGCTCTGCGCCTACGCAACGCAAATCGTTCTTTCATTAAAGATATGAAAGATTTGGGCTTATTCAATCTCTACATAGAATGTGACATGATAAAGAAATTATCCACGTCATAGCTAACTATGCGTAAAGAAAAACGCATTAAAGGTGAAATAAGAAAATCTGTTGTCACAGATCAATTTCAAATCTCTTAATGGTTCACTCATACTCTAGACGAAGTTATGACTATTTTGGTCATACCACGAGTGAACCTGATGTTCAATATGAACCTATGTATTCAGTTCATGAACAACCTTATCCTCAAGATCAAAGTAAATCAAGTTGGATCTAAGGACGATGTGGCAAGATTTAGTTACTAAATCATTGCTCAAAGTCATATTTGGAAAAACATGTGAAAATGCATAACTATGCTAATGTTACTGAAGCTCCCTTGATCAAATGAAAGAATCAGGGAGAATCCCATGATTAATGTAAAAATCAGGGGGAGGTGCAGACATCAGGGGGAGTCTAGCACATACATGTTGTTTTCAAATGTAATAGGTGCGTTGCGCTCTTTTTGTCCTTCGACCAAAGTTTTATTTTCTCCCATTGGGTTTTTGTTACTTGGCAAGGTTTTTAATGAGGCAACACCACATGCACCATTCTATCTCTGACTCGGCACAAGGGGGAGTGTTGAAGGAAAAACGTATTATGTGCCTTCGTCAATGTAACTGACGATAGATAATTATGTAGTCATTATTGTCATTAATGTATTTCCTATTACCGTTGTAATACTCACCCTATATAAAGGGGATTATCAATGAAATGAGTAGACCAATTCAGTATTTCCCACAACATAAATATATTACAACGTGTCTATTCTGAGTGGAACTCACGATTTCTCATCTATAAATAGAGACGTCTAGCGGTAAACGGTAGACCTAACGGTTTTTCTACTAGGCAACTAGGGTAACAGTTTACAGGGGGACTGTTGGAGGGGACCTCATCTGTACCGTCATTCATTCTGATATCTGACGGTTAAGGATACTGTAGTAACATCGGATAGAAAGAGTAGAGAGTACAAAGGCAACAACATAAGCCAAACAGAGTAGAGTAGAGTAGAGTTTAGGGTGAATGTAAAAAGAAACACACAGACATAGACTGAAGGGAGAGATTCTGAGGTTTCAGTCAGTGAAGATAACAAAACAAACTACACAAAGTGCCGTTTTTTTCTTTTTATTTCTTGGCCTCTCAAAACACAACACCAATCACTCTTGTTTCAAACTTCTCAGTTCTCAACAAGATTGCTGCTGCACTATTCTCGTATGTAATGACCTTTCTCCTTCAAATCTCTGTCTTCTCATCATTTAATGTCTTGCTTTCTTTGGTTTCTGAAGCAAAAGAGATGAAGAAAAAAGAGAACTTGGATGGATTTAAGACTAAGCAGTCCTGATTCCATTTGGTTCTTCGTTTTCTGGTTTTGGTGTTTTTCGATCTAATTCTGTATTGGGTCATCGTAATACTATAAAATGCAGGGTAATCTGAGAGAAAATCCATTGGTTTCCCCAGTTATCTCCTCAGATCTTCAGGTCAGTTTTCAGATTCCGAGAAATGAATTCTGTATTGAATCTGCAGTTGGGTAATGAGTAGATGTGCAGTTTGTGTTGCAGGGATGGAGAAGGAAGAGAAGAGCAGTAAAAGTAGAGAGTCCGAGTTTGTGTTGCAATGGGGGAACAAGAAGAGGCTTAGATGTCAGAAGGTGAAGGTCAAGAAAGAGCGAAGCTTTGAGAACAACACCACCACCAAATCCAGGAAAATCAAAGACTCTCCCTCTCCACTACATCAGCGCATCAACAAGTAAGAATCAAAGATCAATTCTTTAGTTCAGGGAATAAAAGAAATGAAAGAAAGATTAATGCTTTAGTTCACACAGGAAAAGAAAATCCTGACTTACTAGAGAAACTATGTTAAGAGATTTTAGTTCCAGAAGCTTTTATTTCACTAAGTGCTTGTTTGTATCTTGCAATGAGAATGAAAATTTCAATTTGGTTTAGAGAGATAAAAAATGGGGTACTAAGAAAGAGAATACTTCGACTGATGCCTAATTTTCTGTTTGGAAAGAAATTGATCAATCCTGGAAAGGCTGGAATCATATGATAGGTGCGGAGGTGTTATTCCTAACCATGTTGTTTATTATAACAACATTCTGAGCAAAATACAGATAAGTTGGAAAGGGGATGGTGCTTATCATTTTTTCTAATTTGTTATGTTTTGTTTGATAGCAGGAGCTCAGCGTCACCAATGAATAGTAGGAAGTTATTTATCACATCTCCGGAGAAGGAAGATCGGTATTACACAACTAGGGGTTCTTTAGGGTTAGATGATAATGGTAAGTTGTTAGGATTAGATCATCATGGTCATGCAGTGGAAGATAAAGGAAGCAATGTTTGGCCAAAATTGTTCCTATCATTGTCTAGTAAAGAAAAGGAAGAGGATTTCATGGCAATGAAAGGGTGTAAGTTACCTCAAAGGCCCAAGAAAAGAGGAAAGCTGCTCCAAAAGAGCATACATGTAAGTTGTCCATGACTTTGAGAGTGAGGGAGAGGATAGAGAGTTTGTGATGTGTTTGTGACTAAGTATTTCTTACTTTGGTATGCAGTTGGTAATGCCAGGTGTATGGTTATCAGATTTGTGCCGAGAGAGGTATGAAGTGAGGGAGAAGAAGACCTCAAAAAAGGTACTATCTATTATAATCGATTTTTTTTCTTGTCCTTAAACTTGTTTGGTTCTTGTGAATATTAATGAGAATGTTGTGTAACCATGTTACCATGTGATGATGCAGAGAGCCAGGGGGTTGAAGGCTATGGGAAGTTTGGATAGTGAATCAGAATAAGAGATAGACCAATTGCAAAAGCAAATACAGCTTTTTGGGATTAGTTAGGAGGCTCGAGTAGGCGACCAAGGGACACTGATCAAAGCCGGCAAAAATTCAATGAAACACATGGTGTGATCTAATATTCCCTTGGTCATCTATGTAGAAATTTCTCTGGCATTTTTTACGTTGGAAAATAAATTTCATTATTTGTCTTGGTTTCCTTTGTTTGATCAAGGTAGTTGATTAGTATCCAAGATCACTGTTCTACTTATGTGTTGTGTTGTGCTGTGCATTTCATATCATGGGTTTACCAGAAAGTAAATACATTGCAGTTGAGGCAATAGACCGGACTTTGCCAACCATCATAGCCATGTAAGACCCTGACAGTTTTCTGCCTTGGGGGAAAAGCATTCTAGGTCATCCTTCATGCTAAATCTTTAACTGTGTTAGCCTATTTCAATGTTTGAAAAATAATCTCTTTTTCTTGGCTTTCCTATGTAATCTTGCTCGAAGTATTCAATCTTTGCTCGCGAGTCATGTCTACCTAATTCGTTGATCATGATATTCATATGCTTTAAGAGAAAGGTTTTATGGTCCATGAGGTGCCAGATAGCAGTCTCGAATCCGTAGTTTTAGTGTTAAGTGCTAACTATACAAGATGCTTCTGTCTCCCTTTGGTTGCATCCGATACTCACAAGGCAAATACCCTTTGCATGATTTTGACAATATTGTTCATTCTCGATTCTTCCGAGGGGATTCTGATTATCTAATTGTTCGCAATAAAATGGGAGGTCAACAGGGGATTCTCCTTTTATTCTGCTAGAACATTTACCTATGATGAGAATTCAGAGCTTTCTAGGTCCTTAGATATTCCCTAGCAGCTAATTGATGAACTGGACGTCTATGGTTTCTGTGTTCATGGTACTTGCAATGGATTGCTTTGCCTTTCTTCTTTCCATCCCGGATGGACACTCCTGTGTATCTGTACAATCCGTCACTTAGAAAATTCAAGCAACTTCCTCAATGCGAATGCACCGCCATTGCTGCAGACATTGGGTACTATTCTGGGGAGGATGACTATCAGGCTGTGAGGTTTATACACCCCAGTACAACTATCTTTTATGCCGAGTATTACAGTCTCAAAAAGAAGTAGAGTATGCGGTAGTTCCCTGTGCGGCGGGTGCTTGGTTTTGGGACGGATGTACATGCTTGAATGGAGTTGTATATTGGCTTTTACTGCATGATCACAATGTGTATCTGGTTTCGTTTAATATGCAACAACTGATGTATCCATATTGTTTGCAAGTGTTGCATCCATAGTGTTTGCGAGTGTTGCATGAAAGTTCCTTGGAAGAGTTGAATGTGGATGGTTTGCAAGGGTTGGAGGAATCACTCTGTTTGTTCCAGGACCTAAATATGATCCAACAAGATCCTCACTACTGTAACATATGGGTTCTGAAGGAGGCTACTCAAGTAAAAGTCTCCGGGATTCGCCTTCCTGCACATGCATCTGAGCATGGCCTTTGGGTTTTAGCAGAAATGGCATTAGTGCTTATATGGTTATGACTGAGGATGAGGATGCAGAAGACCTCCCCCGGTTAGCTCGACATGTTATTCTGCATAACTCCATTCAGAATTATATAAATGAAATAAGTCTCAGGCCCTGGTATGTGGATGCTTATAAAGAAAGTTTGGTTCTACTTGATGAAATCCGAGTTATCATGGGTTTTCTTGGGTTGCATTGTTTTGAAAATGTAGTTGAAAAATCTAACTTTCATCCAAACTTCTTTCCTATGGGTGTTAAAGACAGTCTAATTGTGAATTCGTAGTTCATATGGTTTTCAAATTGTTCCTCTGCTGCACCATCCGAGTCCCACAGTAATCTAGAGGAGAAAATGATTATAAACATTGAATGAAATTAGTCATTTCACAATAATTAGCCTAACACAATTATATAACAGAGACGCTTGAAAAGAATGAATGATGTTGCTTGATCTTTTTCATTTCTTATCGACTCAAACTATGATAGGGCGGCTAGTCTGTCTATCAAGAAAAATCTACATGCATTCTACTTGATGACGCCTATGTACAATAATTTAGCCAAGAGTTGAAGGTTTGATATAAGTCTATTTGGGTACTTTAAGTCTTGCATCTCGAGTAGTTTGTAGTACAAAGCTTGCATTTAAGGTGATGAAGACTCGAGAATTAATCTCCACGGCATCTCCGGTATGCAGTTGGCATGAATTTATGTTGACAATCCTAGTAGTGCCGTATCTTTTATGCTTAGTGTTAGGGATATAACTTGTAACGCCACAAGCAACCTTGTCCAAGGTCAAGAGTTAAGCCTATGGCCGGTTGCTTGTGTGCTAGTGGCATTTTTGTAATTTATGTTTCCTAATATTCATGTTTCCCCTGTGCCAAGTTACTATTTGTCTGATTGGCTCTATACAGGGGGGTTCCTAGTCGGCGACGGTTGGACTAGTGAACTAGTATAGGTAAGCACATGTACTTGCGCCTCTGTAAACGTCTTACCATCAATAAAGAGATGAATTATTCAGTCATCTGTGTCGCGTGAGATCTTTTGTAACTTTGCATTCAATTGCTCGCTCGCTTGCCGACGAGCTCGCCCCACAACTATATTATACTGTTCTTACTTGTTGCGTGCAATATATTAATATCGTGTGGTTTCCATTGTTCCTTGCAAGGTACGCTCAAGGCTGACTTACTACTTTCTCAAAGGGATAGTAAGTGCCGCACGGTCCTCTTTGCGCTCCCGCAAAGTCGGCCCGTGACACTTAGGCATGCATTGTGTGGATTTAATTCGCGACCCATCTAAGTATATAGACACACACACACACAAACACAACACATACTAGATATGGCTTATTGTTTCCTTCTTCTTGTTATTGTATTATGCTGCATACTAGGTACTACTTCGAATATCATCCATGCATGCAACCAAACTGAACATACTTCTCTCCTGTCCTTGGCCCTCACTCTTTCTTCTCCCTTTTCCTTAAATTGGTCTTCAGATGACTGTTGCCGCTGGCAAGGCGTCAGCTGCGATGCGGCTGGTTGGGTCACTCATCTCTCATTGCCCTCCACAGGGCTCAAACAAGGTACTACTTTTCATTCATCAAAACAAGCACTTGGAAATCTCACACATCTTACCCACTTGAATCTCTCCCACAATTCCCTGGATCAAAGTGTTGCTTCCTTCTTGTCCTTGAGTGATATTGAGGTCCTTGATTTGAGCTCTAACCTTTTTTCTGGGGAGCTACCGGTGATTTCTCTGTCATCCAGTATCCGAGTGCTGGACTTGTCCAACAATCAACTTACTGGTCCAATTCCATATTCATTCTTCCGGCATGCTAGAAATTTGACTAGTTTACTGATCAGCAATAACACCTTCTCAGGATCTATTCCCTCCTCGCTTTGTCTTCATTCTTCTTCTCCTTGGATCAGTGTACTAGATTTTTCCTTTAATGAGTTCAATGGAAGTTTGTCCACTGGACTAGGACAATGTTCTAAACTCAAAGTGTTTCGTGCCGGATACAACACCCTCTCGGGAGTTATTCCAGATGATATCTACAACGCAACCAAACTTGAAGAAATTGCAATGCCTCGCAATTCACTCGATGGAGTCCTTAGTGATAGAATTGTGAACCTCACCAACCTTGCAATTCTTGACCTACATAACAACCAATTGAGGGGTCTTCTTCCTCTCAATTTTGGGAAGCTCTCCAACTTGAAACTCTTGCTCCTTCATATTAACAATTTTGAAGGTTTACTTCCCCAATCTTTGATGAATTGCACAAACCTTATAGAACTAAATTTATCAGCGAATCAGTTGCAGGGGGATATTTCCATGTTTAACTTTTCAACACTCGATCGCCTTACTAAGCTTGACCTCCTGTCCAATAACTTGCATGGCAATTTGCCAATGAGTCTTTACTCATGCAAGTCCCTTAAAGCAATTCGACTTGGTGCAAACGATATTGAGGGACAACTAGAACCTGAGATTCTATCTTTGAAATCCTTGTCCTTCCTCTCAATTTCTCATAGTAGATTGAGCAATATCACAAAAGCAATCAACATATTGAGGCATTCCAAAAGTCTTGTATTTTTATCCTTTGTAAGTAGTTATCAAGGTGACGAGGAAACTCCAGTTGATTTCGGCATAGCTGATTCTGAAGGGTTTCAAAGTCTTCGATTCTTGAATTTAGGTGGTTGTAACCTCTCCGGTCAGATTCCTGCATGGTTATTGAAGCTCAACAATCTTGCAGTCTTGAGTTTAGCTGATAATAAAATCACAGGGCCATTTCCAAGTCAGCTGGGGACTCTTCCAAGGTTGTTCTATATGAATTTTAGTTCAAACAGAATTGAAGGTGAATTTCCAAAGCAACTTTTGAGACTACCTATGTTGGTATCTGATTCTAATCGAAGTTGTGATCATGATGATGCTAATCTTGAACTGCCTGTAGTCTCACGAAGTAATGGTGGAATAGGTAAGCAGTACAATTCCTTGTCTTTCTTTCCACGGGCAATATGCTTAGGGCACAACCGCTTCTGTAGAAGTATACCTATTGAAATCGGGAAATTGGACCGTCTCCAAATCTTGGAGCTTAACCACAACAACTTCTCCGGCAACATCCCTGCCCAAATATCTAACATCAAAGACTTGGACACTTTGCTACTCTCCGAGAATCATTTGTCTGGACAAATCCCATCATCATTGAGCAGTCTGAATTTTTTGTCAAATCTCAATGTCTCCTACAACAATCTGGAAGGGCAAATACCAAAAGGCACTCAAATTCAAGGCTTTGATATATCTGCATTTCAAGGGAACCCCAAACTTTGTGGTCTTCCACTTCCAAATGAGTGCCAAGTTATTAAGCGAATTGATGACCAAGACGAGGACAACAAGAACGAGCATCAAACACCATGGCTCGTTCCTGTTGGGATTGGGTTCTTTGTAGGATTTTGGGGACTCTGTGGTTCATTGATTTTCAACAAGACATGGAGATATGCATACTTCGGATTCATAGAAAAGGTACAAGATATGTTTTATGTAATGATCGTTGTGCGTATCAACAAAATGAAGAGAAGGCTTAGGTCTAGCAAGATTTGAATTTGTAGTTTCCCTACTATTGGTAACTGAAAATGTAAACTTAGATGCCAAGCTTGCCTTGTTTTTAATTCTCAATTTGTGGTACCTGTGACAGCGATATTGTCATATGCTATCCCTTTTCTATGAGTTCTACCCGTTTCCCACGGGACAAACATCACCATGATCATTCAAAATGAGAGGAGAAGTACAATATTGAGTAAAACCAGTATTTGGTTTGAATACACGATATGCAGATAAGAGGTTACTGTAGCTAATGTCAATGACACTATATATAGTGTGACAAAAGTAAAGGCGTTTAAGCATTGAGGGTAGCTAATGTCAATGAAACTATATGTAGAGAGCCAGTTATTATAGTAATATGAGATTGACCCCTAGTTCTTCCTCTGAGAATCTGATTTGCAATCTTCATGGAATCCTGAAATGAAGGCACAGCAGCCAATAATGGTCTCTTTCCCGAGGTGCTTAAGCCTATTAATTTGTCCATTGAAAAGTCTTGACATTCTGTTATTTGATCATGAGCAACAGCCAGGCCCAGTTCTTTGGAAGCTTGGATCCAGCAATCTCTGAGAACTGACGCTGCAGTTGTTCGAGATTTTCCCCCAGCAATGTTAGCTTCTGTACAAAGGACAACCTCTAGATGCCCAGCTGGAAGAAAAGCGGCCAAGTGTGTTAGATTATGTATGCTATCCTAAAATCAATATATGAAGGTACTCTTTCCGACTAGCCAACATTGTATGTTACGACATAAGGGGAGTATTGACAAAAGTAATGAGTAGTAACTGGACCTGAAAGAAACTCTCTCGCAAAACCTAGATGATCTTTGTCGTTTGCCATTGCAACCACAAGAGTCAATCGCGACTCTGGGAAAGTCATCTTCACAGTGTCCATCAGTGCTTTAGCAGATTCTTTTGTGTGAGCTGAAGAGTATATAGGCAAGAATTAGTAATGTTGTTATAAGCTGGTACATAAATCCCCAATAAGAGAACTAAAATAACCATTCACGTTGAAATTCTTTCAGCAATACCCTTAAAATATTATGTAATATCTTTTTATCTGTTGATATGTTCGGTAAATAATTTATAAGGTGCAGAAGAGAATGTACAATAACATTCAATAGAAAACCAACCTCCATCAAGCAATATTGTTGCTCCAGAGAATCCCAATGCCACGGCTTCTTCCAATGTTAGAAATTGACTTCTTCCAAGAAGGTGTGTCTGCTGTATACCAGTTCTAATAGATGCATCTGAAATTCTCCATCCTGAAGTGACCATTGAAGTATTAGATGATTAAACTCAAAGAAACTGGCCAAATAAAACAAGCTGGGTAATTCTACCAATTATGTACAGCAACACTGAAGTGACTCTGAACTCAGGTAACATGGCAAAATACAAGCAGACTAAAAAATGACTACGTTACAGATTACTTAACGATGACTGATAGAAGATCAGATTCTCTACTCAAGTGAATGAGCAAAAGCAATCTATCCTATATACTGCACAAACTAGTAACTGAACGTGATTTATAATGGAAATAGTTTGTTAAACAGAATCCTATGTTGAAGCAATAAACTACAGCAAACGAAAACTCCTCGACTGATATAGAAAACTAGTGGGTTCCTAGTATTAATATGTTAAAGTCTGAAGAAGCATAATAAAAAGTTAAATCACTAACCTAAGTTTCGGAGACATAGTGCTGCACAAGTGGCAGTTACAGCATTCTGAAGTTGGTGACTTCCAAGCATGAATAGTTTCAAATCTAATAATTCAATTGACTGCAAGAAATATCACAACCAGGAGTTATCACAAAAGTATGAGCAACTCCAATATGAAATGAAAGATTTAATATATCCTAAAATAATGGCTCGGACGAATACCAGTTTTAAGTCACTCTCAAGATGTATCACTATATCACAAGATTGGAAGGGTCTACCATCAAGCATGCTTAAACCATTTATCTTGCTTCTGTTTCTTGTATCAGATGCTGATACTACAGGAGACTTCATCAGCAGTGCTTTATCACGAAGAATGCACTCAATATGTGGAAGAAATGCACCCCCCCAAAACCACCTGTGATATATTCCACTCAAAGAGTTAAAATAAATAAAAAATAACATGTTAAAAAATGAATCATATATCCTACAGTTGGCAAGAGCAATCTGATGAGAAATACGCAGCAATTTGAAAGCATCAAATAATGAGAATGATGACCGAGCAGAACACATTATATAACTACTATGATTCAATATAACCTACGAAGTGAGTTATGATATTTATGAACGAGAAATGGGAGATAAGAGCAGGATAAATGGAACACAATGCAGGAACACTATTAGCATATTTGTGCATGGCATTAACTTCTACAAGAATCCAAGTTAGAACCACCTAACTGGGCAGCCATGTTTCATTATTCCAGACTTTGCCATTGCAATACTTTCCAAAGAGCCTCCAAGTGCAGTCAAATGTTCCTCACCTATTGTAGTAATGATCGATGTGGCAAGTCCAGAGCTAGGAATAGCATTAGTCGCATCCCGTGCACCCCCCAACCCAGCCTACTCATTGAAGGTAAATAAACTTAGTATGGTCACAACCTTTTTCATTTCTTTAGTTCCTTCTACTAATTCGCATACTGCAAGGAAATAGTTGGGAAATATCTCAAAAGGTAAAGTGAATAACCTCAATCACTGCAATATCAACCTTCTCTTTGGCAAATAGTGTGAATGCCAGAGCAGTAAGAACCTAAGAAAGTCCAGTTAGTTACTTCATTTATACACAGTTTCTCATCCATTTCAACACTTTAAAACATATTGTACACGAGGCATACCTCAAAGTGACTAATACATCCATTCTCAACTTCAATAGCACCATCGAGAGTCTTTTTAGTCTCTTGAAAGATACAATTCAAAGCCTTTGCCGACACCGGCTCACCAGACCTTCCCAGAGTTATTCGCTCCCTGATAGTTTGAATATGTGGGCTGCATACACAAAATGAAAGCCTTTTCTCAGAATAGCAACAAACAATAATAGTAACAACACAGCCATCAAGGAATAAATCACACCTAGTATAACACCCAACTGAATACCCTTGTGCCCTCAAAATGTTGCTCAGAAATGCAGCTGTTGATCCTTTTCCTTTCGTTCCAGAGATGTGAACCGCCTATATATGCTGTCATGCTAGTTGGTCACACATCCTTTAAACCAAATTCAAACCCCCCAAAAAAATCTATTTCATATAATCCATAAATTTCTTGGGTAAAGTACACCACTTTAAACAATCAAAACACAAAAGACTATAACTTTAACATATAAACCCTAAACCCTCAAGCATTGAGATTAGAGTTAAAGTTCGAACCTTGAACTTAAAATGAGGACTACCCAAAAGCTCCATCAAAGTCTGCATTCGACCCAGATCAAACCCGTCGTCTGAATCGGTACCCGCTCCAACTGGAACCCCCGATTTCTCGTAGTTCTTGAGTGAGTCCATGTACTCAATCAACTCCTTCAACTCCGATTCCTCTCAATTCGAGCAAAACCCTCTTTTGGGATCCACATTACCCAATAACCCAACCCGAATCGACGAACCCCGATTTGTAAAAACGGAGCATTGCCGTAAAAGCTTCAGCATTTTCAGTTCTGTGAGGCTTTAAATCAAATGTCAAATTTCACAAACTAAATGAAAAAAGTTTCATTTAAACTTATAGTTTTGAACATCTAAAGTTAACAACTTAACTCTGTTTCCTCAACCCAGAAAAACACAGACTAAGAGCACACAACACAGAAAGGAGTATGTTTTCTTTCAATCCATATACACTCCTGAGCACAAAATTAAACAAAACAAATAAAAGTGGTGTTGATAAGAACGAGATAAGATACAGTCATACAGTCAAGATTTAGAACTACACTTTTACACATTGAGGCTAACACATTCCAAAAACAAGTCGAATAGTCTCTACAACTAAAACCAGATAAACTCAAAAAGCAAGTTCCTTTTGTTAATTCAAAACCAAACCCAATTCAGAGAGACTATGGAAACGTTAGCTGACAAACCTGAGAACTGATATTGTATTAGTCTGACCCAACCCACCAAGATAATCTGTTCAATTATAATCCAAAGCAATGAAAGAGTTTCTATACTGTGAAACTTAAACTGAATATAAACTCAGACAACACAATCAAAACCAACAAGAGCATGAACTAAAAATCAAACAAACAAAAAGACACTTATATCCCTTTTTATATGTTTCAGTAATATATACACTGACAGAAAACAAAGAACATTGTTCTTCCTTTTTTGACTTTAAAGATTGATGCTTTTCCTCTTCTTTTTTTTTTTTCTGGTGAAGTGTGAATTTTTCTGGTGTTATCAAAGTTCTCATTGACGTGGCTATTGAGTTGGTGGATCTGTTACATAGCAACCCATTTCGATGAGGATGCAGACCAACAATCCCCACTTTGATAAACATCCATAGATCACCGACTGATTTACAATCTTTTCAAGTTTATTGATGATGATAGTTTAATTTAGTGTGCTTCAAAACTTGATATTCATGTTGTTTATATCATACATTGTTCATAACATAAACCCTTTCAAATGAATCTCCCGTCCCCTTCATAGATCACCCTTTTTGGTAATCTGAGAAGTTTATTTTACAAGTTAACCTATATTAATTTTCATTACACTTGGAGCCAAACAGTAACATCTTTTGAATTCTGCATAGTACTGCTACTATTATTCGTGCTTTGTTGTAGAAGCATTAAGTTGCTCACAGCAGGACAGCAGAGGTAGGGCTGTTGGGGTTGCTTCTGCACCCAAATTTGGAAACAAGTTGCATACTGAGGTGTGTTGAAAAAAAAAAATTGCATAAAGAGCAGTGTAATATATTAAAGCAGAAAGTTAATGTGCCTCATATAGTCATATTGGTTAAGACTTGAGGTTATTTGAAATATATTGGCACCTTAGTGATCACATGTTCAATTTTAATAAAAACTGCATTACTATTAATAGAAAGCGACATACAACAATACACACCAGTATTTCAAACAGATAGCTTGAAATAATACACACTAGTGACACTTCTCTATACAAATCAAGACCAAACTAACTTGCGACCCCAACACCAGCTTCAACATGCACCGATCAAACGTTTTAAGTTGCTGGGGTTACATCTTATTGGTGAAGGAAAGAGTATACTGCATAGGGAAATGGTAACTTTTGAACCAACTCGATCACAGTGGCACTGGATCGATAATAACTGCAGCAACACTATCTTTGGTCATCTTCCCAACCTTTGTGAATCCATCTTCTCCCTTGTAAAGGAAATCCGCTGCTCTTGTTAAATTGAGAACGCGCATAAGAAGAGGCAATGGTACCGCAGTTGGCTTAAGAAACTCCTCGTTTATATCCTTCCATGACTCCCCAATTTGTTTGTTGAACACATCAATCGCCTCTTGCTCTGAAACACCATATTGCTTCATATAGCAGTCAATGCTGGAAGGTGCATGCCCTCCTCTCTCTTTCTCAAACTGCAAAATTCAAATCAGTTTGTGATTTTTTTTTTGTTATAAGGTGATGATCATACAATAAGAACTCAAAAGTAAGTGTACAACTCAAATGTAGATGTACCTTGGTGGAAACAATGTCATCCATGAGCCGAAAAATGATATTGGAAGCTCTAACAATTTTGGGGCCATTTGACAACCACTCAAATGCATCTTTCGTTACAATATCTCCCATGCCAAGGAAGGAAATAGTTGTTAGAAAAGTGTAAGCAGTAGAAACTGTTGCAACACTCATATACTCCTCTATACTTGGAATGCGTCTTTCGTGCAGCCACTGGGCCTCGTTGAAATACGATTGAGCTTGATTTTTCATCTGAGATATATACATACATATCATAATTAAGCCAAGGAACTAAAAAGAATAAGGTTAAATTTTCTGAATCGATCATGAATACGTACAGCTTGTATTGCGTAGGGAACCCGGTAAGATCTTCCTTCCTTCGACAACACTTTGTCCATTTCACTGAAAACATTCAAAAGTTCATAATAGAATGTCTTCAGATAGTCCGGGAGTTCATCTATGCATTTGAGATCCCACCTGAAATTAAAATCATCATCATGATCATAAGAATATGAAACTACTAAGATTGTTGAACACACGGACATATTAATGACAATTACAATTATATATGTAGTTGTATATTAAACCTGTCAATTGCTTCAGTGAAAATCACGAGTTCTTCAAATGTACCATATGCATCATATATATCATCCATAACAGTTAGGAGGATACACACTTTGGTCATAAAGGTTCTGCCAGTAGAGTACTGTGGTTCAAAATATACTCCCAACATCCAAAAGAACAACTCCACCTTCCTCTCTCTCGCAAAAGGCAATTTCCTTTCAAAGTCTAGTTCTTTCCACCACCTGATATAGCAAATATAAATTAGTTCAGTTCATACATATGATTTAAACGTGATGATTATTCAAATTACTGTGTAATGCAGTGTTGGTTAGTAAGAGAATAATTTGACGACATGACAATACCATAGCCAATCCCATGCATAATGTAAGTACCTGGTAATCTCACACAACTCCTTCTTGTGTAAAAACTGAACAAGATTGAAATCTATCTTTGCAAGTTTCAGTAAAGCTTCATTGTGTTTGAGGAGTGAGGCTTCTTCTCCATGTTGGTAGACTGACATGTGACGCTTGGCACATACCCTCTCTAGACTTCTTCGCAGAGGTCTGTCCAAGGCTTGAGTAATTTGTTCAGTCATTTGTGCAGAATAGCATGCAGTGGATTTTGCGGACTTGAGGTGAGTAGTGGTGAAAACAAGAGCCTCTTCCAGTATGTCTTCTCCGTGGACGTTAAGATATGCAGCTTCGTAGAGGCTCAGCATAGCAGACCCATCGGCGACTAAGCCTTCTTTGAAGCTACCATTTGCATCTTTGAACTTGTTGAATATATCTGCTAAAAAATTATGTTAAAAGATGGACACCATGGACAAGCATAAAAATCGAAGAACTGATCGAAGAAGCATACTAGCTACTAGCTAGGGTAAATCAGTAATGTACCGGATGAGATATCAAATCCATGTTGCCTCAGCAACCGAAAGCATAGTGCAACAGTGTAAAGATCGCCATCACCATTAAAGTGATCTTGATCACGATATGTAGCATGGACGTGCTGCAATGCTTCTTCTATTTCAACTTCAAAGTGGTATGCCACGCCAAGGCGTTGGATTGCATCAATCAGCTTGAGTCGAAGCGCAAAATCACCTTCGTTTGCAAATACTTCACTCTTCACTACTACTTTCAGTTCCTCGACTTGTTGTTGCCAAAGGGACTCATTCTTCTGCACCAGACAACACGGCATAGTTGATACAAAATGAGTCAAAATTTATAAACCTACAAACCGAATTTGAAATAAAGGATCGATTTAGTTCATGCATTACCATGTCTTGAGAATCATAGTTCATGAATTGATCTCCCCAAACGCATGGTTGGAAATGGGCTAAGGGGCGAACAATATCAGCAGGCTTAGCACTCTGTGGTGCTTGAATTGATAGGGAAGCCACTAGAGGCAAAGACATGATGATCTAAATTGGTTGCTTCTTAATTATCAGATGCTGCATGTCTACTGGAGTACTGCCATGCTTATATAGGCAAAGTGGCAAACGGACGTACCATATTAAAAGGGACACTTGAAGCTAGATATAGGCATATAGTACGTAAAAAAAAACAGGCTTTTCACGTGGTGTGTCATACCATTATTATAACTTACTAATAATGGAGTATGCATTTTTGGCATCTTAGCAAAAAACAGTAACAAAAAGTTAAGAAATCATGTCCAACCGCCAGAACCGATGTGGATTTGACATAGAACCCCTTCATAACAAAATTTGACATGAAGCAAAATTAATATCATTTATTTCTTTATGATTTCTCTCTCCTCTATCTCTTTCCTCATTTCTCTCTCCTCACACCTCAAAAGAAATAATAGTAGTAAACTATTATTTGAAAAAAAATATATATATATATAATTTGAATTTAACATATCCATTGGAGTGGAAATTTCTCACAATTGACAATACCATGTCACGAGTCAAATTCGAATTTGACAAACTAAAATGCATACTCCATTGGAGATGCTGAAAGATACCAGATTTCGTCAATAATTAATGAGTTATGCAAGATAAAATTAAGTTGTTGAAACAAACCGGCCTAGCTAGATTAATCTGAGGCAGTGAAATTTTAGAAAATAAGTCCAAAAAAACAGTAACCAAATCACTCTACCAACTAACAAGATAGGCGTCGGACGCAACCAAACATCTATCTCGATCTTGACCGCCTCTGCAACCGGCGGGAGACCAACGCGCACACCACCTTCATGATCGAAAAAATCCACAAGTGCAGCAGAAACCCACCAAATTCTCGTACTGTAACCAGACATAAGCTTCAATTTCTTATCAAATGGACTTGTGGAGGATACACTTATAGCACACGATTGAGTTGAGAGAAGATGCAAAACCCTAACTCTAACCTTACTATCACACAATTCATGCTGATCAATCTGTTCCACCGATCCTAACGTTGCCAATCAAACCCAAATAGTCTACATTGAGCAAACATGGTGGCAGCCGAACATCTCAACCCAAACTAGGAATAGAGGGGATTGGAACAACCTACATGTCTTTAACTCCATTATAGAGCGCAAGAGCGAGCGTTTTTTTTTCTTTTTTTTTTCAACGAACCACGTCCCTCTTGTCAAATTAATTATAGCGGAATTAGAAAAACAGCCTTTGTTGAGCACGAATCAAGATTTTGTTATGGGAACCCCCAACTTTATCATGATAGTACCAATCACGACTTTCGTTCCGGCCGGCTGGTGAATGAAAGCAGCTGCGAGATGTTGAGTTGAGACAGCAGCTAACGGCACTGAGAGGCCCGAAGAATTCTTTTACCATTCCCTGAGATGACAGGGCCGGGAAGCAGCAAGATGAGGGGAGTTGACATCAATTTTGGTGTTAGAGAGTCGTTGAGAATAAACTAGAGAATTGTGAGAAATCCCTAAGCTCAGCTATACCGGCTAATCTTTAGAGTGATTCTAGTTGCACCTCCACTTTTTCTATATACACATCAATAACATTATTATTTTTTCTTAAACAGTCAATTTTACCTCTTATTTTTATTGTTGTTAATTTTCCTCTTTCCTCCTCTATGTTTTTTTTGTTTAAGTCTATCACTACCTCTCCTTCTCTATTCTATTCATCTTCTATCTCTCATCAATTAATATAAATATTATTATTACGGGTTAATGAACAAATAAAATTAGATGGATTCTATAATTATAATCTTCTGGCTTTAATATTGTGCCATGCACTTTTTGTATTTTGTGATCGAAAGAAGAAATTTGGGTAATTTAGTTGTTAGAACCAATCAATATAGGGCATACAAACAGTTTTTATATATAATTAAATACTATCAATTCTACTAACAACAATCACACAAATTAAAATCAACAACGAAAATTGAATTGAAATATACTGACTTGATCAGATTGAGGCCTGCGAAGCAGTGTCCTTAGACAGAAATTCGTCCCCACTTGTGCTGTAGTTTTCGGACGTCTATCTACAGGATTCAACAATCTAAAATAAGTTCTTGCACAAGAACTTGTTTCTGGCGAATCTACTATGTGTTTCTCTGAAGAACAGAAGAAGAAGAAGAGAAGAGAAGAATATGTTGTCGGAACAACAACACAAACACCGTATATATAATAGTCAAAAACGAAGAGATGTGACTGACCAAACAGTTATAACTGTTCCAACAGTTGTAACTGTTGGTCAGATAATATTTTCGAATTTCAAAAATTAAAATAAATATTTTCGAATAAAATAATTATTTTAATCAACAGAGCCCAAGAGCCCCAAGGCCCAAGGCCCATCTTTTGACTATTAAATATATATTTAATTTATGTGCAATTCTATTGAAAATTCAATAGAAAAGCCCATAAGCCCACTCTCTCACACTTCACCCATTTAATAGACTAAATGGGTTAATTCTTATAAATGCCAAGACTCTTTCTACTTCTTCAATGTGGGACTAAAGTCCCACAAGTTCCTACAATACCCCACATGTCAGTAATGCACATTATCGGACCCCTCCAAGAGAAGAAATCTGGGTAATTTAGACCTTTCTCATCTCAACATCGTCTCATTCAGGTTGATTTCATAAGCCTCCTCTTTTTTATCTTTTTTATTAGTAATTGATTTTAATTTTTCGTACCTTTAGGCTAAGACCGACCTCTTTTCCCTTTTTTTTTTTGAGTCGAGCTTGCCCCTAATTTCCTACATAGCAGAAGGGATCAAATCCCGGCAAGAGTCGCAGAGACTGCTACAGTGGGGTGCTGAGACTCATGGCTTGGTTTAATTATTATATATATAAGGGACCCTATATATAATTGATTCATGACTGATGCTTTCATCAAACTTCACGTGGGTGGTTCTATCACAATAAGGCCACATGCTTTCATCTCTTTTCCTTTCATGGCGTCATGATGATGACGGCGTTATAGTGGTTTTTTTTTTTTTTAACGCCTCATTTTGTTTCGTCCTTTTTTTTTTTTTTTTTTTTTTTTTTTTTTTTCATTTCAAGATTCCGACGATGCTTGAAGAACGCGGGCGATCTAACTACTTGGTTACTTTCACCTCATAGACGTGAAAGTAATCACTCAAAGTGTTTAGGCTTCGCGTGTGCGATTTTAGTGACAATTGAAGAACGCGGACGACCTAACCACTTGGTTGCTTTCCCCTCATAGACGTGAAAGTAATCACTCAAAGTGTTTAGACTTTGCGTATATTTTTGGGCATGGTGGAAGTCGTTAAGTGTTTCAAAAGGGGCACCGTAACTATCCTTGAAGATGTCGAAGCAGCCCAAACCCACGGCACTACCTTGGATATGTACCCTTCACTTATCGGGCCACATGTTGTTGCGAAACCTCCAACCAAAAGCACACGAAATAAGAGACATGCACCTCTCCACACACACAATCCACCTGGCACCATCCCTGAGATCCGACAACGAACTCCAGAAGACCATGCAACATTCTTCACATACTATTATTTCTAAGCAAGGGGAGCTTAACTTGTTGGTTGAGGGACTCAGTCTTTATGGGGATGATCCTTCAACAATCAAAGGTAAGTTGGAGTGTCTGGTGACTAGCGCTCCTCAATACGACTCGGCAAAACTTGCTTGTTCACACAAGACTACACGTACTCAACGCTTGGTTAGTACAGAATCTGAAATTGCAAAGATCGTTGCGGCTCGTCAAACCGACTCTAACCAACGTCAAGCGACACTCGAATCTAGATTTGGAGAAAGAGAAGGCTCGAATCCAAGAAACTCCAAAGTTGACCCCTGATGAGCTCGAGAAAGCAAAGAA
This sequence comes from Potentilla sterilis, assembly GCA_963682095.1. Taxonomy (NCBI): domain Eukaryota; kingdom Viridiplantae; phylum Streptophyta; class Magnoliopsida; order Rosales; family Rosaceae; genus Potentilla; species Potentilla sterilis. The sequence continues at coordinate 62,892,152 of OY821755.1, forward strand.
TCTGTGAAAGATCTTTGAAGACCAGCACAACAATTTCAAATTTTGACAATAAGAACTTATTAATAATGGAATAAAGAATTTTACTTTATTGGTAGCAAAACCCCTAATTTTTTTGTATGTGATTGAACTTGAGAATGTTATTCTCAAGCTGCCTACGTATCCTTCCAAAGAAGGAATCAAGTCATCATGTAGTTCAACAGTTTTTTTTTTTTTTTTTTTGCTTGAGCCGCCCTTCCGGGTTTTCAACTCAACGGACTTTGTTTATTGAAGTGCCTTGTGCAGTTTAGGCTCGTGCAGTCTAGGAGCATTTTTCCGCTTTCCTCAAGCATATAGTACCTCTTCAAGAACTTTCCATTGATCGGGCATATCCTTGAACCGTCTTCAGCCACAATTTTGTAGGCTCCATTGGTGTACACTTCCCTAACGACATAAGGTTCATCCCACTTTTGCCTTAAACCGTCTAGGAGCCAATGAACTGCTACTTTGGGGTCTAGGCCAGGCATTTCTTTGCATGTCCAAGCGAAGAGATCCATGTATTCAAGTAAAAAATTATTTTTCTTCTTCAGGACTTAACGACGCATTCACAAAAACAAGTATGGGGTCTTCTTCGTTTCCCAAGTTGAGCTCTTTAAGTTCATCGATAGTAGCTTGCCCCCCGTCTTTGAGTTCAGGAGGGGCCTCGTCTACTTCACTTTCGGAATTCTCCTGATCATCTTCCTCGAAAGCCTCTGTTTCTACCACCGTGATATGATAGGCGGTTTGAACAATGTCATCCTCATCACTAACACCAGTGTCTCCTTTTTCAACTTGGCCAGTGAGTATGATGGTATGTTGTTTCACTTTAAGTTGACATGTGGAGCTCACCTTCAATTAGCAACGTCTCTTCATGTGTGACGGAATAAGGCTTCAGATTTCTTTACTCTCCACCTGATCCTCATTCCCCTTTCTTTTATTTTTATGTTGCTCTTTGGGCGCTTGGATCCTTTCGAGTGTAAATTTTTGTGGAGTTTGACTTGACTCGTTGTTAATCATTTTAGGTAATGTCAACCTGTTGAACACTGAAGCCTGAGTAGATGCATTACTGATGTGATCGAAGACTGATCTTCGACTTGCTTGCGTGTCGACACGGTTGAAAATCGAGACTCGCTCTCTTAATTCACTAACTTGTTCAGACGTCGTGCTTTGGGCAGTTGGACGAATGCGATCAAACGCTGAAGTACGTGAAGCTGATTGAACTTTTGGGCTCTCTTCTTCTACTACTTCAACGCTGATATGTTGTGCGTTAGCATGCACCTTCTGTCTCCTACATGAAATTTTGATTGGCTTGACTGGCACAAAACCGAGACCAGTTTTAGAAGAATCAACTGCCCCCCCCTTGTTCTCTCAACTTCTTTTGAGACTCGTTAAGCTCATGTACTTTCTTGCTAATGACCTGGCCATCCTCTTTGCTTGACGAACCAAATGTAATGGTAGTGCAATTGACCTCTGCAACGTCGTCAACGTCTAGTTCGATCTTTCCTTGTCTAGCAAGGCTCATTATCAAATCTTTAAAGACGAAACACTTCTCGATTGGGTGACTAACAATCCGATGATATTTGCAATACCTCGGATCATTGACACGATGCACCTCTTATGGGCGTTTGCACTCTGGAAGGTCTATAACCTTGTTCTCGAGTAGATCCTCCAACATGCCCGCTACGTCAGAATCTGGGAAAGGGTACGTTTTTCGCTCCATATCCTTCAATGTGCGTTTGCTCCTATCGTAGGTATTGGTTGTCCTATTGTAGGTATGAGTTGGCTCTGCCTTTTTGACTTCCCTCTTATCTCGTGTAGAGATTTTGATAGGAGTGGTATTGACAGCCATGGATTCTTTAGTAGGCATTTTCACAGTTTTGTCGACCTTCCCGAAGACTTTGTCCTTCCATTGATCAATGATGGACTCCTTCTCTCCTTTGTGGCTAGCTAAGCTTAGCTCCATATAATGTGCTCGTGTAGCCAACTCTTCGAAAGTACGTGATTTGATGCCCTACAAAATGTATAACAAGTCAAAGTGCATGCCTTGGATACGCATTTCAACAGCAAACACCTTTGATAATCGATCCTTGCAATCAAGGCTAAGTGAACGCCACATGTTGATGTAGTCGACAACAAGTTCATCCCTCCATTGTTTTGTGTTTGTGAGTTTTATCATGCTCACCGTGCGCCTTGTACTATATAAACGGTTTAGAAACTCACGCTTCATTTGATCCCAACTGTCAATAGACTCAGATTCCAGATCCGTGTACCATTCAAAGGCATTGCCCTTCAAGGATCGAACAAACTGCTTGACGAGGTGATCACCTTCTGTTTCAGCGTTGTTGCATGTTTCAACGAAATGAGCAATGCGTTGTTTCGGATTGCCCTTTCTTCAAATTGTTGAAACTTCGGTGGTTGGTACCCTAATGGCATTCTCAAGCTATCGATTCTCTTGGTGAAGGCTTGGAATATGTGAGGGAATCACGAGAAGGACCTCCATATTGAGCCCTGATTGAGTTGGTAATAATGTCCTGCAATTGTTGGAAGGACATGGAGCCGAGAGAGCCTTCATTGTTTTTGAAACTTTTCTCTTGTTTTTCGTTCACCTTCCTTCTCCCTCGTGTGTCTTTAGTAGAGTCCTCATCATTTTGGTTCTCGAGTCTGCTATAGAGCTAAGCAATTTGCATATATTTCTCCTCCACTGTTTGGGTGAGCTTCTCGACCGTCGCTATTAGATTGGCAACCTGCTCTTCAATGGAGGATGCTCCCGTCATCATGACTTGCATGTTAATGGGATGTGTGGAATCATTTGGGGACCCAAGGGCATCTTCACCATCGACATCAGGACTTCCCTGGCATGATGCCGTACTGGAGTTGTCGTCAGAGACATGTCCATCCTCAAGAACTTCAAGAACAAGTGGGGGAGATTGATCCCTTGGCTCCTTTGCTTTTGAGGCTTGCTCCTCCTCACTCTGAGAGACATGCTCCCTTGCCCCTAGACTTTCTAGGGTGATAAATTAATCGGGAAAATGGCTGAATTGATCACTGAAGTATGCCCCATTCTAAACTTTGCTCACTGAAGTTTGTCCAATATCACTTTGCTCACTATCGAATTACACTTGTGTTCACTTTGATCACTCCGTCTAAATCAGCCGTTAAAATTCAAAAAACTTTGTAAACGACCGTTAACAGTAGGGGTATTTTAGTCACATAATATTTGGCGCCATCTTTTACTGCGTGGGGGTATTTTGGCGCCAATAACTAGTTGTTTCCTCCAAATGCAAACTCAAACCATGTTCTGCGTTTAAATTGTTGGCCGAGTCATACCCTTTTCATACAAACAAGAGGTTGTTAACCATGTTTGATTACGAGAGCCAATCTGTGAATTGGATGGCTCAAAGTGCCAGAGAGAAAGGTGCAAAGGTGTACAGTGCCTGGTTTAAGTGGCCAACCTTGAAACTCTGCTCCACTGATTTGAGAAAGCAGATTTCGAGCAAGAAGAAGAGGAAGAAGGATTCTGCAACTGGTCTTTTTGTGTTTCCTGCAACTCTGCTTCATGTTATCAAAAATATTTGATTTCTCTTCCCTTGTAACAGTTACGTTCTTTCTGTAACTGCCATCTAACATGGAAAGTGAAGATGGGGTATCTGTCCCTGCAGCCATTTTCTTTCCAAAACATAATCCACTCCTTGATCGAAAGCTCGATCCCAAGTATTCCCTCTCCAGCTCTCCTCTTTTTTTTTTTACAAACTTCAAGAGATTCGATTGACCAGATCACAAACACACCTAAAACGGTACCACGCAATTGCTTCAACACTAATCCTCTTTTTCTGTTGTTTCTTGTAGGCTACCTGAGTACAAAAAAGCAGAAGAGTTCTCATCTGACTTCTCCACTACTTTATTATGCTAAAAACAAAGATCAAACATCCCAGATTATCTATGGAACCAAAACCTATAACTATAGTCATAAATTCTATTAAACAGAAAACACAAACAACCTAAAAAGCACATCCAGATCATTTCGACAAAACCCACACACCAATTCAGCAAACCAAACTCCACCACAACTCAAAACCCATTAAAACTATTCGAATTTGGAACATACAAAGCACACAGCTTTTCATTGCAATCAAAAAGCATACCAACCCAGATTCAATCCATATATAGAAACCACCAGAGACTTAAGCAAACAAGTCAAACCCAAACACCAACATGAATCACACACACCATCTTAGCCAAACTCTTCACCAACACAAAAGATTCAACCTTTGCATACAAATCAACACAAAAAAAATGATGATGATATATACTTGCCGTACAGTTGTGGTAAGCTGGGAGCAAAACACAATCTTCAAAGCTCCCTCTGAGAATTTGGAAAGGGAGAGTTGCCCAACTCTCCAAACCTTTCAAACTCAACAATCAATTCTCTCTCTCTTTTCACAAATAAATTTCTGGTTTTCAGGTTTGACGTTGAATGGTAAGAGAAAATAAGGGGAACTGGCACGTGTCTTTGGCGACCGGCCGGTGCAGGTGGAAGCGGTCGAGTTGTTTGGGGGTGTATAAAGTTCAGCATTTGCGGCTGGGTTGGCCTACTTACGACCGTTGGATGTGAACAGTCTGATGATTAACCGTGAGATGGGAGCTGACGGTGGTTGACTTACTCATTCGCTCAGTCTCCAGAACCTTCTTCTCCTCCCCAAACCTACTCAGCTCAGATTCCAAACCCTTCTTGGCATTCGCCAAAGCCTCCACCTGCTGCCTCCGGTCGTGGGTCTCCTTCAGCAGCAGAGAGTTCAGCGACTTCAGATTGGCGACCTTCTCCGACGAGCCGTCGTCCATGGCGGTGGCGGCGGCGGAGTTGGGTTTCTGGGTGTGGTGGGTTGGTGGTTCTTCTGGTTTAGTGGTGTCTTTGGGTTGATGGGTCACTTTCTTTTTGGCCATTTTGGGGATTGTGGAGGATTGGGGATTAGGATTTTTGCTAGGGTTCTTGTTGTTGGAGATTAATTGGGAAAATAAAAATGAAAAGGGTAAAAATGAAAATGAATAAGAAGAAAAGAAATGTCAGTTTGGTGAAATTCCCAAAATGTCCTTAAGATTTGCACATGAGTGGCACGTGTCATTGTTTTTAACGGCAGAATTTGAATTTTAACGGCTGATTTAGACGGAGTGATCAAAGTGAACACAAGTGTAATTCGATAGTGAGCAAAGTGATATTGGACAAACTTCAGTGAGCAAAGTTTAGAATGGGGCATACTTCAGTGATCAATTCAGCCATTTTCCCAAATTAATGAGCAAAACACACAGGAGCATAATTGTCTTTTCACTAATGTTTATGTCAGTCTCCGGCTCGAATTCGGGAATATGTGACACCTATCCGATTAACACGTAAGCGTGTCATACCTATGCATCCAAAGAGACGCTCAGAAACGTGCCGGAAACGTTCAGATACGAAACTGGAAACGTTAATGAAAAGACACTTATATCCCTTTGTATCAAGGACTAAAATATCCTCGATAACCTCGATATTTCCTCGAAATTTCCGTTTTTTTCAAACATCGATATTAACACTCATATCTTTCCGATATTTTACTTTTAGTCTATTTTTATCTAAATATACAATTTTTATATAAATTTTTGGTAAAATTTCTATCGATATTCGATATTTTCTCGAAATTTCCATCGAAATTTTTTTTCTTTCAAACCATCGATATTTCCGTAATCGTCGATATTTAATACCTTGCTTTGTATATATTTCAGTAATATATATACTGACACGTGGTGATTTCCCTAAAATCCCTTAAACGGCGACGTTCTGAGGCGATTGTGGATATTGCTCTTGTAGAAAACAAAGAACATTGTTCTTCCTTTTTTGACTTTAAAGATTGATGTTTTTCCTCTTTTCCTTTTTTTTTTTGGGTGAAGTGTGAATTTTTCTGGTGTTATCAAAGTTCTCATTGACGTGGCTAATTGGCTATTTAGTTGGTGGATCTGTTACATAGCAACCCATTTCGATGAGGATGCAGACCAACAATCCCCACTTTGATAAACATCCATTCTGCTACACTCATGCCCTCAACAATAAGCCTGTTCGCGTCGGTTTTGACACCTGTCGAACTATCAACACGTGGGGGTGGCGGACGTAGATTTCAGTCCTGGTGCGAGCGTGCGAGTACCTTTGGGTTAGGTACAACCTTGGTGGCGGACGACGTCTGGTGGATGAATCACCCTTGGCGAACGGATGACCCTGGCGAACGTGTTCGTCTGCTCCCTGCTACCTGACTTCTCGATCAAGCGACTGTACGCGGGCGTTAACAGGCCGGCGTAGAGGCTCGAACAAGACCTAAGTAAACGGTTACTAGGATTTTTCTACTCAACCTCTTCTAGATTGAGATAATCTTACTTCGATCCTGGGATGCAAAGCAGAGCTAAGTATCAAGACCGCAGATTGTGTTTGTCCAACCTCTTGCAGATTGGGAAAAGACTGTTACCTGGGTAACGACTCGATTTGTCACAAGGCGTGACGACTGACACTGGGTGCTTCAGCGAACGCAGACACGACGCAAGTTTGCAGCTCTAACCGGCGCGAGTGTACGACTCAGGTTGGTGCAGGTGTGCTGGGACGTGCGGATGTTGGAAGCGATAGGTCTCAGCGATGCTTCGACACGAACGCAAGACACTTTCGACAACAACGGCAGGTGTACGGCGACCAAAGGTGGGCGTAAGTTTGCGGCTTGGTTGGAAGAGTGGACGTTTGCAATTGGTGGAAGGCAGTTCACGAGAGATTGCTCCGGAGAGGCTTGCAAGATTTGCAGGGCAAAAGCTTGTAGTTGTATGGTTGTGAACCATTTCTACATTGTCCTAGAGTTCTTTATATAGTGATCTCAAAACCCCAAATACGGGTGTATCAAACATAATGGATTCTGATATCGAATAGGATTGTATTACCTTAAACCATCTCCAACTCGGACTCCTAGAAGGAAACTGATTTAAAACATATCGGATTACCCTCCAATGGGTGACCCTTCTGGGCTCCGGCCCTTTGTCTTAGGTAAATGTAAATTTAGGCCCAAACATTGCCCCCCAGCCTTCGAAATTAAAAACCCATTGAGATTGAAGAAGGTTGAGAAAGCCCATCCGGACTCATTTAAAAACCTGAAGAATGCGTCGTTCCCTCTAACCGATGCAACTTTACCAATTCGAGCTCAGAAGACTGTTCATAAAACCCTAAACCATTTCCAAACACACTGCTTCAGAAATTCATAGAACCTCTTCCAGATTCTATAAAGCTTTAATCCAGGAACGTCAATATCAACCCGAAATCTCACTTCTGTCATTATTCTTCCAACATGGCCCTAGAAATCAAGCACTCAGAAGCGCTTCGCGGAAAGGAAAAGATTCAAAATTCCGTTATCGAGGTCGGAAGTCCCTTCCAAACCTCACTGACCTCACCAGATGATTACAACCGTGCCGGGCTAGGTCCGAGACAATGGGAAATCGCCCCTCAAGCCCTATCTTCATTCGCGGATCCCTGCCGTCCACCTCCAGTGGCCTTTCGCTATCAAAGCATCAAACTTCTAAAGTGTTCAAATCACTTTGAAGCCCCCATCACCCCTGGTTGTTGGCCTTTACCAACCCCATCAATGATCAAATGGTACAAAGCCAGACAAAAGGTAGATGCCCTAAGATGGCGCCATGCTGGAATAACAGAAGTCCTCGACCTCTGCTTTAATTTGAACCCAAAAGGTGGAAATCGATGCGCATTCCTATCCTTAGTGAGTTTTTGGAATCCCTCTTCCAACACCTTCGATTTCAGTTTTGGCCAGGCTAGTATCACCCTCCTAGACCTGTACGCTGGGTTAGGATTTCCTTTGGGTAGAAAACCCTTTGAGTTAGATGATTATCCTCTAGACCGAGTTCACTCTACCATTATTTCTATCTCCAGCAACCTGAGCTATCAACCCTGGATAGATGAATTCAGCAAGAAGACTGACGACATCGGAGGAATTGCCTTCCTTGATTTCTGGCTCAACAAGTTCATATTCTATTCAACTGCCTCCAAGATGTCCAGAACCTATAAAAGGATGGCTGAAATCCTTTACGCCTATGAAGAGATAGGCCTACCCCAAATAGCCCTCGCACACCTGTACCGGGGACTCCATATCCTGTCCATGAACCCCTTCTGCATCACGGTTCCCGGACCGCTCTGGATTCTAGACATATGGGCAAATATGTATTTTCCAGGACTCGCCTCAGAACCCAGAGACATAGGCGAAAACCAAATAATGGGAGCAGCATATGTTGGCCAACCGCCAATGTATGGGCAGGGTTACGCAGCCTGCTTTGACATTGTCTACCAGACGGATGCACCGGGCTTCTACTCGGAGGCTCAGATGCTCCTAACTTGAAAGCACCCTCCGACTTTGAAAACTAGTTTCTTCCCCTCTACTAATCAAAGTGACGCAGGGGAGAATCTGTTCCTGCAATGTATATCCATGGCGGATCTTCCTTTGTTCACCTCCAACAAAGGCGGTCAGGGCTCAGAGGTGTATGCCCCCCAATTCTTTGCTCCTGCTTCCTCCTCAGTGAGCCTGATCGCTTCCACCAGCTGAAGCAACCAACGGGTCGGTGAGATGGAAGACACTCTAGATGAATGGTCGGAATCTTTTGAGACAGCTCCATGGTCAAAAGATTTAGTTAAAAACATGTCATATTCGTTCAAGAAATTTAGAAGTAGAGGCTTATAAGAAATTCTGTACTTGTAAATCTCTTGACCGCAAAGTCATCCATGAAATGTAATAAAAATTTATTGACCTTGTCGAAAAAAAAACACAAATATTGTTGTTTTCCGTGTTGAATTGTTGAGAACCATAAACATTGATTCTCAATCAGACTAAGTAAATGAACCTTAAACAGATTCATAACAAAAGAAAGCGAAAAAGACTAATGAACCTCGAGCAGATTCATATTCTACATTATGTTTACCGCTGGCGAACGGAACCGCTGGCGGACTGAACCACCAGGTCCTCTATGAAGAGTATCCCTCGTATTGCCCCCCTAGTAACCTTAGGCTGAAGCAAGGTACGCTGCTAAAGCCAAGGGGACTAAGGCAGAATGTTATTGTGTTGGTAGGAGGCCTTAGGTCGAAGCTTGCCCCCCAGTCTCAATCATAGCGAGCGGCTCTTCATATTCCCAAACGCTAGGGAAGTATTTCTTGAGATGACGCCCATTGATAGGGTTTCGATGGACATCACCCTCCAAATTTCTAAGTTGATAAGCACCTTTGCCAACAATCCGATCAATGACAAAGGGGCCCTCCCACTTGGGAGACCATTTACCACGTCCAGTATCTCGTTCGCCAAAGGGAAGCATATCTCGTTCGCCAAAGGGAAGCATAGCCTTCCAAACCAGATCACCTTCCCCATAGGACTTACCCTTGGTTCTTTTGTCATAAGCTCTGGCGACCTTTTTCTTCTCCAAGATTATGTTCTGCAAAGCATCCAGGCGCTGCTCATCGAGATCTTCATGCTCCTGAAACATAGCCTGAACGTAATCATCTCCAAGTAATTGATGCTGCTCGCGAACCCGGAGAGAGCGAACATTGATTTCCAAAGGAAGAACAGCATCATGGCCAAACATTAAGGCGTAGGGAGTAGTTCCTGTAGGAGTTCGTTTAGAAGTACGATACGCCTACAGAGTATTGTCTAGCTCAGTATGTCAAGTTCGAGGATTATCTGCCAGCATCTTTTTGATGATAGAAATAATAACCTTGTTGCTAGCTTCAGCCTGGCCATTTGATTGAGCGTAATACGGCGAAAAGTGTAAAAACTGGATGCCATAATCTTGAATGAACGTCTGTGTACTTTCCGCCATAAACGCTGCCCCCCTGTCCGCCACAATACACTCAGGAATGCCATAGCGGCAGATCATATTCTGAAAGATAAAGCGAATAACTGTTGCTGCATCACAATTTCGAACAGGGATAGCTTCAACCCACTTGGTGAAGAAGTCTGTGCCAATCAGCAGGTATTTATGTTGGAGAGAAGAATGTGGATGAATTTCCCCAACAAAGTCAAGTGCCCAACCCCGGGCGGGCCAAGGTTTAATGATAGGCTGCATGGGGGGGCATATTAGGAATCCGTTGAACTGGTCCATGAATCTGGCACTCAATACAACCTTGGGTAAAGCTGATGCAGTTTTTAAGGATAGATGGCCAAAAATACCCATATCGGCGGATCAGCCATCTCATCTTTGATCTACTTTGATGCGAACCACATACACCCAGTTGAGTCATTGTAAACGTAGGCTTAGGAAAAACCATGTGTGAGCTATAAAGATCAGTGACCCCATCATGGTCATTGTGTCCTGGTGAGGAAATCAAATCCTCATTGGCGGGAAGATCTTCATTGTCTGATATTTGAATAAGACAAACTGGCTTGTCCGCCACCTCCTCTTGTATGAAATAAGCAGTTGGGATCGGCGCAGACAAAGCATAACTAGAGGATAATATGAAAACCATATTACAATCTAGAATTGGCTCATCACCGTCTGTATAACCTTCTTCATCCTCCAACATCTCGTCGTCCGCATCTGGCATGTCCCTATCAACCCGTGATAAGTTCGTAAGCACCTTACACTGTGAAGGTATATGAGCAGCTTCTGCTTGCTTCACAGAGAAATCTGTCTTCAACTGCTGTGCTACGAACTGAGGAAATGGCTGATCCCATTGTTGATTTACAGCCTTCTGACCAGTGAGAACCGAAACCGGCTGAGCCGATGACCTGCTAAGGACCGGAGCAGATTCCTGAGTATCTGACTGTATCTCAGGGACCTTAGTAGTTGTTGATGTGGAAACCGCCGTCATCCCCTTAGGCTACCGTTTCAAAACGACAGAGCCTACCATATCCGTTTTGTCCGAGGTTATATGGATAGACTTGGGCTTTGGTGGGATCACAACAGCGGAGCGGAGGGGTGTTTTCTCTAGAGAATATGCTAATTTCCTCCGCGGAGTTCTTTGAGGTGCACCATCTGCTACTGTAGGATGTGCAATCCTCTCATTAACATTCCTTCTTCGAGGTGGTGATTTTTCCTCCTTCCATACCCGACGAGAGTCAAAGCGTCTAAAGTCCTTCTAGCCTTGCCGTAACGCTTTTGGATATTCCTAGTTGGAGGGGTTGGTGCCTCTACTACTGGTTTGGCTCCTGAAGGTCCGGGGTCTTGCCGGGACCTTGCTGGAGTAGCATAAGCTACTTTCTCCTGGTGATGATACTTTACCCGCTTGGGGTCACCAGACCTAGAGCGTTCTGGCCACGGATGGGTCCGCTTGGCCGTCTCAAGAGCCTTCTATGTTGCCACCTGAAGAGCCCTCATTAGCTCTTCGTGTGTAAGAGGTATGCGACAATCTATCTTACAGTTAAGGCACAACTGAGCCTTAGGCACCGTCACCATCTCTTCCCTGACTGGCGGATTTGCCGGCTTGTCTGTCCGCGAGTCGTCATTGGGTCCATCTTGGCCGATGGCATTCACCCAAAGGTATTGAGTAGACGCCACCGTGTCACTATCAAACTGCAGGATTCCCTCATTCAACCATTCTTGGATTTGATCTTTCAATTCTATGCATGCAAATATGCAATGATTATTCGAACGGTGGAAAGAACAATAGGACCTGTCTAACCCAATGCTTTGGTACTGCTCAAGCGTGTATTCAGGAACAGTCATTCCCTTCTGGACCAAGAATCGCCAAATCTTCTGCGCCTTATGCGCGTTGTAGGTATAGGTTTGGAATCTAGAACCCTGTTGACGAGGTTCCAGCTCATGACATTCGTTGGGAACTAGAGCAACCATGTTCACCTCCGGAAAGGGTCGAGTCTCCGTCCAAGTAGGTTCCTTAGCAGTGTCCATCACCATGAGCCGCTCATTAATCCATGTTTGGATCTGGTCCTTGAGCTTGACGCAGTCCTTAGTATAATGGTTATTCATGTTATGAAAACTGCAATAATTCTTGCTCGCCATATAGTCTGGTTTAGGCACGAAACCGCCTTCGTGTTGGAGCCGCCCTTGCTTGAATAATTCGGCGAGGATCTCCGGAGCTTGATGAGCATTATAAGTGTACTTCTCAAAGGCGGACTTCAGAGGCAAAGAAGTCATAATCTTAACAGGTTCCTTGGCGAACCTTACGTTCTTCGGTTGTAGTGGCTGGCAACCCAACACCTCTACAACCGCTACGTTGTCTTCGTCCTTAGTATCTTCAACCCAAGTGACCGTTGGCGCAGGATCAGCATCTATAGTCGCCACCGTCTTAGCAATAGGAGGGAAATTTGTCTTAGGTTTCAGAGTACCCGGATAGAACGATAATGGGATGCCTTTCCTCTTGCTGGTCTGAGCCCTTGTTTGGTCGAGGAAGTGCTTATGTTTGGCTAACCTATTGGTTAAGTCTGCCATATTCGTCACGTACACTTGCTGGAAGTGCGCCTGGATCTCCGGCTCGAGCCCTGCAATTGCCAGCTCGACAATGGTATCTTCCGCCAGCCTATCTCTGCATTTAGCTCGTAGGAGCTTAAAGCGTTTCAAATAGTCAATGGTGGATTCATCAGGTTCCTGGTTAGTATCCGCCAGAACCTTAATCGTTATCTTAGTCTCGACAACCCCAAACATGGTCCTAAAGAGACCCTCCATGGATTGCCAATCTAGAATAGAGCCTGGTGTTAGGTCTCTGTACCAAGCTAAGGCTGATCCCGTTAGGGAAGTTCCGAATAGTTTCAACTTGAGGACAGGGTCCTGGGCATATGGGCCACATTCGTTATGAAAACGAGTTATGTGGGTCTCCGCATCTTCAGAAGATTCGCCCATGAAAGGGGTAAACCTTATATGCTTGAAATTCGCGGGCCATGGCATCAGGTTCACAACTCGTGTTAGTGGATTGGTATAAGTTATACCAGGATCCGGCAAACCTTGCATGATCCTTAATTGCTCATAAAACAGCCTCTGTATGTCGTTGCGGGTCATAACACCCTCAACGTCCTCCTCTTGATCTTCGCCCTCGTCATCAGAAGGCGGGTTTATCATCCGTCCACCTCTCCTTTGTTGTCTTTGCGGAGCAGCAGCTTCAAACCCCCTATTACGAGGCTTAGCTATTTTAGCTAGACCTTTCTCCATTGTCCTTGCAAGCTTTGCTGGAGGAGTTAGCTCTCTTGGTTCAGATATCTCAGCCTCCAACCCTATTTGCACCATCTGCGCCAATCGCTCGACAGCAGCGTTGGTCTTTTCCAGTTGATCCTGCTGCTGCAGCATCTGTGCTCTGAACTACTCCTGCTGCTGTTGGAGTTGTTCGCTGAACTCAGCTTGATGCCCCCTCACTAAGCTATCAAGACTTCTAGTGAGAGAAATAATATTTCCAGCATTCGCCTGTGATTGTCTTGCCAAAGCACTAATGTTGGTGTTGTGGCCAATTTGTTCGGTCTTCAACTCCATCAGAGTAGCCTCTATCTTCTCTAGAATAACATCAGTGGCCCGAGACTTAGATATGATAATGCCAAAAGATTCCACTATCTCCGTAGGAGATGGTGTCCGAGTTTGGAGAATTCCATCTCCATCATTGGTTTCAAAAACTAATGGAGCCATTGCGGTATTTGGGATATCGCCTTCCTCATGGCAATCAGCGATACCCTCCAAATTTTCGGGAGTATGGTTATCTCCCTCAAGGACCTCATTTAGATCCTCAATCTCAGGTCTGCCGTCTCCAAACTTGGCATGCAACTGAGATTCAGACAGACCTTTACATGCAGCTGAATTGTGCTGTTTCAACAGCTGATGCTCTGGTTTTTTACAGAACGATATCGGTCGTTTGTAGATATTGGCTTGCGCAATCTTGACACCGGTCCCACCGGGTGTGCCAAAAATGTTCGCGTCGGTTTTGACACCTGTCGAACTATCAACACGTGGGGGTGGCGGACGTAGATTTCAGTCCTGGTGCGAGCGTGCCAGTACCTTTGGGTTAGGTACAACCTTGGTGGCGGACGACGTCTGGCGGATGAATCACCCTTAGCGAAAGTATGACCCTGGCGAACGTGTTCGTCTGCTCCCTGCTACCTAACTTCTCGATCAAGCGGCTGTACGCGGGCGTTGACAGGCCGGCATAGAGGCTCGAACAAGACCTAAGTAAACGGTTACTAGGATTTTTCTACTCAACCTCTTGTAGATTGAGATAATCTTACTTCGATCCTGGGATGCAAAACAGAGCTAAGTATCAAGACCGCGGATTGTGTTCGTCCAACCTCTTGCAGATTGGGAAAAGACTGTTACCTGGGTAACGACTCGATTTGTCACAAGGCGTGACGACTGACACTGGGTGCTTCAGCGAACGCAGACACGACGCAAGTTTGCAGCTCTAACCGGTGCGAGTGTGCGACTCAGGTTGGTGCAGGTGTGCTGGGACGTGCTGATGCTGGAAGCAATAGGTCTCAGCGATGCTTCGACACGAACGCAAGACATTTTCGACAACAACGGCAGGTGTACGGCGACCAAATGTGAGCGTAAGTTTGCGGCTTGGTTGGAAGAGTGGACGTTTGCAATTGGTGGAAGGCAGTTCGCGAGAGATTGCTCCAGAGAGGCTTGCAAGATTTGCAGGGCAAAAGCTTGTAGTTGTATGGTTGTGAACCATTTCTACATTGTCCTAGAGTTCTTTATATAGTGATCTCAAAACTCCAAATACGTGTGTATCAAACATAATGGATTCTGATATCGAATAGGAATGTATTACCTTAAACCATCTCCAACTCGGACTCCTAGAAGGAAACTGATTTAAAACATATCGGATTACCCTCCAATGGGTGACCTTTCTGGGCTCCGGCCCTTTGTCTTAGGTAAATGTAAATTTAGGTCCAAACAAAGCCTCCATCTCATTATGATCCCCTGACATAAATCAATTCTTTACTTCAGCTTCTAATGGGTATTAGCTGCAGCAGAGTGTAGATATTAGTTAGGTTTGACTCATATACCGTTAGGTTTTTGAGTATGTGGCGGCCCAACATCTACTATGTTAGCATCTTTGTTTTCCTTGAAGGGAGAATGTGCTTCCTGTTTAATCATTAGTCTTCTATGATGCATGTCTTAACGCAAAGCATCATGATCTTGGAAGATATCTCATATTATGTGTTTAAAAACTGGCTAGTCTTTAAAAAAAGTTGTTTCGATTACCTTGGTTTTGGCAGGCACTCCTCCTAATGTCACACTTAATGAACATTGTGATACTAAGGAAAGAAAGAGATCTGATATGGAATCTGGTTACGTTAGTCAAGCAAGAAACAGCTGGGGAATATAATGAAGATAGAAGTCCATGCAAGAAGATAGCTCCACTTACGCCAACGTTTTGGCTAACAAATCATGTTTTGTTAATAATAGAAGTATTTATTCGATCATGCAGTTTATTAGAATTTTTCAAGGCTAGCTACTAATTAATAAAACTATATAGCAAATGAATTAGCTAGCAACTTAGCAAGTAAGGTTGTCACCGGGGGCAACACCAAGTTGGTTACAATAATCAACGTAATAGTCGACTCGTTTCTGTACAGTAGTAGGGTTCCCACCATCGCATTCAAGCGCACCGTTAATGGCTCGGATAGTTGCCCCGAAGCCTTGGTTGATGACCGGGCGAACATTGTTCATCCAGTACCATAGTGCAGTCTTGAAAGCAATGAGGGGATCATTGGCCACGGTTTCAGGCGAGTTTACTCCGTCGAACCCGATGCTCTTTCCGGCAGGTCCATAATTGAAGTTCCACGACAGTTGGATGGGTCCCCGGCCGTAATAACCCTTGTTCGGGTTGCATGGATATTCCGTGTTAGTCTCGTCGCAGTAGTCTTTTGATGCGCCGTCTATCTCTTCTATGTAGCAAAAATCTGCACACCATTACCGTACATATTACCATGTTAATGTATCATTTACGTATTTAGAAATTAACTTGTAATCAAGGCAATTATTTGGAGAAAAAAAATGGAGAGAAGTGACTTACGAAAAGTCTCATGGGTGACGTGAGCAAAGAAGGCAGCAATCTCCCGTTTAGAATCATCAAGGGAACCAATGTTACCAAACTGATCATACGAGTTGAGAGCATCAAGAAAAGAAGCCCGAGAATAGAAGTTCTTTCCGGCACAGCTTGCATCCGCTTGATCGATTATAGCGTTGAAGAATTCCGGGGTGACGATATCCGCAACCGGAACATCACTAGTACCGGGAGTTAGGGGGGGCGTTTTGCAAGGCCCCGCTTGGCATCCCGTGCCACAGTAGTCGTCGTCCGTGCCGCAGTAGCCGTGTTGGCTGCAGCACAGGTCTGCAGCACAACCACAATTTTGAGCCTCTACCACATGCAAACTTAAGACAAGGACTAGAGCTATTCCAGCCCCAATGACAAGCTGCTGCTTCAGTATTTTCGTACAAGAGAAAGCAGGGGAACCCATGTTGAAAAGCTGGGAAGAAGGAAGAGGCAGATGAACTAAGGTGGAGTAGTTGATTGGGTTATTTATAGTGGATGAACTAAGGTGGAGTAGTTGATTGGGTTGGGTGGGAATGACAACTCAATCAAGTGGCCTTGCCCTACAAAATATGGTCCAACTTTCTAGACGCAGTGGATGGATGGAATAATCAAAGGGTAGACTTCTGACTTGTGCCAATTCTTCATTTTCTGCATTCATCTGTTCTGGATTTCTGAGGTGCCTAAGTTGTGAACCCACCCTATAAATTACACAGAAATATCAAACGTACAAAGAACATCGACATGGGAGTCGACGACCTTTAATTGTAGAAAGTGACATAACTGAGACGACCAGGACGCACGCCTAGAAGCCATTCTAAATTAGTGCCAGTCTTGACATTCCAAAGAAGATCTAGACGGCCTCTTTGAATCAGTCTCTACAGATTTCATCATTGGACATTTCGTATGCAACGATTTTCTTTCGACTTAAAGCACTCAGTCTCCTTATGATGTTCTCTCTCTCTTTCTTTCTTTTAGTTTCTCAGTTTCTCTCACCCACATCACCATTCAACATCACCACAACCAAACGACCCCGTCCCCAACACCCTCTCTTGCTACTTAGATGACGACCGAGTTTTTGTTTGGACAACGTCAGCGGTTTCGACGTTGGACCTTTTGACCAAATGAGATGGTGATGGCTAGTTTCATGGATTGAAAATTGAACCCAATGAGATCTTGATCCCTCTTAAATGGGTTGAAATCAAATTAATGATTTGAGAAGCTACTGGAAGCCGTGGGTAACGGTGGTGGCCGGCAGTGTGTTAACTGATCTGATCCGCTGGCAAGGTCCTTAGGTTTGTTGAGGTTAGATGGCTATAATAGAAGATGAATAGTCTTAGATTCAAGTCAGACTAGTGGAACTGAAAATGATCAAGGACCAAACAAGGATGTTGAAGCAGATGAACCTGAAGAAGTTGATGCTTCTAGTGAGTCAGAAAGTGTGAACTTTGAGAAGGTTCTATCAACAATACAAAGGAACAAAGATCATAACATTAAGTGGGAGTTTGAGGCAGACATGCTTGCTGCCTGCATTTGGTAAGGATCCAGAGCTGTTCATGAGGGCTGTGTGTGTGTGTCCTTTATAGACAGCAAACTTCTGAGGAAAAAGTTACAATGGCGTCTTTGTGCTACAATTCTCGTGGCTTTAGCAACTTCTATGCTTTCAGGTACGATGAATGCAACGTGTTTGTTGTCGAAATGTGAATCAGTGAATATTTGGCCTTTCTCAGACTATCTGTTAATTTATGGTTCTCCCTTTTATCTGGCCAGGAGCTCTGATTTGGCTGAATTTCTTACTGATAGGATTCTGGGGAGTCTGTGGGTCATTGATTTTGAACAAGACATGGAGATATGCATACTTCCGATTCATAGAAAATGTACAAAATATGTTTAAAAAGAAGCATATGAAATGATACAACTTGCATTGAAAATGTCAAATATTTGTACAAATTGGAACTATGACACCCTCAAATTCAAAATTGCATCAGCTGAACAACAAGTTCTAGCTAAATATGCCAACTTATATCACCCTTGCACTAAACATTCCTATTCCTTTCCTCCTATTTCCCCCTCATGTACAAGATCAAACCTACCCTATATCCATGCCCTACAAAACAATTAGTTGTATTTACAAATAAATTACAAAACTCACACAAAGCCTTCTTCCCTCTTTGATACAGCAAAATCCACATCATGGCATTCCATCTTACTGATTGTCCCTCACTAAGAACTCTGGACTCTTGGATGGACTGAGCTTGTAAAGCTAGATCTATCAGAGGGTATCACCTGTCACCTGACCCATCTTTGCATTTGAAGTTGAAAGATGCGCTTACAGTGTATGCCTAGCCTGTACATGAACGAGGCCTGATTAATTAGAGCTTTAAGACGATCAATAATTTCCAAACACATTCGTTCTGCATAATCATATCAGTACCTAATGCTTTGGAAGTACATATGGAAACGAGAAGTGCATCAGGCGTGGTATTTTGGTAGTTCAAATATGATAGTGAAGAATATGAACGACACTTCATTATTTCTTCTTAGAAAAGAAAAGAAAAATGAAGAGATGGAAGATTACCTCGTCATCATTCCTTCTGATTGTGGCCCACAACCTGCCAGCAGGCAAACATAGTCCACGTCCAGCCCAAGCATTCAAAATTTCTGCAAATGCGCTCTCAGACAAAAGGAGAAGAAAATAACTGAAGAGCCATCACTGCATACTACAAGGCTTCCAAGGTTATTGATGCTTTTGTGAAAACAGAAAGAACAAACGGAGCTTCTTCGCCAGGGTGTATAGTTGTCGGCACTATTGTGTAACCTCTAGGATCTGGATCCAAAACCATTTCACAAGATATTTCTCGTGAATTAACATAATCTGTCCCGCCAACTGATTCATGTAGGTATATATTGTAAGCAGCTCGGCGGCCTCGAGTTTTGAGTATCCTCATCCCAATATAGAACATCATTGAATCATGACTGGATTGATAGTTTCTGAAACCAGCAACTGTTCTTGAGAAGCTCACACCCTAGGCAGAGAACATGTGCAAGAAAAGAAGTCAATAAAAAAAAAATCAAGCAATGAAAAGATAAATATGGATAAATCTGAAACAGGGGGCTCGATAAAGATACCTGTGTCAACGTAATGAATACATGAATTGGAAATGAGGCATCTGGCCCTGTGGCCCTCAATCGAAATTGTGGATTTTGATGCCATGTCTCGTAGTCTTGGCAGCCACCAGCACTATAACTTCGCCATTGGCCGTGAACAGAGTAGCGCATCTCCGGGGGATATATACGGCAAACATATATTGATCGAAAATGAATTTGGAAGTCTTGCCAGGACATCCAGAATATGCCATCTTTTGACTGTTGAAAGAAACAGAGGATGTTATGATCAAAAAAAGAAAAAAGAAGTACGTGAAACCATTGAGATCAGGTTGAATGGTAATAGATAGGCAACCAATGGTAACAACTCTGATATAGAATCCTTGCTTTCTGTCAGAGGAACTGAAGGACTTAGGTATACCCTTTGGGGTTAACCTAGGTGATGATGTCCGATGCGGGATAGGAAACAACTTATATGATGTGGATAAAAGTTACAATAATCAAACCTGTGGAATATGCTTCAGTTTGTGCTTCATCCTATCAGTCCATTCAGGCGATGAGTCGGACCAAGGGCCATTCCACTCAACTTCGTTGGCCCATGGATTCCGAATCTGAATAAGCTTGTGACCATCCACCTCTCTCACCTGAGTTAAAAAGATCAGCTAGTGTGACAACCTTGATCAAATTTCATTTTGTTCCATATTAAAAGGAAATGTTAGGTGTGCATTCCAACTCACCTGCAATAATGAGTAAGCATGACCTTCAGAAGCTTCATCTGACTTAATCTTATTTTTCTTATGTTGATATGCCGGAGTCATAGAGACTTTATCCCACAACACTTTTCCCTATGCCATCTGTAACCAGTTTTGCTCTACTGGTCAACAAGGATCTTGCTTCTTTCTCCATTAGAGGTAGAAGGAGATCAAATATAGCATCATGCAATATCAACTTCCGCTGCTCGCTCCATAGGTGCGCATATTTACCAACACTGGCTCTAAGATAAAACTTCTCAAAGTCACATAACAACTTATTCAGTTCGTCTTCTGGCAGCTCAAAAGTAAGGTCAATCATCCTCTTCAAGTAGCCATTGTGCACCTTCCATCCTATTCAGTGGCTTTCTTTGAAACTCGGCACCTACTGCATAATTTCCATTAGCTTTGAAACACGCAGATAACTCAAGGATATCCAAGCAGTATCTTCGAACATAGTTTCTTATACATGGCTCACAACTTATCTCAACAGCAGCCTGTAGGAACAAACCATTGAAAAGCATTTATTTGACAATTTACACTTGTGATGGTGCAAGGGTGAAAAACACCGTCAATAAACCTTGCAAGAAAACCAGGTTTGATGTTTAAAAAGCCTAAAGCATGAAAGAATACACCAGCTTGAGCATGTGACAGATCAGCTTAAGCAGACACTCAAGCCTGTTTCACATGGTATAACTTCACCTATATCATATTTATGATACTAGAGCAAGCATTGCTTTTACCACAAGGACAACAAACTTGGAAAATGCTGTAAAATATATTGGGTGTGATATTGCAAATATAAAATTGAAATATATATTAACTTGAAATTAGAAATAAAATTTCAGAAATAAGTATAGTGAAATACTCAACCAATACCGAAGGAGTTTGAAAACGGATTAGGAACAGTCGAGTCGTGTGTGTCACACACTTTCCTTAAGACAATTACGCCGCCTCTACCGGTGCAACAGGTCTATTGGCGCTCGTCTCCCAGGATACAACGACTAATGAATTCTTGAAGCTGCACTGCAACAAGAAAGCCTACGAACCACTTGTACCTTCTATCTATCACCAGAAGAAACGACACGAGAGAGAAAAACTTTGGGAGATTGTCTGATAATATTTTTGGTGATACAAGATCCCTTGAACAAATGAATAGGTCGCTCTTTATATAGGGGGTAAAGAGGCTACTACTTTAATTGCCATGAATTCCGAAATGAATTTCATATCATAAGTTATAGCCGTTACGTAATGAATTCAGAAATGAATTCTAATTCATATGTCATAACTATTTCCTCAATAAATTCCATTTCATACGTTACAACAGTTACACAATGAATTCGGCAGTTACAGAATTCAATCTCATTAAATCTGTCGTTACAGTATTTAATCTCATTGAATCTGCTGTTACAAAATTCAAAGGAGTTCTGTTGTTACACATTCCAGAATTCAAGTAGTGAGCACGTTTTGGGTGACAATTTCTTATTCACACCATAACCAATTTAACAAGATGATTATATGAATTTGTAGTCCTCATACCGGAGAATACGAATTCACATTTTATCATTAACGAATATTAAGTGCGTCCACTTAAATTCTTCTAATTAAATTGGTTAAAATAAACGGTGATTTTCACCATTTTCCAACAATTCCCCACATGAATGAAATTGGCGACCAAAGACTCGGTAGACATGGTGATAGATTTCTACGGTTGAAACCTGCATAGGATAGGTAGGTTTTACCCTTTGAACCTTCCCTTGTGAAAGTATGATTATGTTACTGACTAAACAGTAGACGCGATGTCCTTGAACTATTCGTCATTTTGTGTAACTGATAGCATACCTCACACAGGAGTCTTCCTGGTACATTACAGTTCTCACTATTGTGTCCATTTTGGCCTTGGACACGTGCCTGGTTCTGTAAGAGTTTGATAAGAATTGTGCCCCAACAATTCTCTTAGAAGCGGCCCCACTTCTCTCTTACATAGGTGATCTCTTAATTAAGAGTAACCCGCATTACTCCGCTCGGTTTTACCCGACACATAAGAATCATTAAAAGCTTTAGCTTAACCTCATTCCTTACGGGCATCACTGTTTTTTCATCATAGGAATAGACCTGGGAAAAACTCCCCACAGTGATCCGATATGATCTCTACAATTTAGTTGTCCCTTTGAACCTAGATCTTGGGATCTCCAGTCAGCTAGGTTGGGTATCCACTGTAAAGATTTTTATTTCATGGGCTTTAGTCTCATTCCTCTTGATGATTTATCAACTAACTCTCTAGTTAACCATTTGGTTAGCATATCCGCAATATTATCTTTTGACTTCACATAGTCAATCAAGATAACTCCAATAGAGAGTAGTCAATTGGTATTATGTCCTTGAAGGATGTGTCTAGACTTACTATTGTACATCTTACTATGTGCCCTGCCAATTGCATATTAACTGTTACAATAAATTGCAGACACATGTCTTGTCAATCTTGGAATATCCTCCATATTAGTGTAACCATTGTGCTTCTTCCCCACATTTGTCTGGTACCACAAACTCAGACTTCATTATTGATCTAGTTATAATGGTCCGTTTGGAGGATTTCCATAACACTGTTCCACCTTTTAGTGTGAACACATAACCGCTAGTACACTTAAAGACTATCGTGTTAGATATCCATTTTTCATCTCAGTATCCTTCTAGGACAACACAACTCAAATATTACTCGTGTGTCTCTTTGACTTGCTCACATAAGCAATATCCATATTTTTCATGTCAAATATGAAATTTAACATATCTCTAGTGGATTTGATCATCTTATTATTGCTTTCAAATAATAAGCATGTCATTACGTATCCACTTACTTTTAAAGCATCATAAAGCATCATATAACATACTTTGACCCTTGTCAATGTTAATTAGTCTTCATAAAGTACCATAATTAACATATATCTTGGTCTATCATGTCATACATTTGGATGACTCAACCATAGAGGTGAAAAGACTATTTTATTCATTCTTTAACAAATGTCATTACAAGAATTAAATAATCCACCACTCATGGCCTTATTTTATTTTAGACAAAACAAATTTGTCCTCACTGAGTATATACTCATATAGACCTCAGGAACATACAATTCTTTATTTTAAATTTAGTTCCTTTCTACAATTCAGTTTATAAACTTGGCTTGGTCATACCACAGCTCCAAGTCTTTTATCTCACAGTCATAATTATTGACTTCATCCATGCCCTGTTCGTTGGACATATTTTCAACAAGTGCATCAAGTGAAGCCCATTCAATTTCTCAGATATTTTTTTTTTTCTCTTTGTGAGACTGAGACATGTATTCAGGCAATCATATCCATGGTCGACACCTTGGTTGACCATTTGGTTGTTTCAGCAATTTTGCAATTCTGAAACACACCCATAAGTGTTAATTAATAACCACTTGAATTCTTCTAATCAATGTATACGTAGGTTACAAATTTCATAAGGCAACAATGTCTGTGTATTTGACATATATAAATCATCACCTTCATTGGTATTGAAACCATTGGTGATCATATTGTCAAATCTTCTATGTCATTGCATTTGTATTGTTTTAAGCCATATAATGACCTCACCAATTTACACACCTTCCATTTTCATCAGGAGCCAAGAAACCCTCAGGTTTTTCTATATAGATTCTCTCTTCAATATCTCCATCTATAAAGTTATTTCCATACTCATTTAACGTACTTCACAATTTTCCAACGTGGCAATAACAAGTACCATTATGATGGAAGTAATTTTCGTCACTAGAGTTTAAGTGTCGAAATCATCAAGGCCTTCATTTTGTCTCTAGCCTTTCAATTACATTTGCTTGTAATTGTCTATCGTCACATCCGACTTCATTTTCCTCTTGAAAATCCACTTGAAACATAAAGTTTCATGACCAAGAAGAAAATCCACAAGTTTCCCAAAAGTATGATTCGCAAATCATATTTTAGTGGCATCTTCCTAACAAGGACAATACACAAGGTACCTATCCCTTAAGGATTCAGACTTACTCAATCTTAACCATACATGTTAAGAGTCGGAACTTAAGGATTTTCCAATCCTTACCTCAGTTCCCCATTTATTATGCTTCATTTAGGAAGCACAATACTGAATAACACAAAATAAATTTTGTGTTTAATGTTTTTTAACCTCACCCTTTACACGTATTTATTAACGGTTTATAAGTTATTAATTAGCTCATCAAGTAACCATTAGATGGTTGTTCCAAATTGTATTGATGACTATTCAACTTATTGTTACAAGCTAATGATTTAGCTTTTACAATCCATCACCAACAATAAGTTGGAGTTACTTGAAAATACATCTTCAACGAACGATGCAATTTTCAGAGTTCCTTATCATATCTTGCACACAAGAAATCGATAATTCTTATAATTATGTTCATGTCAAATTCAATTGACTGATTCCACATAATTTTTCCTTTTAGGTAGAGATTCTCCACCTTGAAAGAACATCCCCACATTCGCAAGTAATTATAGGATGACTTTCTTCATTTCCATATTCATATGGAATTGTTTTCTTAACAAACATTTTAGATATCTTATTTAAATGATATTTAGCCGATAAACTGGCAACTCACCATACACTCGGTGGTAATGCAAAGCTAAACAACATTGCATCCATCATATCCTTTAAGATATGATTCTCTCGTTCAACCATGTCATATTGGTTGTGGTGAATAAAGTGGTATTCATGTATGATCACATACTGAGCACAGTCAGTAAATGATGATTCATACTCATCCCTGCGGTCGATCACTTTTATGATCTTAATTGTTCAATTGAGTTGAATTCTCATCACGTTTTGTATAGGCTTCATTGGGGACAAGCCACTTATTATCGAGTTAATACCAAAACCGTTTCTGGTCATTATACTCGGCATCAATTGGCAGTTATAAGCTATTTAATTTGTCGTCAATAATGTTTATGAACAGTTACAAACAATCCATTTAGTAGGCTTCAATTGTACATCATGACTAAGGTTTATGAGCGGTTACAAACCGTTACAAACCATTTAGTTCGTCATTCAATTGCATGCCATTACTAAGGTTTATTAGCCGTCATAAACAGTTGGCAATCCGAAAGCCTTTAGCTTGCTTTGGGTGATAAGCTCATTCACCCATTTAACCATTTAAACAAGTGAATATCTCAATTTAATTGCCTCAAAAATGGTTAGTTAAAATACTTCGGCTTCTTGTCTTGTTCATTGTCATTTTCATGACACAATCCTCATAACAAGAAATTATCAATTTTGGCAACCGCGCACGGTTTTGCTTTTAGTCTTATCCCAAAATTTCTCTTGTTATAGATGGGTAAGTTTTCACATATAAGGCATATCACCTCATCTTCTCCAAGTGATGTTGGATTTCACAACATCTAGTGCAAGCTACTCATAGTTTGCATTAATTAACACTCATTATCACATTCTTCTTTTCAAACAAAGGACGAGATGTGGCATATAGCTCTTTCAGTGTTATTAAAACATTCCGTTGCCTTTTTTTCTTGAAAATACACACAATGTGTTATTTTCCTAATCAATAAATAATATTCGATATTATTTCTCTATTGATTACAAGGTCAAATTCACAAGGAATTTCTCATTGAATATCTCAATATTCAATCACTTGATTTTGGAATATAACCAAATCACAGTGCTTCATTTTTACAAGGAATCCTTTTATTATCCTTGAAAAAATCCTCATTAGCGTAGGTAGCTAATCAATAATTCCTTTGGAGTCTATTTCTCTTAGACATCGTTTTTTATTTCACAACAAAACTCCAAAGACAACCGCTTCCTTAAGGCGACATCGTTTTGGTTTAGTAACCAATTCCTTTAGCCAACACCCTTCCGTTAGGCAACCATTTCCTTAAAGAAACCACGTTAGTCAATATCACATATATGAAAGTTCTTAAGATTGTAAAATATATTGAACCTCGAAGGTAACGAGTATTCCAAATTATATAAGCAAAATCATAGGTAAATGTCTTAAGATTGTAAAATATATTGGGTGTGATATTGCAAATATAAAATTGAAATATATATTAACTTGAAATTAGAAATAAAATTTCAGAAATAAGTATAGTGAAATACTCAACCAATACCGAAGGAGTTTGAAAACGGATTAGGAACAGTCGAGTCGTGTGTGTCACACACTTTCCTTAAGACAATTACGCCGCCTCTACCGGTGCAACAGGTCTATTGGCGCTCGTCTCCCAGGATACAACGACTAATGAATTCTTGAAGCTGCACTGCAACAAGAAAGCCTACGAACCACTTGTACCTTCTATCTATCACCAGAAGAAACGACACGAGAGAGAAAAACTTTGGGAGATTGTCTGATAATATTTTTGGTGATACAAGATCCCTTGAACAAATGAATAGGTCGCTCTTTATATAGGGGGTAAAGAGGCTACTACTTTAATTGCCATGAATTCCGAAATGAATTTCATATCATAAGTTATAGCCGTTACGTAATGAATTCAGAAATGAATTCTAATTCATATGTCATAACTATTTCCTCAATAAATTCCATTTCATACGTTACAACAGTTACACAATGAATTCGGCAGTTACAGAATTCAATCTCATTAAATCTGTCGTTACAGTATTTAATCTCATTGAATCTGCTGTTACAAAATTCAAAGGAGTTCTGTTGTTACACATTCCAGAATTCAAGTAGTGAGCACGTTTTGGGTGACAATTTCTTATTCACACCATAACCAATTTAACAAGATGATTATATGAATTTGTAGTCCTCATACCGGAGAATACGAATTCACATTTTATCATTAACGAATATTAAGTGCGTCCACTTAAATTCTTCTAATTAAATTGGTTAAAATAAACGGTGATTTTCACCATTTTCCAACAAATGCATACCATATGCCTCGCTCCTATGATGACGGTTTGAGATGTCTCAAACTCTGCACATGTAAACTGGGATGCCATCTCCTCAGGTGTCTCCTCGTGATCCATTCTGTAGTTTAATCAAATTACATGCAGTGAACCTAATGTCAGTCTCTGGTTAGCTAGCTACAACATATCTGAAAGTGCATGGAAGGAAAAGAAAACTTATGGTAATTACCCCCATTGTACTATCTAGTGACACTTGAAATCCAAACACCTCAGAGCTGTTGCCGAATTTACTTGCAAACTTCCATTGGCCAGCCTTTCTGCATTTACTATAAAGAGATTCTTCTGTCTTGGGCCTCTTACATTGTTCCCCGCCCACACGGACCTGAACCCCCACAGGGAAATGCAATTCAAACTTGGTGTGAACATCATCAACCTCTGTCTCTGATTCTGCATGCTTTAGTGACTTTACAATTGATTCAAAATGCTTATGAATTAAAGTCAGTACGGTCTCGTCATGTATACACCGAGATTCTTCCTCAAATCTCGCTCATCATAGAACAATTGCAAAGCACCTTTCCGTTTTTGAAGGAAAAGCCAGTTTCTGTGCAAATCCCGAATTTCCCATAGTACCTACATATAATATATAGCTATTGAAGTATGGCCATTATCAGCGGCATGGGTTTGAGGCAGTGTGACAAATTATGGCAGCACGGTGATGCTACTGGAGCAGTATGGCTGAGCATGGCTATTTTCTTTGTGTCCATTGTCCGATAGCTGCTAATTAGCTAAGTTGTAAATTCGTAAAGGTTCATACTTTGAACACAAATTGTATGTGACCACCCGTTATATTTAAAACGACATGCTGCTCATTTAAACTATAATGTGTACATTAAAAAATCAATTAATATAAAGAAATTAAGCAAACGATGGTGCATGCCTAGTTGTCCTTTTAAATGATTGAATGATTACTCAAATCGATCAAGTGACTCCATGATTGGAGTAATAGTGTAATACAACCCATAAAGAGAGATTCCCATGTACTAAATTACTACCCAACTCCCTTTTTACACTTCTTAAAAAAAAAAAAAAAAAACCACTTAAAGAACAATAGATCGAATTTGTGCACGATTTACGATTTTTAACTATTTTCTGTTTTGATAAAAAAAAAAAGATAATTTCATGACGGATAACAGACTTTTTTCTGATTCTAATCAAAACTTACATCTTTCTCATAATCTCATGCAATATTTGATTCTCTAAAATTGGTCAAACATAGAGTACGTTATAGACCTTCTTGAATGAATTTGGTCGATTACGTATAGAATAGAGAAGTACATTTCTTCCACCTAGCTAATAACTCCTCTATAAATACATCAAATCACATCTCAATCCTCATATCTCACTCACAAAAGCACTCGATAATAAAGAAACAAGAGAAGAAAAGGGAAATCAAGATCAGCACCACTCTTGCTAATAAGAAACAAATATGGGCACTGAACTCAAATATTTAGCCGTTGTGACTGTACTCTTTCACTCCACCGCAGCACAAGAATCCCACATCGTCGAAGATGAGTTCGGATGGATTGTTCCTCCAGGAGGTCATCACACTTATGAAGTCTGGGCTTCCGGACACATATTCTCCGCTGGTGACATTCTTGGTATGTAGCTCAGACATGGCATGCTACTTAATTACTTATATACGTAGAGCTTTATATTTTGAACTTGTTTTCGTTTCTGTTGCCCTCAATTTTCAGAGTCCAACTTCACAACTGGTGATATCAAGGTGAAACTTTCATGGTTGGTGAGATTAAGGTGAAACTTTCATGGTGACATCACTAAACTACATCCGTATATAGTTCCATACTTTCGTACTTTGAAAATCGGAGAGGGCGTTTTGGTCTTTTGACAACTAAAGGGTTTCCTTCATTTCAATTGATTCTCGCCGCTATTTTCGACCCAAAAAGAAGGAAAAAAAAAAAAAATCGATTCTCGCCACAATGGCCAACAATCCAAATCCCGTCAACCTAAATGTTCTTGTTCGAACTGAGGTGAATTCCTTGAATGCCAACCCTGCCTTGTATGATGGTATTGCCGAGATTCCTTACAAGCTGCTTCCATCCATTCCTCCATTTGGCTACATTATTTTCCGGCAGGCCGGAGTGGCCGTGCCCGGAACGACTCTAGCCTATGCAACGGAAGATGAAGCCGGTGCAGAACTGAACGCTTTGAGGTCGGTCGAGGTATGCCCTTTGTACATTCGTGTTAATGGGGTTTCTAGCTTGGTTTTCACTTGGAAGGTGTGCTCTTCCATCAGTAACTGGATACAGTTCTTTCAATCTGTTTGGGCTTCTCGTACACCCGATTTCGGAGTAATATAAATGAAGTCGAACGAGTCGGAAATGTCGTGCTCGCCGTCTTCTGCGGTATCGCCGGAGTGCTCAGACAGCAATTTCTCAGGGGAGGAAATACATTCGACAACCTTCAAGACTCATTTGTTATAAATGAAGACAATACCGTAGTGATAGTGAAAGGTCCGCGGTCATCGGGGGGAGATTTCGGTGATAATATTCGTCAGCTTAGGGAAATTTGCCAGATTCTCATCGACCTTTTGGATACCATGTTCAGCAATCAAATATACCCAGAAGCATACCCGCGTTTAGTGAGGTTCAAAGGCTTTATGGACGACGAGTATGACGAATGGAAAAATTTAGGACAGGATCAGGGTATGTCTCAATTCATGGCCTTACACCATCCAGCTGGTTGGAAGGAAGAGAAATTACTAATGCTGTTCACCAATCTAGGACGGTTAGGGCGGCGGGGTTTAGGTCCCAGGTCGGATAGCCTTTGCTTAAATCCAGAATTTGGAGCCCGCATTGCTGTTATTAAGAACTGGATATCCTATATCCAACGTGATGCTAGTCTGAAAATAACTTTTTTCAATCATATCCTGGATGCAAAGAACAACCGTTATGGCTACTATGTTGATGAACTTCCTGTTTTTTGTGACAATGCAATTAAGCACTATTGGCAACAAGGTGGGAAGGACCTGACAAAGCCTGAGGTCATTGGTGTACTTCTTCGCCATGTGTTCGGCATAGATCATCACTTATTTGTCTCTTACGCCCAAGCTGTAGTAGCTGGAAGGTATAAGCACTCTAGGCATTCTCCACATGATGTGTTTGCGGGATATATTTAGAGGTATGCTTCTTATACTCTCTTTTGTGTTGCTTGCAATTTTGCTTAGTTTTAGTGTATAGGTAATTGAGAATGAGTGGTTTAGGTTATTAAAATGCCTCTAAATTTTATAACATCATCACTTTTCCAGTTTTAAGAGTTCCTCTCTTGATTTATATGTGCGTGTATCTTGGTATCTGCCTACTCTCCTATATATCTTATCACTATTCCTGTTTAATCTAGTTCCGGCTGTGGTTAGTTTAAACAGATATGCTTGTTCAGTCATGTCATTAACTGAATGCATTGCTCTCCACACATCAGCTACCATGACTTCTTCCCAAAAACTTTGATATTGAAAACTCTTTATATAAGCAGGTTCCATAATTGAACCAGGGGACATAACAAAAATTAGTAAATAATCTTTTTGAGCCACTTCTGCATATACAACCAAAAACCGTATGACAAACTATATATCTCAAACAGAAAATTGCAATGAAGCTGTTGTAGGACAATTTAATTATAAGAAGAGGGACTTTATATAAATCTCTGTTGTAGTTCAGTTGGAATCGTAGCTAGTTCAAACAGGCCCTTTTAGGAGTTCAATTCTCAGACCTGTTGCTGTATGCTTCATTGAGCTATGAGAAGATAAGCTAACTGGACATGCTCAATGGGGTGGTGGTGATAATCCATTGATTGGTATCTTGAGTACATGTTTGACATAAATAAGATGTAGTCAAGTCCAGTGTTAGGTTGGGTTCAAATTTGGCTAGCTTGGTTATTCTCATTCTGCCCTGTGGTCGATTGTGGTTTTGGTTGAATATTTTAGAAGTTCTTCCCAGGATGTAGAAGTCAACCACTGCATAACACTATTGTGAGAAACCAAACAGTGTAGGCCAATCAAAACTGCTTCACTTTTGTTACAGCCATAAATGCAGAGCGGGGTAACTAATTTTGGTCACCTATCCTGTTCTATGAATTTGTTCTGCAGTTGCCTTTCCTATACAATGATGTATTGTGGAATCCAGCCCTAACATTAAACCCTTCTATCGCAAATGTGAGATGAATCAGATTATTCATCATCTGAACTGATTTGGTGTTTTCATACCATTGCAGGTGACTGTTGGATGGCCAGGTTTGTCACAAGCTGCCGTTCAAGTGAATCCTTTCTCCAGGACAAGGAAATTTTTGGTTCTTCTGTTCGTTTAGTTAGCAGGAGATTGAATCCTTTCAATTTTGGAGTGGTCCTTAATGTTTGCTCTGATATAGGCTCCACCAGAAAACCATAGCTATTTCTCTCGTTTTATTGTGGCTTATGGCTTTGCCTTGTCATTAGCTGATCTTTAGACGTAGAAAGTACAGAATTTAAAGATCATAGAACTTTGAATTCTTCTGAAAATTATTAATTCACTAAAGGTCTGTAAAGAATCCTTTGTTGTCAGAAATGGTTTAGGGTTTATGCTGTACACTGCACACCATGTTGTGGGGAAGTCGGGCTGAATTGGATCTGGGAGGTCTATTATCTCCTTGTGGTGTTTGGTGTGGGTAGGATAACTGTAGTTCATAAGAGAAGGTCAAAATGAGGATGAAACATACGTCAAAATGAGTTTGCATTTTCTGTTTGTGGATTTCACATGGGGATGAAAACATAGGTCAAAATGAGGAAATGGAGACGAGTCAAAGAAAAGAAGCACAATTTGTCTTTCAATTTGCCCGCTTTCATAACCTGACTACACTCATACACATCCTTTATCCTAATCTAGAGTGCCATGCGCGAGTTCAACTGTTCAAGTGAAGCACGCAAAGCAGAATGTTCCAATCTAAGTGTTATCATGCACACTTACACGTGCCCTTATATGTATAAAGTGACAATGCTGTTGTTTTCATGAATCAATTACTACCCACCTCATCATGTTTTGCTACCTGTATATACTCCAACTTGGGAAGAAAAACGTATCCAGTCTTAAGTCGAGTAGCAGTGCCAATCTTAATTTCTCACATATTCCTTAGCAAGTGAAACGCAGAGACTCGGCGGCAGGGACTACCTGAGCAACATATTAGTAGAAGAAATGGACAGCCGTGCGGCTTTGATGAGCTTTGTGATGGTGGCTTTGCTAATGAAGGGTGCATCTGCCGGAATTCACACAGTCGGAATTGGAACCGTAGACGGCTTGACTGTCCCCTCCGATAAGTCCGCTTACTCCACTTGGGCTAACAAGACAACTTTCTACCTCAACGACCAACTGCGTAAGCTTTGGTTTCCCATAAAACGTACACTTCCTACTCCAAATCAATTCATTAGCTAGTTAGTTCATAAGCTCTTTTGATTCCGAATATCAAGTTGTACATACCAAACATGCATTGAAAGGGAATCATTTATAAACATTGAATAACCAACAATTTGGCCAATGAAAACAGCAATCATGAAAGAAATACCACGGAGAAGGGTCAGGTCGACTAAGTTTGAGCAAGAGTACCTGTCTGAGGTTCGACTTATGATCAGCTAGCATTAAAGCTTTGCAATTGTTAATGTTGCATATATATCTTGTTCAATACATACTCTGTCATGCATGTATGTGGATCTAGGTATTTCGTGTATGTTTTATAACAATTTGCATATTAGTTTGTTCACTGCAGTTGTTACCTCTCTGGTTCAACTTGTAAGGTTGATCATCGGAAAACCTTTGTTTCTCGAGCGTCCGACATTTTAATTGTTAATGACAACTAAAAGCAATCATGACGATTAATCGTCAAATTAATTAATTTCATGTTTGGATGGGCGGGCCAAACAAACAGAATTAATGAAACAAAAACCAGGGCTGGCCCAATTGATATCAAAAGGTCCGTTTCGGAGGGAGAGGGAATTAGGGTTTGATAACAAAGAAGAAGAGAGGAATGGATCTGCCGATCTACATACACTTGGTCTCAGAGAAGCGTCGGAAGATCACGAATCTGTTGTATGTGATCGAGGAGAGAGATGGTGCAGGTGAGGGGTTGGGGAAGGAATTCCTTACAACTGAAAAAGAGAGAGTCCGAGTTTTGCATCTTCCCAATTTAAGTCATAGGATTATGCATATGTGTAGCGCCGTCGCCAACTCCCGTCTGTTCCTCGTCGGTGGCTCTTCTTCTACTGAACGTGGAGGCGAAATCAATCAAATTCTCTACGTTGACTTGCAGCAGCAGAAGCAGCTCTTTTGGGATACAATCGAAATTACCGATTGTCCAAAGCATTTCAGCTATATGCGTGGAATTGCGGTTTCCAACGACAGCGATTGGATCTATGGGCTGGGTGGGTCGTCAGATATCATGTTCCGTTTGCACCCCCACGGTAGCCAGACAGAGTCTGTCTCCTTCCATCCTCGTACTTCTGCTCGTGCTCTGCGGTTTTCTGTTTTGCTTGCTCTTACTGACACCAAGATGTTCCTGTTTTGTGCTTCATGTCCATCTGGCACTAGCGGTGAATTAGGCTATTATGATTTGACATCCTTGTCTTGGCACACGATCGATTCCGATGCAAAATGGTGCTTGTATTGTACCACCGCCGTGGTTGTGAGAGACAAGTATCTGATTGCCTTTTCAGCTTGGCATCCCATTACTGAAGATTATGTTCCGGCTTTGTATGTTTATGATATTTCTTCGTGTAAATGGCTCTCCGAACCAGTCCAGGGACTCCCAAACGATGGCATCGTCCTTCCCCCTCTCTTTGGGGAGATCACTCCCGCTCAGCTCTCTGGAGATGCTTCTGAAGATCGTCCTATATATGAACCATACCTGATGCAAGTCCGGAGAGATGAACTCAAATTCGCTTTCGTTTGGTTCCTCCAGGTGGGAACCTACAAGACTCAAGTTCATTGGTCAAAATTCATACTCCGCATCCAACCCTCTCCCCCAACCTTCCGAGCTGAACACGTTTCTTCACAATCCTTTTTTTTTGAAGGCATTCAACCTGATGTCAGTGTTGCTGCCACCCCCGCTCCATAGGATTGTAAGCACATTAATTCTCTCCAACACTTTTCAATTCTGACATAATCATCTGCTCATGCAAAACTGTGGAGTCCGTTCAATAAAATTAATGTCAACATTGTGCTAAACAAGTTTGGCTATGTTTTAGTCCATAGGTAACTAGAGAATGAGTGGTTTAGGTTATTAAAGTACATTTAAATTTTATAACATCACTACTTTTCAAGTTTTAAGAGGTCCTTTCTTGATTTATATGTGCGTGTATCTTGTTATTCCTTTGCTTACTCTCCTATATATCTTATCACTGTTCTGTTTAATCTAGTTCCTGCTGTGGTTGGTTTAAACAGATATGCTTGTTCAGTCATGTCATTAACTGAATGCATTGCTCTCCACACATCAGCTACCATGATTTCTTCCCAAAAACTTTGATATTGAAAACTCTTCATATAAGCATCTTGCATAATGGAACCAGGGGACATAACAAAATTTAGTAAATAACTTTTTTGAGCCCCTTTTGCATATACAACCAAAAACCGTATGACAATCTATTTATCTCAAACAGCAAATTGTAATGAAGCTGTTGTAGGACAAATTAATTATAAGAAAAGGGACTTTATATGAATCTCTGTTCTAGTTCAGTTGGAATCATAGCAAGTTCGAACAGGCCCTTTTAGGAGTTCAATTCTCAGTCCTGTTGCTCTCTTTCTCCTTCTTCTTCTTTCCTCTCCCCTTCCTCTATTTTCTTGTTTTGCTTTTCTTTTTTCTTCTTCTCTCTTTCCCCATCTCCTTCCTCTATTTTTCTTGTTTTTTTTTGTGGCAAGTACTTACAGTGTTTATCTTTCAACTTCTTATTTATCATGTCGCTTGCTTTTCATTTATTCTTTTTTTCCTCTATTCTCGTGTTTTTTTTTTCTCGTAAATTACTACATTTGTCAATATGCGACCAAAAAACTACGTGCTATGCTTATGTTAGACCTCTTAAAGAGGGCCCAAATTTAAATCTTGCACAGGACCTCCAAAGACGTCTCTGCTGAGTATTTAGTGATCTTGGTACTGTGAAAAGATAATCTAACTAGACGTGCTCAATGGGGTGGTGGTGATAATCTATTGACTAAGGTTTTAGGAATCATGTTTTGATTGGTATTTTGAGTACATGTGTGACATAAATAAGATGTAGTCAAGTCCAGTGTTAGGTTGGGTTCAAATTTGGCTAGCTTGGTTATTCTCATTCTGCCCTGTGGTCGATTGTGGTTGTGGGTGAATATTTTAGAAGTTCTTCCCAGGATGTAGAAGTCAACCACTGCATAACACTATTGTGAGAAACCAAACAGTGTAGGCCAATCAAAACTGCTTCACTTTTGTTACAGCCATAAATGCAGAGCGGGGTAACTAATTTTGGTCACCTATCCTGTTCTATGAATTTGTTCTGCAGTTGCTTTTCCTATACAATGATGTATTGTGGAATCCCGCCCTAACATTAAACCCTTCTATCGCAAATGTGAGATGAATCAGATTATTTATCATCTGAACTGATTTGGTGTTTTCATACCATTGCAGGTGACTTGTTGGATGGCCAGGTTTGTCACAAGCTGCCGTTCAAGTGAATCCTTTCTCCAGGACAAGGAAATTTTTGTTTCTGTCTGTTCGTTTGGTTAGCTTAAATGTTGAATAAGGAGATTGAATCCTTTCAATTTTGGAGTGGTCCTTAATGTTTGTTCTGTTATAGGCTCCACCAGAAAACCATAGCTATTTCTCTTGTTTTATTGTGGCTTATAGCTTTGCCTTGTCATTAGCTGATCTTTAGACTTAGAAAGTACAGAATTTAAAGATCATTATGATACTTTGAATTCTTCTGAATATTATTAATTCACTAAAGGTCTGTAAAGAATCCTTTGTTGTCAGAAATAGTTTAGGGTTATGGTGGACTTGTTGTGGGGAGATTTCCCACCTCACAACAGCTCCCCCTACAAGGCCTCTCCATCGTCAGATGGAGCTCAGGTTAG
This sequence comes from Potentilla sterilis, assembly GCA_963682095.1. NCBI lineage: Eukaryota > Viridiplantae > Streptophyta > Magnoliopsida > Rosales > Rosaceae > Potentilla > Potentilla sterilis. The sequence continues at coordinate 62,928,086 of OY821755.1, forward strand.
CTCACGCGAAAAAAGAGGAGAGGAGAGGATCCGATTCTGAGTTTGCATTTTCTGTTTGTCTATTTGACATGGGACTACTGAATAGTATCAGTGAAGAACTTGATATGTCTGAGAAAAGACACTGAGGACGTCTATGAAAGTTTGATACTGAGTGACCAAGAAAGGACCATCCGTGGGGCATTGTTGTGACATCAAAAAAATTTGTATACTTTGATGTATATGACCATTTAAGACTAGGACTTCACATGTGAGAGAAGAAAGAAAGAAAAGAGTGAACAATGCTGGGCTATAGAGGAAGAAACATAGAGCCACGGTATTTTGGTGGTGATGGCGAAGCAGCAATAGGAGTTGAGGTATTGGGGCCATCAATGGCCATTAAGGCCCTCTGGCCTTGCCCGCAGTTGGCTTGTGGAAGCTAACGGAGTTTACGAGAGAAGTGACCGGATGATGAAATCGCCGTTCGCAATTTTGGTACCGGTTTTTAACATTTCAGTGGTTCTGTGGATTTCTTCAGGCCTTTATATCTTTGTTGGTTTTCCTGAATTGGTACACGTCTACTCCAAACTCCACACTGGTGTCAAATTTAACATGAACCAAGGCTAATGTCATTTATTTTTTTATAATTTCTCTCTCCTCTCTCTCTGTCCTCATTTCTCTCTCCTCACACTTTCTCAAAAGAAATAATAATAGTAAACTATCATTTGAAAAAGAAAAATAATAAAATATAATTTGAATTTAACATATCCATTGGAGTGGAAATTTCTCAAAATTAACAGTACCATGTCACGAGTCAAATTCGAATTTGACAAACTAAAATGCATAATCCATTGGAGATGCTCAAAGATACCAAACTTCGTCAATAATTAATGAGTTATGCAAGATAAAATTAAGTTGTTGAAACAAACCGGCCTAGCTAGATTAATCTGAGGCAGTGAAATTTTAGAAAATAAGTCCAAAAAAACAGTAACCAAATCACTCTACCAACTAACAAGATAGGCGTCGGACGCAACCAAACCTCTATCTCGATCTTGACCGCCTCTGCAACCGGCGGGAGACCAAAGCGCACACCACCTTCATGATCGAAAAAATCCACAAGTGCAGCAGAAACCCACCAAATTCTCGTACTGTAACCAGAAAGAAGCTTCAATTTCTTATTAAATGGACTTGTGGAGGATACACTTATAGCACACGATTGAGTCGAGAGAAGATGCAAAACCCTAACTCTAACCTTACTATCACACAATTCATGCTGATCAATCTGTTCCACCGATCCCAACGTTGCCCAATCAAACCCAAATAGTCTACATTGAGCAAACATGGTGGCAGCCGAACATCTCAACCCAAACTAGGAATAGAGGGGATTGGAACAACCTACATGTCTTTAACTCCATTATAGAGCGCAAGAGCGAGCGTTTTTTTTTCTTTTTTTTTTTTCAACAAACCACGTCCCTCTTGTCAAATTAATTATAGCGGAATTAGAAAAACAGCCTTTGTTGAGCACGAATCAAGATTTTGTTATGGGAACCCCCCCAACTTTATCATGATAGTACCAATCACGGCTTTCGTTCCGGCCGGCTGGTGAATGAAAGCAGCTGCGATGAGAGGACCCGTCCCGAAAATTTCCTCGGAAAATTCGAAACAGGTCCTAATTAATCCCAAAAACTAAATAGAAATTTTCTTTGCTCCCAAACCGCCAACACCCACCCACTGGGAACAAAGTTGGACCAAAACGACACAGTTCCGGAATCGGGTCAATTCCGGTCATCGGTCAGCGCCGGTCAACGCGGTCAACGTTGATCACCGGTCAGCACCGGTCAACGCCGATACAGTTCCAAAACCCAAGCAGCCGCCGCGTACGGCGGCCGGAAACCCCAAATTTCAAAACTCACCAAAAATCACCCAATTACACAACAAACAACACCTAATTAACTCCAATCAACCTCCTAAACTCGAAATTAACAACCAAATACAACAAAACACCCAAAATCACATTCCTCAAATCGGGTCCAAAAAAAAACCCTAGAATTTCAAAACGAAATTCTCACTTACCTTGGCCGAATTGGATCAAACCCTCTTGAGGAGAGGTTGTGCGGGTCGAGACGCTCCTTTCTCCCCCAAGAATCAGCCCGATCGGTGGCCGGAAGTGGGAGTTCCGGCCTCTCCCTCTCCCCCTGTTCGCGCCCCGAAACGAGCGAACGGCGGCGCTACGCGCCACGCCGTCGCCGTAGAAAGAGAGAGGAGGAGGAGCCGAGCCGATCGGCACCGGTGGTGCGCCGATCGGTGGCCAGACGGCGGAGGACCGGAGATCAACGCCTCTGCAGGGGAACTCCGGCTCGGGCCCGATCGGGGGGAGAGAAAGAGAGGGGAGAGAGAGAGAGAGAAAGAAAAGAAAAAAAATAAAATAAAAGGAAAGGAATATTCTCCCCAGATTCTAGAATATTCCTTTCTGGAAACTTCCGCTCGTTTCCGGAATTTCCTCTCCCAAATTCACGTCATAACTTTTTCCTACGACATCCGTTTCACGCGTGCCGCGTCTCTACGAACTCGTACCGTCGTGCTCTACAACTTTCATGAAGAAAACTTTTCAAAAATAATAACGGATCGCCAAGTCAACTTTTTAAAGGGTATTTAAGGTTCGGGTCGTTTCATGCGAGATGTTGAGTTGAGACAGCAGCTAACGGCACTGAGAGGCCCGAAGGATTCTTTTACCATTCCCTGAGATGACAGGGCCGGGAAGCAGCAAGATTATACCGGCTAATCTTTAGAGTGATTCTTTTACACATTTACTATATGCACATCAATACCATTATTTTTTTTTCTTAAACAGTCAATTTTACTCCTTATTTTTATTGTTGTTAATTTTCCTCTTTCCTCCTCTATGTTTTTTTTGTTTAAGTCTATGACTACCTCTCCTTCTCTATTCTATTCATCTTCTATCTCTCATCAATTAATATAAATATTATTATTACGGGTTAATGAACAAATAAAATTGGATGGATTCTATAATTATAATCTTCTGAGTTTAATGTTGTGGCATGCACTTTTTGTATTTTGTGATCGAAAGAAGAAATCTGGGTAATTTAGTTACCCAAAAGTCAGTAATGCATTGCACATCATCGGAAGCCCCTCCAAGAGAAGAAATCTGGGTAAGTTAGACCTTTCTCATCTCAACATCGTCTCATTCAGGTTGATCTCATAAGCCGCCTCTTTTTTATCTTTTTTATTAGTAATTGATTTTAATTTTTCGTACCTTTAGGCTAAGACTGACCTCTTTTTCTTTTTTTTTATTTCGAGTCACAGCTTGCCCCTAATTTCCTACATAGCAGAAGGGATCAAATCCCGGCAAGAGTAGCAGAGACTGCTACATTGGGGTACTGAGACTCATGGCTTGGTTTAATTATTATTATTATTATATATATAAGGGACCCTATATATAATTGATTCATGACTGATGCTTTCATCAAACTTCACGTGGGTGGTTCTATCACAATAAGGCCACATGCTTTCATCTCTTTTCCTTTCATGGCTTCATGATGATGGTGTTATAGTGGCTTTAATTTTTTTTTTAACGCCTCATTTTGTTTCGTCCTTTTTTTTTTTTTTCGTTTCAGGATTCCGACGACGCTTGAAGAACGCGGGCGATCTAACCACTTGGTTACTTTCACCTCCTAAACGTAAAAGTAATCACTCAAAGTGTTTAGACTTAGCGTGTGCGATTTTAGTGACAATTGAAGAACACGAACGACCTAACCACTTGATTGCTTTCACCTCATAAACGTGAAAGTAATCACTCAAAGTGTTTATGCTTTGCGTGTGCGATTTTAGGTGACAATTGAAGAACGCGGACGACCTAACCACTTGGTTGTTTTCCCCTCATAGACGTAAAAGTAATCACTCAAAGTGTTTAGGCTTTGCGTATATTTTTCGGCATAGTGGAAGTCGTTAAGTGTTTCAAAAGGGGCACCGTAACTATCCTTGAAGATGTCGAAGCCAGGAGCTTTTAATCCACCAATGGCAAAAAGAGCATTTTTAACTTCCAACAGAGAAACAGGCAAATTAGTCTTGTCAAGACTCAATTGATCAATGGAAGGAAAGAACCGAGGAATGACGAACCTGGTATTTTCATGCTCAGCAACAGAGAAAAGATTAGTAAAGAAATCAACAGCAATAGCCTTCATGGCAGCAGAATCAGTAGTCCAATTATCATTATAGCCAAACAAACCCTCAATCTTATTTCTTCTTCTTCTAACCAAAGTGGTAAGATGAAAAAACTTGGTATTTCTGTCACCACCCTGAATCCAACTATCCCTGGATTTTTGCTTCCAGAACAAGTTTTCTTGATCTTTAATATTTTCATACTCTTGAATGAGCTCAGCTTCCAGATTAATCAAGAAAGGATTTTCATGCTTACCTCTTGCTTTTTGGATACCACCAATGCGAGCTAAAAGTCTTTTTTTTCCTTCTAAAGAGGTGACCAAAAACATTCTTATTCCATGAGGAAAGAGCAGCAGACAAGTTTTTCACTTTAGAAACAAAATCCCCATTTAGAGATTTCCAAGTGGAGGAGATAAACTCAGGATACTCAATATGAGAAAACCACATAGCTTGAAATCTAAAAGGAAGATCTCTTCTATTCATAACATTATTGGAAAATAACTGCATCAAGATAGGACAATGATCAGACCTAGTTTTAGGCAGATGATTAATGAAGGCATCAGAAAAAAGCCGTTCTCCAAGAACAATCACAGAAGCCTCTATCAAGTCTTTCTTTAATTCTGTTATTACTCCATGTATAGCAAGAACCTTGAAATCCCATGTCAATCAAAGCATTTTTATTAATCCAAGTACGAAGACCACCAAATCTTCCATTTAAAGGCCCAACATTCTTATCAGCTTCTGAGACTAGCTCATTGAAATCACCAATGTACATAGAAGGCATGTTGAATCTTGTAGGGAGAGTCTCCAAATAATTCCATAAATTGGCTCTAATAGAGCGAGTAGGACTAGCATATACAACAGAGAGCATCCAAGTAGGTTTACCAATGATAGAGACTTTAACAGAAATAGTCTGAGAGTTACTATCAATAAAGTCCACCTGAATCCTTGAATTATTCCATAGCAACCAAATACCTCCAGAGAAACCATTAGCCTCCTCAATTTTAGAATCAGAGAAGCCAAGGTCTTTGAGAGATTTAGAGACTTTTTTAAATTGAACCCGAGGTTCACAAATGGCCAAAATATCAACATTATGTAATTTAACAAGATCAGAAATAGCAGATTTAAAACTATCACTGCCAGCACCTCTGGCATTCCAAAAAAGGACTTTTAACATTGAGAAAGAGGGGGAAAAGAAGGGTAAAGACCCTAGATATCATCAGCCATACCTTCTCTTTGAGAAGGTAAGTTGCCATCAATTGTCATTTTGCTATTTTCAGCAAATGTCTGCTCAACAAAATTTTCAGTTTCACTTTCAATAGATTTCTCCTCAGGTGGAGAATGCCCAAAGATGGCAGAGATTCCATCACCAGAACCAACAGATCCCACATTCTCAAAAGAAAGTTTCTTGAGAATGTGGTGGTGTTGATTTGGGTCAAGAACATTTAGCTTTTTAGTTTTTCTCTGAAACTTTTTTATCAAACTTGGTACCACTAGTGCCACTAATATTAGAAACATCTATCATAGGAACTCGAGAAGTAAACTTACTACTCAGGGATTTATTTCTAGACAAATTAAAATCAGTTTTAGAAGGAGAGTTACCAGAATACTCATTATTCTTCACAGGAGAAGCAGGGGTAGCACTAGATTTGCTCTTAGGGGAAGCTGGGATGGATTTCTTCTTCTCTTGGAAACTCTTCCAAAGCTTCACAATGGGAGGGTTATGATTAGCAGACTTGTCACTAGTGGTCATCTCGGGAAACTCATGAGCATCACCCTGTTCATCTTGTAACACAGAAAATCTAGACCCAGATTGAGTATTCTTCTTTGCACTTGTCGCATCATTAGATTTTTTCTTATTCCTGTAAGACATAAGCATCCAAGGCCCCATATCTGTCTTAATGACATCATTAGAAGAACTGGCCATGTTCACATCCTCAGAATTTTTCTGAGATTGGGCTGGAAGACTGCATGTCATGAGATTTTTCTGTATTAATAGGGATATCCTGGCTTGCAGGTGAAGCATTAGAAGGGACAACAATAGTAGGGCACTTATCCTTAGCATGACCATAACACCCACACTCGAAACAAATAAGGGAAATACCTTCATAGACCACATTATAAGCAATAGACTTAACTTCAACAAAAGGCTTGAGAGGCTTGGTTAGATCAACCTCAATACAGATACGAGCAAATTGCCCTCTAGACTGACCAATAGTAAGAGGATCAATTCTGACAACATCCCCCAAGAGATTACCAATCTTAGTAGCAGAGAAATCTTTGAAAAACTTAACTGGTAAACCACAAATTCTAACCCATAAAGCCATTTTCCCAATTACCTCACTCATGGGGTTAAAATCAGGCCTCCATTTCTGCACACTCAAAGTTTGACCAGCAATAATCCATGGCCCTTCACACAAGGCATAGTTCATATCCTCTTCAAGGGTAAATTTAACAATGTAAAAATTATTAGGAAGATCAATCAATTGCCATCCACCTCTCACTTGCCATTTTCTTCTTAGACCACGAAGTATAAAATCAAAGGAGTTAGTGGAGTTGGGCTTACCCATAAGCTTCACAACTACAGCACAGCGCCAATCAAAATCGAGCTTATCATGAATCTTCTCAGAGAACGAAACATTTTGACCATATTTTCCCTGAGAATAGACACAATCTGCATCTGTAAATTCGCAGTCATCAACCATCGTCTTCCGAAAGCGATCAACAGGATTCTTAAGAGTTGATGCATATATCATCAGAGGCTGAAAAGGAGGCTGGGTAACCGAGTCATCAACATCCTCCATACGCAGAGCATCCAGATCAGAGGATATGTCACCACCGTTTTTCGAACGTTTTCGCTGAGAAAAAATAGAAACAGAGTCCCCGCCACTTCCCGAAGGAAGGGCGGAGAAGATGAAAGGAAAAGTAGCCACCAGGCAGGAAGGGAAAACAAGGAGAAAAAATGGAAAGAAACTGGTCAAAATCGGCCAATCGATGGAAGAGTCAATGGAAGGTTATGGGGAAGGCGCGTGAGGCGCGTTCAATCAAAACCAGAGTTGATATTTGTGATATGGCTTCATAACAGATGGAACTGTGACTTTGTGATGATGAACTTACTATTGCTCATAACTAAAAAGTGTTGCCTACTGATAATCAGGAGGATCAAAGCGTAACTTCACAACGTTTTGGCTAACAAATCATGTTTTGTTAATAATAGAAGTATTTATTCGATCATGCAGTTTATTAGAATTTTTCAAGACTAGCTACTAATTAATAAAACTATATAGCAAATGAATTAGCTAGCAACTTAGCAAGTAAGGTTGTCACCGGGGGCAACACCAAGTTGGTTACAATAATCAACGTAATAGTCGACTCGTTTCTGTACAGTAGTAGGGTTCCCACCGTCGCATTCAAGCGGACCGTTAATGGCTCGGATAGTTGCCCCGAAGCCTTGGTTGATGACCGGGCGAACATTGTTCATCCAGTACCATAGTGCAGTCTTGAAAGCAATGAGTGGATCATTGGCCACGGTTTCAGGCGAGTTTACTCCGTCGAACCCGCTGCTCTTTCCGGCAGGTCCATAATTGAAGTTCCACGACAGTTGGATGGGTCCCCGGCCGTAATAACCCTTGTTCGGGTTGCATGGATATTCCGTGTTAGTCTCGTCGCAGTAGTCTTTTGATGCACCGTCTATCTCTTCTATGTAGCAAAAATCTGCACACCATTACCGTACATATTACCATGTTAATGTATCATTTACGTATTTAGAAATTAACTTGTAATGAAGGCAATTATTTGGAAAAAAATGGAGAGAAGTGACTTACGAAAAGTCTCATGGGTGACGTGAGCAAAGAAGGCAGCAATCTCCCGTTTAGAATCATCAAGCGAACCAATGTTACCAAACTGATCATACGAGTTTAGAGCATCAAGAAAAGAAGCCCGAGAATAGAAGTTCTTTCCGGCACAGCTTGCATCCGCTTGATCGATTATAGCGTTGAAGAATTCCGGGGTGACGATATCCGCAACCGGAACATCACTAGTACCGGGAGTTAGGGGGGCCGTTTTGCAAGGCCCCGCTTGGCATCCCGTGCCACAGTAGTCGTCGTCCGTGCCGCAGTAGCCGTGTTGGCTGCAGCACAGGTCTGCAGCACAACCACAATTTTGAGCCTCTACCACATCCAAACTTAAGACAAGGACTAGAGCTATTCCAGCCCCAATGAAAAGCTGCTGCTTCAGTATTTTCGTACAAGAGAAAGCAGGGGAACCCATGTTGAAAAGCTGGGAAGAAGGAAGAGGCAGATGAACTAAGGTGGAGTAGTTGATTGGGTTATTTATAGTGGATGAACTAAGGTGGAGTAGTTGATTGGGTTGTTGAAGAGGAGAGATCCCACATTGGAAAAAGTGACAAATAAAATACAACTCATAAGTGGATAGATAATATCCAATTGTACCGAGGCTTTTTGTGATTAAAACCCAACACCTTAAAGGTGGTTAAGTTGGGACAGTATCGGTACAATGGAGATCCACGGGCCACGCTTATCACCGTCTAACATGGTATCAGAGCGGGTCCCTCTCCATTTGCTTTCCCAGCACTATTGGGTTTCCCCAAGCATAATGGACTCAAATTTGGGTTCATCGAATTGCCATCAGAGAAATTCTGATTGGTTTCATACCAAGTGTCCGCAGTGGGCCTTGAACCATACATACCAATTTCTGTTGTCAGAGTTGGACCAAATGAATTACACGTGCAAACCTCCAACGAAAATTAGGTTGCACGTGAGGGGGAGTGTTGAAGAGGAGAGATCCCATATTGGAAAAAGTGACAAATAAAATACAACTCATAAGTGGATAGATAATATCCAATTGTACCGAGGTCTTTTGTAATTAAAATCCAACACCTTAAAGGTGGTTAAGTTGGGACAGTATCGGTACAATGGAGATCCACGGGCCACGTTTGTCACCGTCTAACATGGGTTGGGTGGGAATGACAACTCAATCAAGTGGCCTTGCCCTACAAAATATGGTCCAACTTTCTAGACGCAGTGGATGGATGGAATAATCAAAGGGTAGACTTCTGACTTGTGCCAATTCTTCATTTTCTGCATTCATCTGTTCTGGATTTCTGAGGTGCCTAAGTTGTGAACCCACCCTATAAATTACACAGAAATATCAAACGTACAAAGAACATCGACATGGGAGTCGACGACCTTTAATTGTAGAAAGTGACATAACTGAGACGACCAGGACGCACGCCTAGAAGCCATTCTAAATTAGTGCCAGTCTTGACATTCCAAAGAAGATCTAGACGGCCTCTTTGAATCAGTCTCTACAGATTTCATCATTGGACATTTCGTATGCAACGATTTTCTTTCGACTTAAAGCACTCAGTCTCTCTCTCTCTCTCTCTCTCTCTCTCTCTCTCTTTCTTTTAGTTTCTCAGTTTCTCTCACCCACATCACCATTCAACATCACCACAACCAAACGACCCCGTCCCCAACACCCTCTCTTGCTACTTAGATGACGACCGAGTTTTTGTTTGGACAACGTCAGCGGTTTCGACGTTGGACCTTTTGACCAAATGAGATGGTGATGGCTAGTTTCATGGATTGAAAATTGAACCCAATGAGATCTTGATCCCTCTTAAATGGGTTGAAATCAAATTAATGATTTGAGAAGCTACTGGAAGCCGTGGGTAACGGTGGTGGCCGGCAGTGTGTTAACTGATCTGATCCGCTGGCAAGGTCCTTAGGGTTGTTGAGGTTAGATGGCTATAATAGAAGATGAATAGTCTTAGATTCAAGTCAGACTAGTGGAACTGAAAATGATCAAGGACCAAACAAGGATGTTGAAGCAGATGAACCTGAAGAAGTTGATGCTTCTAGTGAGTCAGAAAGTGTGAACTTGGAGAAGGTTCTATCAACAATACAAAGGAACAAAGATCATAACATTAAGTGGGAGTTTGAGGCAGACATGCTTGCTGCCTGCATTTGGTAAGGATCCAGAGCTGTTCATGAGGGCTGTGTGTGTGTCCTTTATAGACAGCAAACTTCTGAGGAAAAAGTTACAATGGCGTCTTTGTGCTACAATTCTCGTGGCTTTAGCAACTTCTATGCTTTCAGGTACGATGAATGCAACGTGTTTGTTGTCGAAATGTGAATCAGTGAATATTTGGCCTTTCTCAGACTATCTGTTAATTTATGGTTCTCCCTTTTATCTGGCCAGGGGCTCTGATTTGGCTGAATTTCTTACTGATAGGATTCTGGGGAGTCTGTGGCTCATTGATTTTGAACAAGACATGGAGATATGCATACTTCCGATTCATAGAAAATGTACAAAATATGTTTAAAAAGAAGCATATGAAATGATACAACTTGCATTGAAAATGTCAAATATTTGTACAAATTGGAACTATGACACCCTCAAATTCAAAATTGCATCAGCTGAACAACAAGTTCTAGCTAAATATGCCAACTTATATCACCCTTGCACTAAACATTCCTATTCCTTTCCTCCTATTTCCCCCTCATGTACAAGATCAAACCTACCCTATATCCATGCCCTACAAAACAATTAGTTGTATTTACAAATAAATTACAAAACTCACACAAAGCCTTCTTCCCTCTTTGATACTGCAAAATCCACATCATGGCATTCCATCTTACTGATTGTCCCTCACTAAGAACTCTGGACTCTTGGATGGACTGAGCTTGTAAAGCTAGATCTATCAGAGGGTATCACCTGTCACCTGACCCATCTTTGCATTTGAAGTTGAAAGATGCGCTTACAGTGTATGCCTAGCCTGTACATGAACGAGGCCTGATTAATTAGAGCTTTAAGACGATCAATAATTTCCAAACACATTCGTTCTGCATAATCATATCAGTACCTAATGCTTTGGAAGTACATATGGAAACGAGAAGTGCATCAGGCGTGGTATTTTGGTAGTTCAAATATGATAGTGAAGAATATGAACGACACTTCATTATTTCTTCTTAGAAAAGAAAAGAAAAATGAAGAGATGGAAGATTACCTCGTCATCATTCCTTCTGATTGTGGCCCACAACCTGCCAGCAGGCAAACATAGTCCACGTCCAGCCCAAGCATTCAAAATTTCTGCAAATGCGCTCTCAGACAAAAGGAGAAGAAAATAACTGAAGAGCCATCACTGCATACTACAAGGCTTCCAAGGTTATTGATGCTTTTGTGAAAACAGAAAGAACAAACGGAGCTTCTTCGCCAGGGTGTATAGTTGTCGGCACTATTGTGTAACCTCTAGGATCTGGATCCAAAACCATTTCACAAGATATTTCTCGTGAATTAACATAATCTGTCCCGCCAACTGATTCATGTAGGTATATATTGTAAGCAGCTCGGCGGCCTCGAGTTTTGAGTATCCTCATCCCAATATAGAACATCATTGAATCATGACTGGATTGATAGTTTCTGAAACCAGCAACTGTTCTTGAGAAGCTCACACCCTAGGCAGAGAACATGTGCAAGAAAAGAAGTCAATAAAAAAAAATCAAGCAATGAAAAGATAAATATGGATAAATCTGAAACAGGGGGCTCGATAAAGATACCTGTGTCAACGTAATGAATACATGAATTGGAAATGAGGCATCTGGCCCTGTGGCCCTCAATCGAAATTGTGGATTTTGATGCCATGTCTCGTAGTCTTGGCAGCCACCAGCACTATAACTTCGCCATTGGCCGTGAACAGAGTAGCGCATCTCCGGGGGATATATACGGCAAACATATATTGATCGAAAATGAATTTGGAAGTCTTGCCAGGACATCCAGAATATGCCATCTTTTGACTGTTGAAAGAAACAGAGGATGTTATGATCAAAAAAAGAAAAAAGAAGTACGTGAAACCATTGAGATCAGGTTGAATGGTAATAGATAGGCAACCAATGGTAACAACTCTGATATAGAATCCTTGCTTTCTGTCAGAGGAACTGAAGGACTTAGGTATACCCTTTGGGGTTAACCTAGGTGATGATGTCCGATGCGGGATAGGAAACAACTTATATGATGTGGATAAAAGTTACAATAATCAAACCTGTGGAATATGCTTCAGTTTGTGCTTCATCCTATCAGTCCATTCAGGCGATGAGTCGGACCAAGGGCCATTCCACTCAACTTCGTTGGCCCATGGATTCCGAATCTGAATAAGCTTGTGACCATCCACCTCTCTCACCTGAGTTAAAAAGATCAGCTAGTGTGACAACCTTGATCAAATTTCATTTTGTTGCATATTAAAAGGAAATGTTAGGTGTGCATTCCAACTCACCTGCAATAATGAGTAAGCATGACCTTGCACAATGCCACTGGAGGAAATATGTACATCTGAACCAGATGGACTTCCAGCACCCAGAAGAAATCCCTCTTGTTTGAAGCGCAACAACTGAGACCATAATCGACCACTCGCAAGATCAATTTGGGCCTGAGCACTCCTCATGTCAATTTCTTCACCCGCACCTCCAGTTAGGTCAACAAGAGCATCTTGGACAAGTCCACCTTCTAAAGCTTCATAGGAGCCATGCAATTTGGCATATGCCTTCTCCAGTAACGAGACCCACAACTCGTTACCTTTTCTACTAGTAGCAAATGCTGGTTTACCCGGTGATTCACATGGAATCCAATCATCAACAACAACAGGAACCCACTCACCCTAAAGAACAATCAGGAGCAAGATTTGTTAGTAGTTCTATAGGAAACAGAACAACTTTACAGAAACAAGAACTTTAAAAAGACAATAAAGTAGAACACAAGTCCAGCCATACTTCATTGGACACAACACATGATTAAAGAGTTTTGTTGCTGTCCTAGTTAACATTAAAGAAACTATCATCACTGTATTCAGAAGTGACGAATGTAAAGTATTTCCATCAGCTACAAAGTATATAGATCCAACAAACAATTCAAACCAGAATTGTTTCTGAGCTTCTATGGATACATTTTAAAATTTTAGCTCTGAAGTATGAAGGCACCTGTATACAGAAGCGGACAGTGTAGATTCCTTCCTCATTATACTCTGGAGTAATAATGACTTCTGATATTCGAGAAACTTCCGTCAGAACAGCAACAGCACTCAAAAACCAACAATCACCCAGTCGGCCCTATTTAGATCACAAAGTCACTTGTGGAAACTGCTGGCCAAAATAATAAAAAGTTTTAAATGTCATTTTGTTAAAGGGCCTAACCTGACAAACATCAGAAGGATTCACAGCGCCAGAAAATAAGCACGGTCGAGCAGCAAGCCTGCTCTCTTTTACAATATCAGCAGGCCTCATCCATTCTGAAACAACCTAGATTTGCAAAACCAACAGTTTAGGAGATTTAATATCACTCATTAAACACAAATGGCCAGAAGAGTAGGAAAAACTTACCTGCAACTTTGAGGGGGGATTGTCCGAATCTACAAATAGGGATTGATCATTTGGAGGAAACTCCTGATCAGTAAAATTTGCTTCTCCTCTTGCACAGAGAGCTTCTTTGACAGCCAATTCAACAGAAAGCATTCGTTGATTTATTTCTTCTTGTGTTTCCATCCTAGGTTTTCTAAACCTCCTGGCAAAAGAATCCATATCAACCAGAACTCCATCACGTTCTGACCTTCTTTTCCTTCCACTTGAATATTGCCCATCCCAATCAACTTCATCCCTATCATAAAGATCTACATCGGCAGGATCGCTATCCCATTCATCAAGCTAGTGAAGAAGAAAAAACAAAAACAAGAATCAGAATCAGATAAACTTCACCACTTCTATCAGAAACCAAACATCCTCGATATTCAAGCATGGATATGTAATCATGTAACAAGATAAGAACCACATACTCTAGAAGGTGAATCTGCCCACTGCCAAGCATCTTCAGGAAAATCTATCATACTAGTATCAGCTGACCCAACAGCTGAATGGAGAGCAGCAATTTCATCCTCAGTTAAGCACCTTCCCCATAGAAACACATCCATAATATGCATCTTAGACTCAGCGCCTTCACTATCTGACCTCCCAAATGCATCCATATCTGTAGGCGGTCTAACACCTACCCAAACTTCCGTTCCTTGCTCCCAAATAGTATTTCCCACATGCAATGGTAAACCAGTCTGGTAGCCATCAAAACCACCATCGAGATAGCAAGTTGCCTCACCTAAATCAGCATCAATTGTCATTGTTACCAAATGCCACCTGAAATGTAATTAACGACTCCAGTGAGATTCAACAGCTGTCAACAATAAAGTATACATGGCTGAAAGAGCGTGAGTAAGCATTGATTTTCTCTCCCCAACACACACACACACACACAAAACAAAAACAAAAAAGAGGAAAAAAAAAAAAAAAAAACATGGCCTCACACATGTACAACACAGTGTTGTAAGAGGGGTAATGCCAATCTTATATTTACAAAGGACAACGCCAATAATTTTATTCATAAAAGGACAATGCTCAGACCTTCCATCTGCAATACTAGTTGCACTAATACTCCACTCCTTTGCAACAGTAGTTTGTCTGTCGCCTTTAGTGATCAATCTAAGCCCAACTTGTCCAGCTTCAATTCCTTGCTCAGAACCGGCGACCAATATTTCCCAACAAACTTTCTTTTGAAACTCAGTGCCTAATAGGCAAACTGGCCCAGACACGGGCTGAATCATCACTGCAATGGAAAAGCTAATCTTCTGACTTTGACAGATGCTGGAATCAACTTGGCCACAGTGCCTGCCACTTGTTGTCGGTTCATCGTCTAGAACGCATACAGCACCCGAAATTCCTGTCTGCCAATAGCATTAATAACAAATAAAATCACAATTAGGTTTTGCAGCTTATAGAAATGAAAAGAAAAAGGTCCAAGCTAAACTAGCCCGACAGATAAATTAGGGAGATACAGATAAAAAAATAAAAACAAATAAAAAGTATATAAAACCCCCCCAGGACTTGGGTTTCACATTGGATTTATTGCTCCATGAGGTATAATCATATGGTATGACCACATTAAACTCCTTGGACGTGATCCATGAGGTGTGCCTAACTATCTATATCGACTACTCACTCTATTTGTTCCCAAAAGACTACTCACTCTCAATTTGTTCCCATCTGAGACAATCTCATGTGTGATTTCAATCTAAAGTATATCCATGTATCCTAGAAGGCGCCAATTTCTCGTTTTATTTCAATCTAAAATATAACAATCTATTCTAGAAGGTGTACCTGGGAATAATATTCCCAAATCCAAGCCACAACAGAAGCAACTATCACAGAGAAAACAAGTAACATACAAGACAAAATACTCTTGCGGCCTCTGGGTCTCGTATTCTTAAATTTGTGGATGACACTAACACTAAAATATATTGAATAAAGCCCTGTTGTGTTTTGGCTCGTCGATGCAATCTGGAGCGTAGGATTTAATAGTCAAATCCAGGTTTAGAAAGGAGAGATAGCGCGCAGCTTTTCTATAAGTTTTAGGAAAGTATATCTTTCAAGATTCTATTAAGATTTGTGCTAGGTTTAGGAATCCTAAACCATATTGTATCAGCAACCCCCCTATTCAGTATAAATAGGAGCCGCTGGGGATTTTCTAGGGTTAAGACATACAGAAAACCTAGAGAGAAAGCCAAGTGTGATAGAGAGATAAGAACTAGACAGGGAGAGAGTTTTAGGTTCTGCAATAAGTACTTGTAACACCTAAATTCTTCATAGTGCTGGTGAATCTCTCAAGAGGGATCACTAAGTGGACGTAGGCCAAAGTTTAGGCCGAACCACTATAAAACTGCTGTGTGTGTTTTCTGTTTTCTGTTTTCTGCGTTCATCTTATTTTGCTGTGCCTATATTGCTAAGTACTGAGTAAAGATCTTAAGGTGCTTACCGCAATAAGCCCACATAACATATGAGATTCACAGCTTTTTTCATTAATAAAAAAAGGTGTTGCTATCACTTATAATGATTTACTTGAAATAGTTTGATATTAATTAAGATAAAGCACCTGAAGTGCTCGCCGAGTTAGCTGAGCTGTGCGTATCCGACGAGCAATGCTTGAAACTCTCTCTCTAGCAAAAGAATCATCAAGAACTGAATCACCACCTACTGCACGCACTGCAGCTGCCACAGCTGCAGCTTCCCTGCTGCCAGCATTTGGAATAGAGGAAATTAAAGACGCTTCTATCTCCTTCCATTTGCGTTCTTCCTTCTCCAAGAGAGCCTTTCTTCTCTCTTTGCCTTTCCCTTCCTCTTCACGTCTTTGCATTAAGAGTTCCTCTTCCATCTCCTTCTCTCTTAGGTAACTACAGAACAAATATATTATGACAATTAGTGACACCGAAATGGTCATAACAACATAGAGATAACAACATATTAAAAAGGATCTGTACCTCTCCTGAATAATCTCAAACTGCCTACGGTCCTCTGGCATCCATTTTTTTATTTTCTTGGCACTTAAGTCAGCAAACCCAATGCTGTCAAGAAAGAGTCTCAAGCGTACCTCATCCTAGCACAACCCAAGAACAATGTTATCAATATTTACAGTAGAACTAACATATCATAGCTGTCAAGCAACAATAGTCATATATTACCTGTACTCGCTCTGCTTTAGCAGTCAAACCAAGCAAAAGAAGCAGATAACCACCAAATTTATCCCACATATATACCCATTCAGTATCAATTGCCTCTTCCAAGGCCAATATTCGAGCATGAGCACACATCTCTCTCCGGTGATCAATACTACTAGTTGGCTCATGGCGGAAAGTCCTTCCATATCTCATTCTTCCGAAAAATGATCCTGCAACTAGCTCCTCATTTCTTAAGCGATCTCTCAATTTCATGACATCTGCTCTGGGAAGCACAAAATTTCCTGCCCTATCACGCATTATCGTGGGATCTCCAACTAAAAGAGCAGCTGAACTGGCAGACCTCTGTGGGGCCGAATAAGTTCCAGATAAAGCATTTCTAGTCTGCATGGTTAAGACAATAACTTCCGGTTACATACAAATACATCACTTCTTACCAAACAATATGACGATTGAGATTTAGAAATAAAGACACATCAAAGACGACATGCTGGCATTTGTGCAAGATGTTTATTATGATGTAACGATTAAATGCTAGTTAGTCTATGGTGATAGTAAAGTACTCGTGTAGTATCACAGGTTTATAAGCATTTCATTTAATCTCAACAGTCAAATGCCGCGAGGAAGGACACACATCGCTGATAAGAAGTAAGAATTGTGTAACAAATACTGTTATGACATCCAACTGATAACTTTTAGCTAATTATTGTTTTCAATCTGAAAAAGAAAAAAAAATCATTTTTAATTTATCACAACCAATGTACAATATATAAAGTGGACAAGAGTACAAAAGAAAACTCAAGATGCAACTAAAACAGCTGGTCAAGGAGACACATAACTCGTCCTTGGTGTAAAACAAGGGGTCCTCATTTCTTGATACAGTAATTATTGAACTATGCCCAACCATATAACCTAATATGTCTAATTGCTAGCTCTTTATGTAAGCTATATGTATTATATATATTCACGATAGCTTATCACAACACAAAAACTTATGCATGTGTTCTTTTATGTACATATGGGAAATTAAAGAAAACGCTTATAGAACAGCTCATAATAATAATACTCAGACCTTGGTGGCAGATCTAGCAATAGCTTGAACAACAGTTTCTTTACTAAGAAAGTGTACGGCATCTTCCATCATCTAGACATGAAAATGAACATCTAGTTAGACAAAAGAACACGAGGGAATGACATTCAGATTTTTGTAGCATATAGAAACAAGATATCTATTGTTAAGATCTTGAGGCATTTTCACTAATGACATAAATTGTTTCTATATTAAAATGAGGAATTAAGATCCAAATAAAAAATCTCAACGAAACTGCACAAACCTTGAGGGTCAAGCAAGGACGAGAGAAAGCAAACCCAAAAGATACAACGAGAGTAATTGCTGATACAGCAGCACCAGCAAATGGTGGATAAATTTTCAAACTCGCAACAACGCCCCAGCCCTCAGTTGCCAATGCAATCCCGTAAAGCACAAGAAATGCAGCACTAATATGGAACACAAATCATAAGTATCAAGTAGATGCATATGATCAAGCTAAACCGCATGGTACAGACAAGAAAGAGAGATTACACAGGATATTTGACAAACCTGACATTCTTTGCACAATCTGCATGAGCATCATAAACATAAACGGGAAGAACTCTTGGAGAATAAACAACAATCGGAGGTGAAAGAAGAACCTGCACCAAAGGTCATGTAACACAAAATAAAGGGCATTGATTAATAGAGACGAGAAAAAAATAGGTACAGGTGTGAGCATTTAAAATAATAGAAATACATATATATAATAGAAATATATTTAATTCCACTTACAGTTAATGCTCTCCCAGCAAGAAGAAACAAAAACAAAAAGTAGCCAACAGAAGCACCCACAAATGGTTTATCTAAATAAAGCGAGTAAGACGACAGGATTAGTATTCAAGAGTTAAAAAGACAGTGATGCAATAATAAGAGTGAATACAAACTGTTTTCACCTTCAAACCATCCAACAAGAAGTGCAGCCAGTGCCAAAAGAAAAGCGAGGAAACAAACAAAGAATGTCTGGGTCCTTGTCAAATAGAAGTTGTTTGAGGCCCAATGATGTATAGCACCAATAGCCAGTACAATCATGAGAAGAACTAAAAGAAATGATACCCCAATCTGTTATCAAGTAAAACAAAGCCTGTTAGAGAGCCAACTACTTTGAAAAAGATAGAATCTAGAACAAGAATTGGTCCTATCTTACCGTCCATGGTGTAACTACGACTATAACAGATGATATTGCTCCGAGCAGAAGAAGAAGACCAATGGTAACAAAGATATAAACACCGCGAGAAAGCTTCCAATTATCATCCTTCCTGGAAAAATAAATATTATAGCATTTCAGCACAATGTCTAAATACAAAATCCATGGATTTCATCAGCAAAACAGTTGCAACAATAAAAGGAGTTCACTTACCATTTATACAACCCCGAGCACAGAGACAGAAATGCTGGAATACAAATTAAAGGAAGTAAAGCAGCAAGGAAATCGCCCTTTGTTGGAACTTGGTCATCTCTAGATTTCACAACCTCAATGTAGGATGCACCGCAAAATGACACAAGGACAACTGCAAAAAGAGGGGGGTTCCATACAATTCTTGAGAAAACATAAACCAGACTTCAAGTACCAATTATGTTCTTTAGAAAAATAAAAGTCTCAAAGCAAGAAAATCCAGAAAAACTTACCTGTAAATATCCCGACACAAACAGCAGAAAACAGCGAGAACCGGTAGGATGCAAACCATGAAACAATCGGCAGTACACCAGTAACCGCTAAAGCAATGGCAGACGCCATAGCCCAGCCAATGTACACAGGTGATGCATAGGGAGAGGTAAAGCTTTTCTGTTCACCCGTCCATCCTTTGTATCCCAAGTCATCCAAGGGCTTTGCAGACACTATTGCACCAAGAGCTAATACAGATCCAGTAAATAATGTTGTGCAGAAGACAAGAACAACACCCTGGCAAAGAACAAGATGAATTAGAAATTTAGAATTGCCCAAAATTTCAAGTCAACTACAAATTTAAGGAGTGAAAAGTAGAAGAAAAGCCAATATTCAAGCAAATCAGAACCCCGAAGTACTCAAAATGTTTGAACCTCAACTACATCAATGCCATTTTAGCTATTACCAATTAAAAAAAAGCCTACAGACACACATTCAGCATGTAAGACCTTTATAGAGCTAAATTATTGTCTCCAGACTACCACCCTTCATACACCATAATTTATATATGATTGCTCCGGAAATGATAATTCTAGCTTTTGGATATAGTACTTTTTTTTTTATGATTCTTATATTTTAAATGGTCAACACATTTAAGTAGTGTGATACAAGAGCAACCAATCCCACATCGGACCATGTCATGCAGTTGTTATAGCCACCAAAACCCAGACCATGTCATGCAGTTGTCATAGAACAGCGAAACCCAGTACGAGCCTATACAAAACCTAATAAATTTACAGTGCTCAAGGGTTCACATAAAACTTGGTGTAAAATGCATGAAGTAAAAACCTCTTTCGTTCCCCGAATTTGATGGTTCCCTGCAGGACCAGAACAATGTGATTGAGGAACCCAAAATTGGTAGCCATTACGGTTCCATGTAGGAATGGCAACAGAAAGGCATGCCACCATGATGGGAACAGTTAAGGACAATCCCAGAAGAACAGATGATTTGCTGCCAAAAGAAAGAGCATGTATTCAGTGAAACAGGAAACAAACTAACCGGCTTAGGACCAGTTGCTACTATACAACTTTCAGAAAGTGATTGGACCAGAGCATACCTCAAGAAGGAAAGCAATAATCCAACACAGGTGCTCAGCAGCCAAGCAACAAAACCATACTGAAGAAACATGACAATTTAAGAGTCAACATAAGCAATGATAATATATTTTTAGACCCAAAAAAAAATGTCACAGTACAATCAGCAATACGAGCAGAATATATCAAAACCATCATCCAAACAG
The DNA here is from genome assembly GCA_963682095.1 of Potentilla sterilis. Taxonomy (NCBI): domain Eukaryota; kingdom Viridiplantae; phylum Streptophyta; class Magnoliopsida; order Rosales; family Rosaceae; genus Potentilla; species Potentilla sterilis. The sequence continues at coordinate 62,948,800 of OY821755.1, forward strand.
AACTAAACAATCAAAATCAACTGGGGAGGAGGAAGAGATGAAAGGAGAACACCAAATTCCAACCCAATAATATATTACAGCATGGTATGTAGTAATTACCTTGCGCGGCTTAGAGGTCATGGCCATTTCCTCTGCTTGAAGCGATCGAAGAAAAGCCATGATTGAACAGACAACAGGAGATAACAGCAGCACCGCAAACCCAAATTCAAACTGTAAGGATAAAATTTTATAAGTTTTGTACTGGTAAAGTAAAATGACTTACAAACTAATACAATAACAATGTAGAGTAAAACGAGCCATTACTCACCTGTTGATGTGTCGCATTTATTATTCTAATTATTTTTGGACGGACAATTGCCACAGCAATTGTTTCAAGGATGAAAACAAAACTAAAGAGAACCCATGCTCTCTCTGGGGTACCTACTACATGGTGCAAAACAAGTCTAGATAATTGGAGCCATTTTTCAAGCCCATGAAGCCTGAGTTCTTCTGATAAAGAGATTTGATTGGGTAAACCATTTTCCACACTGTTCGAGTCAACTATGGTCATATCTGTATTGTCACGATGATCTCTATCAGCATCCAAACTACTTCTTTGAAGTAATGCAAGAATGGTTGGATCCAAGCTCTTCTCCTTCAACATCATAGCAAAGTTAGGATCTAATCCTTTATCCTGCAAAAGATTAACTAGTTCAAGGTCACCTTGTCTTCCCCTCTTCTTTAGCATAGATGTTATCCTGGGGTCATTCAACCTTTCTTGCAACGCAAAAGCTAAATTCAAATCTAAAGTTTGTTGATTTGAATTGGATGCACTGGATTCACAGCCTTGGCTTTCCATACCACTGCTAGAACAAACCACTAAGGCGCTATTTTGATCACAATTTTTGTCAGTAAAGGACGTTCCCACTTCAGGCTCTTGCATTACTGAACGACAGGAACTGCTACACAATGCTATACTTGGCCTCCCACTATCTATGCTTTTATCACTATTAATCCCCTCGTGAGAACTCGCAGTTCGTAATAGAACATTACTCCAGTTATTAGCATCAACTGTGCTCTGTGTTGTGCTCCTGTTACTTGCCTCAACAACATTACCGAGGCAACCTGCTTCAACACTACTACTGCGTTTCATGCTTGAGCCACAGCCTTCAGACGAGCTTGATGAACTGTTCTGTTCTTTTTTGCGGAAACCCTCTCTCAGGCGAATCACAGTACTCTGTAAGGCATCTCTCCTTGCAGCCAATGGGTTTGTCACAGATAAATGACGAGAAACAGAAGCACCTAATAAAACAGATGCTACAACTGCATAACTAATGCAGTGCCCCAAGTACCTGAGGAAAAGAAATGGCAATATCTATGATGACCATGAAAAAACAAAGCAGTGGTATTACAATTAAATTATCAAAGATGCACAAACCAGTAGTGAACGCCGAAGCAAATGAGAAAAATTCGAGATGTTCCGGCAACAAATAACGCTGCAACACGACTGTTAAGGAGCTTGAACCCATATAAACACGCTCCCATGTTCCAATCTACAGCAGTTTTGATGACAGAAAATCAATACATAAATCTCATGTGATTCATACAAAGAGATAAATTTGGTGATTTGATTTACCAAGAATTATCACAGCAGCTGATGTAATGGCTCCAAGCCAACGTGCATCCTTTGCAGTAAGACCATATAGGATTGAGTACACAAGAAGAACTACAAGGGAGCCGAGGTAAAGAAGCCCAAGATGTGAAGCCCTACAATCAATTAATGAAATGGGAAAATGAGGATAGAAATTTAACAAAAGTATAGGAATCAGAAAGAAAAAGTGCACTATAGAAAGACAGAAGTCTATTGTGAAAACCAACATCAATGAGACTTTCTCTACCATGCAGTCTCCCTCTAAAGGGGGGCTAAACCGGGAGAAAGTCCACAAAGTTTAATACGATAAGTGAGGTTTAGACCAGTTATTAACTGCAAAAGTGATCTACTGACCATCCCCCTTTTATCTGGAATAGTTTAATAAGTATCTATGATGATTATTTGGACCATTTATTGACTGAAAAGAGACCTGTTTACCATCCCTCTTTTATCAGAAATCGTAGTTAATCAAAACAAAAAACTTGATAATATCAACAAAACGCTGTGAAAGAGGCACATTATTCACTTTACGAGCATTTATTAATCAGAGGACGCGGGAAAGAAAACTGCAAAAACTTCCGAGTTGGACTAGCAACTCCTAACGAAGAACAACAAAAAGTTCTGGCGATAACTGATAAAATAAAACATGAACATAAGGGGCCTGCCTGCTAGATTGTCGAGGATATAACTCATTTGGGTCTGGTGGTTCTGGTAAACAAGCCACCGGACCCACTTCAATACAATCAGAATAAGCAAATTTGTACGCCTTCCTCACATACTCATCGACATCTAAACCATTGCCTGCACATATCGATTGAGATTACAGGAGGAAAACAGATTTATAGCAGAAATTACAGATTATCACTTCAGTTGGATAAACATCTTTAATTGAGAAGCAGAAAGCATTAAAGAAATATATACTAAACGGAAAAGGATTTGAGAGGTACCATTAAACACCATTCTACAAATAAAGAGCATGTTGATTGCCAAGGCAATTGCTGATACGCCAAAAAAGAAACCGGACGGCGAATACCTCTGAGATGCTTTTGAACCAGCTGTAACATATACAGCACAGAGTTCATAGGCACAGAGAAGGGCAACAGCAAGAAGAAGAAGAATAGCAACAGCCCCTGTTTAAAATAAGATTTCAAACCAAGTTTAATACTTGCTTAAATCTGTAAAAAGAAAGTATAAGAACATAAATATGAAAAGCTAAAGCTTAAATATTTCAAACCACTATAAAAAATTGAACTAGATCCCCAACACAACCTTCAATTATCTAAGTACATGTAAGTAACTTCAACATGAGTACACTGACACAGCTATCAAGTATCCATCATTAATATCCCATCACAACCTGGATATACTTAGCACTGACATTCTGTTAGAGGACTGGCAGTAAGCCAGAAACACAGATAGTCAACCTCAGCTAACAATGTTTATTCAATTATAATGTGTGCTGAACGGATATGTGCCATAACTAAATCATCAACCATATGATGACTAAGGCAACATTTGCAATATCAACTCTGTGTTCATAAAGGCAGTACCTTGCTGGGCTTAATTCTTATTATCTTAAGAAATTCAGATCTTACTACCTCTTTGCATTTCCTAAACTATCATATCAAAAAAATAAAATAAAAAGTTGATATATCAATTAGGAAAGGTCCAGGAAATACGTACTTGAGCTCTGCCATTGTGTTCGCCACCAAAGCATGATTGAATAGAAAGCCAGTAGAAGAGCAGTACCGGCCATAATTACAGCCAGACCAATTATATGTCGATCCAATATTACAACCAACCAGCTTCCCCATATGATTAGTACAAGGACTGGAGAAATGACAACAATCCATGCAGAGAGCGAGAGAAAACCACATATTATATCCAGCTGGGGACCGTGTAAGATATCTGGCCATTTTCTGGCGAATATCCAACTGCAAAGACAAATGGAGGTGACACAATTATAATGGAGTCGATATCCTCTATATTGAGAAAGATATCAAGCATGCAAAAGAAACCATTTTGACAAATCATTTGGACCCATTACCATTTAAGTTTAAAGCGTGATACCAAAAATATTCACTACGAAGTTAATGAAACTCTAAACTTTGTATCCTAATCACATTAAATAAATTTATTGTTGTAAATTATGTACACTAGCCTAAAAATATATAAATGCCTAGCCAGCATCATTAACTGTAATCTTTGGTATCCAAACAAAACAAGATATAAGAGGAAAAGATATATATAGTACCCAGTTGTGACTATTGTGCGAAAAAGTTTTCATGGGGAAGTCAGATAACAAAAAATGGCAAATCTTGTCCACTTCCAAACTTTCACTAACAAAACTCTACATGATATTATCACGACAGCCTGAGGTTTACAAGCTCAGTACCTTCCTGGAATGTGAGCCTTTTTTTTAACAACCTGGAACAATTGCCTAAGTTCTTAAGAAAATCTTGCAGACAAGGATTTTCTAATTCACATTCACTTCTTTCTTTTTTCAACTTTCTGAGACTAAAAAACAATTCCCAAAGTCAAATACTTAATGCAGCTCTAATCCTCTAGTTTATTTTGATTTTAAGCAGTACAATGATGAAATTTTACCCTAATTACAGTTCAGGTCCATAGACTACAAGTACAAGAGTGATTGAGGTAATGCATTTGATCAAATAATGGAAGAATCTTTTCCACCACTTTAATTGACCTCTCTGACCGGATTCTTTTTCATGTGGGTGAGTATCTCCTACGTTTGCAGGTTTAACAAAAGCTCAAAATCTAGAATTTTCACTCCTTTACACCCAAATCTGTCACAACCCAAACTCTTCTCGGAGCCTCCAATTTCAACAACATAGGCAAACCATAGACTACATTTGCCACTGCCAGAATGATATTCTATTTAGAGTATGTGAACACGTACATTGATGCAACAAATGAACTACAATCCAGTAGCATAAGTTAAGGCAATGCATTCAATCTACTCCTGAGTGTTGGCAGCTATAGTAATTTACTGAATAAACAAAAAATGAAAACTTGATGGAAATTACCTATAGATCCTCCACGGCCTCCAATTGACAAGCCAGAGTATAGAAAATGAAGCAGAACCCAGAACGGAGAAAAGGGTTCCTGAAATCACGCACGCGAGCAGCACGTGACGCTCATCTCCTTCCATGGCTTCTTCTTCCTTCTTAGTCTCTCCTCACTCAAATAACACATGCATTTCCCCCCAACTTCCGAATTCGGCGGAAAGACTCCAACTTTGTGAGTGAGTTGGGCACCCAGTAGCCTCAATTGCCCAGAATGGCAGTCAATTCAGGGCAAAAGGGTCATTTTGGGAATTGATTCTGAGTTCTGGGACTAGGGTTTGGAGCTGAAATTGGAGCTGGGCATGAGGTGGAGGAGCTGAACAAGCAGGTTTTGGGTCAAGAAGAAGAAGAAGAAGATGATGGAATGAAATTAGGGCTTGTTTGGTTAAAAAGATTTTGGCTTTTTATGTTGTGCTTGTTTGGGTTTTCAGATGGAGAAAGAGTAAAGATTAAAACCCTACTGAGATGAGATGAGATGAGATGAGATGTATGTTTTGTGTGAACTGTCAAGTGAAAAAAGGAGAGAGCTTTTTCAGAGAGAGAGACACAGATAACAAAACCAAAATTATTTTCAATTTAAATTAAAAAAAAAAAAATCAAAAAGCAAGGAGAGTGGCCATAAAATAACAGCTATCTCTGTGTGCCCTTGAGGGAATAATACTCACTTTGGGACTGTGAGCGTGTAAGGAACGCGCCTATTGAGTGGAAGGAGAAGCACTGTTGGGGATAGTTGGCTCCTGCCTATTGGGAGGTGGTGTGAGAGTGAGAGTAGGAGTGAGAAAGTTGAGGGGTGAACAGTGTTTGAATTTTCTCACCATTTTCAGACAAGAGAACAAAGCATGAAAATTCAATAAGACTTACCACAAAAGGGGCCACATATAATATATCAAGAGGGAGTCAAGATTGTTTTGCCATGGGAGTGATTTCTTGAATTAGTAGGTGTAGAATATTGTGGTTCCTACTACAGTGTGTTGTTTAATTAGGTAAAGAATTAGCAGGAGCTGGGTTTATTTTCTCTAGTATTATATTTCTTGTGATTGACTTGTGCCCAGATTGGTCTTTGACAGGAGGAGAATGAGGACTAGATGTGCTTTTGAAATGAGGTGTCTTTGCTGCTATGTCAAATCAAATGTAAACCAAACCAGATCCAAACTGTCAGCTGCACAAGTTCCCAATCTGGCTTTGCTGAGAGCCTCAGATCATTTGAACAAAGAGGGTCTGGGATACCTCAATTTCTTAGCTCCAAATCCTCCAATAGCAGAAGCTTGAACACCGTGAATGAAGTATACAAGAGCTTCCCAGTTGGCAGCAATAGGCAATATCAATCTTCTGTAATTACTTCTTTGATGGTTTAGGGGTCATTACTCTTGAGTTCTGTAGAGGAAGACCCGGAATATAATTATATGCTAATAATGCCAAGAAGACATGAGGTAAAAATACAGTAGCCAGAAGTGTGTGTTATATGTTAGAGGTTGTAAAACATGACAGTACATTAACAAGTCTGGCAAAGATGAACACTGCGGATAGAAATTGGGAGGAGATGCAGATCGTTGATCACTTATCGGTGCAACAGAAAGAGTGGCATATATAGACATGGGAACTCATGTTGAGCAATACGGGCTTGGTTTGGGGCCTAAGTTTGTCCTGAACTTGAACAAAGACAGGTCTCCCATGAAGACAGAGTCGTAGGGTGACCTATTTGAGAGATGAATTAATAGGAGATGCTAATTAAATGAGAACTATTTGGTATGCTAAAAACTCTCGAACTTAAATATTCAATTTTCTCTTTGACTCGTATTGTATCATCTTTGTCTTTCATTAAGGAGTCAATGTGTCTTCTCTTTGTAGAATCCAACATTCCAACCATTTGACCGACTCATTTAATGTTGAACGAGTTAATCAAAACACCTGCAGTTACCTGCAAAAATAAGGAACAAGCTTATCACAACATTCACCAATATATGTTGGAATGTCAATCATGCATTAGTTGAACACATTTCAGAAATGTGATCATGCAGTGATGAATACAGGGGATCATAAATTGTATTAACCATTTTGTTGATAAAAAATTCTTAATGCTAGTCAGCTAAACGTTTCACATTTGAGTTCTCCATTCATAATGATCATGGTCTTCATATAATTGACTCAGTTCAGCCAAATCCAAAACATAATTGATCCCCTTGGTCATCATCTTCTTGAAATAGCAAACAAACAGGCGATCATGGAAAACAGGTTTCAAGTTCATCAGCTCACACCGCATTGAGTCCTCACTGTTGCTTCTAACCAGGTGGCAAATCCATGTTTTCCAACAACGGGAGTAGTTGGCCGAAAAAGACTCCCATTTGGTTCTATTTTTATAGTCCGTTCTGGAAATGCACCTAGCTTTTTCGCGTTTAAACAAGACACGCAGCCGCCCTTTTTAATGGAATCTTAACTTACTTGGAAGAAGAAGAAGAGGAACAAGATCATTTTACAATGAGAGAACCTCGAATGGAATTCCAAGAGGAACCGCACTCGTCTTTGTAAAATGCAAAGTGGCATTTGCTGAGGAGGAAGTGTAGTAGTGGTGCTAAGTGCTAACTAAGCGCCTGGGATTTCATATTCTAACAAAAGGTGTTTGATCGAGCAGTATGGGATGCATCCACCACAGATTTGAATATTGGACTGTCATCCACTCACACATGCAGAATCTCATCCCAACCAAACTTTTCTCAAACAGCATATTCTTGACTCCACCACCCAAATCAAGTTTGAAATTTGCAGAAATAGTTCATAAAAAAATAATTGAAACGAAAAGAGGGACTTTTTTCCCAGCAAAGCAGAAGCAGGAGAGTGATGCTCAAGATAGATTAGATTAGGACCGGAGAGAAACTGATTCCATTCATTCATTGACTGACATGCAACTCCAAGGAGATCAAGGAGTTTACAAACAAATAGAGTACAGAGCTAGAGTTATAAAACAGAAAAGGGCCTGTTTCTTTAGGCTTTTGAGAAATTTGGCCACTTCCTTCCTTCCTTCCTTCCTTCACACATCCACCCACTTACATGGAGAGATTCTTTTACTAAAAAACAGAGAGTCAAAACTTGCCACTAGAGAGAAAAAGGGACCATCACATGATTTACTACTAGACCAGCCACAGCCCAACCTAAGAGTGAAAGAGGGGGGTATACAGAGAAGAGAGAAGAGGGGTATTACACTAGATTGAATGATACACATGGGGAGAGAAAACTAGAGGGTGAGAATGGTTTCTTTTAACTACTACTTCATGGGCAATTTGGGTTTCTACCTGGTCCTCCATAGTAAAAGTAGTGACCCCAATCCCCATTACTTCCTGTCTGAACATCATAGCAGTTTGACTGCTCCGTGAAGGTGCCTAACCCTTTGGGGGCCTTGAGGTTATTCGAGCTATCAACAACTTGAATGTTCCTGAAATAACTTGATTTTCCAAAACCATCCTCTGGGAAACGACCACTGCCCATTTGTGTTGAGGTGTGGCGGCCGTCCGGCTCTGAATTTACAACCTCACCTCCCCACTCAATCATGGAAGCACTGTCGGCCAAGTACGAGAACAGGAAAGAAGGCCAATAACCCAACACGTAGTCATTGCCGAACTGCATCCACCAATGTCCCTCCTTTGGATCCTACAAAATATACAAGTTACTTCAGAAAATGAAAAAGAATGGTAAACAAAATCAATCTACTATGTACTGCTTCACTACAAAGGAGCTCCTAGCTTAAGCAAAAAGGAGTGCCCAGCTACAAAAGGCCTGGCCTTTTTCATCTTCACCCGTGACATTCATGCAATGAAAGGTAAATGAAAATTGGGAACTTGTCAATGTCTGGCTTGCACGAGCAATAGTGTCCTTTTTATCATCTACAGTGATGGGAATCAGAGATCCAAAAACAAAATGCCAAGAGATTCATAGCATCTGATTTCAAATCATTGAAGATGTATTTTCCTTCAGCAATTTCATTTCTCTTTTACACCAGACTATCATGTTAGCCTTTGGTTTTTACCTTCCAGACAAGGATACTGATATCGTATTGGGAAGTCCGGTAGCTCGACACAGGAGAGATGCTTGCACCCATCGCTATTTCACTGTTGATTTGAATAAAGCCTGAACACAAGAGGTTGTAGCAACCAGTGGCTTGATATGCATCACTCTGTAAAAACAGCCATTGAGATTAGGGAAGAGAGTTTAATATGCAGCAACACACAAAAAAAAAGTACGAGGAAGTATTGTTTAGAAGCTTACAGTCCAATAGGTAAACAGTCTGGTATTGTTGTCACCATAGAGGTCTGGGCTGACCTGTTGTTATGTACCAACAAGTATCAAGATCAATAATTTAACTTCAGAAAAGGAGAAATAAAATGACTCAAATCAGTTCTGGCCTTGAGGATTAAAGTGATTACAATATAATACCTGCCAACCAGCTTCAATGCTGTTCAAGTCTTCACCAAAAGATCCTCCTAATATCCAAAGCTGAGACAAGCTGAACTCATTAGGCTGTTGAATCTTGGGCTCCCAGACATTGATGGTTGCTTTTGCTCCATAATATTTGTCTCCATTTACATATGCAATTGCATGCTAATTATCCCCAAAAGAAAATGAACAGAACATTAGAAACAGAATAAAAAAAGCTAGCTGAAGAAAACCAATGCAAATATAATCAAAGATTCTACATTTCTTTCAAATGTAAACAAAGCTTTTATCTTTACCTGATGACCACTTTCATTAACAAGATCAGGATCTGCAGACTTTGGAATGGTTTTCTGCTTCTTTCTTCCGTATCTTTTGACCGAGCTTGCTCTCAGAACATCATCTTTCTTCGTCCTCCTCACGGGTATGGTATCTTCAGGGCATCTACCATTCACATGCCACAGCTGGGTGTTTGGTCTTTCTTTCGGTTTATCAGCTACTTTGTTTTCTTGAAATAAGCCTTCTGGGTGGTAGTTAGGCCTCATCTAGTAAAGCAAACACACCCCCAAACACTTAGAAAGAAAGCATAAAACAAAACAAAAAACTGAAAATATTGTCAACAATAAAGGCTCATGGTTGAGGAAAACGAACCTGAATTTTGTGGTCTTTGAGGTAAGGGTGATCAAAAGCAGGTTGCTGAGAGATGGGAACACAGTCTATTATATCCCCATCTGGGCTCTGATGACAATCAAAAACACAAACAGTATAGTGTTAGATCTTAGATAGCAAAAGCAGTCGGCATGTATGAAAATGAAATGCTTCGGAACCATTAGCAATGTAGATATCACATTTTAAGCCTGAGGCAACTCAGTTGAAGCAAACTGAATCATATTTATGCTATGCCTGGTCATTATTACTTCAATAACTCTCTTTAAAGGGAAATCATTGTAGAGTGAGAGAAAACAGGGCACAATCAGAAAAAATCATTGCTTTATAAAAATATCCAGGAAATAAAGAACTGTAGAAATCAGAGAGGCGAACCAGAGCACAGAAGAAGCTTATTTGCATTTAGCCCCAAAGCCATAAATCCCACTTTTTATTCAAAACAATAGAAACCCAAATATGATAAATTTCCCCTCACTTTCCACCACTTTCCCAGCAACCAAAGAAAGCACAAACCCAAGAAAGTCGAATGAAGAAAGAAAGAAGAAGAAGATAAAGTGAAAGAAATAGAGGGAAAAGGAAAAACCTTGATGCTTTTCACAGCAGGCTTGTTCAAACGGTTGAGGTGCTTCTGAACCTCAAGTTTCTGTTTTGATGAAGCAGTCAATCTGGCCTCACAGCACAAAGAGATGAACAACAACCCCCATAAGCAAACCAGCACTGCTTGAGCTATTCTAGACCTCCCTCTGCTAAACTGAGCAAAACCCATTTTTGCAAAATCAAAGACCCAACAGCTCAAAATCAAAGCAAAGCTCTTATCTCTCAAACTCACAGAGAGAGCCACACTACAGAAACAAGCCAGTAGTGCAGTTTCAACTAGAGGTGAAGCACATTGAGCAACAACACTCAAATGAAGCCCCAAAATGAAATGAAGCAGCTTTGTGCAAGGTGGGTGTGGTTCTTGACACAAAACTCCAATAAAACTGACCACCACTGCCTCACTCTCTCTCTAAAAAGGAACCCACTTTGCCACTTTGTCGTTTTCTCTCTCTACTTTCTTCACATTTCAAGAACTGCACATCTCTTCCTTTCTTGTCATTTTCCTTCTCTCTCTCTCTCTCTACAATTTTCCTTACAGTAATTTGGCAATTGCCCTTCTCACTTTCTCTTGAAATTAATTTAGACTTTGTTTTCTATTTTTAGGGCTTCTGCACGAGCACGGCAAAGGAGAAAATTTCCAAACGGAAGATGGTCTTCTTTTAGAAAAAAGGAAAGGAATTCTCTCCCGAGCTTAAATACCTCTCTGGTCTCTACAATCTCATTTATTTATTGATTGGAGCTACCCATTTGAATGCTAATTCAAGGTATTTAATTTTGAATTAGTCTCTATTACTTGGTGATTTGATTTTTCGAGAGTTTCTTTTTGATTTGGGGTTTTTTACCGATATTTACACTTTTTTAACTAAAATTATCACCAGCAAAGTCCTTAAGATAGTTTCTCAAGCGCAGAGTTTACTAACGGGAAAATTAACGTTGTCGTCTCCCCCAAACTCTCTCTCTCTCTCTCTCTCAATCACTAGCACACATCACAATTTCAACACCTTCTCCGGTCTCATCGATTCTCAAAACTCTGACAACAACTCATTCTCTGACGACGTCGTCGATTTCGACTTCGTCATTGATCTCTTCAATTGTCGATGCGCCTCTGATCATCCCAGCGACACATTAAAGACAACTACAATATATCTCACGTGAATCATTTATAATCGGTGGTTCACGTATGTTACAACGCTACGCGGATAACTTTTTTTCTTTAAATTTTGAATAGAAAAGAGAAGAAAGATAAAAAAAACACGGTAACTATTAACTCACGATATAAATACTTGGTGTCACATGCTAGTTACTACTACCCCACGGGCTACAAGTTGGGGGTTGTCGTTTGGGAACCTTGCTCTTTACCCGGTCCATGAAACATCCTTTCCGTTTCACCATCTTGCCCTTTTTGAATCTCAGTCGGATTTACCATTTCGTAACCAAATGAAAATGAAAGAGGTGGATAATACAAGAGTTGGCCTATCATTGAATGGTTGATTTCTTCTTCATCGTTTAGAATCGAATGAGTTATTTTGGTGTTATTAATGGGTCCTCAAATAGTAATTGCATAATTTAAAAGACATTAATTGGAATCTAATGAAAATTGCTCGTGACCAACCAAAAAATAAAATACCATTACCAACACTTAGAGCATCTCCAACCGCTCTTGTAAAAATTCTCTATTAAAGAGGAGGAAAACCTAAAATCTCTATAAAAAAATAAGCTCAACTCTAACAGCTCTTCTTATTTTATAGTATAAAAATTAAATGCTAATTTGTATAATTTATTGAATCTATAAATAAAAGGCAAGATGAGAGAGATGAAGATAAATCATTCCTTATTTTATTTTATTTTTTAGGAGAGAGAGTCAAATATAAAAGACAAACATTAAATTTTAGAAATTTTTGCAAAAATATACAGATTTTGAGAATTCTATAGATATAGAGATTTTACATATTTTTTTCTCACTTTTTCTATTATAGAGATTGATTTACAAGAGCTGTTGGAGCCAAAATATGCTGTTTTTCTTGTAAAATAGAGAAAATTCAACTTTTACAAGAGCTGTTGGAGATGCTCTTAGTTGCAGCAGTGGAAAGGAACTAGTGCAGCTTAAGCAAGGTCTCGGATTCGAAACCTTGTGGATGCAGCACTGGGTGTTGGGAGAGCTTCCCCGCCACGGCGGTCCAACCCCCCTCGAGGGGGGGGTGTAGCTGCGTCTTTGGCGCAGCACTGCTGAGACTTCGGCACAAAAGGATCAGGTTAAACACTTGAGAGCCTGTTTGTGGTCTCTTTCCAGTACCTTTTTTTTAAAAAAAAAATAATAATAAAATAAAAAAATAAAATACCATTATCATCAGAACCTTGTTCTTCATCTTAAAAATAAAAATGAGACTTTTTTTAGCAGTGAGCGAACAAAGCTGGGAATCCTTAACAGCGTGGAGTCTCATCCACGATCGTGTTTTTTTTGTTATTCTGGACAAAGATTCTTATGTTCCAATCCAATTATGCAACCCTTTTTATATAATGCCCATTAGCATACTAATACGTTTAGTGACTTGTGTTTGTTTATTACGAGCTAGTGAAGCAGATTAAATAAATATGAATCGGGAACAATGGTCACCGTTCACTTAAACAAGGTCTAATGTGTTCAACCATGGAAGTGCACAATTTCCCAAGTCGTCAAAATACGGCAATATTGTTATTTCACTGCAAAATTGTCAGTCTAATTAGAAAAAGAAAAAAAAAACTATTGAAAAGTCTAAATATTTTCCGGATTTTGTTGTGATGCTAGATATACTCCCCTATGCGTATTTTTTTTTCTATGATACGATCATAATGTTCTCGAATACTTTCTAAGTTCAGATACTAATGCGAGTCGAGAGATTTTGTCACAACGTTTCATTTCCTCTAGCCACCAAGAATACGTTGAGATTGAACTCCAATTAGCGTCGGCGATATTTGAACTTCGGTACGGGGGTTCCACACTTAGATTCTTACTAACTTGATCACATGTAGTAGTTCTCCGATATGTAATAATTTATAAGTTAGTTACATTTTTCAAACAATTGTGATGAAAATTTGTTTGAAGTAGTATATAAGTGGGAATCTCTGTGGCTTGATTGTGTGTTGGAAACAAGGTGGAGCATATAAGAAAGATGTGTTGTGTATCCAAAGCCGAGGCCATGGATGATCGATCTCTGAGACTCTGAGAGAGTGAGTGAGTACAATTTGTGCAAAGTGTCTGGTGCAATGCACAAGCATGCGAATTATTGTGATTTTTCATACGTATATACCAACCCAATAATGAAGTTGAGATCTACATGAAATGTGCAAGTGCCATACTCGATCCCCACCTTCTTCCTTTGGCTCTAGCTAATAGCAGTCCACCATGACAAGACCTTGATTCTAATAAAACCAGAATTAAGTCCGTTAAGTTATTAAATTTGAAATCGAGCTAGGAGTAATTATTAAATGACTTGTTTCTTACTTATATACCAAGCAGTGAAGCAGAGCGCAGACTGCAAATGGCAGAGAGACAAGAGAGAGAGAAAGATGATCCCACTGACAAGGGTAGGGAGTAGAATATTGAAGAAGCACTCCTAAATCTCAGAACTGAATGGATTAATTTATGGGGTAGGGCTAAGACGGTCAGTTCATTCATTATTTAAAACGGAAAAATAACTGTATCTATAATCCATACTCTCTCTAATTTATATATTTTGAATAATGTTATCAACGATTTTAACCGTTCAAAAGTTGAATTAATCAACAAAAATCATCTCTGTAAAAATTCGAAATAAACCAAAATCGTATACTCTTTCGATTATATTCGATTGCATCAAACAAATGAACAGTTCTAGTGAAAGTTGGGAGTCTCATGATCAGCCGTCCATTTGTTTGATACAATCGAATACAATCGAATGAGGAAACGATTTTAGTTTATTCTAAATTTTTACGGAGATGATCTTTGTTGATTAATTCAACTTTTAAATGGTTAAAATCGTTGATAACATTGTCAAAAATATGCAAATTAGAGAAAGAATGTGTACGCACATGTCTATACCGGTATATACATAAATATTGTGTTTTAAAACGTACTGTGTGGATTAATTTCCCTTTCCCCCAGAATATATAATCCCGATGAAGTAAGTAAATTAAGCTATAGCTATTATTAGCTAAGCTGGACAAGGCGTCTCGTCACTTCTTCACCTGCTAGCTTCTTCATTATTACCGATATATATGGTACGGACGGAAGAGCGAGCTAGCGTTGAGGGACCCGTCACTCTACACTTAACGCCGTTAGCTCCTCTCCTACAATTACCACGTACGTACATATGCATGAGATTATCGATCGATTCTTGTATGTTTTTGTTGATTGGTTCAGCCAAGAAAAATATGTTGATATATGAATCTATAGGTAGGATGGAAGCCATCCTATAGTCAAATAAACATAAACTTCTTGACTATCTTATAACACATAGTGTTAAGTCTAGATCGAGTTTTTGAAGTTAAAACATACGCCCATATAATAGTCTGTTTCAATGTAGTGAATGTAGAGCGGATCAAACAATAATAACAACGAAATCGTGTCTTAAAACCTAGTGAAAGATCAATACAGGTGTAAAAATAATATCTTATTAGATGAATTGTACGAATAGATCGGATGAACATATTGATGAAACAAAAGAGAATGATACATTTAGTAAAATTAGGTTAATTTCAGTGTTGATGTCAACCTAACATGTGAAATTTCATTTTAGAGGATGGATGAGGAGTATGAAATAATTAGTGAATGAGCTAGGCTACCTAATTAAACTACTAAACTCGGTTGTGATGTAATTATGAGGAGGCAGAAGTAAACGTTTGATGCAACACGTACGTACGCGAAATAGGTACATTTTGAAGGCATGCATGCATGCATACTGAGAGAGAGGGTGATGGATGGATGGATGGATGGAGTCAATTCAAGTGTAGCTTAGGCACCCGTGTGATAGCAATATCTATTGCATCATCCGACCGTACACGTGGAGACGCCCGTGACCTAGCTAGAGAGAACGCATCACGAGAGAGAGGGAGGATGCAACGGTAAAAGAGAGAATCCAAGGCAAATTAAGGGCATCGGGCAGTGGGCAGTCATAATGTTTGTTATTCATTTCAAGAGCTAGATTCAAAACTGTGTCTAGTACAGGAGGAGGATCGGAGGAGCGAGTCCGCGCGCGTGGTGCATGCATAGGGCGTCTGCGTCTGTGCGTGTCATCACTCGCCCTGGCCACCATGCACACCGCCGTCGTCACTCCACTGCATGGAGTTTTGTCACTCCTCCTCTTCCTCCGCCGCGGGACACATGGTCCTCTTTGCAACAACCTAGCTTACGTACATTTTTGTCACCGCGCGCATGCTTTAAGTATAACAATCCAACTCGAACTCGGTCAGTAAGTAAGTAATTTCCTACAAGGAATAACCTCTAAACAGAAACCTTCGTTACAATCACAGCAGAAGCTTTCCATTCGAGCAGGTACAGAATCGCCCATATCCATATTCACCTTCATTTTCACTCCATTAATGATGCATCTTCTGCATGTTTGTTTTATCATCGTCTATACATCCATTTTAATTTGGTCTTTTAATATAGGGAAAATGGCTGAATTGATCACTGAAGTATGCCCCATTCTAAACTTTGCTCACTGAAGTTTGTCCAATATCACTTTGCTCACTATCGAATTACACTTGTATTCACTTTGATCACTCCGTCTAAATCAGACGTTAAAATTCAAATTCTGCCGTTAAAAACAATGACACGTGAGATACATGTGCAAATCTGAAGGACATTTTGGGAATTTCATTAGTTTACCCAATTGTGAACTTATCTCTCTCATTTCAACTTATCTTTAATTCACTCTCTGCTCTCACTTGGTACTCTTCTACTTCGCCTTCGTCATTCATCTCAGATTTTTGTTTACAGAAGCAAAATCACACTCTCTATATAATCCAGTATTCATATCTCACTCTCTCATGGATACTGATCTCCAAGAAAAGCAGGTGCTTCTTCCCAAGTTCATTGTTCCACAACAACCCACTAAGATGCCAACTCCGCCGGAGGCTCTAGAACAAGCCCATCACCCTGAAGTTGCTCCATTGAAACACTTCTGTGATATTTGCTTCAAGGGATTTCGGTCCGGCCAAGCCTTGGGAGGTCACAAGAGTATGCACTTTCGGGAGAGCGAGGCAATCACTAGTGCAACTCCTAGTATCAAAGATCCAATTTGCTTCAAGGTTCGAGTTTCGATCTGGCCATGAAACTACCTGCATGTTGGTCTCGCACTGGGAAGAGGAAAAGGGCTGGGTCCTCTGACTGCTCTGGCTCTGATGAAACTGTTGTTAACTCGGGGTTGGGTTCGAGTCCCAAATTGGAATTGGCGATTGTTGATAGGAAATTCGAAGTGGAGGAGTTCAGTGATCTTGTGATGTTGGCTGACGTGTGTGCAGAGGAGGCTGGTGGCAGAATTTTGGTTGATGATGACCTAGTTTATGGTGATGAGATCGGAATCAAGTATGTCAAGGAAGAATATTGCAAGAGGAGGAAGCTGAATGATGCAACTGATCAGTTGGATTACAATTGCAACAATGACAATGATGTCTTCAGATGCAAGCTTTGCGATAAGACATTCTCAAGTTACCAAGCCTTGGGAGGTCACACAACAAGCCATAACCGGCCTAAGATCAACTCCGCGGATCATGATCATGACCGATTGAACTCCAAATACAACAATGAACAACATCCTCATCCTCATCCTCATCCTCATCCTCATCCTCATCCAGTGGTTAATGTATACAGCTGCAGTGATTGCGATAAAACCTTCTCAAGTCACCAAGCTTTGGGAGGACACGTATCGAGCCATAAGAAGAACAAGAAGAACAAGCTTTGGGAGGACATGTTACCAAGCTTTGGGAGGACATGTTACCAAGTCACCAAGCTTTGGGAGGACATGTTACAGGCACATTGACAACATTTTAGGCATCATATCTGTTATTCATTTCAACATGTTTCCAGAACACCCAAGAATTTCATGACCAAGGACACAATAATAAGGGATGTAAATGTGTACAACATTCTTAACCCAATATCTTTGAGAGCCCATCCAACTCTACTGTGGCCACACCAATCAAGCTGTGTATAGAAATCAAAATTCAGGAAAAGTAAAAATTGCTTGCTGAGGAAAAAGAACTGCAATTCACCTTCTTTCTTATCTTCCCACCTTCCCCATTAACCAATTCACCTTCTCTCTCCCAAGGCAACCGAGCAGAAGCTCGAGAATCAGTACCAGAAGACACAAAACCTTCAAAATTTTCATCATTTACACTATCCCCAGATACACTTACATCCACAGCAACCCCAATCAACCCTTTTAAAGTCATTGTCTCCTCCTTTCTTGAAACACCAACTGAAACTCCATCAATTTGTCCCTCCAATTTGCCATTTCTATGCTCAAAGCTCTTTGTAATTATCGGCTTTTCCTCTTTTGAACTCCCAGCTGAAATGTCATCAAACTGTCTCTCCAATTTGCCATTTCCATCAACTTCTTGATCAAATTTCTTCAAAACCATAGTCTTCTTCTCTTTCGAAAACCCAACTGAAACCTCATCACTACCCCTATTTAATTTACCATTACGGCATTACCACCAAATTCTTGCCTAAAGTTTTCAACTTTACTGAACCCTTTATTAGAATCAATGCCACTATTTGCAACACTGGGTTTATAGACTTCAGGCTCATAATCAACCTGGGTTTTAATAGAATCAACCTGGGTCTTAATGGGTTTGCTTCTATGATCCCAAGGAGCATACTTTACAGGGTTTGGCAAAGAAAAGCTCACTTCTTGATC
Source organism: Potentilla sterilis (assembly GCA_963682095.1). NCBI lineage: Eukaryota > Viridiplantae > Streptophyta > Magnoliopsida > Rosales > Rosaceae > Potentilla > Potentilla sterilis. The sequence continues at coordinate 62,967,078 of OY821755.1, forward strand.
AACAGGTTCAGAAACTCGAACCTCAGATTGCTGATTCTTCCTTTCTTCTTCTTCTTTTTCTTCTTCTTCTTCTTTTTCTGATTCCTCCTGTTTTTCCCATGGAAATTTGTCTCTTGGAGAACCCACCTTCATGGACCATTTGTCCTGAATTTGCTGATAGAAGCTTGGCTTTGGCTTCCTCTTCTTCTTTGTGGGCTCAATAGCAACCTTGACTCTTTGGGGCTGAGACTCAACTTGAACAGTCTTACATGAGACTCTGAACCTGTGAGCTCTGCATGTTGTGGAAGAGTGGAGAAAGCACTGAGGAGCGTTGAAGGTGAAAGAAGAGGAAGAAGAAATTGAACTTGAAACTCTGGTTGTGTTCACTGAAGATAGGGATAAGCAAAATTCCCAAAATGTCCTTAAGATTTGCACATGAGTCGCACGTGTCATTGTTTTTAACGGCATAAGAAAATTTTAACGTCTGATTTAGACGGAGTGATCAAAGTGAATACAAGTGTAATTCGATAGTGAGCAAAGTGATATTGGACGAACTTCAGTGAGCAAAGTTTAGAATGGGGCATACTTCAGTGATCAATTCAGCCATTTTCCCTTTAATATATATCAGTGTATACTATACGCACTGACATACCTGAGACCGAGTACAACATTTTAGTGTGTATATATATATGCACCTAGTTAATGGACTGAGATTATCTGTTCATATTTGTATGTTCATATGGCCTCGTGAATGAATGTTGTTCATCCAATTGTAATCATGTGGACAGATTTCCCATGTATTTTAACCATATAATGTGGAGCCCACACCAATGCAAAAGAATCTAACCATAAAATTAAGATTGGATGACCTAGATGCAGCATGAGGCAATATGAGCAGACAAATATGAGCAGAGGATCTGAATCCCTAATTATATCTCAAATGCTTATATACCCGACTATATATTTTGATCATGCACATATATATATATATATATATATATATATTATCCGGTCTGGACGTCCGGACCATTCGGATTCGCCGCAAACGGCAGCCGACGACTACGCGGATGGTGTCGGCCGTGCTCCTCCCCTCTCGGCGCTTCTATCTGTGTCGGTCGTAGCTCCAGGGCCGGCCCACGGCGGCTGGAATCTGAAAAATTCAAGTTTTTGGACAGTAATTTGAAAATTCCTTGAATTTTTCAGATTCCGACCTCCGTGGGCCGGCACTGGAGCTCCGACCGACACAGACAGGAGCGCGGCCGGCACCAACCGCGCCGTCGTTGGCTTGCGACAACGGCCGTTTGCGACGAATTCGAACCTGAAATATATATATATATATATATATATATATATATATATATATATATATATATCAAAGTAATCAAACTACTTCAGAGATTTGCTACTTTTCCATTCAAAAGTAGCTTTTCCATCAATATTAAGCAATTTAGTCAAAAAAAATAGAAAGAAAAAGAAATTAAAGTTCCAAAGCTACTTTGCCGCCTCTTTCTTTTTGGCTTTTACCCATGTTCTTCTTCTTCTTCTTCACTAGCAAATCGCGGCATACTCTTGTCAATCAAGGAAATGAGAGAATTTTCTTGCTTTTTAGTTTGGTTCTATCTCCCTAGCTAGCTTCAACAATGAACGGCAACCTTTCGGACTTGTAACAGGCCTCTATAATCTTATGCACTTTGTTTTCATCCTTGGTCATCTATATTTTAAAGAGAAATTAATGCTTGTCGACCATTTTATGTATGGATCGAAGAGTATAGAATAGGCCGGCACGGCGGGTGTCTTGTAGCAATTCTCTGCGTTTGTCGACGAGCCATGCATGTCAAGGATTATTCGAATTAGATTCATACCAAGTAACAGCCAAAGTGGTTCAAATGCCTTTGTTCTGGAGGATAGTCTCACAGACAAACTAGGTTAATTGGGAATAGGAACACAAGTAAATGTAAATCGATAACACACATATATATACTTAATTATTCATGTAATTCACTAACTATCAAGTCTAAGCTAATACAAAACTGCATGCTCGCTCTTACTTATATATTGCATGGTGTCCGCTTATGGCCAAATTGTTGTAGGGTAATTTATAAACCCCACAACGTACCCTAACAAAAAGCTGTCGGCCGGCCAAGTTAATAACAATATCAAGCAATATATAACCAGTTTAATTATTTTCAATGTTCATCATCTCACTGGAGCCTGAACGAAAAATACAAGGCATGCACTGCTCCATCTAATTCATTAGAATTGTTATGTGAACAATATATAAAATATTCAATATGTCATGAAGCTTCAATTCAACTCTCTTGTTTCATTTCCTTTGAATAACGTTAAATGAACCGTATTTTGTTATAAAATGATACTGTAAATCAGTCTGTGGTATAATCACGTCATTTGATAAAATATTACTTTGATTGATTACATATATGCCACGTAAATCGACACATAAAATAAACTTTAAGTGGGATGTTAAAAGATAGTTCACATATTATTACTTTTTACATCGCTCGCTCGCGATGTAAATTAAGTTACAAGGTAGTGCATCTCATTTGACATGACAAGAATACCATAATTAATAACTAGTTAATGATGGTGAAGCTTTAAACCAAGAAAAATAGATAGATAGATAGATAGATAGATACTAGTTGTTGGATCGATCATGATCCTATCTTATAGATAGAGTAGAGCTGTAGATCGAGTGTAGAAGGTTGGACTTTTGATTAATGACGACAATGGAACACAGAATGGTAACACCATGCATGCCAGCAGCAATATATATTGTTTCTTCTATATACTCCTTCGGCTATAGTCAACTGTGGCCTGCCACCATTTCAAGAGAGACTTCGTCATTGGATTAATTTTGGTAGGTTAAGAAGAAGAAATATAGAACAAGATTTTCTATTGATTTTATTTATTTGGTGGTTCTTATTCTTAAAATTAAGAAATTAATTAAGTGGCAAACAATACGTGGGACAAAGAAATGTGACACAGAAGTCCATGGACATGTGAAGTTGGGTAGTGCTGGACAAATGAACATGTTATAAATCTGGTTATGTTCATTGAAAATCCATGCCATCCTCAGCAGCGTCCACAAGTTTCAAACTTGTCTGGTATCAAACAGCTCATTCCAGTCTCTCTCGCCCAAAACCAGGGTTTCACCTTGAATATCTCACTTCATGCATGTCCGTCATACAATCAGATCCATCACCATATATTTATGTAGAACCATATTCATGATCAATGATATTTTCAATTACTCCGATCCTGCATGTAAAAAATCATATATATAGATCCAATTTAGAGCATAACTCCGTTTTAAAATTAAAGTGAGAAGTTTCTCATTAAACTCACTATTTGTTCATATTTTTTTATTTACGTTTATAATTATGATGTAATTTAACATGCGATCGGTGAGTGATCACCCACAAAGTTTTTATTTTTATTTTTTTATTATTTTTTAGAGAAATAACATCATTGACAAAGTTTACATATGAACAAAAAAGTTATTAAGTAACAAGATGCACCGGTAGCTAGTCCCACCATGGCACCACATTTTGTGAATCTGTGATACATATGCAAAGCACCAACTGATATGAATTACATAGTGACAATTCTCATGCAGATCGGTATCTGTGGTTCTGGTGTTGCTTCTATCATCTTCGATTTTTCGATTGGTGCAATTCAGTTCATTCAAACAAGACATCGGAATTGTTTTAACTCGTAAGCTGGAGAATATCATCTCCCTCCCCGCAGCCACACTCTTGTGGAGCTAGGATTGCATAGAATAACCACGTAAACATAGATTCTTACAGATCGAAATGTATCTAGGACTAGTGAAGTCTTAACCTAATTGAATCGTTTTCACATATTATCAACGACTTGATCAAATTTGCGTGCTCTGTATGTATTGACTCTGTGAGAAGAAGAAGAAGAAGAAGAAGAAGAAGGAAGGTATAAATAGCCAAATACTTGAGGATAGAAGATTGATAATCTATGGCGGTGATTGGTACGAAGCAAACAAGTTAGGGGTGCAGCCAATATTTGAGGCTTGACCTTTCTCGGCGACACTGAGGGAAAGAAGACAGATGAAAGAAACCCCACAGCAGCGAGCACCAGAAACCCACCGAGTGAAAAAAGAGCTGGAAAGTTTAATTTGGGGGGAGAAATTGGAGCGCCAGCATCTATCAGTCAATGTCTAATAATAACAAAGATTATTGATATATTTTTTTTTTATAAAGAAAATCTAAGAGATCGACACATATCCTTATCGTGACTCGAACGCATAACCTAATAGCTTATTTTTTAAATAATGGTGACAAAGGTTATTGATAAAGGAGCGAGGGGTATATAAAATTACATTACCTCTTTTCGAATGGGGTATTGCATTGCATATTTGCATATCTGATAGTCACAAGATTTCGGGGTCCTTTAGATAAAAAGGCTTAGCTTTTCTTGACCTTTTTCCTCTTCATAATTGTGCTCTCAAAGTGCAGCACTAGGCCACTAAACATAAGCCAAAGCTCGCAAACAGGGAGTACCTACCTTTCTTTACCTTACCTTAATAATGGAGATTGGAGAGAGATGTCAAGGAAAAAATCAAAACCTAAAACCCCACATGCATGCAACACACATAATAGTATTAGACCGTGATTGCTGCATAATTCACATTGCCAGCTTCCTCTTGTTTACTTTTCTTACTTGCTGCTTAACAGCCCCTGCTGCCACAACTCTATCTAGTCATTGTTTTTGCTGACATAATTGTCTATTTTCATGTCACAAGCAAGAACCAAAGTGGTTCTCGATCATCCGAGTTCCTGTTTAGATTGTCAATATTCGTTCCTTTTTCCTTATAGTAACTTTAACAGCTCAGGCACGGCAGGTGAACCATAATCTCCGGTATCACATGAATTTCTGTTGGGCTGTTATGATTTCGGATTTGATTGATTTTGTGTGGATATAGTATTTGAAAGGACACTGCATAATGGGGGTTGAAGAAACAGCTTGTTGGTGAAGAATAGACGGATCTATGATATTTAGAGAAGTAAAGACCTGCAAAGGTAGTGAGTTTGCTCAGATGTAACATCTTAATCATAGTGACATCTTTATTCACACATTCAACAATATCAAAAGTCTATTCCTAATCACGGAATCATCAAGAATCCACCAACGTGGTACTGCACTTTACAGCTTCTGAGCTACATACCACCATCTTTGTGGAGGACCAATTTCCAGTCTTTCAGTTGAAGACACAATTCTCCTACCATTTAGTTGCATAACCATTACTTTCATATTAAGTCACGAGTCGCACAGTCTCGACTGCTCAAAGTGCAGAAGGAAGAAAAAAATGACAGAGATTTACACTTGAGAGAAAATGTTGCAAGGCAATCTGATAATGTTGGTAGAACAGACTACTGATACAATAAAAAGACATGCTACCAATTCTCCAAGACAGGCATATATGGTAAAACTATTCAGCGGTCAATAGATTAAAACCAACCAGAAGATTCATATATTGCACAATTCAAATTCCAGACAAAGTTTCTTAGAACCTGTCACTCCCCATCCTGAAGGATCCTCTAGAAGCCTAGAAGGTTTGGTCCAATGGAAGTTATAAGTTATAACACTTTTGGCAAAAGATGTGGCTAGATTGATCTTTTGCAACTGATAACCTTGACAATAGATCATCAGCAGAAAACGGAAAACAAAGAAAAGCTCTATTTACTTTAGTCAAAGGTTTATTAGATCGAAATGCAGGCATATGGCGGCAAGGAAGCCGAATTAGGTATGTCTTCACGAGTTAGGGGCTTTCATAGCATGCTCCTTGCAGGAATAATGTGCCTCTTGGTTAGAGTTGATTACCCTGTTATAACCAGTGAACCACTACATATCTACTGTAATAAACCCCGAAACATGCAGCAGTGTAACATCTACAGTGATATATATTACTAATATTAGTCTCAAACCATAACTTTCTTACGTCTCTTATGAACAACAGATCCAATGTTTTAACTAGCACAACCCAGTTACCAGGCGGTATAATAAAACCCAGCTTTACTTCCTATATACTTATATGATTGTATGTATTCCTTCACCAGGCTAGAAATTTGACTAAGACTACTAATTCACTCTTAGAAATATCCTCTGACTGAGATGACATAAGTATCCAAACACCTCTTTCCTAGATCTTGAAGGTGGTCAACTAGTCTCATTTCTTGAGTTCTTATTCTTGGCTCTTGGTGATATGGTTTCACAGCACTCAAAAGACAAGACTTCCTAGTGCTGTAAGCCTTACACTAGCTAGAGCATTTCCATTGATATGGTCACCCTAATTCCAGTAACAGTCTCAGCGACAAAGCACTACAGAAAATTTATATGAGATACTTAATTTTCATTTCTAAAAATGCTTCTTTCAACCTATGCTGTTTTGGCTATTAATCAGAGGCTTCATTCTGCAACTTTTCCCTGAATAAACGGTGTAGTTTCGAATTCGGCAAAAACAAGTTAATGTAAATAACAAAACGATCATCCTATTAGTTTTTGGATCGTCATGTCAGATGCTTTAGTTCATCATCTTAGATGCTTTAGTTCATCTGAACTCTGAGTTTGAATCTAGCGCTTCTATAGTCTCATTACTATACTACTTTTCATTACTGCATCACACTTCACATCTACTAGTACTGAAGGCAAGAAACCTCAAATACTGCAAAAATGTAGGATACTATACCAGGTTGAGTTTCTTTATTTTCCACTATATATGTTAATCAAGTTTGTTTAAATATTATGATATCAGAAATTGAACACAGATACATTTTACCAATGTGATAGCATGGATTTCAACAGATTCGGAGGCTGAATATTTTTTGTATATCTTACTATTCCAACTTCCAGAAACAAGAAAAGGAGACAATTCTTTTAAAGAAGCACAACTCTGTAGAGGTTCTTATGTCGTGTTTATGTACATCTGAAATTCAAGTTTGGAAAAGAAAACTTCAGAACGTGTTTGTGAATGAGAGAATCTGGGATTCTGCAAAGATTTCATTCAGCAAGTGTTTATTCAATTGACATAGCATGATAACTTGAAGAAGTGTGAAGCAGTCAATTTATACTCTGCCCTATGCTATATAGCAGCAATGCCAATACTAACTAGGAGTTGTCTATCATATATAACCTAATTGCACAACTGAGCAGCTAATTAAGAGTGTAAAATAGATACAGAATTCATAACAATTGTAGTATTGCTGCAAAGGCTAATGCTTTCATCACTTTTAGAACCCTGAAGAACCTACTGTATATTCAAGCAAATCATCACTGAATAATGCACAAACCGAGTAAATACATAAAAAGAAAAGGAAGCAACTTTACAGGAAGGAAGGAAGGAAGGAAGGAGTGGATCAATCGGAATGGGGGAGGTAGTAATAGTCGTCGTAATCAACAGTGGGGGAGTCAGAGTCAGAGCTAGAGTCGTCGGATGAGTAGCGGGAGTAGTAGGAGTCGGGTGGAGGGACGCAGAGGAAGGTCCAGAGGCACAGAGCTAATCGACCCAACTCCTGCAGAGGGATGAAGCAAACAAGATCCAAAAGCTGACTGCTGCTCAGATGCTCCGGCAGACACGCCACCTGTTGCCACGCCTCCGCCGACACGTGTGCAACCGACACCACTATCAGGCTGTTGAACACCATCGATCTTCTTTAACTTCAAAACTACTGTTTTGTTTCGGTTGAATGATCGATCCTCTGCACCTGTTTATAATCCTCATTAAATTCTTTTCCTCAAAATTAAATGTATTCTTTCCATATTTGGTGGAGAATGAAGGCTTAGATTTCAATCACAAAAACATGATTGATTGATTTACTGAAAACGACTTATTTTACGCCAACTTGTTCTCCATGATTCATGTTTGTCGTTTCCATCATTGCACTGGGGCTGGCCCCGGCCGAGCCCGAGCTTTTCAGAGGATGAGGACTGGTCCAACCGGGCTTTTGGACTTTTTCGGACCCAAAAATAGCGTGTTATACAGTACAACTTACAACAAGTATTTTATGTTTGAATCGGAAGACGGCCAGAATTTGAGCTTGAGTTCTCTAAAGCCATAAAAATCTGCAGTGTAACTACAAAACCAACACTTCAGTATAGCTACAAAACTAGTTTAGAAACTCACACAGTAGCACACAATCCACACATTTTGCAACAGTATGCATGCAAAATGCACAACACAGTAGCTACAAAACTATTACTAAAAGAATATTTTCATTTGTCCAACAGTATGCAAAATGCACAGTAGCTACAATAATCAATTCACTATCTGAATGCCACCGATTCTGAATTTTTGATGCAATCATGCAAATATGTATGCAATCAGAGGAGGATTGATTCGATTGAAGACTGAAGAGACCTCGACTGGACCTAGGGCTGGTCCTGGGTGATATGGGCCTGTGACATGGGTGATGGGCTATTGTCCTATTGGGCATTGTTCATTAATTTCGAGTTGAATAGGCCCAATGGAGTTATTGAAGTAGTACAAGTTGGAGTTAGGAAGAAGTTGGAAAAAGAGAAACAAGAGATGGATGCGGTGAGGCTATGGAGCTCGCAGCCACTGAGACAACTCATTCGCACAACCACCACTAGACTTGTCATCCGCTGTTGCTCTTCTTCTTCTTCTACTACAACCGCCACCAAAGCCGGAGGAGGCCGCAGCCGCCGCCTATCCACGGCGACCTCCACCTCCGACAAAGACGCTGTTCGAGCCATTCGCTTAAAAAAGGTAGCTTTCTCTCTACCCAACTAAAAAGACTCAAACTTTGGTATCAGAATTCCATAATTTTCTGTTTAATGTTTTTGGGTTTTGTAGGTACAAGAGTTAAGGAGCAAAGGTTTGGAGCCATATGCGTATGAATGGGAAAGGACTCACTCTGCTAATCAGCTACAAGATATTTACAAGCATTTAGGGAATGGTGAGGAGACCAAGCCCGACAAAGATGGTGTCTCAATTGCTGGACGAATTGTGGCTCGCAGAGCTTTTGGGAAGCTTGCATTTTTGACACTCAGGGACGATTCTGGAACAATTCAGGTTTGTTTTCTCCTTTTACTTGAATCAACTTGTTATTTCATGTCAATTAGTGTCACCATTTCATTTTTCATAATGTGCATTGTCTTATCTTAGAAAACATGTTCGCAAATGTTAATGGTTTATATCTCATTCAATATCTGCTTTGGTTCAGATTGAATTGAAATTTAAAACTAGGGAGACGGTGAGTGAATTTATGAATGTTACTTTTCAGCTTTACTGTGAGAAGGAACGGCTCGCAGATGATCAATTTGACCAGTTAAAGTCGCTTGTTGATATTGGTGATATAGTTGGTGCTACTGGATCCATCAAACGAACAGAGAAAGGTAAGTCTTTTGATTATCTCTTTAGTTTCTTATTCTTGTTTAGTTGCTGACTTCTCTCATAGGTAATGGGATTCCACTTTAAAGTGATCCAATTTATGTATCACTGGCTAATTAAGAGTATATTTTTCAGGGGAGCTGTCTGTTTATGTAAACTCCTTTGCAATTCTTACAAAATCTCTACTCCCGCTGCCAGACAAATATCATGGTCTAACAGATGTGGACAAGCGCTACCGTCAACGGTTTGTGCATTTTCTTTAATTGCTTTCTCTATACCAATTACATTAGACGAATCATTTAGTTATAGTTCTTCAAATTTATTAAAATCTGCAGTTGACCAAGATATTTAGACATTATACTACTGAGATTAGTGCATTGCCTTATATCTATTTGTCTTCTCTATTTAGATATGTGGATATGATTGCTAATCCTGAGGTAGCTGATGTATTCCGGAAAAGAGCAAAGGTAAACGATACCTCTTCACTCCGTACTGAAAGAGATTTGGGTGTTTCCTTTTTGAGTAGGGAAATTTTCATATTCAGGATTCCATGTATGCAAATAAGTTGAACATTCATTCTATTGGGTAGGTTGTATCAGAGATACGCAAGACAGTGGAATCTTTTGGGTTTATCGAAGTTGAAACTCCAGTTCTGCAGGTTTGCCAACATATTTAGCATTGTTATTGTCTTTTTCTAAGAACACCATACGTGAATTCCTCAAGATTGTAGATACCTGGGAACTTAATCGATTTGATCAACAGGGAGCTGCAGGTGGGGCAGAGGCTAGGCCATTTGTTACATACCATAATTCACTTGGAAGAGACCTGTATTTGAGAATAGCGACTGAGCTCCACTTAAAAAGAATGTTGGCAAGTGCTCTCTCTTTCTCTTCAGGGAGCAAGTTTTCGCAAGTTTTTACGTATCATACATGATTGATATTATATATATGTATTCCAACTATACTGTGATGTAGCTGTACTTCTCTTCTCTTTATTGGAAGAGTTTTTAGGTTAGAATCCCTGGCCCGCTTCTCCCTTTCTAAAAATGTAAATTATCATTATTATTATTATTATGTTAACTTTCCGTTGCATCGTGCATGCTGCATTGAACTATGAAAGTGGTATGTAGGATATATAATATTTTGTTTTGGAACTTACTAATTGCCTTCAGAACTTTTATCCTCGGTCTTAATCAGATAACCTATACCATTGTTGCTGATTTATATACATACATGCGTGTATGTGTGTTTGATTACTGTTTGATAGCATATGAGTTATGTATTAAACAGTTCTGTCCATGGATGACAGGTTGGGGGGTTTGAGAAGGTGTATGAAATTGGACGAATATTTAGAAATGAAGGCATTTCAACTCGTCATAATCCTGAGTTCACCACTATAGAGGTAAATTAATTTATTTTTATTTTTTTAGGTAATATGATTAATGTTAATGTAGTTTATGCAGTTAGTTACTTGATTCATATTATTAGATATTAACTTTCCTGATTTTATCAAGTGAAGCTCTGATTGGTATTGGTATTAGTTTGATCTTAGATGTATGAAGCATATTCAGACTATGAAAGCATGATGAACATGACAGAAGAAATTGTTACACGATGCGCACTTGCAGTTCATGGGAAGCTTACACTTGATTACCAGGTGAATGTCCCTTCAACTCAGCTTGTGACAGGAGTTGTTTGACATTTCTATGAGATCACTAAGTAGCTGGTATCCTTATATGCAGGGGGTGGAGATACATCTTGAGCGACCTTGGAGGAGGGAAACCATGCACAATCTTGTAAAAGAAGCCACTGGGATTACTTTCAATGAGTTAGGCAATGATCTTCACGTTGCCAAAGAAGTTACCCTGAAGAACCTAGGAGCTGACCTTGATTACAAATACAAATCTTCTATCGGAGCATGCTCATCTATTGGCCATCTTCTTAATGAGGTTGATGTAGTTCTGATCTCTGTTTTCTATGTGCAATTGTGCATCTGTATTCCTTAGCCCTGCTTACAATTTCTGGCCGGGAGCCTGTTGATATAAAAATATTGACATATCATAAAAAGGAGCAACTCCTTTTCTATGCATTTAATTTATTTTTGTTCTAGTTAACTGCCTTTTCTTATATGCTATTTTTCATTTTACCAGGTTTTTGAGATTGTTGTTGAACCAAAGCTTGTGCAACCCACATTTGTTTTAGACTATCCTATTGAGATATCTCCTCTGGCCAAGCCACATCGGAGGTATTAATGTTTTACTATATATTGCCAGCGTTAATGTTACCTGCATTTTGGTATTTGACATGTCATCTTACTACTTAGTTCTTCCAATTCAGGCATGCAGGGTTGACTGAGAGGTTTGAGCTTTTTGTATGTGGTCGTGAGCTTGCCAATGCTTTTTCTGAATTGACCGATCCGATGGATCAGGTAATCATGAACACTGATCTGTTAGTTCACCTCAGTTTTTCTATAGACTTTGGATAATTAATCATTCTAACACAAAGCTTCTGTAAAAACATTGACCCATATTCTTCCATGGAAACCTTCAGTGCGCATCCTTTTATGTCGAGACATTTTGATATCATTTGCAGACATGTTGAATTACATTCTATTCACTAGTACTAGAGAAGCTTTCTCATTGGCTATATATTTTGGCAGAGAGGACGATTAGAAGAGCAAGTGAGGCAGCACAATGAGAAGAGAGCAGCAGCTATTTCAGAAATAGATAGTGCTGAAGAGAAGAGAGAGGAAAATGATGAGTCATATGAAGTGACTCTTGATGATGATTTTCTTACAGCTTTGGAATATGGGATGCCTCCAGCTTCCGGAATGGTATGTTCATGTTTTTGCATTTATGTAAATCTAGGAAACTTTGGATTGATTTTCAGTTTAGTTTATCTGATCACCTCCCCATGCAAATCCCTGATGGAAACAATTTATATTTCAGGGACTTGGAATTGATAGGCTAGTCATGCTTTTAACGAATTCTGCCAGCATCAGAGATGTAATTGCCTTCCCAGTGCTAAAAATTCAGCAATAGTAAAGAGGCAAGAGGCCAAGGACCAGGCTGTTTTGAGGACATTCTGCAGGTCTAAAGGCCGTTTATTTATTTATTAAATATATTTTTTTACTGTCCAATTTAGTGGGCAACACACTTCTCCTCCTAGTCTTGAGCGAGTACCGTAGCATAATTTGCGGCTTTCCCAGTTTCTTGGTTACCCTTCTGATACTCTCTTAGCCATCTTGTATTACTGTTAACTCCATCGACCAACAGCCTTTAAACCATTTGATAGACCTAGTCAAATTGATATTTGCTATGGAAAATTGCTACCAGAAATGTAAACACAGTTATATAATGATAAGATGAGAGCCCATGATCAATATCTTGCATTTTCAAGTTTTGTGGTTTAAAAATATGATCAACATTATGAAGGTGCCTGATTCTTCCTTTGTTCTGATTACTTAAGTGGGCCTGCAAAGTATGCATTCATTTTTCTGCATACAGGTAGCGGGAACTGAAGAAAGAAGTTGAAGATTTTCCGAGATGGGGGGCTTTTTCTATGTTCTCCAAGTTTTCTTGGGTGGATTCATATGACTACTCTTCTAAGTCGTGGCAGGCAACATGTCTCTCAACTATTTATTTTTCATATTTGGTGTGGTTATCAATTATGAAGATGGAAGAGATTTGTGCAAAAAGGAAGGTACCTTTGGCCCTTTGCCGTTTGCCCCCCACAATCATATGCATGAGTGCATGCGCTTGTCCCCAACACATGAGAAAACTAACTAGATTTACATGCTGTGCTAGTCTACATCATCATCAAATTGGCTTCACTTTGGCTTGCCCCTGTTCACAGTCTTACTCTTACTAACCTGGGGTTTCATGGATCATGATCTTCATCATCTTGCTTCTTTTGGCTTTAGAGTAATTATACTAATAACATTAGGGTTTTACAGATGGTGCACGTTTATTGGAATACTCATTACTTGGTCCAAAGTCCAAACCATTATTACTATATGCCGCGTTAGAACATGAGCCCCTCTACCACATGACATGATCAAAGTGTACGTTTTGTCTCTACAATCATTTTTCGTTTTTCAACATTATATGCATGATTTCTTTCTTTCGTTGAGCATATTCGCCGTGCAATTATCATCTAAGTACGTTTCAGTCGGCAATTATCATCTTAATTAGTTTCTATCATGATCCATGAAGCTGTCTTTATCTGAATGGCAACGAATAACCTATGAAAGAGCATAGTAATCTTGTAACAGAGAAGGTATTCCATCTTGGGATTAATGCATATAACAAGACAGAACAGAAGCAAAGCATAACCATGCATTAGGCATTAGCTAGGGAACTAATTTCATGTCACCCCTGTTAACCAACTGCTGATCGAAAAAGGGTGCATAAATCTTTTGCTTTCTAGAACCAGATAGATTCTCTAACCAAATTTTTAAAAAAGGAGAAAGGTCGACCGATATATAAAATAAAAGCAATCAAGCAGACCCCTCCATCCTTTTGAGAAAGAAAGCTACGCAACCAAATCGATCATGATGAAGAAAGAATATAACGAATCGAGGTACATTAGCACCTAAACCTCATTTTAGCATCTGATAATATCAATCCTCATGGTTTGCTTGTGCTTAAACCCTTTGAAATTCCTTGTATCTACGATTACAATTGGCACACATGAGTCGTGAGGCAATATGGAATATCTGGTTCTACCTTTAAAAACAAAAAAGAGATTTGGAGCTAGCTAATTTGCTAGCTTTGGTATGTATATATATATATCTAATTAATTACTTCCAATAAGTAACAGAACTAATGCGTGAGACGGCCATTACCAGCTTTAATAAACTAATGAACATGTTTTGCATTGCATATATACTATATAGTTCCAAATGCAAGTTTAGAATTAACCAATGTCTAAAATATTCAATTAAAATTTGAATACATAATTGTACACAGTATAAAGATATCTAAGACAGTTACTGTCAAAGTTCCCCTTTTGGAGGGATTAACAGTTATTAGAAGATGGAATGTTTGTTGCCTACAGCAGTCTTCCAAATTTCTAAATTGGTCTATCTTTCTGTTTGGCTTGGCTTTCCAGCTCATTAGTTTTCCTTCTTTTTGTTCTTTCTAAATTTATTCTACACTTTGATCTCTCATTACTTGACTTCCTAGCTTAACTTCTTTCCTTCAACAATGTCCATGGAGGTGAAACCCTGAAAGAGGTGGAGGGTGTCTGTGTAATTTCAGGATATATAGGTAGATTGCTTTCTTTCAGCTCCAACTCCAGCTCCAGTTCATTATAAGAAGAGGAGTTTACCATCATAAGCCTGCTGCCTCATACTGGGGAAATCCAAATTTCTGATATACTTATTCCTTCTCAAGTTTGCAAGGTTTCACTTATTTCTCACTTCTCAGCAGTGGTATTCCTTTTTAGCTTATATTCTATAACTCTATGAATGGATACCACAAAAAAGTGTTTTTCCTTTGATTTCTGTTGTTTGATTTCCAAAAATGGATCCCTTCTTTTGGTAAACATAGATACGTTCTTTATGGCTTTCTGATGAGTGTGGATGTCAACTCAATTCACATTTTGGTTGTAATGCTGTTGTTCGCCAGGCACTTGTTCCTGTAAACTTGACCAATAGTAGTAATGCTAAGTTGTTAATGATCAATCAGAAAAGCAGGCACTATTTTGATGAGGTTTGTGTTTTGCAAGATTCATTGTCCTCCCTTCATTTGCTTTTGTAAGCCTTCCCCTCATATATACACTCCTGGACCACTCAAACTAGAGAATACCCCACATCCAAATCCACATGTTCCTTCTTCAAAACCTGACGCCTCTGATCAGTTACCAACTGACCACATTGAGATCAAGGAAGAGAGCTTAGCTGAAAATCCAAAATCAGCTGAGAATTCTCACAAAAGTAATCTCAGAAAGCCAGATTTGTCGGACCCTGCTGCTCCGAAAGACGAGATCAAGAAGAGAGTGCAGTGGATGGACTTGGTAGGGAAAGAACTTGTTGAGATCAGGGAATTCGAATGCAGGTGCTTACTTTCTCTATCTCTCCCCTCTCCACTAACTGCATCATTGTTTTCAATTCGTCCTTTTTTTGTTAAAATTTAAAGATCTTCAATAGCTTAGTTTGACAGTTTGGACCTTTGATCATGCACACATTCATGTGAAACCACATATGTGCGTTATGATAAGATATAATAGGAGGCAGTGTCTTGGTGATGGTGAGAATTATTATTATGACCTGCATTATTTAATCATGTCAGAATGAAGCAAAGGGTATTTCTTCCTTTTAAATAGACTTTTGAAAGGATCATAGGAGCAAATAAAATATGGTGGTGGAATGAAGGATTATCCTTAATTATAAACATAACAGAGGTGCATGAAGAAATTAGAATCTTTGGTACATACCTGATCTTCCATCAGGATAAAGGGCAAGATTGAATGTAGTTAACACAAGGAAATGCTGTGTGTGAGATTAGGAGGGAAATTGAGACTGACATAATTGGGATTAGTAGAAGTTGTATAATAACAACAATTCAATTTGAATATATATCCCTTTATGAAGACAATAAGTCTTACTGAGAATGATGTTCAGCGAGGTCTCCACGCTTGGGATATCTATTTATGTGTGTGTACCTTATAAATGTCTTCCTATCTGTTAGTGAGATATCTGTTTAGGGATATCTGAAGCTGCAAGATATCTTAAATAAGTGGTTTTCCATAATGCAACCAGATGTGAGTGAGTAGTCCATTTCTTTAGATATTATATGGAATAATCCATGTGCATACCTCATGAAGTCTCAAGGTCATGAGTCATGGCCCCCTTATTTTCATTGTCAAGTAAAATATTTGGTGTTGCTTCTAGCTTTTAATAGGTGCCAACTGGTTTTATAGTCGATCATTAATCTATATTTAAGAACTGTTCATCAAATTCTCTTATCCTTTAGGCCTTGACTATTGATTTTATACTTGACAGATTTTTATTCTTACTGGTCAAAGGGAATGAAAGATAAAACTCTGTTGGACGTTGATGTTAACAGTGATGATAATTTGCATTGTACTTGTTGTGAGTCCACATATATTGAACTTAGTTCTAATTTTTGACATAATTACTATTTGTGAATTTTGTTGCTTCAACAGTGAATTAGATGACACTGACAACGAATATGAGAACAGAAGAGGCTGCATTTGTGTCATTCTATGACAATTCTTCTGCATATTCATGAAGTAATACAGCAATGACAAGACCAAGAAAGAAATATCTGAGTCTGAAATTTGAGCAGAACTGCTTAAGGAGGAATGAAAATCCGGTCCAATTCGCCGCTCTGCCATCTCTCACTTTATGACAACTCGATACAGTAGCTAGTCAAGTCCTTTATATTAGAATGTTGGCCTGTTTGTTTCTGTTATACGACAACGTTTTCTTTATCTAGTCATGATTCATGAAACTTCAAACAAGTTCTGAAACTTTCTGAAATATTTATTCTGACATGTCGAATGTTATAATGTTTCTGGCAGATTCACGCTCTAAATTGGTCAAGGTGCACTATTTTGACATGAAAGGCACTTAAGAGTTGATTCAATTGAAAGTGAAATAAAATTTTAAACGTAGTTTCGATCTCATTGTTTAGTCTCTTAACCTTCTCTATATCTACAATTCTTAAATGTTACAAATAGAAGACTCTCATTATCAGAAAACAATTGACATAAGCAGCACCAAAATAAAATCTCTTCGAACTCATCCAAAACTAACAGCTATGAACAAATAGATACTGAAATTGATCTGTCTGAACTGTGAAGCATCAGATGTCTGATGGCTATGTCAATTCATTTGTTGACTTTGTATTCAGCTCAACCTAACACCAGTTCAAGTCCTTCGAGTATTTTAAAGAACCAATCATGGATCTATTTCTTGTTGAAGCCAAATAGAGATTTGATGGCATTGATGGCATTCTCATTGATAAATGATTCATCAAATCTTTTTAATAGAGGATCAAATTCCTCAGATGCTCTTAGATTGGCGAGGTCGGGATCACTCCGGATTCGCTGTTGACAGTAGTAACAATTTCATAAGCATCTCAATGAAATAGATAATGGTATTTCTTGAGTACTGAAATAGCGATTACCTTGAAGTCTTCAAATCCAGATTTCAGGGCTTCCTCAAGTGCAGAGAGTCCAGCTTTTATCTATTCAAGGATTTTAAGTGTGTTGATCAAACTTTACAATGCCAAAACCAAGAGAAATGCTGAACAAAACTTGAACTCAATCTGTTAGTAGTATTCTCGCTCATGTGTACAAGAGCAATACCTGATTAAGCTTAGAATAACAACAAGCGACATTGTAACTTGCAATTGAAGCTTCAGATGTGTCTGGCTTTGAACCTAATACAGACTCAAATTTCTCCAGTGCTTCCTCATATTTTCCACTCCTTTATCAACAAAGAAAAAGATCAAACAAATGGAAAGTGTAAGTGGGAACATCTGATAATATGAACCTGAGAGTCCAAAGAGTTGTGGTTCTGTCATAAGATAACTGATAATATTAGACGCTAGTAAGATCAAGCTGCATACTTGTAAAGCTGCAGTCCTACTCGAAGATTGCTTTCTCTTTGTGCTTTCTGTTCCTTTTTCCTCAAGTAATTTTGCATCTGAAATCATTTACGACTTACATTGGTGTGCATTTCTAGTAAATCTGTCTTATATAAGTGAGAAGCATATTCAGCATTGTTTATGTTGCCAGTTTTGAAACAATTATCACTCACTTGGATTTCCCTCAGTTTGCCACTAACTATACCAGAATTCCTTTCAGCTCTGATAATCTCCTTTTCAGTTAGTTCACCTGAAGTGTCTAACTTTCCTGGAAAATGAAACAAAATTGTTGCTTGGAAAGCTTAGACTGTTGCAAACTATTGCATTAGTGACTGATGAGCTTTGAATTGAAAACAGTCATATTTAAGTACTTCGAGTGAATGTGATCGTGTATACTTTACGAACGGACAGTGGAGATGAGAAAGCAGGATGAGCTAACCGTATCTCTTCTGCATTTTCATGAGTAATGGACCGATCCTTTGGCGAATGGTGTACATTGTCCTCCCATATTCAGAAGCAGGCCATATTTCCTCCCCAAAAACTGCACTGCAAGCATTTTAGTCTTTAGAACTATATGATCATATTGCTTTGGCAAACGGGAGTTGCATTATCAGATTAAAAAGCATAAGCAGTCACAAGTACTTCATTAGGAACCCGCTCTCATCCAAACAAAGCCCTTTTGATTAAACAATAATACATCAATCAAGAAATTCAGAAAGGAACAGAATATAAAATTATAAATCACCCCAGGTTGTTCAAATAGAATAACAGCAATAAATCAATGATTCAAAGCAAACGGAAATTAAAAGATGGAGAAGAAACCTGGTGGCAAGTACTTTATCCCCAACAGCGAACTTTCCAGTCTTTTCAGCAAATCCACCAGATGCAATTGCATCAATGTAAGTTCCACCATCACGACCCTTTGCAAATTTGAGCCCATAAGGCTGTATAATCTCTACCTCATACTCCTCATATGGTTCATCTCCTCCTCCTTCACCTTCACTTGCAGCTGTTGAAGACTCAGTTTCTGATGCTCTTACAACGAAAAGTGATAGCTTTACCAATTGGGTATTGAGAAAAGAGCTAGAAGTTGTGAGACATGACCAGTTCTTGGTCTGAGAAAACACAAGAGGGTTGTGCTTGGTTGGAGCAGCTCTTGGCAATGGTGGTGAGGAATAGAGAGATAGGTGACTGGTTGGAGCTAAAGACATGGTCTTTGGTCTTGTGCTACTTGCTCAGAATTGAAGATGATCTTTGAGTTGCTGCTGAGCTTTGGAATGGAGGAATTCCATTTGTTTGGTCTCAAAAGAAAAAGGTTTTGGATCACAAGTTCATGACTAGTGGCTCTAATATGCCGTTGGTTTCAGTTCAAGGGTGTGAACACGTGTCACGTTTTTGGGTGGTTGGACAAATTTGACCGTTTATGTATGATATGGGTTCTGTGTTCCTCCCACTCCCAGGCAGTAAGTTTTCACAGAATATACTGATAAACAGTGTTGTCACCCTAAACTTCAAACATTAACAAGAAGAAAAAGAAAATCAACTCTTTAAAACCAAGAGAACAACAAAGAAATCTTCTATAGATGTAGAATAAATTACATTGCTGAAATGTTTTGCATAGACAAAACATACATCTTGACAGTTGACACCACCCAACTAGCAAGGGCTTCAGTCAAGAAACCCAATTAACCATGGTACACTTCCGACTTCCCCAGCCTTAGCTCAGCTCAAACAACTCTACTTCACATTTTTCTTTATTCCTAAGCAAGGAAAAAAATAGGGACAAAAATCCACTTCTCTACATACATGTCAATCTCGATCAAAGTACTGTGACATTGCTCTGACATAGTCAAAACCTGGTTTAGAGAAAACGTAAGATTTATTACTCACTAATTCACATTTGTTTTGATGAGTAGCTAGTTGAAGGCATTACGAAAAGCATATAAGCAATGTGTTCACCTGCTTATTACACATTTTACAGGAATGAATTCTCTTGAACAATCAAACCTACATCGGCAGAAACAAAAGCATCAGCTAACTTTTTAGGATAAATCAATGCAATTTAGGTTCACCCAAGAAAGCTCGGACTTCTGTCAAGGGAGAAGATATAGTGGGCATACCAATAAAACAATAACTTTATTTCTTCAAAACATTGGTAGAGAGGATTTTCTTCCCATAGGGATTGGTCCGGAGAACAGGCACATGAGGTTTTATTGCTTCAACCAGTTTAGAATGAAGGGTTCCCTGCTCAGGACACCATACAACAACAGCTGAGTGCTGCTTGGAAGTTGCAATTAAACATGTTCTATAAACGCACATATTTGAGACATAACTGCTGCAGAGTAACAAATACAACATAGAAATTTAATGCATTTACTGACCTTTGATTGACTGAGTGCTGCTTGGATAACATAATTGCCATAAGGGTCTTGCATGATCTGATCCAAGCGCATGTTCTCTATCAGTTCCTGAATGATGCGAGTGCGGCGCTCTTCACCTGCGTATTTCAGGCTTTTCTCGACCACATTACTGCTATACTTCTGCACAGACAAATCCCCATAATTACCCTCCAACTGCTCAAGAATGTCCACTGTCGCCCAGGGAAGCTGAAGCTCAAAGACAAATTGCACAACATAGTTCCTGCAATATGAAGAATGCAGAATTATTACTTCAAACTTGAACTCCAAAAAGAGAGTTTGGATGGTCATTTGGAAATTCGAAATGAAAATGAACAGTGTAACGTATTATCATTATCAATCAAATCTAAGGTTTATCAGCTACAGTAAATGATTAGAAAACACACGATACCAAGGACGTACATGGAAAGAAAAGGGCAAAGGAGAATACCCAAATGGATCTTGGGAAAGGATTAGTGCATTGGAAGTGATCTTGCATATCAATCGGTCTCTTTGCTCACCATCAGAATGACTAAGACATTTTTGAAGCACACAACAGCCATGACGGTCGGTTGCAAGCTCAACACAATTACTAGTTGCAGCTTCAAAAAGAAACTGCAAAAGTGATGGCCTCGTCATCATGCTACTAGATTTTGTTACAAATCTATATATTTACTTATGCATAAGATTAACAAGAAGTAAAACACAGCAAGACATCAAAGTGAAAGCCAGAGTACAACTAATAAATCAAAGAGTAAGTTCATGGCCTGAGGACCAAGGATGCAGAGTTGCAAGCTAACTGACTAGTGAACTGACATAGTCAAGCCCAATCTAATATAAGGAAATCTAAGAGTCTTCAAAAGTTTGATATCCCACATTTATAGTTATATGCTTGCAACTTAAGACAATGATTATTGCTAACAAGATACACAATATATTAGCTATCTCATTTGCTGCATTGCATAGAGAAAGAAATCATCTTCACATCAGCAGTATCTATATATTGTAAACTTCAGATATCAGTGTCATGCACAGACAAAAATATTTCACCTCACGATATTCAGGAGTTAAATACTGCAAGCAGCGTTGCGCAACGTGGTTTCCATTTGTGTTCTTGATCAAATTCACTATCCCAGGCTTTAGTGAGGAAACAATCATGGAAAACTGCTCTGGAGTTTTGAGGGTTTCAATAACCTTTTGAACTGCCCTTGTCCTGTCATTGGCAAGAATTCCAATTTTATTTTACGAGAATAATGAAAAGAAAGAAACAAAAATGAGAGAGAGAGAGAGAGAGAGCAAACCCATGCATATCACAGGAAATATTAACGAGTTCTCCAGATTTTTTAGTGATTGAATGAAGAATTTGCATTTGCTGCTCATCATCACACACTTCAAGAAGCTTCTGGATGAGGTAATTTCCAAAAGGATCTGTCATCAGCTCAACAATGTGAGCTATGATTTCAAGAAATATATTCTCAACATCTTTCCGTGCTCCTTCAGAAAATTTTCTTTGTAAGAACCGGCAGCCATGCTGATCCTTAGCCATGAGATAAACTCTGCCACTTATATCATCCATTGAGCTACATTTCTGAGGCAATGCCTTTGTATCATTATACTTCTGAGGCAGTGCCTTCAAATCTGTACTCTTAAGATGCATTATACCAGGGTACATACCCCATGTCCTCACATTATCCAATTGAAAGTTTCTGGCATTTGGGGTAGATAAGTTATGCCGGATATGACCATTTGAGACAACCTTTCCATTAGGAGTAACATGAGCAAGTGATTCATCCGCTGCTCCAACAGCACCAAATTTCACAGCTTTGATTGTGTTCATTCCATGTGATCTTGTTAGAATCCTTTCAGGAACATTCTGTTTTCCCACTTTGTCAAGGGCATGTATCCTGTTAAAATCTGTGTAGGATAATGCAGGACCAGCTTGGTTTGTACCCCTGGGAATAACGTAATTGTTCCAAATTCGTTCTTGATTAGATTGCTCCAGTTGGTGAGAAATTGGCACCTCAAAATTAGGGTGCGTGGGGTTTGGACAAGTTAGTCTACTACCAACGTTGCCACCATCTTGAACCATATTTGGAGCTTCCAACTGCTGATCATGAAGTTGCTGCAAGTACATATACCGCTGCTGCATCCTAAAATATTGTTCCTCTTGGATATTCCTCCAACTGATTTGATGTTGTTGTGAATGTGGATATGGAAAACGAGATTGTGCATCCAAAAAGAACTGCTGCTGTTCAGATGCTAGAGGAATCTGCAGACCAGGAGCAGGCACATTGGTTAGGATTTGAAAACCTTGTACAGCATGAGCAAGAGGAATAGCTGATGACAACTTTTCAATAGGAACTTGATGTTTTTTAAGCTCTTCTGAGCTGAACTTTGACATGTTTGAACTTTCTTGGCCAATGTTTGTCACATCAAACTCATAAAAACCACAAGGTATGCCAGTTGCTGCTTGGAAAGGTGGAACAACCATAAGAGTATCCATATTCGGAAGCTGTGGCTTCAAGGTGTTTGGTATTTGGCCATCATCAAAACTCAGCCCTGCAAATGCAGATGATAAGGACTGGTCATCAGGAAGATTTGATAACTCTGCTGGTTGAACCCGTTTTGCAGGCGATTTTTGAATTTTCTTCACCGAGTTCTTTCCCTCATCAAGCCTCCCATTATTGTTATGGAGTTTTTTACTCAGAGGCCCTCCTTTGTAAGAGTAGTTGACACAAATGGGAGACATGCTTCCACTCAAGGACACATTCTTGGTGCCAGAATCCTCGGAATGTGAAGTAGCATTCGGTATCTCACCAAGGAGCTTCTCAAACTCATCAAACTCTATTTCAGTTCTTCCCCCTTCCATATCACTGCCACAATTTGTCTATGGTCTAGAAACCAAGGAAATTCCACATAAAAACCCTTCAATTCAAGCAAGAACTCATAAATCAAAACAATCACATGATATAATTTTGAATTTTGAGTAAATAGAAGACAAAAACCTCACTGGAAACCAACCACAGTTATGAATACCACAATCCTATAATTTCTGAGGAAATTACAACCCACACTTCACAAAACACCCAGATGAAAGGAAAACATACAATCCATTCGACTCTTTCTACTAGAGCAACTGATCATCACATTGATTCCATAAAAACAAAAATATGCTGTTGCAAACAGAAATCACCTACCAACAATCTCAACAAGCAAACAAGCATCAGTCAGAAATATTGGTTAAACCAGAAAATCCAATGCATGCCTAACCCCAGTCCACAAAACGACTCACAGAACATCAAGATCATCATGATCATCAAGATTGATAAGGGTAATCCATTTCCTACGTACAAGATAAATAAAGCTGATGATCAATCGGATTGCCCTACATTAACAAAGAAACACATACCCAAATTAGCTGATGATGAATCCCGGCTGATGATCGTGATAGTCAAGAATCCAAATGCTGAATCAGAAAAAGATGAAAACTTTGTACAGGGGGTGTAAAAAGAAGAATGCAGAGAGGTGACTGAGAGGCATGATAAAACATGAAAAGAGAGAAGCAGTGGAATCAGCGTGAGGGGGGAAACAGAGACATATACAAGTGAGTGTGTTTGGCAGAGAAATGGAGAAGAGAAAGAGGGTGATTTGGGTAAAAGAATTAAAGGAACAAATGCAAAGGGAGTGACAGTTAATAAGTGTTTGTTGGGTTAAGCTGAAGATTGAGTGTGTGAGACCAGTACTGATCGATCTAATACGAGAAATAGATGGAAGATGATGGCATTTGATTCGGCAACTCACTCACTCGCGCACACAACAAACCAAACCAAACCAACCCACATATCATATTTGCCATTTTCATGCATGGAATGGAATTATATGACAATGTGGACACATAGCAACATATGGGAATGCTCTCATTCTTGCTTGGTTTTCACTATGTTATATGCATGTTCTATGCTTTTTGGACTTATACCTTCCAAAGAGGTTATCATAACTTTTTATGTTTTTGAAAGAAAATAAAAAATCACAGAAACACACTGCATGTTGTGTTCATTGAACTATCCTATGATATTCTTATCTCACACCATTTCACCCAGGATCCTAGAAATTATGTTATGAAATAGAAAGGGCATCTTTCTCTTGGTGTGTGTTACCCAATTTGGCTTCTTGCCAAATTAAAAGAGATGAATTGGCAATGCCATACAAGCCACGAGATGATTAGGTTAATTTACCCCATGCCTGCAAATAGCAATGGAGAAGCAAGCAAGAAAAGTTTTAACTTCACATCCACATTTGACAGTATACAAAGAGACCTAGTCCAATTACTAGTACATATAAAGTATGAAATTAATGATCTTATTGTAATTCCACATCTAACCATGAGAGAATATGTTAGAATAAAGTTAGTGTCCCATGAGAGATGAATGGGTTGGAAACTTAACAATAAGGCTGACAAGTGAAACAAGTGTGTGTCCACCCCTAAATACCTTTTCTTTTCTTCTCCTTTCTTTTGTTGGAACTTGGAATTGGAATTGGAATACAAGTATGGAGGTGTGTGAGTGGCCATAAACAATAAATAATTATCATAACTATTCAATGGCGAGGTGTTCGGATCCTCATAACTGTTCTATTTACTTGCATCCATCTTTGCCTAACCACTTGAATATATTTTGTTGAAAAAGAAGAGTGTATTTCTGTGTTAATTGGTAAATACGTTTGATTCATAGTTTTTACTCAACAAAAATTCCGGTTGTCTGACCTATTCAAGTCCAACCATTGGTCTCAAGAGACTGTTGTGTTTTCTCTGTACTCTATTAACATATTTGGATTTCGGAGCCAATGTCAAGCTCAACCACTGTCCATCCTGATAGAGAATGGAGCTTAGCTTTGCACTTGGCCGCAACCCCCGTAGAACTCGTCTCGACTTCTTCCCCACAGCAGGCAACAGCAGCAGTGATACAATCTTGTGTCGAAGCTTGCACACAGTCCTCTTATCAATCATCCGACCCTAGCAACCAGTTTGATTCTAGTTGAGTTCAGTGAGCTAGTCAATCAAACAACCAAGCAATTGATACATAATGGCTGAAATCTTGGCACCCTAAGGTCCTAGTTTAGCTCCACATCTGCAGTATATCAATGTGAAATAAATACTTCTTAAATAAACAATATGAAATATTAGAATTAAAATTTTTATTCTAAGTCTAAAAAGAAAAATATAATTATCTGAAGTTTCCTAACATTTTCTATGAAACTAATGATTTTTTAGTGTGAGACGTATAGAGGTGAGAGGTATTTTTATAGAATACCCAAAAGTTTTGTATAATCTTTCTAGCCGTTGGTCATTTTCTCAAAAAAGATGGAGATAGTATTACTAATTTTTCATAATTTTCCAATAATATTTCAATAATTTAATCATGTGTTAATAAATATGTCGTTAAATTAAAAAAAGAAAATCGAAACTAATAGGTTTAAATTCTTCAAAAAGACCAACAATATAATGACATGTAGTGGCAAATTTTACCCGCGGGTATTACTCATACCCATTACTTTACTCGTCAGCATTATCCATACCCATTATTTTATACCCATGGGTAACTTCAAATTACCCATTACCCAGTACAAATTTTACTCGGTACAAATTTTACTCATGAGTACCCATACCGATGGGTTTTAATGCCATCCTTAGCTAGTGAGAGACCTCAGAAGATAGACTAGATACCGTTGTTATACTTCGACTTTTCCATGTTAACATTAACATCACAAGGACTTCCCCAGGAGTCGGCCAATAGAGGGATTGGTGTGGACGAGCACAGCTTGAATTGCAATATTCTCACCCACGCAAGTAAACATTTTTAGGCAGTCCCTAACCTCTATTGTTACTGAAACATAGTAATAGATTTTGGCCCATACACAGCAGCATGTCCAGTTACAGGTTCCCAGTGTGTCAACAGTCATTGCAGTCACTTATGAATAGCACGCTTTTAGGTGCAGACCCTAAATAATGTAGAGCCTTCAATTGATCACGTTTCCATCATCAATCAAACACCACCCAACAGCCACTACTAATAACAAGACAGCAACCATCTAACGGGGCTCACCATTTTAATGCAGCATCAAACTGTAGCACCATAATTTCACCTTGGATTATAAACACCCAAACAAACACAGCATGCAAAAATAACAACAGGCACACAAATAGCACGCAAATTTTCTCCCATTCAAATTATTGCATATCAATGGTACACTGAACTGCAGTTCTGAGACATCCGCCGCACACACCAGTAAGCTAACCTCACCAGAATATTTATGTATACAAAAAATGGGTCCAAACATTGTCATTCTAATTCTAGGAACTTATGGCCACCATCTAGCTCTGAGTGGATGATCTACGTTTTCAGTAACCGTATCCTGTCACAAGGGAGGGCAAATGAGTTGGCAAACGGCAATGAAAAGTTAGCAGTAGATAGTATGTTTGGCATATGCCTAGCAGTTTATCCATTACTACAAACCTGAGTTGTCCATGGGGTTTGCAGCAGCCACTGGTTCAGGCTCCTTGATCTCAACAACCACACAGTCCGACATCAAGAAAGTTTTTGCAACAGAGGCTGCATGCTCCAGGCAACATCTCACCACCTAAAAGAACAACGCAAAAGCAAGTCAACATGATAGCTATCAAAACTAAAGTACCGTCTCTATTAACAGGAACACACACACACACACACAAATGCAGTTTATCAAGAGAATCTCACTCTAAAAACCATGCCCACCCTACCATTCTCAGTAACTTGAAAAAAAAGATTGATTCAAATGCAAGTGCCAAGTGAACAAGTCGATAAAAGACTAGATTCTAAAACCGGCATTTGTTGTATTGAGCAACTCACCTTGGTTGGATCAATGATTCCAGCAGCCATTAAATCTTCATAGTTTCCAGTTGCAGCATTATATCCATACTTAAAGTTGTCACTAGAAAGCACCTGTAAAAGGGAAAAATAAAAAATTCATTAACAAAAAAGAAGTAAAGCAATTAGAATGAGACCTAGCCTGTACAACAAAACAAATACCTTCTCGCTGACCACACTTCCATTCACACCAGCATTCTTGGCAATCAATTTCAAAGGGTAGCAGAGAGCTCTTTTAACAATATCTGCTCCAACCTGTAATTTACCAAAAGTTCAAGCTTCAGCATATCAACTCGACAAAAAGAAGGTAGGAGACCCATGACAAAAGACATTTGTGCAACCTATATCAGATTCAATCTCAAAAAGCATATGATAATTCATATATCAGCAGAAAAAGGCAAGTCATTAGGCAACACACAATTTACCTTTTCTTCATCATTATCAAGAGCGTTCTTAATCGCATCAACTTTGGAGGCCAACCTCAAAAGGGTGCATCCTCCTCCAACAACAATACCCTCCTCAACAGCTGCCTGAAAATTCACATTTTTTTTGTGCTTTTAGTGCAACAAAGAAGTGACGGACAGACGAAGTATAAATAAGGAGTTCAGTCTTATCCATATCTTACCTTGGTGGCATTGAGAGCATCTTCAACTCTAAGTTTCTTTTCTTTCAGCTCTGTCTCAGTTTGTGCTCCAACCTTCGGACATCAAATCACAAATACATGAGGGACCATTAGCATAAAAAATTTATCCAGAAAGGCCCAAAAGTGCTTAGAAGCTAACCTGTATCACGGCAACACCACCAGATAGTTTTGCAATCCTTTCACTAAGTTTTTCCTTTTCATACTCCTGCTCTGCGGCCTGCATGTGTCGTCCAAATTAGCAAGGTTACAGCAACAATAATTATGGACTGCACCTGAATGCGAGTCTTACCTCGATTAGGTTTTTAATTTGCGCAACTCTTTTGTTAACTGCTTCCTGGGTACTTCCATCACCAACAATTGTGCTGGTATCCTTTGTAAGCACGACCTTTGAGGCGTGGCCAAGGACCTCCTTCCCAACGTTGTCCAATGTAAGCCCTACCTCTTCTCTAATCACAGTTCCTACACAAAATAACAGTACATCACCCTCACATAAGTGCGAGACAATAAGACTCATAGCCTACACCTGCCTTCCATGCTGAGGGAAGAATGGTGGCCTATATCATTGAAAACTCAGCAAGTCAAGATAAACCATACAAAGAGAGGTAGAAGTGAAAATACCTCCGGTCAATATGGCAATATCATCAAGATACTGGCTCTTGCGATCTCCAAATCCTGGAGCTTTTAGGGCAGCAATCTTTAGAGATCCTCTAAGCTTGTTCACAACAAGAGTTGCAAGAGCTTCTTGTTCAATGTCTTCGGCAATTATGACAACTGGATATCCTCCTCTAATGGCATCCTCCAAAATGTTAATAAGGTCTCTTGCATTTGTTATCTTTTTATCAACAAGAAGCAACTGCGAAAACAACTTTGTGTTAGGATGCAAAACTA
Organism: Potentilla sterilis; assembly: GCA_963682095.1. Taxonomy (NCBI): domain Eukaryota; kingdom Viridiplantae; phylum Streptophyta; class Magnoliopsida; order Rosales; family Rosaceae; genus Potentilla; species Potentilla sterilis. Next base: position 62,995,900 of record OY821755.1, read on the forward strand.
CAAAAACCAACATAAAATCCAAACAGAAACAAAACAGCAGCTTATGACATTACCTTGCAGTTCTCATACTCAACAGCCATTTTCTCACTGTCAGTGACAAAGTAAGGTGAGATATAACCACGATCAAATTGCATTCCTTCGACAACATAAAGACTGTTCTCAGCACTTTTCCCCTCTTCAAGTGTCACAACACCCTTTCGACCCACTTTACTCAAGGCTTCAGCGATCATTTGTCCTACTTCATAGTTGTTTCCCGCACTGACAGCAGCCACATCTGCTAGTTCACTGTCTTCAACCTGCAATGAGTTGAAAACTTGTTTTAGTTCTTGTCAATTTAAAGGTTTTGAAGGTTAACACTATGACATGAAGCAATAATATTATCATGATCAACAAGGCCAATGGCTGATACCAAAAAAATTGGACACCAATTCACTTTACCTCTTTGGACATCAACTTAAGCTCACGTACAAGGGCTTTTGTTGTCTTCTCGATACCACGTGTGATTAGAACAGGGTTTGCTCCAGCTGCAACAACCTGAATAAGCGGACTTGGTTAATAGAACTCATTTGGACATGGTCACCCTGAATACCAAAGCAATATAGAATGAAAGATATCATGGTACAAACCTTGACACCTTCAGCGATAAGCCCTTGTGCAAGAACAACAGATGTTGTTGTCCCATCACCAGCCAAGTCATTAGTCTTGGCAGCTGCCTGCCTCACCAACTTAGCTCCAATGTTCTCAACAGGGTCCTCTAACTCAACCTTTGAAGGAAGGAAATAACAACATTAAACCCCACAAGTAAATAAAAATGATGCCTTTAGAGTGATTGGTACCTCTTTGGCCACGGTGACACCATCGTTAACAATCTTGGGGGAACCGTACTTGCTCTCGAGAACAACATTCCTACCCTTGGGACCAAGGGTGACCCCAACAAGGTCGGCAAGCTTGTTGACACCAGCCTGCAATACAAGTTAGAGAATCAAAGACGAAATGAATGGTTTTGAAACAAAAAAGAGTGAAGACTGACTTGGAGCTTCTTGATGGCAGAGCCATCCTTGTTAAAATGTAACTCTTTAGCCATGGCGGAGACTCGTGTCCTCCTGAGAGCAAAGTTGGGCCTCTTTGAGAAGGAAAATGAAGAAATTGAAGCACGTGATGATAAGGTCTCAAATTTCTTATTGGGAGCAGCCAGTGAACCCACTGATGTCAAGGTCGACGCCATTTACCCTGTAAAATCACAAACAAGCAAATACCCAATATCAACTCAGACCCATCCAATCTGTATGAGCAACCTAATATATTCTTATTTTCAAATTTAAACTGAACAATCCAATCATCACCAACAGATATACAAATTGAAACAGTTGAAAAGATAAAGACTTTTGATTTTGGGGAGAGGACTTACAATCGGAGAGAAGGGTGACTGAAGCTTCTGGGTGGGTTTAGCGGGGTTTTTGGATAAGAGACGCCGAAATGGAGTAAAGAGGAGGAAGAAGAAGAGTATGAGTGTGATAGGGTTATATGTATGTGTGTTTTAGGTATCAAGAGAAACGATTTAAATTAAAATTGAAATTGAAATTGAAATGTGCCCTCGTGAAGCTTCCAGACTCCATCTGGGCCTTTTTCTTTGTCCTACATGCCAACACTCTAGTACAACTTTTGCAAATGGTTTGGGCTTCACATTGGGTTTCCATCCTCCTCTCCACTCTTTACCCGACTCTATATATATATATATATATATTTCTTTCTTTAAAAAATAAAAAAACGACTTAAAGGTTAACTCCTCGTATTAAGTTAGAAATTTATTGAAAAACCAAAAAGAATACAACACGAGGCAAGAACTTGTAGATCAACTGACCTTGGTCCTTGGATATCTCGGTGGTATACCAACTTCCAAGAGGCAAGGATTACTTGTACCCAGCCCAAAGGTTGTGTGGGTTTTAGCCCAATTACTTTTTAGAGAAGACAAAAAAAAAAATTAGTGTGTTTCAAAAACTAAATAGAAGACTGTTCGACATAAAAAAGAACACCAACAACGTGTTCTGGTCGACCAAGAAAAGAAGAAGAACACCAGCAACCATCTCAAAGACTTCGCTGCTCATTGGTGGTCGTCCTCGCGACCTCACCGTTGGTTGTCCTTGCCGCAGGTCTGCTCCACCTAAAACTTATAATCTCATGCTTCTTTTTTTCACTTTCTTCTTATTGATTTTGTAAATCAAACCCAATTGAAACGAATTTGTTTTTGATTTTGTAACTTTAAACTATGAGTCTTGAGCCTTCTATTGGGTTTCAAACCTAACAAAAAAAAAATATCAATTTTTATTGTTTTTAAATGTAGCCCTAGGTATATTCAATCCTAAACCCTGTTCTAATCACACGTGGTATTATAAAATCACAAGGTAATGAAATGTTGTGGATATATGGATGGACCAAGGTCAACTTTCTTTGTGACAACAAATAAGCCAATCACGGAACTGATACCCCCATGCATGTGTTGCTACATTAGGGATTCAACTTTCTTTATTCCAATGGGAGGAGGATTGGTTGCCAAAAACTTGTGTGTACAAGTCATACTGGTTTGCATCAGTAGTGGGATTTAAAGATGATGAGGAATGTGAAGTCGATTCGTCATAGGATGGAGGCATTATCAGTGTGATTATGCACCCCTTCATAGACTAGTCCAAGTTTATCGGGCTCTGAGCTCGACCGCTCGACTCGCTTCTTGGCTCTGCAATTGCTCCTGATATCCACCACCAGTGATTTAGTTAACTCAGACATACTACACCAATATAAAACATCAAGCGTTCTATCTAATGTCTATCTGTACAAACTTTCCGACATTTTTAATAAACTTGTGTCCATATTTTCTCCATTGGTAGCCATCTTCTGGTATCACCAATTTGTTGCTTCCGCCTGAGTCCTCTCCTCCAATATCATTTCCCTCCTCCTCATCATGATATATAAAATCGGACATATGTATTTTACATATACTTTGAAATGAAATATACATCTCAGGATCTGAACTAGTCCCTCTCAATCTCCAGATCAGTTAACGTATCACGCAGTACATCGATCAAGAGAACGTAAACATAGGTTATCTACAATCTAAACAAAAGTACTTACTCAATTAACCACGCCATCTACATATAGCCACTGAATGTAAACATGTATGGCTCCTCATCTCAAACATAAACTACTGCTAATCGTACTAATATATTCCATACAAGCAAGCTACTACTACTATCTTTGTGTAATTTCTGAGAGAGTGATGAGAATCAAAAGCTGATCGTAGAACATATTATAAAGGATGGAGAAGAAGAAATACATGTTACAGCAATCTAGTACTAGTACTGATTGGCTCCAGATTCCAGAAACACTGTAAATTCAGCCTTCCCTTCCTTGATGTACGTGTAAATATAAGAATCAAGCACCAAAGTAACTAATAGCACGCACTACTGAAGTGGGAAATAATGTATGAATTAGCTAGCTCAATAACTAGTACAACCCCATGGTTATGATCATGAGGCTCAGCTCCCATGAATGTTTGGCCAACTCGATCAGTACCAGCTGCTACATACAAATAGCACAAATGGTACATACAGAGATGAATCTCGACAACACACAAAGCCAACTGTATATAAGGTTCTGATGTCACTCTCATGATGTCACCAGTTGCCAGATCTATCCTCTACCTTCGCTACTATTTTATTTTCCATGTGTTAAATATTTTATTCCTTCCTGTTTTTTGGTTTTCAACCATCTGCAGCTTCCCATATTAACATAAATTCAAGTTGCAGAAACTTTCAGAATCGAAGTATATGCAAGAGAACTCATCAGAGGAAATGGAAGAAAAAAAAAACCCACATCTAATTGGAAAAGGAATGGAGAACATTGCTCAGAAACGCATGAAATTCTCAGATATCAATATATGCAGCTCAATTACTTGACTGCATAAAACCAATTCTATATTTATACATACTTGATCAAACCCAAAAAGATGACCTCAAAAAGATTAAAAAAAAAAAAAAAACTAAATAGTATGAAGGCCAGAAATTTCTAAACACTTGTATCGATAAGTGATAACTAGACGAGTTGCACTTCAGGCTTGTTAGGATGGTCTTCATCTTTTGGTGTAGTTTTGTAGTAGTAGTAGCAATAAACTATCAATTGAACTGCTCCAAAAATTACCCCGAGACCATTGCTAATCTGCATGATTAATTTCACATATACAAGTTAAGTTAAAAAAAAATTATTCACCAAATCAAAATGATGATGAAGAGTGAAATATTTACCAAGATGAAGTAGTCCACTTTCCCAATGAGAGCATACGAAGTCCAACAACCACCATTCAAGAAGTTGGCCAATGAGATGGAGAAGGGCATGTACTTGACACTCTTAGTTTTAATGACCTTATTCTGTTGAAAGTTAAAACAGAGAGACCGTAAGTTATGTTGTGAGATACGTACTACGTATCTATGCCATAGAGAAATAAACAAACTTATGATAAAAAGTAAGACATACCACTATGAAGAGAGGAGAGCTATACATGATGATATTAAACACATCACATATAACACCAACTGCGACGGCCCTCGTAGGTCTGTTCAACGTCATATGATGCTCGGGTATTACACTCATAGTTATACCCACCACAACCGCAAAAAAAACGACTTCACCTAGTAAGAATAGGATAACATTTTTCTGCAACATGGAAAGTGAAATATTAAACATCGGATTGAAAGCTAGACTCTTAAATTGTGTGATGAGTAATATATGCTTACCCGTCCTTTTGGAGCAGCATATAAAAAGAATATGCTAAGATATATAAGCTCTATAACTAGACCAGCTCCATTAATAGTGACAACTAAAGTGCTGTTTGGATTAACGAACGGCATTCCGTAATAACACCAAAACAAACAATTTAACACCGTCGCAAGGTAAATCTTTGGATCAAATTCTTCCACATCCTTCTTCTTGCAAATTTGGTAGAACGTAGGGCTGCCATACAATTTTATCCAAAGCATTAGATACGATGCAAACAAATTGAAGAAAATAACTGATAAATCAACAATTAATCAACCAAATCATAGTTCGATATTTGGCACATATCATGTGCATATTAGACAATTTATATACAATAATTAGATGTATAACTGGCTACATCATACTTTTTATGCACAAAAAACGTAGGATTACACTAAACAAAAAAAGTCCACTGAGGATCTAAACACAAAAAATGCAATATACACAACATATCTCTGCAATGCAACTAGTTAGAAACATGACTAGCTAGCTAGTGACCCTGAAGGAAAAGTGGCGCTAGCAGATCCTAATACAAGTCACTGTGTAAAATTTGGTTTGATTACAGAATCTATGCTGTTGAAATATTCAATACGAAGTTGAGTGTGGGATAGGGAGAGGTTTACATTGGGGAGAGGAAAAGCCCGGCAGAGATGACGTTTCCTGAAAACACAGAAATCAATCAAACAAACTTGTCATAGCTAGCCATTATTATTTGAACGAGAGGTTTTGGGTTTGGAAGAAGCAAGCAGAGGGCACTGAAACATGCATACCAATGACACCAACCACAGTCCTAGCAGCACTTGCGCTCACCATCTTCTTTCGTAAGCAGAATGAAAAAGAGAGAGATATCGAGATCAATTGAATGAATAAGATTCTGAGCAGCGAATGCCTATATTTATAAGAGATAGAGTACGTAATTAGTGTCCGAATGAAACTATGTATGTGATGGGAGAGATGATCTTATCTCATATTATCGATGATTACTTGTTATAGTAGAAATAAGATTCTCATGTATTTGGTGTGTAAAGGGTTTATGGTTATATACAAACTTATATTAGGTGAAGTAGGTATCCTAGAGGCACTATCCACATTTACCAATTAATCCGCTCAAACTAACAAACATATAATTTACAAACGTGTGACATATATTGTTGATAATCTAGCCTTCTTTTGGTATGAATCATATTCATGGCACCCTATCAGAGTAAAGATTTTTTCTTTACGACAATTGTATCAGAGTTAAGATCGGTTTCCTTTTCAACCATGATTTTCTATATGAATTGAAATACGCGTATCCATATATATGATAACGAATTAAATATAAACGAGGTCATTTATCTGTATGGACATGTACGTCATTCAAGACAAGATTATCCGTATTCAGTTGACATTGTTGGACGATTCTCCGCAAGGATAATTCAAAAGCTCCCCAGCAAAATATTTGCCGAAATTGCAAATTCTTTCTATATACCTGTCTTGTTCTTCTGATCAGAGTAAAGATTTTTTCTTTCGACAATTGTATCCGAATTAAAATTGGTTTCCCTTTTTAACCAATCAGTTTCTATCTATATCAAGTTATTTACTAATTATCTATAATATAAACGAAATTATCTATCTGTATGAACACGTCAATCAATCAAGATTATCCGTATTCGGATATTAAGGAGTAATTGTAAGCGTCACCACCACGGTCATAATTATTGTTTTTTTTTTTTCTAATAAAAACATAATTACTGTTGGAGAAATTTACAGGATGTAAACCTGCACTTAATTATGTGCATGCCCGCATGTATTGGCCTGAGAGTAAAATATCCCACATTGACACTGCTTTGCATTGTAATAAGATCACAATTTCCAACTCATATTGGATCAAACTCCACAACAGTTTAATTAAGCAAGACAGGAATAATCGTCAGTGGCAGCTAAATATATCATCTACAAAACAACATCTGCTTTTAGATTCATATTTACGCCAAGTTCTACAATATTTCACCTGCAAGTTATCATCACAAAACCATGCTTTTAACAAGGACCAAATAGCCGTATACTTTTTCCAGATACACACAAAACCATCTAGCCTGTGCAGAAACTTCCATGCAAATAAACCAATGACTCAAGTTAGTTACAGCAACTCTTCTTTTCTTCTAATTTCACCATCCGGGAACTGAATAATCTCTGTTATAGTTTTTTCCGAAGAAACTTCATCACTGACCTGCAGAGGCTCCAAAGAATCTACAATATCGCGCATCAGAGGCCTAGCTTTTGGGTTCCGATTCAAGCAATGGTAGACAAGCATGGCAGCCTTGTGCACTCCTTTAATAGGATATTCTCCTTCTAGTCTTGGATCAATGATGTTGAGCAACTTCTTCTTCTCTTTGAGCATCGGGAGAGCCCAATCTGTAAGGTTTTGCTCTCGGGCTGGTCGTGACTTGTCTAAAGATTTTCTTCCGGTAAGAAGTTCAAGAAGAACAACACCAAAGCTATAAACATCACTTCTAGGAGTAAGATGGCCTGCATAGAGATAGAAGGTGTTAGAGATAAAAAGCAACTTCTTACAGCCTCATTGACCATTACTTGTCTAATATTAATTCCAATAGCATGTTTAACAATACAACATTAATTCTGGAGGGTAACAGGCAAAACTAGATGGAATGATATTATGTCCACACAGTCCCAAAGACATTCCTACTGGGAAAGAAAATAATCGGGAGGAAGAAGAAGAACATAAATATCTGTCTAGATTTGTGATATAAGGACTGACCAGTCAAGATATACTCAGGTGCGGCATATCCATAAGTCCCCATTATTCGAGTAGAAACATGAGATTTGTCCCCAACTGGTCCATCTTTTGCAAGGCCAAAGTCAGAAAGCTTTGCATTGTAGTCCTGTATATGGACAAAAAAGTGCAATTGCATTTAAGCAAGTGAGTCGGAAATTTTCAGCAGCACAAAGATTGTTTTATTTATATTTAAAAGAAGCAGATCAAGAATATACGAACCAGATCCAACAGAATATTAGATGTTTTAAAATCACGATAGATTACGGGTTTCTCTGCATCATGGAGAAAGGCAAGCCCCTTAGCTGCACCAAATGCAATCTTCATCCTTATGGACCAAGGCAAAGGAAGCAGCACTCCTGGAAAAAATGGAGGAAATATGCAAGTGAGATAGAGTCTTAAGGATCAGCCACAAAAATCCTAAGAGCTTATCTTTTATATTTTCTCAGAGTATTGGATATTCTTTAGAAAAGTCTCGATCATTTAAGTTTCATTTTCAGATTGATCATCTCTAAGCAATGAAGTAGAACAAACATAGAAAAAAGAATATTTGGTATATGTACATGCCCTTTCAGGGGCCATTATTTTCACATTGATCAACTCTAAGATATTTGAGCAACATTGAAAATAAGAAATTTGGTACATGCACAAGCCCTTTCAGGGTCATTATAGGGATCATTTCTAGCCGAAACCAACTATTAGAAGATCATACCATGTCACCATGATATCATTTAATTGTAGCACCATGTATTGTCACCTTTTGCCTTTTTGCCTTAAAACTGACAATATTGCAAATAAATTTTTTTCGATGAATATTGCAGATAAGTCTCAAACATCAATTTTCGTTACTCTTTTGCTCATTTTCTTTTAAAAACATCAAAAGAATCAATATCCTAATATGTCCATTCCACATACTCCAATTCCATTAATGGATCACCTTGAGGCCTATAATTGGTTGTTTTATTATTTATACACCAGGTCCAGTCATCGAAAGAGAACAGATGCAAGGAGCAATTACTATCGAATGAAAAAGAGTCCATAATTTCTCAAATCACATATACACTAATCAGAAAATGTAGATCGAAACTTACAATAGAAGAAAGAGTGATTGGAAATGCTTAGTTACTTACTTGAAAATAAGTTGTTTTCCACACTACCCCGAGCCATATACTCATATATCAGCACCCGTTGCTTGTCCTCACAGCAATATCCAATGAGCTTTACCAAATTTGGATGAGAAAGCTGCCCCAAAAATATTACTTCCGCCTATAAATGCACAAAGCTCTTATTGGTCCTGACATTATTTAACTGTGTACACTACAGGAATAAAAGATCATGCATACAACATGACAATCATGAAAGATTAAACAGAAGCTTACCAGCCATTCTCTGTGTCCTTGATAACTATTATCACTGTCATGAACCTTGACAGCAACTGGAAGGTGAGAGAGGCCCTCTCTCAAATCCTCCGTAATGAAACCTTTATAAACACTTCCAAATCCTCCACCACCCAACAAACGATCTTGCCTAAAATTTGCAGTGATTATCTTTAGCTCATTAAATGTGAATGCAATCAATGGATTTGCAGCTGAATCACGACGTAGGATCTCAACTTCTTCAGGATTTGATGGTAACTTACTATCATCCTCCCTAGGCTTCATTGAGGGGCTCTGGTCTTTTGGGGATTCTGAAAAGGTTGTTAGAGATTGTCACACATCCAATCGTCAAATCAAGCAAGCATCAAACTATTTTCCCTTCATGACATACTCAACTGAGAACTAACAAGATTAGGAGAGTACAAAGAAGAAAAATACTATATGGTGCCAGCTTTTTGAAGGTCAATTTGTTAACAAATCAAGAACAATACCCTACAGCAAGCAAAAGTATCCGTCATCTTAATGAAGAGAAAAAAAGATACAATGAGCAAAAACATGCGTGATTTTTTAACCTCCTACACCGCTAGTTAGCTCTAGTAACAATTTTCATACAATAGAGAGAGGAAAGGTCCTTGATGATTGTGATGAAACATGAGGAACCTAAAAGATCAGTAATTTCTCAAAATAAGGAACAAGAATACAAAACAGAAGTAGAAGGAAAGGGAAATATTTTACTTTGAACCTAAAAAGGATATACTATCAGAAATAGCTAAAGCGAATAGGGCACTATAAGAATCTGAGGTGCATCCACTTTTTACAGGAAAGTTAAATCCTTTCTAGGGTGGACATATAGGAACAGTGAAAGTATATGTTGTTCATTTTGTTTTGTCCCTAACATCACACAACGGAACTCCTGCAAATATACTAACAAAATGTAATTTTAACCTCCAAATGAGTTTCATGTAGGAGAAACAACATTACAATCCACTAACAATATATGAGGAACCAAAACAGAGCATGATCATTGGAATCAAAAGTTCATAGTCTAATCTCTTACTCATCTGAGACAAGAACAGAAACAGAAACTCATATCCAGAAGAAGAAAAAAACATAAACTAAAAGCACTTAGGTTTAAGAGGAGCAACCTGACTTTGCATTGGATGAGACTCTGTGAACTGAAGGCTCCCCCCACCAGCTGCACCAACAATTCCCCATCTTACCAAATCCAGAAACAACTCAAAGCCCACTTTCCTCACCAACCACCCATCACCATAACCAAGATTCTGTCTTTGTTTCAGAAAGATGAATGGGGTTGAGACCCAAAAGAGAAGAATGAAGAGGGGTTTTGTTATGGAACTTTGTTGAATTGAATTGGGGTACAACCCAAACACACTTTGTGTGAGTAATTTGTTGGTGAAGAATGAGATGAAGAGTAAAAGAGAATTCTTTCTTGATGGTAATGATGGAGTTAGGGGTTGAGGTGGGTGCTGCTTCTTGGCCATGGCAGAAATGGGCCCACATTACTCTCTCTTGGGGAGGTTTTTTGTTTTGATTCAAAAATATATATTCAGACTTTCTCTAGTGCGCAGTGCGCACAGCATACATATATATATGGTCATGGTGGAATAGCATTTCAATTCCCACCAATCTTTTTCCATCACATTGTTTCTTTCCTTCTCTTCCATACCATACCATACCATACCTTATTACACCATCACATTCCCACTTTCTATTGGCCATTAATCACACTCTTCCCCAATAGCTGGAAGCTTATTGGGTTATTTAGTTGCTACCACCTTACCTAACATTCATTATCATACATAATTTTTTCTGATGGGAAAACTGGTACTAAACTACTTATTCATATTTATGGTGTGCTTGTATAATAACTATATATTAATGTTAAAAATATAGGCCAACCCACTTTTGGAGCAATACATTGGATGATCAGATTGTCCTATAAGCACAAGTTTAGTTGGTTTCGTAATGAACTGATCTTCCTATCAGCCTAACATCTAGGCCTGCCTAGAACTTTTTATTACATGTACATTGTCAATTCTAATGAAGCATCAAGTGAATAATCGACAGTGTTTCATCCATCATCCAGATAATAAAATTTGACTGAAATGTTAAGCTTTTTAAGGAAGAGTTACTACTTAATCTCTTGAAGAAGAAGAAGAAGTAAAAAAGTTGTCAAAGAGTGCTACAAGGTTTTGCAGATCAAAAAGGTCCCCTGGCATCTGCATAAGTAGCTGCTATAGTTTGCAACATCCCAAAAGACTGAAAGCCCTCGAAGGGAAAGATTGGTTTTTATGCTAGTGGACTCAAGGAGAGCTCAGAGCACCGGAAAGAGTGATTAATCTAACGGCTCTTGGTTCTTGAGATACAAATGACAAGAAGAGCATTCAGAAAACCATCACTCTGGTCTGTGTTTCTCTTTTACAGAAAACTTGGAAATATGATGGGTATAACAAACTCTGGCCAACTTTGTATACAAAGATTGTCACTTTTGTTATTGGCCACTATAAAGAAAACGGTGAGTTCCACAACCAATTGACTTTTTTTGTCGGTCTTAGCCTGGAAATCAGGCTTCTGTACATACATATATGCAAGGCATTTGTGAACATGAAATCGGCAAGTAGCAATGCTCCAGCTGTTGCAAGGTTTTGGTGTTGTTTTCTAGATATTCTGTTTCAAAAAAGGCCTTAGCATACATGTAAGGCAGGTGTTGATGCACGCGTAAGCTACATATCCATTGTGTGTGCGCAGGGTTGACATTGACAGACAGACAGCACTAGCAATGTGGGTTCCTGCAATCCGGCGTAGACAAAATGTTCGATGAATTGTCTCAAAGAATTTAAGGCACTAACAAACAAGCTGGCACTAACAAACAAGCTGGCGCCGGACCTCTATATATCTCTCGGTATGCATGTTCTTAAGATTAGTATGTATATACTTAATGTTCAAGTCTTTTTTCCAATGATATACTTAATGTTCAAAGTCGGCATGTAATTCTCATATTTAGTGTGCTTGTCTGGTATAAACTTTAAAGTTTAAAGTCAAAATATAGAACAAACTTGGAAAGTAGGAGAAACTAGGTTTAGATTTTGATTAAGGTTATGTCCCACACCTAATATGATATGACTGACTACTGAGAAAGCTTGATATTACATATTCTAATTCTTATGAGGTTGATTCTTCCAAATCTCGAGCAGTCAATCAGTCACAGTACTAATTTTAGTTTAAGTCAAAGTGCTAAGGAATCAGGAGTGTTATAGTGAATGGTGGGTGGGTCCATTAATCCAAGGATATATCCAACCTCATGATCTAACATGGTGCTTGTCCCTTGTATTTTGGCTTTCTACTACTGGAAAGCCCTGAAGCTGAAGATGATGATGATCACTAGTCTCTCACGCATGCGCCACCACACGCATGTGTAGTCCATGTCAATGTCTATATCCATTGATTAGTAATATACATGCTAGAAATGTATGTTATTAATCATAATCTAATTAAGATATAAATCATATAATGGAAGGTATTAACTAGAGACTAGAGTAGATTATGATAATGTGTAGTGATAGTACTGTCATATGCTTCTTAACCAAAACTACAATTATAATGTGTAGTGAGTATTGGGAACCAATCATTGCATATATTGTATATACTACTTGAGTCTTATATTCCTGTTGCCTAATCGATTGTTTTGATTAGAAATTGGTCCCAGAAATTTGGCCAACTTGAGCACAACAGCATGCTAATTTATTTTGAGGAAATTATCAAACATGTCAACTTGATTGTTGGGGTAGGAAATTCATTCACAAATCTGAAATTTCAGATCATATATATTTCCATGGCAGCATGATTTTGTTGAATCCCCCTTAAAAGCCATGCAGGTGATGCAGCTAACTGTACTAGCTAGCTAACTGTATCTATCAGATAATCAAAGATCTGGTAACTGAAAACGAATTCAATGCACTTCTCTAATTTTCTTTATATCTATATATAAATGATCGAATTGAAAGAACTGTGACTGAAAATGAATCAGATAACAGTTTCTTTATATCTTTCGTTGTGTTTCTACCTACCAGATAATACAAGGCTCTTCTGCGCTTTTCTTTGATTATATATATACTCGGCAGTGTTCAACAATTTAGAGTAGAATTATTATCAATAAAAATAAAAAATTAGAGTAGGATAAAGATTTCAAAATTGCAAAACTATGAAAGAACTGCCGGTTAGTGTAAATGACTCTACAAAATAGTACTATAGTTGATTTTATCTGAATACATAAATTTCAACTTCTATCTAGGTTCAAATTACATGCTATATATATATCTCCTTTTCTAGTGAATCATCATCTGCAAAATTATTTCTATCTATGTACAAATAAGATGCTGTCCCTTAACTTATCTGCAAACATTTTGCTCAGTAAGCCGGCCATATGTATGGTTCTGCACTTTTGAAAAACCAGTTAAACTAAAAAGTAGTTACCATGAACTCATCCTTTCTGTATGTTGAAGACATATGTTGAACTCTCATCCACAGTTATAATTAATATATTCAAAATACTGATAATGATTTGATTGTCCTATCATTTTCAGAGTCAGATTGCATGAAGCATGTATTTAAACTTGAAAATTCAGAACTGGATATGAAAATCTGATATGATAACAGTACTGCACCGATGTTATTTCCATCTGTCTGTATCACATATATTCACATCAAACATTTTAGTTCTGGATGGTGAATTCTAAACCATTCATTTAAGCAACTTTTAAAAGCCATAAGAAAGATGTATCTTGAGAGAGATCGAAGAAAGATGTATCTTTTTATGCACACTTGAAATCCCTGCTTATGAAAGCAAACTAGATGTATATTCTTTATTCATATTATGATTCCAGGAAGATGCAAAAAAATAGATTGCTATGGATGAGGATGTCTGTCAAGAAAGCAAGTTCTTGCCATTCATATGGAAGAGGACTTCATGATGTGAACTTACATGGTTTAACCGTGCTTCGAAAGTCTTCAGTTCTTGATTGTAATCCTTGGATTACGCTAGACGGCTAGAGTTAGAGTCGATCCACGCAATGTGTTAGGAGGCTTTTGCCAACAGACAATGATTTTGATCATAAGTTTGCTTCCTCTAGTGAACATTGTATTCTTCATAAATCAGTATAAACCAGCAGATCATTGTGTACACAGCAGCTTGATCCTCCAGTAGCTGTAGATCCTAGGGCATCATAACTGTATGAATTGTATGGTTTTCTGTACAGTTTCCCATTAGATAAAACAATCTCATGAATTTACTATAAACCCTAGACTGCTCTACTTAAAGAGAAGCATAACAAGTGGAAACACAAGAAATGAATGTGTTTTGTCAAGTTTTTGTGGTGCAATTGATCCATACTCATGTCGTCTATGACTCTATGGACTTTTCTGAGCTAGAAAGTAGGTTTTGTTAGTAATGTACAGTTTCTATAGACAGTAGCTTAGAAATACAAGACAAAGTCCCTAAAAATAAGGGGTTCAACACTCCAACCTTTAAAAAAGTAAAACACTAACAATATGGTAATATCAAGCCATATGTTTAATTTTGATCAGTGATTAACATTCATCAAAACAGTAGTATTATATAATGCTAGACCTTCTTGTCTATCAAGAATTTCCATTAAGTTTAGCAGGGTTTTAAACTTTCAAAGTCGATATACTTCTCTGTGAAATTATTTTATGTACCAGTAAACATCCATTAATAACATTCATTTATCAATAAGCATTTAGAAATGATAAGATGACAGATATAGGACAGTTTTAGAGATTATCTGCTTTATTACTCGATAATCAGTCAAACTAAAATAATGCAGCTAGCAATACTATTTTGGTGACAAGTAAAAGGAGAATGGTAGAAGTACTCAACATATTATAGCTATTATGATGAAGGGCACTTGCATTTTTCTTAGCAGCATTAATGGTAACTATAATGGAGGTCTGCGGTCTTCCTAAGATATAGATAGGCACGGTAGGTACTGTACTGCAGATGTACAGGTTATACCTTCATATTAATGTATATAGATGACTAACTTGAATGAGAAATTATCATCATGGCTGTTGAAGAGGAGGATACTAGTGTTCTTGCAGCTTTGAAAGCCTTGGAACACACGCAGTATATCTTACCAGCATTGTTTGAAAACTGAAATCTACCCACTTGGAATTGGAAACCAAAAATCATTTGTTACTCAACTCTATATAAACCCAGAAATCCATGTGATTCTTTGATAGGAGAAACAATGGCTACTTATTCTCACTGTTTTTGGGGCCTTTTCCTCTTACTTGCACTATATTTTATTCACTCAGATTCGACACCTCATGTAACTTTTCTGTACTTAAAACTCTTGTTTCACCCTTTTTCATTTCCTCTCTAGATATTATCTCCATTTGATCCCTTTTTTTTTTTTTTTTTTGAGTTTCCTGATCTGCAGGTTTACATAGTCTATTTGGGGCTCAGTCATAATATTCATGAACCTCACCTGACTTCAGAACACCATGCTCAGCTCCTTTCCAAAGTTTTTGCCAGGTTTACGTTCATGCTTTGTTTCTCTGCATGTACATAGTGCTTCAGTTCTTTATTTCTTCTGGTTTTATGTCTTTTTTTGCATTGTTTATCTTTAGTGAAGAAGATGTTAAACGGTCAATGCTTTATAGCTACAAGCATAGTTTCTCAGGCTTTTCAGCAAAACTCAGTTCCTCACAAGCAACCACCTTGGCCAGTAAGCTATTCTTTTCTATCTTTTTTCTTAGGGTTTTCAGCATGATTTTTCTCTCTTTTCTCAATGTCCTTGAGTAAGCTTATGATCTCAGAGCTTATAACATTGCATGCATTAAAATTGCAGAGATGGATGGAGTGGTATCAGTTTTCAGAAGTAAGACACTGCAGTTGCACACAACTAGGAGTTGGGACTTCTTGGGCCTTGACCTGATCAGCAGCACTAGTACTGCAGCGGCCTCTCCATTGCAACTAGCATATGGCCAGGACGTCATAGTTGGGGTTTTTGATACAGGTTTCTGATTTAACATGCATATATAACTCAACATCTTCTATTCTTGACGTAATTAATTCCTATGTGTATACTAATGTGTTTTAATGATCATTAATTAGGTATATGGCCTGAATCAGAAAGTTTCCGAGAAGAGCCACATATGAGGCCTATCCCCTCAGCTTGGAAGGGAAAGTGTGTGAAAGGAGAGATGTTTGAGCCAGCAAAAGCATGCAACCGGAAGCTAATTGGTGCTCGCTATTACCTGGAAGGGTTTGAAGAAGAATATGGGCCACTAAACACAAGTGGCAATCCAGAATTTCGATCAGCTAGAGACTTTCTTGGTCATGGGACACACACAGCCTCAACAGCAGTGGGTTCAGTAGTGAAACAAAATGCAAGTTTCTATGGCTTTGCAGATGGCACTGCCCGGGGTGGAGCGCCTAAGGCTCGTCTAGCTGTGTACAAAGTTTGTTGGGGAAAGAACTATAGTAGCAGGTGTACTGGAGCAGACATTCTTGCAGCTTTTGATGATGCTTTGCATGATGGAGTTCATGTTATTTCAGCATCTATTGGATCGAGACCACCACTGATACCGTTGTTTGCATCAGAAGGTGCTATCGGTTCGTTTCATGCAATGCAGTTAGGTATTAGTGTGGTGTTTTCAGCAGGTAATGAAGGGCCAGATCCATCACAGGTCACAAATGTGGCTCCATGGAGCCTCTGTGTTGCTGCTTCATCAATTGATAGAACGTTTCCAACCAGGATTATCCTAGATAATAAGCTCTCTATCATGGTAATTCTTAAAATTTGGATAATAGATGTTAATTAATAATATGCATGCCCTGATAATCAAGAAGTTAAAGGTAATGCATGGTTATCGTATCTACTGTTGTGAATCTTGTTTAAGGTTATTGATAATTAGAAGTGGGTCACAATATGATATGCATGTCCTAACTCCCAACTAAAGCTCCTTTGACAAGGCAGCATATATATGTACGCCATATTTTACTAGCTAATCATTCAGTAGAGCACTCTATTTTGTACAGGGAGAGAGCTTAATTACCACACCTATCAAAGCTAAATTGGCAGATGCGAGCGTGTACTTTTACAATGGGTGACTTTCTTTTCCGTCGACTCTCTTGCTGCTGATATAATGACTTGCTGTATATAGTACTCAAGTGAAAAATATGTGTTCTGTTATATATTGTGCAGGATTTGCACGTCAAGGAATTGGATAGAATCAAAATTTGCTAAAAATAGAGTAATCCTATGTTTCTCAACCATAGGACCGTATGAAATTGGTGTGGCTGAAGTAGCTGCCAAGAAAGCCAATGCATCAGGTTTGATATTTGTAGAACCAATGTCCAGGGAGATTGGTGCTGACATCATCCCCTCAGTCCATGTCAGCCTCGAGCAAGGGACTCGGATCTTGAACTATCTTACTGAATCTCCGACGTAAGGCGACATCCATGTAATTTGTGTTTGTATCTTTGTATGCGTGAGCACTATTTATGTTAGTACTAATGTTGTGAACTACACAGGAAGCCTTTAGTGCAGATAGAAGCAAGTAAAACTATTATTGGGAACTCACCTGCCCCTAGAGTTGCATACTTCTCTTCAAGAGGCCCAAATTCACTTACTCCTGATATTCTCAAGGTACGTACAATAGCTTCAAGTGATTAGTAATCAGTGAATACATATAACTGGTCCATCCCCACATATTGGGGGAGACATGCAGCAGTTGCTGATATAGTATGAAACTATGAAAGTATGAATCTTTGTATAACTTGATCTTGACGTGATATAATAATATTACAGCCAGATATAAGTGCTCCAGGGGTAAACATATTAGCAGCATGGCCTAATCAAACTTCTCCAACTTTGAGACGCGATGATAATCGTATAGTTAACTGGAATTTACAGTCAGGAACATCAATGTCCTGTCCTCATGTCTCCGGAGTTGTTGCTCTTCTCAAATCTGCACACCCAGATTGGTCTCCTGCAGCCATTCAATCTGCTATCATGACCACAGCATACACAAAGGACACATCATTTGACACCATTCTAGCTGATGGACCCATGAAAGCCTCCGACCCTTTTGATTTGGGTGCCGGTCACATAGACCCCATCAAAGCAATGGATCCCGGGCTTGTCTATGACATGAAAACAAGAGACTATGTTCAATTTCTATGCAACATTGGCTATACCGAAGAACAGATAAACATGATTGTTCTTTGCCCTTCAGGAACTGACACAAGCTGTCCGCGAGTGCCGAAATCAAATGCCAATGTAAACTACCCATCAATCACAGTTTCAAATCTGCAGTCGACTGTGACAATCGAGAGAACCCTGCGTAATGTGGGGAAAAATAAGAACGCCATTTATTTTGGTACCATTTCTGAGCCTGATGGAGTGAAGGTAGTGATATGGCCTAGAGTTTTGGTATTCTCCTGGTTCAAAGCGGAAAACACATACTATATAACGTTGAAACCACAAAAGAGGTCTCAAGGAAGATATGATTTTGGAGACATCGTTTGGTCTGATGGCTTCCACAAGGTCAGGAGTCCTTTGGTTGTTTGTGTCAACACTGCTCAAGATTCCAGTGATTCCCAGAACTTGAGCAACATGTGATAAAGAAGCTGAAACTTCCCAATTATATGGCTGCTACAAAGCCAAGTTTAATGTTTTGAACAAATATATTTCTGCATTCAATTTCTCCTCCGGAATCTATTTTAATCAGTTCAAACTTCTTATCAATCCACAGAGAAATTCAAACATCTCGAGTTGCTTGAGGTTTTTTCGTACTAGTTTTATTTTAATAGGATCGATGATGGTATTACTATCGCTAAAAGTGTTTTAGTCTGGATAAAGATTTATTTTATGTCGTTTGAATGAAGATTTATGTTTTGTCGCATGAAATCTTTAGATGTGTAGTACTTTGTTGTGACTTGGCACATCAAACTACAGAATAGTAAAAACTCAAACGATAGCTTTCACATTGGGTGAATTAAATAATTCTAACAATGCCTCCAACAACATATACATGTTGTATAATGTTCTAGGACTTTTAAATTCATAGATTAATCCGTACCGAGGGGTCATTTTAAAACGCTTCTTCAATGATCATTAAGAACAGACTAGAAATTAAGAAACTAGGTCATAGACTAATCGTGTCTATCCCTAATTAGCGTCGGTGAGTTTCGAACATGAGTACGGAGTCTCGCACCTAGGCTGTTACCAACTTATTTAGTCAAATGAGAATTAAATCACAATTGATAAGAAAAATACAAATGGAGGTTAGAAAAATACACGAGATAAAATTCAACAACACACAAAAAAGAATCACAACAGAATCTAAAAAAAAGGTTTAGTTGGGATTGGCGAGGAAAATCAATTGCAGCAGGGGTGGTTTTAGTATGAACCCCAAATTGGCCCCAACAGGAAAAAAGTGACCTCGTCCTGTGCTGTAATTATTAAAAGTACCAAAGCAGTTAAACTGGACGGGGACATGTACGTCATTTCGTAGTTAGGGTTTCAAAACTCTTTTGAAGGGGGGGTGCAACTCCATCACAGCCCAATCAGATTTCGCCGTGACCAGAAAGACCAAAAGGTACGCGTCATAAGAGCCATTCCTCAATCGCCACGTGTCATCTTAGCCCAGTAGGAAAGGCTCGATGAGCTGACAGCATGACCCGCGGGTAATTAGTGAGGGAGTGGAGGTATTGAGGAGCCGTGGTGCTATTTGAATCACCGCTTTTGGATGAAGAAAACCCTCTTTTTCCAAAAACCCAAACCCTTGGCGGCTGTTCGTTCTCCATCTCTCTCTCTCTCTCGGTTGGCTTAAACCCCCCAATTGGGATTTTTAGGGATTCGAGGCCAGGTCTCTACTAGAAGAAGATCCAGCTGTCAGTCAATTCACGGCCATGGCCACCGTTGCTCCTCCCGCAGATCGTATCCTTTTCTATCTACTTGAATATTTCGATCTTATTGCTTTTCGATTCAGTTCGTTCTTCTCTGCTTCTTTTTGCTATTCAACATGTAGATCGCTCTTTCTATTGCTTTTTGCCTTGATTTGTGGCTCTTTTCAACTTGTCTATGAATTTCTCGCTAAGTCCTCTTATTAGTTTAGCATAATTTTTGCTTAATTCAAGTCCTCTGAGGCCAATTTTGTTCTTCTATGTGTTTGTGTGTAACTGTATTGAATTTGACCACTGCAGGTTCATTTAATTTCAATTCAAGTCGATGCTGTCGTGTTTGTTTGTTGTTTCTGTATGCTTGTTGCTAGTTGAATTAGATGTAGAGCGATTTTACAATTGTATGTGTTTCCTTTACTTTGATTACTTTAGAAGCAGCAGATTTGCTCCAGAAGTTGTCATTGGATTCGCAGACCAAGACTCTGGAAATTCCAGAGCCTACAAAGAAGGTAGTATGCATGTTTGACTAGTTTTCACTTCCAATTAAGTTGAACCCGATGATCTGGCGTGTTAATTACTTTTGTCTATGCAGACTTCTGCTGCAAATAGTCAGATCCCATCTGATCGCTCTGTGACTCCACTCTCGACTGATTTTATGGATCAATCCTTCTCCTATCTCCCAAATGGTTATCCATCTACAGCCTATTACTATGGAGGTTAGTAAGTTTCTAATTGAGATATGTTTTCGGTGGATTATCAATTTACCTTTGGAATTATTGGCATGACATGGATGGTTTACTGTCCTGTGATTTTTTAGGTTACGATGGGACTGGCGACTGGGATGAGTACTCGAGATATGTGAATCCAGAGGGAGTAGATATGACTTCCGTAAGTTCTTTTTTCTCATGGTGATTTCTCGGTTGTTCGAACTCACATCAGTTATTTACTAATTTATATTTTTGTTGTGTGCTTTTAGGGGGTTTATGGAGATAACGGGTCTCTTATGTACCACCATGGTTATGGGTATGCGCCATATGGTCCTTATTCACCAGCAACTTCCCCAGTTCCAACTATGGGAAATGATGGTCAGTTGTATGGGCCTCAACACTACCAGTACCCTCCCTACTTCCAGCCGCTGACTCCAACCAGTGGGCCATACACTCCCAGTCCTGTAGCCCCTCAGAATGAGGTATCCACTTCTTTAGCTACTGAACAAAAGCCTCTGCTGGTGGAAACAGCTAATGTTATTTCTAATGGCATTGCAAATAATGGAAGTGTGAAAGGAAGTAATGGTTCGGCACCCTTGTCCACTTATCAAACCACGTCTTTCAACTCCAATGGTTCATACGGACGAGGTGCTTTGCCTGCACGTGTTCCTACTCCTGGTTACCAGGACCCAAGATATGGTTATGACACAGTACGCTCACCAATTCCTTGGTTAGATGCCCCATTTTTTTCAGATGGGCAACATAGACCTGTGGCAAATACACCCATTACTTCAAACTCGAATGGCAATAGAATTCCATATTTGAGGAGTCAGAACTACCGTCCAAACTCTCACTACATGGTATGGATATATTCAATATCTTGTTTCTTTGCCTGTGACAGTTGATGTGTAGTGTCCCCTTGATATCGGCTTTTGGTTAGCTATCCTATTGAATTAATGTGTGGAAATGTCAGCCCAATTGAGTTTTATTGTTTCCTTGCTCCCAATAGAAACCTCTAAATTTTTTATGTGAGAACTTTTAAGGTCGTGGGTGAATCTTACCGGTTCTTCTAGCCAATGAAATATTGTTAATACTGATGAAGCTAGCAAGTGATTTGTTGTGGTTCATATTGTATGTCTGCTTTTTATCAATGTAAATGCGCTCATAATTTTACTTGTTTTATCCCACAGGGTTTGCACCACCCCAGACCACTGTCAGGAATAGGAACAGCTCAAGGTTTTATGAATAGCAGCATGTACCCAAGCAAGCTATTTGGCCAGTATGGAAACACAGTTAGATCTGGTCTGGGATATGGTTCTCATGGTTATGATTCGCGAACCAGTGGACGCACATGGCTGGCTGTTGACAACAAGTATAAACAACCCAGGGGACGCAACGGTGGTTACTACGGATATGGTAATGAGAATTCGGATGGTTTAAATGAACTCAACAGAGGACCTCGGGCGAGAGGCTCAAAGAACCAAAAGAGTTTTGCCCCTAGTGCAGTAGCTATCAAGGGACAGAACGTGCCAGCGAATCTTAGTAATGATGAGGAAAAGGATATAAGTACTGTTCCAGACAGAGAGCAATACAACAAAGCGGATTTTCCAGAGGATTATACTGATGCCAAATTCTTTATCATCAAGTCATATAGTGAGGATGATGTCCATAAGAGCATCAAGTATAATGTTTGGGCCAGTACACCAAATGGCAACAAGAAGCTTCATGCAGCATACCAGGAGGCTCAGGAGAAGACTGGTGGCTGCCCTGTCTTTCTTTTTTTCTCGGTAGGTATTGGACTCGAGAGATTTTCTGCAGGTATTTTCGGTCAAAAGTAATGTTTACCTCGTTTCTTTTTTAGGTCAATACCAGTGGGCAATTTGTCGGCCTCGCTGAGATGTTGGGGCCTGTTGATTTCAATAAGAATTTGGAGTACTGGCAGCAAGACAAATGGAATGGCTGTTTCTCTGTCAAGTGGCATATAGTTAAAGACGTTCCCAACAGTTTGTTGAAGCATATTACTCTTGAAAATAATGAAAACAAGCCTGTGACTAATAGTAGGGACACTCAGGAGGTAAATTTACATCCTATGGTTTTTTTTTTTCCTACTTCTGCTTTGGTTGTTCTCAAGTTCTGATTATTGATTTTATGGTATGTAGGTTAAGTTGGAACCAGGGCTTAAAATGATCAAAATATTCAAGGAGCATTTAAGCAAGACATGCATTTTGGATGACTTTGGATTTTATGAGTCCCGCCAGAAGACAATTCAGGAGAAAAAGGCTAAGCAACAGCAGCAGTTTCAGAAGCAGGTAAATTGTTTCTTGCGACCTGCGCTTCTTTTTAAGAATATATATGGCGTAGTTATTTACTACTCAGCAAGTTCACCATTTGGAAGTAACTAACGTTTTCCTAGTCTTTGCAACTACAAAAGCAGGTATGGGAAGGAAAAACCCTTGATGAGAAGAAAGAGGTAGTGACAAATGGGCAAGTGAAAACACAAAATTTATCGGATGTTCCCTCTGAGATATCCAAAGAACCTATTCCAACAGTGCATGCCAGCGAGGAGCTGAAACTTGCAGAAAATGGATCAATTGCGACTGGTGAAGCCCCAAAGGGTGCTAAGCCGGTTGTGGCTGAGAAGAGGGTTGTAGCAAATGGGGTTGCAAACGGTTGCTAGCCTCTGCCTTGCAGTGGCGGTCTATGTCTTTGTTACTCTTCAAGACTTTGTGCTGGAAGCTGGGTGAAAGCTACTTGCATAATATCTATACTCAGTGGACCGCCCGTGATGAACTGACTCTTGCCTTGCTTTAATAGTCAATATTTCGTTGAGGAATGGCAAGTTAGTCAGGACTCGGGAAGTATTTGTATGTCTGAGGCAGGCAGGCTAGGATGTCGGTAGTCCAAAGTTTCACCTCAGTTTTCTTTGTGTTTTTACAGTCTTTAGTTGAAGCTCCTAACAGGTTTTGATTGCCTAGGTTTTTGGGTTTAGGGTTTATATTTCTCTTTTTTCTTGGGTCTTATATTTTGATATCGTCATTTCTTTGTTCTCTGCATTTTACTTGTTTGCTTATTTCCTATCTTGTAAATCTTGATCATTTCCATTGCTGAGGAGCTCTGCTTTTGTATTTGTATGTGAGCTAGAAGCAAGATGGGGAAATATTGCAATATAGTCAGTTTTACTATTCCGTTAAAGTTTCTGTCTTTTAATGAGTTATTACCGTTCAGCTGGTTGGAAAAAAGTTCAATTAAACATGGCCACTTTTTTTGAAGTAATTGGATCGTATTCCATTAGCCAGAATGCAATTGACCAAGAGGAAGCTCATTATTCAACTACAACTAAGAAGAACCGAGGACGTCCAACACCACAGTTAAAAAAACACAGAAATATCACTTTGGTCGTTGAAAGATAGAAATATCACTTTGGTCATTGAACTATTTTTCGCTCGATATTTTGGTCACCCAATTTTCAAAAACTTCATTTTGGTCATTCGACATTTTGATCACTTAACTTTCAAAAACTTCATTTTGGTCATTCAACTACGCCACTTTATGTCACTTTGGTCACTGCGTTTATTTTCTCCGTTTAAATACAGCAAATGAGCCTCATAGACTAGTATATTCGTCAACCCATTTAGAAAGGATCTAGGGTCCCTTTTCTCTCACCGAATTCAATTTTCTATTGAGTAAATGCAAATCATATCAGGTTGAGAGAGAGAGAGAGAACTTCAATGAGGCTCTAGGTGTTTGGAGCAAACTACTTATTGATTTCTAGGGTTTAGGGTTTATATAGAAATTTGTAGTACCTAATTTTGATCTTAAAATGCCCAGCAACTTTGAATACTGAAAATAAAAAGTACATAAGAACTAAAAAGTACATAAGAATTTTATGATCACTTACATTCCTCCATTCATCCATTATCAATAAATGGAGAGAAAGTGGTTGCTTTCGTAGATGAAATATACATGGTCCGAAAATTAGACAAAATTCGAGGGAGTTTTATATTTTTGTAAAAAAAAAAATGGCCACTAAAAATTTTCACTTTCAGAATACCCTTGAAGTTAACAGAAATATCACAATTAAACGGAGAAAATAACCGTAGTGACCAAAGTGATATAAAATGACATAGTTGAATGACCAAAGTGAAGTTTATAATAGTTGGGTGATCAAAGTGTCGAACGAAACATAGTTCGATCACCAAAGTGATTTCTACTAAAAAAGAAACATAAAACAGCAGTAGACATAAGCATACTGGGTCTACGTGATATTTCCATTAAATAATTATAAATATAAAAAAAAAAACATATTTGGTTTACATATCCACTTGGTAGTTCAGTGAATAGCTTTGATCTATCGCCTTTTTAGCTATATAACTTCAATTTAGATTTGGATAAATAAAGTGGAGAGATTGGAGAAAAAATTGACAAGCTTGTGATGCATATTTGTTTTAAAAAAAAATAGAACGACGTAAGTAATTGCATTACAGGGATAAAAATATAAGATATAAGTTAGAGAGAGTAAACAATGACAATCTATAACCTAATATGATAGTTAGAAAACAAAAGCGAGTCTCTACTAACTAGCTACGCTACCATAATTTAAACAAAAATATTTACTTACGACCAAATTGGAAGAATTGAAAAAAAAAATCACTTCTCATCTTAAAATCTATAATCTAGAATCCATTTGGTGGAGATGACACAAACAATGATGGCCTAGTTAAATTCTTCGTTGGATAAAAAGTCCAGTGAGAAAACTCCGAACCGAGGAAAGAGTACCACCATGTAACTAGAACTTCCATTATCAATGGTTGAATTGATACACTTTTATTATTAATATATGTACTTTTAGTATTAAAAATAAGATGATATTTGGTGCTTGTGGTCTGTTGGTTAGACTATATAGCTAACATCGTTAACGTCATGAGTTCAAATCTAAGGAAAATACTTGTGTCCATACCGGTATGGATGTGTGCGTCTATACTCTCTCTAATTTACATATTTTGGGCAATGTTATCAACGATTTTAACCGTTCAAAAGTTGAATTAATCAACAAAGATTATCTTTGTAAAAATTAGGAATAAACCAAAATCATTTGCTCATTCGATTGTATTCGATTGCATCAAACAAATGAACAGTTCTAGTGAAAGTTGGGAGTCTCATGATCAGCCGTCCATTTGTTTGATGCAACCGAATACAATCGAATGAGCAAACGATTTTAGTTTATTCCGAATTTTTACAGAAATGATATTTGTTGATTAATTCAACTTTTGAACTATTAAAATTGTTGATAATATTGTCTAAAATATACAAATTAGAGAGACACACGTCCATACTAGTATGAACACAAATATTTTCCCAAATCTAATTAATACTATAAGAAACAAATAAAGAAAGTATGAAATGGATAATTTAATTTAATTATTAATAATGTGAAAATTGAATGTAATAAGTGTGGCGGCTTAAGTTAATTTTGAATGAATAGTGAGCATAAGAAGAGGGAGAGAATAAGAGGTCTCTTCTTCAGTCTCCGCAAAAACCCCTAAAACCCTTTTGGCCTTTTTAACCCTTTTGTGTAGGCCGCCCTCTCTCTCAGCTCAGTCTCCGAGTCTCAGCCATGGCCACCGTCGCTGCTTCATTCTCTCCTCCAGCGGATCGTATCCTTTCCTTTGTTTTGGTTATTTACTCTACTCTTGCTTTCCGATCCGATTCGGCTTTGTCTTTTTCTTCCTCCATATTCATCTCTCTGTTTTCATTTTACTTCATATCTATATATCTAAGATCTGTGTCTTGTTAGGGTTCCTGCTTGTTATTTACTCTCTAATTTCTTCAGGATATTTTTGTTGTTTTGATTTTATTTTATTTTTAATTCTTGGCTTGGACTATATATACATGTTAGATTTGGGTTTTAGGGTTTCACTTTGGGACTGTTGTGTTTCCTTGACCATCTCGATTGTTTGCTTAGAAGCTTCAGACTTGCTGCAGAATTTGTCATTGGATTCTCAGCCAACGGAGGCCAAACTTTCTGAGCCCGCCAAGAAGGTAATTTTACAAAGTCATTTTTACCCTTGTGCGCTCTTATCTCCCGTTTCATATAACACTTTTGTTTAGTATTCAATTCAGTTTTCGTTTTGTAAAGTGGAGTAAAGGCTTTACTTTTTTGTGTTTTTAGAGCTTGATTTTTCATTATGGTTTCTTCATCATGTGCAGGTTAATGCTGTGACTACTAAGCTCCAGTCAACTGACCGGACTAGGTCTACCTCCCCATCGCTCAAGGACTCAACCCAGCCCTATCATCCTAATGGTTATGCTTCTTCTGGCTATTACTATGGAGGTAACTTGGTTTTCTTGTACTCTTTTGGTTGGGTATTAGATTGGTTGGAATCTCAAAATCATATTTATCATGTTGTAAATACATGCTCACTGTGAGGTAGTGGATGCTGTTGGCTTTGTATTCTGGACTTCTAGTGACGGTCTCAATTTTTTTGTCAGGCTATGGTGGACTTGAGTGGGGAAACAATATGAATTCTGTAAGTTTCTGGGCATATGCTTTGCTTGTTCAAAGACGTATTATTTTTTAAAATTCCTGATGTCATTTTGTGTCGTTCCGTTCTCCTATTATGTGAGTTAGTATTGTATTAATGACTGGCCAACTCTTCTGTCCTGATGTCATTTTGTGTCATGATTGTTGAACATTGTAGGTTGTCTACGGTTATGGTTATTCACCCTACAACACATATTCAACAGCAGGGTCTCCAACCGTGGGAAGTGGTCAGCTGTATGAACAGCAGTATCAATATCCTCCCTATTTTAAGCAGATGACTCCTAAATCTGGTTCACCCTACGTGCCTAATTCAGCTGTTCCTTCCAAGGGTGGTGTTTCCACCACTAAGGATGCTGACCAAAAGTCATCGCCGGTAGGAACGGTTAATGGGATATCTAATGGTCTTTTGACCAGTGTGGGCCTGAAAGAAAATAATCTTTCAGACTTCTCCAAATATCAAAACACATCTCTGAATGCAAAGGGTTCCTATGAGAGATACCCTGATGCCATATATGGTTTTGATGGTTTGATGTCTCCCATACCATGGTTAGAAGGGTCAACGTTTTCAAATGGACAAGCTAAGGGGATGACCGGAAATACAGGGAACAGAACACTATCTTTTAAGAATCAGATTTCCCGACCAAGTTCTCCATACATGGTATACTGTCTATCATATTGGTTTCATTATAAATTGCCTTTTCTCTTTGCACTGGCTGTGGCAGATGTAGATTGGTTGAGCAATACATGTGATTTTGGGTGCATTTAGACTTGTGGTTAAGCTTCATCAATTTACTATTTTAGATATCAACACACTTTTGAGCAATGGGTTGATCTTAAGTACAGATTTTTCCAACTGAATTCTGTCTGGGAACCAAATATGTGGAAGTGTTTTTCTTGAAGTTGACCTCACTGAGAAAATAAATTGATCCAAATGCATTGCTATCCTTGCCAAATATATGTTTCTTCTTTTTCTTTTCCCGTCTCTTTAAACTATGTTATTGTACATGATCAGAATCCTATAGATTATTCTTTAAGGTGGCCTCTCAAGAATTTCTATTCCATGACCATTTGCAGGGTCTGTTGCCAAGCTTGGGTTACGGTCTGGATACAGCTCGTGGACTTAATGGGATGTATGGCAGTGATTTGTATGGTCATAACTGGAACACATATGGACTTGGAATGGGGTTTGGATCTAATACTTTTGGTATGACAAGAAATGGATATGGGTGGACCTCTCTTCAGAACAAGTTTAAATCTAGGGGGCGAGGAGGCAACTTTCGCTATGGAAACCAGGACATAGATGGGTTGGAAGAGTTGAACAAAGGACCTAGAGGTAAGAGTTATAAAGCTGGGGTCAATGTGGGGTTGAATAAAGATAATGATGAGAAGGATACAACTACCACTGTTCCAGAGGGGGAGCAGCGTTCCGGAGCAGATATCCATGATAATTACTCAGATGCCAAGTTCTTCATTATAAAGTCATACAGTGAGGATGATGTTCATAAGAGTGTTAAGTATAATGTCTGGGCCAGCACACCGAACGGAAACAAGAAACTTAATGCAGCATACCAGGAGGCTCAGGAGAAAGCTACTGGCTGCCCTGTATTTCTGCTCTTCTCGGTGAGCATTGTGATTTAATTCTTAAGATGTCCTATTCTTCTATTGCATTTCATGCTTTGTCTTAGTGTTTTTTACCTTCCATTTTCTCTCTAGGTAAATGCTAGTGGCCAATTCGTTGGCGTGGCAGAGATGGTTGGGCCAGTTGATTTTGACAAAAATGTGGAGTATTGGCAACAAGACAAGTGGACTGGTTGTTTTCCTGTTAAGTGGCACATTGTAAAGGATGTACCTAACAGTTTGCTAAAGCACATTACCCTTGCAAACAATGAAAGCAAACCTGTCACAAATAGTAGGGACACTCAAGAGGTATGTATATCTAATTTTTTTACCCTCTTGCTGTTCGGTTATCGTTTGCAGTATTCAGTTTTAAATTGTTTTTGTAGGTCAAGTTAGAGGAGGGGCTTAAATTGATGAAACTATTCAAGGATCACTCGAGTAAAACATGTCTTTTGGATGATTTTGAGTTTTATGAAGATCGCCAGAAGACAATTGAGGAAGTTAAAGCGAAGCGGCAGACTCGGAAGAAGGCAAGTTTTTTTTTTCTTCTTTGGGGTGATAACCAATATAGTTGCTTTTATATGTTTCTTCATTTGTATTGTTGATGTTCATAAGCCAGTTTGATTCTGAGACATTTATATGCCTGCTGATTCAGAAGGTATTGGAGGAGAAGCCAACTGATGGAATAAAGGATGGGACAGAAGAGGCCCTAGTTAAATCACCAGTCTCATTGGGAACTACAGTGGATTTGAAGGAACCAACATCAATTGATCAGAGTGATGAACAAGTGAAGCCTTTGGAGAATGGAACAGTTGCAGAAGCTGGAGATGGCCTAAAGAAGAGTCCAGAACCAGTTGTCGAAGAGGTGGTTGTAACAAATTAGGTGTCAAATGTGTCTTAAGTGGTTGTGCAATGAGAAGATTTTCTTAGTAGGAGATCCCCCTTGGAGGTTTTGCTGGTTTAGCTTAGCTGCTTTAAAGAGAGTAGAATTCATAGTAGAAGTGGTGTGTGTTTAGAGACTTGATTATGACAGGCAGGGTCGTGTTTTCAGAGTCCTACCCGGAACCCATCTTATTCTCCTGTTTTGGGGGGGGGGGGTTGGTTTTAACTCTTTGTTTTCCTGCCTCTTTATATGCGGAATAGGTTGGTTTGTGTTTAGTAAGAGAAATATAGTTAGTTTAAGATGGTTGCCTGTGCCTTGTTCCTTTTGATTATCCGTCATCTGTGTGCTTCCCTTGCATTAGAGTTAGTGTGGCACATGGCTCTCTTTGAGTGAACTCCAATTGTCATTTCTTTTATATGTCGTATTAAGTAAAAATCTTGGCCTTGAGGAGTTCTCAATGAATGTTTTAGAAGAAAGGAGTGTGCATGTCCGTTTGAGAATGTGCTTAGTTGTAAACTATGTGTGTGTACTCTTTCTTGTGTAATGGAGTGGAAATCTTTATCGACGTTGCAGCAATGAACTCTCTTCCTTGTTGGTGCATAATCTGGGAGCCTTGAGAGTTGCCAATCTGTGGCTCCAATCCGGATAGAATTGTGTGGTTTCCAATTGAAGCTGATTCAGACTTTGATAGCATAGTTTGGCAACCTAGTTGTGAATTGCAGCGATGTAGGTAAAATGTCCATAGGGGCATGAAGAGTAGATTAGATAACATGATTGACCATCGCATGACAAATAATAAAACACAAAGTGTGATGAGGTGGAACTCAAACTCTCCTCCATATCCAGTTGTCGACTCTCTCTCTCTCTCTCTTTGATTCTCTTTGATTCAGAAAATGAGCTGCAGCAGTCTAACAAGGAGGAGCGGCAGATTGATAAGCTGGGCCGCTCATAGCAACCGCCTATTTTCAACCTCGGCAACTGGGAAATCACTCAACCTCTACTCTGCCATCAACCAGGCCCTTCACATCGCCTTGGAAACTGATCCACGGTTCTCTCTCACCCGCTTCTTCTTTCTTTGCTCTTACACACTGGATATCATAAAACTCAATTCTGAAATATCTTACACCCTTGTATTTGCATCTAACTTTATATGCTTTGATTCCGCTACAACTTGTCTCATTCTTTTCATTTTCAGTACTTATGTATTTGGAGAAGATGTGGGCTTCGGTGGTGTGTTCCGCTGTACCACAGGCTTGGCTGATCGGTTTGGGAAGAAAAGGGTTTTCAATACGCCTCTTTGTGAACAGGTATTCTTACCTCAAACCTTACACTTTCTTATAAGCAGGGACCAACTTGCATTTCGTAATCATTATTTTTACTTTTGTTTGCTCGCAGGGCATCATTGGATTTGGTATTGGTCTAGCAGCTATGGTAAGTTTGATTCATAAACTTTTTATCTCTATGTTAACTTGCCTTTTTCATTTGTGCTTCTCACCTCATACCTATGGGCCTCATTATTTTTTTGGGTTTTATCTCACATAGGGAAATAGAGCCGTTGCAGAAATCCAGTTTGCAGATTATATTTTCCCCGCTTTTGATCAGGCATGAATCACTTTCTGTACTAGGTTCTATCACATTCACCCACATTGATGACTAATTGAGTGACTCTAACTTTGCAGATTGTCAATGAAGCTGCAAAATTTAGATACCGAAGTGGAAATCAATTTAACTGTGGAGGTAAGAATTTCACTCGTTTGATTTCTTTGAAGCTTACATCCCTGGCCTTCTTGTTGTTTATCAGTTCCTTGTATAACTTCTTAGGCTTAACCATAAGAGCCCCCTATGGAGCTGTAGGCCATGGTGGACATTACCACTCACAATCTCCTGAAGCTTTCTTCTGTCATGCTCCTGGTATCAAAGTAAGTCTCATCCTATTGAGATATTTTCTGTGACGTTTAGTCTTTGACCTAGTAATGACATCCATACTCTCACAAGTAAACAACTCAACTAATTGAAATCATGAAATTACATTTCTACAGTAACATCTGACAAGTATCCAGATGCACAAATGGTATTGTTGTCATTGGATTTCTTTTCCTTAAGCTTCAAAAAATAGACTTTAGTGTGATTAGTCATAATCTTAACATTATTTAAACTGAAGGGTTCTATGGAACACATGAAAATTATCTTTTGAGCCTATTGACATGTGATACCATCAGCCTCTTTAGTTGAAAATGGTACCTCTATAGCCAACTGCTGTGAGGTATACTAAAGAATAAAGGATTTTTATTCTTAATTTTTTCCTTGCTGCAGATACTTTATTAAGTTCCACAGTTGTTGCGGCATTATTAGATATCTGAAAAGTGCTTTTGATATAGGTGGTCATCCCTAGAAGCCCACGACAAGCAAAAGGCTTATTACTTTCCTGTATACGCGATCCAAACCCTGTTGTGTTTTTTGAACCAAAGGTAATATATGATTCTAAAATAAACTTGCTGATTCATTAGAGAATGTTAAGTTTGGTACAATTGCAAACTGTGACTGCGGAAATACCTTGGTTCAGTGGTTATATAGATTATCAGTAGAAGAGGTTCCTGAGCATGATTTCATGTTGCCGTTATCAGAGGCCGAGGTACATCTATAGTTCCATTGTATTCCAAATATCTAAATATTATGAAGAAAATTTATGATTTCATTATTATCAAGGAACTTTGTAGCTAAAACAAAACTGAAACTGCTTACTCAGGTGATACGAGAGGGCAATGATATAACACTTGTTGGGTGGGGAGCTCAACTATCCATAATGGAACAGGCCTGTCTAGATGCTGAAAAAGTAAGTTTTCCTTTTTTCCTTCCCTTTTTCTATCACTGTACTGTATTTGATCATTATGTTTGATTTGTATGGGATGATAAAGTGACTGTAAATACTGAAATTTCTCCAATTCTTTGTACTCTTTGACAATATAAAAGCCATTTGACTATTGAGAACTTTCAGGAGGGAATTTCGTGTGAACTGATAGACCTGCGTACTCTGATACCTTGGGATAAGGACACAGTGGAGGCTTCTGTCAAAAAGACTGGAAGGCTTCTTGTAAGTATTCTATTCTAATATACATATACCAAAAAAAACTTCATAAAAATGAGTTTGTGTTGTATTGGTGAATAATCCAATGCCATATATGTAGATTAGTCATGAAGCTCCAGTTACAGGAGGATTTGGTGCCGAAATATCTGCTTCAATCGTTGAAAGTTGCTTCTTGAGGGTAAGCACAAACCTTTGACACTCATGGTTGGCTATTTCAATCTAGATATATGCTTGATATGGTGTTGGAGGGAGGCAACTGATTCCGTGATCTTTGAATTAATCATTAACGCAAAGTGGATTGTGCAGTTAGAAGCACCAGTCTCTAGAGTATGTGGTCTGGATACCCCCTTCCCTCTTGTGTTTGAACCCTTCTATATGCCCACGAAAAACAAGGTTAGTCATCTAAACCTATTCAAGATTTTGTTGTGATACTTCTTGCAACACACCTCTACCTATGTGGAGTTCTCTTTCACTTCCTCGCTGCTTGATGCAGATATTGGATGCAATTAAAGCAACTGTAAATTACTAGTACTGTAAAGAGGGACGCATGCTGCCTTTTTTTTATCTTCCTAGGCCAGGGGTTATAGCTCCACCATCGTCTTGTAAATAAAATTAGATGGAGTGTAGCAGCAGCCAGTCCATCTCTCAAAATAAAAATAAAAATGGAGCAGCAGCCAGTATGCTGGAGAATAGGACGGACCATGTTTTACAACACTAATAGGAACATAACTGTGTACGGAGTGAATGAATGTGTTGGGTACTTGGGTTGGCTCAATGAGACCTCTGACGGCCTTGCCTAAGAGGCCGCGATGCCATTACCAAGGAGACGAGCAAGACAATGGCTATGCACCTCAACCATCAATTCAATCCTATCTACTCGATTGGTTGATTAGTTTAAACGAGTTTGTTTCATATATTTATTTTTCGATTATTGATTGGTTTAAAGAGTTGCATACTTCAATTGTTCAATTCGTGCATGGTTGGTTGAGAAACTCGTTAATAGATCTCGATTTTTTTTTGTCCCAAAAAAACATTGCACCACTCCAAACTCGAGTCCAGTTGAATTGCAGATAATATGGTTTATGCCTTCATGGTACCACAAAATATGCTAAAGCAGTGTCAACCAAATTCTCATTAGGTTAGCAATTGAACAAGCCTGAAAAGATGTTTCTCAGTAAAATTAGTTTCTCACGAGTTGTTGGAAAGGAAAAGAAAAAAAAAAAAAAAATTATGATGCTCTCATGAGGTTACCTATGCTTTATAGAACTAAGAAAAAGGACGATTGCTCATTAAAAAAATATATAAATGAACCAATACCTAAAAAAAATATAAAAATGAATCAACACAATTGTTTTGGACTTGACCTGTAATGTAAGGCATGGGCTTTTTCCATTGAAACAGGGTTAAGGCACAAGATTGTTACATTTAACACAAATGACTAATGAGGATGCTCACTTCCCTTGAATTAGGGGAAGCATTTTGTTTTTCTTTTTTCCTTTGTAATTATGTGCCCACAAAACAAAGATTAGAATAACGACTCTCAAACTTTCTTTCATCAACCGATCAAATAACGCACAATAATCTACTTACTTACAATCCAATCCAAACCCCTGTGCATTAGATTTACGCATTGCCATACGTCCTGGAATACCCACATTTCCATAGGTGCGGGAATACCTTCCTGAAATACAATTTTAGGATCCTTCTTCCCAACATTAATCTGCGGTCAATTGAAACAAGAACAGGTTGAGAACACTCATTGGAAAGAAGACTACTGAATAAAACACACAAATTGAGCAGTTATGTCAGTAGCCATACCATTGCTGGTTTTTCCTGAATTCTGTAAGAACTGGGTATATGTTCTCAAAGGCTTCATATGTCTCGCCTCTTACCTGAAGATTGGAAAATATAATGCTTTCCAGGCTAATACCAAAGATTAAAAAAAAAAAAAAAAAAACGAAGAAAAGAAATAAGGACCCTTCCAAAGTATCACCTTTGCTCCTGTGAGAACAATTTTTCCAGACACAAAGATAAGAAGCACTATCTTTGGTTGTTTCATTCGATAAATCAAGCCAGGGAACAGTTCTGGTTCATACTGATAACCAGAATCAAAACAGATTCAGTAAACCGTCCTTTTCAAAATTGGAAATCCAACAGCAACCACATCAACACACAAAGATATACTTACACTTGAAAAGGCACCGTGGGAATATGCCAGACCTTCGAGTCTAATGGGAAATTTTACATCACAAGAACCAACTATGTTTTGGATTTTGAAATCCTGCCACAAAAAATGATATCAAATTTGGTATTGGGTGTTAGTACCTCGAATGTGTTTGTATGTGTACAGAGAGAGAGAGAGATACCTTGAACTTGGCCTGAAAACCAAGCTTCTGAATGATTCGAGCATACTGAGGAACAGAGATAATGTGTCATCAGAGGTATAATACAACAAAAATAAGAATAACAACAACAACACTAGCATCTAGAGATAAAATATATCATTCTGAATTCTATAAGAGGGTATTTGCTTTTATACGACCCATGTAGTATATATTAACATCCAAGTGAATTTTTCGGTAACATTTCAGACATAAGCCAGAGAATGAACTGTATAATGCCAGTCTGTTGTACACCTAAAATCTCATAGAAACCTGCAGGCTGGATGTGAAGAAGAAATTAATCAAAGTACCTTCCGTGCTGCCAATTTCGATTGGTGTTCACTCTTGGCTCCTGTACAAACCTAAACCAACAGATTTATAAAGTAAATTAGCTAGAAATATGAATAGTAAACTATATCCTCTAAAGTCTATAAGAAGTTTTACATAATGCTTATGGATAAGTGGTAATAAAGGTAAATAACGAGAGAGAGAGAGAGAGAAACGCTGCACATATGAACACATGATTGGTATTCAATCGAAAAAGAAACAAAAGAGCTTACCATTTTACCAGATGCAAATATCAAAGCAGTAGTTTTCGGTTCTCTTATTCTCATAATCACAGCTGCAAAACGCTGCAAGAGGATTATGATTAAAATGCGATGATGCAATATAATTATCGGAAAGGAAATCTCTATTCATGTCACAAGACTATAATAACAATATTTTATATAACCAAGATCTACATAGTGGTGGGATAATTTTTTTTGTTCTGGTCAAGGTTAAATTAACAATTCCTAGCAACCAACAATATAAATAATAATCCCAATTAAACTAACAGGAAAAGCTGTTAAGAATTCCAGATGCACAAAACAGGAACAAGAAAAAACATAGTCCTGAAATAAAAGAGAGCTATGGTCAACAGACACCTTGGGATTGTATTCTGCATTACGAGCTTGCAATGCAATGGCCTTAAGATCCAATTTGCAGTCTAAGTTGACTGTAGAAACGATATTCCTGAAAGCAAAAACAACATGTTAACAATTGATTTCGTGTTGGAGATTAAACTTGTTGATCACATAAACTAGTTGAATTTTTGTATTCAATAACTGATGTAACCAACAAAACTGGGTATAGGGTTTGATCACAAAACGATAATCAAACGTAGGAGATATTTACAGAGAAAAAAACATGTTCCCAAAAGTAGTAGTAGCTTTTTTCGATTAATAAGGAAATAGAGTCAGGAATTGAAGACTGACTGAAGAGTAGGGACGATTCCAGAAGGATGTTGCTTCAGATCAACTGATTGGCTTCCGATATCCTCCAAACCTTGTTCTGCCGGTTCCTTCCCTTCTGCCATAACCTTGTCTTTTTTTTTAAATTCTAGTTGCTCTCTTTCTCTATCTACATCCAACATCATAAACACATAGATTAATACAAACTCACATACAAAATTGAACCTCTCAATTCTCTAAGTTCCAATTAAAAAATTGTATCTTAATGTTTTATCAAAAGTCCAAAACACAAAACGACTGGTTTTGTGGGTAATTAGTCCTTGATAATACGAAAGGTGGGGGATTAAGATTGAAGGCTGAACGAAAAAGAGAGATCGGACCTTGTTTACTGCACAGATCTGCCGCGATTTATAGGGTTGGAAGGAGCGGGAAGAATTTGAAATTGGAAGTGTTATATATAAGAGAAGGGTAGAGATTTGTATTGAGGAGCTTAAAAAGAGAAGAGAGGAGATCTGATTATGAAGACGAAGAGAGGAGCGTCTCTTGGTAAAAGATCTGGGAGCAACTTATGGAGTTCTTACCCTCCCCCCCCTTTATATACTACCCCAATATATCCCTCTCCTTACCACTTAATTCAACCGACCTTCGAGGTCCTTCCTGGAATTTCATACGGTTTCTCTACGGTGACAGCTCACTTTCATCAACGCCCTATGCTGATCTGCCACGTCTCAGATCCCCTTTTTCTTTAGGTGAATGACTGACTGGAGCGCGTGGAATCCACACAAACAATTCTGTAGACCTCTCTACAATTTTTTTTATTTTTTTTTTAAACAAATTCTGAGAAACTACATTTTTTATTTTTTAAAACAAATTCATACTCCAAACTTAATATTTTTTTTTTAAAGACTTATAACTTATACTTCTGCCACAATAAATTCTTGCATGCACCACATGCATATACACGATGCAATTTGAGCAGTTTGTCTAAAAAGTTACAAATTTCAATCATTCATAAGAGTCTTTTTTAACACGTCGTGAATTGAAACTTTTTTAAAAATATCCGCTTGCTTGTAATTTGATCGAGAAAACAAAAAGACGGTCGATTCTGTTTCATTTGTCTCAAATTTGACGACAACTAAATAGGCGAAAATTTTGTGTGTAAACTCAAACGCCTCAAATCAAAAGAAAAGTTACTCTCCAATAATTTGTAATCTCTTGTCATAGAGGTCGACCAATACCTCATTGGAGGCCACCCTCTCATGCTCTCCGAAAGGCTTCAAGAAAAACAAAATATGCCATTTTTATCTTTTATCGAAAATGTGAATTGTGAGGAAGCCTCTCTTGACAATGAAGGTGAGTATTCTAGTTAGACTTTCCCCCACACTTACATGAGTTTTGTTGTTGCAAATGCTACTTAGCCTTACATATGGTGGAAACTAGGGGTGGGCATTTTGGCCCGAGGGACCGAAACGAGCCGGACCTTGATTTCTGAAAGACCGACACGAGGAAGGACCGGCCCGAATGTGTGTAAAACTGATCGGGCTTGGCCTAGTTTTTCATTGGACCGAAATCCCGAACCGGCCCGATCCAGATGACAAAAATCCTAGGAGCTTCATCTTCCTCACCCTGCGCCTCACTTCCTCAGAGCCTCATCTTCGTCTCGATCACCCTCGTCGTCTCGCCTCGTCCTCTTCGTCTCAATCACCCTCGTCGTCTCGCCTCGTCCTCTTCGTCTTCGTCTCGTCCTCTAAACTCATCATCTTCGTCTCGCCTCATCCAGCTTCGGCCTCGCCTCACCGCGCCCAACATCGGCCTCGCCTCGTCCAGCCTCGGCCTTACGAACTAGAGAAGGTAAGGCTTAACCATCTGATTTGTTTCAAGAAAGTTTTGGTCTTTGATTGTTGTACTCAATAAAGTTTAGATTTTTTGTGGTGGAATGTCTGGTTGCATATGTTGGGTTGTTTGTGGATTTACCAAGCTTAGATTTTGAACCTGGCTTTTCGCCTCAGTCGCCTATGCCTTCCTCTGCCTCTCCTCAGTTTTTTGGCCAGATTCGGCCCGAACGGGTTTTGTTCGCTCCCCATAGCTCAAAAAGCCGGAACCGGGCCCGAACTGATTTTTTGGGGCTTTGGGTCGGGTTACACAAATTTTGGGCCCGGCCCGACCCGTGCCCACCCCTAGGTGGAATCACTAAGTGAACGTAGCCTCGTCTACGGGATGAGGTGAACCGCTATAAATCTTGTGTCTTCCCTCTTTCTCTTTCTTACTTCTCATTGAGTTCCTAGATTAGTACTTGTTCGTACCTAAAACCCGTAGGCCTGGCAGAGACAAATAAATCCAAGTGTGATCTCCTGTAAACCTGCTTACTAAGGGGAATACCGGGCGGGCCGGTCTTCTCCTCTCTGATGCCTAAGTTAGTACAGTTGGGAAGAATAGATAACTTAAGCACGTATGATAAGCAGAAGGAAAGATCAGTTACCTATTAAAAAGGGTAGTTGAGGCCCTTATATAGGTGGTCGGGCGTGAGGTCTGGCCTCACTCTTCGATGTGGGACTGGTTTCCTTCTGTTCGTACACCAAAGGGCAGCTCTGGTGACCTCTTTGGCAGGCTGGTGCCCCCGGTACCCGGGCCCCTGGTCGCAAGGTAGACTGCTGGACCCCGGGTCCGGGTGCTGGTGATCCTGTCCCGGGCCCCAGGCCGGCCCCGGGTACACTGGTTGCTGGTCTGTGGGCCTGTTGTAGCCCCTCTGTGGCTACTGTCAACAAGTCCCCCAAGTTCCCGGTCAAGTGCAATCTTTAATGGGAACTTAATATGTCTTGCTTCTGTCCCGCAGACCCGCAGCTACCAACCCAACGGTACCCAGTCCCCCAAGTCCGTATTGAAGATTGGGCGTGACCGGGCGTTCGGTCAGAGGAGGCGTGGTGAGTACCTGTTAATGATGATGTGCGACGGTTATGAGTATGTTTGCAATACAAATAGTATTGTGCTCGTGTTGTCGTGCCATGAGTATGGAGCGGGGTGAAACCCGGAGAGTGCATGAGATGATAATGGGGCGTTGAAATCCGCCATGCAATAGATATGGAGCGGGATGAAACCCGGAGAGTGCATGAGATGATAATGGGGCGTTGAAATCCGCCATGCAATAGATATGAAGCGGGATGAAACCCGGAGGATGCATGAGATCTCGACCAGGCGTTCTGTCATATCGGAATGAGTCGGAGAGTGCATGGGATCTCGACCGGGCGTTCTGCCATATCGGAACGAGTTCCCAAGGCGAAATTGCTGAACCGACCGGTGGACTCCCATACCGTATCGGGTCGGAGAGTGCATTGGATCTCGACCGGGCGTTTTGCCATATCGGAACGAGTCCCCCAAGGCGAAATTGCTGAACCGACCGGTGGACCCCCATACCGTATCGGGTCGGAGAGTGCATGGGATCTCGACCGGGCGTTCTGCCATATCGGAACGAGTCCCCCAAGGCGAAATTGCTGAACCGACCGGTGGACCCCCATACCGTATCGGGTCGGAGAGTGCATGGGATCTCGACCGGGCGTTCTGCCATATCGGAACGAGTCCCCCAAGGCGAAATTGCTGCCAACGGCAGGCCGGGAGGGGCCCAGTGGCTCGGCCCAGCTTGTGTTGGAATAAGCGTGGGGCGACGTGCCTGCGGGGAGAGTTCTGGATCAGAGAAACAATCTCCCCGGTGGGGAGGCATTGAGATGACAAGTCTCGCCTTGAATCCCCATTTTGATCGCAGTTTAGTGCGATGCAGAGTTTTTATCCTGCTGGACAAGAGTACATGTGTTAGATGTAAACTCGCCCGGGTGTATAAAGCCCATGCCGGTTGAATGTTCTCATAACCGGAGTCATGCCATGGAGCCGGTTGAATGATACCTAACCGGTGAGGGGCCATGAAGCCGGTTGAATGTTACCTAACCGGTGAGAGGCCATGCAGCCGGTTGAATTATACCTAACCGGTGAACTGCCATGGAGCCGGTTGGATGATCATAACCGGTGAGAAGCCTTCGAGCCGGTTGAAAGATCATAACCGGTGAGTTGTTGTGGAGATGCCATGCAGCCGGTTGAATGATACCTAAATGGTGAACTGCCATGGCTCCGGTTGGAAGATCATAACCGGTGAGAAGCCTTCGAGCCGGTTGAAAAATCATAACCGGTGAGCTGTCGTGGAGATGCCATGCAGCCGGTTGAATGATACCTAACCGGTGAACTGCCATGGCTCCCGTTGGAAGATCATAACCGGTGAGAAGCGTTCGAGCCGGTTGAAAAATCATAACCGGTGAGCTGTCGTGGAGATACCATGCAGCCGGTTGAATGATACCTAACCGGTGAATTGCCATGGCCCTTGGGGAAGTGGGGGGGGCTTGACGCCTCGGTTCCTGCTCCATCTCTCTTCCATGTCGCTCGTAGGCGGGACAAGTGGCTGACATCTATTTAAGGAGGAAGCCCATCAGTCCCGTCAGTTATGATGGCGTGGGAAGTTTACCAATGCTGGGACACGTGCCAGTAGGGAGCGATTTGAGATGGAGGGTCTGGATTCGCAGGCGTTTGAGTTGTCCTGATTGCGTGTTTTGGGGGGATTACAAGCGCCTAGGGCATCGGACCCCTCTATAAAAAGGCCTCATCTGCCTTCATAAGTTATGTTTTGCTCTTTGGCCCAGAGAGAAGAAAAGGTTGGAGAGGAATCCGGCGAAAGCTCTGTGGTGGTGCCCCGCGACATCAGTTGCCTCAAGCATTCTTGTTCTTTTCCTACCATTGCTCGGTGTTTTCGTAGGACGGACTTTCCTCGGTTGTGTATAGTAATCGGTAAGTCTTGCTTTCTTTGCCTGGTGTTTTTTCTTTTTCTTTTTGGCGTTTTGCGGCGAGAGAGGGGGGGGGGCTCTGTTGCCGACAGTGAGTTGTTTTAAGTGGGGCGGCTGCGGTAATCTTGGGGAGGAGCCGCAGAGGGGGCTGTTCTAGCCGGTTGCTGACCAGCGGTGGGGTTTTGTTTTCTTCCCCTTAGGTTAAATGGCTTCTGCAAGTTCTGAGGGGCATCCGAATCGGCCGGCAGGCGTCCCGTTGTGGACGATGAGAAGAGACTGGAGGATTGGCTCGGTTCGGAATCCCCGGATGCCGAAGCCGCTGACCGCTCCCGGAGCGAGGTTTCGTCTTCCGGGTCCTCGGGATCTGAGGAAATCCCGCACGGGGTGCGCTTTTCTGGCATTCCGCCCGTGAGCTACACCATCGGGAGTGGAAAAGGGGCCGTGGTGTGCGATGAGCCGGAGGGTAGTATGAATCTCGAAGAGATTGCCTCTTTCCGGGAGACGTGGAGTATCCCCGATGAGGTGGCGTTACGGCCGCTGAATCCCGGAGAATCGGCCTGTAACCCGGAGGCGGGTTGGGTTGTCGTGCATTTAGACCAATTTCGCCACGGGTTTTCCCTCCCGCTGCCAGATTTAGTGCAGTACATGCTCAGTGCCCTGCAAGTGTCTCCCGCGCAGCTTCCCGAGAACCAGTGGAGGAAGCTGCTGAGCCTCGGTTGCCTGTACGAGTTGTCCGGGATGAGCATGCCGACGGTGAACGAGTTCCGGGCATTGTACAGAATATCTTTCTCAAAGAAGAGGGGGTCCCGGGGTTGTCTGACCTTTAGCGCCCGACAGTTCCAGCCTATCATCACCCACATGCCTTCCTGGATAGACAATAGCTGGAGGAAGAAGGTGGTGATGGCGGGGGGGGGGGGGGGGGGGGGGGGGGGGGGAGTGGCAGAAGAGGAGTAAAATGTACCCGGTTCCTGGTGCCTTCCAGCCCCTTGGCGACCAATCGTTCGAACTATCCGAGTTGGAGCGGGAAAGGATTATGACTATACTCGGATGCTGAGACGATATCGAGCGAAGCTCTTACAACTTCATTCGGCGGGAGGTGTTGGAGTACTGCGGTCTCAGGCGAGATCCTGGTGCGTAGCAAGGTTTAGCGGTAGCGTTTCTGCTGACCGAGTTTTAAACACTAACGTTTTGCTTGTCCTGCAGGTGCATCTTCCTGGGCGGTCATTAAACCCTACAATACCTTATCCATGGACGGTGAAGACATTCTCTCAAGTCTAAAAGAGAAAGGGGAGGCCGTTTCGCGGACCTCGGTGGACGAGGAGTCCGGTCGGCTTACCGTTCATGCCGAACCGAGGGCCATGGACGTTGAGGGCGACGCCTATATTCTGAGGCGTGTGAAGAGTCACCCTACTGCGCCCAAGGCGAGACCTGGAAAGGGCAAGACCACCGGGGGGCCACCAAAGGTTCCTGGTGGGGTGAACCGGATTCTGTACCGGCCGGGATCAGTCCCGCTAGTCACCGGGGTCACCCGGTCAGGCGCACAATCTTCTTCACCGGACGGCCAGGGTGAGAAGAGGCGGAGGGTCATGGACGTTCCTCCCTCCACGCTGGTAACGCTGACCGGCCGGTGGTCAGGTGATAACTTGGCGAAGCGGCTCAAGGTGCCCAGTGGTGTGTCGAGTTCCGCTGGGGACAAGGCTGTCGCTGCTCCAAACTCTGCCGGTCAGCAGAGTAGCCCCCGCTCCTGCGGAGGAACATAGGGGGTGTCTGGAGAATCCCTCGTCCGAAAGGTGGCGGCAGATGTGGCTGGCATTGGCCTGGACAGGCCTGGGGTCACCGGAGCCTTGGCGGGGGAGAACCGCCAAAAGTGCAAGGAGTCGGTCCTCCGGGTAAGAATTGCTCGGTGCCATGGCACCGCTCATAACTCGTTACCTTTGCTGCTGGTCTAATTGACTCCTTGTTGTTGTGTAGTTATTGTACAATCTGTACCAGCCGGATCCGAGCGAGGAGCTGCCGGGGTTGAAGAGGCAGGTGGCCGCTCTGACAGAAGCCCGAGAGCGTCTGGAAGTAGAGAAGTCCAGGCTGGAGCGGGAGAAGGTCAGACTGGAGGAGAGGGCCAAGAAGCAGGTGGCCAAGCTGGAAGAGTGGGTTCGGAGTCTCGAGGAGGAGAAGGAGCTGGCCGAAGAGGAGATGGCCAAGCTGGAGGCAAAAGTGGATGAGCTCCAAGTGGGAGCTGCCGCTGTGCGCGCCGCCGCTGCCGCTGCGTCTGGAGAAGAGGACCCGAAGCTTTACCAGCGGGTTGTCCTCAAATATCATGAGAGCAATCAGTTCCTCAAGTTCCTAGAGAAGGCCAGGGAATCGGGTATCGCGGACGCCTACGTGGAGTGGGAAGAGAAGGGGTACCTGGATACCTCTCGAATGCCGAAGGCCAGAGCTGATGAGAATATCCATGAGCAGTCGGATATCCATGAGCAGTCGGTAGGCGAGGAGCAACCGGAAGGGGTAGGCGGGCCTGAAGAAGGTGCGGCGGCTTCATCTGGAGAAGCTGGTGGAATGCCCGCTGAAGGGGGAAGCGCGGCTCCTTGAGATTTTTGCTTTGCTCTCCTTTTTTTTTGTAAACCCGGTGGAACGGTTTTTGTTTGTACTACTCCTTGGATATAAATACACTTGCACTAGCGGAACCGGTGGAATTTTTTCTCAAAATAGTTGGCATACATCTCATGATGGTACAGCAGCCGAACTGATGATATGCCAAACTAACCGCTTGGAGGTTTGGGCGTGCCTACCAGGCCTGGCCCTGCTCCCGGTCGGGATCTGCTCTCATTTCCCCTATATACCGCTGGAGCTAGCCGTTGCTAATCAAACCCTCCACCGCTGTCTTGAGAGCGAAGCACTTGTTTGTCTGATGAGTAGCTTCATCGTGATAGGAGCAGTACTTGCCCGTTTGCGCCGGAGTAAGCTTCCCCTTTGGGTACTTTCTCCTGGGCGGTGGGAGAATGATGTTCCTGTTCTCGTGTAAGATGTCTTCGTATGAAGAGGTTAGGGTGGTGAAGACCTCTTGACGTTCTGCTGGCATGATTGCCAGGGGGCGTTCTTGCCGGTACTGCGCCGGTTTGTGCTCGTTCTGGGGTTTGTCATGATAGGGCCTCTGCTGCCGTTGCCCCCAATATCTGCTGGGTCGGCTCGGTCGGGCACCTCGGTTCTCGGTCCGGTGGTTGGCCTTGTCTTCTTGGCCTGGAGGGGGATGCTCCTCCCGGGGGTGCTCCTCCTGCTGCTCGTCCCGTTTTCTTTTCAGCAGATGCTGCCCGTACGTTTCATGGTCGGCCTGAGCATGCCTGATGGCCATCTCCAT
Source organism: Potentilla sterilis (assembly GCA_963682095.1). Taxonomy (NCBI): domain Eukaryota; kingdom Viridiplantae; phylum Streptophyta; class Magnoliopsida; order Rosales; family Rosaceae; genus Potentilla; species Potentilla sterilis. Next base: position 63,040,427 of record OY821755.1, read on the forward strand.
CAGCTCGTCATACCCCTGCGGGAGTTCCACCCGTACGGCGTAGGAAAATTTTCCTGGCCAGAGCCCTTGTTTGAACGCCATCTCGGCGATACCCTTATCGAGCTTCCAAACCTCGGCCGTCGCCGTCTACCAGCGGTTGACAAAGGTCATCAGCTCCTCGCCGGGTGCCTGCATGCAGTTGAAGAGGATGGTCGATGTCCGGGCTCCCTCGACCCGGAGGATGAAGCGGCCTACGAACCGATCGGCCAGCTGCTCGAACGCCTCGATGGAGTTTGCCGGAAGCTCATAGAACCAGCTGAGCGCCTCTCCAGACAGGGTTTCCTGGAAAATGTTGCAGCATACTATGTCGGAATAGCCCTTGGCGCACGTCTGGGACCGGAAACTGTCCAAATGCTGGTACGGGCAGCTGGATCCTGAGTATGTGAGTTTTAGAGATTTCTGGTTACTAGACCTCCCTGATTCCAGAACCCGGTGAGAGAAAGGGCCAATGCGCTCGTTGAATCGCGCGCCTTCCATCGGTCGCGCCGCCCTTCTTTCGTTGGCCTCCACTTGGGCCTTCAGATCCGACACAGTGTCGGTGAGTATCTGCAATGCCCGTGCAGTCGGGGTCGTGACTTCATCCTCGAATGAAGCGTGTGGTTGCCGGGAGGTCGGCGCGCTCTTTGGTGGGGCCGTGCCGGTCGGGATCTCCGCTCGCTCGGGAGAGCGGGGCCTTCCGCCCGATGACTGTCCCGCTTTAAACCGCTGAGATCGGCCTGGCGCAGGTGCATGTGCCCTAATCATAGCGTCGTCGCGCTGCTGTCCTCTCTCCAGGGCGGCTACCAGGGCAGCATTCACCGCCTCCATTTCCTCATTCTGGGCATTGGATCTTGCTCTATCCCGGTCGCCCTCCTCGCTCAGGCGACCGACTTCCGCTGCCATCACCTGTATCTCCCCCGCTATATCGCGCCGGTCGGGGCTGTAAGTGGTGTCCCGGTCACTGTCACCGAGCGAGCTCTCCTCCCTGTCGCTCGAATCGTCCGAGAATGTCAGCGAAAAGCCCCGGTGCCCTGGTTGGTCGCCCTTCACCGGGCCTTTCCCGCGCGAGCCATCAAGGTATGGCCCCGGCGTGCCGGCCGGCCTCCCACAGCTCCCGCCTTCCTGGTTGCCCTGGTCGCTGCGCTGCTCTCGCGCGTTGACCGGGGTGGAGATAAGCGCTTGTTCTGGCACAACACGCTGCTCCTTGGTGGTATTTCTTTCCTGGCCTGCCTCAGAGCTTTCTGCCATTGGTAACGCTTACGTGGTTTTATCGTATCCCTTCCCACAGACGGCGCCAATTGTTCGTACCTAAAACCCGTAAGCCTGGCAGAGACAGATAAATCCAAGTGTGATCTCCTGTAAACCTGCTTACTAAGGGGAATACCGGGCGGGCCGGTCTTCTCCTCTCCGATGCCTAAGTTAGTACAGTTGGGAAGAATAGATAACTTAAGCACGTATGATAAGCAGAAGGAAAGATCAGTTACCTATTAAAGAGGGTAGTTGAGGCCCTTATATAAGTGGTCGGGCGTGAGGTCTGGCCTCACTCTTCGATGTGGGACTGGTTTCCTTCTGTTCGTACACCAAAGGGCAGCTCTGGTGACCTCTTTAGCAGGCTGGCGCCCCAGTACCCGGGCCCCTGGTGGCAAGGTAGACTGCTGGACCTCGGGTCCGAGTGCTGGTAATCCGGTCCCGGGCCCCAGGCCGGCCCCGGGTACACTGGTTGTGGGTCTGTGGGCCTGTTGTAGCCCCTCTGTGGCTACTGTCAACAGTACTGAATCACAGTCTTCTTTTATATTGTGCATAATTCATCACCCCATGTTTGTTTTACATGCTTCTATTTCATAGTTAGTCCTTTTCGTTTGTTTGTTGCGAAGAGACAAAAAGAGCAACAAAGGTTGAAATGCTTGGTGAAGGTGTCAGACGCCATTGAAGTGAGGGATTGAGGCTAACGATTTGCTTGGTGATGTTGTTGGACTCCATTGACGGATTGTCACAAAGTGGCAGTGAGGGATTGAGGCTAACGATCTCCTTGGTGATGGTGTTTGCGCCATAGATAGATGCCAACTTGCCAAGCCATGACGACTAGAATATTACAAAAATTGAAAGATACGAAGAGCGATAAAAGAAAAAACTTGATCGTATGCACATATAAAACACATATTGATACATTTTTGGTTTTCCAGGCAATCGAGTCTAGACTAATTGTCTTACGAGTACCGAACTTGTTAAAGAATTCAAATTTCATTTTTTGAGACTATGAATGAATTTCAAAAGTTGGGATGTGTTTTATATCCTCTCATACAAACCCTAAGAACCTTATTTTCAACTCATTCATATATCCGTTGCCGTTTCAAATTTTGTCTAGTTTCAACCACAACCTCTTTCTATAGCACACGAGTTTTGGGAAAATTTCTCAATTTTCAACCAACAGTTTTTTCTATTCTTTTATACTAAAAACACCTCATAACATAATTTGAGTCATTTTTAACACCTTAATTTATATTATATTTGGTTTAACAGGCGATCGAGTCGAGACTAATTGCCTTACGAGTACCGATCTTGTCAAAGAATTGAAATTTCAGTTTTTGAGGCTATGAGTGAATTTCGAAGGTTGAGATGTGTTTTATGTCCTCACATACAAACCCTAAGAACCTTAGTTTCAACTCATAATTATATCCGTTGCCACTTCAAATTTTGTCTACTTTCAACCAAAACCTCTTGCTACAGCACACGAGTTTTAAGGAAATTTCTCAATTTTCAACCAACAGGTTTTTTCTATTATTTTATACTTAAAAACACCTCCTCACATAATTTAAGTCTTTTTTAACACCTTAGTTTATATTCTTTTTGGTTTAACAGGCGATCGAGTCTATACTAATTGTCTTACGACGAGTCTATACTAATTGTCTTACGAGTACCGATCTTGTCAAAGAATTGAATTCTCATTTTTTAAGCTATGTGTGAATTTCGAATGTTGGGATGTGTTTTATCCTCTCATACAAACCCTAAGAACCTTAGTTTCAACTCATAAATATATCTGTTGACGCTTCAAATTTTGTCTAACACATGAGTTTTGAGGAAATTTCTCAATTTTCAACCAACAGCTTTTTATACTTACAAACATCTCATAACATAATTTGAGTCATTTTTAACAACTTAATTTATATTATTTTTCGTTTAATTGGCGATGGAGGCTTGACTAGTACCAATTTTGTGAAAGAATTGAAATTTCATTTTTTTTAGACTATGAGTGAATTTTGAAGGTTGAAATTAGTTTTATATCCTCGTACAAACTCTAAAAACCTTAATTTCAACTTATAAATATATTCGTTGCCGCTTAAATCACTAAACTTGCCGCTTAAATCACTAAACACACGAGTTTTGAAAATACTTCTCAATTTTCAACTATCAGTTTGTTCTTTTCTTTTTTACTTAACACATGCTAACATAATTTGAGTAATTTTTAACACCTTAAATGTCATATGCCCAAAAACATTAGAAATATTCATATCCATGTGAATAGACTAAGATTCCATTCGTGACTCAATTCCTTACACAGTCCCAGTCCTGAATATAATTTTTAAATCTGGCCAACTCTCAACATAGTTCCTTGATGCTCAAGCATCATTACAATGTCATACTACAAGAACAAAACTTGCCATGTCTTGGGACAAACTTGTAACAAACTAACAAATTCTGACGAGTCATGCATTTTGCACTATTCAAAAAAGAAGAAGAAACTACAGATACATCAGCCTCAGAAAGCCAGTAATTTATCATCAATTGTAGTCAGTCGGTAATTCCAACTAAAAAACAATCATCATAGGCCGAATCAACAGTTACAACATCCTCCCATTAAAAAATACAGTAAACAACATCCAGGTATTAAAACCAAACAAAGATAGAAATTATTGACAAGATGTAATCGCAATAAATCGGCTCCGTGGACCAGATTGAAAATAGGATCCACAGGTTCCTATCAGAAAGCAAAAGATTTTAATCTCGGTTCAATCATAGCATCAAGGGTCAAGGCACTTTGGCTACCGTCGACGTGGCATCAAACCGTAAACAATGTCAGTCAACAAACGCAGAATAATGGACAGGGAGACAACAAGAACACAGTTGAGTCTTATAACCCAACTAAGACTCACTTGATCTATAAAGGTCGAGCACAATACAATGAAGTTCAAATTTAGCATAAGAATACACGATTACATCTAAGACTCATACATTCATTAAAAACTGATTATAAATTGAGTAAAAAGAATAGGCCTCAGAGATCTTGGTGGTAAATATCATCAGATGGGGGATTTGCCCATCAAGAGTAGCAAATATTGTTATACATCACCGGCCTAAAACAAGCTAAATCGAACTTTTCTTTGAAAATAAAATAGAAAAAGAAAGGAGGGAGAGAAACATGTGATCAGAAGTAGCTGGTTGAGATATCATATATATGCATATATCATTGGGAATCCGAATGATTCTTTTCATCATACCACATCAAACCCTCAACACTCAAAACAAATAAAAAGGAGAAAGAGTAAATTGTATCGTCCTTGTCACCAATAGACCCCAGGAGGGAAGGACAATCGGAGCTAAAGGAGGAGTGCATACATATTCTATCAGTGTATGCAGGGGCTTTACTATTGCCTAAGGATAGATTCCTCGATCGATAGGATCAAAGAATTGCAATGTTAGGCATCAAAACAACTACAACAACAATAACCATACAGAGAGTAAGAAGAAAGCCATCTATGGTTTCAAATCGAAGACGACGACTCGCTCCGGGCTGCAGCAGCCACTGTGCGCTCCCGAAATGAGAGTGCTGTCGTGCTCCCCCTATTTATAGAGCAATTTTAACCCAAACCCTAAAGGACTTCTAAGCCCAACAACATCTAGCCCAAGCCCGGCCTTTCTTCTCTCTTTTTTTCTATTTTTATTTTTAGGTAGGATGCCTTTTTTGAACCATTCTAACTTACCTTCGTTACACCCAACTTAATAGTGTAAAGCTTCTCTCCAAACAATTGCTTGGAAACCTTATAACCATGGCATTGAGTAAAAATAATACAAGCAACTTAAAACTGTTGTCATTTTTACTCAATTCAATGGTTATAAAATTTTCAAACAAATCCAAATCCAAGCAGAAAACCTGTTTACGGGTGTAATATTAGGGTTGATGTATGAGGTTGATTTCCGGATGTTAGCGGGGCAATAAGGCCGGACCTTCAGTGACATTTGTGTAGGGTGCTGGATTTCAAATTCGTGCTTCTCGTAGTCGTTTAGTTTAGTTGGCTCTTTAAAAGTAAGTGATGGATAACAAACACTGCTTCAACTTTCAAAGGTAGTTTGACTCGTATCTTCTCTGTGCCATGAATAGAATATGGATTCCTTTGTCCGCCAATTTCAAGAATCAAATGCCAAAATGCATATCCTACCAAGTAGGAAATAGGAAGGGTGGCAATAGAGACACGAAACAACACTATGACATTAAGTACATAAGCTCAATCAAACCACTTCCCAAGCCAAGATAAGATCAAACTTGGACTTTAAACATTGCTGGATTAACCCTTTACTCCATGAGAAGCACACTTACTAGATTAATATTATCTCAAACTCCATACTACAACATATATCATATACATCATAATTCTTAGAGTTTCAGCTATTATAACAATGGTTCTAACCAGGTACCCGCCTCTATTCCCACAATCTCTCGTTGTAGAATTCTTTCAAGTCCTCCAACGTTTTCTAACATCTACAAACTAGAGCCTTACTCCCAAACTGCAACTCTTCAGTTCAGCCTACCATCAACTATCTGAATTTCGTTAAAGATCAACGAAAATCAGTTAAGACATCAAGTGACCACTTTCTGTTTCCCCAGCGTTGGAGTTAAACCAGTTTCATCAAGGCCATTGACAAATGTTCGGAGACAACCATTGATTGTGCGGGGGGCTGACCCATCACAGAAACGTTTAGCAAGATCTACAGCCTACACAAATAGAGCCATATTTGATTAGAATTGGAGCAGATATGTCGCAACCCTTTCTTTTCACTAACAACCTAACAACAAGTATAGCATAAATAGAAACTTAAAAAAAAAACATTATACCTCATTAATGACAATCTGGTGTCGTGTTCCTACCACTGTTATTTCTGACATTGCCAAGTGAAGGATGCAAAGCTCCAAGATTCTGCTTCCCGGCTCATCCTGATTTAATAACATGGGAGCAAACTGTGTAAGGTCATAACAAACTGGAGGTAATATATCAAGAACTCAGTAATAGTCTGATTATTGGTTCAAAAGGAAGGAGAAAAGGTTGTTTAATTTTATCTACGGAGAAAGGATATTTCTCCACATCTAAGTTTGAGATGGAGAAACTTTGTTTTGTGTTTGTTTTCACAGGCAAGCATAAAGATATACTTTGTCTAAGTCAAATTGGAATTCAACCACCAAATTTTCTACATATATATATATAGGTTAGCATGACTTCGAAGCACAGAAGCTGACTGAATTAGATTTGCTACTGTCAAGAACTGAACAATTTCTGAATCAGCTGCCATATTTAAAGGATGTAATGCTGGTTAGCCACTGGAACATTACTCTCAAAACATACACAGACATGGAGCAAAAAGCTCTGATCAAGAACCCCGAGGATTTCAAAATCTAACACTTGTCATGATACTAAAGGCATTTTATGCATTTCAATCTAATTCATTATGATGTGCCAGGCAGCGAAAGATGGAGGTTTATGACTAGCCATCTTTGGCTGATAGGCAGGATGGGAGAATAGATTTCAGACCAATTGAACCTAAATATTTCTATTTATGGTGACATCCACTCAGAGCACCTGTGCACAAAGTGTAGACACACCCCACTTCCAGTAGCACCACCATCAACATTAATAATCAGGATTACAGTAGACAAATCGAGATTAGTTTAACTTGGGCAGAAAAGTTACAATTAACTTATTTGTTTCTTTTCATTGCAAAGAACAATAGTCTCAACGTCAATTTTTTTGGGTGCATAAGGATACTACTAGTTCCAAAAGGAGTACGGCGAAACAAAGAAAAACCAGATATTTGCCTATTCCCATCTTGCAGTCATATGAGATATGCTAGTATAACAAATACTCGGGCATGCTAGTATTAACATTCCAGTGGAGAAACTTTGACCAATTAAGAGTATGTGCACACATTATTTATTGATGTGGACCCACCACTGGCAAGGTTAAAGCACATAAAACCTGGGCAAACAATGCAGAAACATACCATCACAGCAAGCACAGACAAGTAAGCTGCTGCAGACTAAACACTGGAACTAAAACAAATATGGAAGTGTGATAATGTGACTTGACCTCGAAACCTAGTACACACCTTCCAATTTGGAGGGGCAACTCTGTCAATGACAAGCACATGACTGTCCCATTTATCCATGACTGCAACCAAAAGTTTCCTTGCAAATCTGGAACAAAAAAGAAAACATAAGTAGTTATTCTCCGTAACAATCCTGTTTGCTATGTTCGTTACAGCGAATGGTTGTAGCTACACAGTGAATTCAGTTAAATATACGTGGAAGGTTTACCTTAATATCAGTTTGCTGTATACCAACTTTGGAGGAGCTGCAAGAACTTCCGCTTCTGAGATGGAAACAGACTATATATCATTCCTCTTGAAAGTGCAGTGACAGCAATCACAGAGGAAATGGAAAACAGAGTGAACTCAAATAATATTTTCTTCTAAAATCACATCACAAAGGAGTTCTGCCTAACTGGAAAAAGTCAGTAGGATCGCACAGGGATTCGCTACAGCTGTTGATGAAAGAGGGAGTATAACAATTTGTGACCCGACTAACGTCCATTAAGGACCATGCTAAGTATAGGTGCATGAATCTAGCCAGAGTTCCACTATGAAATAAAAGAGAGTAACAACTTCCTCTATTTGATATAGTGAGTGAAGTAATCAAAAAGCTTTGGTAATGACTCCGACAAGCTATAATGGTTGAGAGTAAATCATGAAAATATGACAAACATAGATGAAGTAGGAGTAGAGGACATTGGCAAATGCATACCAATGGCAGATTCCTTTTCATCATTGAGGAGGAGCTCATCTGCTTCTTCAACAGTCTCAACAGTGACAGGGGGTCCTCCGAAGCTCATGGGATTATATTCCAACAATGAAGCCTTGTCGAATTCATAACCGGGTTCTGGAAATTGAATGAGCATTATCCGAATGGTGTTCATCAATAATATAAAAAAAGGCAGAAAGAGTACCTCGGCGGATATTCATTCGCTTTTCAAATAAGCGAACAGGGTCGGAACCTTCTAAACAAGAGGCGTAAATAATGGAGAGAGCGAGCTCTCTGGCGGCTCTGGGGCTGCAAAATCTGCCACTCTTATCAATCTTGGGCAGCATATCTCTTGACTCTAAGTTGTTGGGCTTTTCGACGGTGAATGTGCGGAGAGAGGCTCTTACAGTGAGTGGCCTCGGGATTAGACCCACCAGATGAGATTTTCCGAATAGCAAACAACAAGAGTGGGAGGAGAAAGTGAAGCTGAGAGAGGAGTAAGAGCAGAGAAGCGAGGTTCCCTCCATTGTTTTGTTGGGAGATTTAGATAATGTGCTGCCTGCCACTGTCAAAATATCTGTAGGGGTTTTAGGGATAGCCAACTCAACTGTGGCCACTTGCACCGGTAAAACATTTCCACAACCCATTATTTACCAAAACCCAATTCTGCTAGTTTCCTTTTCACGTGAAATGTAATTCAAATTTTGGTAAAATCCAAAAGAAAAGAAAAACAAAATGCCAATTTCATGGACATAAAACTTCCGGCCGGGCTGAGCCAAAAATTTGTAAAACCTGGCCCAAAGCCCTACATATTCGGGTTGAGCCGAGCCGGGCTTTTTCAGGCCCAACAATAGCCTGTTACAGACTGTAACTTACAGCAAGTATTTTGTCAAATTCTGATACATGTTGTATTCCCTAACATTAAATCGGTGAAGGAGTGATTTAGAGAAGAGAAGTAATCTGGGTTACAAACCTAGGAGTTGAAATCGGTGATGCCGTGATGGGGTGGCCAGTGACTCCGCCGGCGTTGAAGAGAGGCTTCGAGCCAGTGAAGACGGCGACGGAGGATTGGGGAATTGAGCCTTCAAGAGAGGATCGTTGGAGCGGTTCTCATAGACGTAGGATTGGGGAATTGTAGAAAGTCAGAGACGGAGGCCAGAGTTGTGGTGGCGATTCGCATAGACGGGTGAATTGAGGAATGAGGAATTGAGGATTGACTGAATGAGGACTGAATCGCAGAGGTTATTAGGTATTTAGGGTTTTTATTTTTTATTTTTAATAAATATTTATGACCAATAAAAAGGTACATGTGGCTATAAATAAAAACTTCGGGGCGAGCCGGGCTTTCGGTCTAAAAAAACAGAGTCCGTGCTCGGACCGACTTTTATAATTTCGGACCGGTCCTTCATTAGGCCGGTCCTTAAAAATTTACGACTCGGCTCGTTTTCGGATTTTTTTTGGGTTTTCGATCCTTCGATTCCAAACGCCCAGCCCTATATAAAAGGATTATAAACGACACAACCATCAATTTTGATGTTGTCATATCAGCTACTAGACTTTTGCCCATTGTGTAACGATCTACCATAAGTCTTAGTTGTTTTTAGCAATTTAAATTCTCACACATCACTTGATGAAGCTCAAAATCCAAAAGTACTTCACTCACAACCCACTAGTGTGCCAAACACTATACTTTTATCCGGCGATCGCAATGCGATACATAGCTGATCATTCAACACCAATTCCCACACCAATCTCCTTGTTTGTTTTTTTTTTTTTTGTGATATAACTCAAATCAATGTTAGATCTCTAGTAGTTTTTGAAATCACAATACATCATCGTATAATTGAAAAATAGTATATGTATTAGTATTACATCGATAATAGTTATCCTCCACACAATTTGGGGAGTGTTCACCTTAATTTTGGTCGAGTCGGAATGCTTAGGTAGTGTATGATAATAAATGCTTGTTTGTATATGTATGACGGAGCGTACTTATATATTATAAAAATAATTTTTTTACTGTTAATATTTCAGAATGAAAAGAAAAAAAGAAAAAAGAAAAGAGTAACTCCCGTTAAGTTGACGCTGGTTGGTACAATCCGGCGTCGATTTACAGGTCGAAACGCCTCGAGTCTGGTCTTGTTTACGTTTACGAGTTCCCCAAATAATAAAATCGAAAATGAAGTTGAAGATGAGCTTCTTTCCCATTGTGCTCTGCGTTTTGTATATTGTCAGATCAGCAGCCTCTTCTCCCCACAATCAATTTCTCGGAATTGCTCCCCAAGGTTTTTCCTCAAAATCTAGTATTTTTTCTTTCTTTTTAAAATTTTGTGAAATCGTATATACTAATTTGAAACTTGGTTCAGATGAGAAATACTACAAATCGTCGGAGGTTATAAAATGTAAAGACGGATCCAAGAAATTCACCAGAGCTCAGCTCAACGATGACTTCTGCGATTGCCCTGATGGCACCGACGAGCCTGGTAATCTTCTTTTTCATCCTCTAAATTAGTGATCTCAGTTTGTTTCAGCTAACAATACCTAAGACTTCACCATTTTGCTTCTGAATGCTCTTAACTTGTATGTACTCGCTAGAGTTTGGCTTGATTTGATGTACTTAGATGGCATGATATATTGTTTGTATGATGGTCAAACTTGCTTGAGTTTTCTCTGCTCATATAAAAATGTCTCTCATGGGGGGTTTCAGGTACTCCCGCATGCCCAGCCGGAAAGTTCTATTGTCGAAATGTGGGTCACACTCCTCTCCAGCTGTTTTCATCCAGAGTCAATGATGGTATTTGCGGTAAGTCTATGCTTTGAGCACCATCTCAGACATGCCTCAATTTCGTATTCATTTTGATTTTCTGTTTTGCAAGCCGAGTAAGCAGCCTTAGGTATATTTACCATGAGACGGTTAATACTTGCAATGCTGTTTTCAATTTTAACGAAATAGATATGTGCATAGAGAAGGCTTCATGGGTCTTGATTCATTGAGTTTCAAATCTTTTTCCTTCGTGGCTGATATGCATGTTTACCTGTTTGCAATCTGCAGACTGCTGTGATGGCAGTGATGAATATGATGGTAAAGTAAATTGCCCAAATACATGTTGGGAGGCTGGGAAAGTCGCTAGAGATAAGCTGAAAAAGAAGATTGCTACTTACCAAGAGGGAGTTGCAATACGAAAGCAGGAAGTCGAACAAGCGAAAGTAGCTATGGCTAAAGATGAGGCAGAACTTTCCAAGCTGCAAAGTGAAGAGAAAATACTAAAGCGACTTGTTGAACAGCTCAGAGGTGCATTTCTTGTTGCTCTTATATATGAGATTATTTTCATCATCTCCCATCCTCACATATGTAGGATTCTAGCTGATGTATTTTGCCGATCTTTGTTCTTTAAAGTTTCTTGTTTTGTTTGCGTACTTTAAGTCAGTAGTATATTTTCGTCATGGTTATGTGTTTCTGTTGAGGAAATCTAAGAGTTTGAAAATTTACCAAGCACATGATTATATGTATCTTTACTGCCTTTTTGGTGCTTTGTACATATAAATGGATAATTCAACATATTTTGAATCATCTGTTAATATTGTTAAACATCATATTTTGGCTTGCCTGTTGTGTAGAGCGTAAAGAACAAATAGAAAAGGCTGAGGAGAAGGAACGGTTACAGAAAGAAAAAGAAGAGCAGGAGAAAAAAGAAGCGGAAGAGAAAGCTAAGCAGGAGAAAACTAAAGCTGAAGAGGAGGTAAAGAAGGAAAACAATGAGGATGAGAAGGATGGCAGTACTGTAGACAAACCTATGGAAAGTCAACATGATGATAATGTAGGGAATTTGGAGGTTTCTCATTCATACCAGGTTGAACTAATTACTCAGATGACATATTTATTAATCTTCTCCTCTCTTTGTTTAGCACCATTATCCTATGCAAATAAATACGCGCACTTTTGAATTCTTACATTTAAGGTGTACAGTTTTTCATTGGCCACATTAAAATGTATATATGCTGATTGAAGTCATGATATGTTAGTGTGTATGAGTTTTTGTATTTGCTGAATCTGGTGGATGCAACTGGAACCAAGCATGTATACAAATTACTAATAGATGTTCCATTACATGAAATTAGTTTTTAATGTTTCATGACAATGCAAATAGTGGCTTTTCTTCTAGTCTCACGTTGACGGCCTTGTCATAGGATACAGCAGAGAAACATGATGACTTAGCTAAAAAAGATGGTAGTGTTGATACTCCTGAACATGTAGGATCTCTGGTTGATGGTGTACAGCAGGTAAACCAAGACTTTGAACTTGATATTTTGAGAAAGACAATTTACTCATTTGAGCTTTCACTATTTATGTTAATTGTTTGATCACAACATGTCATCTTGAAGTGGTTACTACCTTAATGTAGGTAGCAGTAAAGCAGAAAGAAAATTTACTCATTTGAGCTTTCACTATTTATGTTGATTGTCATCTTGACGTGGTTACTACATTAATGTAGGAAGCAGTAAAGCACAAAAAAGAGTCTGTCGCTACAACTGAACCTGACTTTGATGATGGAAGCAAGGTGCCTCATGATGAGGTAATGACTATTAGATCATTTTATTCATAGATTTGGCGCTGAATGGTATAGCATGAAAGTCTATCAGAACATCATTTATAAGACATACTGTGTAAGAAAACTGTACCAGGGTATGGCTAGACGGGAAAATTAGGTCCAATTTTTAACTAAACCTATTTTACAGAAGCTCTCGTTATAATAATTCTTCCTTTTAAGGAACTTGATGGCTTTTGGGCTTTTGAAGAACTGTGGGAAACAATGTATATTCTGTTAGTTTGATAACAGCTGAACATTTATTAGACATCAAACTGAGGAGAAAAAAAATTTAAGGGCATCTTATTTCTGTGATATTATTTTTAGGGTTTCCATTTTGTAATATTGGATCCTGACTTCCCAAAATCAACCAAGTGTTTCCGCCCAACTAGCATTGGTATCTCTTATTGGGAGCTAATGACATTTTGCTTTGCTCTTTATGTTTAGGGAAATGATGCATCTGAAAACACAGAGTCATTGTCAAAGGAAGAGTTGGGCCGCCTTGTTGCTTCTCGCTGGACAGGGGAAGATACTACAAAGGAATCAGGGGAAGTTGATGTGTCAAAAGATTCCAATCATGAAGACCATGAAGAGTTGCCTAGGGAGATCCATGATGAACAGTCTGATGGCTATGCTTCAGAAACTGATGATGACAACCAAAAGTATGATGATGAAGAGATAGAGGATGAGGTAGAGGATGAGGTGGAGGATCACAGTGATTCTGGTTCTTCATACAAGTATGAGTCAGACACTGATTCAGACTTGTCTGGTATGCAACTGCCTATTGGTAGTGAACTTGTTCTTCAATTTGCAACTCAAGCTGCTTAACTGAGCCATTATCCTTTTATTAATTTTTCATCACATAACTGTATTTTAGATGAAACAACCTCAAGTAGCCCATCTTGGCTGGAGAAGATACAAAACACCGTGCGAAATGTTCTGCAGGTTGTTAACTTATTCCAGACACCAGTGAACCGATCAGGTGATAAAAAGTCTGATGTTACTTAAGTGTTTAATTATGGGAAATAAGTGTATGTAATGGCTCATCTCTTGGTGATTATCCGCTGTTTAGAGGCGGCTACTATACGGAAGGAGTTTGATGAATCCAGTGCCAAGTTATCGAAGATAGAGTCAAGAATATCAAGTTTGAAGCAAAAGCTAAAACATGATTTTGGTAAGCATAACACCAGTTGCACATGCTGGAACAATATATGAACTATTAAAAGCATAGTTGGTTTCTAGGTGGGGCTTTCATGAGATGACTCATTATTGTTCTACAGGACCAGACAAGGAGTTCTATTCATTCTATGGTCGTTGTTTTGAAAGCAAGCAGAATAAGTTACGAACTTTAATTTACTTTTTTACAGCTCTCAATATCAATATTGTAACTTTCAGTTGTGGTGTATCTGACCTGTGGGCACTCAAAATTCTTTGAGCAGGTATGTCTACAAAGTGTGCCCATATAAGCAAGCTTCCCAGGTGGAGGGGCACTCTACAACTCGTCTAGGGTATGTAACCACTTTTATCCATCTATATTGATGGCCTCCCATATATCTTATACCAGGAAAAAGAAGAAGAAGAGGAAATAAGACTTGGGTAGAATAAGTACGTGTCATCTTGGGTGGGCTTAACTAAGACCAAGTTTATGCACATACCATGGTCATATGGATCCCTTAGGAATTTTCTGTCAAGAGTTTGGTGATTGGTTTCAAAATTAGAACAAGTGTTGGATTCAGTAATCAATTAATCATAGTTTTAGAAACAACTGGAGACCATTTGAATGACTACTCTTTATGGGTGTGTAGCATCTTTTACATTTTTCTTCCACCATTGGGTATTTTTATATAGGTATTGAGGTCACATTTTAGGTATCCAAATCACTCTGCGAAGAAAATTCTTTCCACTCATGCGATTTGTTTATAGGTTGTCGTCAACATGTTCAGTTCAGAAGGCAACTCAGATTGCAATTATTATCTAATTTTCTATCGAACCGATTGAAAATGCCTTGCAGCATTCATTTGTATCCCTCATATGTTGTCTTGTTGGTTAAGCGGCAGCTTGTAGCAGATAGATACTGTTATATATTGTATTGGTTCAGTTTTTCTGCCATTCTCTGACCAACTGCTACGAATGATGTCGATTCACTGGAGCTGATACTATATTCTTTGGGCATATAATTTGTGGAAAATAGGAGCTGGGACAAATTTGAGGACTCGTATAAAGTCATGATCTTTGCAAATGGTGATAAATGCTGGAATGGGCCCGATAGAAGTCTGAAGGTAGTTATTGCCATGTTTGTACATGTTATGATTCACTTTTTGTTATGATTATTTTATTTGTAGTTAAAGTAGTTCTATCGGAATGGGTATATTGGCCACGTATAAATCCCCGTTGAGCACTTAAAATGAGTTTAATGCAGGGTAATCGTAAGACAATAGTGGATCATGGGTTAGCTATAGCCATAGAAAACTAGTTAAACTGGGTTGAATATTAGAAATATGTCAGAAATATATTGATTTGATTTATCCTTTTTAACTCCAGGTCAGGCTTAGATGTGGGTTGAAAAATGAGGTTGCTGATGTTGGTGAACCAAGCCGCTGCGAGTAAGAGTTGTTTCTTCCTTTGTATCTATTAAATAAACACAAAGACACACAAGACCATTTTCCCAGGGACTAACTTTCTGTTTCCTGTGGCAGGTATGTAGCATTGTTATCAACTCCAACTATTTGCTTAGAGGAAAAACTTCAGGTATTGCACTTTGTTCCAATAAGACTTGAGGCATTGTTTACTGCTCTTGTTTTCCATTCAGCTGTCTAATGGGTTGAAATTGAAACAGGAATTGCAACATAAATTAGACTTGATGATCAAAGAACAACCACCAGTCCATGATGAACTCTAAATTGTCGTGATGCAACCTCTCAGAGAGTAAGGTAGCTAGCTAATATGTTGTTTTGTTTTCAGCAACTCTTATGTTTGGATGTAGAAGGATAAATGAAATGTCAGAATTGGTTTTGTACACAGGTGGTTTGAAGGATTCTGAGGAAGCTTCAACTGTCCCCTCTGGATCTTTATGTTGCGAAACAGAATGGTGGGGAGCTCCAAAATAGAAAGTCTAGTTGTTGGCAAGAGCTGACAGACATTAAAAGATTAATCCTGTGATACATTTTTGAAATGAGCAATTAGACTAGTAATTTGAGATGTGACATGGTTATAACTTATATTGTAGTTACTAAATACAGTTATTGTTATGAGGACGCTGATTTTAGAATTGGAAAAGGAAAGGTGGACATGAGAAATAGAGGAGGTTGTGTTGGTAACGAAGTCGGGGGGGGCATTGGGAACATGGTAATGGGAGTTAAAAACCCATTGGCTTCTGTTTACTTGGTTTCTGTTGGCTATAGAGCAGTACCCCATTAGCCATTGGTATTGGAAAAGTGGAAAAGTCCCATTGATCTGATTCAATTGCGGGTTTCAAGTCTAAAGTGAATGTAATAAGTATAGACAGAGCACGGGTGTTGTGCTCTGTGAGACCAGTTAGTCTTTCACATTCAAGTAGGAAGGAAATCACAAGCCAACTCTTTTAAAACACAGAGGAATCAGGTGGTCGACCAACCTACCCACGGTATTTTACCAGCACCCAGTCAAGTCGGTGGGGTTGGTGCGTCCAAACCAATTAGGTGAGTGCATGTGGCGAATAAGCCATGGTTGACCAAAAGGCCTAGCTAGGTCGTAAGAGGAGGGCTACTATACTGGAGCAGAACAGCGCCTTTAATTGACCAGACCAGGAAGCAGGAAGCAGGAAGCAGGAACGCATTTATAAATTCATAAGCAGTAAGGTACCTTGTTGCCCAAGAAGCAAAAGAATATGCTCTTTTGTTGGTTAGGTAAGTAAATGGATGATTAATTAAGAATAAAAAATAAAAAAAGGAGACATAATATGCTTGTTTCTCGGTCATCTCCACCCACGCCTCATATTCGTATTCGTAACCAAACCAAACCATCGCATATTATATTTTAACGAAGGAGGTTGAAGAAAGAAAGAAGAAGAAGAAGTGAGTAAGAATGGATCAGAAGCCCAAGACGAAGATCGTGTGCACCCTGGGACCTGCATCTAGGTCGGTGCCCATGGTCGAGAAGCTTCTCCTTGCCGGCATGAACGTGGCCCGCTTCAACTTCTCCCATGGGTCCCACGAGTACCATCAGGAGACTCTCAACAATCTCCGTGCCGCCATGGAATCCACCGGAATTCTCTGCGCTGTTATGCTCGATACCAAGGTCTCCGATCTTCTTTTGATCCGATTTTCTCGATTCGTTATTGTGCTATTCTAATTCAATTTACTTGTGTGTTTGTTTTCCCTCTGTTTTATGTTCATACTAGACCTATTCAAATCCAACTCTATACAACTCAGCTTAGTTTCTGATTCTTCATTTGTTATGCACTGACTGTGAAACAGGGTCCCGAGATTCGAACTGGTTTTCTCAAGGATGCCAAGCCCATCCAGCTCAAACAGGGTCAAGAAATCACCATATCCACCGACTACAGCATCAAGGGTGATGAAAATACGATTTGCATGAGCTACAAAAAGTTGGCTCACGATGTGAAGCCAGGTAGTATGATACTCTGTGCTGATGGTACCATCTCCTTTCTGGCTTTATCTTGTGACAAAGACAAGGGCCTCGTCAGATGCCGATGTGAGAACTCTGCCATGCTTGGTGAGAGAAAGAATGTTAATCTTCCTGGAGTTGTTGTGGATCTCCCAACCCTAACTGAAAAGGACAAGGAAGACATTCTCAAGTGGGGTATTCCTAACAAGATTGACATGATTGCTCTCTCTTTTGTTCGCAAAGGTTCTGACCTTCTGGAGGTTCGCAAGCTCCTTGGAAAGCATGCTAAGAACATCCTTCTCATGTCAAAGGTATCTTCATTTCCTTAAACTATGTTCTTGTTTATTGGTGTGTTTTAGTATGCAATTGCGCGTGTCCAATTATTGTTCATATACAATTTTTTGGATTTTCTTTGAGATGATCACTAAACACTATGAGACTGTTTGCACCGGGACTCTACTTGCTTATATGGATACTGTTAACAGGTGAATTTCACTTGTTTTGTATTGCTTATTCTTTCTTTAATCCCAAACTTTTTATTGATAGGTGGAAAATCAGGAAGGCGTGGCAAACTTTGATGATATCCTTGCAAATTCAGATGCATTCATGGTGGCACGAGGTGATCTCGGGATGGAAATTCCAATTGAAAAGATATTTCTGGCTCAGAAAGTGATGATCTATAAGTGCAACATCCAAGGAAAACCTGTTGTCACGGCAACGCAGATGTTGGAATCAATGATCAAGTCTCCCCGCCCAACTAGGGCTGAAGCCACTGATGTTGCAAATGCGGTTCTAGATGGCACTGACTGTGTGATGTTGAGTGGTGAGACTGCTGCTGGAGCTTATCCTGACCTTGCAGTCCGCACCATGGCAAAAATATGCCTAGAAGCAGAAAGCACCCTTCACTATGGAGATGTCTTTAAAAGGATTATGGATCACTCCCCGGTCCCCATGAGCCCATTAGAGAGCCTGGCTTCTTCTGCTGTTAAAACAGCCAACTCATCCAAAGCAGCTCTTATATTGGTCCTAACCAGAGGAGGAAGTACTGCAAAACTAGTGGCCAAGTACAGGCCTGGCATGCCTATTCTGTCTGTAGTCGTCCCTGAGATTAAGACTGACTCTTTTGACTGGTCATGCAGTGATGAAGCTCCAGCAAGGCATAGTCTAATATTCCGTGGTTTGGTTCCAGTCTTGAGTGCAGGATCATCTAGGGCCTCTCATGCAGAAACAACTGAAGAAGCTCTGGAGTTTGCCATTCAACATGCTAAGGCAAAGGGACTCTGCAAGAATGGAGATGCTGTTGTAGCTCTGCACCGTGATGGAAATGCATCTGTGATCAAGATCTTGACTGTGAAGTGAGTTTCGTTCAGATCATCATGATAATTTTTTGTTCTCTCCTTTTGGGCCTCCGCTGAAGGAATTGATGACACAATGCTTATATTTTGCCTGGTTTTTAATGTGATTTTGGATGCAAAAACATCAACTGTCACCCATCTCTTGTGCTGAGACGGGGGGGACTTTCATATCTACTATATTATTGCTCAGTGGAACATGGAACTGAATTCAATACTATTAGAGGATCGTTTGCTATATTTTTCTTTGGCCCCCGTTGGCGATCTACTTTACTCTGAGAGGGCAATATCATTTTCATCCTTTGTTTGAATACCGTTTGTTATTGTTGATTTAGTTTCTGTATGATTATTCTGTATGTGCCGCCAACACAGTAAGAAAGGAGATAAACTCAGGCAAGGAGACGCCAGGGTCGATCACACCGAAACATAAAAGGAGATGCACACAGTAGCAGTGGGTTCGATGGTCAATCACATCTCATATTTCATGTACGCGGAGCAGCTTTATTCAATTTCACGTCATATAGATTTCTAGATCCCCTAAACAAGAGAAGAACAGAGCAGACAGTTCACATGGCCTCTTCGGCGTATAATAGAAGCAATGATAATGGGTTGGCGTTTCAGCCTGATAATGGAAATATTCGCAACGCTAATAATAGGGTGGGAGATATAATATTACTCGGGCCATGGAAAGGGAAGCAGGACCCTTTCTATTTTGCCAAAGCTCGAACGTGACATTGAGGTTTACAAGCTCATTCCATAAGCAATGAGTCAGATGCCATAACGAAATCTAGGACGGAGCTTATCTTCAACGCCTATCTGTTTATATAAACTATAATGGGACAGAGACTGATCCATCTCAGTTGGCTCCCACCTCCGATTATGATCTGATCATCCCAAAAGTTAAAACGTCCATCTACCATTCTCAGCTATGCTGAACACCTTTCCACATTTAAAGCAGTAGAGCAAAGCAAAAATTGGTAAAGCAAATGCACATCAATTTACCCAGATTCAGGATAGAAAATCAAGTAAAAACAGCAACAGTAGAAATTGTTCCAGGAGGCCATGACATCTACAAAAGACCCCTCATTTGTTTGGAAAACATAAGGACACAACTTGAACTTGCAAGATTCACATTCAAGTAAGATAACTATGTACACAGGCAGGCAGCAGGCAGCAGATCATTGAAGATTTGAAGCCACATAATGAACACGAACGCAATATTTATAAAGGATAGGAGGAACTGATGGAAATATACTTGAATTCAATTGTCATCTGTTTGAGACGAAGCACTCCCGCTCCTACTTCCAGTTGCATTTGCTGATGCGGAAGAATTAACCCCACTACCACTAGACTGAGATTCTGTGGATGAAAACAGATTGAAAGGCCACGGTATTTGAAACCTTCTGCCACTTCCATTTCTCCCAATCCCGATCCCATCCCCATCCACATCCCCCTCTTCCCCATCACCCCCACTGTTCTCGCTATCCCTCTGGTTACTGCTGTTCCTAGAATTATTGGAATCACGTTTGGCTTCATCAGCAGGCAACTGAAACCTGCAAACTGGGCAGGAACTATGAAGCTCCAACCATGGGAGAATACACTTCCCATGAAATTTATGCTTACATGGCATTTCTTTTGCCTCAACCCCAATCTCCAAATCATCCAGGCAGACAGAACACTGCACATTCTCCTTTATTGTCACAGTGGGCAGAGCTTCCACTGCCTCCTTTTGTGCCGGTGGAGTTCCATATCTATTAGGATCATTCTCTGCCAAATGTTGCAGCAATAAGTCCAGACCAGGCCCAATGAAATAATCACCTAAGGAACCAATAGGGGTGTGATTGTTGTTTTGACCCTGACTTGAATCATAAGAACCATGAAGAATGATGGTTTGATTGAAAGGATTGATAAGAATTAGGCGTTCCCTTTCCCTTTCCCTTTCTCTGTCCCTGTCCCTATCACTCTCAGAATTATCTGATTCAGATGCCAAGCCAGCTGCTCGGATGCCTCGAAGCAGTTGAAGAATGGTAGATGAGCTTCTCCTCCTCCTTCGGATGATTGATTCAAGCTCTCTGTCCAGTTCAGTGTCGCCCCCGTTGGAATCATCATTCTCATTGTCCTCATCCTCATCATCATCAAAGTCATGTCGTCTCGACCTCCGTCGTCTAGTACGGGGATTGTTCATCATCCCCATCAAGATTGGAGCCCAGAGGGAGAGTGGTCGATCAGGGCCAAATTCAGAGTCGGCTTCATGATTGTCCCTTGTGGCGCCATCCATTTCCTCAATAAATCCACTTTGGCAAAAAGGGCATTTTATCTCTACTCCCATGATGGGGTTCACCATTTGAGAGCACATGTAGCACCAATACCTAGCTTCCTCCATTTCTACTCCTTAATTCTTTCTTTTGGCCACTATCACAAAACAATAGCAAAGTCAAGTACCAATATCAGCATGGGCTTGATCCAACAAAGAAATTAGCATGGGGTTTACAGATCTAGCCATCATAATAAAATCCCAATTCTAACAAGATGAAGGCTAATTGGGTGAGATTGCAAACAAAACAAAATATATAAAAAAAAAAAGTCAAACTTTGCAGAGTCCATGAAGCAGAACAACTGTGATGAAGAAAAAGAAGTGAACAATCCAAGTTGTGCTTCTTGCATTCTGAAACCATGGTGTCAGATCGGCCAGCATCGAACAAGCCAAAACAAAAAAACAAGGAGAAGAGTGAGAATTGAAGTTTGGTTCTTACCAAAACCCAGAAACAAAATAAGAGAGGAGAGGAGAGCAGAGCTTGATTGACAAGGGGAATTTAGATGAGAAAAGTTGAAGAGGTGGGTGAGATTTAGAGAGGAGAAGGATCTAGAAACAGCATTTGAGGACCAGGCAATTCCCAACAAAGTAATAAATAAATTTACAATTGAAGAACAACGTACATATCTAACCAGGACCCAATTAGTATGATCAACATGCAACATGTGCAGAAATTGAAATTGAAGTTGAAGGAGGAATTCAGAATTGTACCCCAGAAAGCAAATTGAATCAAGTCTCGTGGTTCTGGTTTTTTGTTTCAAAGAGAAGAAGAATCCAGCAAACCCTTCTTCCCCTCTCTCACTCGTCTCTATCCCATTTCCTGAGCCATATATATGTTGCGCCCTTTTCTTTTATTTCCAATTTTACTTTTTTGTAATTACAATAATTTACTACTGGTTTCACATTTTCGTTATTCTCAAACAATATAACGCGTCGTCTGGTGCTGACGTGGCACTCTCTCACTCATTCGTTTTTAAAACCAAAGCTGCTGCTACAAGCCAATCATTCGGCTGCTGTTCATACTCACCAAGATAGCAATACCTGCTTGTAAGGAATATATACTAGAATGAATCTGTTGCACCATATTGATTTAAAGCCTGGGCCGGTACTTTTTCCTACTCTTGTGTATGCATGTCGGCCTTTTATTATGGTTAGCTCATCCAGCAGCGTCCCTAGTTACACTACAGTTTTCAGAAAATAAAGACTACGACATTAAATATAACTAGACAACTAGAAATACACATTTGAAAAAATCTTGCAATTATAGTCAAAGATGGAGTGTTTGATCCATTAAAAACAAGCATCTGCTGAACTGAATGATCAACCAATCTTTTATACTACGGGAACAAGAAGCAATTGCCTGGGTTCCTTGACCACTAAACTATTGTCAACTTCCCCACTGCACATTCTGCATAAAATATATGCCTAATTGCATATCCTGAAAGTTGATACACATTACATGGACCACGCCTGATTGAACAATTCAGCCAATCCAACATGCTAAATATAATTGCATATCCAAAAACATCGTTCACATCACAAGGAGCATGGGGATCGAATCTTGATCCAAACTTTTGACATACCAAACCACATGTGTACTTTACTTTGATCGGCAGCTTCCATCTGGGCAAAAAAAATGCTTAAGAATGTGTTTGACTGTACAAGGCCACTCCCCATACACAAAATGGCCGCAGTGACTAAGTGAATGATCCTCTGAACAATAATGGGAGTGGATCCACAAAGAAAACAGAGATACCCTATTCAAAAGTAAACTGAATGCTGGCTTGCTGTCTTCTCCTGCAAGGACATCAATCAAGTTAGAAGTAGCTAAACTGAAACTCTTCCGGATGAATAAATATCCTATTAAACTCAAGCAGGAAAACAACCACTAATACCATCACTAAAAGCATAAGAATACTTAATGCATTTAGCAAAGTTTGATGCCCAAAAAGCTGCATGAGAGCAACACTGAAGTATGAGAATAAAAAGCCTTTAGAAGCAGGACGACTAAAATCAATTTACACAATATTTTTAAAAGACGCATGATAAAAGATACATGTACATGGGATTCATAACGAAAGACAGTTATCCAATCAGTCTCACGGGAAGTAGAAATTGTATTTAAAAAAGTTCCAGTCAAGAACTCTATCTCAGTTCGAAACCAGGTACATAACCACAAATTATATGCAACCAATATTCAGCGAGTTGATCAAATATGATCAAGTTGATATTGGAGAAAAAAAGTAGGGGATAAATCATTGAAACTATCAAATCATTTTTGTTTACCTCACGGGAGAACAGTGGTCTCATCATCACAAATTATATTGCCAATTTCATACAAACAAAAGGTTAAAATGTGTTCATTAATACTTACATCTATGAACTGAAAAGATCTGACTACAGATGGTTTCACCTTAGAAGCTTCAGCAGCAGATGTAGATCCATTGCCACTGTAACATTTTCCCTAATAACAAATAACAGTGATTTCAATTCAGCAACTGTCGACAAAGTGCATTGCCATTTTCAGATGGGCAAAACAATATTATAAACAGATATGAAGAAATAAAACAATGTTGGGTAGACTGGTCTTTCAGAAAGGTCAGTGCCACCTTCTAATGGACAAACACAATGTTGGTAAGGCTATGGTATGTACTAACCCCTCATAGAAGTTCTATTTCATTACTTGAGAACAGATGTTACCACTACAACAACTCAAGTTGTAAATACATATAACTGCTATTTAAGGTATATAAGGTCCTCATTAGAGTAAAATAGGTATTTGTTTGAGTAATTAAGTCCTAGAAGTGGTAACAGAAGCTTTGTACATCCCCAGCCACTCAAAACACACACCCCTGTTTTTTCTTATCTGTTTATACCCTTTTACATTTCAAACGAAGTGAAACAAAAAAAAATCAAACAACAAACATTCAACTGAGATGAATCTGGTGCGAGTCTTCTTCTTCCCTTTGGCCAGAAAGGGACTCGGGATATTTCCTGCACTAGCACATCTCTGTGTTCAATTGTTGGGGCCTTGGAGGCTTCCAACCATAATACATCCAAGATAAGACTTAACTAGGGTTTCCAAACAATCTTGAATTGGCTCCCCATTGTTACAACTTAAAGATCTCATAACAGGAAAGTGATTTCTTCGCATTCTATTATAACCTTCTTTACCATAATAAACCTAGATGTCAGCTACCATGAGTGATACATATCTCTTTAGTTCTTGGTTGTTGTTAGACCTCTGGGTTAAGGAATAAATTTTTTTCTTTAATAAAACTATGGGGAAGTAATAGAAGTCTAAACTAAAAGTTGGACAAAAAATATGAGCGGTGTGTATTGAGTAATTACGCATGTATTTAAAACTACTCAACTGGTAATTGTATGTTTGGATATTACAGAATTTCCCTAACACATCTGAAAAACAGAATATAGACAGCTCCAGACTTCCAAACATATTTCCAGTCCATTTTATTTTTCGCCACGTGGATTATTGTCAAAACTCAAAACCATCATGTGAAAAGTTTTTTCTTATAAACCCATCTTAAAAGCGATAGTACAGTCTGATCTGTAACACAAAAAGTCCATGAGTCCTCAACTATTAGTTGTTGTCATGTGACTATGTAGACTGTCCTTTCACAAACTCATCTCTTGCATGTTGAAAGTTATCAGAAAAATCCAAAGCTTTTGGATCTTTCTCACACATGCTTTCCGCAGCAACACACAAGAGACCTTCTAAGCCACCATACTAGTGTTACTCGAGAGTCTATATCCCTTTTATCGAAAACATAACACTATCACACGCGAACAGAATGCCGACAAAATATAGACCTCCTTGGCATGAATGATGAAATTCTTTTCTCTTTCTCACACTGCCGTATCCTCACTCGTAAAATAGAGACGATGGAAAAGATTTTTTTACCATAGAGCGTTAATCTATCTATTTTTACTGTCAAATTTTATGAAAGAAGCAAACTAAAGCTTCACCGAGAAGTGACAGCAAGCTGTTCCCCATAAAAGAAAGCTCAAGAACAAGAACAGCTGTGACAACAGGATAGGTATATTATCACATCCTAAAAAAGGGCCCCAATGAGAACTCCTTCAAGTTCAAACGTGTACTCCATGAGTTTAGTTTAGTATGTCTCATCCTTGGAGATTATGAGTACCGTCCAATGGAGTCTACTTATAGATAAAGGTATAGACATGGCAACCTTAGGAATCCTAAGCGACATACAAGCTTCCTATTTTACACTATCAAAGGTAGACTGTAACTTTACCATAGACCATTGAAGAATCTATATCTTTGTTTGTTTTATAATCACCAAGACTGGTAATGGTAAGCTTTATTTGAATGTGCAATGATTATGCAAACAGAAAGAGCTGATGACAAAGTGATATTGGATATGAAGGAGGAAGTAATAGTAATGAGAAAGAGGACGAATACAAACCTGGCCCTCTTCGAAGAGAGAGGAGTAATAAGCAGGATCATAGATAGAGCCTCCTAAGGCATCACTAGAATCGGAAGTTTGTCTAAGTACAGCAGGCGTGGGAGTAGTAGGACTCAAGAAACTATTTCGTAAATCAAAATCGGCATCTCTAGGAGTAGGTGCAGGCTCGACAACATAGGAGAGGCCCAATCTGTAGATCTGAATCCATAGGAAGGAGGAGGAAAACCTTATAGAGAAGCCTATGATTTGCATTACGAGAGTGAGTTTGACTGAAAAGATGTACAAAGCTGTGTTGGTGCCGGGAGAGAGCTTCCAGATTTCACGAGAAAAGAGAATGAACCAGAAGACATCGAGGAAAAGAGCGCAGAGGAGAAGCACGGCGTATGTGCGGCCCAGGCTCTGACTGCTACTCTCGATGGCGACAAGAGCGAACAAAGCAATGGCCAGATTGATCAGCAGCACTCCGTTGTACAATGCTCCCAGCGATCCTAGCAATGCGCAACCAATCTATATATGTATATACAATTCATTCATTCATTCATTCATTATTTGATTGAAACACAATAGGAATGTCCGTACCTGAATGTAGAGGAGGATGACGGCCAAATACTGAAGCCTGTCGTAGTCACGAAGCCATGCCTGTATTCGATCCCGCAGTGCTTCGCAAAGCATCATATACTCTGACCTCTCTCTCTCTCTCTGTATTTTTATTAGGGTCTGTAACCCCCTTGGGGCCAACTCATTCTTCTTTCTTCTTCCTTCTTCTTGCTGCCTTTCTCTAGCCTAGCCTAGCCTTTATTTGTAATGTAATGTAATTGGTGGTAATTACACCCTAAATTCACATTCCAGTGACAAAGTGCCAGTCAGTCTTGCTTGACCATTAGGTACCCTCCATCCGGCACCACCCCATTTATACTCTCTCTCTCTCAATTGGGCTGAGAGGCCCAACATAGTAATTGGGCCTTCTCTTGCACAATAAAAGGCAACGCCCCACTCACTGCAAACCCCAAAAGTCGAGAGGAACATGGCGGAGGAGGAGCCGACGACGCCGAATGAGAATGAGAATGAGAATGAGGGAATGTACAAAGGAGTGGCAGCAGAAGCAGAAGCAGCGGCAGCTTCAATGGCCTCGATGGCGGAGGATCTGCAGCGTTCGGTGATGCAATCCAGGGACTCTGCCCTTCGTTCAGCTCGCGTTCTCCAACACAATTTGCCGGATTATGTCGACAGAGCCACCTCCGACTACACCACCTACGAACATGTTTTCTTCAACAAAATCAAAGGTCTTGTTATTCTTCTCACAATAGAAATTTAGATTTTAAAATATTGAAACCAATCAGTGACTATTGTATTTCGCTGCTGCAGAAGGAGTCAAGACTGCAACTGAATATCCAGCCTCAACCATTGGAATTGGCCTCACTGCTGCCTTCATTTTTTTACCAGGTCCCTTTTCTACTTCATAGTTAACCCTATTGTCCCCTATACCTTCATTTCATATTTTACATTGTAATGTCTGCAGGACCAAGAAGGTTCTTGTTTCGCCATACATTGGGTCGATTTCAGAGCCTGGAGGTTTTGTTCTGTTTATACTCTCTCAATCTCATATCAAGTTTCCTTTTCTTCTGGAATTAGAATTCATCGGCTTAATTTTTGTGCAGGCAAAATTTGCCAAAGCTGAGAAGAATGTAAACCTGTTCAACCAATCTGTTGATCTGATGAAGCAGGAGAGCAACAAACTTCTTAAGAGGGCATCTTATGCTGAAAAGCAAATGAACTTTGGCCAAACTGATCTTATGTACTTCTCTTTTGCTCCATCTACCTTACCAAGCTGTTTTTATTGACAGTCTCTGTCTCATTATTTAAACAAATTTATGCAGCGTGGTGGGAAGTCGCATTCAATCTCTATCCAAATCTATTCGCCAGGTTGACGCCCAGGCTGCAGGTTTGAGTTCATTACTGATCCTCGCTTTTCCTTTTGTTATATTTAGTGTAAAGCAGGAAGAATTCAACTTGGCCTTTGACAGTTTCTTTATTTCAAGCGACTTGTTGAAGCAACTTGTTGTGATGAAGTTGGATTTGGAAATTACTTTCCCCCCATTATTTGACATTTTCTTGTGTAGATTTGATGGATGGGTTGCGACAAATTCCTAGCGGGGAAGCTCTGAAGCTCAGATCACAGGCAAGCTAAACACCATTTACCCTAGATTATGTTGTTCCATATGCTTCTAATTGTGTCCATCGTTTTAATGGAAATGATTATGTTTGATTTAGGTTGCTGCAATGACATCAGAATTGAAAACACAGAAGGCTCTGATGGACAAACGCGTAATGAAGATTTCGGATTTAGGGCTTCCAGTGTAACATCTACCAGAGATAGAGAAGCCATTTAGGCCGGAACTTCAATATCAGACATGGGGTGCTTTCCCTCCCCATTCTCTTCTCTTTTTGTTGTTTCATGTTTGGTATGCAACTGGTTCTGTTTTGTAATAAAGTACAGTATATACAGTAGATGGTAAGCAAATTTTGTCAAAAGGACAGGAAATGGAAATGATATATGTACAACTTGAGAAGACGAGAACTAGGTTTCAAATGAAGAGTAGTCCTTTTAGAAGGGGTTTAGCGTGGGAATAATTGTTGGCTCCAATGTTGTCTGCATTTGAATCCTCAATGGTACCTACTTGACTGTTTGCTACAGGAACTTCTCATCTTATATATACTTGGGGGTTCAGGATTCCCCAGTTTCAAGTCAAGATCCCCAAAGTAGGTCTTCGAGAATTTTAGGTATAACAAAGATACGAAATTTTTGGGTTCAACTCTTGAGTTCATCGATTTATTAAGCCCCAAAACGCATACAATTCTGCATTTGCCATTAACAGAATAGTAGAACAGTAGTTATGATGATTGCATTATCAGACACTCATCATCTCTAGTTCTCTACCAAGCTTAGCTTGTATAGAATAGACGTGTTCCTGTGTCAATTCTGATGATAAACCGCACCAGTTGTTAGATCAAAAGAATCCATAAGTATCGATATATAAACAATTGATCATTTGTGGCATAACGAGAGTAACCTTTGGCGAGTATGCCTACAAAAAGTAAGATATCATATAGGGTTAAATGCAAGACTACAAAAGACGGTGTGCAAATATATTTAACTGGCAGTAGATGCAGGGCATTAAAATTGCTCAATAATATATTTCAAAATTGTACTATTGCAGCCTACAAGGAGACCTGTACAATGAGAACTTGAATAGCCATCAACCCAAACAAATTCTCAAACATTCATATGATCGACAAGTTGGCATACATCAAGTTTGATTTACCAAATCAGTTACTTTCTCATCTGGAACAACAAGTCTGGAGGCTTTCCAGTTCCACCACTACCAAAAGCGGAGAAACCACCAGATCCTTGCTGGCCACTGAATGTACCAAATCCACCACCTGAACATATTTCCAAGATACAGATCAGCTAAAAATCTCAACGAATAAAACATCAAAGTTCATAAAAAAAAGTTGATACGAAATATACCTGCTGCATTGGCTCCTGCAAACCCGCTACCAGTAGGAGCTGCACCACCAAAACCCGAACCCCCTGCAGCTGCACCTCCAAAACCAGAAGCCCCAGCAGCTGCACCACCAAAACCCGAACCCCCTGAAGCTGCACCGCCAAAACCCCCAAACCCTGAAGCTGCACCGCCAAAACCCCCAACCCCTGAAGCTGCACCGCCAAAACCCCCACCCCCTGAAGCCAAAGCAGCGAATCCACCACCGCCAGAAGCCACAGCCGCAAATCCGCCAACAGTAGCAGCACCTGAGAAACCACCAGGAGGTTTATTGCTAGCAACACCACCTCCAAAACCACCAGGTGATCCAAAACCAGTTCCTGGTAGAGCAGTACCAAGCTGTCTTGACTGTCCAAAAGCACCCAGTACTGATCCTAATGCCTGCTGCCCTGGTCCAACCTGTGATGGCTGGCCAAACCCACTCGGACTGGGAGATTGGGCAGTAGTACCAGTGCCAAACCCACTAGCAAATGCACCTGGATTTGCTGGCTGAGATGCTGGAGAAGGCTGCAGAGACTGGAAGTTAAGAGATGCAGGCTGAAACAACTCTCCACTACGAGCAGTCATGGGGAAAGGCGAAGTTGTCACATTTGTTGCTGCATTACCAAAAGATCCACCAAATGGATTGGGTTTAGCAGCAGTTGGGTTAGGGGAAGAGCCAAGCCCAAATGCACCAAGGCTTCCTATATTAAGTCCAGCTGGGCTACTTGTGTCAGGAGCCTCTTCATCCATGTCATCCTCCTGGGCATTTTGGACATCTACAGTACTACTAGCAACACTCCCTGAATTGGAGAGGGCTACTGGGAATAGAGATTGTCCAGCAGATGTCTGTTGCTGCTGAGCATTTACAGTCACATTAAGTGTAGGACCTGATGTACTCTTCAAATTGGGTTGGCTTCCGGGTGCCACTACTGGTGCAGGACTAACATTGCTGAGACTGGACTGATTTACAGGTGCTAGTCCTGCTGACGTTTCAACTGTAAGGGGAGGGAATATTGAAGGTTTGAGATTCAAATTAGTTTCAGCAGGGGAAGGTCCAGATTCCACTGGTGCTACTATAGTATTGGAACCAGAAGTATTAGAGGAAGGTTGAATCTCTGTTTCCGGAGATTCTAAAGCTGACTTTGTCACAGGTGAAATGTCAGAGGGCACAGGTGATTTTGAAACATTCAATGAGAAAGAACCAGAAGGTACAACAACTGGAGAGGGAAAAGATGATACCAGCGACGATGTTGAGACAGGTTTATTCATACCTGGTGTAGAGTTCAAGTTAGTCAACGGTCTGTTTGGAGGCATCACAGAAGATAAGGATGGAGAAGCTGATGAGAGACTTGATAAAGACGATAGAGGAGCTGATGAGGGACTAAATATTGAAGATGGAGATGCTGAAACTGACACTGACAATGTGGCAGAAGGGGCCACAGAAACAGGAAATGAGGGAGAGAATGGAGAATTGTGTTTTTTTCCAGATTCCAGAGACGGAACTGTTGTGTTCAAAGGCCTATCCTTCAAACTATATTCGGTTGGACGTGCACCATCTTTGGTAAATGAATTTAGCACATCATTGGTTTTCTTAAGCGAGGAGGATGTCTGGGTAGGTACCATAAAAGTTAATGGTTTCTGACTAGTGTCTGATGGCAGAATAGACTTTTCCCTTGCACAAACTAATTCGGACTTCTTAACAGATATTATGCCCTCGCCAGATTTCTCTGCTGTCAGGTTACTTTCCCTCATAAAATTTTGCTTTGCTGATTCCTTTGGCAAAATAAATGGAGTTGCTGGGGAATTTTCCAAAGCCTGTTTTGAGCGTGTATCCTCAATGCCTGCATAATATAAAATTACATGCATGAGCAACAATCAGCAAGTGTTACCTATCAAAGACAAGAATGAACTCAGATATCTTTTCGATTTGAACATTTTCAGAGATCACCTTTGTTTTCAGATGGATGAAAGAGTGTTGCAGGAATTGTGCGATCCAATGGACGAGTAATGGCTGACCGCTCCACCAGGCGAGAGCTAATGTGTTGCTTATCAACTGATAATGATGATCTATTCACACTTACCTTTCCACTTTCTTGCATAAGCAACCTTTTCACAGTGGCTTTTGTCGGCTCATAGTTTGCCCAGCTCTTGATCATGACCATGAAGAAAAAAATACATGAGTATGCAGAAAGTGGCTTTAAAATAAAGGGTACAAAAAGACAGAATCTAAGGAATCATTACCCTATCCAATGAGTCTCTCCTCCTCCTTGCAGTTTCTGGTTCATAATTCTTTGTGGCGCTTGCATTTCTCCTGGGTTGATCTTTAGCAGCAGATGAACCCAAAGAGAATGATAGTTTCTCTTTTGGAGTACCACGAAACTTTGACACATCTGGGGAAGGGGAACTGAAAGAGGCATCATAAGGAATCCCTATAGTTTCAAACAACTCTTTCTTCACATTTTTCTGTTTTGCAGAAGGTGACTCAATCTTTAGTGCCACCATTTGTTTTGATAGACACTCAGAAAGTTGATCGGCCGCAGCTAATTGTGAAGTCATTGTGCTATGTAGACTATGCAAGGACTGAGTGTGTCTGCAACAGAATACCTCAGTGATGTTAGAGTCTTAATGGCCTGTTTTTAGTGACCTAAAACAAAATCACCACATCTATGTATTGCGGTTTTAGAATCTCAATTGCTGAGTTGGATTGAACTGCTTGGAAAAAACTCACCACAGATTGCAAGCTTAATTTAACGCACATCCATTATATCTTGAAAATGTCATAATATATGAAAGGAAAAAAGGTAGATAAGCAATGAACTTCATGTTAGCAATTATATAAAATCAATAAAAACAAAATATAACCTACACCATAGTGTTTTAAGATTTTTACATTTTGATAATTTTCTCATCGCACATATACTTCTCTTTTTTCTCTTCTTTTAATATTTTTTTTTTTAAGTCTTTAAACAAGTAGGCCCCTAAGCCTGCATTATTAGGTTCGGACTTGTCTTCTAAGGTGTTCCTTCTACTGAACTTTCTGTATATTCAGGTTTTGCCTTTCATGTTATTTAGAATAGAAAGAAGGCATCATAAAATAGTAGACTTCATTCAATCTCTCTTATTACAGCCAAACACGTAACTACCTTAAATGCCCAGATCGACTTCGCAAAGAGCTTCGATCGGCATGAGCTCCATCATTTTCACCAAATTTGTTGAGCTCAAGGCCATTAAAATGCCTTTCCAACTTTATTAATTGATCAGTCAAATCCTGAAATACATTTAACAAAAGAAAGCAACCTTTATGAAAGAGAAAAGAAAAAGAATAGAAATCATCAAAGAGAAAATATCCAACATTGCACTGTTGGGTACACAAAACGAAATAGAATAAAAATCATGAAAGAGAAAATATCGGTCAAGTATGTTTCAAAAACATCAACAAAAGAGGTCTGACCTGATTCATTTTTGTAATATGTCGCCTCTTCAGCTCAAGTTCTGAACTCAATTTCTGACAACTCCAGAAGTCCCAATATCGGCTATCAGAAGCTTGTTTCACAATCCCCTCCATGTATATTTTCCGTGCCAATACTGAAGCAATTGAACAATCATCTCTTCCATTAAGAGTGATGTATAATTTGTCCATGTATATATACAAAGCATTCTGCTTAGGAAACTATACATTTGTAGTATTAAACGTACCTTGTATGGTCATGTCAAAAAGATGTTGGACTTCATTAAGTCGTTCATCCATAGTGACCTGTAAAGTATGAAGACAACTGAGAATCAACTTAGTAATTGAAATAGATGGCATAGACCAGAACAGAGAAAAAGTTTCAATTAGCAAAATTTAATAATCTCTTCATTAGCACAGGCTGAACAAGTTTGTATCTTCAAAACTAAGATAAAAAATGGATTTAAGAAAATAACTAACACACAGACCTTATGAAAGTGTTACGGAAAAAAAACAATAACCAGGAAATAAATAGGAAACATCACCTTCCATGTTCGGCATCTCTCATACAGAATCCCAACCTCTCGCTCCAATTCTTCAACAGAACTTTTCTGATTAGCAATGCAGGCATCCCTGAATCCACCTGGTTCCTCTATAGATTGTAGGAACATATCCAACTCCTTGGTCATCTCTGTTATCTGGATGAAAAAGCATACTAATTAATAACTCTGAAAATCAGAAACTTCCATCTCACGAATATTCCTTACAGCCTATAGAAGAAAAGAAAAAATCATTTTTAATATGCACCAAAACGATACAGAAACATAGTGGGACAATTAATTTCACAGAAGAGGGAAGATATATAAAAAAGGAGAAGAACAAACAATACCTTAGAAAAAGCTTTATACAGAAAAACTATACAATACTTGTAAATATAGTACGTATAGCACAAAAAAAACACTGAATCTATTGATCCTACCCATCAGGTTTAAGTAATTCAAATTTCTTGTTTATGAAGTCCATTAAGTCCTTTAGATAATTCATAATTGCAAGATTTGAGTGAAGCTTAAGAAATGAAATAAACATAAGAGATGTAAAATCTTTGAAAAAAGAAGGTTCATGGACATGGACATTACATTGCCAAATTTTTTTGTTAAACTTGGTTCGGAGTTCACCATCCTTGACTGGGGATGTTCACTGTAATTTTCCTTCACTGGATGAATCTTGTGGTTGAAAGACTTGTCAATCGAAAATTTTTCCTGTGATGACATTTGGAAGCTAGAAATGGGAGGTACTGATGCAATATTTCCAGCAGCAGCTGATGGTCTCCTTCCCCTATTCTCAACCGGCATACCAGAAATATTTGATGTAGTCGAAGTTCCGGATCTGCCACCTTGAATAAAAGTTGAAGGCACCGTTGGAGATTTCGCATCAGTTCCCTTTGAAGTTGTGATTTTTCCACTAGAAAAGGACTGAGATGAAACCCTTTGTAAATTTGTTGACTCCATTTTTCCTAGAGAATTTGCCCCCGTCTCAACAAAAGAGGCACTGCTCGTACCAAGTACAACATTTTCTTGAGTTCCTATCTTGCTCAAGTCCCCGAACACAAGGCTATGCCCACCTTGGGAAAAAGAATCAGTAGATTGATGTTGTATACCTTTGTTTTCCTGTACAGGATGCTGCACTTGTTTACCATTTTTGTTTAAGTAGGAGTTCGAGAAAATAAGTTCTTGTTGACTATTAAATGACTGAGAACTTGTTAAAGGCTCCACTTTCTTGTTATTGTTGGTACTTTCTTTCTTGAGTGTCGAAGTCTCGTTTACAGCAAGAGACTTCTGGTCATCATTTGTAAGGACATGAACACCTACATTTCTGTCAAATTCCTTTATGTCCTTATCATCCCAAGGTGCATCCACAGCAAGCTTTCCAAACTGTTCCTTCCGCAGCTCGGGAGACAATTTAGCTGGTTCACATACTACAGTTACCAATGGAGTAGAATTCTCATCATCATCAGAAACGATAGAAACACTAGCAGGCTTTACTCTGTCATCAGCAACACTACAGAAAAGAAACAATCAGTTGCTAATACATAGTTCATACAAGTAATAATACTCAAGACTGTGCAGTGCAACAAGTGAGAAACTTAAACAGTGTAAGATAACAAAGAGCTACATGGTAAGATCAGAAATTTGAGAGAACAAGAAGCTACCTGGCAACATGGTACATAATTAGCTTTCCGTCTAGTGTCAGACAAATCAGAATGCAGTATGGTGAGAGTTCTCTCTGTTCCATTCCAAGTCTGACACTAACTTTCTGGCTTACTGAAGTTTTGTCCACGCAGAGCCCCATAATCAAATTATCATCACCATTTTCTGAAACAAGGAAAAAAAAAAAACCAACTTATAATCAACATACAAAGCAAGAGAAAAAAAGTGATGAATGGAGTGCTGATGCATAAGAGACCATTATATATTTGAACATGGGGATTGATATTCATTGAATACTAAGGGTTATGTTCACAAAGTGATCATATATATTGTCTTAATCCATGAAAATTGAAGTTATTATACACTGCAGTGACCACAAACATGACCACATAACATGGCAGCAGTGACCACAAATATGCTGATGGAGCTCAATCAACTGAAGAATAATAGTCTTAGTTTAATTGAACCATTTGTAGTTAGTCTAGATCAGAATTCTGAGAACCTTGAAGCTCAATTCTTGGTTTCAAATTATCTCGTACGATATCAACAATTACAGCTTCATTACTCTCCTCTCCCAGCGACCAACTAAGATATACAACATGCTGATCCGCATTCTTCCTGTTAGCAGTTATTGCAAGTTCACTGCAATGATATCACCAAGCAAAAAAATGAGTTCCTCATTACAATCATCTCAAAAGATATTGGCCACCATTTGGTCAAATTATAGAAGCTCAAGAACGGGGCACTTAATGAGAATGCATACCATTCCTCCAGATAGTTCAATAATAAGTATGGTCCACTTCCAGACGGCAATATATCATCAATGAGACATGAAAACATATCATAGAAAGATATAGCAACTGGCTTGCAGGAATCCTACAAGAAAGGGTTCGTAACATTAGCATATACTTGAAATGCAATTACCATGATTATGTAAGGGACTTTTCATTTGGTAAGTATCACTTCACCACCATGCTTATGTAAAAGACATGCTAATTGTTTTGTTCTGAATTCATCAACTTCATGAATTAGAAACCCATATTTGAAAGTGTGTGCCATACAAATTGGAGTGTGAGAAGTTATACTCAAGAACCAATGGGGCCAATAGGACTCACCTAATTGATACCATAGTTTCTATTCTTTTCCAACAGCTACACCTTTCTATCTTACGAAAAAAATATCTTGCTGTTGAGAATTTCAAAAGCAATAATAGACAAAAGACAACCATGAATACAGCTCTGCACATACCATAGCACCAGAAACCAAAAGTGTATATCTACATAAAACATTTGCAAAAGCACCACTAAAAGATGAAGCTTTAGTTGTAAAACAGAAAGAAAAAAAAAAACTGAAGCGAATTCAAGAACGGAGCAAAAACTGTTGGCTTCAGCTGGTTTCTTGCTCATTTATAGACTTTAAGCTATGATATACTGCAGAACTATGTAAAAGATTATAATTCGGAACAAAAGCAGCCTACCAGCAAGGAAAAATTTAAGCAACAGAGATTTCTTACATTAGTGAACTTGCCATCTTTGATTTGTATTACTTGCACAAGGTAATTTTCTTCAATCCCGTCTGCATTCAGTTGAAAGCATCCTAGAATGATGCTATCAGAGCGAACCCACCTGATAGTATCCACTGATGATTGAGGAAATAGTTCAGTTTCAGAGGTTGAAAATGGTCAATCTTGTAATGAAAAACTTTCATATCAGGACAAAGGGCATGAAAACAAGTAAACAAGCATGGTATTATAGACGTAAAATCCAACATGCCTTTTATGATGCAGTTTGTATCGGGATCATCGATCCAGGACTTAAACGAAAGTTGCATAGACGACTTCTCGACGAAGTCACATGATAAAATGTTGAGAGTCTCCTTCCTTGCCACAGCAATTAGTTTTCCTTTTGAACTCCATTCAACTATGACCAAACACAAGTCAAAATGAGCATTAGCTGAACATAGTAAACTGTATCTTATAGTTTGTTACTCTCTGAAATGAGATTTCAAAACTGTCTTCACAACTGGTTTTTATGCTGCCGCAGTATATTACAGTAGATTACTAAATTCAACATTCAGAGAAGAAGAAAAAATATCTCTTGGGACACAGAAATAAGCAAAAAATAGAGATCTGACAAGCCAAAGGCAACATTCTTGTTGAACTAATTGGGAAGTGGCAAGATTGAAGTTCAAACAGATCAACTCAAGATTCAAATTAATAGCATATAGTAGTTAGGTGTGATATTATCCATCAACATGATGTATCTTACAGAATGTATATGATATATTAAAAGAATAATATATACCAGCATCAACATTGTCCATTAAATCCTTCAAAGGGGCACCAACCGTCCCGTGATAGAGCTTTCCAAGATTTGAAAGAACCACATACATATTTTCAGACTGTTTTGTCCATTGCATATCCTTAACAAAGCTGGATTCATCGAGTGAGGAAGAATAAGAAGGTTCTAGACCCTGCAACAAACCAGAGATTTGAAACCAGTAACAAAAGTATTCCAGAATTAAATGAATCCTAGCAGCATTCAAACTCAATAATTAACAACATTTGGACCTCAAGTGATTCATCTCGTAAATTATCTCTTAATCAAAATGGAAAACGAGTCATCTTAAGGAGTAGAAACCTTATCCAGTAGAGAAAGGACGGAGAAGAAGTGAATGTGGGCATCTGCAGTAGCTGCAAGAGTAGAACAATCGGTAGATAGTGCGAGAATGCGAAGCTTGGCAAGGGGAACGTCCACAACACTCAACTGCTGTATGGACGAACAAGAAGAGCTTCTTCCCTTTTCCTTAATCTCGGCGGCGGAAGCCATAACATCTCTGGTCCTCGCAACGAAAAACCCTAATAAAAAAACAAATTTTAGGTTATGTGGAAATCAGAAAGCAAAATAGCAATCGAGTAGTTAAAAGCTTACCGGAAGAATGGGCGACGAAGACGAGGCCGTGCTTCTCCGATACGGCGAGTGGCCGGGAGGGACTGGTTTGGGGATCGAAAGTGAAATCATCAGTGCTGATTGGAACGGCCTCGCCGATCTTATCAAATATGTAGTCGTTTGTCTCTACAAGATTTCCTTCAATTTCTTCTTCAACTTCAACTAATCTCTTATCCATACTTGTTCTTCTTCTTCTCGCACTAAAACCTGTTTAGGCGGGAATACTGCCGCAGCCCTAAACTTCGCTTCCTAGTTCCTCCCACCACCGCTAGACAGTACTAGACTTCTCTTTTTACTTTTAACTCCACTTTATTTGTATTTTTATTGCCCGTAATAAAAACGGCAACCGTGTTTTGTTTTTGTATTTTATTTCTATATTTCACCCAAAAACATTCATCAATACATTAACAAAAGAATAAAAACTTGCAAGGTCGAAGGTTCGATCCTTATATATGTAAAACCCACAAGTGTCCAGCTCAGTTGGTAAGCAGACTGAGTTACTTAAGCAAGGTCGAAAGTTCGATCCTTGTGTATGTAAAAGACCTTGCGGGGAGGTCCAACCCTCTACGGAGTGCTCAATTGGCCGAAGGAGGGGTGTCGCTGCGTCTTTGGGGCGGCACTGCTGAGACTTCGGCACAAAAGGATCAGGTTATACACCTGAGAGCCTGCTTGTGGTCTCTTCCCAGTACCCTCCTTTTAAAAAAAAAGAATAAAAACTTAAAAAATTCATGTCACCTAAACAACTTTAATGGAAAAACTTACGGATGTACCATATTAGGTAACGGCGCAATAGTTGAGGTACCATTTCAGGTATAAAAAATTTATAAGTACCAAAAAGTACATTTCGTAATAGTTCAGGTACCATTTTAAGTTTTTACTCTTAACAAAACAAAATAGTTCTTAGTGGTGTTAGTCTCATCTATATATGTAAGTCTGACTCACAATATAGTGAATAGACTAGTTCTTCGATATGAGTTATTTAGTTTTGGGTAATTATGTAGATAAACAAACTAGATAAGAGTTTGTTAAAATGCATAAATTATGTACTTTGGGTCTTACCATGCGGTTTTATTAATAATTATAACGGCATGAGAGCTGCCATTTTGCCCCTTATATTATAAAAACAGAAAAATAAAAAAAAAACAAACTAGATAAGCTTGAAAAATAGCCTCGAGAGTCATTATGACCCTTCTTCTATCTAAGGGTGAAATGCATTAAAAAAAAAAAAGATCACGCTTCTAGCAAGAGTATGTGTTGGCTTACTACGTACATTATTTTGGGTAATAAGTACATTAAACTGAAGAAGAAAAAATATGAAACATGTTCTTTGTTCTTTACCTCAATGAATCAATGATTTCCTGCTGATGAGTTTTGTTTTTGCATTGGGCTTTACATCTCTTTGAAGTAGTAAATTTTCTTAAACCGATAATTCATAAAGTATGTGTAGCGGGTAGTGGTACTTGAGACAATGTAAATGCTAAAACCATGTCAAGAGGTGGTACAATATTGAAAATGTAAACAAATAACTTGGAGCTATAGCGTCTCAAAAAGTATATAAGTTGGAGCTATACACATATATGTCATAATGCATTAGGCGGGCTAGTTTATACGGTGTTAGGCAGACTCTAAGTAGGCGCTAGGCGGATTCTACGCGGATATTAAGCGGAAGTAGAAAGTGCTAGGCGAGAACTAGACTGAAGTTAGGCGGACTTTAGATGGGAGCTAGTCGGGCATTAGAATGTGCTAGGCCGGATCTAGGCGGACATCTGAACTTGTGTCGGGGTTCTCCTATTTATTGTCGTATCTCTCTCTGACGGCATCAAAGCTCTCTCTCTCATCTTACGTCTATTACTAAATTTCTTGTGTTCCTCCAAATCGATTATAGTGGAACATCTATCGTCTCGAAAGTGGACGTATATCGTGGAACTGCTTTGTGAAAAACAAAACATACACATTGAAAGAAACAATCCCAAAATGATCGAGCATATACATTTTCGTTGAACTAGACGTTCAAATTTTTTAATTATTGGTTATCAATGAAAATCATGAACTTAATCATGAATAAATAATAAGAAAAACATATAGCAGATCAAGTTCAATTTATAGCACGTATACTTACTTCCACGTACGATTATGTATGAAATGAAATAACAGTCAGAGTTCCAACAACATAAACTGTGATAAATAATGATCTGATAAGCGATCTCCAGTTTACCTCGATCATTGCTTCGAGCATAATTGCATGTATTTGCTCTTTGAATTGATCGACAGTTGTGCAGAACTGTCTGTCATCCCCTTAACAGTTAACACAGCAAGTTGACTAACAAAATTCATATATATATGGAAACTACTCATTTAACGGCCGGGTGACCACCTTGTTCACCTCGATCAGCCAAATAATATATATCCATGAGAAAAGAAACAATATGTGTTGGCTTGCTAGCTAAGGCTTGCTCAGAATCCAGTTGCGTGCCTTGTCTATTATTGAGCACCAGTAGGAAGACCCAAAATATATCAACAACACATAGGATCAAGTTAGTCTAGAGTTGGATTGCAATTGGTTAGTAGTTCATCACAGAAGTTAACCATGTAGCTAGCTAGAAGCTTAGAACTGGCCTCCAGTGTAGGTTTGGCCAAAAGACCAGTTGGCAGGAGCCACATTGTTGGAGACAAGAGAGCGTCCATCACTGGTGGTGACCTTGAATGAAAGGGCTTGGCCATTAAGATAGGAGTTGCTTTGCCAATTCTGACCCCAGTTCCGGGACATGGCCATCCAACCGTTGCCACTTTTCGAGCCTTTAATAGACACACTCACCACATCACCAGCTCCACCCACATAGGTTATGAGCACTAGATTGAAGTAGGAGTGCCCATTGATTGTAAATCTGATTCCACCCTTCTTGCTACAACCAACCCTGCATCCATCAATGAATAATCTACGTTAACAAAGAGATCTCGATTCTCAAATATATATATACATATATATATATATATATATATATATATATATATATATATATATCAAGAAGATATCTACAAACAAGTAGTGGTTAAACCTACCTTCGGTATTGCACAGGGATAATTCCGGCTTTGGATTGAGCAATGTGTTGGAAAATGGGCTGAGATAGATCGAAATGGCGCAATGGAGGGTTACACCAGCCTCCAGCGTTATTAGGAAGAGCGCTGTTAGGTGGGCAGAAATTAGTCGCAGTTACTACTATGGATCCTGGTAAGCACCATTGTTTGTCATTCACACATTTAATCTCAAAGCAACCTCCACAGCTCAACCCATTATTGAACAAGGCAGTACTCAGTGCAGCTGTGTTTGTTCCATACCCCTGACTATAAAGATTTCCATAACCACAAGCCCCACCTGCGAGTAAGCAGTGACCCCAAACTTAGTTATAAAGTTACAACAACAACAATTCAAGCTATATGATGATCATTGAGCTTATATATCAGTAAACTTACCCATTGTCCCTGAAGCATCACTGCCTCCATAGAAAGTGGCGTGAGCATTTGTCCACCCATTACCAGAACCCTTCACAGTCTTTGAAATGGTAAGAAGGACTACAAATATGATGCACGTACGAAAATGATCCATAATAGAGTCCTGCAGCGTGGAAAGTAGCTAGATGGCTGTATAGTTGATGGGAGAAATAAAAGAGTTGATCGAGTGGCTTGTGATGATGAATAAAAAGGCTGATGGGATTGTATGGTTTTATATAGATGTGAATGCAGTGGCAGGAAGATGATCAAGGAATAGTTATGTATATATTAATTAATGGCCAAAATTTGGAATAAACAAACATGGACAGAAAATTGAATTATAGTGACAATTAACTAACCTTATGAGAGCAACTGAAACTAGCTAATATATAAATCAGAAGCTCGCTGAAGAAAGACTCAACCCAATAAGTAATATAAAGTGGCAGTTTGTGCCCAGCCTGGCTATTACTGCAGTCAAGTGGACTTTTGACAAGCCAAGATTCCTTAGACATATAATGCTTGAAAAATAGGTGATCAATCGAACTATGATCGAAGTTTTAACTAGTACACACCGGAGAGTTTGATGGTGTAATGAAATACATAATAAGATTGTCATGCTTTGCGGACTTCAAGTGCTGTATATGTCTATTAAACAGTCACTGGTCTCAGAAGCTGCTGACATTTGTAGTCTGAAACTGCACCTTTAGAATATTTTTTTTTGAATCTATCAACGACGGTATCCTCAAAGGCTTTCTAGGCCCATAGACTAATCCGCGCCGGGGATCATGTCAAAACGCTTCCTCCCCCTGGCCACCAAAAATCTGTTATCTAGGCTAGCAGGTACATGGTTGAAGCTGTTAGAGAATGATCGACCAACAATCAATAATACTATGCACCACTAGTAGTACGCGACTTGTTGGATAAAATGGGCGGGGGGGGGGGGGGGGGGGGGGGGGTGTCAATATATAATGCAATACATACTATTTAATTCCAATCTAGCTCAATTTTCAATTACCAGAAAGTATGGTGGTAATAATGGATGAACGTGCCCGGGTTTTCCTGGCTAAAAGAATGGATTAAATGAATTTGTTTGATGGTGGAAATGCATAAGCAATAAGTCGGCAAGTGATCAAGTTTGGATGATAGCAAGTCTCCCAGAGTCAAACTCAGATGACAGTTTATAGTTATTAGTTAAAAGCGTAATGGAAGAGTATAACAGACGGTGTCATACGTACGTACATGGCACAGGACTTGAGTTCTTGATTCAGCTGAATGAAAGGCATCAGCATTCATTCCATTCAAGAACATGAGCTACTCTTTCTTGGTCTTACATATATATATATATATATATATATATATATAGATTCTTTGAAAGAACTTGAGTCCAACTTCCAACCTTTGATTATCTCTTTTTCCTCTTTTCGTTTCTTGGCCGGCACCATCTTTTCTGTACGCTTTGTATCATATACTGTACATTTATAAACTTTCTCAACTCACTTGTACTTCTGTATGAGATCAAATCGAAGCTGCCCTCCGCTTTCAACAAGTATCAGTGTTTCAGAATTCAGCTAGAATCAGTTACCTCCTCGACTTTACCTTATTCGCTAACTATTGCTGCATTGTGAATGATCAAATTAATAGGCACCAAACCCCCATTTTTTTCATATCCGATATGATTTTTTAGATTGGATATATTGCAGAATTATTCACCTAAATATTCTAACACCCTGGTACTGACTTAAATTAATTTGGTGCCCAACTAGGCACATGGAAATGGAATCAATGGATGATGGGGGCAAGCATTTCACTTTGACTTTATACAGAATTTGTGATACATTAGTTATATATAGGCCAATTGCCATGCCTGTTATCTGACTTTTGACAACAGCTACTACTACAGTACTACTAATACTAAGAAAACGAATCTCGATCAATTTATTTAGACTTCTAATTAAGTTAAAGGGATTGAGGGAAACTTAACTACCAAAAATTCAGGATCTTATCAATTTCTACTAAAAGTGCTTAGCATGTGGCAAACCGTCTGTCAAGCTAAAAGAACTATATTTATTATGATGGAGAATCACAATCTTCCCACGCTATACTCCCTTTCTGCTGGTACAAAATCAGAACCTTTTTTTGCACTTTATTGTGCAATATCTTAAGTTCTTAACTGTAACCATCTGTGACATTCGTATAATCTTTTTTTGTGAATCATGATGCAGCTCTGGCCGCTTTTGAGTAATCCAAACTTTACAGGTTAACAAAGCCGATTGATTATCCAAACTTTCCTGTTGCACGCTACCATGATTACAAATGGCATTCATATTTGGTTTTCAGTTTGGCCAAGTGCCATACAAGTCTTACTTGCATCATGAGCAATCACAGCTTAAGGGTTGTTCATCTTACTTTAACATATAGATCTTGCTGATCAAACTCATCAAATGTGGATGACTGTTTTTGCTCTTGAAATTCAATCGTTCTAAGTGACTGAGGCTATAATTGTCTAGAGAACTTGCATGACATTCTTAGCAAAAAAAACCTGCATGACATTGAAACAGCTCTTCTCCCTTTGGGAGGACAATTAAAACCATTGAGGTCAAGTTTGCAATTTCCCTAAATATAATGGAGAAAGAATACGTGGTTCCGCCAACAGATATAAGC
Source organism: Potentilla sterilis (assembly GCA_963682095.1). Taxonomy (NCBI): domain Eukaryota; kingdom Viridiplantae; phylum Streptophyta; class Magnoliopsida; order Rosales; family Rosaceae; genus Potentilla; species Potentilla sterilis. The sequence continues at coordinate 63,084,113 of OY821755.1, forward strand.
AGAATACCTGGATATTCTTGCACATAGAATCAGAACCCCGAAGGATACAAACTATACTAACAATTAATAGTGCTTCTAATACATGAGTGTATGCCATCCACGCATGATCCAACGGTGTGCCGCCCTAAATGAAAAATAAATTAGGCTACTTATGAGTTACACACCGTTATATCATGCGCGTATGCCGTACACACATGTATAGTGAAGTTCCCCTCACAAATATCAGTATATGCAGTATGACTAACAAATAACCAACACATAAGAAAATATATCCTTACTGATCAATAATTGAAGGTGAAACTGCAAGAGTTATGGACAAATAACTATTACCAATGGATTTCACTCGTTTTGAAATCAGAAGAGAGTATTAGTGACAGGTGATTGTGATTCTGACCACGTATACATTGTCTGTCATAAATCAGGCTTTCAGTACCCGGCCTTACTACTAGCTATGATCTGAATGTTGTATGGTGGGTATTGGCTTCATGACACAGAAATTGCTAGCTGGAGTAGTTTTGGATGTGGTACTACAGGAACCAGTAGTAGAAGTAGCAGCAGCAGCCTTGCCTTTCTTACAATTATTAAATCTGCTGCAATTATGTGCTGTAGAAATATTATGATCTGTAGCACGCATCGTTGATCTTTTCTCCATTTCACGTCCCTGATCACCTGTGCTCTTCATAGTGATCATGTTCCGTTGACTCTGCTTCAAGATGTAATGCAACTTTTCATTATTAGTACCTTTGAATTTACCACCAACACTTACTGGTACTGGTATGACGTCTAGCCCCATCAGTTTGGCTACTACACCTGGTTTGCACCATACCACACTCTCCCCTGCTAAAGTTGCTGGCAAACGACGACGATACAATGACCTCGTGGTACTGCTACTGACATCAAAATATTCATGACTCTTTGATGATGTGCCTACATCATAGCTTCTTCTGTGATCACGATGAGCTGGCCTCAGCTTTTCCTTTGCAACAATAGCAATATGATCCTTCTGCAAATGTAAGTTGTTTCTGAAGGAAGAGCGGTACATGGCGTCCCTGCCATCAAGAGAGAAACGAGGGTACTGATTCAAAGCATTTCTTGCAGACCGCAGAATATCAGAGTTATTTACGCAAGACATCCTACCCGGTCCTCTCAGTATTACTCCATTCATATCATCATTGTAGTGATCATCGTCTTCACGTGCCTCTTTCATGAGCTGCAGCGCCTTTGATTTTCTTGCAATCTCCTCTTCCAAATCCAACTTCAATATCATCTCCTCCAACGTTGGCTGCCTTTCCATTTCCTGAAGACGATATTGCTGATCAGTATGAGCAGCAGCATTTTGCCAATGTTTATTTGAACCGGCGTCGACATTGACAGGACCTACTGGGGATGAGGTATGTTGGTTGAGGGTAGAGGTTGAGCCATCGTCGTTGCAGAAGTTTCTCAGGCCTTTCTTCATCTTCGATCCCAGAGAGTTTTTTAGGAGAAACAAGGATGCATCTCTCATTGATTACTAGCTACAGGGACTACTGAGGGAGCACGCACCACCGCTAGAGGATCGAGTTAAGAGATGGATCCGGATGAACTGAAGATAGATCGAGAAGGTGCGCGAGCTAGCTAGCTGCTAGCACATACAAATTAGCTAGCTGGGAGCGGTGTAGAAATTTTAATTACTCAGGCTAGTTAGCTGTCCTTCAATCTTAATAGCATTCACATGACAAAAGCAGGAAGCTGGCCAGCATTCACAAGATTGCAGGGGCACTGTGCAAAGCCCTTTCCATCAATCAATATTGAATATTCCACCAGTATTATAGCTAATGGTTATTACTGACTCGATCATGTAAGATCTAATGGTACATAATAAATATGGTTTTCTCTTGAATTGGTTGAGGTGCATGATCAACATTCACTCTCTGGCTAACCTGTTAAAGAAGGCAAGTGAAAAGGATGAACTAGCTTAATGCCCGCCAGACTCCAGCATGACGATTAATTGTACCATGAGCGGTGCATGACCTCTTACCTTTATACACTTAATTGATTGCCGGTGGAATTCTTGTGCATACCTTAATGCTAAGAGCTTGCATTGTCTCGATGCGATTGCAGAGGCTGACATGCATGAACAAACAGTAACCCTTACAAATCTACAGACAATGTCCTATATATCGATTGTGGGATTCATATCTCAATACGCCACATTTTCAAGCCAAAAATACTCATGAAACCAAGATTTTTAAACAATATTGCCTATCTTCTAAAAATTGGCGCCTACGGAAGGACTAGGCAGGACCCAGGAACTAAGCGAAGGTTAGGCGGGAGCTAGGCGGGGACTAGACGGGAGCTAGGCGGCTTGGGCGTTCCAGGTAGATGAAGCTATCTTACGTCGCCTAGCCTCTTTTACTCTCTTTGAAGGCTTAACGTGCACATCAGTGAATCTGTCTTCTCCATTCATTGAAATATGGGACCGGGTCGGGTCGGGTATTTGGAGAGTGAAAGATGATTCGTGTATACACCTTGGACAATACATCTACATCTTTCTAAATAGCATCGTTCATAGACTATATATCTTAAGGTGCACTCTCAGCATAAAGACTTAATATTCTATTGGAGAGGAGATCTTACATCATAAAAATGATAAATAGAATATAGATTATAGGTGGATGGATCATACTCAATTTACCGAGATTTTTCTGTGATTAAAAATATTAGACCAGAGATTCTATTCTCCTATCCAGCTAGAAATCCAGCAAAACAAACACAGTTTAAATGTGGTTATGTTGGGACAATATTCGTACAATGGAGGATCACGAGCCATGTTTGGCTATTTAATATGGTATCAGAGTAGATGTTAGGCGGTAACTAGGTGGGGTTATTAAAAAAGATGTATACGTATTGTCCAAGGTGTATAAACATCTTGCACATTCTAACTATCAAACCTGACTCAGTTCCATATTTAAGTGAAAAAGAAGACAAATTCACTAATATCACGCTAAGCGCCTTTAGAGAGAGTGAAAGAGGCGACGTAAGGTAACTTCATTTGCCTCACGAACAATGTTCTAAAGATCGCTTATCGGCATCATATCGATCATGGGGCGAAAGGATATATCGGGGATATATCGAAATATATCGGATTAGCTCTTTTTAACTAAATTTATTATATTTATAAACATATAGTCCAAACGATACCAAATAAATTAAAGAAAAAAGAAGAATAGAATTCTTTTAACAATAAAAATACGTAAACAGTACCAAATAATAAAAAACAGGTGTCTAAAGAAGGATTTGTTGGACATGAAATTCATCATAGACTCTATCGTCACCGGACTCAATAACGCACAATGATTTTCTTCTTACTTCTTAGTGATAGTTTTTTTTTGTCCCCAACAATCTCATTTAAAAAATTTGAAAAATTTATAAAAAAAAAAAAGAAGGAAAAAAACATAAAAGTCCGATATATTGGGTCAAACTAGAGTTTGACTCTAGTTTGACCCGATATATCGAAGTTTGATTGATATTATATGGTTATATCGGATATCATATCGTTTTCTACATATATCGAGGGATATATCCAAGGAATTCAAAATCGATAATATCGGCGAAATATCGCCGATATTTTCGTTTTTCCGTTGAATCGATATTTCGATTCAATTCTTTCAGTTTCTCGTCGAAATTTCCCGATATTTTCCGATATTTCCGATATTTTGCCGATATTTCCGATATTTTCGCGAAATTTCTGATATTTTCCAGAAAATTTTTATCTTACCTTCAAAAACTAATTTTCAACAATTTAAAACACATAATTTTCAACACCTAATTTTAATTTCTAACTTACCTTCAAGAGCTAATTTTATCATACTTCTGTTTTGATTTCCTAATAAGTTTCTTACTCATGCATGCTTAATAGTAATGTGTAATCATTTTACATGATAATGTATGTAATTACAATTTTATTAACATGATTTTTCTATGATGTTCTAATAAGTTAGCTTCTTCTTTTTTTATGTAGCTATTCAACGACTATATAATGGTTAGTGGCAACGGGTCAACGACTATATAATATCAATTTCTGTATGGTTTTAAAAAAAACTTCATGTAGTTGCTTTTGTGAAATATTATGTACAAATAATGTTAAATGGTGTAATGGTCTAGCCTCATTTTAGGTTTCAAGCATAAATTATATATATATATTAAATCATATTTTAATAAATATCAGCTCTATTAACATAGTAATTTATATAACATTTCCATAAATTGATATGTATTTGAGTTTATTAATATTTTCTTCTCACATATGATTGATAACATAGCATAAAATAATCTTAGAAAGTTTCAATACAAATTTCCATGTATTTCTTATAGTTTCCGTTGTTTTTGTCAAAATTTCTAATGGATCGATATTTCCATCGAAATATCCGTATTTTGAAACACCGATATTTTCTCGATATCCGATATTTTACTCCTTGGATATATTCGATATTTAGAACATTCCCCACGACACCTAGGCCACCTAGGCCACATAACGAAAAAAGTAGGAGATGATTGGGCCCAAAGTTGAAAGCAAGCCGAAGGATCAAGAATAAACAATAGGGATGATTGGGCCGAAAGTTTCTGATGAACCCAATACAAGTCCGTGGTGCAGGACAAATCTGCAGTTTTGTGAATTTGTTTCTGATAAGACGATCAGCCCTCAGGTACCGATCTTTTAGATTCGTTATGTATAATCAGATTGGTTAGGTTTGAATCGATCTCCTTTGTGATATGATTGGAATGGTTTTGTGAATCTGATCTAGAACGTGGATTGGATTGAGTGCAGGAGAAGAGAGAGATGAAGAATTTGGTAGCATATTTGGTGGCCTCTTTGCTGATTGCTTCTGGAATTCCTTCAGGACTGTCTTACAACACAGTGCCAGCTTTCCTCTGGTCACCCCATTACCATCAGTATGTTACTCTGTTGATTGATGCTTTTTTCTCTCTCTTTGTTGTTAATTTGCTGATTATATGCTTTCAAATTACAGAGTCAAGGCAGCCATTAATTACCAGACAATCTCTCCCAAGGATTTGGCAAAGTCTGTGCTTTCAGAAGGAGGCTGGTCGGACTTGCTGGTATTTATGTCTTCCATATTCACTGCTAGTTTTTGCTCTTCTTTTCATGTCTTTGTCTCTATAATGTCTCGTTTCAATGAGCTGCTAGAAGATCAAGCTTACTCTTCCCTCTCTCAGTATATATACTTTTTCTGTTTCACTCTATATTTATAATTCCGCTTCTACTCTTGATTATCTCTTATAAATCTTTCTTCATTTCGCAGTGCCCTAGCAATGAAGCTCATCAGCCTTTGGACCTTGCTCTTGTCTTTGTTGGTACAGAGGTAAGAACATTGGATATTCTTCCGTTGTCATATAACTTTCTTTTTTTTAATGTGTTCCAAATTATAATCGAATCCCTTTTATATTCGCTACCTGTTGCTATAGCTGAATAAATATGCAATACCGAGGCAGTAGTTTCATATGAATAATGACTTATGTTGGATTGTTGAGCTTGAACTCAATCTGGGTATTCATTTTTGTTTACTTTCCAAAGTACTTTGTGTTTTCCTATTTGCCGAATTAATGGATAGATGATTTTCTAGAATCAGCAGTCTGCTTGTTTTGCATTAAGCCATCAAGTATGAGACTAGGGGAAGGAAGTGAACATAATTATATACATTTTTAGACATTTTACGATGTGTGTAACCATCAGACTAGCTAAGAAACATATAAGCCCGTAATGGTTATGATTGAGACTTTTTCACTTTTTTTATATGGATTTGATATTTCTTGTGCTACTGTTTATGTTTGGGCATACGGAAATAATGTCCTTTGTTTCTTAGTTGCAATCTTCAGATATTTCTGCAAGCAAACATGCTGATCCTGCTCTTGTGGACTTGCTCAAAGTAAGTAGAATATGCCAAACTGCATTTAGTCTCTTTTTTTTTTGGAATTGATGATTCAGGAGTCTGATCCCAAAACTGCCTGTATTATTCATATTTTCTGCTTTAATAGCTACAATTCAATGGTCTTGAACAGGTCTCTTTCACACAATCCAATTTCTCCATGGCATTCCCCTATATTTCTACATCAGAGAAGGATGCAATGGAAAGTTCTTTAGTGTCAGGGATGTCTGAGACTTGCGGGAAGAATTTTGGACTCAGTAATTTTCATTTCTCAGAGTCATGCTCCATGGAGGGCGATGATGTCCAAAAGCTTTCAGACATGCATTCGGTCCATGTAAGTCAACTTGATAATTGTATATTACATTATAAATTTTATCACAGGGATCTGATATATTTTTAATTTTTTGTTCAAAAACTGGACAGGATTATCTTGTTTCGAGAATGGAAAAGAGATCAAATGGGGAAGCAGATTTGGTGGTATTCTGCAACAAAGGATCGGATTCTTCAAATGAACTAAAACACCAACATTCAGAGAGTAGGTTAAGTTGAACTGTACTATTGGTTTATTTGTTTTATTACTCTAAGTTGTGTAGGTTTTATTCAAAATCACACTGGTCTTGGACAAAACCATAACACATATTTAATGGCTGTGCAGGTAAAATTTTCTCTGAGATTATTAGTTCTGTGGATCAATCTGGGGCAAAATATGCAGTTCTGTATGTTTCAGACCCCATTAAATCCATCCAATATCCTTCTCATAGAGAGTTAGAAAGGTTTCTCGCTGAAAGTGCCTCAGGAAATGCATCGGCCAATTCGACCGCCTGTGATGAAGTTTGTCAGATCAAATCATCACTTCTGGAGGGACTTCTAGTTGTAAGTTGGTCTTTTGTTTTTCCTCTTGTGGTTATTCTATGGTTAAGTGTGTGTAGATAATGCTTATAGGGACACTAATAGACCAAACTATTTCTCTTGTTGCCAGTGCTGCATGACCTCTTCTTTCTTTGGTCTGATCCATCTTTCTTACTTATCGACCAAACTTACTCTGGCATTTCTAAGGTGTCTAGTTCATATTGGTGGAACCTCCATCTTTATGCTAAACAGTCTGTTTAATCTCTACTAAATGTTTAATCCATAAATGCATAATTTGAACTAGTTCGTGGCCTTAGACTGCTATCCTTTCTCCTTTGAGCCATAAATGTAGATATATTTGCACATAAATGTGCACGGGCCATAATTTGTAAATTGTAATGGGAACTATGCATGATCCGATGATTTTTCTGGGGACAATTCTTTTACTCGTTCACCCCCGTGTCATTAAACAATTGTACCTTAAACTGCGATTAACAGCTCTCTGAACTTACTCTAAAAGGGTCACATCTTTGCCAAATATCAAACAAATCGAAGATCGCTTCACCATCCAATTATATTAAACAAATGGACGGTTTGGCAATAATTAGGATCATTATGATGTATCGTTCATTTATGTGACACATGGATGGCTAAAAGATCTCAAATTTGATTGGTAGTTTGCTGAAACAGTCTTTTTATAATGCTTTCAAATATGAAAGGTTTGTATTATGAAAGTCTAAAGTGAGACTACATTAATTAAAAGTGTGCGCGGGTTAACTCCTGCGTTGAACTTAAGAATCATTTTTTTCCCCGGGTTGTTTACAGTGCACAGTATGACTGATGTGGAGTTCTGATATTTTTTTTCTTTTTGAAATGGATCAGGCACTTGTTCTGCTTATAATCTTAATATCAGGCATCTGCTGTATGATGGGCATTGACACTCCAACGAGATTTGAGGCGCCCCAAGAGTCTTAACTTATTGTACGTGCACAATTTCTCTCATCTGCTGTGGTGCTTGGTATTGATAGGTCTCACTGGTTTGAGCATCACTCAAACTCTGAAAGCAGTTGCTTGTAATATATAGTTGCGGGTGGTTGTTACCTTGTAATATTGCTCGGGGTCATTCTATTATGTTGGTAATAATGCAATATTTGGTGAAGATTGCATGTCCATTTTAGGTTAGTTTGTAGAAGGATGTGTATCTTCATGGTAATGGTTTTGACTTGCCTATGTAATTGAATAACTATTGATTTTTTATTGTTTATCATTCGTTATGAGTTATGACAGGGAAGAAAAACAGAATAATTTATCTGACTTTGCCTCTTCTTTGTGCAAGAGCTAATATTTCATGATGTGTCCAAATGACATAAACTGTTTGTCTATCATGAGTTGAGTCAGACTTATAGCCTCTTATTTATGATTGAGGCTAATGCCACTAGACTGTATTATTTGTTTTCTTGTTTGTTGGTCTGATTATCACTCTCTAGGTCACTATATTTACAAATTCTCACATTTTATTTTCTGTTGAATACTTGTATGGGTGTTTTACACATGAGCTCTTACTAACTCGATTCTCTGTGGTGATTTTATAATCAAAGTTGGGTTAAGTAATTTCACTCACATTTATTTTTTGTTGCCTCCTGAAATTTACGACACTATGTATTAAATGTATCTGCAGATTGCAGTAATGTGCATTAGAGAGACAGGAAGCTAGCTGCGTAACCAAATTAAATGCAGACAAAGACAGTATTTCTGAGTCTCGGCGCACATGGCATTGGTCAGGCAGAGAACAAATTAAGAGAAGAAACACCATATTAGCCTAGCCCCTGCCACCCCATCAAAAGTTTAAAACAGTAAAACTTCCGGCCACGCTCTGACGGCTTCGTCTTTCGAAAATGGCTTATGGTGACGACTGTGGAGTTCCTTTTTCGCTTTCTTTTTTCTTAGGTTTAATATATGATGCATCACATCCATCGATCGTCATTTCCTTTGCAACTCTCTCACAAGTCGAGGAAGTTGAGGGGAAAGGCAAAGATGGAACCTTATTCTTTCCACTATATATTGATGAAGATAATGCTTCTATTCCCCAACTAATTAAGTTATCCTCTTTTCTTCATCTATATATTCCTGCAATCTAGCTCTGACGATCAATGTGGTTCATGTTGGGGCTCAACAGCAACTGAACCGAGCTTACATGCATCCAGCTACAGCAGCCTATCGATCTATTGCGTTGCGTTAGGGTGTACAAGGTATTGTGCAGCCAAGGATGACTTGCCGTCAGTCCGTACGTTGAGCTACCAAGTTGGAAGGATTTATCTATCTATCGATAGTTGATACTTAATAGCTGAGGCTGGCAAGTTGTCGTAGGCTACATATTTTTTTTTCTACTCCTCATGCCAGGTCTTCAGTGATCGAAACTTATTCTAAAGAAGTACCTACATTAGTCTGTCAATATCATTATAGGTCTTCAGTGATCGATACTTATTCTAAAGAAGTACCTGAAGTCTCCTACATTAGTCTGTCAATATCATTATAGGTTTCGAAGTTGAGGGAGTTTAATAAATCACTAAATAAAGTAAAAACTGAAACTATGCCTGGTTCTTTGGGGTCATCATCGCTAGTTGCAAAGGAAGTTGTTTGGTCTATTTTGGTTTAGTTTGTTGTTTAGCCTATTGATTTGTATTTGCTGGCGTAGTTTGCAAACACAGATAAAACACTTGGTTGATTTATCAACTCGATCAAATGGCAAGAAGCAGCAATCAACAAGAAAAGAGTGAAAAATGCATCAATCATATATGCAAACTTGAAAAGAGGGCCCCTCGCCAACAACCAGCTTTTGATGCTCTGATGCAATTCAAAGTGCTTTTGTCGACAAGCAAAAATCCAACACTGGTTACCTGGACCTGCTTAACATGCAAATGAAACAAATGCTTTTTTTTTTTTTTTTGGGGGGACAGAAAATGCAATCTTGTTTGATGCTTTATTTCTCACGAGGAAGATGAGCTAGTTTCCGGAGATGGCTCAATAGAAAAAAACCAGAGTTCCCCGCCACGCGTTGAAATATTCGACTGGCTTTTGGTCCTCTGTGCAACAGAGACACATTCTTCCTTCAGCATTGAACCAGCTAGACGTCTGAATTTTTTCTTATATATTTTTTCATATATAATAAAAGATCCATATATGGACTTCCTTCTTTTCTTAGTTGCCTCTACATTGCTGGTCTGAAATGGGAATATATATTTCTCTCATTCAAAGCTTTTGACTGGATGGAAGGCAACATTTGATCTGGTCTTTGAGGCTTAATTGGCAGTCCAGAAAGCTTCTGAATTTCATTTTCACATATGGCAGCAGTTTTGAAGCTTTGAGCTCCAGCATTCAGGTAAGTAACTTGTTCGTAATACCTCTGTGTTTGATTTGGTTGCACTCTCTCACCTCCAGAGTTCACTTGTTTACTATACAGAGTTCACGTGCATATACAAGGGGCTTCCATTACATTTACAGTTCCAGAAGAAGGAGAAGCTATGGCATCAGCAACAAGAAAGCCTCTCCACAACCTTGCTGAAACAGTTCATTCCCTGCTAGGTCATATGTCACATCTTTCTTCCAGCTGGGTTAAATCTGTTTGTCATATAATAATAAACCTACCTTCTGAAGAGCAATCATTCAACTTAAGAACCACAAATGTAGAGACAATGAGTACTTCAGAAAATCCTGATGACGATTTAGGCAATCTTACCTTAAAGATTACAGGTACAATCTACCTGCATGCATTTCTTTTAGTATACTGTGTGCGTCAATAACAAATAAGATGCATGTTATACTGTTACATTCTCCATCATCTACTTTTCGCCACAGATGAACTTGCTCTCTTGACTGCCCGGATAAATGAATTGAACAGACAGCGAAAGCAGTTTCTAAATGAATTTCTGGATTTGAAAGGTTTGTCATATTAAATGGACATCTATTGAAATGTAGACCGGAATCATGATGCTGCACCAAGTACAATTACTCGCCTGTCAAAGACCCAATTCTGCTTAATAAATTTGACAGGAAATTGATTCTACTTGGTGCAGAATTTACTGAGACAACTAAAATTGCATAATTATGCTCAGCATGTTTGTTAATGCAGGTAATATTCGAGTGTTTTGTCGTATAAGACCCATAGAAATGGGGGAGAACTTTGGCCGTTTTAGGCCTGTTATAGCTTTGGATTCGAGTAATGTTCTTCTAAGATTTTCTGATAATAAGAACAAAAGTTACAGTTTCGATAAGATTTTCCACCACGGCTCATCACAAGGTACATCACCGCTTTCTGGTTGCAAATGAGGCCATTCTAGCCTTCCTGCAAATATTTTTATGTGCCAAGTGCTAACCTACATATCTAGCTCTCTATCTGTGACTGAATATGAATGTTTTAAATTTTCAGATGAAGTCTTTTCAGAAGTTGAACCAGTAATCAAATCAGCACTGGATGGCTATAACGCTTGCATCTTTGCATACGGACAGACAGGGACAGGGAAAACCTTTACCATGGTGAGCGCTCACTAGTCAGGGCAGTCTCAACTGCATGCATGCTCTGGGAGAATATTCAGAATTTAACTGACTCAAGTATGATATATTTATGGTAGTTCTGAATGTATTGGTTCTGATCTAAATTTTGTAGGAAGGAATTCCAGAATCTCCTGGAGTGGTGCCCCGCGCAATCGAAGCATTGTTTGAGCAAGCAATGGATAGCAACCATGAGTATCTCTTTAGTTTCAGTATGCTTGAGATTTACATGGGGAATCTGAGAGACCTGCTAACCCTTCAACCAACAAAGCCAATGGATCCAATGCCATGGTAAGAATATAGTGATAAATGGTTGAAAGACCCAGAAAACTACATACATACATCCTCTCATGGTCTACTTACTCACATGACTTATTATTGGCTTTGCATCTCCCTGCTTTCTTTGTTAGCTGTTTTGTCTCAAGCCAAGCTTTCCCTTACAAAATAATCCTACTTTTATTTGAACAGCCTCTCAATCCACACTGATCCAAAGGGTGAGACTGAAATTGGAAACCTTGTTGCTATCCGAGTGAGTAACTTGACCCAAGCTCTAAAGCTATACCGTTTAGGGTGCCGGTTCAGGTCAACTGCATCGACAAACTGTAACGTTACCTCCAGCAGATCCCACTGGTAATTCAATATTTCCCAGGAACTGGCCGACTCAGATATGTCTTTAGCATTGGTTACTAACTTTTGGTATCTAGACCAGAAAATTGTGTCCTGAGACTTATTTCTGTTTGAACAGCTTGATCCGCATATTAATCACGTGTAGTGGAGCGCCTGAGCGGCGAAGGGAAACAAATAAAGTTTGGTTTGTCGATCTTGGGGGAAGTGAACGTTTGCTGAAGACAAAGGCATCCGGGAGAAGATTAGAAGAAGGAAAAGCCATTAACTTGTCCCTTTCCTCACTGGGGGATGTGATCAATGCCCTTCAACTCAGAAAGGGTCATGTACCTTATAGGTAACTCAAAATTTATTGTGCTATTGTTCATTAATCCTACCATTTGTTATCAGCAACACATGTCCTGTTTTATTAGTCAAATCCAAAAGTAAGACTACTTCTCAAACCTACTAGCTTCTTAGCATGTAAGCGTCCATCAGCTATGATTTACTTTCTTTGTATACTTGAGTAATTACAAAAAGGAGGCTGCAGCAGTATGAACTAAAACCTGAATGATTTTTTTTTTCTCTACTAATGACAGGAACAACAAGCTGACACAAGTTCTTAAAGACTCTCTTGGTAATCACTTTACTTCAGTGGACTCTAGTAACATCCTTGTTTGTAGTGACTACCAAGTAACAACATTCCCTTGTCAAAATCTCTACTATACATGAGAATTGTTCAGTTGCTATTTTACAAGATTTGCCACAAGTTTTTGAAGAAAGAAAGAAAGAAAAACCAGGCATGCAGCAAATGGCTATATGCATTATGCAATGGGGAAATTATTCCAATAGCCGCATGCGAAGGGGATGCCAAAACTTGTTTCATCAACATACCAATCTGTTTTCTTCTATATATATATATATATATATATATATATATATATATATATATATATATATATATATATATATATATATACAGTCCCATTCAAATACGGACGTCCGCACGCACTGTTCATGGTGCGGATGTGCCGTATCCGGCCACCGGCGAGGCGGCGCCGGCGTATCCGGCCGGTGGTCTGTGCTCGCCTCGACCCGGCGACCCCTTCTGTGCCGGCCCGGGCTCCATTGCCGGCCGGTAGCCGGCCGGAATCTGGAGAAAACCAGGAAAATGAACAGTAAAGTTCATGTTTCTGGTTTTTTCCAGATTCCGGCCGGCTCCCGGCCGGCGATGGAGCCCGGGCCGGCACAGAAGGGGTCGCCGGGTCGAGGCGAGCACAGCCCACCGGCCGGATACGCCGGCGCCGCCTCGCCGGTGGCCGGAAACGCCGGATCCGCACCGTACGGACGTCCGTATTTGAATGGGACTGTATATATATATATATATATATATATATATATTTTTTTTTTTTCACTTTTTCTATTTATCATTTTGGTGTAAATATCATTCATTCCCTTGATTTTGTTTTATATTCAGGAAGGGACTCAAAAACTCTGATGCTTGTTCATGTAAGTCCTAAAGAAGAAGATCTATGTGAAACAGTATGTTCTTTGAACTTCGCAACAAGAGCGAGAAGTATTCAACTAGGGAGTGCGGACCCAACTGTAAGTACATACGCCAATCTATTATTTACATTTCTTCTTCAGTAGAATTCGGATCTTTAACAGATGTTTCTTTCACCCATTTATTTGCCAACAAACAAACTGTAGATTTGACTAACTCATGAGATACTTTTCATGATTAGATTATATTTCAGATCTAAATTTACTTTATGGATTATGCAAGGTTATAGCCCGTTAAGATGAAAGTATTATGATTAAATAAGAAACACAAGTTTTATTACTAATAAGGGTCCAGATCTATAAAACAATTAAAGAAACATACAAGTTAAAAGAACAGACCTCAATCTCTTTATTTACCCAAATTTATTTATGTACAAAATAATATGCTACGAGTGGATAGACCTGAAATGATACATGTGCCAAAAGTCATGTAAAATTATCACACGTAACTAGGTAAGCATAATGGTGTGATAAACAAGTAAAACTACTTTTACAGAGAATGGAAAAATCATAATGCAACTGAATTACCTGTTTAGCTGGCCATGAAAATAGAAGTAAACAGGACCTCATTAATTTCAGCTTCTGTTTATAGTATAATGTGTGAAATCATATGCCTTTTTGACTGCAAAGCTGAAATCAGGAACAAAGGGAGAAGGAAGTTGCAATGATGAATCTGCAAGAAATGATGAACAAAATTGAAGTTGAGAGCCAGGATGTTAGGATGAGTATCAAGCAGTCAACTCAGGAACTTCAAAACCTAAGGAAGACAGCTGCCTGTTCCACTGAGCAACTGGAAAACTCAGTGGATGCTTATCAGATAGTGAACGAAGTGCCCCAATCTAATTTTGAAACAAACAGGAACAGTGCTGCATATATCTCAGCACCTCCTTTGTCCCAGTTACCCAGGTTTATGAGACCTACTGCTTGCAGCAGAAGAAAATCTGGATCAGACCACCTCCTAAACACTGAAGAGAAACTGAGATTCCCTGCAAGAAGGAGAAGACCATTCAATTATCATGCTAAATCTGTGAACTTCCCCATAAAGGGTATTTCAAGAAATAATTCAGAATGCAGTATTTCCAGAAATAGCTGTTCAGTCCCTCTGAATGTGAACAACAGCGCAGATGTTGAGACAAATTACAGTCAAGATATATCAGAATGTGATCTTGAAGACTTTGTTTCCTCAGAGCAGGTAACATCACCAAAATGCTTGAATGAGCATACATATCACCTCTTTCATGGTGAGGGAAGTGAAAATGGAGATAAAAACATTGCTTGCTCTGTAAAATATTTGAAGGTTGATAAGTGGCTATGTCAGAAGAATGCACCAGCTGTCAGGAGTCATATTCCTATGAACAAAACAGTTCTAGCTATTCCTACCCCAGAGAAGACACTAATGTGTAAAGGACAAAAAGAAACAGAAATTTTACAGGATGAGAAAGTCAATAATTACAAGCTTGAAGTGGAGCAGATTGTCAACCACAACAAATTGGAGAAACATGTGGATGTGGATTGTTCTCAATTGCTCATGCAAGAAGTGATTATTAGCAAGCCTCCCACAAATATGGTTGTCAATGACACTATGAACACAAAATGTAACTCTGATTCTTCATCAGATGGAATATTTAAGGAGACGAGGATAAATGTACAAGACAAACTAGACGAACTGCCAATAGAGCAACACATACTCAGCAGAATCCATTCACCTGATATTTGGTGCAGCAATTTCAGTTTGAATCAAGACGATAATGGAGTCATATCCACAATGCAGACAGTACTTGGTGAAACAGAACGCTCAGATAGTTCCTTTTCTAACAACAGCAATTGGTGTCAAATTTCTACCATTGATTTAGCTTCTATTATTTTGGACTCGAGACAAGATTCTAACATCCCAATTTCAAGAATTGAACAAAAGTCAGGCTGCCAACAGTTGCCGACCGTAATATTTGTGGATGATAGTGAAAAGGAAGACTTGGAAAAATTATCTCAGAGGTCTGGAGAAGGTAAAAGACCTGGAAAACAAAAAATGAGATATCAAAGAGCATTATTATTGAAAAATGTAATTCCAGAGGAATCAGTCAAGACACAACAACTGATAAGATCACAAGAAAATAATGTGCAGTTAGGTAAGAGAAATGTGGAAAGATATGTGGAAAATTTACTGATCTTGTTTTATCTTTTCTAAGAAATACTTTCATCTTTATCTTTTTGCAATCTATCAATCTTCTAATGATTACACAATGGTCAATGTCTTCACAATTTTCTGTTGCTCTGTTTTTTATCAGGAATTTGCCATCTTCTTCAACAGAAAATTCAAATATTATGGGCCACTGCTCTTCTTGGATTAGGATTTCATAATTTGGGACTTGAGCAGGACTTCTTTTTTGGTTTGATGCTCTGAAGCAGGAATAGTAGGGGAACAGAATCAACATTCTGAGGATCCTCTCCAGTCGCAAGGTGGAAAACATTCAATGAAAATAAAGTGACATTCCTTTGAAAAATGTGCAAACCATATCAGTTTGATTAAACCAGGTTGTACTTTTGATGATGAAAAATGCCTTAATTGCCTATGAAGCATCCAGTTTCTGTATACAGGTTGTTCAGACCTGTTTTGATTATTTCTCTGATATCATTCTTAAGATTTTGTAGTAGAAGACAGAGAGAGGTGAAATAGATAGATGGTAAGAAACATGGAACCATATGAAGGGCTTATTGTAGTGCATACATACATGTATATGTACAACAGTTTACCACTGAATTTAGCACGTGAAAGTGTGTGTCAGCCTGTCATCATAACCCTCTTCTTATAACCCAGCATAGTTGGTCCAGTCTTATTTTATGCTATGATTTGTTAATGGCTTGCAAAATTCCATCATATACTGCTTGCGTAAGTGAGTGAGTGCGTATGCATGCTTGCGTGCTGTTGGTCTAACTATTCTATCAGCAGCTCAAAAGTCAGAAGTCAGAAACTTGGAAATACAATACCTTAAAAGGCTGGATCTGATAAGCTGATGCAGCAAACCACCTTCTCTGACTCTCCGACAACTAAAATCCCAAGTAAGCTCAGATTCTGAACGTGGGATGTTGCACAGATATAATGAGTATCAATGAAATAGTGTCCAATGGCCTATTCATCGAATTCAAGCAGCTCCCCACAATCTTGTTGTGGAAGGCCAGCTAGCGTAGACTGCGTGAAAAGCTTGTACATGACTTCATATATCCTTTCTCCCTCGGAATGTGATTTGTCTCCTGCAATGAATCCATGAACTCTGCTATTCACTTCTATGGAACTCCTACCTGGCATCTTCTTCACACCATAGTCCCTCATCACTTTCCTTAGCATCCTAGATTCATTCCACCTACCCAGAGCAGTATAAGTATTAGACAAGAGTGAATAATTTCCACTATTCTGGGGTTCTAACATTATTAGGTGCTGTAAAGCATGCTCCCCAAGCTCATCATTTCCATGAATGTTTGAAGCAGCAAGCAGAGATCCCCATATGGCTGCATTTGCTTCATATGGCATCTGGCTAACAAGTTCTTGTGCCTCTTGAAGAAAACCGGCACGCCCAAGTAGATCGACCATGCAGCCATAGTGCACAATTTTGGGTTCAATCCTGTACCTCAAAACCATGATGTTAAAGTAGCAGAGGCCTGTTTCAACCAAGTGGGCATGGCTACAAGCAGAAAGGATGGCAATGAAAGTAATGTCGTTGGGTGCAATTTGGGCGCTTTCCATTTGAGCAAACATGTCAAGGGCTTGTGTTCCAAGACCATGCAGGGCAAGTCCAGCTATCATGGTCGTCCAAGTTACAACAGTTTTATGTTTGGTGCTGTGGAAAACTTGAAGGGCTTTTCTTATGCTGCCTGACTTGGCGTACATGTCAATGAGAGCATTGTTGAGAGAAAGCAGGTCACGAAATCCATGTTTGTGAATGTAATTATGGATCCACTCCCCTAGACGGAGGGCACCTAACTGGGCACAAGCAGAGAGCGAGGCCAACGTTGCTATCGCATCAGGTCGAACATTGTGAAGCTGCATTCTCCGGAAGACCATGATGGCGTCGGCGGGACGGTTGACCTGAGCATATCCGGAAATGAGGGCAGTCCAAGAAATGACATTGCTATTATTAAGAGGCATTGTTTCGAACAGATGGCGGGCAGTATCCACATCACCCAGTTTGGTATATCCGGCGATCATTGCGTTCCAAAGAGCGACATCCCTAAAGGCAGCTGCTGCGTCGAAGAGTCTGCGAGCATCGGAAACAGAACCGCAAGAGGAATACATGTGAACGAGGGCAGTGAGGACGGTGACATGGTTGTCCAACCCGGTGCCGATGCTATGGCAGTGGACCTGTCTACCTATTCCAACAGCGGACAGGCGAACGACGGTCTTGAGCACAAAGGGGATGGAGTAGGTATCGGGGCGTAGGCCGGCCAGTTGAATCCTGTTATAAACAGAAATGGCTTCGGAGGGAGATAGAGCCTTGATCATGGTGTTGTGTAGATAAATGTCTGGGTGCGGAGTGCGGGTGAATACGGAGTAGGCGTAGTTAGAGAAGCCAAGAGAAGAGCAGGTCTCGATGAATCGGGAAATGAGTCTGTTGTCCTGCTCAAGGCCTAGGGTTACCATCAACCCATGAGCTTGCTGGATGTGTTTCAGGCTGTAGCACCCCCTCACCAATAACGACATTATTACCTCCTTCATTCTTTCTTTTTCCCCGTCGTCAACACTCAGCTGTAATACAAAACATGGGATAAATATAATATAATTTAAAAAAAGAAGAAGAAAGATCATAGGGTGAAAGAAAGTTATATGCATGCATATGTAACTTTCCATTTGAACGCATTCTTTTAAAAACTATGTAAAACAAAACAAAAAAACAATTTTCTCACAACACCTTTAATAATAAAAACCAGTCACAAATACATGCATATGAATAATTTAGGATAAATTCCTCCTATGATACTTAATGTATAACTAATTAGACATTTTAATACTCAATATTTCAAATAACACAGTTTGATAACTGAAATTACGTGACGCTATGATATTATGTTGAAATTATCACATAACACAGTTTGATATCTGAAGTTACGTGACACTATGATATTTATATTGAAATTATCACAAGACTACTCTGTGAAGTTAAAATTATGGTTATATAAACACTCACAGCTTCATGAAGTTAATACTCTCGAAGTTAAATTCACTAAATTGATGCAATTTTAAGTTACGGGTGTGTGAATTAACAATTATATATGGTGTATTTGGGCAATTAAAATAGATATTTATTTATTATTAATTAAAAATAAGGGATCGTAGGACAGTGGAGTAGAGACTGGGTGGGTCAATTTCCCCCTCACATCCCAAAACCCTAGTTTGCAAAATTAGTCTTACCAGTAGAGGCAGGGTACTAAAGAAGAGCAATCGAGGAATTGATGCATCGTGCTTGAGATCTGAGCACCTACTACGTATAGTTGGTCTTAAACTGAGGTGGTTTGAAATGGAAGGGAATTCGGGGGGTGGCGGAGGCGGTGGTGGAAGTGACGTGGAGCTGCTCTGTAAGACGCTGCAGGTGGAGCACAAGCTATTCTACTTCGATCTCAAAGAGAACCCTCGCGGTCGCTATCTCAAAATATCTGAAAAGACTTCAGCCACCAGGTCCACCATCATCGTTCCTTTCTCCGGCATCTCATGGTTCCTAGATCTCTTCAATTACTATGTCAATTCCGACGATCAGGATGTCTTCAGCAAGGAATTGCAGCTCGACACAAAGGCACCTCTCTCTCTCTCTCTCTCTCTCTCTCTCTCTCTCTCTCTCTCCCCTTCTCTCTTTCTCTCTGCTCATTATCTCTTCTCTCTTTGTCTTCAGGTCTTCTACTTTGATATTGGCGAGAACCGCAGGGGCCGCTTCTTGAAGGTTCTTTCTCCCAACACTTCAGTCTCTGTCATATCTCAATGCTTTCTAATTACATATTCGAACGTCTACAATGCTACCGACCAATCTAACTGGGCACAACTGACTTAGATTGCTAGCGGTTTGCCTAACCTGCCAATCGTTCTTTTACAATCAAATACACATATTTAGCAAGCTATTGATATATTTTACCCCCAATATCGTAAACAATTGCATTCCCATATATGTACATTTGTTTATCTAGGTTGAGTTGAGTCTGCTGTTGTTTCTTCCTTACTTTGTATTGCATGCTGGAGTTCCTGACCTTGACATTGTTGTTCATTCCATGTTCTTACCTTATATCAGAGTTAGGGAAATGAACCGTTGGTCTAGCATATGATACTTTGTTGTAGCTACGAGTGTAAAAAAGTTTTTAACAACAAGAAAATGACTAATTTGATTTCATACTGCATTGTTTCAAACTCTTTTTTCTTTACTCAGTATCCAATCTCAAGATGAGTTACTGAAAGGCGTCAGAAGTTGGTTTTTTCTTTCTTCTTCTTCTTAGTAATGGGAAGTTAGCTCATATATCTGTTAATTTGATCTTTAACAGAGAGATAATTTTGCATGAGAATTACCTCTCCTTCCTAGCTTCCTCTCCAATGAATATGTATTTCTTTCACTTCTTTCATGGGGACTAATCTTCAATTTTATTTTCTCTTTGCATAAGTTTTGATATATACACAGCTCCAAAGTGTAATGTCCAATATACTGTTGTGGGAATAGTTTGGCTTTCGAAGTTAAGGTGTGAATAGTAGGTTTGTGTAGTTACTGTATCTAAAACCCTTTATAAATTTGGGGTGGATTTGAAGGAAAAACTTAGAATTATAAAGCAATATTGGATATAAGTGTATTTGTGGATCACAGTGGATGGCATCATTCAACTATGATCCTGCATGCAATCATTTTATGTATGTGTGTTCCCTTCATTGTCTTCAGTTGATGTTTGGATCTCTTTTGTATATATAGCCAGTGTCATTTCCTCCAAAGAAATTTCTTGTATTTTCTTGTACAAGGATTTTAATTATTTTGATTCCTGTGTAGCCATATGTCATCAACATATGTCTCAGAACAATCCTTCTCTTTTCCTCTTTTTTTGTTTTTTTTTTGTTTCATAACATGTTAAGCTGTTTCATTTTTTCGACATTATGGGGGTCAAAAGTTTGACAGTCCTACCTTAGAAGCGCTGATAGGGATATGGGTATGTGTGTATACGGTGCGGTGCAATACGTGGAAATGAAAAATCTCAAATGTCTTAGGAAACAGGAATGGGAAGGATATTGCGATTAAATATATTTTTAATTCATTTATATATAATCAGAAAAGAATAAGATAAAACATTAACAGAATACTACGCTATAGACTTTTCTGATAAGGAGGAGAACACAGATCAGAATGGTGGAGGAGGATTGAAAAGAAACGATCTAGCTTCGGTTTATCCTGTTCTTTTTCTTTTTTGGGTAAGTATCTCAATTACTTTTCAGTAACAAAAATATGTATCCAAAAGAAAAATGAGCTTATTCAGTATCTATGTTAAATCTGCCCGACAACCCATATCATCCCGTTACGATACAGGATCGGTGCTCACTTTCGCGTATCCTGCATCGTAGATTCCTACACTGCCACATCTTATGCGTCAGAATTTATTAATATTTCGTTTTAGACTGTTAACCAAGGACATGGTCACATTCTGCAATTTTATTTTCAGTTCTCATCTCTGCCTGTGCAACCAATAAAGGAAGATTGGAGGGAACCAGCAAGTGTTTTTGCTTGCAATTGATCGTTGTCTTGTTTCATGAGTGCATGCTTAGTAGAGATGAAGCCATACCCTATGATCCAGCTAAATGTACTACTTATCTAATTATGAATATGAATTTTCCACTCTTTAAATCATTTTAAAACTCCCTTGTTTCCTGATCATGAGCCTTTCAGAGCCTGCTTAATTATTGCATGATCACATCGATTATTAACACATGGTAGCTCACCTAAGCACCTGAATATAGTCACTGGTGAAAACATTAATCATCGAAACCCTGATGCAGTGGCTGCAGTCTGAATATTTTTGAATACAATTGCTGTTAGTGAGAATTGAAGTGGTTAGAAATATTGAACAATAATGGTTCTAAGTTAGCCTCCAAATGTGGGCATGGAACACTGATTCCCATTGACATGAGCTCTTGGAAAAAATTGGGGTGTTCTCCCGTAACTTTTATCCGCCGATCAATAACCTTTTGAAGCTATCTGTGTTGATTGGATCATTATCTCACTATCTTTTTTTGGCACGGATTGTCACTTTTCCTAGGGAAGTGATGCTCGGGTTAAACTCCGGCGTCTTGTTCTTGAATTGTTGCCGCTCTTATATGTTTGTTGATGCAGGTATCCGAAGCTTCTGTTAGTAGAAATCGAAGTACTATCATTGTTCCTGCAGGGAGCACCCGGGATGAAGGGTGGGCAGCATTTAGGAACATTTTGGCCGAGATCAATGAAGCATCAAGGCTTTTTATGCTGCCTAATCAGGTGCCTTAGTGTTTCATGCATTTGGTGCTTCCATTGTCTAGTTAATTCTAGTTTCTCTTCGTGGAGCATCTCATATGTGTTTAATTTCTACCTTGTGTTTTGATGCCAAAGCAGCAAAGTTCTGAATCTTCAGAGCGACTTGTTGGGCTTTCTGATGATGTAGGCGCTGGCTTCATATCTGGCCACAGTAGCCAAACTGTGCCAACTTCTGAACTGAATGTTGACAGATCCACAGAGTTGCCGGTGCAAGATGAAATTGGAAATATGGGGGTTTCTAAAGTGATTAGAGCTGATCAGAAGAGATTCTTCTTTGATCTTGGAAACAATAACAGGGGACATTTCCTAAGAATATCGGAGGTAAGCTTCAAATCATCGTTACACATTTAGACCCCAAAAGGATTTGCTTTTTCATTCTGGTATTTATTTTAAGTTCAAATCAAAATGGCTGACTCAAATTCTATTTAAATTGCTGCAGGTTGCAGGCTCTGATAGGTCATCCATAATTCTCCCGCTGTCAGGGCTCAAACAGTTCCATGAAATAGTGGGTCATTTTGTGGAGATAACCAAAGATCGAATTGAAGGAATGACAGGTGCAAATGTTCGGACAGTGGATCCTCCTCAGAGATAAATTTTCCCCTTGGGTTTGGTGATTAAACAAATTATTAATCAAGATTGTGTTAGAAGTACAAATAGGTGTTTGGTTAGAGGTGGAGTGGCCCTTGTTATTTCTTATCTTCCTCCTTTCTCTCATTCAAATCTGGAATAACCCGATTTCTGATTGATCAACTATAGAATTTCGGAGGTGATTGGGGAGCTTAATTTACATACGCAATAATAGAAAAACAGGCCAGAAACTTGGAAGTTGTAACTTGAGTTTGATAGTTGTGTCAACTTTTTTACTGAATTATGATAATTCGTCTGTGTGTGTGTGTCATTTATTTTTTTATTTTTATTATTATTATTTTTTTTTTATGTTATTGCACATTCCACATTATTTCTAGCTTCGTAGGTAATGATAACTTAAGTGTAGCCTTGCAGTTGGTGATACTAGCCCCGAGCTAAATCGTGATCAGTTTTGAGGTTATGCGCCGGAGGATTGTGATATGAATGCAATTAGGAGAAACTGAAAACTAGGTAATTAAAAGACTTTTCATTGCTTGCTTTCTCCTTGAGGCTCATCACTACATATATATGGTGGCTGCTCTTACAAAGGGAAATGAGCAGGGACCGCCCTAACTAGAAAGAGACAAGGAGACATTCACTGAAGAAGAAGACAACAGTTTGGGAGTGGGCAGCATTGCTCCTGTTCTTGAGTTGCAGACTTGCAGTATTTTGGCTGGAAGAGATGGAGTGGGCTTGAGAGGTAATTGGGCCTAGGCATTAGGATTAACCCCAACAGATTGTTGGCATCCATTTTTGGTATAATGTCTATTTAGTACTAATTTAGCCTCCTTATTATCCATTCCAATGACAATCTTATTATTTTCTTTCCCTATTAAACATAAGGTAACAATTCCTATTGCCCATTTGAACAAATCTTTTCAACCCTAGTACAGTTTTATTTTTTTTCTTCATTTTTTATCCTTCTATCTTATCTAACAGATTTTTGAATTATAACGTGCTGAGAAAGTGGAACATAAAGAAACTTTGCCGAAAGATCACCCAACTCCGCCGGCGTCCCATGGTAGGTCGCCGGAATCCGGTCCGGTCACCAAATTTTTTTCGCCGGTTTTTTTTTATTTTTTATTTTTTCGCCGAATTTTTTTTTTCTTTCAATATTAAACTACTGACTCTGACTTTAAGCATATTACTGACTCTCAGTAATCAGGTTACTGACCCCCAGTAAGCACTTACATATTCCAATAAGCATGTTGCTGACGCTCAGTAATCAGGTTACTGACCCCCAGTAAACAACTTACAGATTCTAGTAAGCATGTTACTGACCCCCAGTAAGCATGTTACTGACTCTCAGTAATTCAATTCGACCCACAACCCAAAAAAAAAAACCCATTTTTCCAATTCGATCAAAAGCCTAACTTTCATTCGGGTCAAATTGGGAGTAGCAACGTTGACCCAACCACTACCAGACCTAAAGATATGAAGGGGCCCAAGAAACTCGACCCAAGGAAGCATCAACGCTGGTAAGCAGTGTCTTCGTTGCGGTCCTTCCAGACGGCGCGCCAGGACTTGAGGAAGTCAGCAGGGGTGGCGCGGCGGATCTCGGCCGGAGAGGCGAGGCGGACCACCATGAGGCAGCGGATCATGAGGGAGTGGGATTCGAGGTTGAAGGTGTAGAACTGCGAGGAGATGTGAGGATCGGGGCTGATGTAGAGCGGCGTGGATTTCAAGGCGGCGACGGAGGAGGATGAGGTAGGGTTAGGGTTGGTGGAAACGTCGTTGTTTGAGGAGGAGGAGTGAGCAGGGGAGGAGGAGGCGGAGGAGGACTGAGGACTGCGGGTCTGAGACTCTGAGGAGTGAGGAGTGAGGCGCAGATGAGTGAGATTGTGAGACGACTCTGTAATCAATTAGGGTTAAGTTTTGTTTTTTCAATTAATTATGGACCAATCATAAGCTGACACATGACACTACATATAACAATCAGGTCGGTTCGGGCTTTTGGTCCAAGAAAAAAAGAGGCCCGAGCCCGACCCGTTTTATGCATAATCGGCCCGGACCCTGATCGGTTCGGTTTTTAGAAAATCCAAGTCCATTCCATTTCGGTCTTTTTCGGGTTTTTCGGGTCGGACTTTTGGGCCTTCGGGGCCAAACACCCAACCCTAATACAAACTAGCACATCGCCTTTGGCGGAATGGCCTGGATTTTCTTGATGAACCTCTCCACATACCCAATCCACCGCAAACACCCTAACTACACCAGAGAAACACCGGTAACAAACTAACAAACTAGGACGGTGTACCTAATCCAGACAACCATCGAAATCGGTGAATCAACGAAACTCTAAAAGAGCGCTTCCTTAGCTATTTTTTTATTATCATGAAATACAACATGATTGAAACCAAACAACACAACCCCTTCTTACATAATTCATATGGAACGCTCGGAATACAAAGAGGGGGAGAGCATGAAACTAAGGTCGGCATTTTCACCCATTGGGTAATAATACCCATTGGGTAAATAACCACTTGATTATCTGCTGGGTATGGGTAATACCCACCCATTACCCACCCAATTACCCGTTTTTAATATGAGCACCTTAAAAAAAATCAGCACTATAATGACATGTGTTAAGGAGCTTAATGAATATTTGTGATTTTGGATATTTAGGTGCCAAATTTTACCATACCCATTGCTTTACCCGTGGGTATTACCCATACCCATTATTTTGTACCCGTGGGTATTTTCAAAATACCCATTACCCAATACAAATTTTACCCATGAGTTTTAATGTCATCCTTACATGAAACCAAACATTAGACATGGTACTTGGTGAACACGAGCACAAGTTTGCCTCATGATGCACATGTCGAATTATGATCGACTAGAACTGGGAAGAAAGTAGTGATATCCATATAGAACGCCGCCTTTGCTATTTACAAACTATACAAATCACTAATATAATACTAGAACTAAAATAGAAAAAATTAAGTAAGAAAACCATGTTTGACCATTCAAACCTAGTTCAGAAATGAACTTAATAAGAAAAGAAAAAAAACAATTGTGTTGCGGTAATAACAAAATTGTTAGATTCTAGTTGCACAAAAGTAGCCATTATACAATCATTGAAGCAAATGTGACTAATTAACGTTTACATAAGCACCTCATCACCGTGATGTTTTCAACCTGACAAAATTTGAAGAGGATCGAACTTAAAAGCAGTCTTATCTCATTTGAAGTTATCTTATGAAGATTGATGAAATAATGTGATTTTGGAGTTGAGAGGGAGAGGGAAACAATTGTGTTGCGGTAATAACAACATTGTTAGATTCAAGTTGCACAAAAGTAGCATATATACAATCATTGAAGCAAATGTGACTTGAAAGCAGTCTGATCTCATTTTAAGTTATCTTATGAAGAATGACGAAATAATGTGAATTTGGAGTTGAGAGGGGGAGGGAAAAAAGAGAGCAACTTATAATCAAAACGTGAAGTACAAGAAAGAAAAACAAAAACAAAAAAGTCTAGAGGATTAGACGTTCCAACCCCTTCTTATTCTTTACCATTTTTTCTAACTCTCTCCTTGCTTAATGAAAATTGTCTGCAACAATAAATACATATACTGCAATGATCACGACTAAGTCACTCACACGCCTCTGGCTCTCTATCGATCGAGCTCATTGTGTGAATTAGCAGCATGCATGTCATGGTGGTAAAATATATCTGCATTAATTGGTGGCGTAAGGTGGAGGAGGCTTGGGCATGTCCTTAACGATGCCGCAGAGCAGGGCACTATCTGGCATGTTGTACTCGTCCCTGGTAGAACGCGCAGGATTAGGAACGGTGACATAGAGTTGTTGCCCTAAGTAGCGCCGTTCCGGATGTTCAGACCTAATATTCCACATTCCGGGGTTGTCGAATGCTGTCATGATGGCAGCCCATGATTTGGGGTACACTTGGATTGTGTGCCTGCTCACAGCGTCAAGAAGATTGTAGTTTTTTCTCTTTTCTGGTGTCCATTGCCCTGGCTCGATGCTGCACGTACGTAGATCCAACTTAGCTAGTTTCTAGCTAACAAAAAATAAGCAAAATATGTATTCGATCAGAGTTTGAAATTAGTTGCTACTTACGCTACGGCAAAGACGGCGTATCCTGACACGTGCCATGTCTGGAGGCTCGTCTCGTGGTTCTCGAAGATGATCTCTACAAAGTCTTTGTGGGTTTGTTTCAGAACATTGGCTTGGATGATGGTCTTGGTGTCCACATCAGCTGGGGGGTCATCCTTGATGCTGTCGGTCTTGAACACCTTGTCACCCACTCCATAGTATTCAGCAAGCTTGAGCGGGGTTTCAGGGTCCACATGGGAGACTCCGTTTATGGAGTAGCGTAGCTTGCCGTCCACCTTGGTGGCGGTGTTGACGAGTTTGAGGGTGCGGCTGATGTTTATCTTACCGTAATGGTAAGACCCCTGAGGATTGGGTCTAGCAGCACTAGCAGTGAGATTCCAACGGAAGGAACGGAACTGATTTAGAGACCATGCCCATCCTACTGGGGCCTCAGGGAGCTCAGAGTCAGCAGGGCCCTTACCATTTTCATACCGTAGAATTCCCTTACCGGTGAGCACGGTTTTCATGAATCTTGTGGACGCTACCATGTAATAGTCTTTGGGGTCTTTGTCGGCTGTGACCAGCACCGCCATGCATTGCCCGATATGCACGTCAAGTGACTGGTACGTATTCTGGAGGGTGTGGGATCCTTCCATTTCCACCAACGTCATCCAGTGCTCTTGGATCCTAAAGTTAAGGCTGCTCTTGAGACCTATATTGCAAATTCTAAACTTGTATGTCTTGCCGGCTTTCATGGTGAATAGGGGCTCGTCTTTACCGTCTCCCTTTGCATCTTTACCGTTGATGAGGACACCGTCAGGCCTGGCAATTGTGCGACCGCTGTCCAGTAGTTGTTTGAGAGCGATGTGGCTTTTTTTGTACCAGTCTCCGATGAGGACAGTGTAGTCATCCTCCGGAGTATCATAAGGAACTGGGATCAGTGGACGGCTATTCACGCGGAGACCGCCAAATGCACCACCCGCCCTGTGCATAGCAGTTGTTGGATAGTATATAAAGCTGCCAATCTGATCCTTCACTTGGAACTGATAGGTGAAGTTCTTACCCGGCGGAATGGGGCACATAGTTCCAAGTGTTCCGTCTTGCCATGAATTCTTCCTCTGCTGGATGCCACTCCTGCGCAACCAATTCATTAATATTAATTACCTGGCTTATATATACATTCGGAAGTACCGAGATGAATTGCTCGATCACATACGTACCATGTCAGAAGGAATGGCTCGTCCAGGTTATTGAACACGTTCACCACTACGTTGTTGTTTGTGGTGGAATTAATGTTGGGTCCAGGAAATTGGCCATTGATGAGAATGACTTGCTGCGGGGTTCCCAGTGGAGAGAGGGTTCCGACGGAGACATTCCAATCGAAGTATATGGTAGGGTCTCCACAATGCACGACCGAAATAGTCCCCAGTGAGAGACATAACAGCAGCAGAAGCATCATTCCAGACATCGATCTTTCTCTCCCGGCAGTTTCACTTTATGTAAATACACCTTAATTAACTAGCATTTGTATGCCTAAACTGGAAGACAAGCTATTGTTTGTGTATATATATATATATAGCTCCAATGCGCCCGATCTGCTGTCCCAAATAGCTTCATTATCTTACCTATTATATACATCCCATTGACAATTTCTCAACCATTCAAATTCCCCCGTAATGCGCCCTCCTGTCTTGCCCCTTGCAATGCGCCCTTCCTTTCATTGTTTTCCCCACATCCCATCTGACCCCGTCTTCCTAACTG
The DNA here is from genome assembly GCA_963682095.1 of Potentilla sterilis. Taxonomy (NCBI): domain Eukaryota; kingdom Viridiplantae; phylum Streptophyta; class Magnoliopsida; order Rosales; family Rosaceae; genus Potentilla; species Potentilla sterilis. The sequence goes on from OY821755.1 coordinate 63,112,559, forward strand.
TTGGATCTGCATGTTGTTGTGCTCCTTCCTCATACCAAATGTAATTGATATATATATATATATATATATATATAAGAAATTTAATATTTGTTGACGTTTTCAAAAGCGTTTTGAATTTCTTTTATTTAAAAACATCTTACAAACAGATGTGAAAAATTTAGAACCGGAGAGAGCTAGTTAGCTTAGTGTCACGAGCTTAAGTTTTGCGACTCAATCGCTCGTGCGGCATTAGCAAACCCCTTTGTTAAGTCAGCCTTTCCCTTGGTCAAACAACCCCTTGGCTAGAACAAAAATGGAAGAGGGAACCAAGTGGATGAGGAATATCAACTTGTATTGAGTTTTAAAAAAACTTTATAAAATTGCAAAATTCTTAAAATTGATGTTTCCCTCCTGCCTGACGAATGTTGCCCCGACAGCCTATATATAGGCAGCCAACCTGCCCGAGAATTTTCTAGACCTAACTAGAAACATGTGATCTCTAGATCTTTCTATACACACCTAGAGACTCCTAAGACTATACAAACGTATCCTAGAGAGTTCTAGATACGCCGAGGTTCTTTCTAGAACCTTCCCAATTTTGCGGCACTGCCCTGCGTTGCCTCGCATGACCTTGCACCATGTTGCGCCTGGCTGCGGCGCCCTGCGCCACGCTGCTCCGTCCCGCAGCATGTTGCGCTGCCCCGCGCAGCCCTGCTCCGTTAGGCTGCGCTGTGCCTCCCTGCACAGCCTTGTGCCACGCAGCCCTGCGGCATGCTGCGTCGCCCTGCGACGCGCTGCTCCGCCTTGCACAGCCCTGTTGTGCTCCCTTGGGCTAGGCTGCTGTGCGCTCCACAGCCCTGCACAGCCCTGCGACACCCTGTGCCTCCATGTAGTGCCCGACACTGCCTTGCACTGTTCTGCACAGTGCTCCGGAGCTATCTAGACACGTCTGGAAGCTTCTAGAGTCTCCCGGAGACCTCTGCGACACTCCAGACTACCCAAGGACCCTCTGTCCCTCTCCGGAATCTTCCTTGAGCCTTGCATCTCCCCTACGCTGCTCAAGGAGCCTTGCGGGTCGTGACATACTTCCGCGGCTATGCCTGCGACTCCCTCATCGCGTTTTCACGATATTGCCGGCCCGTGTCCTCGCACTGCCTCGCATGCCTTCGGACACCCTGCTTGGCTCGGCATGTCGCTGCCCAAGGCCCCTGGCCTCGCGGGGCACGACCCTAATTCGGCCCCTGACCTCGCGGGTCGTGACATTAGGCTAACCACAGCTACTAAGTAATGGACATATCTACCTCTTTATCTTAAAAAAAAAGGGACATGTGTCTAATTAAACATTATTTGTTGCAGCTTCAAAAATGGTGTTTTTCGAATTTATTATTTATTATGATTAATTACAGTTTACTACCCTCGTGTTTGGGGTCGATATCATGTTAATCCTTATAGTTTTAATTTATATTAAATTACACAGTAGCACATGACCAAATTTACAAACACAAATAACTCACTTCCAATAACTTTTAAACAAAAAAGAACATCATTTTGAATAATTGAGGTTGAAATGCCTAAAATGCCACTAATTTCGTTAAAATTACCATATTGTCACCACTAACTAATCAGTTTCTCTCTCCTCATTTTAAAGTTATGTCAGGCAATTTCAAGTTTATTGGACAAACCGTCAAATTTTTTTAGAAGATTCAAACTACAAAGTTGTTATTTATATTATAAGCTTTCATTTGAGTATAGTGTTACATATATTTTGAGAGAAAAATTCAACAATGGTGTCTCAACTCTTGTGACCCGGTCAGTTTGATATCGACCTTTAAAATTGATCAAATTGATACCTGAACTTATGTTTTGCCATCAATGAGATTCTCCCGTCCAATTTCCGTTACAGTACCGTTAATTTATTGACATGGCTTTGACGTGATTAGTCTCACAGAAAAAGCAAATGAAGTCATTTTACTAAAACCAAAATCTTCTTACTCCATTTTTTTTTTCACCGTCTTTCTCTCCAGAAAAAACTCCTCAAATCCACATTCTGCTCAATCGGGTTACGATGTTTATTTGGGACCAACGTCTATTTTTTTTTAGACTCACGTCAATAAATTGTTGACGAAAATTTGATGAAACACCTCATTGATGGCAAAACACAATTTCATGTATCAATTTGATCAATTTTAAAGGTCGGGTATCAAACTGACCGGGTCATAAGAGGTGAGACACTATTGATGAATTTTTCTCTATTTTTGAAAAACTTTAAAATTTCGAATTTCAACCACCACGAGCCACAGTAGCAGTTGATAGTAGTAGTTTGCCTCAGGGTTGACAATAGCAGCTTGATTCAGGGTTGATAATAGCAGCAATCTTTAAGGTCGGCAACGACATCTAACTTCACGGTCGACAGTAGCAGCTAAGTTCTCTATTGACAATAACAACTAGTGTTTCTGCTCAAACACTGAGGTCTGGTAGATACAGATGAATCCTCGTGTGATCTCCTGCCAACCTGCTTACTAAGGGGAATACCGGGCGGGCCGGTCTTCTCCTCTCCGATGCCTAAGTTAGTATAGTTGGAATATATATAACCTGAGCACGTATGTAAGCGGTGAGTGAGATCAGTTACCTATTAATGAAGGTAGTTGGGGCCCTTATATAGGTGGTTGGGGGTAAGGGCTGGCCTCACCCTTCGATGTGGGACTGGTTCCCTTCTGTTTGTACATCCTGGTGCCCTCTTTGGCAGGCAGGCGCCCCCGGTCCCAGGGTCCCTGGTGGCAGGGTAGAGTGCTGGACCCCGAGGCCGGGTGCTGGTGATCTGGTCCTGGGCCTCGGGCCGGTCCCTAGTGCGCTTGCTGCGGGTCTGTGGGCCTGCTGTAGCCCTCTTGCGGCTGCTGTCAACAAGTCCCCCAAGTTTCCGGTCAAGTGCAATCTTGAATGGGGACTTAAATCTGTCTTGCTCTTGTCCCGCAGACCCGCAGGATTACCAACCTATCGGTGCCCAGTCCCTCAAGTCCGCGTTAAAGATTGGGCGTGACCGAGGTGAGTACATGTTACCGATGGCAAGTAATAGTTTATAAGTACGTTTGTAATGCAAGTAGTACTGTGCTCAAGTGTTGTGGTGTTATGAGCATGGAGCGGGGTGGAACCCGTAGAGTGTATGAGATGATGCCATGCGATAGATGCGTGCATGGAATGATAATGGGGCGTTGAAATCCGCCATGCAAGAGAGTTTGTGCATGGAATGATAATGAGGCGTTGAAATCTGCCATGCAAGAGATTTATGCATGGAAATCTGATCGGGCACTCTGCCTTATCGGTACGAAGCGGAGCTAACTGGGCCAGAACCGGGCGTTCTGCCAAATCGGAACGGAGCGGAGCTAACTGTGCTTCTACCGGGTGATATGCGAAAGCTGAACTGAGCGGGGTTCATGGGAACTCGACCGGGCGTTCTGTCATATCGAGACGAGTCCCAGGCGAACTTAAGTACTGGACCTCGACCGGGCGTTCTGCCATATCGAGACGAGTCCAGGAGTATGGGACCTCGACCGGGCGTTCGGCCATATCGAGACGAGTCCCATATTGCTAGGCTGCGAGGAGATTACCCCGGTGTTGCGGGCTGTTTAAAGCACCGGTGAACACTTGCTAGTTCTTCTCAGCTTGTGTTGAATAAGCGTTGAGGTAAAATGGGGGGGGGGGGGGGGGGTGGCGTTGAGGTGACAAGGCTCGCCGTGCAGCCCCCACGTTGATCGCGTTTCAATGCGATGCAGAGTTTTTATCCTGCTGGACAAGAGTACATGGGTTAGATGTAAACTCACCCGGGTGTATAAAGCCCATGCCGGTCGAATGTTCTCATGACCGGGGTCAGACCATGGTGCCGGGCGGACTTGACCGGGCGTCCTGCCATATCGAAACGAGTCCCCCAGTGAAAATGCCATGGGGCCGGGTGGATCCCGTTCCTGGAAAATGCTCTCGAGCCGGTTGGATGCGACGTAACCGGTGGGCGGACTCGACCGAGCGTTCGGCCATATCGAGACGAGTCCCCCAAGTGAGACGTAGCTGGGTGGACCTCGACCGGGCGACATGCCGTATCGAGACGAGGTCTCCAGTAGGATGGCGTGCAGCCGGTTGAATGATACCTAACCGTGAACTGCTACGGACCGGGCGGATCTCGACCGGGCGACATGCCATATCGAGACGAGTCCCCCAGTGAAATGTAACGAAGATGCCATGCAGCTGGTTGAATGATCATAACCGTGAACTGCCATGGTGTCGGGCGGAGCTCGACCGGGCGACATGCCATATCGAGACGAGCCCACATCGCTGATACCCGGATAGATGCTCTCGAAACGGTTGGATGATCATAACCGGTGAGAGGTGACAGGACCCGAACCAGATTTCACCCCGAAACCCGGATCAGATCCTGCGGGGACCACCTTAAGAGAGATTTTACCGAAAAATCGGCATGACCTCTCTTAAAATGGGCAACCCTCACATGTCAAAAACACAAAACACTTCTATAAAAACCACCCTAAACTTCTCAACACAGAAGTAAAATCACTTTTTAAAACATCTACAATTTATCAGAGCATTCTACAGAAAGTAACTAAGGATACAAAATCAAAAAGATAAAGGACCAAAAGATCCTACCGAGCGGAAGCAATACTGACGCTGACTATGCCTCGACCTGAGTATCTTTGACCTCGACTATTAGTCTGCACACTGGGCATTTTAAAACGAATGGCCCAGGGGAAAGTAATTTAAAAACGTTAGAGTGAGTGGATAAAAATAAAATAATTTAAAAACTATTACTTTTAGTTAAAGACATTATATCACTTTCCCACATTTTCATACTAATCGGAAAATCACAATGCATGCATATGTATATAAAAACGTACCACATTTTATGAAAAACTCTATTAAAACAACTCAGCCTCGCTGGCAACTCAAATAAACAAAACTCCTTTGTTTATATATATATATATATATATATATATATATATATATATATAAAAAAAATCATAACCATTTGAAAATCAACTTATAATGCATCTCGATCAATCTCTTTGGTCATATAAAATCCCAGTTCCACTGGTTCGGGAATCTATGAAATACCGAAAGCCTCATAGAGGAAATATTCCCGAAACTAGATAATATAAAAATATAGAAATCTTAATCCACTGCTTCGGGAATCTATTAAAAGCTGAAAGTCTCATAAATGAAATGTTCCCGAAGCCACATCATATAATCGTATAAAAATCTCAATCACGTCATATAATAATATAAAAATCTCAATCGACTGATGCGGGAATTTATTAAAACTGAAAGCCTCACAGAGGAAATATTCCCGCCATCACAGTGAAAAACATCCTCATGACCAAATCCCATTGGCCATGCAACGGGGAAAAGTCTACCCACCACTGGAGCCTCGTCAGGCTCTGGTCCGAGAGTCCTATTGACTCCCCCCGTGTCTAAGTCTACTACCTAGACACGTCACCGCCTCAATATATACCACCCTACGTCGACCACCGAGCGTGAATCTGACCTATATGGTCAAGTCGTCACCTCGCGTGGGATGAGGCTCCGCTAGCTAGCATCAATATAATAATAACGTTGACCCTCGTGTGGTGAAAACAAATCTCGAAATACATTTCCCCTGATAAATCATTAACCATCTGAGGCTCATAATCACATAACAAAATTCTAGCCTCCAGATATAACCATGAATCCCCGGCAAATCAACATGCCGTAATCAAAAATACCCGGCAAATCACCATGTCGTAAAATCAAATCAAATATACGTAAATTTCATCGACATGCCTCGCATGTCAGAAAAATCATAAATAATAAAATTAACAAAATCCCCGGAATTTCATTCCGGTCTACTGATTAACATACTCAAAAGATTTCGAAAATATAAAATCACATGGAAATCTCATTTCCCAAGGCAAATAGCAAAATCCAATATAAATATCATTACTGACGATAAAACGAAACCATATATTCCTTAACATATCTTTTTCTTTTTCTCATATAATCTTTCATACTTCAAAATGATTTAATCAAAATAAATTTCATTTTTTAAAAGAAATTTCATTTCAATTAAAATAATCATGCATGCATTTGTTTTAAAAATAAAAATTCACTCACAGTCTTTTCCGAGCTGGTAGCCGTTTCGGCTCTCGTCCCGTCGTGTACCCTCTCGACCTGTCACATGGGTGAAATCGTAAATTTCTAAACCTCGGAAACAAATATTAAACCTAAACCACGGACGTCCTCGCTCGTCCGAATTATCCCCACTTCTATTTTATTTCCGGTATTAGAATTTCGTCTCAAATACCGAAACGATCTATAACCAAAATTACTCTGGACACCCACACCGTGTCCGATCAATTCCTTTCCTAGTAAATTCGTCATAAAACCCTTTTAATCAGCTTTTAACCTTTTTACGGTAAGTCAACAGTAAAAACTACTGGTCAAACAGTAATTATTCCAGGTCAAACAGTAATTCTGAAAGTCAAACAGTAAATGGTTAAAATCCAATTACTATTTACCATTTACTGTTCACTGTTTACTATTTACTTTTACTGTTTACCTTTTTACTTTTACTAATTACTGTTTACTGTTTACTTTTACTGTTTTACCATTTACTTTCACCTAGCCAATCAGAGGAAGCCACTTGGCTTTTTTGGTAAATATAAAGGACTAGCAGGGGCTGAAGGGGTATTTACAGGGGTAAAATGGGTATTTTACGGGACACGTGGCTTCCTCTGATTGGCTGGAGTCAGCCCCAGCTGACCACAGTTGGTCATCTTCTTCCTCAAGCCACCGGAACAGTGGCGCCGCCGCCACCGTCGCCGGAACACCTCCAATCAACGCCAAATTCATCCAACACCATCGCCACCACCTCGGGAACTCGTCCCCGCTGCCAAAAACCAGCACAGCCACCGCATACGGCGGCCGGCACGGCGGCCCGATTTCCCCAAACTCCATTTTCTCCAAAAATCAACCAATCGAACCACAAATTACATTCAATCGACTCCAATCATCGTCCTAAACTCAAATCTAACCTCCAATTTCATCAAAAACTTCAAAATCACAACCTCCAACAAAAATCACCAAAAACCCTAAAATTTTCAAAATCTAATTCCTCCTTACCTGCTACGAATCGGCTCAATTCCTTTCGTAGGATTGACGTGCGGGTCGAGGCCTTCGATTCCCGACCGGAATCGGGCCAAACCATGGCCGGAGGAGAGAGAACCACCCGATCGGGGTCGGTGCTTCTCGGGCTGTGCACGGCCAAACGGGGCGATTCGTCGTGAATAACCACCACCGGCGTGACGAGGGAACCGAGACGGTCCTAACGCGACCGATGCAGCCGCCTAGTTCGGCCGGACGGCGGAGATCCGGCCGGAGGCCGAGCCGGATCGGGGGAGAGGAGAGAGAAAGGAAAGAGAAGAAAAAGAAAAAAAAGAAAAAAAATGAGAGATTTCCCTTTCGGGAAATTTTCTCCCGGCTATTTATACTCGTCCAAAATCGCCAAGTTTCGGTTTCCACGTCACAACTTTTTCGTACCAACTCCAAATAAATCGTGCCGCGTGTCCACGAACTCGTTTCGACGACTTCTATTTCATCGCGAAATAAAATCCTCGGTCATGTCAACTTATTTAAAAGTCAACCTTTTGAATTTTCCGAATCGTAACAATTCCCGAGGAGTAAAAGTACTCGTAACACCGTAAAAAGTTAATTCCAGATTCGGGTCGTATCAAGAGGTCTTCAAGCCTTGCAGCGAAGAAGCCATGCAGCCAGTTGAATGATCATAACCGCGAACTGCTATGGTGCCGGGTGGATGGATCGTACCCGGATAGATGGTTTCGAAGCGGTTGGATGATCATAACCGGTGAGAGGTCTTCAAGCCTGTTGAAAAATTATGACCGGTTGACTTGCAGCAAAAAGGTAGCGTGCAACCGTGGAACCTGGGGAAGTGTGGGAGGGCCTGACTCCTCGGTTCCTGCTCCTACCCTCCTGTCGCCAGCGTGTGGGACAAATGGCTGTCATGCATTTAAGGAGGAAGTCCATCAGTCCCGTCAGTTATGATGGCATGGGCAGTTTACCAATGCTGGGACACATGCCAGCAGGGAGCGGTTTTGAGATGGAGGGCCTGGATTCACAGGCGTTTGAATTGCCCTGATTGCGTGTTTTGGAGGGATTTCAAATGCCTAGGGCACCGGTCCCTTCTATAAATAGGTCTCTTCTGCTCTTCTTTCCACTTTTGCCTCTTGCACTCAGAGAGACTAAGAGAAAAAGAGAAGATCCGGCGAAAAAGCCCTAAGTTCCTTGCCCCAAGAGATCCGTTGTTTCAAGCGCTCCCCAGCCTCTTCTTATCATTGCTCGCTGCTTTCGCAGGGCGGACTGTCATCGGCTGAGCATATTAATCGGTAAGTTGCGTTCTTTGTCCCGGTGTTTTTCTTGCTTTTGCTTTGTTGATTTGTGCCGCGGGGGGGGAGGAGGGGGGGGATCTTTGTCGCTGACTGGGTTGCTCAGCGGCAAACTTTGGGGAGAGGCCGTAAGAGGTGCCGTTGTAGCCTGTTGCTGACGAGCGCTAGGGTTTTGTTTTCTACCCCTACGTCAAGATGTACTCTTCGAGTTCTGACGGGGCTTCTGAACCTGCTGCCAGAGGTCCTATTGTGGATGATGAGGAAAGATTAGAGGGCTGGCTCGGTTCGGAGGCCCCGGAGCCGAAGTCACCGACCGCTCCGGGAGCGGGGCTTCGTCTTCATCTTCGTCTTCGTCTTCCGGGTCTGATTCCTCGGAGACTGAAATACTGCACGGGGTGCGCCTGGCCGGTGCTCTCGTTGAGAGCTACACCATCGGTAGAGGGAAATGTGCCGTGATGTGTGATGAACCGGAGGGTAGCATGACCCCTGGAGAGATTGCGGAGTTCCGGGAAACGTGGAGTATCCCGGACGATATTTTGCTGCGGCCACTGAATCCTGGCAAATCAGCCTGCAACCCGGAGGAAGGTTGGGTTGCCGTGCATCAAGATCAGTTCCGGCACGGGTTCTCGCTCCCGCTGCCAGACTTCGTGCAGTACATGCTGAGCGCCTGCAAGTGTCGGCCGCGCAGCTTCTCGGGCTCCAGTGGAGGCGGTTACTGAGTCTTGGCTACCCATACGAGCTGTCCGGGATGAATATGCCAACGGTCAACGAATTCCGGGCCCTGTATAGGTTGTCCTACTCAAGGAAGCAGGGGTCCAAGGGTTGTTTGTCCTTCAATGCCCGGAAAAATCAACCGATCACCACCACCATGCCTACATGGGTAGACAACAGATGGAGAAAGAAGGTGGTGATGGCGGGCGGGGCCTGGCAGGTGAGAAGGAGGATGTACCGGGTTCCTGGCGCCTTTCAACACATAGGCGACCAGTCGTTCGAGCTATCCGAGCTGGAGCAGGAGAGGATCTCGACTGTTCTCGGTTGCTGGGACTATCTGGAACGAAGTTCGTACAATTTCATCCGGCGAGAAGTGCTGGAACACTGTGGGCTCGGGCAGGATCCCGGTGTGTAGCAAACCCTAGCGGTGATACTTGTGCTGGCTCTGCTAAAAAATTCTAACTTTTTACTTGTCCTGCAGGTGCATCAAACCGGGCGGTCATCAAGCCCGAAACCACGCTTGCTATGGACGGGGAAGACCTCCTGAAGCAGTTGAAGGAGAGAGGCGCAACCGTCTCACGGACCTCGGTAGAGGAGGATGGGCGGCTCACGACTCATTCGGAGCCCAAGGCCCTGGATGTCGACGACTCCGCCTATCTCCTGAGGCGGGTGAAGACCCATCCCGCTGCGCCTGCGGCGGTGCCCGGAAAGGGCAAGTCTACCGGTGAGAATTCCTGGTGGAGCGAACAGGATCCCCAACCGCTCGGTGACTGTGCCGATCGCGACCCGGGTTCCTCGTGTAGGCGCACGTTCTTCTTCTCCCGAAGGCCGGGGAGAGAAGCGGAGGGGACCGGACGTTCCTTCCTCCGTGCTGGTAACAGTCACCGGCGGGTCGTCGCGGGAGAACCTGGCCAAACGGGTCAGGGTAACCAGCGGTGGACAATCCAACTCTGCTGGGGAGAGGGCTACTACTGCCCGGCAGAGTAGCCCTGTGCCCGCAGAGGCGCCGGGGGGAAGGCCAGACACCGCATTCGTCCGGCAGGTGGCAGCGGACTTGGCCAGCCTCGGTTTGGACAAACCCGGGGTCGACGGCGTGCTGGCGGGCGGGAGCCGGCCAAAATGCAAGGAATCCGTCCTCCGGGTAAGTACTGCACGGTGCCACGACAGTGCTTTGGCGCTTGTTTTCTTTTGCTGCTTGACTAACTGACTTTGCTGTCGTGCAGTTGCTGTACAGTCTGTACCAACCGGACGCGAGCGAGGAGCTGCCGGAGCTGAAGAGACAGATAGCTGCTCTATCTGAGGCCCGGAAGCGCCTGGAGGTGGAGAAGTCTCGCTCGGATCGGGAGAAGGCCAGAGCTGAGGAGAGGGCCAAGAAGCTGGAGGAGAGGGCCCAGAAGCTGGAGGAGCAGAACCGGAGCCTGGAGAAGGAGAGGGAGCGGGCCGAGGCTGAGAGGGCCGAGCTGGAGGCTAAGGTGGATGAGCTCCAGGTGGGAGCCATCGCTGCCGCTGCTGCTACCGGGGGAGATGACCCGGAACACTATGAACGGTTCGTTCTTCGATACGAAGAGAGCGACCGGTTCCTGGACTGCCTGGAGAAGGCCAGGGAAGAGGGCATCTCGGATGCGTACACGGAATGGGCGGCCAAGGGGTGGTTGGACACTTCCCTGATGCCGGGTGCCTCTGCCGAAGGAGATGCTCCTGAGCAACCGGTCATTCAGCAGTTGTTGGTGGAGGGGCAACCGGGAGAAGCGGTTCGCTCGGACTTGGATTCTTTTACCAACGGTACCGAGCCCCTCAAAGCCGGAGCCGAAGCAGAGGTCGACGACTGGGCTACCGCAGGAGAGGCCGGTGGACTGACCGTTGAGGGTAGAGGCGCGGCTCCTTTGGATTTTGCCCTTGCTTTCCTTTTCTTGTAAACTGTCCTGATTTGTTACTGCTTGTATACTTGCTTGATTATGAATATACTTGAACTTGCGGGGCCAGTAGAATTTTCTCAAAAGTAGTTTGCATATATTTGTGATTTTTACAACGGTTGAACCGGCGATATGCCAAACTAACCGCTCGGGTTCAGCGGGTTTACCAGGCCTGGTCGTGCTCCTGGTCGTGGTCTGCTCTTCTTTCCCCTACATACCGCTGGAGCTGGCCGTTATCGATCAAGCCCTGCACCGCTGTCTTGAGAGCGCAGCACTGATTCGTTCGATGAGTAGCCTCATCATGATACGAGCAGTACTTACCCGTCTGCGCCGTTGTAAGCTTCCCCTTTGGGTACTTCCTCTTGGCCGGGGGGGGGGGGGGGGGGGATGACGCTCTCGTTCTCAAGTAAAATATCCTCGTAGGAAGTGGTGAGAGCGGTGAAGACTTCTTGACCGGCCGGTGGTGCGGGCATGATCGCCAGGGGGCGTTCTTGGCGGTATGGCGCCGGCTTGTGTTCGGCCTGGGGCTGGAGCCTATCGGAGTAGGGCCTCTGCTGCCGCTGTGGCCAGTTTCTGCCGTTGGCGTTCCGGCTGGGTCGAGCGGTGCGGTTCTCGGTCCGCTGACTGGGCTTGACCTCCTGGCCGGGCGGGGGGTTTTCCTTTCGGGGATGGTCTTCCTGCTGCTCATCCCGCTTCCTCTTCAGCAGGTGGTGCCCATAGGTCTCGTGATCAACCTGAGCATGCCGGATGGCCATAGCCATCAACTCGTCGTACCCCTGCGGGAGCTCGACCCGGACGGCGTAGAAAAACTTTCCTGCCCGGAGTCCCTGCTTGAACGCCATCTCGGCGATGCCTTTGTCCAGGTTCCGAACCCCGACCGTGGCCGTCTGCCAACGGTTGACAAAGGTCCTCAACTCCTTCCCGGGGGCCTGGATGCAGTTGAAGAGGATGGTCGACGTCCGAGCTCCCTCGACCCGGAGGATGAAGCGGCCTACGAACCGGTCGGCTAACTGCTCGAACGCCTCGATCGAGTTCGCTGGAAGCTCGTAGAACCAGCTGAGCGCCTCTCCAGACAGAGTTTCCTGAAAGATGTTGCAGCAGACTGCATCAGAGTAGCCCTTGGCGCAGGTCTGGGACCGGAAGCTGTCCAGGTGCTGATATGGGCAGCCGGACCCCGAATAGGTGAGCTTGAGGGACTTCTGGTTGCCTGATCTCCCCGACTCTATGACCCGGTGCGAGAAAGGGCCCATACGCTCGTTAAACCGGGCGCCCTCCATCGGCCGCGCGGCTCTTCTCTCGTTTGCCTCCATCTGGGCCTTCAGGTTCGACACGGTGTTGGCTAACAGTTGCAACGCCCGTGCGGTCGGGGTCTCAGCTTCATCCACAGACGAAGCGCGAAGCTGGTGGGAGGCTGGCTTGCTCTTCGGCGGGTCTGCGCCGACTTGTGACTTCTCTCGCACGGGATCACCGGGCTAACCGCCCGAAGATTTCCCTGCCTCGAGCTGCCGGGGTTGGACTGGCAGGGGTGCTGCTTGCGCCTCGGCCATGGCGTTACTACGTTGTTGCCCTCTCTCCAGGGCGGCTACCAGGGCAACATTCACCGCTTCCATTTCTTCGTACCGGGCGTTGGACTTGGCTCGGTCCCGATCGTTCTCCTCTCTTAGACGACTGACCTCCGCGGCCATTGCTCGTACCTCTCCCGCTATACCGTTATGGTCGGGGCTGTACGTAGGGTCCCGGTCCGGGCTCTCGGATTGGTCGCTCTCCTCATCTGAGAATGTCAGGGACAAGCCCCGGAGTAGTGGACTGTCTTCATCTTCCGCCGGGTCTTTCCCGCGCGAGCTGTCGTGGCGGGGCCCCGGCATGCCGGATGGTCCCCCACAGCTCTCTTCATCCTGACAGTTGCCCTGATCGCCGCGCTGCTCCCGCGTGACGACCGGGGTGGAGGTGAGCGTTTGCACAGCTGCAACACTCCCCTCCTCGGTGGTACCTCTTTCTTGACTCATTACGAATTCTCTGCCAACGGCGTTGCTTACACGGCTTCTTGTTCAGGATTCCCACAGACGGCGCCAATTGTTTCTGCTCAAACCCTGAGGTCTGGTAGATACAGATGAATCCTCGTGTGATCTCCTACCAACCTGCTTACTAAGGGGAATACCGGGCGGGCCGGTCTTCTCCTCTCCGATGCCTAAGTTAGTATAGTTGGAATATATATAACCTGAGCACGTATGTAAGCGGTGAGTGAGATCAGTTACCTATTAATGAAGGTAGTTGGGGCCCTTATATAGGTGGTTGGGGGTGAGGGCTGGCCTCACCCTTCGATGTGAGACTGGTTCCCTTCTGTTTGTACATCCTGGTGCCCTCTTTGGCAGGCAGGCGCCCCCGGTCCCAGGGTCCCTGGTGGCAGGGTAGAGTGCTGGACCCCGAGGCCGGGTGCTGGTGATCTGGTCCTGGGCCTCGGGCCGGTCCCTGGTGCGCTTGCTGCGGGTCTGTGGGCCTGCTGTAGCTCCCTTGCGGCTACTGTCAACAACTAGTTTATCTATCTGTTAGGTTCTCTATCCACAATAGCAGTTAGCTTGTTAGTTAGTGGGAGGTGGGCTAGCTGATGGGTATTCTGTATTTTATTCCCACCGTCATATATAATGGATTTGCCGGATACAATCTTTTGATCGAGTCTCAGTTTTTCCACTTTTTGATTTGAGTTAGGATTTCAATTTGGGGTATCACTGGTTCAAAGGGTGAGTGGGTTTTCTCCTGGTGAGACGACAATGAAGAAGGCGCATAGTCAAATAGGGTTGTGTTTCCGCTCAAACTCGTAGGCCTGACAGAAACACAATAATAAAGCTGTAAAGGCACATGCAAGTATAGTGGTTCACCGTGCCATCGGAGGGCACTGCTACGTCCACTTGGAATATAGTATGATCGGCCGATAAACCATCGGATGGTGGTTACATGCCAAGAGTAGCAATTATCCAAGATCCCTAACTCTAATGGGGAAGCCTTCTATTTATAGGGAATGAATGCTCCCTCCTTTACAATGTTTCCAATGTGGGATGCTTATTACACTATTACATATTTCCCTACTCACGAAGCTATTTCAGGAGCCCGGTGGCACGCCCTCCGGGTGCGGCACCGGTGATGTGGAACAATGGAGATGTAGTCGGGGTGCTGGTCTACCCGATGGATGCCGGAAGTAGGACCTATGACGCCGGTTGTACGGTCTACGAGATCACCGGATGTCCTTGGCGGTGTACCATATATACTTCCAACAGGTTGGATTTTGGAGTTGATTGCAGGCTTTCTGGTTTATGAGAAACTGCATTGCAGAGAAATAACAGTACGGAGAACTGGAGTAGTGAATGAGGATAAGTAGAGGCAGGACGAACATGATTTTTCAGCACAAGTTAAAATATTTTTTTTCCATATGTTTGAAAGATAATGACGGAGTTAACAGAGTTAAGTTCTGTTAAAGGATATCCGATAAAATTGGAAAGGATAGAGACATGTGTCGCGATTTTGTTGCTGGCACAGGTTTGACACAGGGTTTTCTGACACAGGTGATGTGCTCCCGATCCCCAAACTACAAGCAGGTAAATTAAATTTAATCGTTAATTTTCGATTTAATTTTTTAATTTCCTTCACAAAATGGTTAAAGGGTAACCAAATCGCTCGACCTGAACTCAGAAGCGAGAACTCCGTTGGCAGTTTGTGAGGGTCAGCTGGGACTTCTGATCAGCAGGTCAGCCGCTTATTTTTCTTAGCAAACTTCACTTTAGAGTACTTCCAGTTTATTTTTGGTTCAGTTCTTCTGTACTTTGATATTGGGTGGATTCGTTCTGTACTTTGATATTGGGTGGATTCGTTAAACGTTTCAACTGATGCGATTTTGCATATTCTTTCTTCGGTGCATTGAGCTTTTCCACGAAATTAGTGAGTCTGCGTCGGTTACTTGTATCTTTGAATTAAAATAAATAAGAAGGCGCAGTGTTCCTGTTAAATTGGTCCGTATAATTATCCTCCTATTTTTGAAACAAAAATAACAATAGTGAGATACAATTGTTAACGAATGGATTGGATAACTGCAATATAGAGGAATGACTTGAAAGAAAATCCTTCAGCTTCTGGTAACGGGAAAAAGGCCAGAATCCGTTGTGGTTGCGGGGTGCTAATTGTAATTTGGGTGGTTTGGATGGAAGAAACAAAAGATATTTTGAAACCTATGGTGGGGTGGCGAGGGAAGACCTGTGAGAAAGAATCAAGTTTGGGACTACCTCATGGGCTTGTACTTCTAAGGATTTTAAGGATTATAACTTTTCTTCCATTATTCTCAACTGGGAAGCTGTTGCAGTATAAGCCCCTCTGATTTAGCATTATTTTTAGCTGCTAAGCCTTTAGCCATAGCTGCCCTCTACTCCATGTTTGCTTCCTTGTACTTTGCTTCTTGTTGCAACAGTTTAGATATCTGAAGACTTGAGTTATATAACCCGAGATATTTTTAGAGAAATATACTGTGTCTTGCTTTATTGTATTCTGATGTCTTGGCAATGTTTTTGGTAGTGTGTCTTAACAGAGAAATGGATGGAAACCAGGCGCTAAATAACTTTAAAGTTGGATCTCTGCCCACTGTAATATATGTTCCTGACTTCATTACGGAAAATGAAGAAACTTTAATTCTAAAAAATGTAACAATATCTCTCTCTCTCTCTCTCATATATATATATATATATATATATATATATATATCTTCCCTTGCGTCCTCATTATGCTGGCTTCATCCTGCTCCATAGATTTATGATGCCTCTGTATCGAAGTGGAAATCTTTAAAAAATAGGAGGCTACAAAACTGGGGTACAATTTGCTCTATTTAAGTATATGTACAGTTTTTTTCCTTTTCTTTTCAAAAGAGTGTTTGACCTGGAAAGCAATGAAGCAAACTCTTGCTAATGAACTTTTTTTTTTTCCATGTTGTCTGACTAACAGGTGGTGTAGTTCATGAGAAGGGTCTGATATCACAGGATTGTAAGTGGATAATTAATATTGTGATGGTTGCTGTATTTCATATATTTATAGTGTTTAGGGTGTGTTTGAGTGCTCCATCCAAGTTACTGCTTTGCAACTTTTTATCTTAAAACAGAAGAAAACTTTAGGGTATAGTCACTTTCATACTATCTTACGATTAACCTAATTCCTAAAGCCTAAAGGGCAAACGCTACCAATGGAAGAAAAAACTATATAAGTCTATAGGAAGTAATTACAATTTTGGAAAGATATTATTACTCGAATCTCGAACAATGTTTAAGAGATTTAGTGTTCCGACTTCTAATAAACTACCTATTTCTGGGAAATGCATAAATGAGGAATCACTTCATGCTATCAACTGTAGAACAATTTGGAGCTCTCGTGCCAATTCAGGTATATATTTTATTTCTAGGAGTTCTTGTAATTACTAAATATATGCTCTCTAGGTTCTATAATAGTTGAGAAACTGCATTCTCTCTCTCTCTCTCTCAGAGATGACGTTAGCCTATAATGATCTCTTTCTCTAGGAGTTCTTGCAATACTAACTATATGCTCTTTATAGTTGATAAGAGAATACCCATCCATGGTTGTCCCTTAGTATGAAAGCTAAAACATCCATTGTCTTCCTCCAGCCAATATGAAGGAGCCTAGATTGTTCAAGGTGGAAAGGGGTGCGAATTTGAAGGTTCCTGATTTGTACAGGAACAATTTTGAATCATGCACTATTCCCCTCCTATTTCTGTAAAATGAAAGAGAATATACGGAGTAGTCGATAAGGAAGCTAAAGACAAAGTCGAAAACCAAACAACCAACAAGAATATAGGAAACTAGACAACAGCCTCTCTTCAATATTAAAAAAAAGAAAAGAGAGAGACGAAAGGAAAACCTATCTTGAATAAACTGACGAGAGACCCTCTGTATAATTCTATCTTAAGTCAGCAGGGGCGGGACCAAGAGTTTAGATTGGGGTCGGGATAACTAAAATTGAAAATACTGAAAATAGACATACGACATATATTCATTAACACTTTTAGGACTCAATTACTTAAACGAGAATCACATAGAAAGGCTAATTGCTACTTGATGTTGGGATAATATCCAGAAGAGCAGAACCAAAAAAAATAAATCCTTGGGTGATGAGGAATGACAAAAGTGGCATCTTTGTTGACAAATCAGTTACTGCATTCCAATCCAAAGTCTGCAGGGAACTTGAATACCTTAGTCTCGACAATCCATATTGAATCAAATTCCACAGAAGTCATTAAGTTATTGCATCTGCAAGATGTAAATTTTCTTTGAATGCAGTTTAATGCTTTGCCTTTATGTTTGAAGATAGTTTGAATGACAAATTATGGGCCTCTTCTAGGTGGAAGTCCAGAATATTGGTGATAGAGCCATGACTTTGGTAGTTCTAGGTGATTAGGCAATTGGTATCGTGGTATATTAGTACTCATCAATTCTTTTGTTAACTACGTAATTGTTTGAACAGTGAATTCCGTGTGTTTCTAGTAGTTCTAGGTGATCGGGCAATTGGTTTCATGGTGTAATAGTATTCATCAATTCTCTTCTTGCAGTGCCCTCATGGTTAACAAAGATCACATGCAGGATTTATGAAGAATCCGGGCTATTCCCATCACCAATTAATCATGTCCTTATCAATGAATATCTTCCTAACCAAGGCATAATGGTTTGTACTAAAACCATCTAAAGCTTTATTGTCATTCCTTTAATCTCCTGGTTAGTTTTTGTTCATGTGTTATCAACATAACCTAAAAGTCACTCTACACCTACTCTTCGTTCCACCGTTGTACTCTAATCTTAATATGAAAGTTGTCCAGTTTACCCTCTTTCAGCATCCCTTCAAGGAGGGTGTTATGGATCATGCATAATAAAGTTGGACTAAATGAAAGACAAAATAAAAAAGGGGAGCAGACTTTTAGGGTCTGTTAATAAGAACATCACCCTTTTTACAATTAAAAGCTCCTTTAACTTCTGTTTGAACTTGTGGATAAACCTTGCAGAATTGCTGTATGATCACACACACACACACACACACACAAGATCTCAAATTTAAGTTTTTCAAAATGGACTTTCTTACTTTTATTTTATTCTCAAGTTACTGCAACTTTTGCATGATTTGATTCACCATAGCTTGTCCTTGGATATCTAACATCTTAGTACTTTTCTATTGTCAAATGAAAGTGAATACTAAAGTGAACTGTTGTATCCTATGTTGGGGTTACTTGCTTCTAGTTTTCGAGCCTTCTACACTTATCCACATTATTAAGCTGAAAAGTGGATGTGCTCGCCTTATCATAGTGGTTGTCTGCCTGTAGGCACACCAGGATGGACCAGCTTACTATCCTGTTGTAGCAATTCTGTCTCTTGGGTCACCGGTTGTTATGAATTTCACTCCCCATTCAAGATTGACATCGGGTGCAGGCACATGTACACATAAAGATATGTTTTCAAATTCTGATGGGGGACTCAAGACTTATGCAGATAACTTTTTGGATGAACACCACCCTTTTCCTGTCTTATTGATGCCACGCAGTTTGCTTATATTCAAAGATAAAGCATACTCGGGTTAGTATACTATTTCTTGAACTAAGCACTCTATTTCTAGTTACTATACTATTCTTTTTCAACAGCAAATCTGAGCAGGTCTTTGGATTTCCAGATTACTTGCATGCTATAAACGACAGTGAGATACAGCATTATGATAAGGTGATATTATCATTCTGTATCCCCTTTTGATTGGAACCAAGAACATTGTTGAAAATATAGGAAGACAGAAAGTAAAGGACGAATAGTGTTCATAACTGTGCTAAAAGGACCATAATATAAAAAACAATACAGGACATCCAAGGACGAAAACAAAGCCCTAAAACTTGTATTCAATCTCTGAAATTAGCTTCTTGAAATTCCTGCAAAATTGAAATGTTAATGAAGTTCAATAACAATTTTTTCTTTCTAATTGATGGTTAATTATGACCAATTTTTGTAGGAGTGTTGTTGGGCTTAGTTGGAGAATGGAGAGTTCATATCAACTGTTGCCTGA
Organism: Potentilla sterilis; assembly: GCA_963682095.1. Taxonomy (NCBI): domain Eukaryota; kingdom Viridiplantae; phylum Streptophyta; class Magnoliopsida; order Rosales; family Rosaceae; genus Potentilla; species Potentilla sterilis. The sequence continues at coordinate 63,131,680 of OY821755.1, forward strand.
ATATACTATTAACAAGACTATTTTGATATTGGTTTTCAGGCTGTAAACGAAGCACAAGCTCTACCTTGGCAAGGTCTAGATCATCCATCTTCACAATTGGATGGATCTGTTGAAACAGAAAACACTTTGGACCTCAAGAGTATTCATAGAACTACCACCAGAGTTTCTTTGACATGTCGATCAGTTTTGAAAGTTAATAAAAATTTGTTCAGGTTTTAATCATCGGTTAGTGTAACATAGTGCCTTCTCTTCTTTCTATGGTCTGTTAACATTAAGAGCATTTTACTCCCAACTGTGGGAGCAGATGACGACTTATGTCATTGCATGTGGGCATTGGTTCCCATAGGCAAAATAAGTATATTATTTAATTTGTTGCATTGTTATGTTCATTTTCACTAAGAATGCACTTGCAAGAAAGTAGTATTGAGAAGAACTCACACGCCTAATCTTCTTTCTCTTTAGAATTTGTTGTAGTTGTATGAACTATGAAGTACCTGTTAATAGGGCTAAAATTGGAATGACCATTGGAGATGATGGTATATTAACACATTATTTTCTCTATTGACATTCCTCATGTATCTTATGAATTTAGATGATGTTATTAATACACAATTCTTCTATATTTCACGAACTCAATCTTAAGAATGAAACATTTGAAAAAATATGTGAATAGAGATTTTAGGTGTGTTAAATAACACCACCAATTAACTAAAAATTCTTATATGCATGGCCGTGTAGGTACACGACACAATCTTAGCCATTTAAAATACTTTATACGTAGGCCCACCATATATCTATATGAAGTCATCTAATCTCGTCCATTCAAACTGTATATGTAGATACACGCCGTGTACTGAAGATACCTGCCAATTAACAAAGAGATTGTTCACCAGTTACAACGACGGACCATTCTCATATGGACCTGAGTTCATTTGGACTGTTTACCGGAGCCCATGAAAAATGTAAGGTGGCCCAGCCCAGACACAGAACAAAAGAATTTATTTTATATATATTATTATTTGTTTTCCCATATAGCAGTCGCAACGGGGGAGGCGAAGAAAAGAAGGAAGCCAGAAAGCAGGGAGGAGACACAGTTGGTTGCCTTATCCTTCTTCACCTATTTCAGTTTCAGACAAGCGGTCTCGCCGGTGCTGATCTACGCTTTTGGCACTTAGCCTAGTCAATTTTCTCATCAATTTTGTGCGAATTTTCGCAGAAGATAATTGAATCCGAGAAGGCGAGGAAGACAGGAAGAGAATAAGAAAGAGAAAGTGGTGGGATGATCAATTATGGCCCAACAGCAGTCCTCGCGTCTCCACCGCTTGCTCACTCTGTTGGACAGTATCCTTCAATCTTGTTGATTCTCTCTAAACTATAAATTTCTTATTCAAAAATGCATGAATTCATATTTGATTTTATTCGAAATTTTCTTTAACCCAATTCTAACAGCTGGTTCGACCCAAGCAACAAGATTTACAGCCGCTCGTCAGATAGGCGATATTGCCAAATCACATCCTCAGGACTTGACCTCTCTTTTAAAAAAGGTATATCAATTGTTTCCCTGCCCTTGAACTTGATATTATTATTCTAAGTATGTCATTTGGCCTCGCTACTATTACACATTATCCGACCGCTTCTTGTGTATCGGCATCATTTGCTTCTATTGAGATGCAACTTTCTTAGTTAGCACCCAAGATTTGTGACTGACTGATCATCAACTACTGCTCTTCTTTGTTTCTCCCTCCATGTACATACCATGTCCCTGGGTTGTAACTAACTTTTCATTTCACATATTAATAATAACATCACCCTGACGCTTAACAAATAATTAGTCTACATCCTTTCTACTATCACAATCTCAGAAAATTTGCAAGGCATCTCCGTATATTATTTCCGCCATATTACTTCCTCACGCTCAAGACCTGATAAAATCAAGACCAGATGCAGGCGTCTACTCGTGACATCTGACCATCGTATGTTCCATGAAAGATAATGTTCTTTACCTTTTTTATTGGACCTTTTCATAATCCTTTTCTCCCCTCTTTTGACAGATAGGTCTGCTATAGAAGTTTGGTTTGTTATATGTTGCCTTTAGTTTGTATTTTTCTTGTGCTAAGATCTGATCATATTAGATTTTGGCAGCTCTTTTCTTTTATTCATTATCTGAAACCAATTTTGTTATAATTACTTGAAAAAACGCAGCCGGTAGACATTATATGCCTGTAAGAAAGCATTGCATTGATACAATGTTTGAATAAAGAAGATAAGCAACACAAAATAACACCTCAGGGATCTGAAGTTCCATCTGACAAAGGAAAGCAGGCAAACTAAATTGTATTTTTAGTATCCAGACACATTCGTGGCTTCAGCCGTCTACTTACTTAATACTCAAAACTGACTAGAGGGAAGTGTAAAGCTTTACTCTATCCCATAAACTCTCTTGACCAGTCCAACCTTTGTCTTCGAAAATTGTTATGCTTCTGGCTTGAATCCGGCGGCGGCCGTCTTCGTCGTCGGCGGCCGTTTGCGGCGAATCCGCACGATGCAGGCGTCCGCAGCTGAGACGGACTGTATACATATATATATATATATTATATCTATTTTTTTTTTTTTTTTTGAAAAAAAAGTTGGCGTTAATTTTAGTTTCTTGTGAGATCAGGTTTCACAATATCTTCGTAGCAGAAACTGGGACACAAGGGTTGCTGCTGCTCATGCAATTGGAGCAATTGCTGAGAATGTTAAGCACACCTCTGTAAATGATCTCTTTGCTTGCATTGAATCGAAAATGTGTGATGCTGGGATTTCTGGGGCTGCGGAAGATATGGTTGCTTTACCTATATTTGATTCTAAAATTGCAGGCACGTCTTTCAGAAGGTGAGTATATTTGTTGCTTTTATACTAAGTGTTAGAGGTGATGATTTTTGATTCTGAATACATGTTTCTGGAGGCATTAATTTATCAAATTTTGTGTTTTATCAACTACAACAGCTTTGATCTTAGTAAAGTTTTGGAGTTTGGTGCGCTTTTGGCATCTCGAGGACAGGTAATGTTATGTCTATTCTTCTTTTGTAGAGATAATTTCAACTTATTTGAAGGTTGTTTTCTTTTCTCCTTTGAATAGGCAATATTGCTCTGTTATTTTGTTAATTATCACTTCGAACTTCTCGATTTACAGAAAGAGGAGATGGGGCAACAGCAAACTAGTCTGATCCATTAATGAACACGTTGAACTAACCTATTTTGTTATTTGTTACCTTTAAGAAAAATCTTATCTTGAGTTTTTTTTTTTTGTTCTTTCTAATATTCTTTGTGTTTCTTATAACGGATGAATTCACTTTAGGAACTCTTAGTTCATTTATTTTGATTCAGGAGTATGATGTCGCTAATGATAATACAAAGAACCCAAGAGAGAGATTGGCCCGACAGAAACAAACACTTCGACGTCGTTTAGGTATGTAGCTATTTCTTCTTTCATAACTAATGATTAGTTGTCTCCAATTGATATTGTACTTGAGGAATTTTGTTGATTCTGTTAGTGAATCCTTCCCCACCGTTCACTATGTTTCTTAAAAAGTTGACTCCACATTTGAAAGAGTAGTGGCCTCATCTTAGCGCAACACCAAAAAAGAACATCAATTTCTTGTCCAAGATTGCAAAGGCCTAAACCAGATTGGCATGCCAATATACCAATATAGAGATAAACAAGCATAGCATTCCTTTTGTCGTTTGCATCAGTTCCCTATATGGATCAACACCTATGCTCAAAACTGTCCTAAATACTGGGATAAAAATAATCAGAAAGCATGAGAAGACCAAAATTTTTTTATGGAACTAGATCAAATTTGATGATATTTATTAATTTGAAATATTTATCTACACTTGAAAACAAATATAGGAAGAATCTATTTTGTTATGCTTCGACGATTAACTGATCCAAGTATCAAACTCTATAGGCAGTTTAGGTGGTTCCGGTCTTCTGGTTGGTGCTTGTCTGAGAGTTTTAATATATATAACATGAAGTTTAATACTTGGATCAACTTTAATAACCTTTTGAATCTCACTGTTCGTGATTCAGGTTTGGATATATGTGAGGAGTTCATGGATATGAACGATATGATAAAAGATGAAGACCTAATTTTGCACAACTCCCATGGGAATGGGATTAATCCAAGAGTTTATTCCTCACGTAATATCCAGCAGTTGGTTGCAAATATGGTTCCTACTGTTTTATCCAAAAGGCCAAGTCCAAGGGAATTGAATCTTCTAAAACGGAAGGCAAAAATTAATTCGAAAGACCAATCTAAGGGGTGGACTGAGGATGGGGATATAGAGGTCGCCTGTGCTCAAAGTACGACCACACCGAAGGGCTCATGTCCTGATTCATTTGGTAATAATAAGGTATGGACTGTTGATTGGTGCCAACTGATTTGAGTGTTCCCTTAAGGCCTTAACTTATAAGCTATATCTATTTTTTTTAGTAAGAAATTAAGTTGCAATTTCACATGGAGGGTTCTTGACTTCTTGTTGGTATTGGAGAAATTCTTTGAACCTTTTGATGTATCTTTGTTGTACATTGTATATTGCTTTGTTCCTTGATAATTAGTTTTAGGGAAATAGAGGGAATATGAGTAAATAGTTAAATTCAAAACCAAAAATATATAAGGCAGAGATAATGATGTACTTTTATATTGTAGTGTTTATTTGCATAATTTAAAATTTTAAACGCTAAATCCTATGTGCATTTGCAGTATGTATATTGCAGTGTTTTGGTTCTCATAGCTCTAAATTTTATGTTCATGTTCTAATAGCTAGCATCTATTTGCACTGGATGTTTGACGTTTTATTCTAATGCCCAACAAAGACTCCCACCGGTTGATTTCTACATGCTACAAAAATTATTTATTTACATATGGATACAATGATCAGTTTCTGATTTAGTTTAGTTCCTTTCTTCTCTTTGCCTTTTCTGTGTCCGGATATAAGTTTCTGTATTATAATGTTGGTGATTTATATAGGAATTTATGGACCTTGGTCACGATGAAGAAAACTTTGAACAAGATGGAGATGGGCGGTGGCCTTTTCATAGTTTTGTTGAGCAACTCATCCTAGACATGTTTGATCCAGGTTGGCTACTGTTGTTTTGTTATTGTTCTTCTGGAAAAGAATGGGTCCATAAGCTGCCTAATTGATGTATTTTTTTAATTTCTTGATTTATTTTTATTTTGCTTGAGTTGCACTTCTGTTATAGTCTCTCATACATTTTCCCCCCTTTTTTTTCTTTTCTAATCTTTCTTAGTTTGGGAAGTACGTCATGGCGGTGTGATGGCTTTGAGGGAAATTTTAACCCATCAGGGTGCTTCCGCTGGGGTATTTATGCCTGACTTGAGCCTGGATGATGCACTGTTTGTTGATTTAGAAAGTAAATGGACATCACAGACAATGAAGAGAAGCAGAGAGATTGATTTGAATGTGCAAGTTCCAATTGATGAATCTGGAACAGTGGGGAAGAAGCCGAAGTTTGACGATGTATCGTGTCCATTTTTGGAAACAATGGTCTCTGCTAGTAAGGATGGGAATGTTGATATCAGTGTGCAGGTTGAAGATGGTGGGTGTAATTTGCCTTCTCAGCATGTTAATGGTCAACTTTGTGTCAGCTCTCTAAAGGTGGAGCCTGAATTGTATCCATGTGAGCAACCTGTCAGTACAACTGAGATGAAGTGTGAGGTATCCTCTCAGAAAATGGATCTGCTGAGAAGTCTTACTGAAAATAACGAGCTGATGAACTTGGTTAAACTGGTTAGGCATTCATGGCTTAAAAATTGTGAATTTCTTCAAGATTGTGCGATTCGTTTCCTGTGTGTATTGTCGCTAGACCGGTATGTTTTTTTCAAGGTTGTTTTTTTCCCCCCTTAATTTTGGGCCTGATCTCGTATTGAGATATTAGTTTTATTGAATAAAGAGGTCATATTGAACCATGAGTAGCTTCCTTAACATTTCCTACAATATGATTGCAGTTTTGGAGACTATGTCTCTGATCAGGTAGTTGCTCCCGTACGCGAAACCTGTGCACAAGCATTGGGTGTTGTGTTCAAGTACATGCATCCAACATTAGTTCATGAAACATTGAATATCTTGTTGACGATGCAGGTAGTTGCCATGTTTTTGGTCTGTTATACTTTCTGTATTTAATTGGAACTTATGTGTTGTATTATTTTGTGCTTCTGATATTCCTATTTGTTCAGTGTAGACCAGAATGGGAAATTCGTCATGGAAGCCTCTTGGGTATTAAATATTTGGTGGCCGTGCGGAAGGTATATATTAAGTTTGACTATCAAAACGGCAGTTAAAGAAGATTGCTAGTCACCAATCACTAATCAAACTTGCAAAAAAAAATTATCTCTTTTTTGTTTTGTTTTGGTGGTTGGTGCTTGCATTACTGAGATATCAGGCAAATACATTATATAACTTTACGCTTGCTTTTAGGTGTATATATTTCTTGAAGTACATGGTTACTACCTAATCTTCCACTGTTTTTTTATTTTCATGATACCAGGAAATGCTACATAACTTACTTGACAGGGTGCTCCCTGCATGTAAGGCTGGCCTAGAGGACCCTGATGATGATGTTCGAGCAGTAGCTGCAGATGCTTTAATTCCTACTGCATCTGCTATTGTTGCATTAAAGGGTCAAACATTGCATTCTGTGGTGATGCTTCTTTGGGATATATTACTTGATTTGGATGATTTAAGTCCATCCACGAGCAGGTACTTTTCGTGGCCATAGTTTCTTTTCCTGTTACTCTTTGTAGTGCTAACTTTTTAATGGTTATGTATTCTATTAGATAACCATGTAATTCTTTTTGTAAATTGTGTTCTTCAAGAAAGTACAGTCAGTTATATTGATTATCCCTTTCCCACAATCAGTCATCGAATCCTCATGAGTATATTGAGGATCCCAGAAACAGCACAACCTTCTTCTGAACCTAAATTTATTGTGCATCCCAAAAGATATAAACCTGATCTATAGAGATGTGGACATGGTGTTGATGAATCTTACATCAATTTTGTTATGATACGCTCTTATAGGCCGTTTGTGAGTCTCTACTCTCTAGCCTCTACAGGGTACGGCAAGGTGTAAAGTAAAAAGGTTTTAGGAAAGGGAACCAAATCGTTTTTCACTATTAGACATGCACGTGATGTTCCAGCAGGTGGGTGTGGGATCATATTTGGATTGCATGAGAAATGAAATCTTAAAGTTGAGTTTTCAATTTTGATTGGGTGGGGAATGTTGGAATATGTTTGTTAGGTTATTAACATATAAAATATTGAACTGTTTTCCTCTATAAAGAGTGGTCCCATTTCATAACAAATGTGTACACCGATAAATATAGCTGTCTCCACTGTATTAATGGATTGAATCCATTAGTATCACTTTTAGGTTCCTCCAGTATTATATATATATATATATATATAGAATTTTTTTCAGGTGCGGACGTCCGCACGGTGCGGATGCGGCGTTTCCGGCGACCGGCGACGGCTATCCGGCCACTGGGCTTTGCTCGCCCCACGCCGGCGACCCCGTCTGTGCCGGCCCGAGCTCCATCGCCGGCCGGCAGATACGCCGTCGCCGCCTCGCCGGTCGCCGGAAACGCCGCATCCGCACCATGAACAGTAGGTGCGGACGTCCGCACCTGAAACAGACTGTATATATATATATATATATATATATCAGACCCCTTCCAATGAGGGATCCCTCATTTTGATCATTTTGAAGGATCGATCATTTAACCTATTTTTTTTTTTATCACATATTAACATCTCCACCGTTCAACTTTCATGTTTATATGAGTAGATCATATCTGGAAATTTTCATTCCATTTGATAATCGTTAGAGCATTGAAAATTGTAATTTACAAATAAAAACATGAACCGTTCAGGTTCGACAAATTTCATACGTCCATTGATTTCATTTAGTTAGATGCCTTAACGATCACCATTTTGGCTAAAAATTTACATGAATGATCTACACATATAAACCTAGTAATTGAGCGGTGGAGATGTAAAAATTCAATCAAAAAGTTGGTCTAATAATCGATCCCTTGAAATGAACAAAATGAGGGATCCCTTAGTGGAAGGGCCCTCATATATATATATATATAATTTTTTTTTTGGAGACTAGTGTTTTGTTAACAAATTTGTTTATTTGCAGTGTAATGAATCTCCTGGCAGAAATCTACTCCCAAGAAGAGATGATCCCAAAGATTTTTGAGGCCTTATCTTTGAAAGAAAATGTGGAGTTTGACTTAAATGAACTGGTTCGCGTTGATGATTTTAAAGAAGGACTAATTTCACAGGATAATCCTTTCATGCTATCTACACTGGCACCACGGTTGTGGCCTTTTATGAGGCATAGTATAATATCAGTCCGTTATTCAGCTATTCGCACTTTGGTAAAATTTTGGCTCCTTTATTGCTGTCTTGGTACATTTGTCTAGTATTTATTTTGTGTAAAGTCTGTTCAACTATTGCTTTTTTCAATAATCTTATATATAGAGGAGCAAACAACAACCCCAAATTGCAATATCCGTAAATTTTATTGTGGGGACTCCTAATGGCCTTCCAAGTCTTACCACTATTACAGTCTCCTAGAAATAATGAGAAGCTGATCAGCTCTAATTTGAGACCGCCAATTCCCATTAACCATAGTATGACAGACTTTATTTCTATCATAAAACTAGTCTAACACTAAAACTAACAGGAGTATTAAAGTGATTTTCCCCACAATTACGGGTCTTTGGTCTTCACCTGGGTATGCTCAATTTGTTTGTAGTTTGATCTATAGGGTGTTAATATTTCAGTTTTTCTCATCAAATTTTTTATTTTTTATTTTTAAAAAAGTATTACGCATGACGTGTGAAATATGTTAGTTGCAGTAGGATTTAAGAAATTCTCAAGTATATTAGTAAATCTGTTTGGTATATGTGTGTGTGGCAAGTATATGTCCATTACAGTCAATTATGCTCTATGCATTTTCATTTGCAGGAGAGACTGCTTGAAGCAGGATACAGAAGGAACATTTCTGAGGATTCGAGTACTTCTTTTTGGCCTTCATTTATCCTGGGTGACACCCTCAGAATTGTTTTTCAGAATTTGCTACTTGAATCAAATGATGAAATTTTGAAACATTCAGAGAGGGTTTGGAGGCTCCTTGTTCAGGTTCTTTTATATATATATTATCTATTCATGATCAGAAGATTCTTTTTCTTTTATGTGTTAGAGGTTGTGTATTGTCTACTTGTTTTTGGGACATTAGAAGAGCTGATAGGGTCTGATATTAGCGTGACTGTTATGGGACTTTTGTTTTTGGTTCTTTTGTTTGGGGGAAGTACACAATAGTCTTTTTTTTTTTTTTTAATTTATTTATTTATTTGTTTTTTTTTATAATTTTAATCAAGATCACGCGGTTTCCTTAGAAGGTATTTAGGCTCGGAGACTAATCCGTGCTGGGGGATGTGGTCTGGCCATAATGAAAGATGGAATGATTATGACTCTAAATAACAGCAATTATGTATACATTTTCTCCTATATGATGAGTTTTTTATGTATCTTAAACTAGGGTTAATCCTGATTGTGCAACTTCTATTGAGTAATGCTAGTTATGGATGCTCCGTAGTCTTAGCCCATGCTGGTTTCTTGCTTCTGGGTGCATAAAGATTCACCTTATTAACCTTTTACTGTGGCATATTTATCAGAATTCTGCTAACTTTTTCCTCCCCTTTTCTGTCTCTTGTTACCAGTGTCCAGTAGGGGATTTGGAAACTGCTGCAAGGTCATACATGTCCTCTTGGATAGAACTTGCTACTACTTCATATGGTTCAGCATTAGATTCGACAAAAATGTTTTGGCCTGTTACTCTTCCTCGAAAGAGTCATTTCAAAGCAGCAGCTAAAATGAGAGCTGTGAAGCTCGAAAATGAGTCTTGTGGAAACATTGGCTTCGAATCTGCAAAGGGCTCCATTTCACAAGAAAAAGCTGGAGATGCTTTACCCAATAATGTCCAGATAATTGTTGGTGCAGATGTTGAATTGTCCGTAACTCATACCAGAGTGGTTACAGCAGCAGCATTGGGAGTTTTTGCTTCTAGATTACAAGAAGGCTCAATACAGTATGTAATCAACCCGCTGACGAATGCTATTACATCTTTATCTGGTGTCCAGCGGCAGGTACAGTTTGATTTTAAGTTTTTAACTCCAAACTTTTTGCCATCATTTTCTCTCTTTCTTGGTATAAATCTGATCATTCGTATTCATTCAGGTAGCATCTATGGTTCTTATTTCTTGGTATAAAGAGATAAAAAGTAAAGGTGTATATGATATTGCCGGAGTTATGCCAGGTTGTCTGAACCATATCAAAAGTTGGTTGTTGGATTTGTTAGCTTCTTCTGACCCTGCTAATCCTACAAAAGGTTCACGTCTTCCTTACACTGAGCTTTCGAAAACATATAGTAAGATGCGTGATCAGGCTAGTCAGTTGGTACATACTGTTGAGTCATCGGGTATGTTTGAGAGCTTCTTGTCTACTAATAAAATTCATTCGGAAAGCTTGAGCGTGGACGATGCGATTAATTTTGCATCAAAACTTCCGATGTTGTCTAATGATAATGTGGGGGACGATTCTTTGGAAAGGCATGTTGTTGATGGTATAGAGTCAGCAAAGCAACAACTTTTGACAACATCAGGATATTTAAAATGTGTTCAGGTATGTGTTGAGATACAAACAATAGATTATTGATATAATGCTTAGTAAAGTGCTTGATGTTCTATGCCAACCGATTTCTAATCTAGAATCCCCAATAACCGACCTTTTTCATCTTATTTGAGAATCTTTGTCATCATTTGTATGCGTGTGATTTCCTTATTCTATAATTGATGCTTCGTTGAACAATCTACAGAGCAATCTGCACATTGCTGTCTCCTCCCTTGTGGCGGCTTCAGTTGTTTGGATGTCAGAGCTTCCTGCACGACTAAATCCTATTATCTTGCCTCTAATGGCTTCCATTAAAAGAGAACAGGTAATGTCTAGATAGTTGTTAAGCCAATGATTGTCCTTGATAAAAGTTCTTTCTCAAGTTTACAGATGCATACTTTTGAATCTTATAAAGCCTAAATATCTATTGAAGGAGGAAGTTCTGCAACAAATGGCAGCTGAGGCACTTGCAGAGCTTATTTCTGATTGTATTTCTCGCAGGCCTAGCCCAAATGATAAGTTAATCAAGAATATTTGTAATTTAACATGCATGGATCCTAGTGAGACACCACAAGCTGCAGTCCTCTGTTCCATAGATATTGTTGATGATCAAGACCTTCTTTCTTTGGGGACTAATAGTAGTAAGCAGAAAACAAAGGTTCATATGGTAGCTGGTAGTGAAGACCGTTCAAAGGTTGAAGGCTTCATTAGCAGACGAGGTTCTGAGCTTGCATTGAGGCATCTTTGTATGAAGTTTGGCAATTCATTATTTGATAAGCTTCCTAAACTATGGGATTGCCTCACGGAAGTTCTAAAGCCTAGTGGTAATGAGTCCTTTAATCCGGCAGATGAAGTTAATATTACGCAAGCTTTGGAATCTATCAGGGATCCCCAGCTCTTGATAAACAATATCCAGGTTATGATAATCCCTGATTTAGCTGGTTACTATTTCCACACAATTGACGATCGGCTTTTCAAAATGTATTTTTCATATGCAAAAATCTTGTGGTATTGTCCTCATCACTGACACTTTTGCATATGATATGTCACACTTAGTGTCCGTTAAAATTGTCTGCATGTGATTATTCAGTTAGGCTGCTGAATGAAGGATCTAAAGTCTCTTAGTTGAATATAGGAAGACTTTTGTGGCTGGTTTTCTATACAAATTACCCTGCCCTCCTTTTCATGACAGAAGATCAATCGTTTTCTTTTCTTTCCGGATGCATAAATATTTTCCCCTTTTAACTCTAATTATTCGTTAAAAAATAAGGTAAAATAGGTAGTGATATTAGTGTTCAGTTTCATGCTGCGTGTTTCACATCATCTTTATATTCTCAATATGAGAACTTGGGTAGAGCTGCTTCACTCGGGTGTCAAAATCCTAATATATCTTTGCTTTGTTTTGTATGTTTTGTTCGTTATGCTTCACTTGGAATGCTAAATAGGCTGCTCTTCTTTGGTTAAACAGTATCTATAAACTGATTTGTTATCTGAGGTAGCTTGCTAGGCTAGCTGTCTGTGTCATACTTCCCTGATTACAGACTGCTCCTTGATTTCTGAAGTGCTTAGATGACGAGGTTTTATGTTCATTGAACTACATTTGGTCGTCAAGTTTTTTTTTTTTTTCACAATTAAACTAGTTTTAGGGCATAGACCGAGTAAAGGACTTGAATCACTTGATATCTTTATGTTCACTTTTAAAATAACAGTCAGTAATACTTTCTTCTTCCTCCTGCTTGGCTACTATAGTAGACAGTCAAAATTTGTGGACCTAACTTGTTTTAATTAAACTCATTGTTTTAATTTTGAATTGCAGGTGGTACGTTCTATAGCTCCTATGCTAAATGAGGATTTAAAACCAAAATTGCTCACTCTACTTCCGTACATATTTAAGTGTGTGCGACATTCCCATGTTGCTGTTCGATTAGCTTCATCTAGATGCATCACTTCTATGGCCAGGTCCATGACAATACCTGTGATGGGAGCTATAATTGAAAATGCCATCCCAATGTTGGGGGATGTGACATGTGTTAATGCTAGACAAGGTGCAGGAATGCTTATTAGTTTGATTGTTCAGGGACTGGGTGTAGAGTTGGTTCCATATGCTCCTTTGTTGGTTGTTCCTCTACTAAGATGTATGAGTGATTGTGATCAGTCTGTCAGACAGAGTGTGACGCACAGTTTTGCTGCCCTTGTACCTCTTCTTCCTCTGGCTCGTGGCCTCCCTCCACCTGTTGGGATTAGTGAAGATTTTTCCAGAAGTGCAGAAGATGCAAAGTTTCTAGAGCAACTACTTGACAACTCTCATATTGATGACTACGAGCTTCGTACTGAACTCAAAGTGACCCTGAGGAGGTATATCTTTAACATGCTGATAAAATTTTGAGAACACTATCATGAGGAGTTATGCGGTCTTTCTGTCATTTAAATTCTTTATTCACTATCATATTGATTTCTCAACCCCTTTCTCTTTAATCCATATACACCTCTCACTATTGGATCCAGGTATCAACAGGAAGGTATAAATTGGTTGGCTTTCTTAAAACGTTTTAAGCTTCATGGAATCTTGTGTGATGATATGGGTCTTGGCAAGACACTTCAAGCATCGGCTATTGTTGCTTCGGACGTAGTTGAACATCGCACTTCGAACGATAGAAATATCCCACCATCTTTAATTATTTGCCCATCAACACTTGTTGCACACTGGGCCTTTGAGATAGAGAAGTACATTGATGGTTCTGTTTTATGCACTCTCCAATATGTTGGCTCTGTTCAAGATCGCTCTAGTCTTAGAGAAAATTTTGATAAGCATAATGTGATAATAACATCATATGATGTGGTTCGGAAAGATATTGATCATCTTGGAAAGCTTCTCTGGAATTATTGTATCTTAGATGAAGGGCATGTCATCAAGAATGCGAAATCAAAAATAACACTTTCCGTGAAGCAATTGAAAGCCCATAATCGCTTGATATTAAGTGGAACACCAATTCAGGTTGGTCTGACTCACAGGATACTGAACTTTCCAGAAAGTTGAATTTTTTCAAATCTTCTTGACAAGTCACCCTGTCTTTGCAGAATAACATCATGGATTTGTGGTCCCTTTTTGATTTTCTAATGCCCGGCTTTCTTGGAACAGAGAGACAGGTATGTGGTTCTTTAACATTTCATTTTTCCTTGGATATTTTTTACATCTGGTTGGAAAGCCATGAGGACATTTAAATCAATGTTTGGATGACATGTAAGTTGATGAAATAATATTTCAACTATAGTTTAGACCGCTCATCGAAACATTGATCTAAAATTCCTGATAGATTCCTTATAGAGGAGTCCTTATATTAAAGTTCTAAGTAGTCTCTCTTGATTAATGGCATTCCTGTGCATATCAAACGAAATATTCTTTATTCAAGCGTATACCCACATATACAGCAAATTCAGTATACAACCAGAAAAAAAAACTACACTCGAAAAATATGCGAAGATAAATGAACCAATTGCATGAAGGCCTAATATTTGAAGTAAGAAATCTTCTGCTGAAACCCTAAACCCAATGTTAAAACAAAATGATTTCCGGCTATAATGCATTCTTGTCCTTGAGTATAACAAGAAGAGTGTAAAACGGCCGCAATGCTTCGATGTATTTTTACCTCATCTTTCCCTGGGAAAGATTAAGTTCTGGCTAGTATGTATGACAGTCAGTATCTTCTATTACATAAACTAAAAGCACAACTATTGGAGTATCTGTCATGGTTAAAAGTTTCAACGTTCAACTAAGCTGAACAAACTTGTTTTTTCTTCATTTCGTTTCTTCTTTTGCATTAAGGTAAGCACCACCAAGCAAGAAGAAAAGAATGATTTAAAGGACAATTAAAATTGAAGTAATGTCTACAAAGAGAACAGCATGGAAATAGCAGGCAAAAAGGTGTATTAATGTTGTATTGCATATGAACTCTGATTTTGTGTCACTTTGGCAGTTCCAAGCCACTTATGGAAAACCACTGGTGGCAGCGAGGGATCCTAAATGCTCAGCCAAGGATGCTGAAGCTGGAGCACTTGCTATGGAAGCATTGCACAAGCAGGTTTCTTGTTATCATGAAACTTTCTTAATTTTGTTTTTCTGCTTCATAACAATCTTGAAAACAACTGTATGCTCCGGTCAGTCTGGTGTTTGCGTTGATATGGGTGATGTTTTGAATGCATTAATATTATGCACTGTTCTAAACTACGATAGGCACAGGTCAGACGGTTTATTTTGTAAAGAAAAATAAAAGTACTCAAAAATATAAATTCAATTTAATTTAAATTTATATATCAAGTTGGCCGGGACGAAGTGGTTTTTTTTAATGTATTTTATTTTTATATTTAAATTATTATTGTAGAAATAAAAAAATATAAGAAATTATAATTATTAAAATTAATAAAATAGTCTCTCTTTTTTTGT
Source organism: Potentilla sterilis (assembly GCA_963682095.1). Lineage (NCBI taxonomy): Eukaryota > Viridiplantae > Streptophyta > Magnoliopsida > Rosales > Rosaceae > Potentilla > Potentilla sterilis. Next base: position 63,146,867 of record OY821755.1, read on the forward strand.
TTTCAGAGAATAGTTAAAACAATCAAAGTTATGATTTTTGTATGAAAAAAATATTCAAAATACTCAAATTCACTCTCCAAGTCCAAGTCTAACAGCAATGATAAGCAAGGACTATTTACCGACATGAGCAAAAGGCCAAAGATCTTCTGATTAAGGACAACAATCCAAAATTCAGTAGCTCCATCTACAGCGATGCCGGTGTGGTACACACACACACACACTATTTCTAGACTCCCCCTCCTTTAGTTTATCTCTCTCTGCGATTGGATTTAGTTCATCTCTCTCTATGGTCCATCCATCTGTCCCCGGAGGTAGTCAACCGTCTTGAGGTCGGCTTCGGGGATGAATTGCACTTCGGTCGTCGATGTTCTGTAGCATGCTTTGCCGCTACCCTTTAGCGTCAACGAGTAAGAGAGGTTGCTGACAAGGAATTGGAGAATGAGTTTCAGTTTCAAACTTTTCTTCGTAGTTTTGTCTTTTGAAGAGAAAGAAAATATAAATTATTTCAGTTCCTAGCCCGCCGTCTATCGTTTAGGCTTTTTGTTCTTTTGACATTGTTTTTATGTTATGTGATTTATCAAGAGGTGGAAATTGCCTAAGTTTTTTCACTGGCAGTTTTTGGAGCCAAAAATTGGCCATTCACCACCCCAACAGTTCTACATCAGCTACTTCTCTGAACTTTGACAGACAGCACGTGTACCATCCTTGCTTATGTTTGCCAACCCCATGTCAGTTGCTAGAAAATTCCTACTTAGCTCAGAGGCCATACCTTCAATGCAGTTATCGTGTTACATAAGTGTTCATTTTCATTAAAGGTCAAATATGTTGCCAATCTAGTAATAGAATGTATGAAAATTGTCTGTGCATTGCAAGTCAGGGAATGTAACAATAGCATATTAGTGTTCTTTCACATTCTTTTATGTGAAAACGAATACCAAAAAATTAACCAAATTTATGCAGACATTGTTGAACGTATCTGACTATTTCCATGCTCTATCAAATAGGTCATGCCTTTCCTCCTTCGACGAACAAAAGATGAAGTCTTGTCTGATCTTCCTGAGAAAATCATTCAGGACAGATTCTGTGATTTGAGCCCTGTACAGTTAAAATTGTATGAACAGTTTTCGGGTTCACATGTAAGACAAGAGATATCAAGTATGGTCAAACTGAACGAGTCAGCAGATACTGGTCGGCGTACTGATTCACCCCGAGCATCGTCACACGTTTTTCAAGTAATTCTCTCTATTTAATTGTTTTTTTAACTTTCATTTTACTTCCATCAGTTTTCTGTGATTTAATGTATGTTATGATCTTGTTTCAGGCACTCCAGTACTTGCTTAAACTTTGTAGCCACCCATTGCTTGTTCTTGGTGATAAGCTTCCAGACTCTATTGATTTCCTTTTGTCAGAGACATTGCCTGGAGTCTCTGACATCATTTCGGAATTGCATAAGCCATACCACTCTCCCAAACTGGTTGCACTTCAGGAGATTCTGGAAGAGTGTGGAATAGGTGTCGACGCTTCTGGTTCTGAAGGTGCCCTAGGTGCTGGGCAGCACAGAGTGTTGATTTTTGCCCAACATAAAGTAATGCACATTTTTGAACAAGTTCTTTTAAGGAATTATGCACACCTTTCTTTCGAGACCTATAACGTTTGGTTGGCCAATTTTGCAGGCATTTCTTGACATAATTGAAAGAGACTTGTTTCATACTTATATGAAGAGGTATGTTTCCTAATACCCTCTATTTCGTACTGTGTGAAAATAGGTTGTAGATTGCGTACGAATTATTTCGTTGAGAAATACATGTGACGAATTATCACGTACTATGGGCATTAGAGTAAGGATCACTCAAGCTTTTTGAACTTATGCAATTGGCTTCACAGACATACTGACACAGTTTATAAGAGGTCGCGTTTTGATATATGACATTAATCAGTTTATTGGTTCTTGAAAGCAGTGTTACCTACTTGCGGCTAGATGGGTCAGTTGAACCAGAGAAACGTTTTGATATTGTTAAAGCTTTCAATTCAGATCCTACAATTGATGTCCTACTTCTCACCACTCATGGTGGGCTCCTTTCTTTTTACATAAAAAGTAGATACTGTTGGAATGTTGTTAAATTTACTCACTTTTTGCAGTTGGTGGGCTGGGCTTGAACCTGACATCTGCTGACACTCTCGTTTTCATGGAGCATGACTGGAATCCAATGCGGGATCATCAGGTACCTGTCTTATGCTGTCTCAATCCCCATATCTAGTATACAGCATGAGATCTTTAAGTACCTCCCCTAATATCTTATCTCACAAAACTTCTCTCCTTTGGTCTCTCAAAGTGGTGGATATAAGTTATATTTTCCAGTACCAGCTTTGTCAATTATCTATGGCTTTTTCTACTTCAGGCAATGGACAGGGCACACAGATTAGGTCAGAAAAAGGTTGTCAATGTGCATCGTCTGATTATGCGTGGCACTCTTGAAGAGAAAGTTATGAGCCTGCAAAAGTTTAAGCTCTCTGTAGCTAATGCAGTCATTAATGCAGAGAATGCTAGTATGAAGACAATGAATACAGACCAATTGCTTGATCTCTTTGCAACAGCAGAAACGTCTAAGAAGGTACTGCTGGCTGGTATTTTCTACATGTTTGTGATACAGTTGATTCTATGATGGGTTTGTTATTTAATTACAGTCCATTGATTCTGTACATCATGTTTGATTATGTATGGTAATGGTTTCCATGTTTGTTATTTGATTATATTGTCTGTTGTTAATTTTAGTATCTCTTCCCCCTTTTTTTTTTTTTTTTGACAAAGTAGTATCTCTTCCTTTGAAAACTGGAAATTTGTTAAGAATGTCTGGATATTTGTTTATCCTTTGTCTTTTTCACCACTGATGACTGAAGGAAAATGACAAGTTTTATACGTTTGTGTTTTCAAGGGAACTTCTGTATCCAAGTTTCCAGATGGGAAATCAGATGGGGATGTGAAATTAATGGGCTCTGGAAAGGGGTTGAAAGCGATACTTGGTGGGCTGGAAGAGCTGTGGGATCAATCACAATACACTGAAGAATACAATCTTAGCCAGTTCTTAGCAAAGCTTGATGGCTGAAGCCCAGCTTTCCACTGTACAGTGTAGCAAGTGAGGAGCTAAAATTTTGACATTGTAACTTTAGCCCATCCCTTTTTCTTTTGGTCCTCCCAAATCCTTTCTATTTTCTCAGGTTTTTTGGGGGCAAATTGATTGAGCCTGGCCCTGAGCCATGGTGGGGTGACATTTGACCGAGTTCTAGGGGGTTTATTTCGGGTATTGTAAATACAATCCGCTTCTTTTCAATTCAAATGAGCCCTTGTCTCCTATAAATTTCAGTGCACTGTATCATTAGGTGACCATGGAATTGTATCATGGGTTTAGGGCCTAAACTATAAATGTTGAACATCAACCAATGAACATTAGGCTGCTGTTGGTTGATGTTCAACATTTATATTTGATCCGACCCATGAAAGAAAAAGAAAAAACAAAATTATAGTTGAGCAGACCAAGAAAAAAAAAAATTATTGCTCAGCGTTTTAAAAACATTTAGTGTTCAGCTTGAGAATTATAATTGTTAAATTCATTAACTTTTTCTTTTAATCTAAGAGGTTTATAAAATTTGAAGCAAAAACTAATATGTAGATAAAGTTTATCTCTACCTCACCTGTTTAACGGTCTTTTTTGTGAGCTGTAGGATTTTTCAATGGTGGTTTGGTTTTACCTGTTCAGGTAGCAAACAGTGTTGTTTTTTTTTTCTTTCACTCGAAAAAAAAGGAAAACAGCTGTGTTTTCCCAATATTGATAGAATTGGTGGGTTTTTTTTTTCAATTTTTCTAGGAACATTTACCAATAATTACAATTTTGAGAGAATATTTACCACCCACAGGCTTATACTATTAATTTATCATGCGCTCGCTCTAACCCGACATTACTCTCGTTAGTCTCTCTCTCAACAACCACACCCACATCTCTAACGAAACAAACAAAGAAAAAAGAAAACAAATAAATTAAGAGAAGATATGGAGTACTAACGATTAAAGAAAGATATTTGAATTTTAGATGGTGAAGAAAGATCGAGCTGCATTTTCTGTTCATTCTTTAGAGGGGCAAAACTGGAAAAAAAATGATAAAAAAATTTGAGGAGGTCCAACTCGGCCCAAACAATGCCCAAAGACTCCCATGCCTTTCTTGGGTGGAGCTTCTTTTAAGCCAGCCCACCTCGACAAATAACCAAGCACCCTTTTAAACCCAATTTCATTAGAAAAAAAAAGAAAGAAAATCCAGAGTCGGTTTGGGCGTGGAGGTGTCGATTCAATATCTGATGGGTTGGCGAGCCACGCTGCACTAAATGTTATGCTGCCGATGAGGAATGTCTTTGCCACTGTCAAGCGTCACCGCCATGCCACTCTGCTCTCCCAAAGTAGCTCTCTTTTCGCTCTCCTGATTCCTTCACTTATCTGTTGTCACTTTTCGTTTTCGTTTATTCTCTGTTCCTCTATTTAGAATCTGCAGGAACAACCTATAATTCAATTGCTTATTCTTCCTTAGGTCGAACTCTGAATATGTTATAGTAATCTGGTATTTACAATTTTTGAGATACTAGTATCTCTCTCCACAGATTTCATTTACAATGTTTTTTTCATTTTTATTTTAAATTGTGGCTTTGTACAGCTCTACGCCATGAAATATACATACGCAAGTGCATACCTCTGGGATGCCACAAGTATATTGAAATTGGATGGAAACAAGACAATGTGTCTCCATATCACTGGCTACAACCACACTCGTGAGTTCATGACAAGTTTATCAGTATCTTCAATACACCGGTGATGCAAGACATATTCCTTTCTCTGAATTGTTTACTTGATTTGGGATGCAGTTTTTCCACGGGTTTCACCAGCGTGCATGGAGAGAGTCCGTCTGCGGAGTATGCCAAGTTGAGGAAGGAGTCACTAGAAAGTGAATTTGGACATGCTCTTGGAGCTAATCGCTCCAAAAGTTTTTCTGCTGCCTACCGTTTTGGTCCATTTTTGGCTTTGTATAGAGCAGCAATTATTTCATTTCATGTGTTGAAACTTACAATCTGGCAATTCTTTGTTCAAGACATAAGAAAACGTGCCATCAAGGTATTTTAGTTTTTTTCCTTTCTGTTGCATATGTTTCTTTAGCTGGTCTGCTGATTTAGACAGGTCACTACGGATTTAAGTTTTTGCATTTATGTCATTTCAGGTTAAACATGACCAACTTTTTACCTATCTTCTTACTGACTTACTAAAATATGGGAAACTTTGGATGCTATCTATAACTCAGTATATGTATCGTATTCTAGTAAATAGGCTTTGATCTGAATTTTACAGAAACTTTTATGTGATTTATTGCAGTTTCGTGAAACTCTCATCCACTTGGGACCTTTCTATGTCAAGGCAAGTCACTATATCTGTTGTGAAATTTTTTCAAGACCAATTTTATTTCTTTTGCATGATCTGTAGCATCCAACTGAATGCAACTGTTAAATGATTTTCCCCTTTCTGTTTGCACAATGACAAGATGTAACTATTAACCCAATGATGTCTGAAGTACAGCTTGGTCAGGCTTTGAGCACCAGGCCAGATATACTACCACATGTATACTGCCAAGAGCTTGTAAAGTTACAGGTTACTAGATTTCTTTGCTACCAGTCATTTAATTAAAAGTTATAGCTTTTACTCTGAGAAATATTTCGAATTTTTCTTGTCAATATCTTTATGTTATGTTACAGGATCAAATACCCCCATTTCCAACCCATGTAGCTATTAAATCTATCGAATCCCAGCTTGGAGTTCGTGTTTCAGAAATTTTTACTGATATTAGCCCACAGCCTATTGCTGCAGCATCCCTAGGGCAGGTCTATAAAGGTTAGAGAAGTCCTTTTAATGGTTACTTGTGTAATTTGATGGATGTAGAGTCTCCTAGAAATGTTTAAATACTGACTTCTATTGTTGCTGAATGGTTTGTTTTGTTGTTCAAGTTTGCAGCTCACCTGCACTCTGGGGAGTTGGTAGCTGTTAAAGTACAAAGGCCTGGCATGTCACTTTCATTGACCCTTGATGCCTTATTATTCCATATGATTGGGGGTCAGCTAAAGCGATTTGCCAAGGCCCACAAAGATCTATTAGTGGCAGTGAATGAGGTGGTGAGTGTTCTGGGTTTTACGCGGATTAGTTTATGACTTTATGTCATTTATTTAAGTCTCCTTTATGTCCAATAATCTAGAGTTGATGATCTTATACTAGGATTTAATGAATATAGTAGGCGCATACATCTGCTCGCATCTGTACATACCAAGTTGGTCTCCATGATAATGTCAACAAATTTTCACTTTTATTGTTATGATTGTTCCCTTTTAGTAGGATCTCTTGCTTTGTGTTTCGATATTGTCTGTTCACCTTCATGTTTCTTTTGGTATAGTCAATTTGCCTGACTCGCGGGACATTGTATGGTCTCTCTTAAAAAAACAGGTGAGGCACATGTTTGATGAAATTGATTACATCCTAGAGGCAAAAAATGCTGAACGTTTTGCTTCTCTCTACGCTTCACATCCACGTAAGTTTTCATCCACATGTAACAAGCACAATCTGTTCAGTAGATGCAGTCTTTATATAATGTTGCTCTGCTTGTGTGCTTCCTTGTCTATAATGTTGACACCACAGCTTAGAGGATTGCTTGCTTGTGGGTACATTCCAGAGTGATTCTTTTTTTCCTTTTTGTTTTTTTCCCCCTTCAAAATATGCTTCAGCCTCCGATTGGTCACATCTTGGCTTATTGCTTTAAAATACATGCCGTGTTCATGTTATTTGAGAATGTTAATTTTAACTAACATGGTTTTAAATCTAGTGTGTAGGAATTTATTAGTGATTTTGGTACTCTTATAAGTGGAGTGCAAGAGATGAAATATATGGCAAAGTGGAGTGCCAAAATTAATGCCCTATAACCTATTGCTTTAGCTCAGTTTAAATAGCTAGTACATCCTGTGATATTATCCTGCTATGCCAGATGGCAGTTCACTTTTAAGAATCTGTCATATATGAGAACTTGTTAAATAATGTGATATGGGTATCTTCTACAGTGGGAGCTGTTATATCAGAAAAAAAGTTTCTTTCTGATTGACAGGTGACAGGAAAAAGGATTCAAATGCTACAGCTGGGAAAACTCAAAGACATAAAGAGGCAAACTGTATAAAAGTGCCAAAAATATATTGGGACCTTACCCATAGGGCTGTGCTGACAATGGAGTGGATTGATGGAATAAAGCTTACAGATGAAATTGGCCTAAAGATGGCTTGTCTGAATAGAAAAGAACTCATTGACCAGGTACTTGGATGTAATTGCTGGACGTCTATCTGCGGTGGCAATTTTTGATAATTTTTGTTTCCACTTTCCGCATATCAGAAATAGAAAATAAAGTGATAGGGCACTAGACTGCAACAAAGAGAGTTTATTGTATAGAGTTTTAATTTTCTAGGTTAAGCCTTAGGGAAGTTAAGATCTGATGTTTATAAGCAGGCAAGTAAAATAACAAATGACAACTAGTGGGCAGGTCAAAGGTTCGCCTTGCTTGAACGTAGAAGCTCCTGCAGCAACTACTGATGAATATGAGTTTACAGTTTATCATATACTTATACTGCAGATGATAGCTCTTACATTTCCTTTATCTGTCTTTCTAGGGATTATACTGTTCTTTGAGACAATTGCTTGAGGTTGGGTTCTTCCATGCTGACCCACATCCTGGTAATCTTGTTGCCACTGATAGTGGTGCTCTTGCATATTTTGATTTTGGAATGATGGGTGATATTCCTCGACATTATCGCGTGGGGCTTATTCAAGTGGTAAGTGCTGTTGAATTATTCGAAGCTGAGGGCTGGAGTTTAGATTATTGTCGTGATATATGTAGGACTATAGCTTAAAATTCTCTTGCGAACAATATAATTTAAATTGGCGGTCTGGCATTTTGTTAAGAGTAATTGCATCAATCCCATTTTCATCTCTCTGCTCTTGTATACTTCCCCAAATGCTAATCTACTACTGAGTTGCATGGGAGGTCTGGGAACAAAAGTAGGAAGATGAGCTCAATGGCTAGAAAGAATCAGGACAAGTGGACTGAGTGGCTCTGTATTAATTGTTTAATGTTTGGTGCCTCAGTTTTCTTTTCTATGCTGTTCTTGACTTCCTAATATATTTCAATTGCAATTTTTTTTCTTGTTGGTTCGAGGGACTGTTCCATTCAACAATTCTTGGATTTCTTGTCCTTGTTTTTATTCAACTACTAGCATGTGAAGGATAATACTACACACACCACATTTTCTTGTACCACATGATGTCAAATTAACGTGGGCATGTTTTACATACGTCTCTTCGGGGTGTTCAAATATCACATGAGCTGCCACATCCTGTCGTTTAATGTAGTAAAAATAACATACGATTATCTAGCATTATTTTGTGTAAAGTTTATTGTCATTAGGTTATATATCTTTGTGGTTTCTCTCTCTTTTGTATATGACATAGCTATATTTATCTGCCGGATGGTTGATATGTTTGTTCACAAGTCTCTGTTTCTTTCAGCTCGTGCACTTTGTTAATCGTGACTCTCTGGGTTTGGCAAATGACTTTCTTTCGTTGGGATTTATTCCTGAAGGGGTTGATATACAACCAGTTGCAGATGCATTGAAAGCCTCCTTTAGTGACAGGAGCAGACAATCTCAAGATTTTCAGGTTTGTGCTTCAGCGCGTGTACATATTGATGTAGACCATACTTTTGGTTATTTGATATCTTCGATTATGTTTTATATATGTACTGGGATTAATAGTGTGTACCCATTATGCTAACCTTAAGAACTTGAAAGCTCATTGCACACGTTATGTTTTATATATGTAACCGTGTTTAAATAGAGATGGGGCAGGTACGACTTTGACTCTTGTTAGTTAGAGCAAGGGCTATCAAAGAAAAAAAAAAGGTAAAAAAGAAGAAGAAGAGCTTATATTTTTCTCTGTTCTGTAATTTTGGTCATGTTCAATAGCAACAATAAGGTGACTTTGGAAATTATGCGCTTGGACATGATAACTTGGTTATAAACACATGTAGGGGGTATGTGTGCTTGTGTTGGTTTCTCGTGATCTGTCTTATTGCTTTGCTTCTCCCTTTGTTAAACACTCATTTAATGAATTTCAGGGAATAATGGACCGACTATACAATGTTATGTATGAATTCAACTTTTCTCTTCCTCCGGACTATGCCCTTGTTATAAGGGCTCTGGGATCACTAGAAGGCACGGCCAAAGTTCTGGATCCTGATTTCAAAGTTGTTGAGAGTGCATATCCTTTTGTGATTGGAAGACTTTTGGCTGATCCAAATCCTGATATGAGAAAAATTTTAAGAGAACTTCTTATAGGCAATGATGGATCCATAAGGTGGAATAGGCTAGAACGCCTGGTAGGTGAAATATTCTTTCGTTTCCCCTTGATTGAATGATAGTTCATGAATATTGAAGCATACATTTGTACATATGTATGGAGTTTTAAAAAGGTTCTTCAAAGTTCATGTGTCATTGTATCTGTTTGATGAGGAGCCATTGACCATGTTGCGGAACAAAGACTCCACTTTTCTTCGATGTTGGGATAGATGACTTAGTTGTTTAGTCACGTTAAGCAAATCACCAACAGTCTACAACATGAATTCCTCTCAAGTTAATTATATTCCTCATACTATATATCCAATTCTTATTTGATATATATTTTGTTCCAGGTTGCAGCAATATCTGAACAGGCTTCTGAGTCTGTTACAGAGCCGCCTAATTCGGAGGAGAGTACTCCCAATCCCTTGAGGAGGAAATCATTTGACATGCATGCTGTTGTTGCTGCCACTGAAGATCTTTTACAGTTCATTCTCTCTGAGAAGGGTCAAAGGGTACGCGTGTTCCTTGTTCGGGATATAATTGGTGCAGTTGATTCTTATTTTCAGGATGAAGTTGTTGGTTGCATGTTCAATGAGAATCCCGAAGCCAGGGACACACTTGATTCAGAGGTTCTCTCACTCTCTTTTAAAATTATCAGAGCAATTATATAATCACTTTTGAAGTAGGCTTCAGTAACTCCAAACAAAACTTCACCATTGAAGCGACATAGATTGGAATGCTAATTCATGAGTTGAGCCCAAACAACTTCACCCTTGAAGTAACTCAAGCTTGCATTAATCAGTTGCACCCAATTTTTGCAGATGAAATTGTTTTAAATATTTATCTGATTACCATATTAATCAATATGCTAAGTTTATCACACATGAGAAAAGATGCGGGTGGAAAGTAGTAAAAGCGAGTTGAAAGAAGGAGATGAGGTTCTTTTATGATAAGGAGAGCGATGAGGTTACTTATGTTCTTTTTGTTCTGTTTTGCAGGGACATACCATGCTTGTGAGGGTGGTTAATGGGTTTCACTATCTCAGTCAAGCTGTAAAGTTGGCCCCAGATGTATGGACAGCAATGCTTATACGCCTGGCGTTTACACCAGAGGTTCATAGGTTTACTTCAGATGTCTTTTCGTCGCTTATCATTCATTTCAGTGGCAAAATCCCAGAAACTGCTTTTGTTTCTCTATCTAGACTTACGCACAAGTTGGTAAAAAACCGCACCTATTTTTAGTCATTAAAGTAAAAAGTATTATATATGTTATACAAATTATTATACATGCGAGGCAATTACTAATGTTGATACGCTGGTGACCGAAGCCTGAACAAGGCAATTACTCTCTTTGATATCGTGTACCAAACTGACAGTACACAGTATTAAGAAGAAGAAAAAACTGATGGTACACATGGGAGGCAGCGTTGTTTATCTTTAACAACAAAATCAATCGCAATTAGGATAATTAGTCTCTAAGAATGATATCATAACAATGAGTCGATGAAACAACTAATAGGATAGAGCACCCAAACCCTCGCTCAAGAGATAGGAGGTGTACTAAACTTTGCCAAAGACCACACCTAAACAAACAACAAAAGGCCAACCACAATCCAATGTTTATCATTTGGTCCCGTAATCCCGATCCCGTGGGACGGGACGGGATTGAAGTTTGAAAAATGCTAATCCCGTCCCGAGAACGGGATCGGGATCGGGATTAGCTCAATATTTTGTTACGAGATTGGTGGAGGATATAGTTCAGCATAATGGTAAAGTAGCATAGAGTAATGCAATGATATCATCCAATGAAGAATAATTACACAATAAGCAACTTTGTATGAATCTACATAACCGGATCTCCAACTTAAAAAAATCGTAAAACAAAGTCGTGTTGAGATTTTTGAGGTCTGTCAATTCTAAAATTGTTTAAAAACCAGGAATTACCAATGGGAAGATTTTGGAGAGAAACTGAGGATTTGAAAATTTTGCCAAAAAACCGTGTGGTACCCACAATTTTGGGTGAAAATCATGATTTTGGACTAAAATATTTTGTTACGAGATTGGTGGATAGTTCAGCATAATGGTAAAGTAGCATAGAGTAATGTAATGATATCATCCAATGAAGAATAATCACACAATAGGCAAATTTGTATAATACTACAGAACCGGTTCTCCAACTTTAAAAAATCGTAAAACAAAATCGAGTTGAAATTTTTGAGGTCTGTCATTTCTAAAATTGCTTAAAAACCAGGATTTTCAAATGGGAATATTTTGGAGAGGAACTGAGTGTTTGAAATTTTAACCAAAAAACTGTGTGCTACAACCCACAATTATGGGTGAATATGATTTTGGACTAAAATATTTTGTAAGGAGATTAGTGGAGGATATAGTTCAACACAATGGTAAAGTAGCATAGATTAATGCAATAATATTATCTAATGAAGAATAATCGCACAATAGACAAATTTGTATGACACAACAGAACCGGTTCTCCAACTTAAAAAAATCGTAAAACAAAATCGGATTGAGATTTTTGAGGTCTGTCAATTCTAAATTTGCTTAAAAACAAGGAATTACCAATGGGAAGATTTTGGAGAGAAACTGAGGATTTGAAATTTTAACCAAAAAACCGTGTGCTATAACCCACAATTTTGGAAGAAAATCATGATTTTGGACTAAAATGTTTTGTTACGAGATTGGTAGAGGATATCGTTCAGCATAATGGTAAAGTAGCACAGAGTAATTCAATGATATCATCTAATGAAGAATAATCACACAATAAGTAAATTTGTATGACACTACAGAACTGGTTCTCCAACTTTAAAAAAATCGTAAAACAAAATAAGGTTGAGATTTTTGAGGTATGTCATTTCTAAAATTGCTTAAAAATCAGGATTTTCAAATGGGAATATTTTGGAGAGAAATTGAGGATTTGAAGTTTTAACCAAAAAACCGTGCAACCCACAACTTTGGGTGAATATCATGATTTTGGACTAAAATATTTTGTTACGAGATTGGTGGACGATATACTTCAGCATAATGGTAAAGTAGCATAGAGTAATGCAATGTTATCATCCAATGAAGAATAATCACACAATAGACAAATTTGTATGACACAACGTACATAACCGGTTTTCCAACTTAAAAAAATCGTAAAACAAAATCGGGTTGAAATTTTTTAGGTTTGTGAATTCTAAAATTGCTTAAAAACCAGGATTTACCAATGGGAAGATTTTGGAGAGAAATTGTTGAGATGAAATTTTGGCCAAAAAACTGTGTGCTATACCCACAATTTTGGGTGAAAATCATGATTTTGGACCAAAATATTTTGTTGAGAGATTGGTGGAAGATATACTTCAACATAATGGTAGAGTAGCGTAGAGTAATGCAATGATATCATCAAATGAAGAATAATCACACAATAAGCAAATTTGTATGACACTACAAAACCGGTTTTCCAACTTAAAAAAATCGTAAAACAAAATATGGTTGAGATTTTTGAGGTCTGTCAATTCTAAAATTGCATAAAAACCAGGATTATCAAATGTGAATATTTTGGATAGAAATTGAGGAGATGAAATTTTTGCCAAAAAACCATGTGTTATAACACACAATTTTGGGTGAAAAACATGATTTTGTCCAAAATATTTTGTTGAGAGATTGGTGGAGGATATAGTTCAGCATAACGGTAAATTAGCATAGAGTAATGCAATGATATCATCCAATGAAGAATAATCACACAATAAGTAAATTTGTATGACACTACAGAACCGGTTCTCCAACTTAAAAAAATCATAAAGTTTGTATAGGGTTAAGTCACAATAGATGCTTTTGCTTTTTGCATAATTCACTGTAGGTCGTGGTGTTTACTTTCTGCATCAATTTCTCCATGTAGTGAAATAGATTTTCGGTTGTTTATGATCAAACCTTGTGATAGGCTATAACCCACAATTTTTGGTGAAAATCATGATTTTGGACTAAAATATTTTGTTGAGAGATTGGTGGAAGATATACTTCAGCATAATGGTAGAGTAGCGTAGAGTAATCCAATAATATCATCCGATGAAGAATAATCGCACAATAAGCAACTTTATATGAAACTACAGAACTGGATCTCCAACTTGAAAAAATCGTAAAACAAAGTCGGGTTGAGATTTTTGAGGTCTGTCAATTCTAAAATTGCTTAAAAACCAGGAATTACCAATGGGAAGATTTTGGAGAGAAACTGAGGATTTGAAATTTTTGCCAAAAAACCGTGTGCTACCCATAATTTTGGGTGAAAATCATGATTTTGGACTAAAATATTTTGTTACGAGATTGGTGGAGGATATACTTCAGCATAATGGTAAAGTAGCACAGAGTAATGCAATGATATCATCTAATGAAGAATAATAGAACAATAGGCAAATTTCTATGACACTACAAAACCGGTTCTCCAACTTAAAAAAATCGTAAAACAAAATCGGCTTTAGATTTTTGAGGTTTGTCAGTTCTAAAATTGCTTACAAATCAGGATTTACCAATGGGAAGATTTTGAAGAGAAACTGAGCAGTTGAAAATTTGGCCAAAAAACCGTGTGCTGTAACCCACAATTTTGGGTGAAAATCATGATTTTAGACCAAAATATTTTGGTCCGAGATTGGTGGAGGATATACTTCAGCATAACGGTAAAGTGGCATAGAGTAATGCAATGACATCATCCAATGAAGAATAATCGAACAATAGGCAAATTTGTATGACATTACAGAACTAGTTCTCCAACTTTAAAAAATCTTAACACAAAATCGGATTGAGATTTTTGAGGTCTGTCATTTCTAAAATTGGTTTAAAAAAATGATTTTCAAATGGGAATATTTTGGAGAGAAACTGGGGATTTGAAATTTTTGCAAAAAAACCGTGTGCTATATATAACCCACAATTTTGGGTGAAAATCATGATTTTGGACAAAAATATTTTGTTGAGAAATTGGTGGAAGATATAATTCAGCATAATGGTAGAGTAGCATAGAGTAATCTAATGATATCAATTGATGAAGAATAATCGCACAATAAGCGACTTTGTATGAAACTATATATAGGATCAGATCTCCAACTTGAAAAAATCGTAAAACAAAGTCGGGTTGAGATTTTTGAGGTCTGTTAATTCTAAAATTTCTTAAAAACCAGGAATTACCAATGGGAAGATTTTGGAGAGAAACTGAGGATTTGAAATTTTTGCCAAAAAACCGTGTGCTATATATAACCCACAATTTTGGGTGAAAATCATGATTTTGGACTAAAATATTTTGTTACGAGATTGGTGGAGGATATAGTTCAGCATAATGGTAAAGTAACATAGAGTAATTCAATGATATCATCTAATGAAGAATAATCACACAATAGGCAAATTTGTATGACACTACAGAAGCGGTTATCCAACTTTAAAAAATTGTAAAACAAAATTGGGTTGAGATTTTTGATGTCTGCCATTTCTAAAATTGCTTAAAAACCAGGATTTTCATATGGGAATATTTTGGAGAGAAACTGAGTATTGGAAATTTTAACCAAAAAACCGTGTGCTATAACCCACAATTTTGGGTGAATATCATGATTTTGGACTAAAATTTTTTGTCAGGAGATTGGTGGAGGATATAGTTCAGCATAATGGTAAACTAGCATTCAGTAATGCAATGATATCATGCAATGAAGAATAATCACACAATATGCAAATTTGTATGACACTACAGAACCAGTTCTCCAACTTTAAATAATCGTAAAACAAAATCAGGTTGAGATTTTTGAGGTCTGTCATTTCAAAAATTGCTTAAAAACCAGGATTTACCAATGAAAAGATTTTGGAGAGAAATTGTGGAGATGAAATTTTGGCCAAAAAATTGTGTGCTATAACCCACAATTTTGGGTGAAAATCATGATTTTAGACTAAAATATTTTGTTGAGAGATTGGTGGAAGATATACTTCAGCATAATGGTAGAGTAGCGTAGAGTAATCCAATGATATCATCCGATGAAGAATAATCGCACAATAAGCAACTTTATATGAAACTACAAAACCGGATCTCCAACTTGAAAAAATCGTAAAACAAAGTCGGGTTGAGATTTTTGAGGTCTGTTAATTCTAAAATTGCTTAAAAACCAGGAATTACCAATGGGAATATTTTGGAGAGAAACTGAGGATTTGAAATTTTTGCTAAAAACCCGTATGCTATAACCCACAATTTTGGGTGAAAATCATGATTTTGGACTAAAATATTTTGTTACGAGATTGGTGGAGGATATAGTTCAGCATAATGGTAAAGGAGCATAGAATAATACAATGATATCATCCAATGAAGAATAATCGCAGAACAGGGAAATCTGTATGACACTACAGAACCGGTTTTCCAAATTAAAAACATCGTAAAACAAAATCTGGTTTAGATTTTTGAGGTATGTCAATTCTAAAATTGCTTAAAAACCAGAATTTGCCAATGGGAAGAATTCGGAGAGAAACTGAGAAGATGAAAATTTGGCTAAAAAACCGTGTGCTATAACCCAAAATTTTGGACAAAAATCACGATTTTAGACCAAAATATTTTGGTGCGAGATTGGTGGAGGATATACTTCAGCATAATGGTAAAGTAGCATAGAGTAATGCAAAGATATCATCCAATGAAGAATAATAGCACAATAGGCAAATGTGTATGACACTACAAAACCGGTTCTCCAACTTAAAAAAATTGTAAAACAAAATCGGCTTTAGATTTTTGAGGTTTGTTAATTCTAAAATTGCTTACAAATCAGGATTTACCACTAGGAAGATTTTGGAGAGAAATTGAGCAGTTGAAAATTTAGCCAAAAAACCGTGTGCTATAACCCACAATTTTGGGTGAAAATCATGATTTTAGACCAAAATATTTTAGTGCTAGATTGGTGGAGGATATACTTCAACATAATGGTAAAGTGGCATAGAGTAATGCAATGACATCATCCAATGAAGAATAATCGAACAATAGGCAAATTTGTATGATACTACAGAAGTGGTTCTCAAACTTTAAAAAATCTTAAAACAAAATCGGATTGAAATTTTTGAGGTCTGTCATTTCTAAAATTGCTTAAAAAAATGATTTTCAAATGGGAATATTTTGGAGAGAAACTGAGGATTTGAAATTTTTGCCAAAAAACAGTGCGCTATAACCCACAATTTTGGGTGAAAATCATGATTTTGGACAAAAATATTTTATTACGAGATTGGTGGAGGATATAGTTCAGCATAATGGTAAAGTAGCATAGCGTAATGCAATGATATCATCCAATGAAGAATAATCACACAATAAGCAAATTTGTATGAAACAACATAACCGGTTCTCCAACTTTAAAAAATCATAAAATAAAATTGGGTTGAGATTTTTTAGGTCTGTCAATTCTAAAATTGCTTAAAAACCAGGAATTACTAATGGGAAAATTTTGGAGAGAAAATGAGGATTTAAAATTTTTGCCAAAAAAAACCGTGTGCTATAACCCACAATTTTGGGTGAAAATCATGATTTTGGACTAAAATATTTTGTCAGGAGATTGGTGGAGGATATAGTTCAGCATAATGGTAAAGTAGCATAGAGTAATGCAATGATATCATCCAATGAAGAATAATCACACAATAGGCAAATTTGTATGACACTACAGAACCGGTTCTCCAACTTTAAGAAATCGTAAAACAAAATTGGATTGAGATTTTTAAGGTCTGTCAATTCTAAAATTGCTTAAAAACCAGGATTTATCAATGGGAAGAATTTGGAGAGAAACTGAGGAGATGAAATTTTGGCCAAAAAACCATGTGCTATAACCCACAATTTTGGGTGAAAATCATGATTTTAGACCGAATTTTTTGTGTGCGAGATTGGTGGAGGATATACTTCAGCATAATGGTAAAGTAGCATAGAGAAATGCAATTATATCAACCAATGAAGAATAACCACACAATAGGAAAATTTTTATGACACTACAGAACCGGTTCTCCAACTTTAAGAAATCGTAAAACCAAATTGGTATGAGATTTTTGAGGTCTGTCAATTCTAAAATTGCTTAAAAACCTGGATTTACCAATGGGAAGATTTTGGAGAGAAACTGATGAGATGAAATTTTGGTCAAAAAACTATGTGCTATAACCCACAATTTTGGGTGAAAATCATGATTTTAGACAAAATGATTTTAGTGCGAGATTAGTGGAGGATATAATTCAGCATAATGGTAAAGTAGCATAGAGTAATGCAATGATATCATCCAATGAAGAATAATCACACAATAGGTGAATATGTATGACACTACAGAACCGGTTCTCCTACTTAAAAAAATTGAAAACGAAATCGGATTGAGATTTTTTAGGTCTGTTAATTCTAAAATTGCTTAAAAACCAGGATTTACCAATGGGAAGAATTTGGAGAGAAACTGAGGAGATGAAATTTTGGCCAAAAAACCGTGTGCTATATAACCCACAATTTTGGGTGAAAATCTTGATTTTAGACCGAATTATTTTGGTTCGAGATTGGTGGAGGATATACTTCAACATAATGGTAAAGTAGCATAGAGTAACGCAATGATATCATCCAATGAAGAATAATCACACAATAGGGTTTAGGGTTAAGGATTATAACACATCCCAACCTTCGAAATTCAATCATAGCTTCAAAAAATGAAATTTCAATTCTTTGACAAAATCGGTACTCGTAAGGCAATTAGTCCAAAAATAATATAAATTAAGGTGTTAAAATAGCTCAAATTATGTTACGAGCTATTTTTAATTATAAAATAATTCAATAACCCGTTGGTTCAAAATTGATAAATTTCCTCAAAACTGGTGTGCTATAGCAAGGGGTTTGGTGGAAACTATACAAAATTTGAAGCGGCAACAAATATTTTAATGAGTTGAAAATAAAGTTCTTAGGGTTTGTATGAGAGGATTATAACACATCCCAACATTCGAAATTCACTCATAGCCTCAAAAAATTAAATTTCAATTCTTTGACAAGATCGGTACTCGTAAGGCAATTAGTAAAAAAATAATATAAGTTAAGGTGTTAAAATGGCTCAAATTATGTTACGAGGTGTTTTTAATTATAAAATAATGTAATAATCCGTTGGTTGAATATTGATAAATTTTCCTCAAAACTTGTGTGCTATAATAAGGGGTTTTGATTGAAAGTAGACAAAATTTGAAGCGGCAAACGATATTTGAATGTCAATTATTAGTGCAGATTTAATCGCCTATTAAACGAAAAATAATATAAATTAAGGTGTTAAAAATGGCTCAATTTATGTCATGCGGTGGTTTTAAGTAAAAAAAATGGAAAAAAACCATTGGTTGAAAATTGGAAAACTTCCTCAAAACTCGTGTGCTATAGCAAGGGGTTTTGGTTGAAACTAGACAAAATTTGAAACGGCAAACGATATTTGAATGAGTTGAAAATAAGGTTATTAGGATTTGTATGAGGGGATTATAACAATCCAAACGTTAGAAATTCAGTCATAGCCTCCAAAAATGAAATTTCAATTCTTTAATAAGATCGGTACTGGTAAGGCAATTAGTCCAGACTCGATCGCCTGTTAAACCCAAAATAATATAGATTAAGGTGTTAAAAATTACTGAAATTATGTTAGGAGGTGTTTTTAAGTATAAAAGAAAGGAAAAAATCGTGGGTTGGTATATGCAATGATGTCGTGTAGCCACTTTTATGAGGACAACGCTAATTTTTCTTTCCTTAAGAGCGGTGCGGGATGTGCTCAGTTTGGTAAGATGTTTCATCCAAATGTTGTGGGTGAAGGTTCTAACCTATGAAGCATGAATACGAGTACGTGTGTCCGTATTCGACACAATACGATACGCGGACACGCCAAATTTTTTTTTTTGAATATGGACACGTGGTGGACACGTTAACTAAATTTTATTTTAAATATTATATATATGCATAACAAAAATATGTGAAATGCAAAAAAAAATAGTTTATAATAACGATGACTTCATCTTCTTCCAAAATCTAATAAATGATTTTTGGTATTCCGGACTCCCACCTCTTCTCCTTCACACACCCCCCATCAATTAGCCTCTAAGCTTCACTTTCCCCATCGACTTTCACGATTCGGAAGTTTTAAAGATTGATTTTTTTTATAAGTTGACCCGACCGAGAATTTTATATCACGACGAGTTAGAGGATTTTAAAATGAATTCGTGGATACGTAACACGTTTAATTTGGAGTTCGTATGAAAAAGTTACGATGTAAAAATCAGTAACTTTCCGTTTTTAGAAGAGTATAAATTGAGGAATTTTCCCAAAAGGTCAATTTCTTTTTTTCTCTTTTTCTTTTCTTTCCTTTTTCTTCTTTTTCTCCTTCTCTTCTCCCCGACGCGCCCCGAGCTCCACTGACACAGCGGACCGCCTCCACCTAGCTCCGCCGTCCGGCCACCAAACGGCGCGCCACCGGTCGCGTTCAAACCATCTCGGTCTCCTCTCCTCGTCTGTGGCAGCAGCACGGCGTGAAACGCCGCCGTGTGGCCGTGCGCAGCTCGGGAAGCTCCGCCTCCGAAGGTTCGGATCTTCCTCCTCCGGCCACCATTTGACCCGATTTCGGTCGGGAATGGAAGGGCTCGGCCTGCACGTCAATTTCATAGAAGGAATTGAACCGATTCAACCTAGGTAAGAAGGATTTTCGAATTGAAATTCTAGGGTTTTTCGTGTCCACTCTCTCTGTCCTGCTTCGTGTCCACCTTCGTATCCAAGGCAAATACGCACGTGTCCAAGGAAAATACGCGCGTGTCCATTTCGTGTCCAAATTAGATACGCGTGTCCGACCGTATTCCACCGTATTTGAGCGTATTGTGTGCGTATCCGTGTCCAATACGGGATACGACTCATTTTCGGCGTGTCCGTGCATCATAGGTTCTAACGATGGCAACCGTAAGTTCCTTTCTCATTTGATTTGATATCACTAAATCTCTCAACTTGACGTGATCTGAGTCAACCATTAGACTAACCTATATTATTGATTACAACAAATGATACTTAAGATTTGGGGATTCGGGAAATATGGGCTGACATTATTAATTTTCAGATTCGTACATTGAAAATAGAAAATTGTCAATACTTAAGCTAAATATTAATTATTTAGCTAACAACACAATACTAATTAGATGTAATTGAAGTGAAATACAACGAACCTTATATGCAAGTTAAATACTTAAGCTTCTTGTTGATTAATCCATGTTCAATATGAATTGGTATTTATGTCATGTGTATACGTCCAACTCAGCTTTGGCCTAATGATGCTAGGATAAGTAATCCTGATTCCATTTAGTGATAGGTTATCTAGTTAGAATAGGATTATGTTTTTGTTGTACATAGCTAAAAAGTAGTCCGTAATTCCCTATATAAGGGCACATATCGATCAATGAATATCATACAACTTTTTTACGATCCAATTTCACCATCTCTTTTTATGCTCACTTTCTCCAAAGTTTCACATTTTGGAGTGATTTGGCTAAATTGATTGAACTGAGGATTTGGTTTCAATATTTGATGCTGCTAACCCCCCCACCCCCCTAGGAATGACAGGGTACTGAGGTTGTTTCGCATTAGTGTGGCAACTTGAACATGACTGTCCAATATTTCAAGCTTCCAAGTCAAGACTGATGACACCAAAAAAGTGTATTGTCAATTTTGCCATCTTCTCAATGATGGCCAGTGTAGTCATTTTGACAGTAGCTATCCAGGACGTCCTGCCCTTAAGGTCTGTAGGAGATGTAATACGTTGGGCAAGCACTGGAGTAATGATTGTCCAAATGTTGTGAGAGATGGCCCTCTACCTCCCCTCACGTATTGTTGGATATGTGAATCTCGTGAGTACCGGAGTCCTCAATGTCCAAATGCTGAAGCTTCCTCGTACGAGAACTGATTCGTAGCTTGTGAGCGGCGTGCAGTAGGACTAAGAGTGCACCAACCCGCAAGAGTACATTTGATATTTTGTTCCTTGCTCGTACTACAAATAGTTATGATGTCTTCAAATACTTGTTTTAATTATGGTTGAACTATTTAGGGTTTAGGGTCCTGGCATTCTCTGCTGGCCATACTAAAAATAAGACACGAACTCAAGTAAAGAGATAAATATTGACCCAAAATAATTATCAGAAAAGGGCAAGCCCTCACTCCCAACCACCTATATATGGGCCCCAACTACCTCCATAAATAGGTAACTGATCTCACTCACCGCTTACATACGTGCTCAAGTTATATATATATTCCAACTATACTGACTTAGGCATCGGAGAGGAGAAGACCGGCCCGCCCGGTATTCTTCTTAGTAAGTAGGTTGGCAGGAGATCACACGAGGATTCACCCGTATCTACCAGACCCCCGGGTTTGAGCATAAACAGAAATAGAGTCTAGAGGTCAGAGGTAGGGGTCAAGGTCCGACCGGTTCGATCTATTTCTTTATCTCCCCGTTAATCGTATGTTTGTAACAACAGGGATATAATTTTTTCAATTCCAACCGACTAGGCGTATTATGTCTATTTTTTTGAGTAATATATATGGAAATGCCTGATGATTCCTTATTAACACGATTTCGAACACAACTGGTACATTCCAAAATCACCGTTACTCGAACATCACTCTTGGTCATGAGTCTCATTTGGTTTTTGATTCATTCAATTCTTTAATTTTCCGATCCGAAATGAGGAAGAAGAATGGAACAAAAAAGACAGGTTACTTGAAATAATAATTATAGTAATAATAATTGGTTGTTCAAGGAAGGTTAACTCAGTAACTTCCGTGGTGTGTCTTGTCCTAATAAGACTTGTAGTCTAGATACTCTATTAGATAGGGAATCCCTGTTCGCCAGGGATACTTGATGTAATGCCTATATAAAGGCCTCCTTATCAATGAATAAAGACAGAGAGATTTATCAATCTATTTCTCCTACAACACGTTATCAGCACATTGCTCTAGCCTCCCGTCTAATAAGCCCTAGAAACCCTAATTCCGATTTTTTTTCTTCGAAACCCTAACCTACCGTCGGCCGCCGATTCTTCTCTTCGGCACCGTCGGCCTCTTCTCAGCAGCATCTGCGCTGTTCGCCTGCCGCACTGTACCCTCGAGTACTGCTCCTCCTCTGCCTCTAGGCAGACAACCCGCTCGCCAGCAGCTCTCCCTTGCGTGCTACTTTTTGCACGCATCCGCCAGACGATCAAAATTGCTCGCAAGCCAAGCAAGCGATCCGCGAACCCTTATTCGTGGTTGAGAAGAAATCAAGAAAAATCGAAGAAAACAAGCTTCCCCAAGAGTCAAGTTTCGTTTGATCAAGCTTCTCTTGAAGAGGTAAATATTTTTATAAACGTTCCCGCTTATGAAAATTTCAATAGTTGGGTTTTGTTTTCTCTTCCGGGACCTTTCCGTGTCCCTGCTTCTTCATCCCGATTCTATCGCTTCTCGGGACGGCATACGGGGATTTAGTCACCCCGGTGCCAACGTTTATTGGGGTAACTGTGATGTTACCGGCCACCGTTATGCTTGTGACTGTGATGTCACTGTGAACCATAACGTATTATTCTTTTTTGGAAAGAAAACAAAGGGAAGATATCGATTGTGACTTGAAGTCACGTTAAGCATCGATTTATGTGACCATGATATATCTTGGCACTGTTCTAAAAGAACAATCAAACTTGATTAGTATTCAAACATACTAACGTCTCCCTGTTTGTGTTCTGGAGATGGCTGACACTCAGCGTCCAGAATTTGACATCTTGGATGTCCAAGGCAAGGAATACAAGAGGTGGGTCTCAGATGTTGAGAACACTTTCATTGGTAAAAGATTTACTGCCACCATCAACCCTCCTGAGGATGAAAGCTTACACGCTTCTCCTGAACAGAAAGCACAAGCCCTGATGTTTCTCAGGCGCCATATCCATCCAACGCTCAAGAAGCAATACCTGAGGAAAACTGATCCCAAAGAGCTATGGGATATCCTCAAGGACCGCTTCGACAATGTGCATGACGCACAACTCCCAGACCTCATGTCTGATTGGGAGCAAATCCGCTTACTGGATTTTGATTCCGTCCAGGAATATCATCAGACTATGCTAAACTTGCAATCTGATTTGAGCTTTTGTGGGGTCGAAAAGACCGATGATGATATGATGGAGAAGACTTTCACGACGTTCCCAGAATCTGCGTCCATGTTGTCGCATCAGTACCGCGATCTCCGCGAGAAAGGCACTATCAAAACCTTCAGCGATTTGATGAATGTCCTTCAGAGAAAGGAGAGGTACCATGAGTTGATTCTTACCACCAATAAGAGGCCTCGAGGACCGAAAATCATTGCGGAATCTCATCAAGCCCGTGGTAAAGCTTTTAAGCAGAAGCATCAACCTCATGAACGTCAAGCACCGCCACCACGTACGCCAAGAGCAATACGTGGCGGACGAGGAGGGAGAAGAGGCGTCGGCCGTGGCCGACCGCTTTCTTGGACAAGGGATGATGGCAGAGCCGCCGCTCCCAGAGGGAGGAACAGTTTTGGTTCCGGTCCCAGGCGTGGTGGCCATCCGCCGAACAATGCTTCGGCTCCTTGCTTCAAATGTGGTTCTACGAATCATCTCCAACGCGATTGCATAGCAAGCAGAGATATTCAAGCCGCTTACAAGAAACACAAACAATACATAGAACAAGAAGCACACTATGTAGGAGACTTTGAGGAAGAAGTATACGATGAGGAAAATACGAACTTCGCCATCGATGACTTCCAACCTACCAAGAAACGTAGGACTCAGGAGTATGATACTCCAGACTATGAATAAGTATTTGACTTAGGTCATGAGATACGTGTTCAAGTTTGATTTTGATTGTTATTTTGACAGAATAGTCAATAAATCACGACTTTGTTCGATAAGTCGTTCTATTTAGAACAACCATGATGTATTTTTGAGTTGTCATCAAAATCTATCTTATTCTACGAATGATTTGAGATTTTTACATCCCTGAAAGCAAAATTGGTTCAATGCGTCCAATTCTCAATGGCATAATCATTTTGAGTTCACCAAAATTCTGGTGATGTTAACTCATATCCGAAAAATCACAAAGACAAAAGGAGAGATCCGCGATACGCCATCCGCGATCCGCGATACGCCATCCGCGATCCGCGATACGCCATCCGCGATGCGAGATATGCCATCCGCGAGCCGCGATACACGATCCGCGATCCGAGATCCGCGATCCGCTATCCGCCAACTTGGTCGCGATCCGCCAGGACTCGCTCGCCATGGCTATTCGCCAACTAATCCGAGATCCGCGATCAGCGATCCGCCAACTTGGCTGCGATCCGCCATGCCTCGCTCGCCAAAGCCCATAAGCGCTTGGCCGCGACTCGCTAGGCCTCACTCGCCATGGCCATTCGCCAGCTTGGCTCAACACCGAATCCGTTTTTTTTTTGAAACCAACAATCGATAGCCTATCGAACAAATGCAACTTTTGCATCAATGGCTCGGCAACGAAGTGTCTTCGGACTCGCCATGCTTCGGATTTAGCTCAACCGTCGCATCGCATTGCCTCAATGCCTGACCGACTCTCACCACTCGCCTTGCTTCGGCTCGGCCTCTGGGTCGCTTTGGCCTTACCACAGCTTCGGCTTTGGCTTGGCCCCGGCCTTTGCCTTGGCCTCGGCCTTGGCTCGGCCACGCCACCTACGACGGTGTCCGGTCTCAATCTCTGACCTAGGCTATGATTATCATTGTTGATACTCGGTGATTAAAATGAGGCTTATCTTTTTCTCTCAAGTTTTGTCGTTGCCATGGCTATGTTATTGGCCTTAATGCACTTCATTTTGTGATGATATATTGTCTCAGTACACTTACTTTAAAGTGTTCGCCAAAGTCTAAAGTAGACTATTGATTCAATTTACATTGTTTTTGTAGATGTATCAAGGCGAGATTGAGTGTTTGTTGGATTGTGCAACAACTCACACGATTCTGAGAAATCGGCAATTGTTTTCGGATTTTACGCCAAGAGAATCGTCGTTATCTACGATGACAGGAACTGGACCCGTAATTAAGGGTCGTGGCACTGCTCAATTCTTACTGCCAAATGGCACTGAGATTCGGGTAGAGGACGCCCTATATGCGCCTAAGGCGCCAAGAACCTTGCTAGCTTTCAAGGATGTGCGTGACAATGACTATCACCTCAGCACTTATGTTGAAGATGGAACTGAATATCTGTTGATCACCTCCACTCAATCTATGCGCACTCGCATTGTGGAGAAGTGTAAGCGAGTTCGCAATGGCATGTATTTCACAACCATTCGAGCCAACGAATCTCATGTTGTTATATTATGTGATTCTGATGCTTATAAGCTTTGGCATGATAGACTCGGTCATCCGGGTCGTGATCTGATGATCCGTATTTTGAAATGCTCCCACGGTCATCCATTTTTCCGATCACAAAAGCACAGAGGGCGCCTCGGCCTCGGTTCGGCCGTGCCGTCGATGGCCGCCTCTCGCTTCCAAGGAGAGGTTCGGCCCCCTCCTGCTTCTCATGCTTCTGTAGCGATGTCTAATGCTCATCGTTCGTTTTGTAAAGCTTGTTCACTAGCAAAACTTCAAGCAAGACCATCTTTTGCTATTGATAATAAACAGAATATTCCGTTTCTACAACGAATACAAGGTGATATTTGTGGACCTATAACACCAGAATGCGGACCATTTCGATATTTCATGGTTCTGGTTGATGCATCAACGCGTTGGTCACACGTAGCGTTGTTGTCCACGAGGAATGCTGCATTCGCTAAACTCCTAGCTCAGATTATTAAGCTTCGGGCTCACCACCCGGACAATCTGATTAAGTCCATCAGACTGGATAATGCTGGAGAGTTTACCTCAAAGTGTTTTGATGACTATTGCATGTCAGTTGGGATTGAAGTTGAACATCCCGTACCCCACGTTCATTCTCAGAACGGTCTTGCAGAAGCCGCTATCAAGAGACTACAGCTTGTAGCTAGGTCTCTTGTCATGGCCACAAACTTGCCAGTTTCGGCATGGGGATATGCAATATTACATGCAGCTATGCTTATTCGTCTACGACCCACAGATAGCCAACCATTTAGTGCGTACCAGTTGGTAACTGGTTACGAGCCTGATATTTCGCATCTGCGTACTTTTGGTTGTGCCGTATATGTGCCTATCACGCCTCCACTGCGTACCAAGATGGGTCCACAACGACGATCAGCTATTTATGTTGGATATGAAGCACCAACTATTGTCCGCTATATAGAGCCTATGACAGGTGATCTATTTACTGCAAGATTTGCAGATTGTCACTTTGATGAGACATCCTTCCCGCCGTTAGGGGGAGATGGGGCCGCATCCGTCCCAAATGAACGTCAGGAATTGACGTGGTTCTCTCCCACTATGTCTCATTATGATCCCCGTACGTCTCAGTGTGAGACTGAAATACAACGCATATTAGAACTACAAAAGGTGGCGGATACGATGCCCGACTCCTTTACTGATATTGCGAAAGTGACAAGATCAACCATACCTGCTGCGAATGTACCTGCAAGGCTTAACATTCCTCGCCAAGCGCGAGCACGCGCCGCCGGTCTCGGACCCGCAGCCCTAGGTGCCATCGGCAGCCTAGGCTCGGCACCTCCAAGTGGAGAGCCGGCGTCGACTTCGGATCCTCCTAGAAAGAGGGGGAGACCAATCGGTTCCAAAGACAATGTACCTAGAAAGAGGGCATGTGTCCAGGCACAAAGCGATCCGTTCATCATCGATACTGTGACGCCGTCACACGAGATTGTCTCCGACTATACCTATGTCCAAGAATCAACTCTGAATCATCTGGGGGACGCCTCAGACTCACTGTTGATGTTGGAGAACAAGGAAATCTCACTAAACTACTTATGCATGCACAATCTGATGGAAAGAAATTCCATGTATATCGATGATGCATTCGCTTACGCCGTTGCTCAAGAAGTTATTGACGACGACGATATGGAACCCCGCACTGTTGATGAATGTCAACGTAGGGCGGATTGGCCGAAGTGGGAAGAAGCAATCCAGGCTGAACTAGACTCTCTAAAGAAAAGGCAAGTATTCGGACCGGTTGTGCCTATACCGCCGAACGTGAAGCCTGTTGGACATAAATGGGTCTTTGTCAGAAAGCGCAATGAGAATGGCGAAGTCCAGCGATATAAAGCTCGACTCGTGGCGCAAGGTTTTTCTCAACGCCCTGGAATTGATTATGAGGAGACGTATTCTCCTGTCATGGATACTATTACCTTCCGATACTTAATAAGTTTGGTAGTCTCAGAGAGACTCAATATGCAGCTTATGGATGTTGTAACTGCGTATCTTTATGGGGACCTAGATACGGAGATGTACATGAAAGTGCCAGAAGGACTTTCGTTACCCAAGTCAAGTGAGCAAAAACCACGAAGTTCATTTGCTATCAGGTTGAGACGATCTCTATATGGACTCCGACAATCTGGTAGGATGTGGTACACACGGTTAAGTGATTACTTGATTGGGAAAGGATACAAGAATGATGAGTTGTGCCCTTGTGTGTTTATAAAGAGAACAAGTTCAGGATTTGCCATTATAGCCGTCTATGTCGATGATATGAACATCATTGGAACTCTGAATGAGATCAATGAGACCGCTAGCTATTTGAAATCCGAATTCGAGATGAAAGATCTGGGAAGGACTCGGTTTTGCCTAGGTTTAGAACTAGAGCACCGAAGTGGTGGAATTTTTATACACCAGTCTGCATATGTCCGAAAGATGCTCAGGCGATTTAACATGGACAAAGTTATGCATCCTACAGGCACTCCCATGGTCGTTAGAAGTCTGGATATCAACAAAGATCCCTTTCGTCCGAAAGAAGATGACGAAGAGGTCTTGGGAGCTGAATATCCATATCTTAGTGCGATTGGAGCTTTGTTATACTTAGCTCAGTGTACTAGACCAGACATCGCTTTCTCTGTGAACTTGTTAGCTAGATTTAGCTCTGCGCCAACACAACGTCATTGGGTTGGAATCAAGAACATCTTCCGATACCTTAAAGGAACCCTTGACATGGGCTTGTACTATCGATACACTCATCAGGATTCGACACCTAGTCGATCTCTTGCATCTAACAGCACAAACCATGGCTCGGATTGCCATCCGCCAGCCATATCCGCCAAGACTGGCTTTGGTTCATCCATCCGCCATCTTGCAGACATATCCGCCAACTTATCCGGACCCGCGGATGCTAAGTCGTGGTCCCGATACGGCTTTGGCGATACCCCCTCCTACTCAGATACACCAAATGATGTGATGGTAGGATTTGCTGATGCTGGATATTTGTCAGATCCACACAAAGGACGTTCCCAAACCGGTTATGTTTTTACCATTGGGAATACGGCGATATCTTGGAGATCAACCAAGCAAACCCTTGTTGCTACCTCCTCGAACCATGCTGAGATTATTGCACTACATGAAGCAGTCAAAGAATGTATTTGGCTTCGCTCAGTTATATCTCACATTCGAGAGTCTAGTGGACTTGAGTCTACTACGATGGGACCAACTTGCATATTTGAAGATAATGCAGCATGCATTGAGCAGATGAAGTTGGGATACATTAAGGGTGACAATACTAAACACATTTCGCCTAAGTTCTTCTACAATCAGCAGCAGCAAGAGACTTTGAATATTCAAGTGAAGCAAGTCAGCTCAGAAGAAAATGCAGCGGATCTGTTCACCAAGTCTCTACCCAAATCTACATTTATGAAGCATGTAAAGCGCATTGGAATGTGTCGCTTATCCGAACTCAAAGACTGAATGACTATCAGGGGGAGTTCTCATCTAGACTTCAGGGGGAGCCTAGTTATGCATGTCTCACATACTTGTAGTTGGTGCGTTGTACTCTTTTTCCTTAGACCATGCTTTTATTTTTGCCCAAGAGGTTTTTGTTTGCTGGCAAAGGTTTTAACGAGGCAACGGTTCATGCACCATTGAGGACGCGACACAAGGGGGAGTGTTCAAGGAAGGTTAACTCAGTAACTTCCGTGGTGTGTCTTGTCCTAATAAGACTTGTAGTCTAGATACTCTATTAGATAGGGAATCCCTGTTCGCCAGGGATACTTGATGTAATGCCTATATAAAGGCCTCCTTATCAATGAATAAAGACAGAGAGATTTATCAATCTATTTCTCCTACAACATTGGTATTAATAAATTAAGTAATATAATAACTTCTAGCTATATTACTAGATTTAGAATTTTAAAATGACCAACAACATTTCATTTTTATCTTGTATGATATTATTTCCCCATCCATCACATTTGACTCTGTTTTTTATTAATTTTATTTAAGTTCCCTAAACTCTAAAGCCCGAGTAATCATACTATGAACCCTGCCGTTTGTTTTTACTTTTTAAAACCTATAATCGAAAAAAAAGCAGGGAAGTTGCTCTACCTTTCCCTCCATATGTGTGTAACCAGTAACTTGTAGCGCTCAAATAACTTCCAGGCAGCCTCCATTGCTTTTACATTCAAATTAAAAAGAAATGTCAGAGGAAATAGATCATGAAACAAGAAAAGTAGACGGAGAGATTCAATTGGGGTTGTACTGGGTCTGGCTCGGGTCGGACTCAGGTCGGGTACGGGTACGGGTACGGATACGGGTCGGGTACGGGTCGGGTACGGGTCGGGTACGGGTACGCATACGGGTCGGTACGGGTCGGATATGGGTACGGATACGGGTACGGGTACGGGTACAGATACGGGTCGGGTACGGGTCGGGTACGTGTCGGGTCGGTTTAGGGTTTAGGGTTTCGGGTTTCGGGTTTCGGGTTTCGGGTTTAGGGTTTAGGGTTTAGGGTTTAGGGTTTAGGGTTTAGGGTTTAGGGTTTAGGGTTTAGGGTTTAGGGTTTAGGGTTTAGGGTTTTAGGGTTTAGGGTTTAGGGTTTAGGGTTTAGGGTTTAGGGTTTAGGGTTTAGGGTTTAGGGTTTAGGGTTTAGGGTTTAGGGTTTAGGGTTTAGGGTTTAGGGTTTAGGGTTTAGGGTTTAGGGTTTAGGGTTTAGGGTTTAGGGTTTAGGGTTTAGGGTTTAGGGTTTAGGGTTTAGGGTTTAGGGTTTAGGGTTTAGGGTTTAGGGTTTAGGGTTTAGGGTTTAGGGTTTTAGGGTTTAGGGTTTAGGGTTTAGGGTTTAGGGTTTAGGGTTTAGGGTTTAGGGTTTAGGGTTTAGGGTTTAGGGTTTAGGGTTTAGGGTTTAGGGTTTAGGGTTTAGGGTTTAGGGTTTAGGGTTTAGGGTTTAGGGTTTAGGGTTTAGGGTTTAGGGTTTAGGGTTTAGGGTTTAGGGTTTAGGGTTTAGGGTTTAGGGTTTAGGGTTTAGGGTTTAGGGTTTAGGGTTTAGGGTTTAGGGTTTAGGGTTTAGGGTTTAGGGTTTAGGGTTTAGGGTTTAGGGTTTAGGGTTTAGGGTTTAGGGTTTAGGGTTTAGGGTTTAGGGTTTAGGGTTTAGGGTTTAGGGTTTAGGGTTTAGGGTTTAGGGTTTAGGGTTTAGGGTTTAGGGTTTAGGGTTTAGGGTTTAGGGTTTAGGGTTTAGGGTTTTAGGGTTTAGGGTTTAGGGTTTAGGGTTTAGGGTTTAGGGTTTAGGGTTTAGGGTTTAGGGTTTAGGGTTTAGGGTTTAGGGTTTAGGGTTTAGGGTTTAGGGTTTAGGGTTTAGGGTTTAGGGTTTAGGGTTTAGGGTTTAGGGTTTTAGGGTTTAGGGTTTAGGGTTTAGGGTTTAGGGTTTAGGGTTTTTAGGGTTTAGGGTTTAGGGTTTAGGGTTTAGGGTTTTAGGGTTTAGGGTTTAGGGTTTAGGGTTTAGGGTTTTTAGGGTTTAGGGTTTTAGGGTTTTAGGGTTTAGGGTTTAGGGTTTAGGGTTTAGGGTTTAGGGTTTAGGGTTTTAGGGTTTAGGGTTTAGGGTTTAGGGTTTAGGGTTTAGGGTTTAGGGTTTAGGGTTTAGGGTTTAGGGTTTAGGGTTTTAGGGTTTAGGGTTTAGGGTTTAGGGTTTTAGGGTTTTAGGGTTTTAGGGTTTTAGGGTTTTAGGGTTTAGGGTTTAGGGTTTAGGGTTTAGGGTTTAGGGTTTAGGGTTTAGGGTTTAGGGTTTAGGGTTTAGGGTTTAGGGTTTAGGGTTTAGGGTTTAGGGTTTAGGGTTTAGGGTTTAGGGTTTAGGGTTTAGGGTTTAGGGTTTAGGGTTTAGGGTTTAGGGTTTAGGGTTTAGGGTTTAGGGTTTAGGGTTTAGGGTTTAGGGTTTAGGGTTTAGGGTTTAGGGTTTAGGGTTTAGGGTTTAGGGTTTAGGGTTTAGGGTTTAGGGTTTAGGGTTTAGG